>CM019067.1:92249221-93604221 GCA_009667805.1 Leptobrachium leishanense | reverse complement strand
ATATAAACGCAGTAAATTCTGAAGGGTTCACATACTTTTTTTCCCATTGTATATCTGCAAAACCCAGGTGCATTTTCCGTTGACGGTTTCATTAGTACATGAAATTAAATAAGGTAGATAAGTATATGTTTTTTTCTTACAATTTAAACATTCCAAATGAAAGTTTCTTTCCGTGTTCTAGCACAGTTTGAAGTATTTTGCCCATTCTTATTTTAGATATATTTATTCTCGGTATTTCCACGATAGCTAGATTGAAAAGGTTACTTGTCCCTAAAATTAATAATTCATGGCAATGTCTGGCTATGAATGACTAGGTTAAATCATGGTCAGAAAATGCAAATTGAGATACAAATGTTCTCTGCAGTGGAATATAACACAAATCTGTAATAAAAATGTTCGAAATGCTTAAATATTCCATAATAAATCTATGCAAGAATGAACTGCAATTTCCATCTTAAATCAGATGAATTAGTAACTTGAATAGAAGAATAACATTTTCATTTTTGTTCTTTTATTTCTATGTCTTTTTTTAGTGCCATTTTATTTTGCCCTCACTTAAAATAAGTACCAAAGTAGATAGTCTTAGAATTACAACAGTGTTTCACTTGAAACATTGAAAAAAGGGCCATAGCATATCCCATGTTTGCTCTAATTATTGAAAGGAACTAAAGAAATTACACAGAAAGTTACAACATACAGTATATTTTAAAGGGATACTAGCACTTACATAAGTTCTAACTAGATTACCTGTGCATTACTAATAAAACCAATATAGAAAACACACACTACAGTTCTTTTTCTCTGTTTGAAGTAATTGCATGTAAAAAGGAAAAAATAAAGTTAGGTTTTATTATCTCCTCTTTCAATTTTTTGGGGATTTTTCCCATGATGCATCGTTTACCAAAATCTGTGCAAAAGTTTTAATTTACTGCTGTAGTTTATCTTCTACAGTATTTAACAGTCAATGGGGTAGAGGAGGGAATGTTTAGATAAGGCTGCAAAGGGGCTATTGTGTTGCATATATAAGAGATGGCAGCTGAATGAAATAAGACAGGGAGCTTAAAAAGCTTCTAATCTAACCTTGGTGGTGATGTCCTTTGAATACATCTCACACAATACAATGATGTGAGTTGGTAACTGACCCCTTCATTCTATAGCCAAAGCAGCACAGTGAGGAGCAAATGCTGTAAAGATACTGTGTGTGGGGGGGGCAGTTTAGAACACAAAATATCACACAATGGATGCACCCAGTAACACATATAGAGGAAAATCTTTTCTTAACTAAATCTACCAGAGAAAAACAGAGCACATGTAAGATATCAGCAACAAAAAATAAACACAAAAAGAACATTTCATTTTTTCGTGGTAGTGTCCCTTTTTATTATTATTATTATTATTCTTTATTTATAAAGCGCCAGCATATTCCGCCTTTAAACCTTTCACTGCATATGACCTGTGGGGGAAGTCCTCATGTGTCACCGCACACAATGTGTGCAGACAACATTCCCCACATGTTGTCGGGTCTCCGGGGCCTACCTCCCTATACTCACCTCTCTGTCTCGCAGTGGTCGAACCTCCTAGCTGGGCAGGGATTCCCTATGTTAGAGATATGGGAATCATTTGGACCCCCATATCTTCTGATCAGTGAACAAAATGGCCTTTCGAATGATGCCAAACATAACCAGGTTATCGGTAAAAATAAAGTAAAAATAAAATAAATAAAAATCTCTTTTCTGTATTAATAATGCAGCATTATTGTTCACTTTTCAATTATAATGTGAACAATGATGATGCAATAACGCATCTTCTCCCTACTCACGATGAAAAATTAAGTTTTTTCAGTTTTCGTTAAAATCGCGTATTTTCTTAGAAAAATGTAGTAACAGGGTTCCCATTTTAATTTTTTTTAACAAGAGTACCCCAAAGAATATCATCCGAGCCTTTGTGGTTATATAAAGTGTCAAAAAAAATCATTTTACTTGCTATAAATGATAGAAATCTGAATGGAAATTAATTAAAAAAATAAAAATAAATTGTTATGGCATTCTAACAGGACATGACGCATACATATAATAATGATATATCATGAGCCTGCCATAAAAAAAAGGACATATAATTTGTCCGGGTTGTATAATAAAACATGACTTTTAGGCTGGGGTCAGACTAACGCATTTTTAACTTGCGTTTAGGCACACTTAATCACGGCCGCAGTAGCAGCAAATGACGGGCAATGACGGCCAATATACGAAGTACGACTGCACGAAAGTCCAGCCGCGCAACGCATGTGGAAAATGAACGCATTTTTTTCGAGAACCGCTAGTACTGACGTACAGAGTGCACTGCGGCGGCATAGCGGCATGTGTGCGTGATTAGGAGACGTCAGACGCTGCTAATGTCCAGCCAACATAACATCCAGACACAAAATTGTTTTATTGACGATCTGTAAAAAATCACACACGAAAATGCACGTCGTCTGACCGTTTTCACGCATTCCGTGAAAAAATACGTCAATGCGTTTGGACGCACTTTTTGACGGTCGCTGTGAGTAATGCGTTCGTTTGACCCTAGCCTAAATTGTGTTTAAATGTAATGGGTACAAAACGGTCAAAATTAGCTCAGCACACAGAGGTGAAATGGATCAACAGTGAAGGGGTTAAAAACATCTTTTATTATTTTGAGGATTCTGACATCACTAATAAGCTCACATGTCTGTAATAAAAAATATATAACATCACATTCACACACATAATTACACAATGAGAATTAAAATAATAACCATATGATATTGACATATGAAATAGATTACTAATGTTTATTAATTTAGCACCATGTCATTATGTAATCCAGGAATTTGAATTGTGTTACAGTTCCTTGTCAGGTGTGATAATATCAGTTACTAACCCCTTAACCCCACTCCTGTTAACGTGTACGCTGTGCCGCCATTGGCCTCTGATGTGGCCCGCCCACATAGCCGATGCGCTATGCCCGTCATTGACTGCAGGGGAGGGCCTGAGTTCGGGCACTATATTATGGAAAGGTATTTTATTCTGTGAAGGAACTTGTAGTGGATTCCTACTTGATGACTTCAGCAAAGTTAAAAATTCAGTAACACCGATTAACCCCATCACTCCCAAAATTGAGTTAAATAGATTTTCATAGTAATACATTGAAAAGCAATTATTAGCATGTCAACACCCCATTTTCACACCTTTTTAATGCAGTATTAGTGCGCCATCTGTGGAGAAACTAAATAAACTGTTTTATCTCTCTCTGTTTCACCCTATCTTACTGTAAACAAGCAACAAGGAGCAGCTTTCATCCCCATTATAGCAAAAAGATCAGAAGATCACTGTACAGTACACAATGAGTTACTGTAATTTTCATATACAGGCATTAAACCATATACAGATATTATTTGTATATTCTATTGGTATTTTTTGGAAGCTGCATTGCTAATAATCTCCCTGTGATCACTAAAAATCCCCATAAACAGGAGATCCGATAATTTGTATTATCTATCTTTATTTAGCACAAAGGTAATTTCTGCCTGTATGCTGATAATGTAGACCCCGCGTAACATTGTGTTTCAAATAAGTTTTATGATAACAATGTTTCCAATAAAAAGTGCTTGATAGTGAGGAGGTTAAAGAGAATGTGTTTATTCGCAATCTAAATTAATACATATGAATGAACAAAAATACAACACAGCGCTTAAAAAGACCAAAGTCCAGAAAAGACAGTGGGGTAGACACCCAGTATGTCCATAAGGAGAAGTTGCTGACTTTAGGGATGAATCTTCTCAATAATGTGGATGCGGTATGCACTGTAGGGAGGAAACACAAAAAGGAGGGACCAAAATTGCGCAGTATCCAGCACTCAGAATGAAAGTAGTACGTATAGATAATAAACTCACATTCTATAGAGCCTACGACCGGCTCTTAGGAATCAGGCGGGCTGGGACTTTATTTCAGGTGCCCATATAACCTTCGAGCGACTTTTCCAGAAATCTCCAAAGATAGGAACACTGCATGAATCTTTTCACCTCTTTTTCTATCCTGAGCAGCATCTACTTCAGCTCATTGTCTCTTATATCCTGCAAACCCACCTCCAGCTTTTCACACACCCTCTAATCTACAATCCACCCGCCTTTCCGGTGGGCGCTTCACCCCTCTCCTTCTTTTAAATTAATACATAGCGTAACGTTTTTTTGGTGATGCTTCTTTTTCCTAGCTTGCCAGTAACTCAGGCTTTAGACTGCAGGCTAAAGTTATACAAGCAGTTTATTATTTTAAGCAGGCATTCTATAAAACTAAAAAAAAAAGGAATTTGCAAATTCTACATTGAGTTTGCGAAACTGGCAAGGATAATCTCAACGTTTGTTTTTTTTTAAAAAAACAATTGTTTGCTTAAATGCACTTTTATTAATCTAGACACCTGCTGTTGATTGAGCTGTTTTAGAAAACTTGCCATCCTTTTGTATAGTGCCATTAATCTGATAGCAAACTCTAAAATGGACTTGCAGTATATTGTAATAAGGTAAGCGCTTTTGTGACATATTTTTTATAGAATCTATAGTAACCTTGCCTGATCTCATTATCCACTACGGCTGTTACCATCTATAGTCAAGCCAACATAATTCACAAGTTTCCACCTCAAAGCAGTTTTATGTGACATGCACTAACAGAATAAATTGGGGAAATGCAGTTGTAAAGAAAGCAAATAACTGAAAAAGAAAACTGTTGTGTACAGCAGGATGCTAAAAAGTTCATTTTCACAGACTTATTTTTTTTTTCAGCAATGGCAATGTCCAAGAAAAAAGTGCAGTTATTAGAATTGTTATTGTATACCAAAAGTTTCATTAGTTGGTACAATATGTAAAGCCTCAGTTTGTTTTATTATTAGTATTTTTGGTAATAAAATCTCACTGCAAAATGTGCTTCTTTAAGCCAGACTTTTACTTGGGAGTGCATGGAAATATTCACCTTGTCTATTGATGCTTGGAGTAATCCTGTAATAAAAATTGTTAGACAAAGATAATACCACAATAAGAGAGAAATATCTTCTAGGTATCGGTGCACTTAAAAGTAAAGTTACATGAAAGCAGCGCACCATCAGAAAATCGACTCCACGGACAAGCAATTTCCTCTGTATTCATAGATGGTGAGTGGAGTTCCAGATTTTTGTCTGTTATCCTTAAAATGTAATCCGTGATGAGGGATTATTAGTAATTGTCTCTATTTTATCTACCTCTTTCAGCGTGTACTTTTGTTGATATTTGGCCCCTATTAAGCACAGACAGGGTAAATAAATTGCGCTTTTGATGCACCTTAACCCCCTGCACTACCAAGTGATTAACCGAAAAAACATTCTCAGAAACCAGTGGTTTTAAGTAAAATCATTTTCAATTAATTATACAGTAAGAAATATTTGGGCATATACCCATTGTATTTCTATCTGTAAATAACCTATTTGGCCAGTAGATGGTGCCATGAGTTACATCCGTTACAGCTGCAGCTTGATCCCCCCCCCACCCCGCATCAGCAAGCTGAATCCACGATGTCAGGTAATTCTTCAGCCGAGTTTACAGTTTTAGCTGTTTGGGCATTTATGCACACAGGTCTGAAACTGCAGATCGAGATATTTCGATATTGGGACACTGGATGGTGCCTTCGAAGCCTGAGATATCTCGATCTTGGTAGTGAAGGGGAGAACTGTTGAACAGAAGAGTTTCCCTTTTGTATGTTACTGGTATATTGCTGTGTAACAATGTGTGTGCCCTCTCTTAGCAAATAGGGTATCACAAGTGGCGTTCCTGCATACCTAATCCAGTTAGCATCAAATAGTCACATACAGGCTTGAGTTCAAAATTTGTGAATAGCTACTTTTTTATTTTAAGATATTGTTTTTATTAGGTTTTGAAGATACAAAATAAAAAAACACAGTACAGCACGTATGTGAAAGATCAGTCAAAACCCAAGTATGATCAATGTTTTCCAACCCTGTCCCAAGGTTCCCCTAATAGGCTGGAAAATATCTGCCAGAAATATGAAGCACAGCATAGGTCATATGATTTGCTGCTCAGCGATAGCATTATTCAGTCTGCATTTCCCCAAGGGAATCCTTAAAACCTGGCCTGTTCACGGGTCCTGAGGACAGGTTTGTGAAGCACTGTTTTAGAGGGTAATGTTTCATGCAGCATAAATCATGGCAGCACAAGCCATTAGTGTACAGAAGCCATGTTCTTAAAAGAGAACAGCAGAACAGGAACAGGAAATGGAACACCGGATACAAGTGCAATAAGGATGAATCCTAGCATTGCATGTAAACTAAACATAAAACTCATAACAGGTAGCACCTACAAGATGCTGTACAACCCCATAATTCTCAGACTTCATCGAGAGTCCCCAATGTTGGATCCAAACCAATTTCCATTGCTCCCCCCTGAAATGCATATTAGGGGTATACAATGACTGCGGAGTGCGGGGTATTTTGGACACATTGAGGACTTAAAGTTCCTGCACTTGGTTGACATGAGGAGCATAGACAGCCTATTAGTTGTTTACAGTGTGGAGTGAGGGGCACTTTGGGGAATTAAGAATTGGGTAGTGCTCACAATGTTACTGTAAAAAACAGAAGTTATAATACCTCCAAATGACTGCTTTATTTTTTCACTGTTGGTGGATAGTGAACCTTCTCCTGTGTAATACAACAACTTCTCTGACAGTTATGGGTGGGAGGAGGGAATATGCGAATATAGGAAGGACTAAAAGGAAGGATTAGGTGTGAGCAGGTGGTAAGATGATTACAATATATTGAAGAGCTGTGGCACCATTTATTTAATCTTTATTCTTGAATTAAAAGAAAACAGGGCTTCAAATAAAAATATGTATGAGTTCTATGTAGTTTTTATGCTTGATGTGATTATTATTTTTGGCTGTCGCGGTCTGTGTTGTCTAGGTGGGAGCCCGGATGTAGAGATAGGGGGTAAGGAGGAATAACGCGGTACCAAAACAGAATCCAAGGGTTGTCCAGAATTGAGCCAAAGGCGAGGGCAGGCGGGGAGAGAGAATAGACTGTAAGACAAGCAAAATACTGGTACGCAGGATAATCATAGACTGGATAGCATACAACACTACTAAGGGATGATTGTGTACAACACCAGAGCAAAGAGTGACTGACTAGGTGAGCATTATATAGGCAGGTAAAGTAGATACACACCTCCCACAGGCAGAGCACCTCCCAGAACCTCCCCCCAGGGACCCAGTCTGGACCTAAAGACCTGTCAGATGGAATCCCCACAGCATACCCGAAACAGCCAGTGGACGCGTCTCAGCACCCAGCCGTCACTCAGGCTGGGGCTGACAGGCTGACGTCAGACACCGCCACACCACTCCACCCCCACAGGACGTGTCAAGTGAGACTGCTGCACAGAGTTGGATTTGCATCTCAGGAGCCTGTAGGCACAGAAATGTGGAGTCCCCTACCCCCCAGAAAAAGAAACATCCCAAAAAGACTATTTAAATTTTTACTTTAAACTGAGAAACTGAAAAACAGTTTCTCGCTGCGCTCAAATCAAATGAAAGGGCACAATATGTTGCCTTAGTTTAGTTAGTGCAGTGGCATTGTTTGTTTTATATGTAAAAGCATATATTGCCTCTGTCGTAGAACAGAGAAAAAAAATAATTTTGCATCTACTTTTATTCAATTTTTTAATTTTACATATTACATGGTCATGTTTGATTTCATTGTACAGACCAGACTCTGACCTTTCCAATGACACCTCACTTAACCTTGTGCGGCGTACAATTCAGAGATGCAGGTTCCAAAGTCCCCCTTTCTCTTCTCACTGCAGTGCCATGGTCTATGTTGTCGATGAAACAATGCATTGCATTATCCGCTCCACACTTGCTGGCAATTTGGGAAATGAGAAGGTGAGTTAGTGCAGCATCACTGTTCACTTAATAATTGTAAACTGAATAATAGTGCTGCGTTAGAAAAAAAAGATAAAAAAATATTTTATTATTTTATTTTTTACATAAATCTAACCTGGTTATATTTGGCATCACCAGAAAGGCCACAATCTGGCCTTTCCAATGATACCTCATATGTCCCTCTAGCCCTTAGGTCTCCAGAGATACAGTGGTCTATATGATTGTAAATTCTAAAAAGAAAACCATTTTTTTTTACACGGCAAGGCGGGCGCAGTAGGCACATGCCTACTGTGCCTATTTATAAATTTGGCCCTGCTGCCGCACCCGACGCCCCCGACAACCCAGGAAGCCTCAGGAGCAGCAGCGCTGGATGCAGAGGCGTTGGCAGAATTCCGGGGTAAGTCCTTAGGTCGGCGCCGGCCCATGGGTACATGTGACACTGGTGACACTGAAATTTAACTTGAAAAGGAAATTAATTAAAAAAATACTTACAAATCAAACAATTAAAAAATAAATGCACAATCACAGTAAAAATGATTTTTATTTTCCTACATACAATTACTTAACAATGGAATAACGTTTTTTACAAAACTTGTGCAATAAAGTGTTCATACACAACACAATTGCGTTAGTGCAATAGTATTAAAGACAATGCTTAATTGTACAGGATAATTGTAAAAACTGACCTTGAAACACAAAACAACATATTAATGTAAATGTGACAGAGCACAATTAAGGAAAGAAACAGAAATGCCCATATATTTTCTCCATACATAGCTATTTGTGAAACACGCAATAAATCAATGAAATTAAAGCATACTTTTTATTTACTTCAGTGTATATATTTTATTCAATTGAACATAATTTATGACAATATTCCCAATATATTCCTTACAGTAAAAACTTATTTGGCAGGCATATGTCACCATCTGCTGGCCAAAAGAAGTTACTGAAGTTCAGATATCCGTGCAGGGCCAGTGAGGGAGATGTCGTTGAGACACATTCCCAGCTGGTATTAAAAAGTGCTAGCACCTCGGGCATCATGTTCACGGTGCTTTAATCTTTAGGGGAATGTTGTGGAGCCCAAATGCAAATTAATTTATTTTGCAATTAACAAAATATTTTTTTATTGCTCCTGAGGAGCCTCACTTCAACTATACTCAATATTGGGACACCAGGAGGTGCCTTGCAGATTGATCATAATCAATCTTGGTAGTGATTGGGTGATAATGGAACTACTAGAGTTTTACTACTAGTTAGCCCTATTTTTAATTTATTTTAAAAATAGAGCGTTTCAAAAAAAGAGGACCAATATCCTTAGCTTTCAAGCTAATACAGTGGCAGATTTAATTGTAGCAATGTAATTTGTTTTGATACCACTTACATACAACATATTTGTCGTCCTGGCAACAGGCCTGCTTCATGGGAGAAAATGTTTGTCTCTGTTCTATTATCTGATCCGTAATAAAGTTAAATAGCATTTTTTTGGAGGGCTTCATTATTTACAATGTCTAATATGCAACCCAAACTCCTTTTATTTAACATAAACATTTTAAGGCGCGAAGGAGCAAAATAAACAAATTAGTCACAGCTAAACAGTGCCAGATTACAATTAGGATGTGCTTTTTAATCCCCTTGTTCTCTCTCAAGCTGATAAACATTTGAGCAGTAGTTTTTCATTTGGCTTTATACAAGAAGTCGTGAATCTTCTTTGGAAAGTTGAGCAGCATTGCAAATGATTTCATTCCTCGTAGAAAGTCAATGTCAACTGTGAATGAGAAAAATAAGAAAATCGCAAAATAAACACACAGATGTATAAATTATAGCTAGATAGGTACGAAGGAAAATGGTTATTAAATGCCTTTAGAGTATTTACCGGACCCCAGGTCAGCTCCTTTATGGCTTTACCAGTTTAGTAGGATTTGAACAAAGTTTGTCCTTGGGCATCCAAAACATATAATCAGGTAAGCATGCATAAGCGCGTGTCTGTCAATCTAGATTCCTGCTCCAATAATTGACCCACCTGGGCAGACGCGCTATATCATTATATCATTTCAGAGTAATGCCTGAGGACAGCTGCTCAGGTTACTGATATAACAACTCATCTGACGTAAATTGCGTCACATGTATGCCCATAGGAATTAATACCGAGGATTTTTACGGAAACTCTCACTATTTAGGAAAATGTGAATCTGACGACTTATTTCCTTAGGATAATTCCGTTCATATTTTAAACAGAACGGTAAAGGTTAATAGCGCGGCTGCACTTTTACTTATTAGATTGATATACTGGTTTTTCAATACGCTCACTCATAGATAAGTCCGGTACATACATTCATATCGTCGGAAAATTGATATGAAGGAAAAATATTGGTATTCTTATTAGTGAGAAAATTACACATCAAGCATTTTTTATTAATAGAAAATGAATGATGATGCAGCAATCAATGACGGTGTCAAGCATCATTTTAAATCACTTAGCAGAACACTCGAATAGAAGCGCTGTGCGCTCAAAATCCCTCTGGGATAGTTTCTGAAAGTACTACTGTATTTTCTTAAATTAATTTATGTGAGGGTAATAAATTCTGGGGAAAAAAGGGCGTAAGCAAATTTTTAAACTATTGCAGAAATTAATAGGAAAACATACACATATGCAAACATACAATATTGCTTCATGCAGTCAATGGCTTTATTCCATGCATAAATAACTCTATTACCACAGAGATTCTCATAATGAATGTTGTTTCAGCTTAAGTGATTCTACATTGATATTGACATATAAAGTAAGTAGTTAGGTGGTTATTTACAAAGCACTGGTGTTTGGTGTAGTTCAAACAATGGGTAAAATTGCTGTTGTGGCAACTGCAATAAATTTGGTGGTTGCCAAAAGAGAAATTCAAACACTTCATCAACGAATCTTCCCCTACCATTATTTGTATTGGCCAACACCGGCGCGTTTGGAATAAAACCTTCAGTTATTACATCCCCAGTAGATAGACACCTATTGTGCAAGTTCATGGAAATGCGTATTGGCTTTGTCTAAGAGATACGGGATGTAAGTGTTTGCGTTATTTAATTGTAATAGAAAACCATATCTTACCTATTTGTAGACGTGTTAATTCTTACTGAGGATGGTTGAACTTGTTCAACATGGAAAAAGGATTTCAGCCACCACCATTTTTCAGATATATCAGGCAAATCTGTAAATAATCAGTTTTGTTAGAATATTTTGTTATAGATGATCAAATCTTTGCATTTCTAAGTATTCGTCACACATTTTAACCTCTTTTTATTTTTAGGCACCAGACATATGGAGAAAGGGACAAAGCGGGAAGCATCATAATTGGGCAAGTGGGATCTGTAATAAATAGCATTATAAAAGTGACAGAATTCAGCTTGTCTGCTTCCATATCAGTTGTGTCTATTTACATCAGGGGCTCAGTCCTCCAGGAACTACATTTCATTTGAGGCTTTATTAGGCTAATGAGATCTGAGCACCGTGGTAAAGCTCCAAAACATCTGTAGGGCTAGTGATGCTGACCCCTGATTTACATTTCTCATTGAGGGAGTACAGACAAAGAAGAAAGTTGTGGTATGGTAAAATAGAGATTGAGATCATAGTGGGGGTTCCAGCTGGGTGACTTATTCCTTCTGTTCCAATTATGTCCCTATCTAGACCTTTTGGATCTTTCAATTTTGGGCTTTGTTATAAACAAACATGAGCATTCACTTTTTGTGATATTTGCAGATTCAAAGTAACAAACATTCCATGTGTGCACACTCTGAAATGTAAGCTGCACATGCTTATGGTCAAAAGTAAGAAATGGGACAGAGTATAAAGAAAGCATGGAGAAAAGATCAACAAGTGGATGACAATATATGGATGCAAGAGTATAAGAAAGCAGGATTGATATATTTCTGAAAGAGAATGAATCATGGATGAAAAACTCATGAGATAATATCATTTAAGGGGTAAAATTGTTAAGAACTGCAAGGAAAGCATACATTTTAAGATGGTAAAGTTGGAACAGTGTAGGTGAAAAAAATATTTCAAATTCAGCTATTCTGACCACAAAATTATAAGATGCCATTCAGGGGTGAATCCAGACACAAGTTTCGGAAGGGGCAACTAATTTTGGCTTAGAGCTGCTCTTCAATTCGCAGTAACAGTGATAGGCAAAGCATGCCAAATCTCAGGCTGTGCTCTTCACACTCTCCCCAGAACATTGCCACTCAGGGTATGTCTGGGGTCACCTGAACTGTAGAAGGACCGACCCTGTGCAGCAATGCTCCTGCATCCTCTGGTAATGCTTCTGCATCCTACAGCATAGCTCCTGCACCTGTATATGTTATGTCACACCTAAATGCCATATTGTAAATATATATTCGGATTTCAATAATTGTCTTGCATCATCAAAACTTCTATATTGTACATGATAACCTTTAAAAAAATTCACAAATGAAGAATCTGTTCCAACATATTTCAAGTAAATACACAAGGTTAACCAAAATTGATATTTTTCCTGCTTGTATGTTATTTTTTTCTTTGTACAGTTCTGTCATACTGGGTTGCCCACTTGGGCCATCCTGGTGGCTTGGAAAAAGGAGTGTAGCCCTTTAGGCAGTTGAGTTGCTGGCTTGATACAGGACAGATATACAATACAGATTCCAGGGCAATAAAGGAACTGGACTGAGACACAAGGGACAGGAGGGCCAGGAAGAAAACTAAAGGGATCCCTATGCTGCCGGGAATGATTTCTATCTAGGAAAACCTCACAAAGAATTACAGAGCAAGGGGAGCAATAAGGGCAAGGGTTAACAAGACAGACAGAAATCCTAGACTGAAGAGGTCCTTGTATGTTGGACTCTGAGTAAGCTAAACTTAGACAAACAAGATACATAAAACATGAAACATAGGAGTGGTCAAGACTAGCAGAGATTGGCAACCAAACAGGTATACAGTAATACAGGCAGCAGGCAAGAGAGAGAACCAGAGAGCACGCTAAAGGTCATACACAGGAATATCTAGATGCTCGGTACAGGGTACAGGGAATAGACCAGAGAATAAACCAGAACCAGAGCCAAAAGTCATACACAGGAGCGGTTCTCAGCCAGGCCAGGTCAGTAACAAGATTAGCAGAATACAGTGTACAGGGAGCAAGAAAGAGAATACCCAGGAACATAAGTCAAAAGTCAAAACCAGAAAATACTCGACATGAAGCTATGCAGCAATGCGGGAACCAGGAACAAGACACAAGAAACACAACCACCAATGAACTCCACGAACGGTCAATGAAGCTCTGTGCTGCTGTGAGTTATATAGGGAGTGGGTCTGTGTGATTGGGCCATGTGACCTCAGACTAGAAGATCACAGCAGAACCCCAGAGCAACCCCAGACAACATAGCCAACCATAAAACAGGGGAAAACAAACATGAATGCCTCTCACCACCAGGGGACGTGGCCAAAACCAGGGAAAATGTGACAAGTTCAAATGGAAATTTATGGGTATTGATGGAAAGATCAGGCCCTGGCCTTTCCAATGACACCTCTACCCATCCATGGGCACTATTCCATAGTGAACACTAGCGGTAGTGTTCGGATCAGTTAGCGTTACCGTCAAGATAAGTGACTTTAATGCACGCCCTTTATATTACCATCCTGGTGCTAAACTTGGAAAAAAAATCACTTCGTGCAATCACCGATCGCTATTTTCCGCGATTTTACTGTAGTTTGCACATCCTATTTTAACATGGGAAAAGCAATCATTAAATAGCGTTTCGATAAGTAAGGTATTACAAAGTGCTAGCGCTAATTACAGTCAGGACGAATAAGGCAAAATTTTAGCTACTCCTGCACTTGCAAAATAATTTTGCACCCTCTAAAACCCCTCCCCAATGAATCCAATACTACCTCTCAACTGGCAGCAAAAACGGTGGTCCGATCAGCTGCATCTTGCTGCCGGGAGCAGAGTGAGACTGGGGACAGTTCCCAGTCACCCTCTGTGGCGCTGAGCAATCTCATGGAGTGAGATCATTCAGGGCTCGTGGCCCGGAAGTGCAAACTTCTATGGAGTCCTATGGACTCCAGGAGGTGATACTCACGGCGGTGTGTGAGTGTTACCGTGAGTACCCCAGAGGTTAGCTTTGCATGCCAGGGCAAGTTGCCGAGTAGCACTGGCCCCAGAATGTCGCGCTAAAATCGGGACACTAGGGGGAATTCTACAGGTGCACATTTTCCCTGTTAGTGTCCCCATTTTAGAGTTACCTAGAGAATAGGATCCCATGTAGGGTGTGCCGATCCATACATACAGGGGTATAATTTGTCCAAAGGTCCCCTGTATCTCTTAGAATGGGATTGCAGCTCGTAGGGGGAGAAGGGAGGCAAATGCTCCCTATGCCCCCTCCCTGGATCTGAAAGTGATGCCATTGCCTTCTCCACCATTTCTCCTCTTTACTGGTAGACATCCAATTAACTGGAGAAATTTGAGCGGTTTCTGCATTGTATCTAAGAAATGCAAACAGTGTTTCTGACACTATTAAAAATTAAGCTAGAGAAACATAGGAAACCTTTTTAATTGTGCCAGTTCTCTAAACGTTTGAAGAATATGCTAAGCTTTTAAAAAAGACTTCTATGAAATCAATACCTTGAGTAGATTTTTCCTGATCCATTGCAAGTCCTGAGTCAGAATTATTGGAACAGATGCTGGATTCAGAGTTCTGGCGTACTAGGAAGTAAAAGCATAACGTTGTAATGTAAATGAATAAACTAGGGTTTGTACAAACATTATAGACATGCTGCAGCAGGTCAACCCAAGCAGATGCACGTGAAGTCCCCTTTCCCATGATTTTTTCATTCTCCCACCTGTCTGGCTGAGCATTTTGGGAGATGGACATTACAAACATCTGCACCGTCAAAGTCAGCTATCACTTTTAAAGACCGTCTGACAGTGCACTGAACGCAGAATAAAAGTTTCCAGTTCCTTTTCCCTAAACCTCTGTAGTGCGCAGGCATCTATCATTTAGACGCTTACCTCTGTAGAACTGATTTTTTGCTATAAGGCAGCCAGCTGATGGAACAGATGCCATAATCCCAACACTAGTATCGAAAGAAGTACAAAAAGCCGTTCAACTGTACCTGAGAGACAGAAAAGAACAGAGACAATTATACTTAATTACAAAGCAGTACAAACAGAACAGACTGAGCTTGAAACGCTTGAAATTCTAAAAAATTTACAGTCACATGACTGAGTCGATATGAACCATTCAGCACACAGATGGCTTTAGGTCATCTGAGACTTTTAAAGCATTTATATAAAAAATGACTTGCAAATTATGCAAATGCACACATATTTAAATAACAAGAGTAGCTATATTCATAAAAAATTCATACAACAATTATGGCATCCAATGCACACACTCTACATGGATACTGATAATGCTCGTGCACTTTACCTACTGTATCGAGTTCTCAGATGCTCTTAAGTCCTTTGTATCCCACACAATTTCAAAGTATAAATTGTAATTAATCTGAAAGTTACTTTTGCAGCACCGTCTGGCTTTCCGTGAAGCGAGATGGCTTGACGCTCAATTTTCTCTGCAGACTGATCGCAGGACAAGGTATAAATACCTTGTGCTGGCAATAGTAAGTGCATCGAGTGCATTGAAACCTGAGCTCCGGGAAACTTTGCCAATTAGTGGGAGGGTTTACATAACAGTGTGCAAGAAATAGCTCTATTTTTGACATTTGTGTTTGTCTAAGCAAAGGGTAATAGGAATGCAAACTTCATAATGAAAGAAAAATGAAAGGCTAACAAGAAGGTTACTGCAAATTCTGTATGATAAGAAACCACCTTTGATCTGCCCAGTAACAACTATAAAAAGGAGTGCAGTTGTCAGAGAACAGAAGCTAAATAAAATGTTTTCAGGGATTACAAGAAGACCTTTTCAGAAATGAATATAAATTTGTAAGGATATTGAATGCGCTTGAAGTTGTAGAACACTATCAGGGTTATTCAAAGAGATTCGAAAAGTCACCGCACGTTCGGTGACTTTTCGTTCTCTTCAATTCGGTTCCTTTTGCCGATCCCATTTCGGTGACCCTGCGGTGTATTCAGCAAACACCACAGGGTCCCCGAATTGCAGGGTAAAGCTACCGCAAACCCGACGAAAACTAACCGCAAAACCCAGCGAATGCACGCCGAAAACCCGGAAAAACATCTGGATTAACCTGCCGAAAACCACGGAAAAACCCGAGCAGGAGCAGATCACACGCAGCGTAGCCTCCGGAGAAAGCCGAGAAAGCCGAGAGCGCGTGAAGTGAATAAATTAGGAAAACAGTTTGCATGAATATTTGAAAAGTGAAACACTGTTTGCAAAGAAACTACTGAGCGAAAATGTCTGAAATTTACATATGAGGTCCAATGAATGATAATAAAGAGGGCTGTTACAGAAAAAATAAGTAAACTTAAAAAAAAATAAAACAATCGGACTTTGAAAAAAAATAAAAAATAAGAAAAATGCTTAATATAGCCTAAAAAATCTATAAATAAAGAGACTCTTTACTGCAGAATTTTATAATGAACGGTTTATTAGATATTGAATTATAACGGGAATATTTTTAACATTGAAGCCTATGGGATTCTCCTGAATAAATTTGCCGAATGAAACCACCGAATGGCAGGGCATTTCAGAAACCTTTCACTGCTGGTTTGTGTTCTCTGAATAGCCGAAGCAGTGCTTTTTCATGGGGTTTTCACTGCCCTCGAACAGGCACCGAACAGGCACCGTATGTTCAGGCAATTCGCCAGGATTTGGCCAATTGCCTGCTCTCTGGATAGCTGAAGAGCGTTCGGTTACCTTTCTCAAGCAATTCAGATCTCTTTGAATAACCCTGTATGTTTTCTGAACAACAGTCTTTGCCAAATTCCAATTATTTTATTAATGTTGTTGTTTTAATTCAGCAGATCATCATATAAGGATTTGTATCAGACAGAGTAGTTGGTGTCATCTTTCTGTGTTTGACCCCACACACACACACACACACACACACACACACAGACACACGCGCTTTTGACCGGTAAATCGCTGCACAAAGACATTTAGCTCTTTTCGTCTAACTTTCTTTGTGGAGTGACAAAATTCCTTTGTTTTGGCATTTTTTATCTGTTAAAGGTGAATAGCATGAAAATTAACTTTATAACCATTTAAACCTGATTATAGCTTAGCAAAAATATGTATTTCCTGCTGAATTTTGTAAATGTGATAGCAATGGCGGTTACGTTGGCAATATTCACAATCTATAAAAAAAAAACTTCCTCTTTCTGACTTAAACTGCAATTTTTTTTTCTATTCATAAACAGGAATCAATAAAACATTATATTTTCCAAGGCTAAGTGACAAGAATCATGGCTCTACAAATTACCTACACAGGGAAACAAATAATTCAAGCAATACAGTATGTTATTTTGGAAATTCACCCGACCACCTGCCCTCTAGACACCATCCCCTCACGTCTTACTCGGTCTGTCCTACAAGTCATTGTCCCTGCATTGAATCATATTTTTAACCTCTCCCTCTCCTCTGGAGTCTTCCCCTCTGCATTCAACGGTGCTCTGATCACCCCCATTCTAAAGAACCCATCTCTTGATCCTACCTCCCTTTCGAACTCCCGTTCCATCTCTCTCCTCCCCTTTGCCCCCAAAATCATCCTATAACCACCAGCTCACCAATATTCTCACTGCTAACTCTCTGCTTGATCCCCACCACTCTGGCTTTTGCTCCCAGCACTCTGATGAGTGACTAATGGTTTAGTTGCTGCTACAACCAGAGGTCACTTCTGTCTCCTTATTCTACTTGATCTTTCTGCTGCATTTGACACTGTTGACCACCCTCTCCTGCTCATTAGGGATGGGCTGAACACCCCCGTGTTCGGTTCGCATTCGAACTCGAACATTTGAAAAAGTTCGAATTCGAACGTGAATGCGATTCAAACACAATGTAAGTCAATGGGGCTCAAATGTTCGAAAATTAAGGTCCCCTCCAGAGGGCATATATGTAAGATATTGGTCATAAAAGGGGGTCCGGGTACTGCCCTGGGGGACAGGAAACAATGAAAAACAAATTAAAAAAAGAGCTTTTTTAACAATAAAACTTTTTTTTGAGCCATTTCACCGCTGTGCGCTGAGCTCATTTTTACCACTTTTGCTCATTTTTAAACACGATTTGAAGCCATGGGAAATGTTTGAGCAACAACGAGTGGGAAAAATTACGATCTTAACGCTCACTTGCGTGAGCATTAATGTTTGCTGTGGCGTTCACCGCTTATTTGTAACGATTCCCCAGGACAGACCTGGTAGGATCCCTGGTAACAGACCTCTAACCCTCCGATCCTTAGGATGGTCGGAACCACTAAACCTAACCGCTAGCAGCCACACAGGCCAGGGAGACAGCACCAGCAATATACACCACAGACTGAAATCAATATAAGATTGTACTGCTGCAGCAGCAGCAACAAGCAGCGGAATATACCAGACAGGGGCACAGAGCGAGAGTAGTTGTTATAACAAAACCGGGTCAGCAACATTTAGGCACTTGTACTGCGCTACTGTATATGGTGAGAATCGACGCCCACCAGTAGCAACAGGGGGCAAACAGAACATGCAGGGAGTACACAGAGAGAATAGTCAAATGGCAGGCAAAGTCGGCAACAGATCAGGTCCTCAGAACAAGCAGGGTCAGTAACAAGTATACAGACTGATTTGGTAAGCTAGCGATGCGAGAATGAAACTCCACGGCAAGGCGAGGTGTAAGCGTGCGCTCCTGATTTAAAGGTCCCAGCGGCTCCACGTCATCACGCCGCGCCCTGCCCCCTGATCACTCACGGCTGCGCCGGGTGCCAGGGGCACAGAGTGAGAGTAGTTGTTATAACAAAACCAACTCAACAATGTTTAGGCACTAGTACTGCGCTATCGTATATGGTGAGAATTGGCACACACCATTCCCAGTGGCTCTGCATCATCACGCCGTGCCCTGCCCCTGATCACTCACAGCTGCGCCGGGTGCCACCGGAGCTCCAGGCATTCGGCCAGCTGGCAGCACCATGCGCCCGATCGCCACCCGGGGCCCTGGATGTCACAATATTACAATCCAAACCCAAACGGGTTAAGTAACCAAATTTGTAAGAAGAATAATTAATGCAGCATATGAATCCTCACACTGCCGCGCAGCACCTCTACAGTCTGACGCTAGCTTTAACCGGCACGCTGTGTGCAGCTTCTGATAAGATACGCTATTAGTGTAGCGAGGAAGCCGGCTGCGCATCACTCACAATTATGGATAGACGACTCAATCCCACTCAGCAGACACCACCATTGAATTTCCTTGGGCAAGACACCTAACGATATGGATGCACCTACCTCGCAAAATACTTGTACATCTCATAGATTGTAAGTTCCCCTTGGAAAAGGGTCTCCCTGAATCAGGCCGTATCATCTATGTGTGGTATTCTAATGTATCAACTCCTTGTACACTGATCTTGTAAAGCGCTTCAGAATTTTTGGCGCTATATATATAAAAGGATAATACTAATACAGCTTCTGCTCCTTGTTTCTTTGAAGGAAAAAGCTGAACTCCAATCTAATCAAACTGTTTTAGCACCTCAGCTCTCATGCTCATGAAATGGATTTTGCCATCGATAAATAAAACTCTTTTGAATTGTACCAGAATTAGACCACATTGAGAAAACATCTTGGAAAGTTGGAACACCAGCTGAAGAAGCCATCACGTGACACGCTTTTAATGTTTTGGTCTTAATAAATGTATACTTTTTATCCATCGCTGTTCACCATCGTTCCTGTCCAAGGAGTTTTTGGAACTTCCTTTAAAATTCCATATGCGTATTTGAGGGAGCCAATTGGGGCTCAGAAGCATGTGAGTTGGAAATTAGCTTACCTGCTTTACTTCCTTATTATGCTAGGGGCACCCCTGTTACAGATTTAAAATTGGGCCTTTAGTGTCGGGAACACCGTAACCTCTCTGTGGTATTGTGGAAGAGTGCAGGGTTGGACCCTGCGGTCAAATATTAAAATGATATGAATCTGGTATAGGCGTCAGTGGCAGTGCACCCAAATATTGTGCCTTTGGTGGCAGCAAGTGCCTTCACACCGTAAGTAACCCCTCTGTGGTATTGTGGAAGAGTGCAGTGGTGGAGGTTTTGGTAATGCAGAAGAGATCCTCGATCTATTCAGTTACATCAGCAACTATAACAAAACTGGGTCAGCAATGTTTAGGCACTTGTACAGCACTACTGTATATGGTGAGAATTGGCGCACACCAGTAGCAACAGGAAGCAAACAGAACAGGCAGGGAATTATTATTATTATTATTATTCTTTATTTATAAAGCGCCAGCATATTCCGCAGCGCTGTACACTAGGCACAGTATAGACAGGGTTACAATACAATGAACAACATTTGACAAACTGTACAGGAGGAGATGAGGGCCCTATTCCCGTAGGAACTCACAATCTAGGAGGGTTGGGGTTGGAAACAGGAGGAGAGGACTGCAAGGTGAGAGTGATTGATGGTTGCGTCAGTGAGTTGGGTGGTAGGCTTCCCTAAAGAAGAACGTTTTAAGGGAGAGTTTGAAGGAAAAGAAATTAGGGGAAAGTCTGACAGTACGAGGGAGAGCGTTCCAGAGAGTGGGGGCTGCGCGTGAGAAATCCTGCAGTCTATCATGGGAAGAGGTGATGCGGGGAGAAGCTAGGCACAGGTCGCTGTTTGATCTTAGAGAGCAGGCTGCGGTGTATTTGGTGATTAGTGAGGACAGGTAGTGGGGAGCTGAGTTAGTGAGGGTTTTGTAGGTAAGGATAAGGATTTTGAACTTAATTCTGCAGTGGATGGGGAGCCAGTGAAAGGACTCGCAGAGGGGAGCGGCAGAGACAGAGAGGCGAGTGAGGTGGATTAGCCTGGCAGAGGTGTTCAGGATGGATTGTATTGTAGGGGGGAGAGGCGGGACAGAGGGAGGCCAGATAAGAGATTATTGCAATAGTCAAGTCGGGAGATTACCAGGGCGTGTATGAGTTGTTTTGTGGTGACAGCGGTAAGAAATGGCTGAATTCTGGAAATATTACGCAGTTGGTATCGGCAGGAGGAGGAAAGAGACTTGATGTGGGGGATGAAGGAAAGAGCAGAGTCAAGTGTACCTCCAAGACAGCGAACTTGGTTTGATGGGGAGATAGTGATACCCTCCACCGTGATAGAGAAGTCAGGAGGTGGGGAGGCATTGGAGGGAGGAATAAGTAGGAGCTCAATCTTTGACATGTTGATCTTTAGGTGGTGGGAGGCCATCCAGGAGGAGATGCCAGATAAGCAGTCACTGACTTTGGAAAGGACAGGGGGAGAGAGATCAGGGGTAGAGAGGTAGATCAGCGTAGAGGTGGTAATTAAAGCCAAAGCTGTTGATTTTGCCCAGGGAGGAGGTGTAGATGGAAAAGAGCAGAGGACCAAGGACAGAGCCTTGAGGTACACCAACAGATAGAGGCAATAAAGAGGAGGAGTTACCAGCAAAGGACACACAGAAGGACCTGTTGGATAAATAGGAGTCAACCCAAGCGAGTGCAGTGTCACCGAGACCCAGAGAGTTGAGGGTCTGTAGAAGGAGGGGGTGGTCAACAGTGTCAAAAGCAGCCAAGAGGTCAAGCAGGATGAGAATAGAATAGTGGCCGTGTTTTTTAGCAGTTAGGTGGTCATTGGTGACTTTGGTGAGGGCAGTTTCAGTTGAGTGTAGGGGACGGAAGCCAGATTGCAGGGGGTCAAGTAGGGAATTGGAGGACAGGAAGAGGGAGAGGCGGTTGAAGACTAGTTTTTCTAAGAGCTTTGATGTGAAGGGAAGCAGGGATACAGGATGGTAGCTGGGTGGAGAGTTGGGATCGAGGGATGGTTTCTTTAGTAAAGGGGTAACTAGTGCGTGTTTGAAGGCGGATGGGAAGGAGCTGGTGGAGAGAGATAGGTTGAAGATGTGTGTGAGAGCAGGGGTGAAGGAGGAGGAGAGGGGAGGAATTAGATGTGAGGGAATGGGGTCGAGCGGGCACGTGGTGAGATGTGAGGAGGACAATAAGGAATTGACTTCCTCCTCAGTGGCTGGGAGGAAGCAGCAGAGGGTGGCAGAGGGGACCTCTGGGAGTGGAGGTGGCAGATAACTATCTTGTGTTGGGATGTTGCTTCTGATAGTTAGAGTTTTACTGAGGAAGTAGTCTGCCAGGTCTTGAGCGCTGAAGGCAGCTGAGGGGGGAGGTGCAGGTGGGTAGAGGAGGGTGTTGAAGGTGGACCAGAGCCGTTTAGGGTTGGAGGACAGTGTAGATATAAGAGATGAGAAGAAGGATTGTTTGACCAAGTGGAGGGCAGAGGTGTATTACCGGAGAATAAACTTGAAGTGAACAAAATCAGCTTCAGAGTGGGATTTCCTCCAGGCACGCTCTGCAGTGCGGGAGCATCTTTGCAGGTAGCGTGTCTGGAGGTTGTGCCAGGGCTGAAGCTGGCGGTGTGGGGCCTTACAGAGTCGAAGAGGAGCAAGAGTGTCTAGAGCAGAGATAAGAGTAGTGTTGTAGTGATTAGTGGCAGCATCAGGGCGGGTGAAGGATGAGGTGTGAGGGAGGTGGTGAACTAGATTGGAGAATTGATGGGGGTTCACAGCATGTAGATTTCTGCGAGTGTGTGTGCGGGGTGGGGGAGCAGGGTGTTTAGGAAGTCCAGATAGGTTGAAAGAGAGAAGGTGGTGGTCAGAGATGGGGAAAGGGCGACAGTTGAACTCAGAAATGGAGCAGAGGTTGGAAAAGACAAGGTCTATAGCGTGACCATCACGGTGGGTAGGGAGGAGGGAGGATTGTGTGAGTCCAAGGGAGGACGTGAGTGAAAGAAGTTTGGAGGCAGCAGGGGCAGAAGGATCATCAATGGGAATGTTGAAGTCTCCGAGAATTAGGCATGGAAGATTAGAAGACAGGAAGTGAGAAAGCCAGGTAGCAAAGTGGTCAAAGAACTGGGAGGTTGGTCCCGGTGGGCGTGAATACACAGAGAGAATAGTCAAATGGCAGGCAAAGTCGGCAACAGATCGGGTCCTCAGAACAAGCAGGGTCAGTAACAAGTATACAAACTGATTCGGAAGCTAGCGACGCGGGAATAAAGGCTGAGACACACTGAGCATGTAGCGACACACAGCGTAGCGAAGCGAAGAGAAGCAAACATTTTGCAGGCTTGACTTCACTCCGCTCCACCTCACACGTGTCTACATGTTATATAGGCAAAAAAAAGTTTCTACTGAATAAAATACATCAAAAATTACTGTTACTTTAATAGGAATAGTATAAAAATATAAAAAAGGCAACCCCTAATCATATATATTATAGGGACACGGAGCGCCATGTACATTGATACCACACACAGACATATATGTATATATCAACTCGCAGACCTATATATACGTATATATCAACACGCAGATATATATATATATATACCCACCCACAGACCTCAGACCATGTATACACATACGCACATGGGGGGGTGGCATGTGGACAATCTCAACTAAATGCGCTCCCCCCCAATTTGGCTGATCCCTCCAGAAGAAATGTTGAACCCGACAGAGCAGAGAATATATATATTATTCTCTGCTCTATCGGGTTCAACATTTCTTCTGGAGGGATCAGCCGAATGGGGGGGGGGAATTAGTTGCCAAAATGTGTGTGTAATACAAGTCTGGATATACAGTGGCAAGAAAAAGTATGTGAACCCTTTGGTAGTACGTGGAGTTTTGCATGAATTGGTCATAAAATGTTCTCTGATCTTCATCTAAGTCACAAAAATTTGAAAAACACAGTCTGCTTAAAATAATACAATACAAACATTCTATGTTTTCATGTTTTTAATGAGCAGAACATGTAAACATTCACAGTGCAGGGTGGAAAAAGTATGTGAACCTTTGGACTTAATAACTGGTTGACCCTCCTATGGCAGCAATAACCTCAACCAAACATTTCCTGTAGTTGCAGTTCAGACCTGCACGACGATCTGGAGTAATTTTGGACCACTCCTCTTCACAAAACTGTTTCAGTGTAGCAATATTCTTGGGATGTCTGGTGTGAATCGCTCTCTTGAGGTCATGCCACATCATTTCAATCGGGTTGAGGTCAGGACTCTGACTGGGCCACTCCAGAAGGCGTATTTTGTTTTGTTGAAGCCATTATTTTGTTGAATTACTTGTATGCTTTGAGTCATTGTACTGTTGCATCACCCATCCTCTGCGGAGCTGCAGTTGGCGGACAGATGGTCTTACGTTTTCCTGCAAAATGTCTTGATAAACTCTGGAATTCATTTTTCCATCAATGACAACAATCCGTCCAGGCCCTGAGGCAGCAAAGCAGCCCCAAACCATGATGCTCCCTCCGCCATGTTTTACAGTGGGGATGAGGTTTTTATGTTGGTGTGCTGTGCCTTTTTTTCTCCACCCATGGTGTTGTGTGTTTTTTCCAAACAACTCAATTTTGGTTTCCTCTGTCCACAGAATATTTTGCCAGTAATGCTGTGGAACATCCAGGTGCTCTTTTGCAATCTTCATACATTCTGCAATATTCTTTTTGGACAGCAATGGCTTCCTCTGTGGTGTCCTCCCATGTACTCCATTCTTGTTTAATGTTTTCCTTATTGTAGATGTGTCAACAAAAATGTTAGCATGTGCCAGGGATTTCTGTAAGTCTTTAGCTGACACTCTAGGATTCTTCTTTACCTCATTAAGCATTCTGCACTGTGCTCTTGCAGTCATCTTTACAGGACAACCATGCCTAGGGAGAGTAGCAACAGTGCTGAACTTTCTCCATTTGTAGACAGTCTGTCTTACCGTGGACACATGAACATCAAGGCTTTTGGAGATACTTTTGTAACCCTTTCCAGCTTCATGCAAGTCAACAATTCTTGATTGTAGGTCTTCTGAGAGCTCTTTTCTGTGAGGCATGGTTCACATCAGGCAGTGCTTCTTGAAACCAGTAAACCCAAAACTGGTGTGTTTTTAAAGGGCAGGACAGCTTTCAGAAACACATCCAATAATATAACAATGATTGGACTCAAGGTTGCCTCACTCCTGGCTCCAATTAGCTCTTGGAGAAGTCATTAGGCTAGGGGTTCACATACTTTTTCCACCCTGCACTGTGAATGTTTACATGTTCTGTTCAATAAACACGTGAAAACATATAATGTTTGTGTTGTATTATTTTAAGCAGACTGTGTTTTTCAAATTGTTATGGCTTAGATAAAGATCAGAGCACATTTTATGACCAATTCATGCAAAACTCCACATAAACCCAAAGGGTTCACATACTTTTTCTTGCCACTGTATATATTTATAAGAATATAGATATGTATCTTATCTATATATATATCACACCTGCCCTTACCTTCCCCTATAAATTTGCTAAAAATATACACACAAAAAAAAACCAACTGCCTGAGACCCCGCGCAGCCCACATGCCACCCCCTCTACCCGGCTGAATGTATCTAATATATATAATTAAATACATTCAGCCAGGTAGAGAAAGGAAAACAAAGTTTTATTTTATGTTCCCGGGGACATTAAAAAATGTCCTCGGATTTTTTTTTTTTAGGAAATGTGTCGCCTTACCTTAGCCTGGTGGTCAGTGGGGGCTCCCTGGATCCTAGTTGTGGGGGGGGGGTCTGCCGTGGCCGCAGGTGCAGTGGCTCCCTCCCTGCGCTGCCTGTCTCTGCCACATGCACCCGGGCGGCTAGCCTGCACAGTCGCAGCTTTGTCATCCAGCGGCCGCATGCTCCTCAATGCTCCTCAAGGGGATCCTTGGGAGGCCCCTGCAGGCTGCCCTCTACAGTGCCTGATTAGAGGGCTGTGTCTGCCTGATGTTTTAGTAACAAGAATGTTTTATCCCATAGGCTTCAATGTTAAAAATATTCCCATTTTAATTCAATATCTAATAAACCGTTGCTTATAATATTCTGCAGTAAAGAGTCTCTTTATTTCTAGATTTTTTTTGTATTTTTTAAGCATTTTTTATACTTTTTTAAAAAAAAAATTCGAACTTTTGGCGAACGTCCCAAAAAGTTCAAAGTTCGCGAACTGTCGAACGGCCAATGTTCGATGCGAACTCCGAACAGATCGAACCGAACAGCTCATCCCCAGTGTTGACCTTTATTTTTCATTTTCTTACAGGGTTATTCAAAGAGATCCGAATTGCTTGAGAAAGGTAACCGAACGCTGAAAATCAGCGTTCGGTTACCTTTCTTGGCCATTCAGCTATCCAGAGAGCAGGCAATTCGCCAAATCCTGGCGAATTGACTGAACATACGGTGCCTGTTTGGTGCCTGTTCGAGGGCAGTGAAAACCCCATGAAAAAGCACTGCTTCGGCTATTCAGAGAGCAAAAACCAGCAGTGAAAGGTTCCCTAATGCCCTGCCATTCGGTGGTATACAGTTGTGTTCAAAATTATTCAACCCCCAATGCTGTAAAGGGTTTTAGGGAATTTAGTGTACATTTGTAATTGTATTCAGAATGAAATCCTACAAGGACTTTTTAAAGAACCATATGCAACTAAAATGACATCAATTGGTTTTGTAATACAGTAGTAAATGTTTCTTTTGTGAATTCTTCATTGACACAATTATTCAACCCCTTAAAGACTACCACTCTGAAGAACAGAGGTTCATTCAAGTGTTTTCAATCAGGTATTGAAAACACCTGTGGATGTCACGCAGCAGCAATAAAGCATAATAAATACCAATTAGGCAGCTTTAAAATGACTGTGATACTCAGCTCCTTCTAGACATTTACTGGTGTGGTTACAAACATGGTGAAGTCAGGAGAATGGTCCAGGAAGACAAGAGAAGAGGTGATTACTCTTCACAGGAAGGGCAATGGCTATAGAAGATTGCAAAGATGTTAAACATACCAAGAGAGACCATAGGAAGCATCATTTGCAAATTCAAGGCAAAGGGCACTGTTGAAACGCTAAATGGTCGTGGCAGAAAGAAGATGCTGACTTCGACTGCTGTGCGCTACCTGAAGCGTAGAGTGGAGAAAAGTCCCCGTGTGACTGCTGAGGAACTGAGAAAAGATTTGTCAGATGTGGGTACTGAAGTTTCAGCTCAGACAATACGGCGCACACTGCGTAATGAAGGCCTCCATGCCAGAACTCCCAGGCGCACCCCTTGCTGTCTCCAAAGAATAAGAGTCGACTGCAGTATGCCAAAAGTCATGTGGACAAACCACAGAAGTTTTGGGATAGTGTTCTGTGGACTGATGAAACAAAATTAGAACTGTTTGGGCCCATGGATCAACGCTATGTTTGGAGGAGGAAGAACAAGGCCTATGAAGAAAAGAACACCTTGCCTACTGTGAAGCATGGCGGGGGGTCAATCATGCTTTGGGGCTGTTTTGCTTCTGCAGGTACAGGGAAGCTTCAGCGTGTGCAAGGTACCATAAATTCTCTGCAGTACCAGGAGATATTGGATGACAATGTGATGCAGTCCGTCACAAACCTGAGGCTTGGGAGACGTTGGACCTTTCAACAGGACAATGATCCCAAGCATACCTCCAAGTCCACTAGAGCATGGTTGCAGATTAAAGGCTGGAACATTTTGGAGTGGCCATCGCAGTCACCTGACTTAAATCCGATTGAGAACCTCTGGTGGGACTTAAAGAAAGCAGTTGCAGTGCGCAAGCCTAAGAATGTGACTGAACTGGAGGCTTTTGCCCATGACGAATGGGCGAAGATACCCGTAGATTGCTGCAAGACACTTGTGTCAAGCTATGCTTCACGTTTAAAAGCTGTTATAACTGTAAAAGGATGTTGTACTAAGTACTAAGATTGAATGTCACTTGGGGGTTGAATAAAACTGATAATGATGTGAGCACAGAAAAGACATTTGTGGTTATTTCATTATAAATGTTATGTTATATTTGTCTGACCTACACGTGCCTCTTTGATTTAATTGTAAGCAAGATGACTGAATGATCAAAATCAATGTCAAACTGGCCAAAACACTCAATTTCAGTGGGGGTTGAATAATTTTGAACACAACTGTAATTCGGCAAGATTATTCAGGAGAATCCCATAGGCTTCAATGTTAAAAATATTCCCGTTTTAATTCAATATCTAATAAACCGTTCATTATAAAATTCTGCAGTAAAGAGTCTCTTTATTTAATGATTTTTTATGATATTTTAAGCATTTTTCGGAATTTTTTTTTTTTTAAAAAGGCCGATTTTTTTTTTTTTAACCCTTTCGCTGCTGAGGCTTTTCCCGCCCCTGTGCTGAGGTCATTTTTACCTGTTTTGCGCATCATGTTTAAACGTGTTTTGAAGGCTTATTTTAGTATATGACCCAGACATATTATATATCGTTCTTTCCGTCAGACTCGGTAGATTCATAATATGTCATTATTATATGTATACGTTATGTCATGTCTGTATATTATAACAAAAAATGCAATAAAATATGTATTTTCAATAATTTACAATGTGTAAAGTGTTTTTTTCACATTTTAACATGCGAGCAATTGCGGTTATATTTTGTATGGGGTGCGCTTGTTAAAAAATTAGAGATGGGGTCTCGTTACATTTTTTTTTGGGGAAAATTACACTATTTTTAACAAACGCACCGCATACAAAAATCGTTAGTGCAGCATCATTGTTCACATTATAATTGAAATGGGAACAATATTGCTGCATTAACAAACCAAAAAAAAAAAAAAAGTGTTTATTTTTTTTGTATAATTTTTTTTTAATTTTTTTTTTTTTAATTTTTAATTTTTTTTTTTTTAATTTTTAATTTTTTTTTTTTTCTTACAACTTTTTTCACTTTCATGTTTGGTATCGTTGGAACGGCCATGCTCTGGCCGATCCAACCATACCAAAATTTAACCCCTAACTGCCACGGATCGGGAGATAGGGAGTTCATTGGAACTCCCTATCTCCACCGTTGGTGGCAGTTAAGGGTTAACTCTAGGACTGGCGTCATCGTGCTATGCACGATGACGCCAGTCCTCAGGGGGAGTTCCCGGAGGCTTGGCCGACATCCAAGATGTCGGCCAGCTCCTGGAAAGGATCGCGAACCGGGGCTTTTCAGCGCCGATTCGCGATCCAGCTCCCCAGGGGTTAATGCCAGGCATCATTTGGAAGGGCAGGCTGTGCCCTTCCAAATGATGCCTGGGTTAACCCCCGCAGAGCCGCCGATCGGGAGAGAGGTCCGAAGGACCTCCCCCCCTCCCTTTCAGGCGCCTCCTCCGCACATGCGGGGGGGCGCCTGAATTAGGTGTCATCGCGCTGCCGCGATGACACCTAATTCCGGCGGCTGTGGTCCCGGATGCGCGGCTGACATCCAGGATGTCAGCCCGCACCGGGGGGGCCAGCGATCGGCCGGAACCCGGCCGAACGCTGACCCCAATGGGAGGACGCGCTCAGCGCGTCCTCCGCATACCAGCGGGAATGCTGAGGACGCGCTGAGCGCGTCCTCAGCATCCAAGTGGTTAAGTTTACTTATTTTTTCTGTAACAGCCCTCTTTATTATCAGTCCCTGGACCTCATATGTAAATTTCAGACATTTTAGCTCAGTAGTTTCTTTGCAAACAGTGTTTCACTTTTCAATCATTCATGCAAACTCCTCTTCTGCTGTGTCGAAGGCAGCGATCGGCTCCTGTTCGGATTTTTCTGTGGTTTTCGGCAGGTTAATCCAGATGTTTATGAGGGTTTTTGGCGTGAATTCGCTGGGTTTTGCGGTTAGTTTTCGTCAGGTTTGCGGCAGCTTTTCCCTGCAATTCGGGGGCCCTGTGGTGCTTGCTGAATACACCGCAGGGTCACCGAAATGGGATCGGCAAAACAAACCGAATTGAAGAGAACGAAAAGTAACCGAACGTGCGGTGACTTTTCAAATCTCTTTGAATAACCCTGTTATTTTCCTTCCCTGTCAACCAGCGAGGTTGATAATAGATGATCCTGCAAATAACCTGCCATGCTACACATTGCTGCCCCTTTCTAATACTGATTATACCCCCAACAGAAATGCAATGCAAGCGGATGACAAATTCTTCTGTAACATTTATAGTCCATTTCCTCTTCCTAATGCTGCTTGCCTGCTATGAGGGGACCACTTACACCATGCTCTGCTGCTAATGCTAATAGTATGAGTGATATTGAATGAAATTAGATGCTTAATTCTCCAATAGCAGTTCCAAAATCAAACTATATAAAATGTAACCTCATCTCAATGAGAGTTATTCAGCAGTTCACCAGGATTCCAGTTTAATAGGAGATTGTAGGAGTTCCTTCTTCCCCTTTGTGGCTGTTTTGGGACACCAGCACATTCATCTATTCATTTTATATATATATATATATTTTTTTTTACTGTTCCCATGTTTACAGCTCAATAATCCAACCTGGAGTAAAGCAATCAATCTGCTGAAAACAGCTGGTGGCCCCAGCTTCCATTCCGATTGGCAATCAGCGGTCTTTAGGTTTTGCATTGATTTAGAAGTTCAAGGTTACAAGAAGCAGATCAGTTATAAAAATAATATTAACCTGCATGTTTCCCTGTAAATTCTTTCTTGTACTGTATAATAAACTAATGAATGCTATATTGATTGGCTCTTCGTATAGGTTTGATGAATAAAACATATGTTGCTTACTCATACATTTAAAAATTTAGACCATTTTATGATAAAGTTCTATGGAAATAAGGATATCAATTTGAAGCAACAAACAAATTGTCATGTTTGCAGTAGATAATGAACTGGAACTGCATGTTCTATCTAGTGTTTCATTAATGACATCTAAACGTAAAGACAAAGTGATGGGAGGGGGCATAAAAGCAGATGACACAGATAAATATATATGGCTGTTCTAAAAGCAATCACAAGCTGTAAATTAATTTGGAACTCTGCGCTGCTACTTCAAGTTAAATGCAAATAGAATAAAGTAAATATAAAATGACTGTATCCAGGCTGGTTACCTGCATGCATTACATTAAGTTTTAATTTTTCATTTCTTAAATGCCACAATCTTCTCTATTTTCATATGATAAACATTAGGTGGAAGCTTTAATTTGATGGGGAATTGTTTTGCTTTTCAGCTACATAATGTAAGTGTTTATTTGTTATGTTTAATTGTTTTAAATGAAGCTAAACAGAACAATGATCATCACATAAAAATTATGAATTGGGAATGAGTGGCTCGTTCATTTATTTCCTTATATGAACTGACACAACACGTTACTGTGTTGCTGTCCTGATTTAGCATTTGCAACTTTTGCTTTGCTCTGAAACAGTTTATAAGGCATTCCAAAACAATTTATTTATTTATTTATAAAGGATTTTACCAGGAAGGATACATTGAGATTTCTCTCGTTTTCAAGTATGTCCTGGGTGGCAAGTATGTACCGTTAGGTGTTTTGCCCAAGGACACTTACTGGAGAGGTGCTCTTGCTGGGATTCGAGCCTGTGTCTCCACAGTCTCCATGGTTATAGAGCAGTGATGTAACCTCTATTCCACCCAGCCGGTATAATATCCTCTTAGGCAGGGGTCAGAAACCTTGGCCCTACAGATGTTTTAGAACTTACAATTTAAGAGGAGAGGGGTGACGCACAGAGGTCAAGGTAAATAGCAGAGTATGAGGAGTAACGGGATGCATGGGGAGCTGTGTTGGAGACAGAGCAGGAAAGGTGCAATGGGGGTGATTATGGACTGAGGCTAAAGTAATGCTTTACAGAGATGTCTTGAAATACTTGGGAGTTGAATGTAAAAGGGTCTTTCTATAAGATTCATGTTGTCCTTTTATTTTTATAAATCTCATTGCTTATTAAGTTATTTGTAAATGGAGCAAATGTTTGTGTATCTGTATTTTCCCATTTACGAATGTACTTTTGTATAGATTTGTGTGATATCAGGCTGTGCTTGGCTAAATGATGCAATGTGTCAGAATGCTGACTTTCAGAGTTATTAAAATAAAAGGTGAAAAGCAGGAGAATCGGCAGGAGAACAGAACAATCTATGTCAAAATAGCCGATTTTGGGCCATATTACATAGTTGGTGCTAACTTAACCAGAGCTGTTGTAAACTTCCCAGAGCCATTATAGCCTATGGAGGTTTTCAGTTTACAATAGCTCTGGTTAAGTTAGAACTTAGCACCAACATTGTAATACTGCCCTTTGCAAGTGAGCTAAATGGGAGAATTTTTCTGGTTTGACTATTTTGACCTAGAATTTTCACTTCTCCAGTCATTCTCCTGCTTTTCACCTTTCACTGAATAACCCTGACAATGTCTGTAAATATGAACATTGTAATGTTTCCTTATGTGAAATATTTGCTTGGACAATGTTTATCAAACTAGAGGACGTAGCTTAGTTCCATCAATGTTATGGACTTGCGTTTAACCATTTTTATTCTTTAACCACTTCAATGCGGTGGACGCGCTCAGCGCGTCCTACCGCATTGGTACTTGGCTGCGGAGCTCCCTTTGCAGTCCTCCCTTTGCAGCCGCGATCAGCCGGTATTCCGGCTGATCGCTCGACCCCCCCGGTGCGGGATGACCTCTCCCCCTCCCCATCCGTGCGGGCCAGCGATTAAAGGCAGGCACCGCCTGGAAGGGCACAGCTTGCCCTTCCAAGCGGCGGCTGTCTTTAACCCCTAGGGGGCTGGATCGCGATATGGCGCCAACATGCGCCGTATCACGGTCCCCTCCCGGAGCTGGCCGACATCTTGGATGTCGGCCACGCTTCCGGGATATCCCCCTAATGACTGGCATCATCGTGCAGAGCGTGATGGCGCCAGTTTTTAAATTAACCCCTTGCTGCCACCTATAGTGGAGATAGGGGGTTCCAATGAACCCCCTATCTCCCGATCCATGACATCTAGGGGTTAATGTTTACTATCACTGGAACGGCCAGAGCGTGGCCTTTCCAATGATACCAAACATGACCATGTAAAAAGTAAAAAAAATAAATAAAAAAAAATTAAAAATTAAAAATAAATAAATAAATAAAAAAAAAGCTTTTTTTTTTTTTTTTTAGATTTATTAGTGCAACAAAATTGTTCCCATTTCAATTATAATGTGAACAATGATGCTGCACTAACGATTTTTTCTATGGGGGGGCGTTTGCTAAAAAACACGGAATTTTCCCCTAAAAAAGTAACGATTCCTCATTTCTAATTTTTTTAACAAGCGCACCCCATAGAAAATATAACCGCAAGTGATCGCATTTTAAAATGTGAAAAAAAACACTTTACACATTGTAAATTATTGAAAATTCTAATTTTATTGCATTTTTTGTTATAATATACAGACATGACATAACGTATACATATAATAATGACATATTATGAATCTGCACAGTCTGCCGGAAAGAACGATATATAATATGTCTGGGTCATATATTAAAATAAGGCTTCAAACGCGTTTAAACATGATGAGCGAAACCGGGAAAAATTAGCTCAGCACAGAGGTGGGAAAAGGCTCAGCAGCGAAAGGGTTAAAGGACAGGTTTCAGTAATGATATTATGAAGATGATGATTTAAAACAATGAAACATATTTTTAGACTGATTATCCATTAAATGTGTTTCATGATTCAGTGGTAATGTATAGCACTTCTTATTACCCCTTTCACTACCAAAATCGAGTTAACTCGATTTTGCATTGTAATGCATTGAAAAGCAAACATTAGCATATCAAAACCCAGTTTCCATACCTTTTTAAAGCAGGATTAAAGAGAAATTAAATTCTTTTGTTTTATCTCATGTTCTGAATCCCAAGCAGGGCCGCCATCAAGGCATTACAGCCCATGATGCTATAGGGGCCTGCTCACGGGAAGGGGGGCGCCAAGGGCTGTGTCTTCCCCTGATTATTGGACTCTAGCCCAAATCCCCAGCTCCTTTGGATGCTCCAGGCTGTGGTTACAAAAGTTTCAAAGGGCCTGGCGGTCCAGCATATGGTGACGCTGGTGCCTCCCAGCAGTCAATCACACTCCGGATTAGCCAGCCAGGAAGAGACCCCCTCCCATGCACCACCCAGCCCCACCCTGATGTCGGGCCAGGCCACACCTTCTGACGCTCCATCTGGCTCAGCTCCCGATGTTCTGCCTGGCCCGCCTCCACATTTCTTCACTGTGGAGATAATATAGCACAGGAAAGCTCCACCCCCATGGAGCATTTCTTCCTCAGACAGATATCCCCCCAGCATGAAAAACAGGAAGGAGGTTGTCACGTATAGCAAGTAACCCACCACGCAGACAAAAGCCAGCACTCAGACAAAATCCAGTTAAGCAATGAACAGGGCCGGATTTGCAACTCAGGAGCCTGTAGGCACAGAAATGTGGAGTGCCCCTACCCTCCCAAAAAAATAAATATTTTTTTTAAAAAAAAATGAAAAACTGTTTCTTTCTGCTCTCATATAAAAATAAGGGGGAGAATCCGATGCCTTAGTTGTGTAAGTGCAGTGGCATTGTTTGTTTTATATGTAATAACATTATTGCCTCTGCCATAGAACAGAGAAAAAAATACATTTTGCATTTACTTTTTCTCAATTTTTTTTTTTACACATTACATTGTCATGTTTGGTATCAATTTAAAGACCAGACTCTGACCATCCAATGACACTTCACTTAACCATGTGTGCTGTACAATTTAGAGATGAAGGGTTCCAAAGTCCCCCTTTCTCTCCTCATTGCATTGCCACGGTCTAGGAGGTTGTCGATGAAACAATGCATTGCATCATTAGCTCCACACTAGCTGGCAGTGTGAGAAATGAGAAGGTGAGCTAGTGCAGCATTACTGTTCACTTTAGAATTGTAAACTGAATAATAGTGCTGCGGTAGAAAAATAACATTTTAGTTGTACATAAATTGAACCTGATTATAATTGGCATCACTGGAAAGGTCATAATCTGGCCTTTCCAATGATACCTCATGTGTCCCTCTATCCATTAGGGCTCCAGAGATACAGTGGTCCAAATGATTGTAAAATGTAAAATAAAAACTTTATGGGGGTTATTCAGAGAGATCCAAAATGTGGCTGAAATGTAACTGAACACTGGATTTCAGCGAACGGGGACATTTTGGGGCCATTCGGCTATTCAGAGAGCAGGCAATTCGCCAAATTCTGGCAAATTGCCTGCACGTACGGTGCCTGTTCGAGGGCAGTGAAATCACCCATAGAGAAACAATGCTTTGTCTATTCAGAGAACACCGAACAGCTGAGGAATGTCAGTGAAGTGCTCTGCCATTCAGTGGTTTCATTCAACAGGTTTATTAGAGTGAATCCCATAGGCTTCAATGTTAAAAATATTCCAGTTTTAATTCAATATCTTATAAAGTGTTTATCATTTTTATTCTGCAATAAAAAGTCTCTTTATTTTTAGATTTTTTTTAGGACCTTTTAGGCATTTTTGGGGATTTTTTTTGTTATTTTTTTTTCTCAAATCGTTTTTTTTAATTTTTCTGTAACAGACCTCCTTTTATTATTATTCATTGGACCTTATATGTAAATTCCAGACATTTTCATTCAGTAGCTTTTTGCAAACAGCGTTTCAAATTTCAAACTTTCAAGCGAACTGTTTGTTTTTTTTCCACCCCGTTTGTCTGCGTGTCGGCTTTTTCCGACGGCTGCTCTGCGCTGTGATCGGCGGGTGCTCGGATTTTTCCGGTGTGTTTGATCTGTTTTTTGCGGGTTTTCGGTGAGTGTTCGGTGAGTATGACTAGGGTCAGATGAACGCATTTTTCCCGTCTACCATCAAAAAGTGCGTTGATGCGTCCAAACGCATTTTTTCACGGAAGACGCGATAGCGGTCAAATGAAGCGCAATTTCAGCCGTGATTTTACAGATCCAAACCAGGAAACTTTGGGCGTCTGGACGTTATGTTGGCCGGTGTCTGACGTCTTCTAATCACGCACACACGCCGCTATGCGGACGCAGCGCACTCTGTACGTCAGTACTAGTGGTTCGACGTTCTTGCAAAAATGCATTCGTATGCCGCTTGCGTTGCACGGCCGAACTTTCGTGCAGCCATACTTCGTGTGTGGGCCTGCGGTGGAAGTCACTTGCTGCTACCACGGCCGTAATAAAGTGCGGCTAAACGCACGTTCGCACTGCGTTCGTCTGACCCCAGCCTTAGGTGAGCGTTCGGTGAGTGGTCGACGAGTGTCCTGCGGGTTTGTGGTGAGTATTCCCTGCACTACGGGGGCCCTGTGGTGCTTGCTGAATACACTGCAGGGTCGTTGAACTAGGAATCGCCAAATCGCCCCGAAGTGTGGGGAGCGAAAAGTCACCGAACGTGCAGTGACTTTTCGGATCTCTCTGAATAACCCTGAATATTTTTACAGAGCAAGGTGCCCCCTTGTGGCAGGTGCCTGTAATCACATGCCAACTCTACCTAGTTAAAAATCTGTCCCTGGCAATGAAGCCCCTACTCTGACATGCCAGTACTTAGTATAGCCGGGTTTGAACTGAATAGAGGACATGAACAAGGACAATACATAGAAGTACTGAACCCACAAGGACAAGGGAAAGATTGCAGTACAAATACTAAGCCAGAGGTTGTTACACAAGTATAATAAATAACCATACAGGGAATATAGAAAACCAATGTCCAGATACCATAGCCAGGGTAAGTACACAGAATAGATATAAACCGAACAGGGAAGCGGGCAGAAACCAGAACCAAGAATACTAACCAGGAGTCAACCCAATGGACCACAGATATACAGGAACACACTGCGGGGTATACTGGAACCCATGGCAAGGCACAGAGCTTTGTCTGTTGCTCCTATTTAAGGCATTCTAGATCTATGACCAGGTGCAGAAGTCCCAGAGGATAGGTGTCCAGAACTCTCTTCCCAGGAGGCCTAACTGCAGCCCGAGCAGGCACAGTACCACCAGCAGGCATGACAGAGGTTGGGTGAGAGTATCTGTGACTGAGTGCTCTGTGATGAACTCATACACACCGTTTCCGGGGACACTATTCCACTCTTACCATTGCGCCTCTGCTTCATTCCGGGATTAGGAAATAATTAAGTGGCTACCCCAAAATAGATGCATTAAAACAGAGACGGTAAGGAAAATAATCTCATATCGAACCCCCTCCCCACACGTAAATCTCCCTTTTACCATTCTACTATTTTTGAGAGGAGGAGTAGAAAAAAACAAGGGAGCCCTTAAAAGTGGGGGCAGGGCGTGGAGTGGCCCCATCCTGAGGTTCAGTAAGGTGTCCCATGATTTCTGATGGCTGCTCTGATCCCAAGTCTCAAAAAACAAACAAAAACTGCTTGGTGGTGAAGCGGTTAAGAAGCATAGATTAGAATCAGCATTTTAGAATGTATTGGACACATCATATGCATATCTGAAAGGAAGGAACAGCGCGCTAATTGCTTCATAGAATTCTCTCGACATCATATACCTACCTAAAATATAGAACAGTAAAACCATTATCCCCTCTATCCCCTGAATCATTCTTATAACCAACACTTATAACGAATACCATCTGAATAAAAGATTGGAATTTGACAAACACACAATTGTTGCTGTATCAATGCTGAATATACCACAGGTAAAATCCTAGTAGCATAATCGCTTATTATTGCCTTGAAAATATTACTTCAGAAGTAGAATCCTGCAGCTTTTCTTCTCAATGAATAATTCACGCGACGGAAACTTCCCGTATTACTTACATAGTACATCAATGTTGTTTTTTTCCCCTCTTCCTCTAGGTCTACAGAGAACTTACAAATCAAGTCTGTTACCACACATTCAGGTTTATAATTATATGATGGACATATTTTACTCTTACTATTATGTTGCTATAGTACGTTATTTACAGGCTTGTCATACTGGAAACTGATCTTCCAACCTGCACCTGCGGAGATTTCTTCACCAGTAATTTGAAGATAATCCTTCTCAAATGCTCAATTATAGGATAAGTAAATCAAACTTGTGATCTTATGTTACTAAATAATTAAACATAATAAAAATTAATTTTCTGGCTATTCCAGGCTGTCAGAATTTTTTTTAATATACTTGAATCCTAATTTTTCCATTTTCCGATTTAAGGGAATGCTAAATGATCACAGTTGTAGATTTACAACCAGCTTTCAGCCTTATCGGAACATTCTAGTCACATGACCAAATGAACTTGGTTAATAAGTCAGGGTGTGCTAGGTGGTGTATAGTGATGGGCCGAACACCCCCGTGTTCGGTTCACATTCGTACTCGTACACCCGAAAAAGGTTCGACCGCGAACTCGAACACAATGCGAACACCATGCAAGTCAATGGGGCTCGAACGTTCGAAAATTAAGGTCCCCTCCAAGTGTGCATATATGCAAGATATTGGCCATAAAAAGTGTATGGGGGTCCGGGTACTGCCCTGGGGGACAGAAAATAAGGAAAAAAAAGTTTTAAAAGAAATACTTTTTTAACCCTTTCACTGCTGAAGTGCTGAGCCATTTCATCGCTGTGCGCTGAGCTAATTTTTTTACTCATGTTTAAACGTGATTTGAAGCCATGGGAAATGTTTTATCACCAACGAGTGGGAAATGTTTGACCAACAACGAGTGGGAAATGTTTGACCAACAACGAGTGGGAAATATTCCCGTTTTAATTCAATATCTAACAAACCGTTTATTATTATATTCTGCAGAAAAGAGTCTCTTTATTTTTAGATTTTTTAGGATCTTTTAAGCATTTTTTGAAATTTTTTTGAAAACAGTTTTTTTTTCGAACTTTCCGCGAACGTCTCGAAAAGTTCGAGTTTCGCAAATTTTCGAACAGCCGATGTTCGAATCGCACTTCAAACCGATTCGAACAGGCAGCCCATCCCTAGTGGTGTACCCTTGTCGATGCCAATTCTCTCACCTGTGACAGCTTCCATACCTCATGCTGGTACAGCCTTCTAGTGTTATCATCTACAAAGCAGACCAGCCAATGTCACTCAATACATTTCCTTTGGGATGCATTAGGTTGACTGATCGCTCTGCTCAGCACTGTGACAGTGACTGCATTGTTTCTAAAGTAGACACCGTCAAGAAGAAAAATAAAGGTGCGTTTTTATGCCCATGTTCAACTAAACATGGGAGGAAAGAGTTTAGGGTGAGATAGGAAAGTCTTAATAATTGACCTCTCAAGATCACCATTTCTATATTAATCCTTTCACTGGCAAGCATGTTTCACTGAAAAATAATAATGTCACATTTATTTGAAGCATTGGATGCATAATTAGCACATACTGTAAATGTATGGAAAAGTAGAAATTGGTGGAAACTACAATGAAATCTTCTCTGAACAACAGTGGCAGAAGCTACGATGGAGACACCCTTGAAAACTACACTGAGAACTACTGTACGTGTAACAAGTTCAGCAGAAACAGTGAAATGTCAATGAATGAATGGTAGTTTGTCAATAACCCCTATACAGGGGTTATTTGTATTTTTGAATATTATTTATGATACAGGAATCTTTGCATGGTGAAGTGCTCAGGAGGACTCCTGGCCACAAATTTCCTTCCATTGATTCCTGTTGACTCTATGAAGCTGTTTAGGAAACTAATGAGACCTGGAGTCACAGATCGTCCTTTGCCGACATTACTCATAATCTTGGAGCTTTTTCAATGACTAGTCATGTGTAAATTTATTTATAAGTGAACTATGAGCTGTGGTGACCAACGTGCAGTATAACGCATAGGAAAGCTGCGTTTTTAAATGGAAAGACTAGCTAATTAGTAATATCTCTCTAATTGCATTTGCACATAAGCAATTACCACAAATGACACAGATGTTTAGAGCTTTGGAAAATGGTTTCAGCTGCTTTTAAACAATAAACTCTTAATTAATATGAATCTCTCTCAACAAAATGCATTAATAATAAGCTGGTTATAAGTAAAGTAATATAAGCTGTGATCTATATAATGCAGCGTTCTATATAGAATATAATTTACTTTAGAAGGTCATTAGAAGTAGTAGTCCCTACTCAATTACTGACATTATTAATAGAATGAATTTCATTCATGCTTGTATAATAAAATAATGTTACTCCAAGCATTTTTCCTTCCCTAGAGCTAAGTGTAATGATGACCATCTTTGTAGACGTCTGGATACGGAATAACCCGAGGTACCATCGGAATCCTCTGTCTTCCAGTGTCTTATTTTCCCAACGTTTTAAAAATTTGAGTGGTGCACGGTCAGGTTGATAGCTGTATTTTACCTGATGCAGCTGGCTCTTTTGGCGTAATGCCTGGCTGGGTTCACACCTCAGCGTTTTTCAAACGTGCGCAATACGCGTGTTTTTTTACACGTGTATCGTGCATATGAAAAACCGCGCGAACGCGCAATGCAGCGCGTTCGCGACTATGTCTATGGCCGTGAACGCGCTGCTATATGCCCCAAACAAGCTCCCGTACTTCTTTGGGTGTCGGACGTTTTACAGCGCTTTCCTGCACGCTGTAAAACGTCCAGGTGTGAACCAGCCCCATAGGAAATCATGGGATTTCTGGGGTTGAGCGTTTTACAGCGCGCAGGAAAGCGCTGTAAAAATGCTGAGGTGTGAATGGGGCCTACTTAATACAGATATGTATGTAACCCAAATGAAACCCTCTATATAGTGACCTGACAAAGTCAATACAACTCAGACAAGTACATTTGCAGACCCAACAAACCCATTATTGCAAATTATGGATAATTAGATGCCCATAAAAAACGTGACAAACCTTAAATACAAATGTCACACCGCATATTTTAACTGACACCGATGAAATAGTCTATGATATATAAACTGGGCTCCTTTCTACATTGGCTGTGTACATTCAAAATAATCCAAATTAGGATACATGAAAGGAGCTTTCAAGATCTCAAGGGTCATTAAAAGTTATTATTATTTATTTCTGCAGTGCAAAATATTAATCGTATAAAATTAGCTTCCTCTGGTTTTTCTGTGTCATGCAGGAACAGAAAAAACTAATGTTTTGAAACACATTGGGCACTATTCCCTAGTGTTCGCTAAAATGGGGACGCTAACAGGGAAAAATTGCGCCTGCAGTTTTCCCCATATCATCCCCATTTTAGCACGACATTCTGGGGCAGTCGCTAGTTGAGCAACTCGCCCTGGAACACAGCGCTAACTGCTGGGATAATCGCAGCAGTGCTTCCACGCCGCTGTGAGTATCACCTCCTGCAGTCCATAGAACTCCATGGTGGTTTGTGCTCCTAGGGCGCGAGCCTTGCATGATCTCATGAGTGATTACAGAGTGAGACTGGGAACTATTTCTTCTCAGTTTCACTCTGCATGCGGCCAGAAGAAGCGGTGGATCAGGCCACCCTTTTCGCCGCGGGATGAGAGCTTAGTAATTTCCTGCCTTATGTGAACTTATGTGAAGAGTTGGGTCATGGATGGAGTCTGGGGGGGCCCTTGCTTTATTTGGTCTGGGGGCCCTGAGTCTTGTCAGTCCACCCCTGATTTTAACCAAACAGGATTGGATAGTCTGCAGATCATCCGGGTAAAATCAGGGCCGGATTAATATAGGGGCAGATGGAGCAGCAGCTCCAGGCCCATGCCCCAGAATAGGCCCACGGAAAGGATAAATTTGTCTGCATTAATGGGCATTTGGACCCCTATATCTCCACCTCCATAGCAGCTATAGGCTCATGTGAGGTCAGCGGAAAGGTCAAAGCATGACCTTTCCAATGATACCTAACATGACCAGGCTTTATGTAACAATAAAAATAAAATATTAAATATTTCTTTCATTTTCTTTCTAACACAGCAATGTTTTTCAATTATAAAGGGAACACTGATGCTGCAGTAACTCACCATCTAATTTTTCATGTCACTAACAAGCGTGGAGGTAATGGTACAATCCATTATTATGAATTTTTACATCAAGAACCTAAACCGCCACACTGCAGTGAAGTGCACTGGGGGGGCTTTGGAATCCTGCGCCACTAATCTTCACACCTCGCAAGGTCAACCGAGGTGTCAGACAGGACAGAGTCTGGCCTTTGCATTGATACCAAACATGACAATGTAAAATCTAATAGAAAAAGAAAACATTATTTTTGTTTGTTCCAGAGCGATGGTATTGTCCATTTGTTACGTATAAAATTAGCAATACCACTGCCATTACTCACCTTCTCCTTTTCCACGCTGGGAGCAAGGTCAGCGTTTTATACATAGTCATATTAGTCATAAAACACCATTATTCAAAGCACATGGGAAATATCAATTTCTTTGGGTTAAAATTGTATATTTTCTCAGAAAAAAACAGTTACAGGTTCCCATTGAATTTTTTTTAACAAGAATTCCCTATAGAATATATAACCAGAGGTTTGGATGATAAAATATGAAAAATAATTTTACACGCTGTGATGATTGAAATCTGAATGGAAATTTACTCACACAGTATCTGCCTGGTTAGATATACCTATATATGCAATATTAAATAGCCTAAAATATGTTGTCATTTCACTAAATTCCAAAAAAATCCCACCAAAATATTCAGCTCCAGGCCCATAGAGAACTTAATACGGCCCTGGGTAAAGTGCGAATTTTCCAGCTCTTCCAGACTGTAACCCAAGGGTAGTTGGTTAGTTCTAAGATTACCCGGGTAAAGTCCAAATTTTTATTTTTTTTCCAGCTTTACCCAGCGGTATTGGGTAATGTCAGGATTACCCGGGTAATCTTATGGCTTGGTTCACACCTCAGCGTTTTTCATATGCGCGTAATACTCATGTTTTTGGCGCATGTATCGCGCAAATGTAAAAAACACGCGAACGCGCATTGCAGCGCGTTCACGCTGCAGTCTATGGCTGCAAACGCGCTGCAATACGCCCCAAAGAAGCTCCTGTACTTCTCTGGGTGTATGCTGTTTTACAGCGCATTCCTACATAGGAATGCGCTGTAAAACGCCCAGGTGTGAACGGGGCCTAAAATTAACCGCAGTTTTGGCTCTAACCGCAACATATATACTGTATTGACAGCAACACACATTTTAATGAAATATGTATGTAATCTACTAGATCAGGGATGGCGAACCTTTTTGAGCCCGAGTGCCCAAACTGGATCGCTGAACGAACTTATGTGTCTCAAAGTGCCAACCCCGCAATTAGACCTGAAAACTGATTTATTTTAGAAAAAACACTTCATACAACTGTTTGAACTAATTATGTGCTTAAGTTTTAAAAGAAAAATACAGTATAAGATGAATATATTGCCCCAGCAGCTCAAACATTGATATATATATTGCCCCCAGCAGCCCACCCATGGATATATATTGCCCCCAGCAGCCCCCCATGGATATATATTGCCCCCAACATCTCACCCATGGATATATATTGCCCCCGCAGCTCACTCATGGATATATATTGCCCCAGCAGCTCACACATGGATATATATTGCCCCAGCAGCTCACCCATGGATATATATTGCCCCAGCAGCTCACCCATGTATATATATTGCCCCCGCAGCTCACCCATGGATATATATGTTGCCCCAGCAGCTCACCCATGGATATATATTGCCCCCACAGCTCACCCATGGATATATATCTTGCCCCAGCAGCTCACCCATGGATGTATATTGCCCAGCTCAAACATGGGTGTATATTTCCCCCAGCTCACCCATGCATGTATATTGCCCCCAGCTCACCCATGGTTGTATATTGCCCAGCTCACCCATGGATGTATATTGCCCCCAGCTCACCCATGGATGTATATTGCCCAGCTCACCCATGGATGTATATTGCCCCCAGCTCACCCATGGATGTATATTGCCCAGCTCACCCATGGATGTATATTGCCCAGCTCACACATGGATGTACATTGCCCAGCTCACACATGGATGTATATTGCCCAGCTCACTTGGTCCTCCTGGTGCCTCCGAGTGTGCTGCTTCTTCCTCCCCAGCTTGCACCGGCAAATGATGTTTCCCGGCCACACGTTGATCGCGATCTCGCGAGATTGCGGCGTTAACTCCGGAGTTAAAGCTGCGATTTTGCGAGATCGCGGCTGATGGACTTCAACAAGCGGCCGGGGAACATCATTTGCCGGCGCGCGCTGGGAGGAAGAAGCAGTGAGGCAAGCCTATGGCTTGCGTGCCGACACAGTCGGCCCCGCGTGCCAGAGGTTTGCCATCACTGTACTAGATGATACAGGCAAAGTTATTCAGAGAGAGGTGAAAACCAGGAGAATGACTGGAGAAGTGAAAAATCTAGGTCAAAATAGCCAAACCAGAAAAATTCTCCCATTTATCTCACTTTCCAAATCAGCTATTTGGTCTAGATTGTTCATTCTCCTGGCAATTCTCCTGGTTTTCACCTCTCTCTGGATAACCCTGTATGTATTTGTCTTTGTGCAACATGGGTTTCCTGAATACTAAATACTTACAATCCTACAATATTAAAGTTTGAAGCACCTCTGCTTTAACTCAATGTTCGTCTTTAAGGAAAATTAAACCAGAGGTTATTATGAATGGGTTAATCTCCATTATATGAACATGGCGACTCCTGCATGCTTTGACACTGCTCTTACTAATAAATCCTATCTGTTTAGAATTGTTAATTTTCTTAATGATGCAATATTGTTTGAACCATGATGTTCTCACATCCAAACTAACCTGGAAATGAGCTACATGGATGCAAAAGAACATTATTTGAAACGCTCTTTTATTACTTACTTTGGCACTGGATCTAACATTATTTGAGATCATATTGCATCTCTTCCACATGACCCCATTTCTCTAAATAGAAATCATGACATATCTGTGGAGCTGGTTTAAAAATATATTCGCAAATATAGGTCAAAGGAGAAGACAAATAAGTCTATGGAAAATATGTGTGATCAAGTACATTAGGATGTGACCTTTTACCCAATTTCTTTGTATGAAGGTAAGTAATCAAAAATGTCAGTGTTTATATATCCAAATGAGTTGTAATAATAAATGACATCACATATATATCACAAGCAACGCTACTGTCTTCTCCTGCTGATTGTGCACATTTATATTGTTACAGTCCCAGTAGCACAAGAGATGACCCAGAGCTCTGCACTCCCAGAGCTTAGATTCTGATGGAGTACGGAGAGATGGATGGACAATTTTGGGAAATGATACTATGATAGCCAAGCTACTTTGTTGTACTCTAGTTTCCATAAAACCCCTGAAGTCGCTAGCGGTGACTCAAAATTCAAATGGGACTGTATTCCAACTGAGCCATTAACGGAGAGTTGCAAATGGAAAAATCCTGGGTGAACCTTTTTCCATTTGGAATTCGCCATTAACATCTATATTCTAATTTTGCCTTAGCATCTCGAGGCAGAATATTGGAGATACAGTATTTGCAGAAAAGCATATAAAATAACAAAAGCAAAATTATTTAATACCGGGATTTGAGCGCTGTTATTCTTTTTCTGAATATCTCTTGATCCGCTGAAGAACCATATTAATGTTATTAAATGTTAGCTAATATACCCTGCGTTGCCCGGGTTTCTATTTTTTGATTTTCAGGGTTTTTTTAAAAAAAAATTTAAGAAATACTTTAAAGAAGCGTTTAAGTCTGGAAAGGCTACATAACAAAAATGTGAGCATTTAATTATAATTTATTTTTATATATTTTTTTTAATTTGTAATTTTTTTCCACTCCTACAGCACATTCCTGGACATTCATTTTTAATTTTTTTGGCTTGACAATAATTCCATATTTTGTCCATTTCTCTAATAATTCCATACGTATGTTGATCATATTTCAACTGACTATCATAGTTAAAGCCTGCTAGCTACAAATTGTAAGGTTTTGCCCCCCTTGTAATACTGGATCTTTCCCATTGTTTTTGAAGTCGGGTCTCATGTTGCTCTCTGCTGCCTTAATTTTTGTGCTTTTTCCCTGTTTTTCTTTAATCGGTTTCCTTTCTGCTCTTTGGTCTCTACTGTCCATGATATTTTTGCTCTTTCCGTCACTTCTTGTATTCGCGGCTCTCATGCTGCTTACATTTTGAGATCAAGCCTTTAGGACAGTGAAAACTAGAATTCTTAGTCTCTAATAATATCATTCTGTGCATCATCTTCTTTCAAATCCACAAAACCTAACACACTGCTGCATGGCATATGCTTTAATTGGAATAATTTGTGAAAGACCATAGCTTGCAATTCTCTAGTTCTACCCCTCTGTTGTGTTTCTGGGAAAGAATTATGACCTTCATAAAGTGGGGACTTTTTGGGCCCTGTTGCAATCTTAACGCTAACATTACTGGTCAGTAGGGCTGTACAATTAATTGCAATCGCAATCGAATCGCGATTTCCGACCCTGCGATTTCTAAATCGCATAAGGCTGTGATTTTCGGCTGTTAACTTCCGGCGGCGGCATGGTGCTTTGAGCGCTCGCAGGGGGAACCACGTGACGAGCCGCGTTCTCGCAACTCGTCACATGGTTCCCCCAGGAGAGCGCCCACGCTCCATGTGCCGCCGGAAGTTAACAGGGAGCCGAACACGCTGCGCGGCGCACAGAACACAGCGGCACACAGAGGTGAGCTGCGGCGCAGTATCCACGTGCTGGGGCAGTATCCACGAGCTGGGGCAGTATCCATGTGCTGGGGCAGTATCCATGAGCTTGGGCAGTATCCATGTGCTGGGGCAATATCCATGTACTGGGGCAATATCCATGTGCTGGGGCAGTATCCATGTACTGGGGCAATATCCATGAGCTGGGGCAGTATCCATGAGCTTGGGCAGTATCCATGTGCTGGGGCAATATCCATGTACTGGGGCAATATCCATGTGCTGGGGCAGTATCCATGTACTGGGGCAATATCCATGAGCTTGGGCAGTATCCATGTGCTGTGGCAATATCCATGTACTGGGGCAATATCCATGTGCTGGGGCAGTATCCATGTACTGGGGCAATATCCATGAGCTGGGGCAGTATCCATGAGCTTGGGCAGTATCCATGTGCTGGGGCAATATCCATGTACTGGGGCAATATCCATGTGCTGAGGCAGTATCCATGTACTGGGGCAATATCCATGAGCTTGGGCAGTATCCATGTGCTGGGGCAGTATCCATGTACTGGGGCAGTATCCATGAGCTGGGGCAGTATCCATGTGCTGGGGCAATATCCATGAGCTTGGGCAGTATCCATGAGCTGGGGCAGTATCCATGTGCTGGGGCAGTATCCATGTACTGGGACAGTATCCATGAGCTTGGGCAGTATCCATGTGCTGGGGCAGTATTTCCATGTGCTGGGGGCTGGCAGTATATCCATGTGCTGAGGCAGTATATCCATGTGCTGGGGCAGTATATCCATGTGCTGGGGCAGTATATCCATGTGCTGGGGCAGTATTTCCATGTGCTGGGGCTGTATATCCATGTGCTGGGGCAGTATTTCCATGTGCTGGGGCAGTATTTCCATGTGCTGAATACTGAATACATTTAGAATGTATGTAGCATGTTTGAAAAAGCAAAAACAATTGGCTAAATCGCAAATAAAATCGCAATCGCAATATTCATTCAAGAAATCGCAATATGATTATTTTGTCAATATTGCACAGCCCTACTGGTCAGCTATGTGAGCATTACCTTTAGGTTAAGTGGCCCTAACGCAGGCCACCCATATTATAATCCGAACACTAATGGGTTATAAAACCCATTAGCGCATTGGGGATTGTGCTCGCTTCCTGTACTTTGCGACCCCTATCCTTAACATGGGGAGCGCAAAGATGAATTAGCGTTAAGATTACAAAGTCCTATTGCTAATTACGTCCCACTGTGGTTAACTGAAAAGTTAACCACTGCTAGAAGCTGGTGCTAACTGTTACCATTTCTGTGGAATCAGTCAGCACAGCTGTAAAACCAGCCAAAAATCAGATACTCACCTCTAAGGCTAGGGTCAGACTAACGCAGTATTAACATGTGTTTAGCAGCACTAAATCACGGCCGTGCTAGCAACAAATGACGTCCAATGCCGGGCAGCATACGAAGAACGGCCGCACAAAAGTGCGGCAGCGCAACGCAAGTGGCAAACAAACGCATTTTTGCAAGAATGTAGAACCGCTAGTACGGACGTACAGAGTGCGCTGCGTCCGCAAGCGGCGTGTGTGCGTGATTAGGAGATGTCAGATGCTGCTAATGTCCGGCCAACATAACGTCCAGACACGAAAAGGGTTTTATTGATGATCCGTACAAAATCACGGACGAAAATGCGCACCGTATGACCGCTAACGCGTATTCCGTGAAAAAATGCGTCCATTCATTCGAACGCACTTTTTCACGGACAACGCGAAAAATGCGTAAGTCTGACCGTAGCCTAATCCTGAGGTGAGCATGCTCGCCCGATCCCCTGCTTCTGACCAACAGGACACTATGAGAGAACCCTAAACACCTTTTGAAGTAAATGGAAATTACCACACACCCTTTTATCTTGATATACACCTGAGGATGCTCTCAAATTTCACAAATCATGCATTTGTCATACTTTGGGCACTTTCCACTCTGAGGCAGAATTTTAAGATTCATTTGCAGAACTGATAGCGCCTCTTCCAATGTGGTTATTACAACACAGCTAAGTAAAAATTCTGTATCATCTTGTAATACAGTAATGTATGCTACATCATCATACGTATTTCAGGTTATTATTATTATTATTATTCTTTATTTATAAAGCGCCAGCATATTCCGCAGCGCTGTACAATAGGCACAGTATAGACAGGGTACAATACAATGAACAACTTTTGACAAACAGTACAGGAGGAGATGAGGGCCCTATTCCCGTAGGAACTCACAATCTAGGAGGGTTGGGGTTGGAAACAGGAGGAGAGGACTGTAAGGTGAGAGTGATTGATGGTTGTGTCAGTGAGTTGGGTGGTAGGCTTCCCTAAATAGGAAGGTTTTAAGGGAGCGTTTGAAGGAAGAGAAGTTAGGGGAAAGTCTGACAGTACGAGGGAGAGCGTTCCAGAGAGTGGGGGCTGCGTGTGAGAAATCCTGCAGTCTATCATGGGAAGAGGTGATGCGGGGAGAAGCTAGGCGCAGGTCACTGTTTGACCTTAGGGAGCGGGCTGGGGTGTATTTGGTGATTAGTGAGGACAGGTAGTGGGGAGCTGAGTTAGTGAGGGTTTTGTAGGTAAGGATAGCAAAGCACAAAGTACGCTAGGTTTTAAGGAAGAATATTGTGCGTTGAAAAATAGGTTCACAGAATATGAATACAAACTATGGGCTCTATTACATTCTTCACGCAAACGTTAACGCGTGCGCATAAACGCATTAAGCGAGGAGCAAAACCCTTTGCGCTGAACATCATATTACACTGTCAGCACAACAAACGCGCGTAATCATCTACCGCGGGTGAACCTGCGCCAACCCTGCACGAGCGTACTTTGCTGTGTGCGTCCTATACTTATTGTGAGCGCAAATGCGTTTTTGCGCTGGGAAGCGGACGGTATTACAATCTATGCACAGTTTGTAACGCACAGCCTTTGCGCGAATAATTTTAGCAACTCCTAAAAGCTGGTGTTAATGGCAAATTCTATCAACCTGACCAAAACCAAATACACCAGCCCAAAATAAATATGCAGCAAAGTATAGTTACACATTCTACACATACCAAACCAATAAAGTTGTGCGTGGTTTTTTTTTGATACAGCATACTGCATATGCGCAGATTGACTTTGACAGGCGCAAAAACTTAACTTGAGCCAATTGTGGTTCTTAATTCATATTGGCTGAATCGCGTGAAAAAACAGTCCGCGTCTTGCGGGATCAAGGTCACAGACAAAGCACAGTGAGAGTTGGCGCTCAGGACCTGCTGCACGATGATGAGCACCGTCACCACTCAGCCCAGCGTATTCACCACGCAGATGGTGTCAGTGGAGCCGGGATCAAGATGGACGACAGACATGTGTGACTGCTGCGACGACTGCGGGATATGTTGCTGTGCATTGTGGTGTATTCCCTGCATGATGTGCAATACAGCCAGTGAATTTGGGGAGTGTCTCTGCCTCCCACTCATGGACCCCATGTGTATGGGCTACGTGGGGTGCAGTGCCATCTGCCCACCCATTATGCTGGCTATGAGAGCGTCTGTCCGCGAGAGATAAAAGATCAAGGGCTCGATCTGTGATGACAGCGTCCGTCATGCTGCTGTTACTCCTGCACCTGGTGTCAGATGGCTCGGGAGATCAAGAGGAGGGGAAACTGATCTGTTGTGACCACAGCTCAAACCACCGTGGTGAACAGCACCCCGATGTATCCCCAAAATCATGGATGCACTCCTCTCGTGGTGTATGATCCCAAGGTCTGAGCTCTCCAATGGAATCACTGCCCTTGTACCATATATATCGCTACAGTAGCTTAGCTTTACACAGCCCTCAACACATTGTGCACGTTTCTTCACTGCCCATCGATTTCATGGATATTTACAGGTTACAAACAATGTAGGGTCCAAGCATTTACAAGAAGGTGGGTCCTGTTTTGTCAGCATAAGGTACGTGTGACATCACCATGTTACTAGTCGCTGTACTGCACAAAGCGGTGGCATGACACCTTTAATTTGGGTTTTTCACCTTTTGAGTCGAGGCAATCAGAGAGTCAAACACTTGAGTCTCTTTTCCCCTGATATTATTCTGTGTCAGCAAACAAAGGTACAATAAATAGAAGGAATATCTGGAAAGTGTCGTCTCCTGTGACCACGGACTGCCAAGGCTTGTGATATGTCTGAAAGACCTCCAAAAACACAATGTTTGTAGGAAGAACAAGATCTCTAGATCTCCTGGATAATGGAACAACAAAGGCCTGTATTTAAAAAAAAAAAAAAAAAAATTGAATTAAAAAAAAACAGTCCGCACACTGATTTCTGCGCGCAATGTTACTGCGCGCATGTTTTTGCACGTCCGTTTTTTTTACGCGCGTTATTTTTGGAGGAATGAAGAAATGCGCGAGGATTGTAATACTAGTGTTGATTTACATGCGTTAACGTTTGACGCTTTGCGCACAAATTCACGTGCTGCATAAGCATTTTTGCGCAAAGATTGTAATAGGGCCCTATGTATTTTATGTGTATTTTTGTATATTTAGAGTGTGCATAGAGCTAGTAAAACACTATACTGTATAGCTTTTTTTTTTGTTTGGCCATTTATTTCCCTGGTTTCATTGTTACCTGCTTGTATCCAGGCACTATCATCACGCAGTGATTTAATAGGACTCTTTTGTTGGCACTGATCCTTGTTTTCCCTTCATGTTTGTTTTTTAATGCGTGTCGGTTATTGTAGTGTTGTCGTGAAAAAACTCCTGTCAGACAGAAATGTCGATGTTCCCAATAAGGATGGTCTAATTAAAAATACTATTCAGAGCACTTTCTCTTTAAAAGAGGGGAAAAAAATAAGCTCAAAATATGGTTAATTTCAAATGAAATTCTTCAGTGCAAGAAGCATATTTCCCTTGCAACCCATGGCTAACAAAAGGACAAGCTGGTACCCATGCTGAGAAATTCCATATAGAAGATTTATGTAAACGAGTACATCATTTTTTATCTCTGTGAGGATCTCTTTCTCCTGGGTTCTTGATACATTCACAGCTGTTCTATAGTCCAAATTTCTGTTTTACTAACATACGCAATTACACAAGGACACTTGGAAAAATAGATAAAAATTACCCTGATATTGCATGCAGTGGTACAGTTAATTACATATTTCATCTGGCTCCAGGAACATCTCTATAAATCATGGTTACTAAGCTGATTTAAGACAGAGCAAGTTAGATTGTAAAATATACTTTTTATTGCAGTTTTGAAGATTTGATCATCAACAATAATATGTCCTAAATATTTATTCAATATGCTGCATTCCATTTGTAAATGCAATCTGTTGTCAGCATTTTTTTTAAAATTAAGAACTCGCTAGCCATTTATTGACATAAGAATAATGCAAAATATTTATCTTGCGTACGATGTGTCTTTTTGTCGTTTCACCAGTTTTATTTAATGACAAATATAATTGTACTATAACTTGATGTCAACTTGATCTTTCTCTTTTGACCACCCATACAATGTATGATCTGAATAAAGTTGTAGAATTTACTTACTTATTTAAAGAGAATCGAAAAGTCACCGCACGTTCGGTGACTTTTCGTTCTCTTCAATTCGGTGTGATTTGGCGATCCCATTTCGGCGACCCTGCGGTGTATTCAGCAAGCACCACAGGGCCATCGTAGTGCAGGGAAAAGCCGCCGAAAGCCTGCCGAACACTCACCGCAAAACCCAGGCGAATACACACCGAAACCAGCAAAAACATCTGGATTAACCCCACCGAACACGCCGGAGAAACCCGAACAGGAGCCGATCAGAGCGCAGAGCAGCCGCCAGAAAAAGCCGACACCACAGACGAATGGAGTGAAAAAAACCAAAACGTACGCATGAATGTTTGAAAAGTGAAACACTGTTTGCAAAGAAACTACTGAACGAAAATGTCCGAAATTTACATATAAGGTCCAAGGAATGATAATAAAAAGGGCTGTTACAGAAAAAAGAAAAAACGATTTTAAAAAAATGGAAAAAAGTTTCGGAAAAAAATCCTGAAAAAATGCCTAAAAGATTAGAAAAAATCTAAAAATAAAGAGACTTTTTACTGCAGAATAAAATAATAAACGGTTTATCAGATATTGGATTAACCCTTTCGCTGCTGAGGCATTTCACGCCTCTGTGCTGAGCTAATTTTTACCTTTTTCGCTCATCTTGTTTAAACTCGTTTTGAAGGCTTATTTTAGTATATGACCTATACATATTATATATCGTTCTTTCCGTCAGACTCGGCAGATTCATAATATATCATTATATGTATACATCATGTCATGTCTGTATATTATAATAAAATTCAAATTTTCAAAAATTTACAACGTGTAAAGTGTTTTTTTCACATTTTAACATGCGAGCAATTGCGGTTATATTTTGTATGGGGTGCGCTTGTTAAAAAATTTGAATTGGGGTCACGGTACATTTTTTTGGGGGGAAAATTACGCGATTTTTAACAAACGCACCTCAAACAAAAATCATTAGTGCAGCATCATTGTCCACATTATAATTGAAATGGGAACAATATTGCTGCATTAACAAAACAAAAAAAAGTGTTTATTTTTTTATAATTTTTTAAAATATTTTTTTAATTTTATTTTAATTTTTTTTTAAACAAAACTTTTTACATGGTCATGTTTGGTATCGTTGGAAAGGTCATGCTCTGGCTCCAGGAGACGATCACAATCTGGGGCTTTTCGGCGCCGAATCGTGATCCGGCTCCCCAGGGGTTAATGTCAGGCTGTGCCCTTCCAAACGGTGCCTGCCTTAACCCTGTGGCCCCCGGCGATCGGGAGGGAGAGAGGTCCGAAGGACCTCCCCCCTCCATTTCAGGCACCTCCTCCGCACACGCGGGGGCGCCTGAATTAGGCTGGGGTCAGACGAGCGCAGTGTTAACGTCCGTGTTGCCCGCACATAAGTACGTCCGTGATAGCATACAATTGTGTTAAATGGAGCCCCACACACGAAGTACGTCTGCACAGAAGTGCGGAGGCTGACGGACGCTGCAAACGGACGCAGGTTAGGCAAGAACGTAATACTGCTAGAACGGACGTGCGGAGTGCGCCACGTCTGCAAGGTCTGCATAGCTTTGTCTGTGAGTGATGGAATGTGGTCAGATGGACTGCATTTATACGTCCAGCATTTTTGACGGACAGAATGTTTTTTCATTTTAATTTATTTTCCCTGCTACATCAGTCACAAAATACGTCAGTGAAAAAAACGGACTGTGCAGCCACTACCTTGTCGTCAGTCAGTAAGTACGTCTGTACTGCACGGACGCACAGTCCGTACAAAATGCGCTCATCTGACCCTAGCCTTAGATGTCATCACACCGCCGCAATGACATCTAATGTCCCCGCCGGGGTCCCGGAGTGCTGGGCTGACATCCAAGATGGTGATTCTTGTCCTCGAGTACCTGGTTTAGTGGAACTGGAGAATTTTTTTCAGTCAGACAGCACACCTTTTCAAGCATATACCTCTGCAGACACCTGAGAGTGAGAACAGGGTTGTTGAAGATCAGAGAAGGCATGTAGGCCTGCAAAGGAACACATCACAGCTATCCAGGCGGAATAATCCATAGGAGAGTAGAGCAATGCCGTAGACTACTCAGATAAGCCAGAGGTTTGTGGGCAGGTAGCATGGGTGCAGTAAATGAGCAGACAGTTCAGCATTGTCTGGTACCAGGAAATCAGAGGAAAAGGAACACACAAGAAAAGGAGAAAAAACTAGGAAATCTGCAGATAGCTACAAAGTAACCAAGCACAGACAGTGAGGTCTTCTGGGTTTATAATGCCTGCTGAATGGCAGCAAACTAGGCTAATTACTAATTAGAAGATGGGGAGCTATAAAGGGCAATTAAAGCCTTCACTACCAATATCGAGATATCTTGGGTTTCAAAGAGACCATCTGGTGCCCTGATATTGAGATATCTCAATGTGCTGTTCTGCAGCCCAAAATCAAATGAAATTTGTTTGTTGCAAGCAAATTTCATTTGCTTTTGGGCTGCAGAAGGTACCCCCCAAAGTTTTAGCCCTGTGGGTAATGCCCAAAGAGCTAAAACCGTGTAAAATCAGCAAACTGAATGTCAGACATCGGGACATTCAGCAAGCTGATACATTGTTACAGTTGCAGTCCGTTTTTCAATACAACTTAATTTGGCCAGAGGATGGCACCATCTACCGGCCAAATATGTTAGTACAGTATAAAAGAAAATCATCTGGAGTATTTTTAAATGTCTTAGAGTATGATTAAGTAAAAATGATTTTTCATAAAACCACTGGTTTCTGACAATGTTTTTTTGGAAATCACTTGGTAGTAAGGGGGTTAAGCCATAGCATCACAGAGCAGGCAGTGTGCCGATCCCCAGTGAGATGTTGGCTATCGAACTTGACTGGAATGACTCCGTTGAATGTTCTCGTGCAGCAACGTCTCTTAAAGTGCCACGTTTGGCTTTCTGCAGAGCTCAGGATGGACCAGGACACCACCAGTTACAGAAGAGGGTTTAAAGCTATAATTGCATGTTTGCAATTCATGTGTCTTGAAGTTTGTTTTTGTAATTCATTTATTTCCATATTTTTATTAGGGCTGGGACCGGAGTATAGTCAAGAACAAAAATTATCTAAAGAAATGAGTCTAAGTGTGTTTAGGAGTCTTTCTCTGTCATCATCTTACAATATAATATAATAATGTTCTAGGTAGGAGTTGATGTATAAAACTTTTCAAATACATCATGTATTTTTTTTTGTTCTTGAAATTATGAATTTTCGTGTTCTCTAATATAAGGCTTGATGTTTATTTATTAATTGGCATATGTATTTTTCTTCAGATTACTGTTCCTAGTCACAGAAAGATTTAACAAGAGAATAATTAGTGTGCATTTCAGATGGAAATACTTGCTATATACTTTTTCTTAGCAATGCCACCTGTTCTATCTTGTCAAGTAACCGGATAGGAGAAATGCGAGGGCATGCAAGGTAAAAGAAAGATACAACTACACTTTGTGACAGTAGTCATAAATTATTTTATAAAATAAAACTGCCTTACTAGAACGTTAAAGCTTAGCTTCAAGGAGACAGGCTAATCTCTTGCAAAGTAAAATGGAAATATTTAGTTGGTGCAGTGGCATGCATTATTAATAAATCAGGTGATCACCTCAACATTATGCATTTATACCTGTACTGAGACCTGACTGAGTCAGACGCAGAAATAATGCTGTTGATTGTTGTTAAATGTAATATAACAACATGATCGTTAACTCACCTAGAGTCTTCGATGTATTTTATGTTACTTCTAATAAAGTATTGTACAAAATATATCAATAAATCCCAAAGAATAAATAATTTAGGTGTAGCCTAACATTTAACCTCTTCACTACCAAGAGCTTTTCCCAACATTTTTTTTTGTCAGAAAACAGTTCGTTTTTGGAAAAATCATTTTAATTAATTATACAGTAAGAAATATTTGGTAACATTCCCAGTGTATTTCTTACTCTAATAACCTATTTGACAGGCAGATGTTGCCATCTACTGGCTAAATGAAGTTACTGCAGTCAGAACTGCAGTTCAAGGCTCTGTGCATCGGCCGGTTAAAGTCCGAGATTTCAGGCCTACCTAGCTGATTTTTAACAGTGTTAGCACCTTGGGCATTATGCACACGGTTCTAAAACTTACAGGGCACCATCCTGAGCAAAAAAAAGCAAATTTTGTTCACAACAAACAAATTCCATTTGCTTTAGCCCTGCACAGCTGCAGATCAAGATAACTCGATATAGGGCACCTGATGGTGCCGTAGAATACCCAAGTTATCTCGATCTTGGTAGTTAAGGGGTTAAGGTTGTTGATATTGATGGCGACACCCTTTAGAAACCATGTTGCACTAACATTATATCTGCTTTATTAAAATTGTTTAAATGAAACCTGTTCATCTAGATGTTTTACATAACCAATATTACAAAATATTATTTTAAATATCAGTGATTATTAAGTAATAAAAATACATTTTATTTGTGCTTTGCTTGGTTTTTAATGATATTTTGTTTTACTCAGTCCTTTACTAGGGATGAGCTGTTCGGTTCGATCTGTTCGGAGTTCGCATCGAACCTCGGCCGTTCAGCTGTTCGCCCACAATGCACCGCAATGGACAACAATGCACTTTTCCACTGGCCTGAAGCTTGTAATTGGCTACAGCCTTGCACCTGACCACAGGTCAGGTGCAAGACAGGTGCAAGACTATGCCAATCATGGCTCAGAGTCCTGATTAGGCAAATTTTGCCCAATCATGGGGTTACAGAGCAAAGTCCCGCAGCACACTATATAAGGCGTCCCTCGCAGCCCCAGCACGTGTTTTTTGAGAGGAGATTGTTCTGTTAGTGTGTGTTCTCACTGCCAGCAGCTATTGTGGGGGTCTCACTTCTACAAGATATCTGGGAATTGTTGTAATCTGTGTGTTATTACTACCAGTAGCTATTGGGGGGGTCTCACTTCTACAAGATGTCTGGGAATTGTTGTAACCTGTGTGTTCTCACTGCCAGCAGCTATTGTGGGGGTCTCACTTCCACAAGATATCTGGGAATTGTTGTAATCTGTGTGTTCTCACTGCCAGCAGCTATTGGGGGGGTCTCACATCTAGCAGATATCTGGGAAATGTAATCTGTGTCTTGTCACTGCCACCTATCAGGGGGTCTCACTGATTTATAGGAGGTTCCTGGGAATTTTAATCTGTGTCTTGTCACTGCCACCCATCAGGGGGTCTCACTGATTTATAGGAGGTTCCTGGGAATTGTAATCTGTGTCTTGTCACTGCCACCCATCAGGGGGTCTCACTGATTTACAGGAGGTTCCTGGAAATTGTAATCTGTGTCTTGTCACTGCCACCCATCAGGGGGTCTCACTGATTTATAGGAGGTTCCTGGGAATTGTAATCTGTGTCTTGTCACTGCCACCCATTAGGGGGTCTCATTGATTTATAGGAGGTTCCTGGGAATTGTAATATGTGTCTTGTCACTGCCCCCCATCAGGGGGTCTCACTGATTTATAGGAGGTTTCTGTGAATTGTAATCTGTGTCTTCTCACTTCCAGCTATCAGGGGGTCCCACATACTTCTAGCAGATTTCTGCAAATTTTAATCTGTGTTTTGTCACTGTTGCCAGCTATCAGAGGGTCCTATCAGGGGGTCTCACTGACTTGTAGCAGATTTCTGCGAATTGTAATCTGTGTCTTGTCACTGCCACCCATCAGGGGGTCTCACTGATTTATAGGCGGTTCCTGGGAATTGTAATTTGTGTCTTGTCACTGCCACCCATCAGGGGGTCTCACAGATTTATAGGAGGTTTCTGGGAATTTTAATCTGTGTCTTGTCACTGGCTGCCAGCTATCAGGGTGTCTCACTGAATTATACCAGAGTTCTGGAAATCTTTAATCTAGATAACACCGTTGAATCAGAGTTCTGCATATCTCCTATTTTTATAACAGAGTTGAATCAGAGTTCTGTATATCTTTAATCTATATATCACTCACCATGTCAGAAAGACCAAAAAGGACAGGCAGATGCTCCCAGACACAGATAAGAGGGCAAGCAGCCTCTGTGTCGGAAGGCTGTGCCCCTGATCGTTGTGGACGTGGTGCATCCACTGCAGGGGCACGCTTGCCCTTGTTTCTAACTGGTGCTGGCCATCTTAAGCAGAAGCAACATACAGAGGATTTGCAGGATTGGCTAACCAGGCCATCCTCATCCTCCGAGTCCTCTGCCAGCCAGGCTTGTAGTGGTTTACAGTTCACCTCAGCTGCCAAAACATCTAATTCAGCCTCCATGTCAACAGCTACTCCTGCCGTAGCCTCACCATTATACACGGAGGAGTCAGCTGAATTGTTTGACTACAATGACAGTGACATGCTGCTTGAGGATGCGCAGCAACTCCAGTGCTCTGATTCAAACTCTGAGGTTGAGGAAGCGAGTAAAATCAGCCTAGAGGGAGGGGTGCCAGTGACACACAAAGAACTGGCACTCATGTTCCCCCAGCAGCTGCAGCATATTGCGAGGTTGGCTCCAGTGATGAAGAGATAGGGGGTGATGACGATGATGAGGTCACTGACTCCACCTGGGTGCCTGATCGAACAGAGGAGTCAAGGGAGGAGGAGGAGGAGGCACAACAAAAACGAGGCAGAACATCCTCTATGACCAACCGTAGCTAGTACAAGACATCAGAAGTCACAGCTGCTGAGGTGCAGAGCGCTGTTGTCTCAAAGCACATGTACAGGAAGTCTGCTGTCTCTGAGTTCTTTAAGAAATGTGCAGCAGACCACACCGTTGCTACTTGTAATCTATGTCAGATGAGGATCAAGCATGGGAAAGACATCCCACACTTGGGTACCACGTGCTTGAGGCGACATATGACCACCTGCCACGCATCCTGTTGGCACAACACTTTGCATAGGTCCTCCTCCTCCTCATCTGTCTCTACCCCCACTATATGTCCTGCCACGTCATTGCCTACAACCTCCACTGACAGGGATGATGCTACAGTAATGGGTGTACCAGGTCCTTCCTCAGAATGTGACAGCATCCCATCAGCTGAAGATTTATGCAGTCAGTTTACATTGCCCCAGCTGCTGCAGCATAAGAAAAAATATAGTCCCAACCATCCCCAAGCACAGCGTCTAAATGCCAGCTTAGCAAAATTACTCGCATTACAGCTGCTGCCTTTCCAGCTGGTGGACTCTGCTTCCTTCCATGAATTTGCTGAATGTGCTGTACCACAGTGGCAGGTTCCAAAACGCCATTTCTTTTCACAGAAGGCCATTCCAGCACTACACCAGCACGTGGAACACAATGTCATGGAGTCATTGGGAAAGGCAGTCAGCAGCAAGGTGCACATGACTTTAGACACGTGGTCCAGCAAGCATGGACAGGGCCATTACATTTCCTTCACAGCACACTGGGTAACTCTGCTTGTAGCTGGGAGGGATCCAGGATGGGGCTCTGTGCTGGAGCTTGTTCATCCACCACGCCTCCAGAAAGCTGCTTGTATGAGGTCTGTCTGCTCCACCACCTCTTCCTCCTCCTCCTTCTCTGTCTCTGGCAAAGTGGCAGTTAAACCGATGCGTGGCAGGGGCTACGCAATGGCTCAAGCAAAAATATGCCAAACTGTGCTTGAGCTGGTTTGTTTAGGGGACAGGAGTCACACCGGGCCAGAAATTCTGTCAGCTCTGCAGGGGCAGGTGCAGAGATGGTTAACACCATGCCAGCTTCAGCTGGGAATGGTCGTCTGTAATAATGGCAGCAACCTTCTCTCCGCCCTACGCCAGGGTAAGTTGATGCATGTACCATGCCTAGCACACGTCCTAAATCTGGTGGTACAGCATTTCCTAACCAGGTACCCAGGGCTGGCAGAGCTTCTCAGCCAGGCCAGAAAAGTCTGCAGCCACTTCAGACGGTCATTCTCAGCAAGTGTTCGCTGGCAGAAATTCAAAGAGAATTCCACCTTCCCACAAACCGTCTGATCTGTGACATGCCCACCAGGTGGAACTCGACATTAGCAATGCTGCAGCATCTGCACAAGCAGCAGAGGGCCATCAAAGAGTACCTGTGTGAGTATGGCACAAGGACAGGTTCAGGTCAACTTGGTTTTTACTCCCCCCACAGTGTCTGATGATCAAGGATGCATGCACTGTACTGTCCCCATTTGAGGAGGCAACGAGGATGGTGAGCAGGGACAATGCATGCATCAGTGACACAATTCCTTTAGTGTTCCTGCTGGACTGCACTCTGCGGGGAATTAAAGATGTGGCACTAGAGGCAGAGCAGCAGGAGGAAGAGGAGGCCTTCCCTAGCTCTCAAGGCCCCAGTCTTTATGCAGACAGCATTCCTGCGGGTCCTCAGATCAGACAGGAGGAGGATGAGGAGGAATATTTAAGTAGTGGGGGCATTAAAGGTGGGAAATCCTCAAGGGAGGGTTTTGTGTGCCCAGAAACCCAAGGACTAGTACGTGGCTGGGAGGAGGAAGTGCACGATGGGGTCATCCTCATTGACCAGGAAGACTCGGAAGCTTATACCACCTCCAACCTACGCTGCATGGGCTCCCTTATCCTGCAAAGCCTGCTAAAGGACCCCAGGATTTGTGCTATCAAGGAGAGGGATCATTACTGGTTGGCAACCCTTCTTGATTCACGATACAAGGGTAAAGTTGCAGAGCTCATCCTGCCCGCACAGAGGGAGGACAGGATGAAACAACTTGAGGATGCTCTAAAGCGACACTTGTGTAACACCTTTCCAGGCACTGGTAGGTTACCAAGTGATGACACACGTGCTTCTGAGGCTGCGGATGATCAGAGGAAGAGCTGTGAAGGCCAGGGCCGCTTGACTGATGCCTTTTCAAATTTTTTTAGTCCACGACGCCCAGGGACGTCAAATGTAGGCACCCATTGCCAGCGTCTTCACCGTATGGTGCAGGACTACCTAGGGGCAAGGGCAGACCTGGATACCTTTACAGCAGATGATCCACGGGCTTACTGGGTGTTGAGATTGGATCATTGGCCAGAATTTAGCCAATATACTATGCAGCTACTAGGTTGCCCTTCATCCAGCATGCTTTCTGAAAGGATGTTCAGTGCCACTGGAGGTTTTGTCACAGACAAAAGAGTGCGTCTGTCCACCGACTCTGTAGACCGGCTGACATTTATAAAAATGAACCAGTCCTGGATCAGCAGCTATCAATCCCCTGATGCTGACGTAACTGAATAGATCGGGGATCTCTTCTGCATTCCCAAAACCTCCACCACTGCACTCTTCCACAATACCACAAGGACTTACGGTGTGAAGGCACTTGCTGCCACCAAAGGCACAATATTTGGGTGCACTGATGCCTCTACCAGATTCATATCATTTTAATATTGGGCCTCAGAGTCCAACCCTGCACTCTTCCACAATACCACAGAGGGGTTACTTACGGTGTGAAGGCACTTGCTGCCACCAAAGGCACAATATTTGGGTGCACTGCCACTGACGCCTATACCAGATTCATATCATTTTAATATTGGACCGCAGGGTCCAACCCTGCACTCTTCCACAATACCACAGAGGGGTTACGGTGTGACGGCACTGTTGCCGACACTAAAGGCCCAATTTTAAAGCACCTATTGTTACTTTCCTCCAAAGCCTGCATAAGTTTCACCATAATTCAGCCAAAAAATCACTAAACTTGTTCTGCGTGTCCTAAAATGTCTCCTCTTTTCATACAAGCTGTCGCCCCAAGCAGTTGTTTATGAATAGATTAAAGGAAAAACATTTACCGTCATTTGAAACGTCATTTTTTTGTTTTTAAATGTTTCTATACATCCTACAAATCTGCCACTTCACAGGCAGGTTATGGGGACCTCCTAGGCACGATATTTGAAGGAATTTTTTGTTTTTATTCTTAACCTTTATTTCACGGAAAACACACTGTTCCTTTAAAAACGTTTTTTTTTAAACTTTTTGTCCTTGTTTCCTGTCCCCCAGGGCACTACCCGGATCCCCATACACCTTTTTTGGCAAATATCTTGCATATATGCCCTCTTGGAGGGCACTCTAAAAATCGAACCTTCGAGTCCCATTGACATGTATTCATTCGGTTCGTATTCGAGTTCGAACTCGAACAATTTCAAAACACGGGGGTGTTCGGCTCATCACTATCCTTTACCCTATTGATACCAAAAATGTGCATACATGATTTTGCATTGAATGAAATCTACAGTATATAGATATATAAACCTTATTTGCCTACAGTCTTAACCGCTTCCCGACCGCTAACGTACTATGTACGTCCTGCCCATGGGTCTCCCTTAGACCCGCGGACGTACATAGTACGTCATCGTGCTTCTAACCTCCCTCCAGGGCCGGACTGGGATTAAAAAGCAGTCCTGGAAAAAAATTAGACCAGCCCTATATTGTTATACAGTAAGTGCAAACGAAAACGATACGTTTCAGAACTGCACAGCAATATATAATAATAATAATAAAAAAACAAAAACAAATTAATGTGCGCTGTGTATGAACATTAATTAACAGTTGTTTTAACATCATGGGGGCCATCAAGGTTTAGATAATTAGTCATGCAGGTTGTGTATTGCTAGGGAGATCATACCTCTTACATACATGGTGACATGGAGATATGAGGAGGGAGTAGAACATGGTTGCCTCTAGTCTCTTTAATAATTTATTTAGATTTTTTTAGGTATTTTTCAGGCAAATTTTTCATTCAGATTTGTTTATCTGGCGTTTTTTTTAAAATTCTGTAACAGACCTTTTTATTATTATTCATAGGACATTATTATTATCATCATTTATATAGCGCCAACAGTTCCGCAGCGCTTTACAATAACCAAAGGGAACGAAATACAGATGAATGGACATAGGACGGAAACAAGAGGTGTAGAGGGCCCTGTACATAGCAGCTTACAGTCTAGATAATATATTATTTCCATGCTTTAGTTTTAAATGCCCTTTAAAAGTTGCGTTCTTTTTTTTTTTTTACCCCTGTTCGGCTGCTGTTCAGCTTTTTCTGGCTGTGTTCGGCAGTCTGCTTGGTTGTTCTTTCAGCGGCGTTCAGTCAGTGGCTCCCTTCGATGACCCTGCGGTGAGTGGTGAATTCACCGCAGGGTCAGCAAATTGAGGTTTGCCAAAGGAGATAGCACTGAAATTCTGTTGAAATTTCGGTGCTCTATGAATAAACCCCTTTTAGGATGATTTTAAGTTATGAGAATAATAGTTAATTTACATAGTTACACGCATTATAGGTTTATTATTAACATAGCTGCTTGCATTTAACACTTTCATTGCCAGAACAAAACAATGAGTTATGGGGGGGGAGGCAAAAACAAATAAAAAAAAGCACCTTTTATAACACTCGAGTTTTCAGGCAGAGATGTCTCTGGGGTGTCTGGACTGGTCAGTGTGCCATTATCTGCTGCTGCATCTCTGGCCCTCAATGAGGAATGCCAAGGGAGGGGGAGCTCACTCAGCTGCAGCAGGACTCAGGAGGGGATGCTTCTTTCACCACTGGTGGATTCAGTGACTTGAAACACAGACTCCCTCTCACTGTGTTTGTGCCTGTGTTATTCACTTACTGAGCTGGGCTGCTGAAAGCATGGGGCCGGGTGCTGGGCGCACTACGCACATGGTAAAAGCCGGCCATGCATGCACTCGAGCAAGCAGCTTCCTGCTTGGATCTGAGGCTGTGCAGAGAAAGCAGGCCATACACACACCCCTTTCAGCTAGTCAGTCACCAGGGGCCGTAGCTCCGCCCCCCACAGTACACTACAGGCAGCTGACTGAAGGGGGAAAAAAAGCTTGAAAGTGAAACTACTTTTGATTCTGAAACGGCAGCTCAGCCCAGCAGCCCCAAAATGAAGCAGCCTACCGGGATTCCTCCTGCTATCCCGGTAGGCCAGTCCGGCCCTGCCTCCCTCCCGCCGATACTCACCTTCCTCCCTCTCTCGTTCCCTCAGTGGTTATGGCAAGCTGGAAGCTTGCCTTGCCATTTCCTGGGGGCCGGCGGATCCGATGATGTCATCGCGCTGCGTGATGACGTTATCGGCGAGCGCCGGTAGTAAAAATTCAGGAAGGGGAGGGGGGCTCCTTTGGAGCCCTCTATCTCCCCAATCATGCAACGCACAGTGATGCTTTTTGCACCACTGGAAAGGGGAGAGTCTCCCCTTTTCAGCGGTGTATAGGATTAACATTTTTGCTGCTGGGTTGCGATTCCTGCGCTAATCGGCGCCAAAATGCGATTCGAAACTGGAGGGGGCTGACATCTTGGATGTCAACCAAGCCTCCAGGCCCCCCCACCCACTGATAACCTCACCATATGTGTGAGGATGTCAGTGTTCCAGTTAACCCTCTAGCTGCCATGTAGAGATAGGGGGATCCTTTGGATCCCCTTATCTCCCGATCCGTGGCAGCTAGATGGGCATGTTTGACATCATTGGAAAGCCATGATCATGGCCTTTCCAATGATACCAACCATGACCAGGTTTGGTTTAAAAAGAAAATTAAAGAAAATTAAAAATAAACAAATGATAATAAAATAAAATAATGTTTGTTTTTTTAAAGTTTTTTGTCTGGGGGGGTTTAGTTAAATAGGACCTAGGCTGTCATCTAAAAATAATTAGCACAAAATGGTCAGAATGAGCGCAGCGCACATAGGTGAACTGGCTCAGCAGTGAAGGGGTTAAAAAGCAAAAACATGTAGAAATTGAGTATTTCTAGTCTCGGGACAAAATTTTTAAACTATTTAGCTGGGGTCTTTTTTGGTGGTTGTAGATTTTGGGGATTAAATTACGAAAAAGTGTGTTTTTATCATTTTCATCATATTTGATATTTTTTTTATAGTAAATTATTCGATATGATGGAAATAATGGTATTTTTAGAAAGTCCATTTAATAGCGGGGAAAACGGTGTATAGTATGTGTGGGTTGAATAAATGAGTAAGAGGAAAATTTGACCTAAACATGAACAGCGTAGAAACGTAAAAACAGCAGCGGTCACTAATGGACGGATTTGTGTAAAACCGCCCGGTCACTAAGGGGTTAATGTGTGTATATATTTATATATGTATAAAGTGTGTTTAATATTGCAGAAGCCACTTGCACATCATAGCATGCCTACCTCCTAGCTGACGAGGGTTCAACAAACCCGAAACAACGCTGTCCTAGGAGTGGCTTTGACCAGTTGCTTAAACCTTATCTCCTAGAAAGCCACAGTGTGGCATAGCATTGATTTTAGGGTTCTGTGTAATAACAGACCCAGGATGCATAAAAGTGAGACAGAGGTCATTTGCATATCCTACCCAGAGTTCCTTGCTGCACATGGGGAATGTGGCACAGGGGCTCTGGGATGCAATACTTTGAGTTGCTATGATGTGCAAGTGGCTTCTTCAATAATAAACACACTTATCATAGTGTGGAGGCTTTTTATCTCACTTTTAGTCCTCCACCACAACCCTTGCAGATATATATATATATATATCTCAAGAAAAAAATATAGTGGGAGAAGCAATCTATCCAAAAATTTGTAAGCCCAGGTGCATCAACCAGGAGAATTATCCATACAAATCGTAATGCTAGGAGTAATCAGGGACTTGCTAAAAAATATATAATTTATTGAGTATACATTGAAAAAAAACTATATTTCGGCTCCTAAGAGCCAACCTTGATAAAGGCTATTAGGAGCCGAAACATATTTTTTTAATGTATACCCAATAAACTATATATATTTTTAGCAAGTCACTGAATACTCCTAGCATTATGTTGTGTATATATATATATATATATATATATATATATATATATATATTGTAACAGAGTGCCAGTAGAACCTGCCAGGGTGGCAGGAAAAGTGATAGATGGCAGATACATTCCTCCACGAATGCTTACATTCATCATCTAAGATACTGCTAGTATAAAGACCAATAGCTCTTTAACTTGTATTGGTAAAACAGTTTCTGGAACTGGTGTTACCAGGAGTTTAATTAGCTCTGAGTGGGACAGGGATTAATTTAATGTGCAGCTGCACCTAGCAGTGTGTGTGTGTCTCAGTGCATGGAGAGACGGTGTGTGGAATACAGCAAATCCTGTTTTGGGAGATAAAGCCTGTCAGTGGGACAGGATTCCATGGATGAACTTTCACTGTTTCCTTGGAGGAAACCATCTCAGCTTGGAGGACTGTCTCTAAATACCCAAGTAAGGCTCAGTGGAGCGGACTTTTATCTGTTTCTATGAACTGATTTTGGCTGGATGCCTGCAACCTTTTTGTTTCTATTTTTGTGACTGGATTGCTGTCTGAAATTAAAGCTGGCAATTTCTGAAGGGACTGCGAGTTTTTTTCTATATTGAGACTGATCCCCTACAATATATATATATATATATTCCTGACACCTCATAGATGGCAATTATGTTTTTCTCGATAACTAAACTATGTAACACTTCCATAGCAGAGGCCTCTAGCTCCTGCATTGTACCTACCTACTATTTTTGGCAAATAATAGAGTGTCAGTTGATAAGATTTATAAACGATATTCATACTACCCCCTCTGGGTAACACAATTATGTTGGAAAATTCCTTACAGGAATAGCTGTTATTTAATTTAGGACAGTATTACAAAGCTGGTGCTAACTTAACCAGAGCTGTTTTAAACGTATAGTGAGGGAAAGGGTATGTGAGGGTCCTGAGGACAAGCAACAGCACTAGTGGCCTGCTTTAAACGTACCAGAGCCATTATAGTCTATGGAGCTGTTACGTTTACAACAGCTCTGGTTAAGTTAGCGCCAACTTTTTAATACTGCCCGTAGTTTTTGCATGGTTTTACATAGACAAAAATAGGATGATTATTTTGAGAGGGTCTTGAGGATGAGCAACAGCACTAGTGGCCTGCTCTACGGTGGAGCCCGCTCAGGTCTCACAAGCTTTTAGCTCGATTGTGTCATTAGAGGGACAACTGCTCCATATGCAAATCAGACTGCAATCACCCAGAAAGGGTGGCCAGTACTGAATTGCCAAGGACGTCATCCCTGCACGAGAGGTGCATCAATCCCCGATGATCGTTTTGGCCTTGTTAGGCCACGGCAGGAGGGCATAGCTGACACCCTCTAGGCACCTCGAGCAAGGGGTCCACATCTGGATGAAATACCAAGGAGGTCAAAAGAAAGTGCTGCGGTTTACCTAAGTGGGAGTCGATGCCATAATCCCCCCTCGCGAAGTCCACTCAAGGAGGGATGCAGATGTCCCTATGTCATCTAGGTAAAGAAGGGAGCCGGACTTCAAGTGGGAGATAGTGTAGGAAGAATTTTATTCTTCCTACACTATCTCCCACTTGAAGTCCGGCTCCCTTCTTTACCTGAAATACCAAGGACGTCATCCCTGCATGAGAGGTGCAGCAAACCCAAAACATCACAAATTGAAAATTGCTGAGAAGAGCGATGGTTACCAATGGCACCTAGTAACCCCTTCACACTGTGTTGTGAATATCGACAGATCTTTGGGTGCTTGGTCAGTTTCATCCGACAGTAAATTAAAACTTCTGGCCAATGAGAGAGTGCAAACATAGAGCTCTTTCCCTAACTGAATTTCAATAGGTAGCTGTAAGGGCAGGGACTGTGATCCCTGTATAGTGTTGTGCGTATGGAACCCAATGGCAAGCCGTCGAAGAAGGAGACCAGGAGGTGTATATAAGCAATGAAAATATTTACTGAGATGAAAAGGAATACAAGTCCAGAACAAAAGACTATTAGTCAAAAGGTATTCTTGGTTAGAACAAAGTCCAAAATGAAGGATTGCAGAAGGAGGTAACGTGGGCTGTGGCCTTTGAGACAAGCCTGGGTTGTGGATCTGGAACTGGTACCATGGTCGTGGAACAGCCTGGATGCAGAATCTGGAGCTGGTACAGTGGTAGCGAAAGCAAGCCTGGATGTAAGATCTGGAGCTGGTACCATGGTAGCGGAAGCAAGCCTGGATGCAGGATCTGGAGCTGGTACCATGGTAGCGGAAGCAAGCCTGGATGCAGGATCTGAAGTAGGTACCGTGGTGGCAGAAGCAAGCCTGGATGCAGGATCAGGAGCTGGTACCATGGTAGCGGAAGCAAACCTGGATGCAAGATCTGGAGTTGGTACCGTGGTAGCGGGAGTAAGCCTGGAGGCAGGATCTGGAGCTGGTACCGTGGTAGTGGAAGCAAGCCGGGATGCAGGATCTGGAGCTGGTACCGTGGAGGCAAGACTGGATGCAGGGTCTGGAGCTCAGGATTCACTTGGAACAAAAACGAAGAGGGAACACTGGATAACTGAAGCGGTGAACCACAGTATAACCTGGTCAATGAACTGAGAAAGGCGGCAGGTTTAAATAGGATTCAGAGGATCATAAGTAGCAGTCGGACCGCGGCGTGGGGCATTACAGTAGCTGAAGAGCTTTAATCAATAATGTTTTGAAAGCAGTTCTGCTCTGAATTGTGATTGGCTGTTTTCTATGAGGCCCTCTCATTACATTACATTACATTACATTGCAAAATGGGTATATTTCCCTGAAATATTTACTTTTATACGTGCCATTCGGTCTTCAGGATTACTTTTGTATGTGTATTTTTTTTGGTTTTACTATAGTGAGAGAAGGGGGGTTTTGTGAGGGTCTTGAGGACGAGCAACAGCACTAGTGGCCTGCTCTGTGGTGGTGCCCGCTCAGGTCTCACAAGGTTTTAGCTTGCTTGTGCCATTACAGGGATGAATGCTCCATATGCAAATCAGCCTGCTCTCACCCAAAAAGGGTGGTCAGTACTGATTGCCAAGGACGTCATCCCTGCACGAGACGTGCAGCAACCCGTCAGGAGGGTATAGCTGACACCCCTCCTCACACCCCTTTCTCTCGCTATAAGTTTACAGGGTCATCCAGACGTGGACCCTTTGCTTGATGTGCCTAGAGGGGTGTCAGCTATACCCTCCTGACGAGGCCTAACAAGGCCGAAACGATCATCGGGGGTTGCTGCACCTCTCGTGCAGGGATGACGTCCTTGGCAATCAGTACTGGCCACCCTCATTGGGTGAGAGCAGGCTGATTTGCATATGGAACATTCATCTTTGTACTGGCACAAGCAAACTAAAACCCTGTGAGACCTGAGCGGGCACCCACCGTAGAGCAGGCCATTAGTGCTGTTGCTCGTCCTCAGGACCCTCACACCCTCCCCCCTTTCTCTCACTATTGGTTTTACTACGATTGAGAAGATACATGTTTTGGGAGGGTATACAGTGGCAAGAAAAAGTATGTGAACCCTTTGGGATTACGTGGAGTTTTGCATGAATTGGTCATAAAATGTTCTCTGATCTTCATCCAAGTCACGACAATTTGAAAAACACAGTCTGCTTAAAATAATACAACACAATCATATGTTTTCATGTTTTTATTGAACAGAACATGTAAACATTCACAGTGCAGGGTGGAAAAAGTATGTGAACCTTTGGACTTAATAACTGGTTGACTCTCCTTTGGCAGCAATAACCTCAACCAAACGTTTCCTGTAGTTGCAGATCAGACCTGCACAACGATCTGGAGTAATTTTGGACCACTCCTCTTCACAAAACTGTTTCAGTGTAGCAATATTCTTGGGATGTCTGGTGTGAATCGCTCTCTTAAGATCATGCCACAGCATTTCAATCGGGTTGAGGTCAGGACTCTGACTGGGCCACTCCAGAAGGCGTATTTTGTTTTGTTGAAGCCATTCTTTTGTTGAATTACTTGTATGCTTTGGGCCAGTGTCCTGTTGCATCACCCATCCTCTGCGGAGCTTCAGTTGGCGGACAGATGGTCTTACGTTTTCCTGCAAAATGTCTTGATAAACTCTGGAATTCATTTTTCCATCAATGACAACAATCTGTCCAGGCCCTGAGGCAGCAAAGCAGCCCAAAACCATGAAGCTCCCTCCGCCATGTTTTACATTGGGGATGAGGTTTCGATGTTGGTGTGCTGTGCCTTTTTTTCTCCACACATAGTGTTGTGTGTTTTTTCCAAACAACTCAATTTTGGTTTCATCTGTCCACAGAATATTTTGCCAGTAGTGCTGTGGAACATCCAGGTGCTCTTTTGCAAACTTCAAATGTGCTGCGATATTCTTTTTGGACAGCAATGGCTTCCTCCGTGGTGTCCTGCCATGTACTCCATTCTTATTTAATGTTTTCCTTAGTGTAGATGTGTCAACAAAAATGTTAGCATGTGCCAGAGATTTCTGTAAGTCTTTAGCTGACACTCTAGGATTCTTCTTTACCTCATTAAGCATTCTGCGCTGTGCTCTTGCAGTCATCTTTACAGGACGACCTCTCCTAGGGAGAGTAGATACAGTGCTGAACTTTCTCCATTTGTAGACAGTCTGTCTTACCATGGACACTTGAACATCAAGGCTTTTGGAGATGCTTTTGTAACCCTTTCCAGCTTCATGCAAGTCAACAATTCTTGATGGTAGGTCTTCTGAGAGGTCTTTTCTGCGAGGCATGGTTCACATCAGGCAGTGCTTCTTGAATCCAGTAAACCCAAAACTGGTGTGTGTTTTTAAAGGGCAGGACAGCTTTCAGCAACTCATCCAATAATATCACACTGATTGGACTGAAGGTTGGCTCACTCCTGGCTCCAATTAGCTCTTGGAGAAGTCATTAGGCTAGGGGTTCACATACTTTTTCCACCATGCACTGTGAATGTTTACATGTTCTGTTCAATAAACACATGAAAACATATGTTTGTGTTGTATTATTTTAAGCAGACTGTGTTTTTCAAATTGTTGTGATTTAGATGAAGATCAGAGCATATTTTATGACCAATTCATGCAAAACTCCACGTAATCCCAAAGGGTTCACATACTTTTTCTTGCCACTGTAGATGGAAGGTAGGTAGGCATATGTAGTGGGGGATTAGTTGGAGGTTGGTAATGTAGGGATAATTAGAAGGCAGTTAGTTCATGTAGCATTAACCAGTAGGGAATTATCTAGGGTTAACTAGTTGGTGAGTTGAGATATTAGGTAGTGGGGGGTTTATGTTTGACTACTAGGGATATTTATTTATTTATTTGCAAAGTATTTTACCAGGAAGGATACATTGAGATTTCTTTCATGCAGGGGTTTAAAATTGGAATTGGGTAGTGAATTTAGTTAGGGGATATGTAGGTATTTTAGGGATTGGGCGTTTAAGTTTGCTACCATAAATAAAATTATTTAAAATGACATTGGCTTAAAAAAAATCTATTTTCTACATTTTAAATAATAAACGATATAGGTAGATAAAATTAAAAGTAAATCATACTGGTTTTATGTATTTAAACCTATAGGACAGCTACGCCTGGCTGAGTCCTTGTTTTGCATTATACTGCATTTAAAGTTATAATTAGAATGTCACTTGCTTAAAAAAAATCATATGTCATGTTATTATATTGGCTTGAGCTATAATCCCTGAGCAGTGAAATTCTATATATCAGTAAGTAAAATGGGTTTTAGAAATTGGTATTTATCGGAATACATTTATGTATCAGTGACAACCATGTAACCTATTAAATATTACATTGTGAAATTGTCCCTATTACCTTTCGTTTTATTGAAAATATGTTACAAGGTTCACTGGGCATCATTTTTTTTACTTAATTTAGAACAAGTCTGTATGGAAATGTTTAGAAGAAAATGATCCATATTTGACTTTTAATGAACAATCCATACTCTGTTTTGTTTTATTTTTCGAAAACGGGTGATATAAATAACTTAGAACATTATCATTGCTTATTGACAGTTTAGCCCCTTAATGCTGATGGGTATGCTATGCTATCATGGTTGAAGGTGGGCTTAAATGTTGCACAATGGCATTTGAAGGCAATCCGACTGCAGGGAAGGGAAAAGGGAAGAACAGAAAGCAAGAGTGCGTGCTATGTCGCCCTGTGGCATTTAAACCCACCTGCTGCCAAACGAGACGAGGGCTATAAGGGTTTATAGACCCTTAAAAGGACACTCTTACTGGAATAGTAGTCTTTGATACCAATCCATGAGATTATATTTACCAAAGCCTCTAAAGAGCAGGCTTTAACACATGTGTTCTCTATTAAAAATTAACCTTTATTAATACCTTTAAAAAAATGCTCAAAAAACCAACAGTATTACAACTGAAAAAAGGTGATAATTTGGATCATTCAATTGTCAATCCCAGTATATACAATATCACAGTAATGAAGACTTTTGGGCATATCTCGGTAATGTTCACATTGGAATCTGTATATTGTCAATTAAAATAATATTCACATTGGAATCTATATGAGTGTTGCCTACATTTATTTCTTTCTGTTAAAGTCGGATTTTGTTTGAGGCGATCGGAATATCAAGTTGGTATTTTTAAGCTGTTCATTGTTATAGCGATTGCCCCTATTGTATCATGTCATTAACGCTCTTATAGATATAGGCTCGCTAGTTGTTCTAAATTGGTTATATAAGATTTAATTTGTAACAAGCCGAGTATTTCTCTCTGTGTTGACCATTCATTGGAGCACGGTCATTGAAAGCTGATACGAAGCGCCATAACTTATTTTGACCCACAGGTTAGTTCATACACCTTTTGTTAGGCATTAGTTATCAGTGCGTGATCTATTATTTTCAATCTATTTCATAGTTGCACTGCTAGTAAGTTAATAAATTGCCTTCTAATGAGAGTTTGATTTCCCAATATCCCTCGTTCATAATAATAATTCAGTATTTCAGGAACAGTGCATTCATTAATTGGCAGGGCAACACTCCGTTACAATAGTCATAGGTACATATAGATTGGTGATTCAAATTATTATTTGCGATAATCCAAGTGTTTCGCCGCGGGACAGAGAGTGAGTATGTGATTTTTATTTTTATTTTTAAGGCTGGAGTTAACGGATTCTGCAGAATCGGAATCCGTTAACACCAAGTCCTGGCTCTGGATAACTTTCCGCTAACCAGAGCCGGACGTCAATCAGCACTGGTGCTTTGTAATGCAGTGTTGATTAACACTTTGTGCTCACTATACTTAACATGGGGAAGTACAGTAACCTTGCGCAGCGAAGCGCAAGGTACCAAGTGCAAACGGGTTTCTTAACCTGTTTGGGTTGTAATATGCGGTAAACACCCAAGTGAGCGTCAACGTTTGTGTGAAGAATGTAATAGGACCCTATATGTACAAAAATCTGCTATGTAAGTTGATACTATATTTTACGGTTTTTGATTGCAGAAGGGCATGAGCAACTGGGTATTGCTCTTTATTCAGTGGTTCCAAGTACATTTGCTTATTCTGTACAAAGTAAAAATAATCATAAATGTACAGTTATCTCCTCACCTGACTTGACTTGAAATAGCAAGGGAGAGGCAGACATTTACGAGCAGTGATGTTATGGTTAATGTATCACTCAAATGACAACAGCTCCAATGGAATCATGCCCAGAAATGCTTTAACTAATGAACTGTAGATCAAGTCTACCAAAATACAAAAGTTGGAGTCACTGCTTCATTGGAGTTATCATAAAACATTATGAGGTGCAAAATTTTAAATAATATTGTAATAACAGTATTATTCCATTACTATATAAGATAATTGTGCCCTAATGCACTATAGTCCTTAAATGTTCTTTATACATAATATGATCCACAGTGCTTGCAGAGGCCGCCTTCGATACCTTTAGGCCATCCATCCATCTCATCGCTGGGATCGACAACTCCGTGACCTGCCAAGTAAACATGTCGGCTACCTTTATCTGGTTTAGCTGGCCATTTGAAGCTGTCACCTGTGATGTGGCTGCTATTTGTTGCAAACAACTTCAAGGAGCCACATGTGAGTGTCAAGAGCCAGGCGGAGACCAAAGGTGGGTGAACCGCACTAGAAAGGGCACAACTTGTTCCCCACCAAAGGTACCATCCCTGCCTGAGACCCCATACACCTCAGCTGTAAATGGTAACCTATCAATGATTAAGTCTCCAAAAGAAAGTGCCTAGATTTCTTGTCAGTCTCTGTGTCCTTGCCTTTCTGCTTTAACCCTAAACGATTTAAAGTAAAATGCAGGTTATATTTTAAAATGTGATTTTTACAGTACGGGCAAGGCAAAGTAACGTATTTAACCTCTTCACTGCCGAGCCATTTCACCCCATGCTCAAATGAGCTAATTTTGACCGTTTTGAGCTCATGTTTAAAAATGTTTTGAAGTCATGTTTTATTGTAGGACCCAGACAAACTATATATCCTTCTTTTCAGCAGACTCTGCAGATTCAAAATAAATCATTATTATATGTCATGTCCCGTCAGAACGCTATAACAAAAAATGTAAAAAAATATATATATATTTCCATTCAAATTTCAATCATTTACAGCTTGTAAATTTTTCTTTCACATGTTATCATCCAAACCTTGTGGTTGTATATTCTGTGGGGTACTCTTATTGTTAAAAAAAAATAGAAATGGGAACCTGTTAGTGCATTTCTCTGAGAAAATACACAATTTTAACTAAAACTAAAAATAACAAAATGTTTAGTTTGTATTTTGGCGCATTGCGTTTTATGAATAATATGACTAAGTATAAAACAATGACCTTGCCTGCGGTGTGGGAAATGAGAAGGTGAGTAACGGCAGTGGTATTGCTAATTGTATAAATGACAAATGGAAATTTTACTGCTTAGGACCAAAAAAATAAATAAAATATTTTTTTAAATCTTTTTAAATAATATTTGTATTTGTTTTCTATACTTGACACTTTACATGGCCATGTTTGGCATCATTAGAAAGGCTGGACTCTGACCTGTCCAATGACACATAACATGACTTTGTGGGGTGTAAAGAATGCAAATACAGGGGTCCAATGTATTTGCGTTATCCTCGCAACCGTGAAGTGGCTTGTGGTTATGGCTAGGGTGAAACGAACGCATTTTTCACATCGACCGTCAAAACTGTGCGTCCGAACGCATTGACATATTTTTTTACGGTGGACACGAAAGCGGTCAAACGATGCGCATTTTCGTGCGTGTTTTTTTACGGATCGTCAATAAAACACTTTCTGCATCTGGACGTTATGTAGGCTGGATATTAGCAGCGCCTGACGTCTCCTAATCACGCACACACGCCGCTATGTCGACGCAGCGCACTCTGTACGTCAGTACTAGCGGTTCTATGTTCTCGAAAAATGCGTTAGTTTGCCGCTTGCATTGCGCGGCCTAACTTTTGTGTGGCCTTACTTCGTATATTGGCCGTCATTTGCTGCTACTACGGCCGTAATTAAGTGCGCCTAAACGCACGTTAAAAATGCGCTAGTCTGACCCCAGCCTTAGATGGACCAATGTGTAATAACGCTTTGCGCCATCACCTCCATATTTGGTCTCAGCATTGGAAATGAGAAGGTGAGTTAGTGCAGTGGCATTGTTTGCTTTACAAGTAAAAGTACATAATGCCACCGCCTTAGAATAGAGAAAAAGAATGTAAACTTTGCACAATTTTTTTTTTCTATTTCTACACATTACATGGTCATGTTTGATATCGTTGGAAATGCCAGACTCTGACCTTTCCAATGACACCTCACTTGATCTCGTGTGGTGTAAAAAATTAGAGGCGCAGCATTCTAAAGGACCCCCTGTGCCGGTTTATGTTTTCGATGAACCAATGTGTAATATAGCATAACGCATTGTGCCATCGTGTTCAAATTTGCTGGCATTGTGGGAAATGAGAAGGTGAGTTAGTGCAGCATCATTTTTCACATTGTAATTGAAATTGAACAATAGAGAGCATAAGAGAAAAAAAAAGGAAATTTATTATTTTTACAAAGAACCTGGACATGCTTGGTATCACTGGAACGGCCATGCTCTAGCCTTACAAATGAAAACTTGCATGTTTTTCTACATTTTATGGTTCAGGAGATACAGGGGTTCAAAGGACCCCAGCATCTCCACCATATGGAATTCTTTGCCTGGCTGGGGGGGGGGGTGTCCCTTCCTGACGTCATTGTGTCCATACGTGATGTCAGTGGGCGTCGGAGGTCCCAGAGGCAGGACTGACATCCAAGATGTCAGCCCTCACCAGGAGAAGACCGTGCGTTGTCTGCACTAAAGCGGTTAATATAGACAATATTGCAACATTAGTGATTCCATACCATCTCTAAACCATTATATCCCATATATATAAACTATAAAGCCTAAGCCAGTGGTCAGTAATCTTGGCTCCCTGATGTTTTCGGAACTACATCTCCCACGATGCTCAGTCACCCAATAGGCTGACTGAGCCACATGGGAAATGTAATTCCCAAAACATCAGGGAGCCAAGGTTGCTGACCCCTGGCCTAAGCAAATAGTAGGCATAGGGGCCTGATGCGGCTACTTTGAAATCCAGCATTAGTTCAGTTCAGGTGCCTGTACAGACTTGGGTAGCTTGGCCATGACCTCACCTTGCAGGCTATATACAGTCAGGTCCAGAAATATTGGGATATTGACACAATTCTAACATCTTTGGCTCTATACACCACCACAATGGAGTTGGAATGAAACAAACACAATGTGCTTTAACTGCAGACTGTCAGCTTTAATTTGAGGGTATGTACATCCAACTCAGGTGAACGGTGTAGGACTTACAGCAGTTTGCAGATGTGCCTCCCACTTGTTAAGGGACCAAAGGTAATGGTACAGAATAATAATCACAAATCAAACTTTCCCTTCTTAATACTTGGTTGCAAATCCTTTGCAGTCAATGACAGCCTGAAGTCTGGAACGCATAGACATCACCAGACGCTGGGTTTCATCCCTGGTGATGTTCTGCCAGGCCTCTACTGCGACTGTCTTCAGTCCCTGCTTGTTCTTGGGGCATTTTCCCTTCAGTTTTGTCTTCAGCAAGTGAAATGCATGCTCAATGGGATTCAGGTGAGGTGATTGACTTGGCCATTGCATAACATTCCACTTCTGTCCCTTCAAAAACTCTTTGGTTGCTTTTGCAGTATGCTTTGGGTCATTGTCCATCTGCACTGTGAAGCACCGTCCATTGAGTTCTGCAGCATTTGGCTGAATGTGAGCAGATAATATTGCCCGAAACACTTCAGAATTCATCCTGCTGCTTTTGTCATCAGTCACATCATCAATAAATACAAGAGAACCAGTTCCATTGGCAGCCATACATGCCCACGCCATGACACTACCACCAACATGCTTCACTGATGAGGTAGTATGCTTAGGATCATGAGCAGTTCCATTCCTTCTCCATACTCTTCTCTTCCCATCACTCTGGTACAAGTTGATCTTGGTCTCATCTGTCCATAGGATCTTGTTCCGGAACTGTGAAGGCTTTGTTAGGTGTTGTTTGGCAAACTCTAATATGGTCTTCCTGTTTTTGAGGCTCACCAATGGTTTACATCTTGTGGTGAACCCTCTGTATTCACTCTGGTGAAGTCTTCTCTTGAATGTTGACTTTGACACACATACACCTACCTCCTGGAGAGTGTTCCTGATCTGGCCAGCTGTTGTGAAGGGTGTGTTCTTCACCAGGGAAAGAATTCTTTGGTCATCCACCACAGTTGTTTTCTGTGGTCTCCCGGGTCTTTTGGTGTTGCTGAGCTCACCGGTGCATTCCTTCTTTTTAAGAATGTTCCAAACAGTTGTTTTGGCCACGCCTAATGTTCTTGCTATCTCTCTGATGGGTTTGTTTTGTTTCTTCAGCCTAATGATGGCTTGCTTCACTGATAGTGACAGCTCTTTTGATCTCATCTTGAGAGTTGACAGCAACAGATTCCAAATGCAAATAGCACACTTGAAATGAACTCTGGGCCTTTTATCTGCACATTGTAATTGGGGTAATGAGAGAATATCACACACCTGGCCATGGAACAGCTGAGAAGCCAATTGTCCCATTACTTTTGGTCCCTTAACAAGTGGGAGGCACATCTGCAAACTGCTATAAGTCCTACACCATTCACCTGAGTTGGATGTACATACCCTCAAATTAAAGCTGACAGTCTGCAGTTAAAGCACATTGTGTTTGTTTCATTCCAACTCCATTGTGGTGGTGTATAGAGCCAAAGATATTAGAATTGTGTCAATGTCCCAATATTTCTGGACCTGACTGTATATATATCTATATATGCTTAGTCAACACTGCAGGTAAGTCTTCAAAAATGTTTTTTTTTTAATAAATCAAGTCCTTTTTTTAATGTTTGTTAATAATAGTATCAATGTTTTAGCTCCATACCAGAGCTTTCATCAATGCCAGTCCGCCATAAATGCACATTTAAAATGATGTTTCTTGAACAAGAGTTAGAACTGGAATATATCTTGTCTATACAGTTTTACAGTACGTCCGATCCTCGCATGGGTATGGGAATTAATTAACTAATATCCAATTAATTATGTTTTATATACAACAGTTAGGTGCTTTACATCATTCTAACTAATTAATTTTTGAAAGAGCCAAGATAACGTGTGTTCCAAAGACTTGCTGTACATCCTTAAGTAGTAATAATGAATTGCACTTTATAAGTGTGAATTAAAGATATTTTCCTATTTTTAATGTGCTTTCTTTGAATATAGTGCCAAGTTAAATGTTTCTTTCTTTCCCCTGAACCAGATGTTCATTTTAAGTTGTAAGAAATTTAAACCCCATTTAAATAAGTAGAAAATGTTTCACTTGGCCATTGTAAAGTCCAAATGCTAAAGTGCTCGCTGGATTTTTAATCACGCCCGCCGGCCATATCTTAGAAAGCATTATTACTTCAGAAGCCTATTTATTGCAATAACATACATACCACAAGAGATAACTAAATCGCCACAGGATGTAAAGGCAATTTCAGTGCAACACAACAGTGCTCATGCAAAGGTGGTGCTTCAATCATAAAAGTGATGTGTCAGTAGCAATTTGACATTTATGAGCTTTCTTGATTGTTGCTTTAAAATGAGATTGTGTCAGAAAATCCAAAGTAATATCCAAGTTCATGATCATCCAAGCAACCTCAGTTTTAAGGGTTGTAAGTTTTGTGGAAAAGTGGTTTAAGACTTGGCAAAAAAAAGGAAAAGAAAATATTTTAAGGTATCACAGATCATACTTACATATCCTAAAGTGTCGAATTTTAGAAAAGAGCAAATATAGTGCTGAATTCAAGAAGCAAGCGTGACCTGCAGATATTTTTCTTTGGTTCTGTGATCTGCAGGTCTGTGGGTGATGCCTAACCACCACAAACACTTTTTTTCTTTCTTCCACCTGTATAACTGGCAAATAAAGATATAGTTGAGCTGGCACTTCCAAAATAACAAATCGATTTAGTTCGAAACAGAATATAACAAATTGATTCCGTTTTTTACGAATCAATTCATTATACCGTTTCACTGTTCTATTCAGCACCACTGGCCATGGACAGTACCATGGCCTACTTGTGGTTTTAAGAATAGAGATAAATGGGTCCAAACTACACCCAATCCGCACACAGTGGTGCAGCGGCTTGTGAGTTAGATGGACCCATGAATAATAATGATTTGCTCCACCACCTCCATATTTGGCCCCATGTGGGAATTGAGAAGTCCAGTGGCATTGTTTCCTTTACATGTAAAAGCACATAATGTCACCACCTTAGACATGAGAAAAATAAATAAATTTTGCATTTGTTTTGCTTTTTACACATTACATGGTCATATTTGGTATTGTAGGAAAGACCAGACTCTGACCTTTCCAATGACACCTTACTTGACCCTGTGCAGTGTAAAAATCAGAGATGCATGTTTTCCCCCGGTGTTCCTCATTGCACTGCGGCAGTTTAGGTTTTCTATGAACCAATGTGTAATAACGCATTGTGCCATCTCCTCCACGCTTGCTGGCATCATGGGAAATGAGAAGGTTAGTGCAGCACCATTGTTCATTTTATAATTGAAAAAAGAACAATAGTGCAGCATTAGAAGAGAAAAACTATTTATTTATTTATTTTTTACTTATAACCTGGTCATGCTTAGTATCATTGGAAAGGCCATACTCTCCATGCCATAGTGCAGGAGATACAGGTGTCCAAAGGACCATAGTATTGCCATCATAGGGCTTTCCCTGTCCAGTCGGGGGAGGTCCCTTTCTAACATCAGTGGGCATGGGGAGGTCCCAGAGGCAGGGCTGATATCCAAGATATTAGCCCCCACTGGCAGAAGTCTGAAATTAGTGACAGATCGGCGCCAGAATGGGTGACTGTGTTGACGCACTGAGTGCATCCTCCACACCCTAGTGGGAAAGCGGAAGATGCGCTAGGTGTGTCGTCCGCAGTCAAGTGGTTAAAGTTAAATAGCATATTTTACAGTAGATGCATGACAAGTTGCAGGTTTACTATGCAATAGTGTATTTAACCATCAAAACATGGGTTATGGGTTTAAAATGTAGGGATGAGCCGAACACCCCCATGTTCGGTTCGCATTTGAACAATTTCAAAAGTTCGAGTTCGAATGCGAACATGAACCGAACTCAATGCAAGTCAATGGGACTCGAAAGTTCGAATTTTAGAGTGCCCTCCAAGAGGACATATATGCAAGATATTTGCCATAAAAGGTGGGGGTCCGGGTAGTGCCCTGGAGGACAGGAAACAAGGAAAAAAAGTAAAAAAAAAAACATTTTTAAAGGAACAGTGAGTTTTCCATGAAATAAGGGTTAAAAATAAAAAAGGAAAAATTCCTTCAAATATCGTGCCTAGGAGGTCCCCATAACCTGCCTGTGAAGTGGCAGATTTGTAGGATGTATAGAAACATTTAAAAACAAAAAAATTACATTTGAAATGACAGTAAATGTTTTTCCTTTAATCTATTCATAAACAACTGCTTGGGCCGGCAGCCTGTATGAAAAGACATTTTAGGACACTCAGAACAAGTTTAGTGATTTTTTTTGGCTACATTATGGTGAAACTTATGCAGGCTTTGGATGAAAGTAACAATAGGTACTTTAAAATTGGGCCTTTAGTTTCGGCAACAGTGCCGTCACACCGTAACCCCTCTGTGGTATTGTGGAAGAGTGCATGGTTGGACACTGCAGTCCAATATTAAAATGATATGAATCTGGTAATATAGGCGTCAGTGGCAGTGCACCCAAATATTGTGCCTTTGGTGGCAGCAAGTGCCTTCACACCGTAACCCCTTTGTGGGATTATGGAAGATTGCAGGGTTGGACCCTGCGGTCCAATATTAAAATTATATGAATCTGGTAATATAGGCGTCAGTGGCAGTGCACCCACATATTACTGCGCTATAGTGTATGGCAGGATGGAAGCGCACCAGCAGTAACAAGCAGCGGAATATACCAGACAGGGGCACAGAGTGAGAGTAGTTGTTATAACAAAACCAACTCAACAATGTTTAGGCACTAGTACTGCGCTATCGTATATGGTGAGAATTGGCACACACCATTCCCAGTGGCTCTGCATCATCACGCCGTGCCCTGCCCCTGATCACTCACAGCTGCGCCGGGTGCCGCCGGAGCTCCTGGCATTCGGCCAGCTGGCGGCACCATGCATCCGGGCCCCCCCCCCCATCGCCACCCGGGGCCCTGGATGTCACAATATTACAATCCAAACGCAAACAGGTTAAGTAACCAAATTTGTAAGAAGAAGAATTAATGCAGCATATGAATCCTCACACTGCCGGGCAGCACCTTAAGGCCTGGTTCACACCTAAGCGTTTTACAACGCGTTCCTGCACACTGTAAAACGCATAAACATGGAAATCCCATTATTTGCTATGGGACCCGTTCATACCTGGGCGTTTTACAGCGCGCAGGAACGCACTGTAAAATGTCCTACGCCCAAAGAAGTACAGGAGCTTCTTTGGGGTGTATTGTAGCGCGTTCACTCTGCAGTCTATGGCCGTGAACGCACAACAACGCGCGTTCGTATGTTTTTTACGTTTGCGCGAATCTCATGTTAAAAACCGCACGAATTGCGCAAGTAAAAAAAACGCAGGTGTGAACCCAGCATTACAGTATAATTAATGCAGCATATGATTCCGCACACTGCCGGGCAGCACCTCTACAGTTTGTGGATCCAGGAATCCGGTGAGTATTAGAAAGAAAAAAAAAGAGTTTTATTTTAAGTTGCTGGGGACATTTAAAAATGTCCTCGGATTAAATTTTGTTTTAAATTGTGTCGCCTTACCTTAGCTTGGTGGTCAGTGGGGGCTCCCTGGATCCTGGTTGTGGGGAAGGGGGGTCTGCAGTGGCTCCCTCCCTGGAGTCCCTGCGCCACCTCTCTGCCACATGCACCCGGCTGGCCAGCCCGCACAGTCGCAGCTCTGTAATCTTGCAGCCGCATGCTCCTCAAGGGGTCCTTGGGAGGGAGGCTCTGGCGGGCTGCCCTCTACAGTGCCTGATTAGAGGGCTTCGTCTGCCTGATGTTTTAGCAACAAGAATGTTTTATCCCATAGGCTTCAATGTTAAAAATATTCCCGTTTTAATTCAATATCTAATAAACCATTGCTTATAATATTCTGCAGTAAATATAAATAAAATATAAATATTTTTTTACAGCTTTTGGCGAACATCCCAAAAAGTTCGAAGTTCGCAAACTTTCGAACGGTCAGTGTTCGAATCGAACTCCGAACCGATCGAACCGAACAGCTCATACCTATTAAAATGTAAATGTGAGGTTTTTTTTGTGTATGGAGATTGTGTATGGAGATTGCAAGTTTCATTTTTTTATGCAAAAAGAGTGTTTTACTGGGAAAATTATAGCTGCACCATTACAGTCAACCCATAATGCACAATATCCCGACAGTAATATCTGCAATTTTACAGTAAAACACAAATTTCTACATACAACACCCATTTTTAAAAAAACATTAAATTTACATTAACCCTTTCGCTGGTGAGGCATTTCCCGCCTCTGTGCTGAGGTCATTTTTACCGGTTTTGCTCATCATGTTTAAATGTGTTTTGAAGGCTTATTTTAGTACATGACCCAGACATATTATATATCGTTCTTTCCGTCAGACTCGGCAGATTCATAATATTTCATTATTATATGTATACATCATGACCTGTCTGTATATTATAACAAAAAATACAATAAAATATGAATTTTCAATAATTTACAACGTGTAAAGTGGTTTTTTTCACATTTTAACATGCGAGCAATTGCGGTTATATTTTGTATGGGGTGCACTTGTTAAAAAAATTAGAAATGTGGTCTCGTTACATTTTTTTGGGGGGAAAATTACGCGATTTTTAACAAACGCACCGCATTAAAAAATCATTAGTGCAGCATCATTGTTCACATTATAATTGAAATGGGAACAATATTGCTGCATTAACAAACCAATTTTTTTTTAAATATTTTTATTTTTAATTTTAATTTTTTTTAAAAAACTTTTTTCACAGTCGTGTTTGGTATAGTTGGAACGGCCATGCTCTGGCCGATCCAACAGTACCAAACCTTAACCCCTAGCTGCCACGGATCGGGAGATAGGGGGTTCCAATGAACCCCCTATCTCCACCATTGGTGGCAGCTAGGGGTTAACTCCAGGACTGGCATCATCGTGCTATGCACGATGACACCAGTCCTCAGGGGGAGTTCCGGAGGCTTGGCCGACATCCAAGATGTCGGCCGGCTCCGGGAAAGGATCACTTTTCAGCGCCGATTCGTGATCCGGCTCCCCAGGGGTTAATGACAGCCACCGTTTGGAAGGGCAGGCTGTGCCCTTCCAAACAGTGCCTGGCATTAAGCTCAGGACCCCCGCGATTGGGAGGGAGAGAGGTCCGAAGGACCTCCCCCCCTCCCTTTCAGGCGCCTCCTCCGCACACGCGGGGGGGCACCTGAAATAGATGTCATCGCGCCACCACGATGACATCTATTGTGCCCGCGGCGGTCCCGGATTGACAGGCTGACATCCAAGATGTCAGCCCGCACCGGGGGGCACAGCGATCGGCCGGAATCCGGCCGATCGCAGGCTGCTTCGGGAGGACGCGCTCAGCGAGTCCTCCGCAGCCAACCCTTCCTGCGGCAGGATGCGCTGAGCGAAGTGGTTAAAATAATAATTTTTATAGAAAAAAAAACAATTTTATATCGAATTTTACTTTACTGTAAAACAATACGTAACTAACTCACAATTTCTATATTGTAAAAATACACTGTTTTTTGAAATACAGGACATGCAATGTCTGTACTGTGAAAATACACTATTTTAAATATATGACTGCCAAAGTCCTTACTGTAAAAGAAACTATTTAAATAAGTGACTTGCAATGTCCAAACAGTAAAAATAAACTATTTTACTTTAACCCTTTCGCTGCTGAGGCTTTTCCCGCCCCTGTGCTGAGGTCATTTTTACCGGTTTTGCTCATCATGTTTAAACGTGTTTTGAAGGCTTATTTTAGTATATGACCCAGACTGTCAGGTCCCACGGCGACGCCGTGGCAAAAAGTCCAAGTCATAAGACCAACCCTGGTGGCAAGCTCCTGTACAGCAGTATGCCTTAGCCCAGCTTTTGTATACTGCATCAGGTGGATGTAATGAACACTGGCTGGGTTCCTTAAAAGAACCACTCCCACATCCAGCCAGTGCTCTGTCATTAACGTTGGATTCCTAGAGAAAGAAAGGTGCCTGATCTTTCCCACGAGCCAAGTGACCAGCCTTGCCGTTTATTCTTATTCATGTGTACCGGACCCCTGGCTATTCTCTGGACTTCGCTTCTCTTACTCCTTGCCGGTACAGTCTCAAGACCCCTTCTACATTACCATCCCAAGACTTTACATCATCTGCGTTTGTTTTCCAAGGACTTATTATTTATACAGATTCCTGCCTTTTTATTTGTATCCAGTTATTCAATATAGTTTCTGCTATTTTCACCAAGCCTTTTGTTGTTGTCTTATTTACTGCATTCTGGGTTCATATTCACGTCACCGGTGTCACAAGAACCCGGTCCCTGACAGAATGACAGAGCCCGCTGCAAATGAACCCGCAGTAAATAAAATTCTGTTGGACTTTCTGAAAGCTGCCTTCCAGGAGCTAATGACCCACCTGATACAATGCTTCAAGGAGCTACTGCAGAGTGCCTGGGACTCCTCTTCTAAGGTGTGCACTCCAAGAGGTCAAACACGCTATGGTCCTTTAAACTCTGAAGAGCGTGACAGAAGACGAGCTAACAATCTGTGTTACTACTGTGGAGGGGACCATTATTTAAAGGACTGTCCTGTAAGACCCCGCAAACCTCTTGCTCCATTGACCGGACCATCTCCAGGACCCAAGACCACCTCTGTGCAAAAGTCTGTACCCCCATCCAGGCCTGCAGCCAGGAAGTCTCCAGCAATTAAACCAGCAACCAGTAAGTCCACTCGTACCAAATCCAAGAAAAAACTGTTTATGGACAATGATGAATATTATGATTATGCATATCCTGCACCCTCACGGGCAGAACTCACAGATGCCATACATCCTGAATCTGTCTTGCCTGATGTAATGGATCCACCAGTGCCTATGGAACATGAGCCCTCAGTGACTATGGATTACAATTGCCCTGAGCCTATGCAGATTGGAGCTGCTGTAGCTACCAGGATTGCAACTCCCATCACTCTCAGCAAACAACCTGTGAAATCCCTACCACCAGACTGCACATATACTTCCAATGGTGCTATAATACGGAAGAAAGATTTAAAAGTATATGAGGAGGCTTTGGCAACCAGAAAAGCCGCACAGCGGTCTAAAGGGAACACCACTCCCATCAGTCACAGCCAGCAGGATTTGCCACTAACTACGCCATTTAAAGTTGACCGACATCACCATGGTAGCACAAGCCGGCGTACAGTGTTCATTGGCTCCACTAAAGTCATCCCCTATCGAACTGCAGGGAAGGACTTCATTCCATTTGATCTCTCCTCATCTGATGAATTTACAGACGGGGAGATGGGCGAAGACCAAATTCAAGCTCCTGAGACCCCATATACCTACTATGGCACCCTATTTGGAACTCTGGTCACCCCGATCCCTCCTGACTATCTACATCCCAGCAGTAAGGACGTTGATAACCCTGGCCCAGCTCCCTCCAAAAGTACCCAGGAGGTTGAGTCTAGAGGCCTCAAGGAGCCCATCACAAAAACTCCTGATGCTGAGACTCCGGCTCCTGTTTGTACCAAGGTACCCACCACAGAAATGCCTGCCGCAGAGACCCCGGCTCTGGCTTATGCCAAGGTACCCAACACAGAAAGACCTACCATAGAAACTGTGGCTTCTGCTGAGGTGCCTATTGCAGAGATGCCCGCTGCAGGGTCTTCGGTTCCGGTTGGTACTGAGGTGCCCGTTGCAGAGATGCCCACTGCAGATTCTCCGGCTCTTGCTTGCTCCATGGTACCCGTTGCAGAGAAACCCGCTGCAGATACTCTGGCTCTTAATTGCTTCAAGGTACCCACCGCTGAGATGCCCGCTGCAGGTTCTCCACATTCTGCTGTTGCCAAGGTGCATGCGACTGATATCCCTGTTCCTATTCCTGATGAGGTTGCGGTTAAGGTACCTACTGCTGACCCCCTAAACCATGTTGAGGCGTCAGCTACCAAAATGCCTCATGCCATGGAAACAGCTACCGAGTCAACACCAACAGAGACTGCGGAGACCCCCACAAATTGTGCATTCATTATGTCGACCATATCCATCTTTGTTGACCAAATTGCTACGGTTACACGAACTGTAAAAGAACTCCAGGCAAACCAAGTATCTTTACAAAACCTGGTTCTAGATGCATGTGCCTCCTCTGTACCTTCACTCATGTATCCAGAGAAGGTTATGACCGGCAATTCAACCACTCACCTCTGTCAGACTGCTGACTCCAGAAGGATCCCAGGTATGGCGAAAGTGCACTCCCCTATAATCCACAGCTTTAAAACCAAGCCTGTCCCTACTGGATCCACAGAACCAGAAGATCAACCCATCAGTGCTGAACCTGATACAAGTGGGTCCGCCCAGAGTTCGTCCCTAGATAGGGGGCTCTGTCAGGTCCCACGGCGACGCCGTGGCAAAAAGTCCAAGTCATAAGACCAACCCTGGTGGCAAGCTCCTGTACAGCAGTATGCCTTAGCCCAGCTTTTGTATACTGCATCAGGTGGATGTAATGAACACTGGCTGGGTTCCTTAAAAGAACCACTCCCACATCCAGCCAGTGCTCTGTCATTAACGTTGGATTCCTAGAGAAAGAAAGGTGCCTGATCTTTCCCACGAGCCAAGTGACCAGCCTTGCCGTTTATTCTTATTCATGTGTAACGGACCCCTGGCTATTCCTCTGGACTTCGCTTCTCTTACTCCTTGCCGGTACAGTCTCAAGACCCCTTCTACATTACCCATCCCAAGACTTTACATCATCTGCGTTTGTTTTCCAAGGACTTATTATTTATACAGATTCCTGCCTTTTTATTTGTATCCAGTTATTCAATATAGTTTCTGCTATTTTCACCAAGCCTTTTGTTGTTGTCTTATTTACTGCATTCTGGGTTCATATTCACGTCACCGGTGTCACAAGAACCCGGTCCCTGACACAGACATTAGACATGTGCACAGCACAAAATTTCGTTTTGAACTAATGGATTAGTCCTAAAATGCAATTTATTTAGTTGCTAAAGAAATTCGTTTTCAGTTCTTTAGTATGAAAACTAATTTCATTCATCCGAAAACCAGTGGATACAATTACTATTGTAGTGGTCCCTCTCTGTATAGAACATCCTCCTCAATTTATACCTTTTCTCTGTATAATGTATACAACATCCTCCTGCATTAATACCCCTCTCTGTATAATGTATACAACATCCTCCTGCATTGATTAATGCCCCTCTCTGTATAGAACATCCTACTGCATTGGCATGTGGAGGGTGCAGAATGCAATGCTTATCCAGCACAGAAGAGGGAACTTTTACTTAAACTTTGTATCTCTGTGGGGGAGACACAGGAATATAAAAGCAGGGGAGAGTGAAAATATTAACGTAAATCGGTCTGAAAGCTCAGAGAAGAGATGACTGGTGCAAATTTATTTTTATAATAAAATAAAGCACTTTAAATCCAGGGAAAACGTTCAAATAAATCACACTGAAGGCTCATAATGACAGAGTAACTGTGAGAGCTGGATACTAAATGTATCAGACGTAAAAAAAACCTTTATAACAAGCAGCACTGGGAGAGGAGAGGGACTTTATATAAAACGTGTATTATAGATGAGGAAAGTGAGAGTGCTCCTGGATAATATAAAATGTATCAGACCTAAGCCCCTATTATGCAGAGCGGGAGGGGAGATAACACACGTTTTATAAAGTTCCTCTCTTCTCCCAGCGCTGCTTGTTATAAAGGGGTTTTTACTATCCAGCCCTCCTCTGTCATTAGCTTTCACTGTGATTTAGTTGAATGTTTTCCTTCTCCAGCTGCTTTTATCATCTTGTCTGCCTCATAGACATGCAAGGGTTAAGTAAAGGTTTCCTCTCCTGTGCTGGCTGGCTGTGCTGTGAGTGAGTATTCTGGAGCTCTATCACTGTCAGATTTTCGGGTAGGGGTCGGGAAGGATTACGCATACAAACCTTTTCTGTAGCTTTGCGATGCTGCGCTCTTCATTACTGGTCTCCTTCACTCATCAATGTAATATCACATAAAGGACTGAAACTAAAATGTAGTGCATTTTATTTTAGTTTCTTTTGTTTTTTGTACTGAGCAGTTTCGTATCTCTTGAGTCATACGAAAACTAAATTATCCCAAAATTCGGACTAAATCGTTTTAGTACTAAAACGAATGCACATGTCTACCAGACATATTATATATCGTTCTTTCCGTCAGACTCGGTAGATTCATAATATGTCATTATTATATGTATACGTTATGTCATGTCTGTATATTATAACAAACAAAGCAATAAAATATGTATTTTCAATAATTTACAATGTGTAAAGTGTTTTTTTTCACATTTTAACATGCGAGCAATTGCGGTCATATTTTGTACGGGGTGCGCTTGTTAAAAAAATTAGAGATGGGGTCTCGTTACATTTTTTTTGGGGAAAATTACACTATTTTTAACAAACGCACCGCATACAAAAATCGTTAGTGCAGCATCATTGTTCACATTATAATTGAAATGGGAACAATATTGCTGCATTAACAAACCAAAAAAAAGAAAAAAAAAGTGTTTATTTTTTTTTTATAATTTTTTTTTTTTTTTTTTTCTTTTGTATTTTTTTTTGACAAATTGTTTCACAGTAGTGTTTGGTATCGTTGGAATGGCCATGCTCTGGCCGATCCAACCATACCAAACTTTAACCCCTAGCTGCCACGGATCGGGAGATAGGGAGTTCCAATGAACTCCCTATCTCCACCGTTGGTGGCAGTTAGGGGTTAAGTCCAGGACTGGCATCATCGTGCTACGCACGATGACGCCAGTCCTCAGAGGGAGTTCCCGGAGGCTTGGCCGACATCCAAGATGTCGGCCAGCTCCGGGAAAGGATCGCGAACCGGCGCTTTTCAGCGCCGATTCGCGATCCAGCTCCCCAGGGGTTAATGCCAGGCACCATTTGGAAGGGCAGGCTGTGCCCTTCCAAATGATGCCTGGGTTAACCCCCGCAGAGCCGCCGATCGGGAGGGAGAGAGGTCCGAAGGACCTCCCCCCCCCCCCCCCTCCCTTTCAGGCGCCTCCTCCGCACATGCGGGGGGCGCCTGAATTAGGTGTCATCGCGCTGCCGCGATGACACCTAATACCAGCGGTTCCGGATGCGCGGCTGACATCGAGGATGTCAGCCCGCACCGGAGGGGCCAGCGATCGGCCGGAACCCAGCCGAACGCTGACCCCAATGGGAGGACGCGCTCAGCGCGTCCTCCGCATACCAGCGGTAATGCGGAGGACGCGCTCAGCGCGTCCTCCGCATTGAAGTGGTTAAATAAGTGACTCACAATGTCTGTACTGTAAAAGCCCCAGTTTTACTTTAAAATGGATTTTAATAGTAGATGCGTGCCTGTCTTTTTTTTCTATTAACATATATTTTTCTAATCTACGTACAGTATATTGCACACAATGCAGACTTGAAATCTCTGCACTCACAGGTCTGCCGATGAGCATAATATGGGTGCTCCTGTTATATGTAGCGGCCAACATCATTTTTTTGTGTAATAATGCTTAGGCTAGGGTCAGACGAACGCATTTTTCACGGCGTCCGAGAAAAAGTCTGTTCGAACGAATGGACGTATCTTTTCACGGAATACGCGATAGCGGTCATACGATGTGCATTTTCGTCCGTGATTTTGTACGGATCATCAATAAAACCCTTTTTGCGTCTGGACGTTATGTTGGCCGGACATTAGCAGCGTCTGACGTCTCCTAAACACGCACACACGCCGCTAGCGGACGCAGCGCACTCTGTACGTCAGTACTAGCGGTATCACGTTCTCAAAAAAATGCTTTGTTTGCCGCTTGCGTTGCGCAGCCGCACTTTCGTGCGGCCGTACTTCGTGTATTGCCCGTCATTGGCCATCTGCTGCTGCTACGTGATAAAGTGCGGCTGCATGCGCGTTCGCACTGCGTTCGTCTGACCATAGCCTTAGTCGTACAGCACTAAACATCTGTATTCCACCATCACGAGTTATCACACAGACAGTGACAAGAATATGTCTGTTATCTCATTTAATACCAGTTGCCTTTGTTGAAAAAATCCCTTTATTGTAGCATTTATTTGAAACCTGAGATGCAAAGTTAACAGTTAAACACAAGATGATATAGAAATTTTGAACAGAATTTGAGATAGTTAAATAATGAAAGTAATATGAATTTGCTTTAATTTTTTTTTTATTATCCTTTACAGAAATATTGATGGAATGAAAGATTCTGAAATCTAGATGGTGTCCCTTATCTTACAAAATTTCACACTGGGTCTGCAATATTGGCATACAGGTAGAAATGGTCTTTGAGTCAAATACAGTAAATGTGTTTAAAAAGAGGCAATAAAAATGGTCAGATCTCCTGCTTATGAGGCTTTGTAGTGATCATAATGAGATTATTATCAATACAGCTACCAAAAATACCAATCTCTATATACAAATGCATTTGTAACGCGTCCATCACCGTCGTTGGCTGCTCGTGCACTTTTTACAGCTGCTCACTCAGCCCTCACTCTCGGCAGTTAGAAAAACTCCTCCTGCCGACGAGTGGAAACCTGAAAGTCATAGGTGATGTGTGCTTTACAAAAAATGTGGTGTTAAAAAAATATATATTCAAAGTAGACAGAAAAAGAAGACCTCGATAAAGAAAAAGAAACATAGGACAGAACGCACATTGCTTGCCCTGGGTGGATTTTTATTTCCTGCAAACCACACTCTACAACAATAGACTGCCCTCTGGGCAGGCTTAACACCTAGTAGAATATAAAAACAATCTCTATATGTGGCAATTGCAGTAACACGTTGTATCTGTAATGTACTAAGGGATTTTCATTGCATATCAACTAAAATGCATGTCAAACTTTCTCTGTTTGATCACTAATAAATCCGAGACTTTCCACCTCAAGTAATTGATTATTAGAGAGGAGACACCAAAACAATGTATCACTTTTGAAACATATAAAATTGATATGGACTCAATCAAATGGCTTTGAACTCAACAAGATATTTAGAATGTCAGTTTTATCATTCCAGCCATAAACAAAGGTCCAGCACGCCAATCAATGAGCATCAGCTTTTCTTTATTGTGTGGAAGAAGCAGCAATATTTTGATTGAGTGTCAAAGTCATTGTATTATATAGACTGTTCTCACTATAAAGACCGAAAAGACACAAGTTTTCATATGAATTTCTTAACATCGTGGATGTGACATATAGAAATTAATAAATAGAATTGTTTCAAACACAAAGACATATTTCTCATGGTTTGTGTTGTTTTTTTATACAAGTGAGAACAGAAATGCAATAATACAAAGTAACATACTAATATTAAACTAGTGAAAACCAGTTTCTTCACAAAGTATCTAACACTGACTTTTTATTTCCAGCTCATTTGAGAGTGTCTTGTGTTGCAAAAGAAAGCCTATGATTAACTTTCCAACCTCCAGTGCTATTACTACTATAAATAGAAATACCTGTCAATGAAAGCATCTCAGGCAGAAATAAGTGTTTATTGGAAATTCAAGCCAATGAAATGACGGTGCTGACAAAACTAATGTCTCTGACTTAGTTGTATAAATCTCATAGTTTTATATAAATTTATGTGTAGGGCCTCTCACTACTTTTACTACAGTTCGAATCTGGCTTGTATCGTCATCCCACAGACACCGATTGATTTGTCATACTTGTAAAATGTTATCCCAAATGCCCCATTTACAGAATCCTTGAATAACTACAGATGACCCAGTTTGTACCTGTGGAATGGCTTAGGGTACAATCTTAACTAAACTTCTGTTTTACTCTAAAGATTCCAATGTCACTAACTACTTTAAAACAAAAAATTTCAAAACTATTTTTTTCAAAACTTTAAAGCAGTTTGTTCTGCAACACCATTGCTGGCAGCAAGATCAAATTATGCATTATCTAGCACATTGGTTCCCAACCCTGGTTCTCCCCAATGTCCTCAGGGCATGTACTACCAATGCCAACCGATTACAAAATTAAACCTCTTACTTGGAAAATGCATCCATTTTTATTGACACTTTTTATAGGTTGATACAGGGGCTCCCGGGATAGAAAAGTTTAAATAGAAAGAAACCTTTATTGAATATAAGCCTTTTATATAAACCCCAATACACATTTAATATACACACAAATGGAAGAGCAATTGAGTAAGAGTGGATGAACCTGGTGAAGACTTGAAAGTACTGTCTAAGACCACATGTAAAGGAGCTACATAGTAGATCAGGTTCTCCTTCTACTATAACTGGGTTTAATAAACGATGTAGGAACAACCTCTACCACACTGTATTGTAGCTAGCTTATTGCTTTAGTACTCTGCTCATAATAAGGGGACCTTTCCTTCTTGGTTTGCTGCTCTCCTTAAATGGGAGTCTTCCAAAACCAACTATTGTGGGCTCAGCGGGATTATAGAGTGATGCTCATAATTTGCGCAATATAAAGACGCATACAATATTGTAACTAGCATATTGATATATAGTGACCCGCTCAAAATAAGAAACCCTTTCGTTGTTGGATTGCTGCTCTCCTTATTTGGGTGTCTTTGGCAGCCAACTATTGTAGGCTGGGCGGGGTTATAGCAAGATTGCTTATTGTTTGCGCAGCATAATATAAACACGCTTAATGGGAGGAAACTGTCGCTTGATAAACTGCTGCTCTCCTTTAGTGGGAGCCTTCCTCAACCAGCCATTATAAGACTGAGCAAAATAGTAGCAATAATGGTTAATAAATGCTCAATAACAGTAAAGATGCACTCCCGATTTGGGGGCCATATCACCACTAGACGCCAACATATAATAAATCCTTATAAATGCCAATAATAAAGGCAGCAAGCTATATACCAAGAATACAAAAAGCAGGCCAGCCCGAGGATCCTTACTAATTGGCATAACCAAGAGAGATTCTCTTGATAAAGCTGCCAACAGTAGCAGTGAAACGCGTTACAATTGAGATGTGGCTGTGTAATGTGGCTGGCCCCAATACAAGGAGACTAGAATATATGCTGTTTTCAGGCACATTGGTGCCTGAATATCTCTGAACATTTCCTTGTTAATCCCTTAAGGACACGCGGGTGGCGCCCTTAAGGGGTGGCTTTCACCGGCGAGGAGTACAGGTAGGCCTCGCCGACAGGTGCCATCGCATGGCAATGATTGCAGCCCGCTCTGCAGCCGATGCGCGCCACGTGTCATTGGCTGCAGGGGGACAGTTCAAGTTCAAGCCGTCCCCCTGCAGCCAATGACGCGTGCCACGTATTGGCGCGTGCAGGCTGCGGGGAGGGGTCGAGGTGGCTCCATAGAAGGGCGTCCTGTACGTCCTGCATCTTCAATGCCCTCCCACTGCCAGGACATTCTAGAACATCCTGCGGCAGGAAGGGGTTAACAATAGGGGTGGTATAGACATCATTGAGGCAAATTCGACCAGGGAGAGGCGCATAATACAATGATATATGAGTATCTGACATTCTGTTTCCAATTGTGTTTACCTGTCTCTACTATTTAGGCATATTGTGTCCTACTGATACTGGATTGGATATCAAAGTGAATGGTAATATGTCCTGAGCTCCTGCAGACTGCCACGTAACAGATGGTGATTAATCCCGCAGTGTTGGTCTTTTTATTACACTGCAATTGTCTGTCAATTTTTATGTTTGTAAAGATCATGGTTTTATTATATATTATAGATCCTGTCCAGCATCAGGATGTCTATAGGGTGTAGACTTCTTATGTTTTCTACTTCTATCATATATTAGGTAAACCTGCCACAATGTCAATGTACTCCATCAGAGCAGGTATATTTCTGAAAACAGATCTGCACTAGGGATGAGCTGTTCGGTTCGATCAGTTCGGAGTTAGATTCGAACTTTGGCCGTTCGCAAACTTCGAACTTTTTGGCGTGTTCGGTTCGAGTTCGAAAAAAAAAATGTTTTGAAAAAGTATAAAAAATGCATAAAAAAAATACTAAAAAATCTAGAAATAAAGACACTCTTTACTGCAGAATATTATAAGCAACGGTTTATTAGATATTGAATTAACAAATAATGTCTACGTGCAAAGATTCTCACCTCTAAATGACCTGTGTTCTCAAATGGCGTAAACAACAGGTGTTAATTAGTGTTTGGAAATAACATGTGCTTTTAATTAGTCTGGTCTGATGAATTTGATACATTGTCTGTAGACTGGAAGGACTGAGGGTGTGGGGTCTCCTGATCTGAACATGTATCAAACAACACCTGTGCTTCTGAGAAGTGTTCATTTCCTCTGATATGCTGTTTAACCCCTTAACCCTGCATTTCACTGCTGTGTGCTCAGCTCATTTTTACCGCTTTCGCTCATCATGTTTAAACGCGATTTGAAGCCACATTTTATTAAATGACCCAGACATATTAGATATCGTTCTTTCTGTCAGACTCGGCAGATTCATAATATATCATTTTTATATGTATACGTCATGTCCTGCCTGTATATTATGACAAAAAATGCAATAAAAATAGAATTTTTAATCATCTGCAGTGTGTAAAGTGTTTTTTTTCACATTTTAGCACATGAGCATTTGCGGTTATGTTTTCTATGGGGTGCGCTTGTACAAAAATTAGAAATGGGGACTTGTTACATTTTGTGGGGGGAATTATGTGATTTATAGCAAACGCACCCCATAGAAAAAAATCATTACTGCAGCATCATTGTTCACATTATAATTGAAATGTGAACAATATTGCTGCATTAATAAAAATAACACACAAAAAAATACATGTTTTATTATTTTTTTTATTTTTTTTTACTTTATACCTGGTCATGTTGGGTATCATGCTCAGGCCTTTTGATTGACTCCCTCCATGACCCCCTAGCTGCCACGGTTCTGGAGATAGGGGGTTCATTTGAACCCCGATATCTCCACCAGGGGATTCCGGGCAGCTAGGGGTTCCCCGGCGATCTGACGTCATTACGCTATGCGTGAGGACGTCAGGTAGTGAGGGGGGACCCGGGGATGGAGCCGCGATCCAAGATGGCGGCCCCCACCGGAGCTAGGCCGCACTTCGGCGCTGCAAGGCTCCAAAGTGCGACCCGGTCCCTAAGGGGTTAAAGCCAGGCACCGCTTAAAAGGGGAGACTCTCCTTTTAAGCGGTGCCTGGCTTTTTTTTGTGGGACCTCCCGATCGGGAGGGAGAGGGATCCGAATGGACCCCCCCTCCCTTCCAGGCGATCTCCCGGCAATGATCGCCTGGCGTATTGGCGCGTGCAGGCTGCGGGGAGGGGTCGAGGTGGCTCCATAGAAGACAGCGGGGCGTACATGTACGTTCTGCATCTTCAATGCCCTCCCACTGCCAGGACATTATAGAACATCCTGCGGCAGGAAGGGGTTAACAATAGGGGTGGTATAGACATCACTGAGCCAAATTCGACCAGGGAGAGGTGCATAATACAATGATATATGAGTATCTGACATTCTGTTTCCAATTGTGTTTACCTGTCTCTACCATTTAAACTACACAAATTGCAAACACCCCATCTATGTGTTGGGACAAAATCAAATAGCACGCTGACCACAGTCACTTCTCTCAAATACCTAGGTATGTGGTTAGACCCAAATCTATCTTTTTGGCCCCCACATCGAAAAACTCTCATCTAAACTCTACCCCAAACTAGGTGCCATTTACAGAAACAAATCCTGCCTGAGCCCTGCGGTAAGAAAGCAGATTGTACAACAAATGCTTATGCCAGCCATTGAATACGGAGATGTAGTGTATGCAGCCGCCCCGCAAACACACCTTCAGAAACTTACTACATTGTATAACTCATTCTGTCGCTTTGTGCTACAATGTAACTACATGACACACCATTGTGACATGTTAAAAGAACTAAACTGGCCATCACTGGACTCTAGACGCACCCTCCACCTTTCCAACCTGGTGTTTAAGAGCTTTTCTGGGAAGCTACCACCCTACCTGAATATGCTGCTTCCCCCGGCAGTTCCCTCATCCTATAACCTCAGATCCAGGACCAGCACCTTACTTGCAATACCGCAACACAGAAAGAAAATGGCTCTATCCTCATTTTCCTACAGAGCACCGCAAATATGGAATAACCTCCCAGACACCGTCAAATCTTCCCCCAGTCTAAAGTCCCTTAAGACTTCCCTATTAACATACCTCAATACGGAATGCACCTGTAAACATGTAACATAATGACTTTATTTCCTCCATATTTATTTTTCTGTTAATCTGTATATTTGGTCTTGTGTTAATTCTTGCATCTTACTATTTTGTATTTCTGTAACCAATCAATGTTCTCGAACCCAGGACATACTTGAAAACGAGAGAAATCTCAATGTATCCTTCCTGGTAGAAACCTTTTATAAATAAATAAATAAATAAATAAAATTTAGGCATATTGTGTCCTACTGATACTGGATTGGATATCAAAGTGAATGGTAATATGTCCTGAGCTCCTGCAGACTGCCACGTAACAGATGGTGATTAATCCCACAGTGTTGATCTTTTTATTACACTGCAATTGTCTGTCAATTTTTATGTTTGTAAAGATCATGGTTTTATTATGTATTATAGATCCTGTCCAGCATCAGGATGTTTATAGGGTGTAGACTTCTTATGTTTTCTACTTCTATCATATATTAGGTAAACCTGCCACAATGTCAATGTACTCCATCAGAGCAGGTATATTTCTGAAAACTTCGGCGCTGCAAGGCTCCAAAGTGCGACCCGGTCCCTAAGGGGTTAAAGCCAGGCACCGCTTAAAAGGGGAGACTCTCCTTTTAAGCGGTGCCTGGCTTTTTTTGTGGGACCTCCCGATCGGGAGGGAGAGGGATCCGAATGGGGGGGGGTCGCCTGGATATTACATCATCGCGCATGGAGCGATGACGTCATTTACGTCGGGAGGAGCTTGACTTCAGCGTCTGAGGACGCTGAAGTCAGAACGCCGCGGGACCCCGGACAGAGGTGAGTATCTCCGCCGGGGGTCCCGCAAAGCTGATGACGTGACACGTCCTCCTCAGCATACAGCGGGAGTAACTGAGGACATGTCCCACACGTCGTCAGCAGTGAAGGGGTTAAAAATGTATTTTTTTAAACTTTTTGTCCTTGTTTCCTGTCCCCCAGGGCACTACCCGGACATTGTTTTTAAATGTTTCTATACATCCTAGAAATCTGCCACTTCACGGGCAGGTTATGGGGACCTCCTAGGCACTATATTTGAAGGAATTTTTCCTTTTTATTTTAACCCTTATTTCATGGAAAACTCACTGTCCCTTTAAAAACTTTGTTTTTAAACTTTTTGTCCTTGTTTCCTGTCCCCCAGGGCACTACCCAGACCCCCATACACCTTTTATGGCAAATATCTAGCATATATGCTCTCTTGGAGGGCACTCTAAAAACCAAATTTTGAGTCCCATTGACTTGTATTTAGTTAGAGTTAGAGTTCGAATTCGAACTTTTGAAAAGTTCGAGTTCGAATGCGAGCCGAACTCGGGTGTTCGGCTCATCCCTAATCTGCACTCACAGCTCATTATGATATAGATGGCATGCCTGGTGAACAACTTTGGTACTTATGTAGATCCTCCACAATGTAGCCAGCACTCCAGGCAGGTCTTTTGCTAAAACTTCACTTTTATTGAGACAATAAAACCTGTAAACTTTTCCATTTGCTATGGAATTTTCTTCAGGACAAAGATTATCAATTATTATTATGTAATTATCACCAAATAATTAAAGAAATAAGGGGACACTAACCAACACACACATATATATATACATATATGCATATAGATTAGATAGGCCTTGTTAGTCCAGATGTCAAAATCACGAGTATAGCAGTATGTAGTGATACCTTTTTTTATTGGACTAACGTTACATTTTAAAGATGTAGTATAGCGTCCAGACCTGGAGAAGAGAGGTTACACTCTCGAAAGCTTGTATTTTAAATGTAACATTAGTCCAATAAAAATGGTATCACCACGTACTGCTATACTCGTGAATAAATATATATATATAGTTATATATATAGTGTATATATATTTTTTTTTCCCAGATTATTTTAGACATCAAGATGGTTAAAGATGTGAGTCAGTAGGGTTAAATATATAATAATGACTCAGTTGAAACATTTAACTTTGATATACAAAATTATTTTTGTAACTGTTCACGTGTCACAAACTCTAAAGTATCAGCTAAAATTTGCATTCAGCTATATCCCATTACAACAATACAAAGTAATTTTACTTTGTGGAGTATTTCAGCAATCATGTAAGCCCTAGGTTTGATGAATTGTTTAATCATAAAAATGTCAAAACCAACATTATGTTTCAGAGTCAAGATGGATAAGTCTATTTCATTGAACACACAAAATTCGGAATCTAAACATGCTACCCTTAAATCATTTATGTAAGACAGTCCATTCAGTTGTTTAATTAGGCATTTTATTTAGATATTTAATTTAAGAAATAATGGAATGCCATAATCAAGTTTAATATGATTCTGTAATAGTGGTGATTAGAATTTTTTTAATGAGATTACATTTGATCTTGAATTCGTTTTGAATTGTGTTTTTCTTTACATATTGAGTGTGCTTTTATAAAATGCTTATTCATCAAGTGATGGGTAAATGTATGCCCACATAGAATAAATATATCTGCAAAATCCTTTTAATAACTATAACAATATAGAACATCAAGGAAATATTGACACAGTTTTGTAGTATAATATGTAATAATCTAAAATAATTTCATACTTAAAGTTGGAAAATATCTGTTTGTATTAAAGGACCCTAAATGCACTGTATAGATAAAGCATTAAATGTGTAAACCATAAACACAAAACTAAGAAAATGATTGACTGAGCCTGACATTCTCGTCTACAGGTCAGATACTTTTAAATAAACCTATGTCAGCAGGGATTTCCTGGCTATGTAGTTTTGTCCAGTCATCACAGACACATACAGTAGTTGTTATGGTATTTAAATTGTTTGCGGTATCAAAGTACAAAACAAGATTCTTGTTCTGCATAATAAATCCATTATGAATATTTTCTTTATTTAAAAATGGGAGATTCTATCATATGCTTCATCACCCAATGATTATGATTGCAAGTTCAAGCCTTGTGAGATATAATACGATTTCTTAAGGGTCCATTATTAGCGGAGACAGATTATATAAAATTATTCTTAACCTCAATATTTCTTGATGGTACTATTTTTTAAATGTTTATTTAAGGCACAGGCCGCATCAACAGCATCAAACCTATTGTATCACAAGTAGCCTGGACTTGTGCATAAAACACCATGGATCCATAGAACAATGTAAAATGGAACACAAAGTAAACTGAAAGGAGATATAAAGATAAAGAAAAAAATAGAGGTGGGGTAAATCTAATGCTTCATGATGGTAGCATTTTAAACTAGTCATAATAGGCCTCCTGGAATAGATTGGCTTTTTGCATTGGCTTTTTAATACCAGACTTTCTATGACAGACAAAAATATAAATGATCTAAAAAGAAGCACTAATTTACAAAATCAGTCATCAATCTGTATACATATCATGCTGGCTGCATCTGTTGGAGAACATCACGATAAACACAGATATATAAATTTTGAAATTCAGAAAAAAGCAAACAATAAAGCAAAGAAATGGTAAAACCAATGGTTCGGCATGTGCTACTGCCACTCCACCTGGCGCGATGACGTAATTTTCAGGTGCCTCCTGGCAGAGCCAGGAGAGTGCCTGGAGGGGGGTCCTTTGGACCCCTCTATCTCCACATCAGTAACCTTTCCCGGTGGCCAGAAGCAGCGGATCGGGCCACCGTTCGTGCCGCGAGATGAAAGGTGAGTATCTGTTTTTTGAGGGGGTTTCAGCTGGTGACAACTGATTGTGCAGAAGGAAGTAGCTCCTAGGTGTGGTTAACCTTTTAGATAACCGCAGTGATGCGATAATTAACGATAGGACTTTGTAATCCTAACACTAATTACGCTTTGCACTCTCCATGTTAAGTATAATCCATGTTAAGTAAATCCAGGTAAAGTATCCATGTAATTGGGCAGACTAGATGGGCCGAAAGGTTCTTATCTGCCGACATTTTTCTATGTTTCTATGTTTCTAAGTATAGGGAGAACAAAGTAGAGTAAGCTTGCAGAATGAAATGCTACCACCGATGCGCTAACGGGTTTTTTAAGGCATTAGCATTCACAATGTGATCTGAGCGACATGCAGTAACTTAATTTAGCCTAGCACTGACGCTCATGTATGTGAGCACTCGCACTAGCATTAAGGAGGTGATAGAGCCCTATTTGTTGTCGGGGAATTGTGGTAGGAAAGTCAGTTTGAGTGCCAGGGACAAGACATGAAAGGTTTTCCTGTAAGAATGAGGACATACCTGATAGACTGTTTAAAGAGGGAGGTTGGAAGGGGTATTTGCAGCTGCCTATGTTGATGGCCCCTGCAGGGATTCAATGTAATGTTTAAGTGGGCAGCTAACCCCTCCCACAACTCCATGACTACAGCCTTTACATATGAGCAAGAAATGCGACATGAATCAAAGGCATAATGTCAATGTAAGTACCAAGAACCAGACTGCATGAGGATAGACTGCAAGACATTGTGTTTGATAAGGTTAGACCGAGAAAGAAAATGTAAGCAGCTGGAGGGGAGCGCTTGTAAAATGAGAATAAGGACTGGGTGGGAGGGTGGCTGGTGCAGGTGGGACTGACAGCAGAGGTAAGATAGAGATTTGTCTAGCTGAAGAAACACACACAGGGTTATTCAGAGAGCGTGAAAAGCAGGAGAATGACTGGAGAATGAAAAATTCTAGGTCAAAATAACCAAACCAGAAAAATTCTCCCTTTCATCTCACTTTCCAAATCGGCTATTTTGACCTAGAATTTTTCATTCTCCAGTCATTCTCCTGCTTTTCACGCTCTCTGAATAACCCTGACAGCGTTTAGAGAGATGGTCAATGCACACAAAGGGCCATATTACATACTTGGTGCTAACTTAACCAGAGCTGTTGTAAACTTACCAGAGCCATTATAGTCTATGGAGGATTAGTAGTTTACAACTGCTCTGGTTAAGTTAGCAGTTAGCACCAACATTGTAATATGGCCCAAAGAATTTACAACAGGGAGGAGACAGAATCAACTGAAAATCAATGTACAATTAAACAAAAAAGGAAGGAGGGAATAATTTAAAAAAAATCAACCAAGAAATAATAGATTCAAACATAAAATACAGTAATATCATTATTAGCACCGGCTGGGTGGAGTAGAGGTAACATCACTGCTCTGCGTGGAGAGAGCCTGTGGAGTCATGGGTTTGATCCCAGCGAGCAACCTCTCCAGTAAGTGTCCTTGGGCAAGACACCTAATGGTACATACTCACCACCCAGGACATACTTGAAAACAAGAGACATCTCAATGTATCCTTCCTGGTAAAATAATTTCTCAAAAAAAAAAAAAATGTTGTGCTGATTGAGGAATACCTTGCTGGGGTGTTTCAGAGGTAAGATGGAGATGTGTCAATATGATGGCAGAATTAAAGCTCAAATACAGATATAATATCGTACACAATAAGATATATCTTTGTTCTGAAACAATAGATATACAGTATATCTATGGCTTAATGAAAAATTGTAAGAAAACAGATTTTTTATTTTTGAAGTGATAATCATTTGTTTTGTATAGCAAGTAACATTTCCACAATTTCACAGACCACTATATGCTAATCAACTGCATAAAATTAAGCAAATACTATATTTAACTTCAACCTTTTGGATATCAAATGTATTATGCGTTTAAATAAATATGCAAACAAAATACATTTGCGGGGCCATAATGGGCAACTATGGAAATTTATTGAGGTAACAAAATAAGATTCCATAAAAAAGAGATGAGAATAATTATATTTATGACATTAGACTGTTATTCATAAAATAATCAAATGAATTGTAATTTACAGATGGATCAATTATAGGAAAGAATGGAAAATGCAGAACACTCATTTTCATTCATAATCACCTCTTTTGTGCATTCAGAATTTAGATTAAGCAGTAACAGCAGACAATGCCTTTCCCTCATTTGCAACTGTTTTGTTAAAATGCTATTTCACGTCACAGATTTTAGCCTAGAAACCTTGAGCATTTGCAAATACCCCATTCTGATCTGTGCATGAATAATTAATTTGTTTAAAATGCACTATAAATACATTAGCCAGGAAATTCTTCCACTCTGTATTAGTGAGTTTAAAGCTGAAGAAGCTTTTCTCGGTCACCTGTTATTTTTATTGTGTAACATATTCAATACAGCATTTATGGTTCGGACACAGTGTTATCAATATTATTGCACTTTATAAAACTATATTAGTCCACGATAAAACATTAATTAATAATTTAGTTAATTAATGAGGTAAACATATTGCAGACTATTAAAATACTTCTTAATTGGGGCGGAGCCAAGCCAGCAATGGAGACAGCCGCAGCTTAGAGGAGCTCCCGCCATATAAGCCACCGTAGCTCTCCCACGAGCAACACTCGCCTGACAAAACAGCACCTGTGGGGTAGGAACGATCACTGATCATGCTGCGCACCCCTAAGAAACAAAAAAAAAGAGATGCGCTGATATTTGCTGCCCGAAACCGCGCGGACGAACAGGCCCAAGATGGCGCCTGACATCCCTCGAGCGGCGCCTCTCAGGACGGCTCCCGAGCGTCTTCCCAAGGCCAGCACCTTCAGAGAACACCTCCCGCACGCTCTCCCTGGCTACAACAGCGGACATTCAAGGTTTGCAGACCTTTATTACTTCAGAATTGGGGAAATCTACGCTCAAACTATCTGCAGAAATTAAGGCGAATGAACTGCATGTTTAGAGGATCGTGCAGAAAAGATTACTGCTTATTGTAATGATCTGGCAAGCCACTCAGAAGCCATGGGACATAGGATAACTTATCTTGAGGACGCTCTGGAGGATCTCTCCAAACGTTCCTGAAGAAATAATGTCCGCTTACGCAGCCTGCCTGAGACTGTACATAATGCGGATTTGGAGAGCACTTTCCTGGGCATTGTGAAGTGTCTTATTTCAGACGTTCCGGAGCCTAGATTACTCCTGGACCGAATACACCAAGCCTTGGGGCCCCGCAGAGGAACTCCTCCAATCCAAGGGATGTGATAGCACGTTTTCATTACTTCACCTCTAAAGATGCGTTGCTTAAAACCACGAGACAGCAAGATGTGGAATATGAGGGAACTGCATTGGCTTTTTATCAGGATATCTCCCCATCTACATTAGCTAGGAGGAGGGAATGGAAGGAGGTCACGGATATTTTACGAAACAATGAGATTCGCTACGCATGGGGTTTTTCCTTCAAAATTTTGGTTTTCAGGAAAGATCACACACATGCTTATTCACAATTGTATCAAGCTAAAGATCTCTTAAAAGCCTTGGAGTTGCCCGTCCCTCCCACTATTGCAGCGATTATGCCGCCAAGGCCTATTCCGAGACTGACGCAGGGTGATTGACTCCCTGGGCTCGGACTCTTTGTAATCCAATCCAGTCCCTTGTGGTCTGTGGTTCCACCTATTCGCCTAGTGCTGTTTAGGTCTGATCTCAACTCGTGTCAGGTGAGTGCCAATTGTGCCTTTACTATTCAGTGTTAATAAGATGTTATAGCTTACTTTAGGTTCTGGTTTTAAGTTGTTCTTATCAGTCATTACGTGATTTTATTACGTTTCGTGGGAAACATATTGATCTTTTCTTAATGTCGTCTCTATTGGTGGCAGGATGGGGGATGTGCTTCTTGGATCCCCTGTTCCATGCCTTCTTTCGCTGGCTTTTCCCCTGGTTTTTTTTAACTCTCCTCCTCCCTTTTCACCTACCCCTCAGTATCCCCGTTCGGTTGGTATCCCCATCTCCCTCGTGCTTGCGCTTCACGAGTCTCTTTTCTCTTCTCTCTATCCATCTCTGTCTCTTCTTTCTCTCTCTCTTTTTCTACTTGTTTTCCTTTTCTCCTTGGTGTTTCGTGCCTCGGCGGCTCCACGGGCCTGGTGCTCTTCGGGGGTGGAGCGGTCGGGGTGAGAACACTGAGGATTCTTTTTCTGAAGCTGTAACTATGATTTATAATGCATAACGTGAAAGTTTACTCCATTAATGTGAAAGGCCTCAATTCACCCAGTAAAAGGCGATTAATGTTTAGAGAACTTAGACGTAAAGTAGTAGATGTGGCCTTCATCCAGGAGACAAGGATTTATAAATTGGCGGCTTTCCGCCTTTCAGACCCGGCGTACTCTAGGGAGTATATGTCATGTACTTCGCCCAAGAGGAATGGAGTGGCGATAGTTTTATGCAACACATGCCCTATGGTGGTGAAGTAGGTACATACCGACGAACAGGGGAGATGTGTTCTGGTTCGGGGCTCGATCCCTAACCAGCAATACACCTTGGTAGCTGTATATTGACCGAATAGCCCTGACGTTAAGTTCTGGACAGACACTATGGACTTCATAGCCACACATGCAAAGGGGCATCTAATTTTAGGGGGTGACTTTAATGCTACTTTATGCCCTCCAATAGACAGATCGACCCCCTGGACAGGGAAGAGCACCCCTTCATCCTCCCAGGATAAACAATTTTACAGGTTCGTTCAGCGGTTGGGTCTTATAGACATATGGAGGGTTCAACATCCCTCAACAAGGGACTATACTTTCCACTCTATAGTACATGGATCATACTCACGCATAGATTATATACTCACATCCTCAGACTGCGTCCCAACAGTTCTTTCCTCCCATATTGGTTCAATAACCTGGTCTGACCACGCAGATATATCGGTGACTCTGTGCCCCTTCTCCACACCTGAGGGCAGATGATGGCACCTAGATCCTTTCCTTTTAGATGAACCGGGGGTCTCTGACACTATCAAAGACACTATAAAAGACTATTTCCTATAAAATGATACACTATATTGCCAAAAGTATTCGCTCACCCATCATAATAATCAGAATCAGGTGTTCCAATCACTTCCATAGCCACAGGTGTATAAAATCAAGCACCTAGGCATGCAGACTGTTTTTACAAACATTTGTGAAAGAATGGATCGCTCTCAGGAGCTCAGTGAATTCCAGCGTGGAACTGTGATAGGATGCCACCTGTGCAACAAATCCAGTCGTGAAATTTCCTCGCTCCTAAATATTCCACAGTCAACTGTCAGCTGTATTATAAGAACATGGAAGTGTAAGAAAACAACAGCAACACAGCCACGAAGTGGTAGGCCACGTAAACTGACGGAGCGGGGTCAGCGGATGCTGAGGCGCATAGTGCAAAGAGGTCACCAACCTTTCTGCAGAGTCAATCGCTACAGACCTCCAAACTTCATGTGGCCTTCAGATTAGCTCAAGAACAGTGCTTAGAGAGATTCATGGAATGGGTTTCCATGGCCAAGCAGCTGCATCCAAGCCATACATCACCAAGTGCAATGCAAAGCGTCGGATGCAGTGGTGTAAAGCACGCCGCCACTGGACTCTAGAGCAGCGGAAACACGTCCTCTGGAGTGACGAATCGCACTTCTCCATCTGGCAATCTGATGGACGAGTCTGGGTTTGGCGGTTGCCAGGAGAACGGTATTTGTCTGACTGCATTGTGCCAAGTGTAAAGTTTGGTGGAGGGGGGATTATGGTGTGGGGTGGTTTTTCAGGAGCTGGGCTTGGCCCCTTAGTTCCAGTGAAAGGAACTCTGAATGCTTCAGCATACCAAGACATTTTGGACAATTCCATGCTCTCAAGTCCCAACTTTGTGGGAACAGTTTGGAGGTGGCCCCTTCCTCTTCCAACATGACTGTGCACCAGTGCACAAAGCAAGGTCCATAAAGACATGGATGACAGAGTCTGGTGTGGATGAACTTGACTAGCCTGCACAGAGTCCTGACCTCAACCGGATAGAACACCTTTGGGATGAATTAGAGCGGAGACTGAGAGCTAGGCCTTCTCGTCCAACATCAGCGTGTGACCTCACAAATGCGCTTCTGGAAGAATGGTCAAAAATTCCCATAAACACACTCCTAAACCTTGTGGACAGCCTTCCCAGAAGAGTTGAAGCTATTATAGCTGCAAAGGGTGGACTGACGTCATATTGAACCCTATGGATTAGGAATGGGATGTCACGTAAATTCATATCCGAGTCAAGGAAGGTGAGTGAATACTTTTGGCAATATAGTGTACCTCTGACATCTCTCCTCAGATTTTATGGGCTGCACACAAGCCGGTGATAAGGGGGACCCTATTGAGTTTAGCTGCGTATCATAAAAAGTCTAAATTGAAAGAAATTACGTCCCTTCAAAAATTAACAATTACGGCACTTGGAATTTGCACATAAAACTTCCCCTTGTTTGGACACTTTTAATTCTCTTACCCAAGTCAGAGCGGACTTAACAGACTGTTTTTAGAAGATGCAGGTAGGGCCCTACTCTGGTCCAACCAACGTTACTATGAACTTTCTAATAAAATGGATTCTCCCTTAGCACGTCTGATTGATCCCCGGCCCCGCTTTCGACCAGTGACTAATATTAAAGATTCGGACATATCAAATCATAATACCCCGCAGGCTTTTCGAGATGCTTTTATCAGATATTATCAGGCAATGTATAATCATACTCCTACACACACGTCTGCTAACTGAGGATTTGATTGGAGAAATAGGGGGATTACTTAAGAAGGGCCTCTTTGCCCTCTCTTCCTAAATCCCGTCTTGAAGACCTTGCGGACCCATTGACGGAAGAGGAAGTTTGTAAAGCACTAGGATTAATGAAACCACATAGAGCCCCAGGACCAGATGGCCTAACGTACCACTATTATAAATCCTTTGCTGACGTACTGATCCCCATACTACTTACTCACTTTAATGACCTGCTAAAGGGGGGAACCTTACCATCGGACTCCTTAAGGGCCTCCATTATTGTGATCCCCAAACCTGGTAAAGATCATGAAAAAGTAGAAAATCATCGTCCTATCTCCCTTATTAATACAGATCTGAAACTATTCTCTAAGGTCCTCTTTATGAGATTGGATCATTTGCTGGGGACGTTGTTCCACCCAGATCAGGTGGGTTTCATCCCAAATAGACAGGCCTATGAAAATACACGGAGGACGGTGGACCTTATGTGGTTGGTCAACTCTCGTAAACTGTCAGCCCTTTTTGTGTCGTTAGATGCAGAGAAGGCCTTTGATAGGGCGGAATGGCCATTTTTGTTTAAGCTTTTCCATCATTTAGGGTTCCCTTTGGCTTTCGTTAGGGCGGTGAGAGCTCTGTACTCCTCCCCTTCGGCACAAGTAATAATATCGGGCGCCAACCCGATCCCATTCCCTGTGTACAATGGTACTCGGCAGGGGTGCCCCTTGTCACCGGCCCTGTTTGCTTTGTTCTTGGAACCACTGTTGCAACATATACGATTAGACAATGCGGTTCGCGGACTGCAGGTGGGAGGGGGACATTATAAAATATCGGCATATGCGGATGATATCCTTCTTTCTTTATCGCAACCCCTAAACTCACTTACAACAGAAATTAGACATTTGACAGAATTCTCGAGATTGTCGGGGTACAAAGTTAATGTGTCCAAATCAGAAGCGGTGGCATGTTGCTTGTCTGATTCCGAGTTATCCTTGATTAGATCTAAATTCCCGATGGTGACTTCCTCCAACTGGAGTAAATATCTGGGCATTTACCTACCTGCAGAGATAGGCCAATTGTATGATTTTAATTTCACCCCATTACTTACACAACTTAAATTGGATTTGGAATGCTGGGATTGATATGTCATCTCGTGGGTGGGAAGAGTATACTGTATCAAAATGAACGTTTTGCCAAGACTGTTATATTTCTTCCAAACAATTTCGGTAGCTGTTCCACCTGAGGATCTTCACATGCTTCAGAAAACAATAGATCGCTTCATATGGAGGGGCAAGAGGCATAGGATAGCAAGGGCCACCCTGTATCGCCCAAAGGAGGCTGGGGGACTTGGACTTCCTTGTCTATTATCATATTATTATGCAGCCCAACTGGCTCAAATCTTGGCGTGGCATTCACCTGCTGGATGGCGCAGGTGGGTGGACCTAGAAGTGGCACTGATGCACCCGGATAACCCTAATTTGTGGATTTTGCTGTCGAAACCTCACTGCCCCCTTATACGCACCTCATGCCCGGAAATTATAAATTCTGTTAGGATATGGGACAAACTTGCTCTTAAATGCGATTTGACCTCCTTCCCTTCTCCTCTATCTCCTATAATTCGTAACAAGGAATTTTTGCCTGGGTATAATGCCCGATCGAGTTCGGGATGGATGGGTTCTGTCTTTTTTCGGCTGCACCAACATTTTATTGGAGGACAACTGACTGGGCTCGAGGACTTCATGCCCGCAGCCTCTGGGGCGCGCCAACATTTTTCACCTTTTTGTCAACTCAAAGCCTTCGCCTCTCAACAGCATATCAAAGACGCAGCTACCTCAACATTTACCCCTTTTGAACACCTATGTGCAGCAGGAAAATACCCAAAGGGTCTGATCTCCACCTTATACCGCTCGCTAAATACCCTCTTGGATTGGAAGGAACTGAGATATATTGCTGCATGGGAGAAGGATCTCTGTGTCTCCTTGGAGGCAGAGGACTGGGTGGACATTTTGGACTCCATGAGATCAGTTTCACTGTGTACTGCTCATCAAGAACAACTTATAAAGACAGTTTTTAGATGGTACATAACCCCGGTCCAACTGTCGCATATGTCTCCAATGACACCGGATACATGCTGGAAGGGTTGTGGGGAGCGAGGCACCTATATGCATATGTGGTGGACCTGCCCTCACGTACAGAAATTTTGGTCGGACGTTCATGCACTATTGGACGCAGTTCTCTCCAGGGCAGTCCCCATGGATCCGTGGTCCTTTCTTCTTTCTCATCCTATCACAGATTTCTCCCGAATGTAGAACAAACTTATGACCAAGATCACTCTTGCAGCATGCAGAATTATGGCCTCGGAGTGGAACAGCACACAGGCCCCCACAGGAGCCCACATTCGATCGCAAATACAGGACGTAAAAGTTATGGACGAACTCAGGGCACTATCCAATCATACTCTACCTTCATTCTATAAAACATGGGCTCCATGGATTGAATTCAGGGGTCCCGTGTTTGTAATGTAAGCTCAAATGATATGGAGTACCATATGTCCTCCCGCTTGCAGTCAATTATTGTGTTGCTGATCGGGTTTTTAGTTTTGGATTATGCATTCCTGTTCCTCTTGATATCTAATGTTCGGTAACATCTCTTTTGATTCTTGCTCTTTATCTTTTTTCATCTGTTCTTTTGGGGGCCTGGGCACGCCCCTTTCTTCTTTCTCCTTTTTTCTTAACTTCTCATCCTCTATACTGTACCATCTCCCTTATTTTGACTTTTGGATAAATATATATAATATTGGGAAGCTATTTACCCATATTACGAAACTTGATATATTGACTAATGCTTATTGTACTGTGCTACTGCTTTCCAATAAAAATTATATTTAAAAAAAAAAACTTATTAATTGATTGGTAGTAGTTGAAATGTTCTAAATAAAAGATTAAAAACTCTTTGGAAATTTGAAAAAATTTGAGATGCTTGGTTCAGTCTATACAGACTTTAACCCCTTAGTGACCGGGCGGTTTTACACAAATCCGTCTTTTAGTGACCGCTGCTGTTTTTACGTTTCTGCGCTGTTAGTGTTTAGGACAAATTTTCCTCTTACTCGTTTATTCAACCCACACATATTATACACCCTTTTTCCCGCCATTAAATGGACTTTCTAGAAATACCATTATTTCCATCATATCGAATAATTTACTATAAAAAAAAATATGAAATATGAGGAAAAAAATGGTAAAAACACACTTTTTCGTAATTTAATCCCCAAAATCTACAACGACCCAAAAAGACCCCGGCTAAATAGGTTCAAAATTTTGTCCCGAGACTAGAAATACCCAATTTTAACATGCGTTTGCTTTTTAACCCCTTCACTGCTGAGACAGTTCACCTATGTGCGCTGCGCTCATTCTGACCATTTTGTGCTAATTATTTTTAGATGACAGCCTAGGTCCTATTTAATTAAACTCCCCCCAGACAAAAAAAACTTTTAAAAAAAAACCATTTTTTTATTTTATTTAATTTTTTTTTTTTTTTTTTATTACATTTTTTTTTTAAAAAAAATTTAAAACCAAACCTGGTCATGTTTGGTATCATTTGAAAGGCCATAATCAGGCCTTTCAAATGATGGCAAATATGACCATCCAGCTGCCATGGATCGGGAGATAAAGGGATCCTTAGGATCCCCTTATCTCTACATGGCAGCTAGAGGGTTAACTGGCCCACTGACATCCTCACACATATGGTGAGGTTGTCAGTGGGTGGGGGGGGACCTGGAGGCTTGGCTGTCAGCCCCCCTCCAGGTTTGAATCGCGTTTTGGCGCCAATTGGCGCCGCAACGTGATCCGGTGGCGAAACTGTTAATGCCATACACCGCTGGAAAGGGGAGGCTATCCCCTCTCCAGCGGTGCAAACGGCATCTCCCTAGCTTCAATGGTTGGGGAGATAGAGGGCTCCGAAGGAGCCCCCCCCCCCTCCCCTCCATTGAAACACATGGGGGCACCTTCTGATGACGTCACCACGCAGCGTGGCGACGTCATCAGCCTCGCCTGCCCATGTAAATCACATGGGCAGGCTTCCTCCCTGCCAGATCGCCGTGGGATCCGACGAGGGAGGTGAGTATCGGGCGGGAGGGGGATTTGGCGCCGCTGACGTACCCTGTACGTCCGCGGGTCTAAGGGAGACCCGAGGACAGGACGTACAGGGTACGTCAGGGGTCATTAAGGGGTTAAAACAGTGACTAGTTAACTTCCTTTAAAAACTTAATATTAAGGGTTATAATCTATATATATAAACGCGAAAGTCCTGACTGACTGACTCATCAACGCCCAGCTGAAACCGTTTAACCTAGGAATATGAAATTTTGAAGGTGCACTGGTTTTATGATGTAGGCACTCACTAAGGAAGAATTTTTGGAAACTCCGCCCCTAAGGGGGTTGAATATTTTAAACAGGATACCTATAGCTCAAAAACAGAAGATGCTACAGATGTGAAAATCGGTATTTAGAATCGTCTTGAAAAATAAAAAAACACGTATTTTACCGTTTTTCAAAAATTCGACTGGGGGGCGAAAAAGGGGGTTTAATATTTTAAATATTTTAAACAAGATACCTATATCTTAAAAGCAGAAGATGTTACAGACGTGAAAATCGGTATTTAGATTCTTCTTGAAAAATAAAAAAACAAGTTTTTTTACCGTTTTTCAAAAATTCAACTGGGGGGCAAAAAAAGGGGGTTGAATATTTTAAATATTTTAAACAGGATACCTATATCTTAAAAACAGAAGATGGTACAGACGTGAAAATCAGTATTTAGATTCATATTGACAAATAAAAAACACGTATTTTACCATTTTCTGAAAATTCCTTTGGGGGGCAAAAAGGGGGGTTGTATACTTTTAATATAAACGCGAAAGTCCTGACTGACTCATCAATTCCAAGTTGAAACCGTTTAACCTAGGAATGTGAAATTTTGAAGGTGCACTGTTTTTATGATGTGGGCAACCACTAAGGAAGGATTTTTGGAAACTCCGCCCCTAAGGGGGTGAAAAAGGGGGTTGAATATTTTAAACACGATACCTATAGCTCAAAAACAGAAGATGTTACAGATGTGAAAATCGGTATTTAGATTCTTCTCAAAAAATAAAAAAACACATTGTACAGTTTTTCGAAAACTCAACAGGGGGCAAAAAAAGGGGGTTGAAAATTTTTAAATATTTTAACCAGGATACCTATATCTTAAAAACAGAAGATGGTACAGACGTGAAAATCGGTATTTAGATTCATCTTGACAAATAAAAAAACACGTATTTCACCATTTTCTGAAAATTCCTTGGGGGGCAAAAAGGGGGGTTTAATACTTTTTTCATAAACGCGAAAGTCCTGACTGACTGACTCATCAATGCTCCACTGAAACCGTTTAACCTAGGAATGTGAAATTTTGAAGGTGCACTGTTTTTATGATGTGGGCACCCACTAAGCAAGAATTTTTGGAAACTCCGCCCCTAGGGGGGTGAAAAAGGGAGTTAAATATTTTAAACAGGATACCTATAGCTCAAAATCAGAAGATGTTACAGACGTGAAAATCTGTATTTAGATTAGTTTTGAAAAATAAAAAAAACACGTATTTTACCATTTTTTGAAAATTCCATGGGGGGGCCAAAATGGGGAGTAAAATACATCTATATATATAAACGCGAAAGTCCTGAATGACTGACTGACTGACTCATCAATGCCCAGCTTAAACCGTTTAACCTAGGAATGTGAAATTCTGAAGGTGCACTGTTTTTATGATTAAGGCTAGGGTCAGACGAACGCATTTTCGCGTTGTCTGTGAAAAAGTGCGTTCGAATGAATGGACGCATTTTTTCACGGAGTACGCGATAGCGGTCATACGATGCGCATTTGCATCCGTGATTTTGTACAGATCATCAATAAAACACTTTGTGCATCTGGACGTTATGTTGGCCGGACATTAGCAGTGTCTGACATCTCCAATTCACGCACACACGCCGCTAGCGGGCGCAGCGCACTCTGTACGTCAGTACTAGCAGTTTAACGTTCTCGAAAAAATGCGTTCGTTTTCCACTTGCGTTGCGCAGCCGGACTTTTGTGCGACCGTACTTCGTATATTGGCCGTCATTGCCTGGCACTTGCTGCTAGTGCGGCCGTGATTAAGTGCGCCTGCACGCGCGTTCGCACTGCGCTCGTCTGACCCTAGCCTTAGGCGCCCACTAAGGAAGGATTTTTGGAAAATCCACCCATAAGGGGGTGAAAAAGGGGGTTGAATATTTTAAACAGGATACCTATAGCTCAAAAACAGAAGATGCTACAGATGTGAAAATCGGTATTTAGATTCGTCTTGAAAAATAAAAAAACATGTATTTTACCATGTTCTGAAAATTCCATGGGGGGGCAAAAACAGGGGTTGAATACCTTTATCAGTATACCTATATTTCAAAAACCGAAGATGTTACGGTTGTGAAATTTGGTATTTACAATCTTTGTGAAAAAACCCAAACATGTTTTCTGCCATTTTCCACGATTCCAATTGGGGGGGTCGGGGGAAAGGGGTCTGAAAATGTTTATCATTATACCTATATTTCAAAAACCAAAGATGTTACAGACGTGAAATTTGGTATTTACGATCTTCTTGAAAAATAAAAACAGGTGTTTTACCATTTTCCAAAAATCCCAAGGGGGATGAAAAAAAGGGGGGCTGAATACTTTTAAACAGGATAAATATAGCTCAAAAACAGAAGATGTTACATACGTGAAAATTGGTATTTAGATTCGTCTTGAGAAACAAAAAAACACCTATTTTACCATTTTCCAAAAATTCAGTGGGAGGGGGCAAAAAGGGGGGGTTGAATACTTTTATCAGTATACCTATATTTCAAAAACCAAAGATTTTACAGGTGTGAAGTTTGGTATTTACAATCTTCGTGAAAAAAACCAAACATGTGTTTTGCCATTTTCCACAAATCCAAATAAGGAGGGGGGGTCGAGGGAAAGGGGTCTGAATACTTTTATCAGTATATCTATAGTTCAAAAACCAAGATGTTACAGGTGTGAAGTTTGGTAATTACAGTCTTTTGAAAATAAAGAAACACGTGTTTTTTCCATTTTCCAAAAACCCAAGTGGGGGGGGTAAAAAAAAGGGGGGTGAACACTTTTAAACAGGATACCTACATCTCAAAAACAGAAGATGTTACAGATGTGAAAATTGGTATTTAGATTTGTCTTGAGAAACAAAAAACACCTATTTTACCATTTTCCAAAAATCCAGTGGGAGGGGGAAAAAGGGGGGGTGAATACTTTTATCAGTATACCTATATTTCCAAAAACCAAAGATGTTACAGGTGTGAAATCTGGCACTTATAATCTTGCAAAATAAAAAAACACATGTTTTACCATTTTCCAAGAATCCCACGTGGTGGGTGAAAAAGGGGGGTGAATACTTTTCAACAGGATACCTATATCTCAAAAACAGAAGATGTTACAGACGTGAAAATTGGTATTTATTGGTATTTCGTCTTGAAAATAAAACAACACATATTTTACCATTTTCCAAAAATCCAGTGGGGGGGCAAAAAGGGGGATGAATACCTTTATCACTATACCTATATTTAAAAAAACAATGATGTTACAGGTGTGAAATTCGATATTTACAATCTTCGTGCAAAAAAAAACATGTTTTACCATTTTCCAAAAATCCAGTTAAGGCTAGGGTCAGACTGAGGCAGTGCGAACGCGCGTTCTGGCGCACATAATCACGGCCGCACTAGCAGCAGATGCCGGGCAATGACAGCCAATATACGAAGTACGGCCGCACAAAAGTCCGGCCGCGCAACGCAAGTGGAAAATGAACGCATTTTTTCGAGAACGTTAAACCGCTGGTACTGACGTACAGAGTGCGCTGCGGCCGCATAGCAGCGTGTGTGCGTGATTAGGAGATGTCAGACGCTGCTAGTGTGCGGCCAACATAACGTTCAAACAGCCGGATTTCCCTAGACTTCTTTTCACCCCATCGTCATGAAATACGTCCAGAATTGCGCATCGTCTGACCACTTAAGCGTATTCCGTGAAAAAATGCGTGCGCACGCATCGACGTACATTTTGACGGTGGCCGCAGAAAATGCGCTCATCTGTCCCTAGCCTAAGGGGGGTGGGGGAAAGGGATGTGAATACTTTTATCAGTATACCTATATTTCAAAAGCCAAAGATGTTACAGGTGTGAAATTTGGCACTTACGTTCTTCTTGAAAAATAAAAAACACGTGTTTTACAATTTTCCAAAAATACCAAGTGGGGGGAAAGGGGGTACTACCAAAAAAACCTCAAGTTTCTTTTAAAAAACAATTTTAACAAATCCTAAAATCCACGCGAGTGAAGCCGCGGGCAAAAGCTAGTATTTAATATGTGGGTAAAAGCTGCTTGATCTGAGGAGAAAGAAATCTGACTGGCATTCTGGGGTCAAGAAGGAATTTTTTTCCAAAGGTCTAAGTATAGGTCTAAGCATTTGGCGAATGCTTCAGACTGTGTTTTTTTCCTTCTTTTGGATCAACAGCAGTAGGTGATGTGTGAAAGGCTGAACCTGATGTCTATTTTCAGCCAGTGCAACTATGTAAAATTTGAGATGTATGTATTTTTTGTTTTTTTTGGGAGAAAGGATTTTACCAGGAAGGATACATTGAGATTTCTCTCGTTTCGATGTAGGTATTATTTTAATTTAATGAAAAACTCTAACCTGGAAGTATCCTGTATTTTTGTTTTGATATATTTACAATGTATTCAAATGTACAAAATAATAATAATTTTAACCCCTTAAGGACCAAGGATGTACTATGTACATCATGGTAATTTTACCTCACTCCCTATACTCACCTCTCTGGCCTTGGTCCCACGCTGGACAGTCCGACAGTTTTATGGACCCTAGCCATCACGATGACATCATCGCCGTGCACAATGATGTTATCGCCGGGCTCCCCCCGGCACCTGCAGTGAAGAAAGGGAAAAGGAAGGGGGAGGCTCCTTTGGAATGTCCATCCTCATCGCCTGCAGATAGAAAATTAGAAAGGCACCGCTGAAGAGGGCAGAGTCTGCCCTTTTCAGTGGTGCCTCTCTTTAACCCCTTAAATGCCAGATTGAGATCCGGCGCCAATCGGCACTGGATCTTAACTAGCTCCCAGAAGTGGCTGACATCTTGAATGTCATTGTTTTCCATTTTTTCATCATATTTCATGATTTGTTTTATAGTGAATTATATGATATGATATGATGGACATAATGGTATCTTTAGAAAGTTCATTTAATGGCAAGAAAAATGGTATATAATATGCGTTGGTTCCATAAACTAGTAAGAGGAAAATTAGACCTAATCACAAACGGTGCAGAAATGTAAAAACAGCAGTGGGAACTTTCGGACAGACAATTACAAAACCGCCTGGTGACAATGGGGTTAAATAAAAAAAAGAGAGAAATGCATGTTAAATTACTATAGCTGATGGCTACACCAGGTGCCATGGTCACTGTAGGGAACTCCACCCATTCCTCTTAAAGATACCTCTTAGGCAAGAAGATCACTAGATTCCCAACATCACCCCCCACAGCTACCCTTTTCAAAACAGAACTGATGTATCCATATATTGATTGTAGTCAGTGTCTGCTGGTAATGCACTTACAATGAAAGGAGCTGCGGCAGAGTACAGAATTATCTTATGCACCACTGCTGTGCGTTGCCGTAATGGAAATACAGTCTATTGAATAGAATTAGAGTGAGTATCACACCAGTCTTTTTCTGTCAGAGGACACACTGTAAAGCCTAGTGGTCTGCAGGCAATGCAAGAACATCAAGGATGAATTTGAACGACTGTTTTTTGTGTTTCTTTTAAACCTATATCATCCTGTGAAATTGGTCATCACATCCAACCTGGATTACCCATTTAAAAAAGCTTTGATAAAATGTAGGAAAACTGCCATTATATTCTCTTTTGCAACAAACTCCCCCACCCTATCTTTTAATAGGAAATAAATGGACCAAATACATTATTCATTTTGAATGAAATAGTCAAAATAAAATCACATCTATTTAACCACTTCACCGCTGAGCCATTTCACCTCTGTGTGCTGAGCTCATTTTGACCGTTTTGTGCTCAGCATGTTTAAACACGATTTGAAGTCATGTATTATTGTTACACCCAAACAAATTATATATCCTTATTTTCAGCAGTCTTCAGCAGTCATAATATATTAATATATGTATACGTCATGTCCAGAATGCTGTAACAAAAAAATGTGAAAATAAATGTGAATTTGCATTCAGATTTCAATCACTTACAGCGTGTAAAATAATTTTTTCCACATCTTATCCAAACCTATGTGGTTATATATTCTATGGGTACTCTTGTTAAAAAAATATTAGAAATGCGAACCTGTTACTGTATTTTTCTGAGAAAACACGCGATTTTAACTAAAACTAAAACTAGCAAAATGTTTCGCTTGTATTTTGGTGCATTGCGTTTTATGAATAATATGACTTTCAGGATTATTCAGAGAGCGAGAAAAGCAGGAGAATGACTGGAGAATGAAAAATTCTAGGTCAAAATAGCCAAATCAGAAAAATTCTCCCTTTCATCTCACTTTCCAAATTGGCTATTTTGACCTAGAATTTTTCATTCTCCAGCCATTCTCCAGTCATTCTCCTGCTTTTCACGCTCTCTGAATAACCCTGTAGGTATAAAACAATGACCTTGCCTGCGGTGTGGGAAATGAGAAGGTGAGTAACGGCAGTGGTATTGCTAATTTTATAAGTGACAAATGGAAATGTTATTGCTTTGGACCATAAAAATAAATAAAATATTTTTTAATTTTTTTTTTATTAATATTTGTGTGCTTTTTTCTGTACATGACACTTTACATGGTAATTAAAAATTAGAAATGGGAACCTGTTACTGCATTTTTCTGAGAAAATACGCGATTTTAACTAAAACTGAAAACCCACCAAAATTCTTCATTTGTATTTTGGCACATTGTGTTTTATGAATAAAATTTATTTATAAACCACTGACCTTGCTCACGGCACGGAAAAAGAGCAGGCGAGCAACGGCAGTGGTGTTGCTCATTTTTCTCTATGTATTCAGTTTATGTGTAGCTAGGTACATTTGCCACTGCTCAATTTCCTTTAGAACCATTTGTTCTTATCTATCCTCCGGTCCGAACCACTGAGTCTATGAATTTTATTGCACCCAAACCCCCCTCTGACCTTAGGTGTGCTCTTTTTTTTTCTCCCAGCAAGCAAGCATTCTATCATCGCTTCCTCACCCATCAGACTTAGGCAGCAACTCACTCTGGCTTCTCCTGGACTTTGTTCCCACCCTACCCTCCCCTCACCCACCCACCCCACGGTTTTAATTTGATTTATACCCTCCTATCACACTCCTTACGCAGCTGCACTAAATTCCCTCATTAAATCCCTGCTTCCTCTACTCTCCCACACTTACTCTCGCCCACCCAACTACTCTCACCCCACCTTTCTCTATAATGTATATACCACTACTGCTTCTCTTTTCTCTCTCCTCCCTTCTCTCCAAAGCTACCCTCGCCCTCTATACACCTCCAATTGCCCCAGGATGGAAATCAAGTCCCTATACACCCCAGCCTACTTGGTTCTTCTAACCTGTCAGCTGAGTGCTGGTGGAGAGTGCTAAAGTCCAGCCCTCCTACCCCCACACAGAGATTTAATACTGTGCAATTACAGTATCACCATAAGAAAACTCTGTCCAAATTTATATTCATTCTGCTACTTTCCCTGGCAAACGATGTGGAATCTAACCCTGGTCCTATAGCTGACACAACCTTTAGTCTCCCCACTAAAAAAGGCCTCTCATTTGTGCACTGTAACATCCGAAGTTTACTCCCTAAATTGGATGAGCTTCAGGCTTGGTGTTGCTATTACAAACCCAAAATCATTGTGCTCACGGAGTCATGGTTAACCCCGAAAGTACCAGACTCTGCCATATCAATACAGGGGTATTCATCTTATAGAAAAGACAGACCAAAGAGAGGAGGGGGAATTGTTATTTATGTTGAGGAGTCCTTAAAGTTCACGCCCTTACAAACTCCTAGCTCTCCTGTCACCTTTGATTTCCTCTCTGGTATAATTGAGATCCCATTCAGTAAATCAATTATTGTTGCTGGGTTCTATCGCCCACCGAGCGCTCCAGTGCACTCCCTCTCTGACATATCTCAAATCCTTAATAACCTACTTGCCCAAAACCAAAAAAGTGAACTGCTGGTCCTCGTCAATTTTAATACAGATTGGCTAAATCCAAAAAATAATATACATTGCACACTGTTTAAAACTTTGCAGCTAACTCAATTAATCTCCTCCCCCACTCGCATTAATATGAAAAGCCCTAACCATACCTTGCTGGACTGGATTCTCTCCTCATCTCCTGATAGAATACAGGAGGCAGGCGTTCTTGCTAATAGCTTTAGTGACCATTGTCTAGTGTACTGCGTGCGCAAAATAAAAGCCTTGAAATCTCCCCCAAAGGTAATAACCACCAGGTCTTTCAAGAAATTTATTCTTGAATCCTTCCTAAGTGATCTCAAACAGCTCCCCTGGTACAGGCTAAACCTAATCCCAGACCTAGACTGTGCAGTTGAATACTTTCAGTCTGAGCTCCTGCAAGTCTGGAATTCCCATGCCCCACTGCGTAAAGTGCGAATAAAAGGGACCCATCTCCAATGGGTTACAGCTGATCTTACACTAATGTACCAGCTTAGAGATTCACTATGGTCAAATTTCAAGAGTACTGGTTCCATGAAAGATCACTACGAATACCGAAAATGCCGGAATGAATGCACAAAACAACAAAAATGGCCAAAACCCATTACTTCAATGAAAATCTAAACAATAACATATCAAACCCTAAAAATTTTTGGAGAACCATAAGTAACATACAACCCCCCCAGTCCACTCCCAGCCAGCTGCTGTCAAAGTAAACAACCAAACCCTGCAACACCCCCTTGATGTAGCAAATGCCTTTAATGATTATTTTGTCGGATGCGCCACCACTTTGATTGCCAAGCTAGGAAATGACATGCAATCAGAGAGGCCTCATGCAGGTCAGGCCCCTCCAACTGTGCAAAGTCCCTGTATCAGACAGGAATTCAGTTTTAGACCAGTGCCTGTCAGTGTCGTAACTAAACTTCTCCGTAAGCAAAAAATGAAATACCAGTCTGGACCTGATCAAATACCAGCAATGCTGCTGAAAATCAGTGCGATGCAATTGCAAATCCTGTCGCAACCCTAATAAATGAATCACTGGCGACTGCATACATACCCAAACTCTGGAAGACTGCGAGAGTGGTACCTATCCATAAAAGTGGTGACAGTACTTTGGTATCCAACTTCCGTCCGATATCGTTGCTCCCTGTAGTGTCAAAAATCTTGGAAAAATGTGTCTACACACAATTACGTGATTATTAGCAATATTGGAACTACTTAACCCCGGATCAATCAGGCTTTCGTCCAAATCACTCAACTACAACCGCCCTTTTAAAAGTCTGCAATGATATCCAAGCTGGGATAGAACAAGGAAACCTAACTGGAGCCATCTTCCTTGATTTTGCCAAGGCCTTTGACACAGTAGACCATGGCATCTTGTTAGATAAACTTAAAAACTCTGGCATTGGTGATCGCACGCTAACCTGGTTTCAATCATATGTATATGACCGATCACAATATGTGTCAATTTCTGGCAGCTCCTCCCTCCCGCTCCCAGTCACTTGCAGTGTACCCCAAGGCTCAATATTAGGCCCCCTGCTATTCACAATATTCATAAATGATCTGCCCAACGTCTGCAAAGCCTCAACTGTACATATGTACGCAAACGACACTGTAATCTATACCAGCAAACCAAATCTCCCGCAGCTGGAGGCCGTGCTGCAAGAACAATTCACAGAGGTAGAAAAGTGGATCAAACACAACAAACATTTCTTAAATACTGACAAAACTGTAACGATGCTCTTTGGAACAGCACCTAAACTACACAAATTGCAAAATCCCCATCTATGTGTTGGGACAAAATCAAATGGCACGCTGACCACAGTCACTTCTCTCAAATATCTAGGTATGTGGTTGGACTCTAATCTATCCTTTGGCCCCCACATCGAAAAACTTTCATCTAAACTTTACCCCAAACTAGGTGCCCTGTACAGAAACAAAGCCTGCCTGAGCCCTGCGGTAAGAAAGCAGATTGTACAACAAATGCTTATGCCAGCTATTGATTACGGAGATGTAGTGTATGCAGCGGCCCCGCAAACACACCTTCAGAAACTTACTACTTTGTATAACTCCTTCTCCCGCTTTGCATTACAATGTAACTACATGACCCACCATTGTGACATGTTAAAAGAGCTAAACTGGCCATCGCTGGAGTCTAAACGCACCCTTCACCTCTCCAGCCTGGTGTCTAAGAGCATTTCTGGGAAGCTGCCACCCTACCTGAATAGACTGCTTCCCCCAGCAGCTCCCTCATCCTATAACCTCCGATCCAGGACCAGCACCTTACTTGCAATACCACAATACAAAAAGACAGCGGCCCGGTCCTCATTTTCCTACAGAGCACCACAATTATGGAATAACCTTCCAGACACCATCAAATCTTCCCCCAGTCTTAAGTCACTCAAGAGCTCCTTACTAACATACCTCAATACAGAATGCACCTGTAAACATGTAACCTAGTGGCTATATTTCCTACATATTTATTTTCTGTTAATCTGTATAATTGTGTTGTTTTTCAATATCTTGCATCGTATTACTTTGTATTTCTGTAACTGTAACACTTCAATGTTCTTGAACCCAGGACATACTTGAAAACGAGAGAAATCTCAATGTATCCTTCCTGGTAAAATCCTTTATAAATAAATAAATAAAATAAATAAATTTTATATGTGAAAAATGAATAATGCCTAAAAATTTTTTTTTTAAATTCTTCTGTTTGCGTTTTTTCTTTTACATTTCCCATGGTCATGTTTGGTATTATTAGAAAGGCCAGACACTGCTCTGACCTGTCCATTGTCTCTTAACAGAACTTTGTTGGGTGTAAAGAATTGAAATATGGGGTCCAAAGTTTCCCCACTCTCCAAGCAGCAGTCTGTCAGCTTGTGTTATAGATGAACCAAAGCGTAATAATGCTTTGCTCTATCCCCTCCTCATTTGATCTCAGACTAGGATATGAGAAGGTGAGTTAAGGCAGTGGCATTGTTTGCTTTACAAGGAAAAGCACATAATGCCACCGCCTTGGAAATGAGAAAAGAAAAAGAAAAGTGATATTTTGCATTTATTTATTAATTTTTTATATTTTTACACATTATATAACCATATTTGTATCATTGGATAGGCCAGACTCTGACCTTTCCACTTATACCTCACTTGACCGTGCAAGGTGTAAAAATCAGAGACGCAGGACCCCCGCATTCCTCGCAGTAGTTTGGCGATTTAGGTTTTCGATGAATCAATACGTTATAATGCTTTGTGCTCATCTCCCTCAAATTTTCTGGCTTCATGGGGAAATGAGATGGTGAGTAGGGATGAGCTGTTCGGTTTGATCTGTTCGGAGTTTGCATCGAACATCGGCCGTTCGGCTGTTCGCCGAACTTCGAACATTTCTGCGTGTTCGGTTCAAGTTCACCCACAATGCACCACAATGGACCACAATGCAGTTTTCCACTGGCCTGAAGCTTGTAATTAGCTGCAATACAGGTGCAAGACTATGCCAATCACGGCTCATAGTCCTGATTGGGCAAATTTTGCCCAATCATGGGCTCACAGAGCGAAGTCCCGCAGCACACTATATAAGGCGTCCCTCGCAGCCCCAGCACATGTTTTTTGAGAGGAGATTGTTGTGTTAGTGTGTGTTCTCACTGCCAGCAGCTATTGGGGGGGTCTCACTTCTACGAGATATCTGGGAATTGTTGTAATCTGTGTGTTCACACTGCCAGCAGCTATTGGGGGAGCTCACTTCTACAAGATATCTGGGAATTGTTGTAATCTGTGTGTTCTCACTGCCAGCAGCTATTGGGAGGGGGGTCTCACTTCTACAAGATATCTAGGAATTGTTGTAATCTGTGTGTTCTCACTGCCAGCAGCTATTGGGGGGTCTCACTTCTATCAGATATCTGGGAATTGTTGTAATCTGTGTGTTCTCACTGTCAGCAGCTATTGTGGGGGTCTCACTTCTACAAGATATCTGGGAATTGTTGTAATCTGTGTGTTCTCACTGCCAGCAGCTATTGGGAGGGGGGTCTCACTTCTAAAAGATATCTAGGAATTGTTGTAATCTGTGTGTTCTCACTGCAAGCAGCTATTGGGGGGTCTCACTTCTAGCAGATATCTGGGAATTGTAATCTGTGTTTTGTCACTGCCACCCATCAGTGTCATGCCTGCTGGTGCTCCTGCAATGTCGGCCTTCCCAACAGAGAGGGCGCCAGTCTTTGAATCAGGCCACTTTGAATGCTGCACCTGATCAGGGATCTAGGCCTTTAAATATCAGTCACTGACTGTGCTCTGAGCCCTGACGTGGTTATTTCTAGCCCTCAGCGCATAGCTATAGCTTCTGCATATTGTTTTTCTGGTTTGACTTCTGGCTTGTATATTTGACAGTGATTTCTGTGTTTATCCCTTAGCATATGTTTATCTCGTGTACCGACCTCTGGCTTGTTATTACTACGATATCTCTCCTGTCCCTGATCTGTACTTCTATGTATTTTAGATTAGTACCTGGCCATTCTAAGGACCAGCTTCTCAGTTTAGGGTTTCTTCTTGCCTTTCTGGGTTTTGTCTGCGTGCTGGGTGACTCTATATCCTTACAATCAGGGGGTCTCACTGATTTATAGGAGGTTCCTGGGAATTGTAATCTGTGTCTTGTCACTGCCACCCATCAGGGGGTCTCACTGATTTATAGGAGGTTTCTGGGAATTGTAATCTGTGTCTTCTCACTGCAACCCATCAGGGGGTCTCGCAGATTTATAGGAGGTTTCTGGGAATTTTAATCTATGTCTTGTCACTGGCTGCCAGCTATCTGGGTGTCTCACTGAGTTATACTGAGTGCTGTAAATCTTTAATCTAGATAACACAGTTGAATCAGAGTTCAACAGAGTTGAATCAGAGTTCTGTATATCTTTAATCTATATATCACTCACCATGTCAGAAAGACCAAAAAGGACAGGCAGACGCTCCCAGACACAGATAAGAGGGCAAGCAGCCTCTGTGTCGGAAGGCTGTGCCCCTGGTCGTCGTGGACGTCGTGCTTCCTCTGCAGGGGCACGCTTGCCCGTGTTTCTAACTGATGCTGGCCATTTTAAGCAGCAGCAACATACAGAGGATTTGCAGGATTGGCTAACCAGGCCATCCTCATCCTCCGAGTCCTCTGCCAGCCAGGCTTGTAGTGGTTTACAGTCCACCTCAGTTGCCAAAACATTTAATTCAGCCTCCATGTCCACAGCTACTCCTGCCGTAGCCTCACTATCATACATGGAAGAGTCAGCTGAATTGTTTGACTACAATAAGAGTGACATGCTGCTTGAGGATGTGCAGCAAGTACAGTGCTCTGATTCAAACTCTGAGGTTGAGGAAGGGAATAAAATCAGCCTAGAGGGTGCTAGTGACACACAAAGAACTGGCACTCATGTTTCCCCAGCAGCTGCAGCATATTGCGAGGTTGGCTCCAGTGACGAGGAGATAGGGGGTGATGATGATGATGAGGTCACTGACTCCACCTAAGTGCCTGATCGAACAGAGGAGTCAAGGGAGGAGGAGGAGGCACAACAAAAACGAGGCAGAACATCCTCTATGACCAACCGTAGCCAGTCCAAGGCATCAGAAGTCACAGCTGCTCAGGTGCAGAGCGCTGTTGTTTCAAAGCACATGTACAGGAAGTCTGCTGTCTAGGAGTTCTTTAAGAAATGTGCAGCAGACCGCACTGTTGCTATTTGTAATCTATGTCAGATGAGGATCAAGCGTGGGAAAGACATCCCACGCTTGGGTACCACGTGCTTGAGGCGACATATGACCACCTGCCATGCATCCCGTTGGCACAACACTTTGCATAGGTCCTCCTCCTCCTCATCTGTCTCTACCCCACTATATGTCCTGCCATGTCATTGCCTACAACCTCCACTGACAAGGATGATGCTACAGTAATGGGTGTACTAGGTCCTTCCTCAGAATGTGACAGCATCCCATCAGCTGAAGATTTACGCAGTCAGATTACGTAGCCCCAGCTGCTGCAGCGTAAGAAAAAATATAGTCCCAACCATCCCCAAGTAAAGCGTCTAAATGCCAGCTTAGAAAAATTACTCGCATTGCAGCTGCTGCCTTTCCAGCTTGTGGATTCTGCTTCCTTCCGTGAATTTGCTGAATGTGCTGTACCACAGTGGCAGGTTCCAAAACGCCATTTCTTTTCACAGAAGGCCATTCCAGCACTATACCAGCACGTGGAAGACAATGTTATGGAGTCATTGGGAAAGGCAGTCAGCAGGAAGGTGCACATGACATTAGACACGTGGTCCAGCAAGCATGGACAGGGCCATTACATTTCCTTCACAGCACACTGGGTAACTCTGATTGCAGCTGGGAGGGATCCAAACGGGGCTCTTTGCTGGAGCTTGTTCATCCACCACGCCTCCAGAAAGCTTCTTGTATGAGGTCTGTCTGCTCCACCTCTCCCTCTTCCTCTTCCTCCTTCTCTGCCTCTGGCGAAGTGTCAGTTAAACTGAGTTTAAGTGGCAGGGGCTACGCAATGGCTCAAACAAAAAGATGCCATACTGTGCTTGAGCTGGTTTGTTTAGGGGACAGGAGCCACACCGGGCCAGAAATTCTGTCAGCTCTGCAGGGGCAGGTGCAGAGATGGTTAACACCACGCCAGCTTCAGCTGGGAATAGTCATCTGTGATAATTAGGGATGAGCTGTTCGGGTTCGGACGGTTCAGAGTTCGGCCCGAACTTTGGCAGTTCAAAAGTTTGCGAACTTCGAACTTTTTGGGTGTGTTCGGATCGAGTTCGGAAAAAAAAGACATTTTGAAAAAAGTATAAAAAATATTAAAAAAATACTAAAAAATCTAGAAATAAAGAGACACTTTACTGCAGAATATTATAAGCAACGATTTATTAGATATTGAATTAAAAACTAATGTCTAGGTGCAAAGATTCTCACCTCTAAATTACCTTTTTTTTTTCAAACGACATAACAACAACAGATGTTTTAGTCTGGTCTAATCAATTTTGATACATTTTATGTAGAATGAAGGTGTGGGGTGTCTGCTTCTGTTCTGAGTGAGTAATTTCCCTCCTAAAACTTCCTAATATGCTGCATTTAACTGCTGTGTGAAAAAATACAAAATTTCCTCATTGCCCGCTTTTAACAGCTAAAGCAATGTTATTTTTCACCTCGGGATTAAACATTCACAGGGTTATTCAGAGAGCGGTGAAAAGCAGGAGAATAACTGGAGAATGGAAACTTCTAGGTCAAAATAGCCAAACCAGAAAAATTCTCCCATTTATCTAACTTTCCAAATTGGCTATTTGGTCTAGATTGTTCTCTTCTCCTGCCAGTTCTCCTGGCTTTCACCTCTCTCTCAGGGTTGTTCAGAGAAAGGTGAAATCCAGGAGAATGGCAGGAAAAGAGAACAATCTGGACCAAATAGCCAATTTGGAAAGTGAGATAAGGCTAGGGTCAGACTAACGCATTTTTCACAGCGACCGTCAAAAAGTGCGTCTGAACGCATTGCCGTATTTTTTCACGGAATGCGCGAAAACGGTCAAACGATGCGCATTTTTGTGCGTGATGTTTTACAGATCCAAACCAGGAAACTTTGGGTGTCTGGACGTTATGTTGGCCGGACATGACCAGGGTCTGACGTCTCCAAATCACGCACACACGCTGCTAGTGGACGCAGCGCACTCTGTACATCCGTACTAGCGGTTCTGCTTTCTCGAAAAAATGCGTTCATTTTCCACTTGCGTTGCGCAGCCGGACTTTCGTGCGACCGTACTTCGTATATTGGCCGTCATTGCCCGTCATTTGCTGCTAGTGCAGCCGTGATTAAGTGCGCCTAAACGCACGTTAAAAATTCGCTAGTATGACCCTAGCCTAAATGGGAGAATTTTTCTGGTTTGGCTATTTTGACCTAGAATTTTCCATTCTCAAGTTATTCTCCTGCTCTTCACCGCTCTCTGAATAACCCTGACAGGGTTATTCAGAGAAAGGTGAAACTCAGGAGAATGACTGAAGAGAAAATTCTAGGTCAAAATAGCCGAACCAGAAAAATTCTCCCATTTATCTCACTTTCCAAATCGGCTATTTGGTCTAGAATTTTCCATTCTCCTTCTTTTCACCGCCAAAAAATCAGTAAACTTTTTCTGCGTGTCCGAAAATGTCTCCTCTTTTCATACAGACTGCCGCCCCAAGCAGTTGTTTATGGATAGATTAAAGGAAGACTGTTTACCCCATTTGAAACCTCATTTTTTTTGTTTTTAAGTATTTCTATACATCCTAGAAATCCGCCACTTCACGGGCAGGTTATGGGAACCTCCTAGGCACGATATTTGAAGGAATTTTTTCGTTTTTATTTTTAACCCTTATTTCATGGAAAACTCACTGTCCCTTTAAAAACATTTTTTTTTTAACTTTTTGTCCTTGTTTCCTGTCCCCCAGGGCACTACCCGGACCCCCATACACCTTTTATGGCAAATATCTAGCATATATGCCCTCTTGGAGGGCACTCTAAAAACCGAATTTTCAGCCCCATTGACTTGCATGGAGTTCGAGTTCGGGTTCGGACCCGAACATATGGAAAGTTCGAGTTTGGGCCCGAACCGAACTCGGGCGGTGTTCGGCTCATCCCTAGTGATAATGGCAGCAACCTTCTCTCTGCCCTACGCCAGGGTAAGTTGACACATGTACCATGCCTAGCACACATCCTAAATCTGGAGGTACAGCGTTTCCTAACCAGGTACCCAGGGCTGGCAGAGCTTCTCAGCCAGGTCAGAAAAGTCTGCAGTCACTTCAGACGGTCATTCCCAGCAAGTGTTCGCCTGGCAGAAATTCAAAGAGAATTCCACCTTCCCACTAGGGATGAGCCGAACACCCCCCGAGTTCGGTTCGAGCCCGAACCCGAACTTTCCAAATGTTCGGATCCGAACCCGAACCCGAACCCGAACTCACATGCAAGTCAATGGGGCTGAAAATTCAGTTTTTTAGAGTGCCCTCCAAGAGGGCATATATGCTACATATTTGCCATAAAAGGTGTATGGGGGTCCGGGTAGTGCCCTGGGGGACAGGAAACAGGGACAAAAAGTAAAAAAAAAACGTTTTTAAAGGGACAGTGAGTTTTCCATGAAATAAGGGTTAAAAATAAAAATGAAAAATTCCTTCAAATATTGTGCCTAGGAGGTCCCCATAACCTGCCCGTGAAGTGGCAGATTTCTAGGATGTATAGAAACACTTAAAAACAAATAAATGATGTTTCATATGACGGTAAATGCTTTTCCTTTAATCTATCCATAAACAACTGCTTGGGGCGGCAGCCTCTATGAAAAGACATTTTAGGACGCGCAGAAAAAGTTTAGTGTTTTTTTGGGCTAAATTATTGTGAAACTTATGCAGGCTTTGGATGAAAGTAACAATAGGTGCTTTAAAATTGGGCTTTTAGCGTCGGCAACAGTGCCGTCATACCGTAACCCCTCTGAGGATATGAATCTGATACAGGCGTCAATGGCAGTGCACCCAGATATTGTGCCTTTAGTGCCAGACATGCAAGTACTATCATACAGTAACCCCTCTGTGGTATTGTGGAAGAGTGCAGGGGTGGACCATTCGGTCCTATATTAAAAAGATATGAATCTGGTAATGGGCGTCAGTGCACCCGATATTGTGCCTTTAATGGCAGGCCAGCAAGTATCATCATACAGTAACCCCTCTGTAGTATTGTGGAAGAGTGCAGGGGTGAACCATGCGGTCCTATATTAAAAAGATATGAATCTGGTAATGGGCGTCAGTGCACCCAGATATTGTGCCTTTGGTGCCAGGCCAGCAAGTATCATCATACAGTAACCCCTCTGTGGTATTGTGGAAGAGTGCAGGGTTGGACCCTGCTGTTCAAAAAATTAAAATGATATAAATCTGGCACAGGCGTCAGTGCAGCCAAATATTGTGCCTTTCATGGCAGCAAGTGCATTTACACCGTAACCCTTTTGTGGTATTGTGGAAGAGTTCAGTGCTGGAGGTTTTGTGCATGCAGAAGACATACCCGATCTATTCCGTTTCTTCGGCATCAGGGGATTAATAGCTGCTGATCCAGAACTGATTCATTTTTATAAATGTCAGCCGGTCTACAGAGTCGGTGGACAGACGCACTCTTTTGTCTGTGACAAAACCTCCAGCGGCACTGAACGTCCTTTCTGAAAGCACGCTAGATGAAGGGCAACCTAGTAGCTGCATAGCATATTGGCTAAGTTCTGGCCAGTGATCCAATCTCAACACCCAGTAAGCCAGTGGATCATCTGCTGGAAAGGTATCCAGGTCTGCCCTTGCCCCTAGGTAGTCCTGCACCATATGGTGAAGACGCTTGCAATGGGTGCCTACATTTGACGTCCCTGGGCGTCGAGGACTAAAAAAAATTAAAAATGCATCAGTCAAGCAGCCCTGGCCTTCACCACTATTCCTCTGATCACCTGCAGCCTCAGAAGCACGTGTGTCAGCAGTAGCACTTGGTAATATAACAGTGCCTGGAAAGGAGTTATACAAGTTTCGCTTTAGAGCGTCCTCAAGTTTTGTCATCCTGTGCTCCCTCTGTGCGGGCAGGATGAGCTCTGCAACTTTCCCCTTGTATCGTGGATCAAGAAGGGTTGCCAACCAGTAATGATCCCTCTCCTTGATAGCACGAATCCTGGGGTCCTTTAGCAGGCTTTGCATCATTAGGGATCCCATGCAGCGTAGGTTGGAGGTGGCATTAGCTGGTCAATGAGGATGACCGTATCGTGCACTTCCTCCTCTCAGCCACGCACAAGCCCTTCTGTTTCTGGGCACACAAAACCCTGCCTTGAGGAATCCCCACCTTCAATGCACCCACTACTTAAATAGTCCTCCTCCTTCTCATCCTCCTCCTGTCTGATCTGAGTAGGACTCGCTGGAATGCTGTCTGCGGAAAGACTGGGGCCTTGAGAGCTAGGGAAGGCCTCCTCTTCCTCCTGCTGCTCTGCCTCTAGAGCCACATCTATAATTCCCCGCAGAGTGTGCTCCAGCAGAAACACTAAAGGAATTGTGTCACTGATGCATGCACTGTCCCTGCTCACCATCCTCGTTGCCTCCTCAAATGGTGACAGTACAGTGCATGCATCCTTGATCATCAGCCACTGCGGGGGGAAACCAAGTTGACCTGAACCTGTCCTTTGCCATACTCACACAGGTACTCGTTGATGGCCCTCTGCTGCTTGTGCAGACGCTGCAGCATTGCTAATGTCGAGTTCCATCTGGTGGGCATGTCACAGATCAGACGGTGTGTGGGAAGGTGGAATTCTCTTTGAATTTCTGCCAGGCTAACGCTTGCTGGGAATGACCGTCTGAAGTGGCTGCAGACTTTTCTGGCCTGGATGAGAAGTTCTGGCAGCCCTGGGTACTTGGTTAGGAAACGCTGTACCACCAGATTTAGGACGTGTGCTAGGCATGGTACATGCGTCAATTTACCCTTGCGTAGGGCAGCGATAAGGTTGCTGCCATTATCGCAGACAATCATTCCCAGCTCAAGCTGGCGTGGTGTTAACCATCTCTGCACCTGCCCCTGCAGAGCTGACAAAATTTCTGACCCGGTGTGGCTCCTGTCCCCTAAACAAACCAGCTCAAGCACAGTATGGCATCTTTTTGCTTGAGCCATTGCGTACACCCTGTCAGGCGTGGTTTAACTGCCACTTCGCCAGAGACAGAGAAGGAGGAGGAGGAGGAGGAAGAGGTGGTGGTGGTGGAGCAGACAGACCTCATACAAGCAGCTTTCTGGAGGCGTGTGGATGAACAAGTTCCAGCACAGAGCCCCGTCTTGGATCCCTCCAGCTGCAATCAGAGTTACCCAGTGTGCCGTGAAGGAATGTAACGACCCTGTCCATGCTTGCTGGACCACATGTCTAAAGTGACATGCACCTGCTGCTGACTGCCTTTCCCAATGACTGGATAACATTGTCTTCCACGTGCTGGTATAGTGCGCTGGAATGGCCTTGCGTGAAAAAGTAATGGCGTTTTGGAAACCTGCCACAGTGGTACAGCGCATTCAGCAAATTCACGGAAGGGAGCAGAGTCCACCAGCTGGAAAGGCAGCAGCTGCAATGCGAGTAATTTTGCTTAGCTGGCATTTAGACGCTGTGCTTGGGATGGTTGGGACTATATTTTTTTCTTTCGCTGCAGCAGCTGCGGCAAGTAATCTGACTGCGTAAATCTTCAGCTACTGGGATGATGTCACATTGTGAGGAAGGACCTGCTGGTACATCCATTACTGTAGCATCATCCCTGTCGGTGGAGGTTGTAGGCAATTGCATGGAAGGACATACAGTGTGGGTAGAGACAGATGAGGAGGAGGAGGACCTATGCAAAGTTTTGTCCCAACGGGATGCATGGCACTTGTTCATATGTCGCATCAAGCACGTGGTACCCAAGTGTCCGGTGTTTATCCCACGCTTCAGCCTCCTCTGACATAGATTACAAATAGCAACGGTGGGGTCTGATGCACAGTTCTTAAAGAACTCCCAGACAGCAGATTTCCTACATGTGTTCTTTGAGACAACAGCGCTCTGCACCGGAGCAGCTCTGACATGTGATTCCTTGGACTGGCTAGTGCTACGGTTGGTCACAGAGGATGTTGTGCCTCGTGTTTGCTGTGCCTCCTCCTCCTCCTCCTCCTCACTTGATTCCTCAGTTCGATCTGGCACCCAGGTGGAGTCAGTGACCTCATCATCATCAATGTCATCTTCACCCCCTATCTCCTCGTCACTGGACCCAACTTGGCAGTATGCTGAAGCTGCTGGGGCAACATGAGTGCCAGTTATTTGTGTGTCATCACTGGCACCCCCTTCCTCTAGGTTGATTATACTCCCTTGCTCAACCTCAGAGATTGAATCAGAGCACTGTACTTGCTGCACATCCTCAAGCAGCATGTCACTCTCATTGTAGTCAAACAATTCAGCTGACTCCTCCGTGTGTGATAGCGAGGCTACGGCAGGAGTAGCTGTGGACATGGAGGCTGCATTAGATGCTTTGGCAGCTGAGGTGGACTGTAAAGCACTAGAAGCCTGGCTGGCAGAGGACTCGGAGGATGAGGATGGCCTGGTTAGCCAATCCACCAAGTCCTCTGTATGTTGCTTCTGCTTAAGACGGCCAGCACCAGTTAGAAAGGACAAACGTGCCCCTGCAGAGGATGCACCACGTCCACCACGACCAGAGACACAGCCTCTCGACACAGGGGCTGCTTGCCCTCTTATCTGTGGCTGGGAGCGTCTGCCTGTCCTTTTTGTTCTTTCAGACATGGTGAGTGATATATAGATTAATATATACAGAACTCTGATTCAACTCTGGTATAAAGATTTAAATAACTCTGGTATAACTCAGTGAGACACACTGATAGCTGGCAGCAAGTGACAAGAGACAGATCACCTTAATTCACAAATGTTTTAAATAAATTAGTGAGCCCCAAAATACAGCGTGGTACTGTATGTATGACGAGACACAGATCACCTTAATTCACAAATGTTTTAAAAGATTAGTGAGCCCCAAAATACAGCGTGGTACTTTTTGTATGACGAGACACAGATCACCTTAATTCCCAAGTGTTTTAAAGAAATTAGTGAGCCCCAAAAAAACTTGCTGGCTGTGTGACGAGACACAGAAGATCACCTTAATTCCCAAGTGTTTTAAAGAAATTAGTGAGCCCCAAAATACAGCGTGGTACTTTTTGTAATGACGAGACACAGATCACCTTAATTCCCAAGTGTTTTAAAGAAATTAGTGAGCCCCAAAAAAAATTGCTGGCTGTGTGACGAGACACAGAAGATCACCTTAATTCACAAGTGTTTGAAAGAATTAGTGAGCCCCAAAATACAGCGTGTACTTTTTGTATGACGAGACACAGATCTCCTTAATTCCCAAGTGTTTTAAAGAAATTAGTGAGCCCCAAAATACAGCGTGGTACTTTTTGTATGACGAGACACAGATCACCTTAATTCCCAAGTGTTTTAAAGAATTAGTGAGCCCCAAAAAAAATTGCTGGCTGTGTGACGAGACACAGAAGATCACCTTAATTCACAAGTGTTTGAAAGAGATTAGTGAGCCCCAAAATACAGCGTGGTACTTTTTGTATGACGAGACACAGATCACCTTAATTCCCAAGTGTTTTAAAGAAATTAGTGAGCCCAAAATACAGCGTGGTCCTGTTGTATGACGAGACACAGATCACTTTAATTCCCAAGTGTTTTAAAGAAATTAGTGAGCCCCAAAAAAAATTGCTGGCTGTGTGACGAGACACAGAAGATCACCTTAATTCACAAGTGTTTTAAAGAAATTAGTGAGCCCCAAAATACAGCGTGGTACTTTTTGTATGACGAGACACAGATCACCTTAATTCCAAAGTGTTTTAAAGAAATTAGTGAGCCCCAAAATACAGCATGGTACTTTTTGTATGACGAGACACAGATCACCTTAATTCCCAAGTGTTTTAAAGAAATTAGTGAGCAAAAAAATTGCTGGCTGTGTGACGAGACACAGAGATCACCTTAATTCACAAGTGTTTGAAAGAAACTAGTGAGCCCCAAAATACAGCGTGGTACTTTTTGTATGACGAGACACAGATCACCTTAATTCCCAAGTGTTTTAAAGAAATTAGTGAGCCCCAAAATACAGCGTGGTCCTGTATGTATGACGAGACACAGATCACTTTAATTCCCAAGTGTTTTAAAGAAATTAGTGAGCCCCAAAAAAAATTGCTGGCTGTGTGACGAGACACAGAAGATCACCTTAATTCACAAGTGTTTTAAAGAAATTAGTGAGCCCCAAAATACAGCATGGTACTTTTTGTATGACGAGACACAGATCACCTTAATTCCAAAGTGTTTTAAAGAAATTAGTGAGCCCCAAAAACAGCGTGGTACTTTTGTATGACGAGACACAGATCACCTTAATTCCCAAGTGTTTTAAAGAAATTAGTGAGCCCCAAAATACAGCGTGGTACTGTATGTATGACGAGACACAGATCACCTTAATTCCAAGTGTTTTAAAGAAATTAGTGAGCCCCAAAAAAAAATTGCTGGCTGTGTGACGAGACACAGAAGATCACCTTAATTCCCAAGTGTTTTAAAGAAATTAGTGAGCCCCAAAATACAGCGTGGTACTTTTTGTATGACGAGACACAGATCACCTTAATTCCCATTTTTTTTAAAGAAATTAGTGAGCCCCAAAAAAAATTGCTGGCTGTGTGATGAGACACAGAACATCACCTTAATTCACAAGTGTTTGAAAGAAATTAGTGAGCCCCAAAATACAGCGTGGTACTTTATGTATGACGAGACACAGATCACCTTAATTCACAAATGTTTTAAAGAAATTAGTGAGCCCCAAAATTCAGCGTGGTACTTTTTGTATGACGAGACACAGATCACCTTAATTCCCAAGTGTTTTAAAGAAATTAGTGAGCCCCAAAAAAACTTGCTGGCTGTGTGACGAGACACAGAAGATCACCTTAATTCCCAAGTGTTTTAAAGAAATTAGTGAGCCCCAAAAAGATTTGCTGGCACAGTGACAAGACCCAGAAAATCACCTCAATTCAGAAATGTTTTAAATAAAGTTGTAAGCCCAAAAAAACTTGCTGGCACAGTGACAAGACACAGATCACCTAAATTCAATGATATTTGGTATAAATGAGACCCAAAAAGACTTGCTGCACAGTGACAAGACCCAGAAAATCACCTCATTCACAAATGTTTTAAATAAAGTTGTAAACCCCAAAAAAACTTGCTGGCACAGTGACAAGACACACATCACCTAAATTCAATGATATTTGGTATAAATGAGACCCAAAAAGACTTGCTGGCACAGTGACAAGACCCATAAAATCACCTCAATTCACAAATGTTTTAAATAAAGTTGTAAACCCCAAAAAAACTTGCTGGCACAGTAACAAGACACACATCACCTAAATTCCCTGATATTTGGTTGAAATGAGACCCCCCCAGACCCCCCCAGTAGCGTGGCAGACCGGCAATAACAACACACACAACTATCTTCTTTGAAATCTCCTCTGAAATGCCTGCAGAATCGGCGCGTTGAAACCTAATATAGTGTGCTGCAGGACTTAGCTCTGTGAGCCCATGATTGGGCAAAATTTGCCCAATCAGGACTCTGAGCGGTGATTGGCATAGTGTTCAACCAGTCTTGCACCAGACCTGTGGTCAGGTGCAAGGCTGTAGCCAATTACGAGCTTCAGGCAGTGGGAAAATGCATTGTGGTCCATTGTGGTCGAACATGCGGCGAACACCCGGAAATGTTCAAAGTTCGCGATCCGCCAGAACAGGCTAGGTTCGGGTCGAACCCCGAACCGTCCGAACCCGAACAACTCATCCCTACTTCCCACAAACCGTCTGATCTGTGACATGCCCACCAGGTGGAACTCGACATTAGCAATGCTGCAGCGTCTGCACAAGCAGCAGAGGGCCATCAACGAGTACCTGTGTGAGTATGGCACAAGGACAGGTTCAGGTCGACTTGGTTCCCCCCCCACAGTGGCTGATGATCAAGGATGCATGCACTGTACTGTCACCATTTGAGGAGGCAACGAGGATCGTGAGCAGGGACAGTGCATGCATCAGTTACACAATTCCTTTAGTGTTCCTGCTGGAGCACACTCTGCGGGGAATTATAGATGAGGAAGAGGAGGCCTTCCCTAGCTCTCCAGGCCCCAGTCTTTACGCAGACAGCATTCCTGCGGGTCCTCAGATCAGACAGGAGGAGGATGAGGAGGAATATTTAAGTAGAGGGGGCATTGAAGGTGCGGATTCCTCAAAGGAGGGTTTTGTGTGCCCAGAAACCCAAGGACTAGTACGTGGCTGGGAGGAGGAAGTGCACGATGGGGTCATCCTCATTGACCAGGAAGACTCGGAAGCTAATGCCACCACCAACCTACGCTGCATGGGCTCCTTTATCCTGCAAAGCCTGCTAAAGGACCCCAGGATTCGTGCTATCAAGGAGAGGAATCATTACTGGTTGACAACCCTTCTCGATCCACAATACAAGGGTAAAGTTGCAGAGCTCATCCTGCCCGCACAGAGGGAGGACCGGATGAAACAACTTGAGTACGCTCTAAAGCGACACTTGTGTAACACCTTTCCAGGTTACCAAGTGATGACACAGGTGCTTCTGGCTGCGGATGATCAGAGGAAGAGCGGTGAAGGCCGGGGCGACTTGACTGATGCCTTTTAAAAATTTTTAGTCCACGACGCCTAGGGATGTCAAATGTAGGCACCCATTGCCAGCGTCTTCACCATATGGCAAATATCTAGGACTACCTAGGGGCAACGGCAGACCTGGATACCTTTACAGCAGATGATCCACAGGCTTACTGGTAGGGATGAGCCGAACACCCTCGAGTTTGGTTCAAATTCGAACACAGACTCAATACAAGTCAATGGGGACTCAAAGTTTGATTTTTAGAGTGCCCTCCAAGAGGGCATATATGCTAGATATTTGCCATAAAAGGTGTCCGGGTAGTGCCCTGGGGGACAGGAAACAAGGACAAAGAGTTAAAAAAAGTTTTTAAAGGGACAGTGAGTTTTCCATGAAATAAGGGTTAAAAATAAAAATGAAAAATTCCTTCAAATATCGTGCCTAGGAGGTCCCCATAACCTGCCCGTGAAGTGATGGATTTCTAGGATGTATAGAAACATTTAAAAACAAAAAAAATACATTTCAAATGACGGTAAATGCTTTTCCTTTAATCTATTCATAAACAACTGCTTGGGGCGGCAGCCTGTATGAAAAGACATTTTAGGACGCACAGAAAAAGTTTAGTGATTTTTTTGGCTAAATTATGGTGAAACTTATGCAGGCTTTGGATGAAAGTAACAATAGGTGCTTTAAAATTGTGCCTTTAGCGTCGGCAACAGTGCCGTCACACCGTAACCTCTCTGTGGAAGAGTGCAGGGGTGGACCATGCGGTCCTATATTAAAAAGATATGAATCTGGTAAAGACGTCAGTGCACTCAAATATTGTGCCTTTGGTGCCAGGCCTGCAAGTGCCATCATACAGTAACCCCTCTGTGGTATTGTGGAAGAGTGCAGGGGTGGACCATGCGGTCCTATATTAAAAAGATATGAATCTGGTAAAGACGTCAGTGCACCCAAATACTGTGCCTTTGGTGGCAGCAAGTGCCTTCACACCGTAACCCTTTGGTCTTATTGTGGAAGAGTGCAGGGTTGGACCCTGCGGTTCAAAAAATTAAAATGATATAAATGTGGCACAGGCGTCAGTGCAGCCAAATATTGTGCCTTTCATGGCAGCAAGTGCCTTCACACCGTAACCCTTTTGTGGTATTGTGGAAGAGTGCAGGGTTGGACCTTGCTGTTCAACAAATTAAAATGATATAAATGTGGCACAGGCGTCAGTGCAGCCAAATATTGTGCCTTTCATGGCAGCAAGTGCCTTCACACCGTAACCCTTTGATGGTATTGTGGAAGAGTGCAGTGCTGGAGGTTTTGTGAATGCAGAAGACATCCCCGATCTATTCCGTTACGTCAAAATCAGGGGATTGAAAGCTGCTGATCCGGGACTGATTCATTTTTATAAATGTCAGCCGGTCTACAGAGTCGGTGGACAGACGCACTCTTTTGTCTGTGACAAAACCTCAAGCGGCACTGAACGTCCTTTCAGAAAGCACGCTAGATGAAGGGTAACCTAGTAGCTGCATAGCATATTGGCTAAGTTCTGGCCAGTGATCCAATCTCAACACCCTTTAAGCCAGTGGATCATCTGCTGTAAAGGTATCCAGGTCTGCCCTTGCCCCTAGGTAGTCCTGCACTATATGGTGAAGTCGCTGGCAATGGGTGCCTACATTTGACGTCCCTGGGCGTCGTGGACTAAAAAAATTTAAAAAGGCATCAGTCAAGCAGCCCCGGCCCACTATTCCTCTGATCATCCGCAGCCTCAGAAGCACCTGTGTCATCACTTGGTAACCTACCAGTGCCTGGAAAGGTGTTACACAAGTGTCGCTTTAGAGCATCCTCAAGTTGTTTCATCTTGTCCTCCCTCTGTGTGGTCAGGATGAGCTCTGCAACTTTACCCTTGTATCGTGGATCAAGAAGTGTTGCCAACCAGTAATGATCCCTCTCCTTGATAGCACGAATCCTGGGGTCCTTTACCAGACTTTGCATAATAAGGGAGCCCATGCAGCATAGGTTGGAGGTGGCATTAGCTTCCGAGTCTTCCTGGTCAATGAGGAGGATGACCCCATCGTACTAGACCTTGTGTTTCTGAGCACACAAAACCCTCCCTTGAGGAATCGCCACCTTCAATGCCCCCACTACTTAAATATTCCTCCTCCTCCTCATCCTCCTCCTGTCTGATCTGAGGTGGACCCGCTGGAATGCTGTCTGTGGAAAGACTGGGTCCTTCAGAGCTAGGGAAGGCCTCCTCTTCCTCCTGCTGCTCTGCCTCTAGAGCCACATCTATATTTCCCTGCAGAGTGTGCTCCAGCAGGAACACTAAAGGAATTGTGTCACTGATGCATGCACTGTCCCTGCTCACCATCCTCGTTGCCTCCTCAAATGGTGACAGTACAGTGCATGCATCCTTGATCATCAGCCACTGCGGGGGGGAAAATAACCAAGTTGACCTGAACCTATCCTTGTGCCATATTCACACAGGTACTCGTTGATGGCCCTCTGCTGCTTGTGCAGATGCTGCAGCATTGCTAATGTCAAGTTCCACCTGGTGGTCATGTCACAGATCAGATGGTTTGTGGGAAGATGGAATTCTCTTTGAATTTCTGCAAGGCGAACACTTGCTGGGAATGACCGTCTGAAGTGGCTGCAGACTTTTCTGGCCTGGCTGAGAAGCTCTGCCAGCCCTGGGTACCTGGTTAGGAAACGCTGTACCACCAGATTTAGGATGTGTGCTAGGCATGGTACATGCGTCAAGTTACCCAGGCGTAGGGCTGAGAGAAGGTTGCTGCCATTATCACAGACGACCATTCCCAGCTGAAGCTGGGGAGGAGGAGGACTCCCAGCTGCAATCAGAGTTACCCAGTGTGCTGTGAAGGAAATGTAACGACCCTGTCCATGCTTGCTGGACCACGTGTCTAAAGTCACATGCACCTTGCTGCTTACTGCCTTTCCCAATGACTCAATAACATTGTCTTCCACGTGCTGGTATAGTGCTGGAATGGCCTTCCGTGAAAAGTAATGGCGTTTTGGAACATGCCACTGTGGTACAGCACATTCAGCAAATTCACGGAAGGGAGCAGAGTCCACAGCTGGAGAGGCAGCAGCTGCAATGCAAGTAATTTTGCTAAACTGGCATTTAGACGCTGTGCTTGGGGATGGTTGGGACAATATTTTTTCTTACGCTGCAGCAGCTGGGGCAACGTAATCTGACTGCGTAAATCTTTAGCTGATGGGATGCTGTCACATTGTGAGGAAGGACCTGGTACATCCATTACTGTAGCATCATCCCTGTCAGTGGAGGTTGTAGGCAATGACATGGCAGGACATACAGTGGGGGTAGAGACAGATGAGGAGGACCTACGCAAAGTTTTGCACCAACGGGATGCGTGACAAGTGGTCTTATGTCGACCTCAAGCATGTGGTACCCAAGCGTCCGGTGTCTTTCCCACGCTTGAGCCTCATCTGACAGAGATTACAAATAGCAACGGTGGTGTCTGCTGCACATTTCTTAAAGAACTCCCAGACAGCAGAGTTCCTGGATGTGTGCTTTAAGACAACAGTGCTCTGCACCTGAGCAGCTCTGACATCTGATGCATTGGACTGGCTAGCGCTACGGTTGGTCATAGAGGATGTTGTGCCTCGTGTTTGTTGTGCCTCCTCCTCCTCACTTGACTCCTTTATTCGATCAGGCACCCAGGTGGAGTCAGTGACCTCATCATCATTGTCATCACCCCTTATCTCCTCGTCACTGGAGCCAACTTGGCAATATGCTGCAGCTGCTGGGACAACATGAGTGCCAGTTATTTGTGTGTCATCACTGGCACCCCCTTCCTCTAGGTTGATTATACTCCCTTCCTCAACCTCAGAGATTGAATCAGAGCACTGTACTTGCTGCGCATCCTCAAGCAGCATGTCACTGTCATTGTAGTCAAACAATTCAGCTGACTCCTCCGTGTGTGATAGTGAGGCTACGGCAGGAGTAGCTGTGGACATGGAGGCTGCATTAGATGTATTGGCAGCTGAGGTGGACTGTAAAGCACTACAAGCCTGGCTGGCAGAGGACTCGGAGGATGAGGATGGCCTGGTTAGCCAATCCACCAAATCCTCTGTATGTTGCTGCTGCTTAAGACAGCCAGCACCAGTTAGAAAGGACAAGCGTGCCCCTGCAGAGGATACACTACGTCCACCACGACCAGAGACACAGCCTCCCGACACAGAGGCTGCTTGCCCTCTTATCTGTGTCTGGGAGCGTCTGCCTGTCTTTTTTTGGTCTTTCTCACATGTGAGTGATATATAAATTAAATATATACAGAACTCTGATTCATCTCTGGTATAAAGATTAAAGATTTCCAGAACTCTGGTATAACTCAGTGAGACACCCTGATAGCTGGAAGCCAGTGCCAAGACACAGATTACAATTCCCAGAAACCTCCTATAAATCAGTGAGACACCCTGATGGGTGCCAGTGACAAGTCACAAATTACAATTCGCAAAAATCTGCTACAAGTCAGTGAGACCCCTGATAGGACCCCCTGATAGCTGGCAATAGTGACAAGAAACAGATTTCAATTCCCAGAAATCTGCTAGAAGTATGTGGGACCCCCTGATAGCTGGCAGTGAGAAGACAGATTACAATTCCCAGAAACCTCCTATACATCAGTGAGATCCCCTGATGGATGGCAGTGATAAGACACAGATTAGAACAATTCCCAGATATTTTGTAGAAATGAGACCCCACAATAGTGGCTGCAGTGAGAACACAAAGATTTGTATAAATGACTGACCCCCTAAAATTCTGGCTTGCATTGACAAGACACAGATTACCTCAATTCCCAAATATTTCGTAGAAATTACTGACCCCCCAAAATAGTTGCTGGTGGCAGTGACAAGACACAGATTACCTCAATTCCCAAATATTTCGTAGAAATTACTGACCCCCCAAAATAGTTGCTGGTGGCAGTGACAAGACACAGATTACCTCAATTCCCAAATATTTTGTAGAAATTACTGACCCCCCCAAAATAGTGTCACATCTCGGTTCTGCCCCCTGCTGGTTGTAGCAGGGATTCATGTTTTCTGGTTTTCTTGTTCAGGCTCTGCAGACCATTCACACTGGGCTGATTGGTCTGCAGTCACATGATCTGCTTGGCTCTATATATAGGACCAACCAGGCATTTGATCCTTGGATCAGGATAGACTAAATCTGAGATCCTCTACGTTCTTGTTCCTCGTGTTAATTCTAGTTCATGTTCTGATAATCCGTGTGTCACGGAACGGACCTGAAAGCTCTTTTCAGCGAGCCACAGGACTAAAGACTGAACCCTTTTTAAAGACCATTTTTCCTGTTTTCGTTTTGTTTTTGCGTGTGAGCCTATGGACCTCTTATTTTATTGCTAGATGTGGTTTTATTGGTGTAATGTAATAAAAATGTACCCTGTATGATGTGACTGTAAAAGTATGAAAGAAACCGTTTGTATGTGTTTTTTCCCTGTCGCCATTTTGCTCATCCCAGCATGGTTTCACAGAACAAAGAATCTCATGCCCCAAAATGGAGGATGCAGCGGGCCAGAGGATTGGAGGCTTTTCCAAGACCTCATCTGCCTAATCCCCTGGACAATGGGGGAGCCTGAAAGGGCAAAATAGAGGATACAGCAAGCCAGCTGATTGGAGGCTTTTCCAAGACCTCATCTGCCTAATCCCTGGACAATGGGAAGGCTGAAAGGGACCTGATAGGGAACAGGAGGCTGGTAAAGGAGCCAATCAGTGCTGGTTGTGTGGGTGGGGGAGTTGGTAATCTGTTTGTGTGTTAGATGTATAAATGACCCTGTTGAAACCCATAAAATTCAGTTCACTGTTTTAAAGCATACAGCCGCGTCTGGTGTCTTCATTTCAGAGCTATAATCACTATTGCAGGAGACACTCAGCGGTCTCCTGCATCACCACTCAACCCAGGAACGGGATCCCCCAGCCAACACCGCACCATCTCTCCAGACGCCGGACCAAAGCCATTTCATCCTCCAGGCCGCTCGAGATGCCGAGTGCCGTGCCACTCGGTAGTCGGGCCGGACGCCACCAAAGGGGGGGGGGTCAGATAGAGCAGGACCGCAGGCGGACTTCCATCCCGCCACACCGTGTATGACCTGTTGGCTCTGGTTTCTGGTTATTCTCTAGTCTGCTCCCTAAGTAATGGCTGCATTCACATATCAAGTTCTGTTTTGCATTCATGTTTTCAAGTTCAGGTGTTTTCACTCTACAGGCATTTGGCCACGAAGCCATATGGTGTGAGTGAGTTCAAGGGCTTTGTCTGAACTCCCTGGCTGGGAGTGTGGAGATTTGCAGTGTATTGCATTTATTGTACATTCATGTATCAAGTTCTGTCTTGCTCTATAGGATTCACATTTTTCAAGTATTGGGTCCTGTCCTGCAGTATGTAGAATTCATCGTGTTTCTTAAGTGTTGCAAGGGATTGTTGAAGTCTGCAAACAAAACCATATACCTGCCCTAAAGGCTTCACTCCACACAGCCTGGGGGCTCCCCATCACCCTATAGGGGGCCTACCGTTACAAATAGTTGCTGGTGGCAGTGACAAGACACAGATTACCTCAATTCCCAAATATTTTGTAGAAATTACTGACGCCCCAAAATTCTGGGAGGCAGTGACAAGACACAGATTACCTCAATTCCCAAATATTTTGTAGAAATTACTGACCCCCCAAAATTCAGGGTGGCAGTGACAAGACACAGATTGCCTCAATTCCCAAATATTTTGTAGAAATTACTGACCCCCCAAAATAGTTGCTGGTGGCAGTGAGAACACACAGATTGCCTCAATTCCCAGATATTTTGTAGAAATTACTGACCCCCCAAAATAGTTGCTGGTGGCAGTGAGAACACACAGATTACCACAATTCCCAAATATTTTGTATAAATGACTGACCCCCAAAATAGTTGGTGGCAGTGAGAACACAAAGATTAGAACAATTCCCAGATATTTGGTAGAAATGAGACCCCCCAGTAGCTGGTGGCAGACTGGCAGTGAGAACACACACTAACGCAAGAACAATCTCCTCTCAAATCTCCTCTCAAACACGTGCTGAAGCGCTGTGTGAAGCCTTATATAGTGTGCTGCGGGACTTAGCTCTATGAGCCCATGATTGGGCAAAATTTGCCCACTCAGGACTCTGAGCCATGATTGGCATAGTTTTGAACCTGTATTGCATCTGACCTGTGGTCAGGTGCAAGGCTGTAGCCAATTACAAGCTTCAGGCCAGTGGAAAAGTGCATTGTGGTCCATTGTGGGCTCACATGCGGAGAACACGTGGAAATGTTCGTAGTTCGCGAACAGGCGATGTTCGAATCGAACTCCGAACCGAACAGCTCATCCCTACTTACTGGGTGTTTGAGATTGGATCATTGGCCAGAATTTAGCCAATATGCTATGCAGCTACTAGGTTGCCCTTCATCCAGCGTGGTTTCTGAAAGAACGTTCAGTGCCGCTGGAGGTTTTGTCATAGACAAAAGAGTGCGTCTGTCCACCGACTCTGTAGACCGGCTGACATTTATAAAAATGAATCAGTCCTGGATCAGCAGCTTTCAATCCCCTGATGCTGATGTAACGGAATAGATCGGGGATGTCTTCTGCATTCACAAAACCTCCAGCACTGCACTCTTCCACAATACCACAGAGCGGTTACGGTGTGACGGCACTGTTGCTGACACTAAAGGCCCAATTTTAAAGCACCTATTGTTACTTTCATCCAAAGCCTGCATAAGTTTCTCCATAATTTAGCCAAAAATCACTAAACTAGTTCTGCGTGTCCTAAAATGTCTCTTCTTTTCATATAGGCTGCCGCCCCAAGCAGTTGTTTATGAATAGATTAAAGGAAAACCATTTACCGTCACTTGAAATGTCATTTTTTTGTTTTTAAAAATGTTTCTATACATCCTACAAATCTGCCACTTCACGGGCAGGTTATGGGGACCTCCTAGGCACCATATTTGAAGGAATTTTTCATTTTTATTCTTAACCCTTATTTCATGGAAAACTCACTGTTCCTTTAAAAACTTTTTTTTTTTTACTTTCTGTCCTTGTTTCTGTCCCCCAGGGCACTACCCAGACCCCCATACACCTTTTATGGGAAATATCTTGGATATATGCCCTCTTGGAGGGCACTCTAAAAATCGAACTTTCGAGTCCCATTGACTTGCATTGAGTTTGGTTCGTGTTCGAGTTCGTACTCGAACTTTTGAAATTGTTCGAGTTCAAATGCGAACCGAACACGGGGATGTTTGGCTCATCACTAGAGTTAGTGCAGCATCGTTGTGCTCATTATAATTGAAAAGTGAACAATAGTGTTACATTCTGAATTTTTTTTTTTTTATCTACCTTTATTCATAACCTGGCCACGTAATGTATTATTGGAAAGGCCATGCTCTTTCATTTTAAACACCACCAAGCATGACCCTCTAGCACCCATAGATTGGAAAATATGGGGTTCCAAAGGACCACCCTATCTCTACTATAGGGATTTCCATAGGAAAATGCCTTAGCAGCTAGGGGGGAATCCCCTTTCTGATGTCATCCCAGCCATGCGCAATGACATCAGTGGGTGGGGGAGGCCCCCAGAGTTTGGACTAACATCCAAATGGCGTCAGATCGCGGTATTTTCACCTTTTCACCTAAGGGGTTAACCCCTTCACTACTGAAATATCTCCGGGCTTCAATGGCACCATTTCGACCTGCAGCTCTGCAGCCCAAAAGCGCAGGTTTTTCCTGTTACCGTCCCTGTTTTCATGCAGGGCACATGATAGTGTCCATAATTTTTACCATATGTAACCATTACATTATATTTTCATGACTTTACACACGTCCGTCTCTATGCTTACTGTTACTGACTCTATGATGTGATCTTGTTCTCCACTTACAACCAATTAACTTGTTGAGAAACCTGTTGAAAAGATGCAGAGATATATATTTTCATTTTCTTATTTTCAAAGCATTAGAGTGATTATTGTGTATATATAAAGCACATAATGTATGACACGTAACGTTGATGTGTTGGGGGGGTTGCCTGTGCGGCATGGGAATATGGGAGTGAATGTGGCTGAGTAACAGGGGCATGAGGTACTGAGTAGGCCTGCAGTGAGCATTGTGGTTTACTGAGTGGGTTGGGGCAGTGAATACGGATTGGCTGCCTGTTTGAATCGGTTCGAACTTCGATTCAAACATCGGCTGTTCACGAACATCGAACTTTTCGGGACGTTCAAAAAAAAAAAGGTTTTCAAAAAAATTCCAAAAAATGCTCTAAAGATCCTAAAAAATCTAAAAATAAAGAGACTCTTTACTGCAGAATATAATAATAAACAGTTTATTAGATATTGAATTAAAATGGGAATATTTTTAACATTGAAGCCTATGGGATTCATAAACATTTTCCACTCATTGTTGGTCAAACATTTCCCTCTCATTGTTGGTCAAACATTTCTCACTCCGTGTTGGTCAAACATTTCTCACTCCATGTTGGTCAAACATTTCCCACTCATTGTTGGTCAAACATTTCCCATGGCTTCAAATCGCGTTTAAACATGAGCAAAAGCAGTAAATATGAGCTCAGCGCACAGCGGTGAAATGGCTCAGCACTCAGCAGTGAGAGGGTTAAAAACTTTTTTCTTTTCATTGTTTCCTGTCCCCCAGGGCAGTACCCGGACCCCCATACACCTTTTATGGCCAATATCTTGCATATATGCCCTCTTGGAGGGGACCTTCATTTTCGAATGTTCGAGCCACATTGACTTGCATGGTGTCCAAATTGTGTACGATTTCGCGGTCAATCTTATTCGGGTGTTCGAGTTCGAATGCGAAACGAACACGGGGGTGTTTGGCCCATCACTGGCAGAGCATGTGGTTGGTTCAGTGTGATGTGAGTGAGTACATAGTATGCACTACATATTAAAGTATTAACTACAGATACAAAGGTACAGTCACATATTGTCAGTCCTCGGCGGCTGGCACGGCTCCGGCGTCCCTCCCTGCGGCCTCGGGGTCTGCGTCTTCCCCGCAGCCCTTCCTCGCGTCCTATGCGCGCGTGCCGCCGGTCTCAACGGCTTTAAGCTTCTGCCAGCTGCACGCCGTATCTGATGTCATCATGCCTCCACCGTGGGTTTCCCTTCACCATGTGACCCTGATGTCCAATCGGATTGCAGGGCGCGATATTTAAAAGTGCTTTTGCCTTTTTCTCATTGCCCTTTCATGGTTTTGCTTGCCTACCCTCAGTGCTTATCTCTATAAACCTCTGATTGATTTTCTGTGTATGACCTGACTTTTGGATATTGACCTGTGTATCTCTATACTCCCTTGACTCGGCTTTTGGAACTTGACTTCGTATATTGTTGAATCTCTACGACCTTAGATTGTGTTAGACTCCTCTGGTACCTCGTACTGTCTCTGGTTACCACCTCATATGTTTCATACTTACCTGCCTCCATACCAGCCACTCTAAGGACTGGTTTCTGTCCTCCTTGCTTGTTGTCCCTGCCTTATAGATTCACCTCTCGCTATTGTGTAACCCAGCCACCTCAAGGACTGGTATCGAACCTAGGTTTAGAGTTATCTATTGTTACGTATTCTACCGACCATAGCACTCCCTTGTTATTATGTGTGCTCGCCTGACATCACGAAAGGCCCATGGATCTAGCAGGGACTGCTCAGCAATTCTCAGATTTAGAGAGTCGTTTGGAGGATCAAGATCATCGACTTGATCAATTCGCGCAAGCCCTCCAGACTCTATTAGCTCGTACCGCACCTACCCAATTAGAGGTTCCCCCTCCTGTTAATCCGCCCCCTCCTGAACCATTTTCCACACCGAATCCGTGCCCTAACTTACTACCACCAGTACGTTATGGGGGCGACCCTATTGCCTGTAGAGGGTTCATAAACCAGGTCTCTATCCATTTTGAGCTAACCCCTTGGTCTTACCCTACAGATCGTGCTAAGGTAGCCTTAGTTATCAATCATCTTACCGATAAAGCATTATGTTGGGCTAACCCCTCTGGGATACTGATAAACCCATTGTTTACAACTATCGGGAATTTGTAACCGCTTTCCATAGAGTGTTTGACCCTCCTGGTCGTAAGACTAATGCCGCCAAGACCTTATTACGCCTACGCCAGGGTAGTAAATCCATGGGTGATTACGCACTAGAGTTTAGATCCTTGGCTTCTGAATTGAATTGGAACAATGAGGCTTTGATAGCAGTTTTTTTTAGAGGGTTTGAATGATGAGCTCCAAGACGAAGTAGCGGCCAGAGATCTTCTGGAGGATCTAATCACCTACTTATCCTTTATAGATGAACATATTCGCCATAGTAAGAATACCAAGGATAAAACTAAGAAACTACCTCTTAGGATGCCTCCCCGGTTCCCTTTACCCGCACTCCCAGAGTCGTCAACTCCCCCGGAGCCCATGCAGTTAGACAGCACTAAACTCCCTGAAGCTGAAAGGCAACGCTGCCGATGTGAGGGATTGTGCTTGTATTGTGGGCTAGGGGGTCATTTGCTTAAGGGGTGCCCCAAACGCCCTCAAGGTTCTTCGGGAAACTCGCATGCATAAGTGCCCTTTGGGGACAGCTCTTAGGTACTTTTCCTTCGTCCCCTAAATGTGAAAATAGACTCCGGGTTCCGGTTACTCTCTGTTGGGAGAATTCTTGTAGCCCGGTGAATCTCTATGCCCTGGTTGACTCCGGTGCTGCCGATAACTTTATCGATATTGGGTTCGCTCGCAAACATGCTGTTCCTCTTATTAAGAAAGAAACGCCTTTACTCGTACAAGCCATTGATGGTAGACCACTTGAAACCCCTTTTGTCCTTTTTGAAACTCAAGGATAGGATAGGACTATGTCATAGAGAAAAAATGTTTTTTCATGCCATTTCTTCGCCCTCTTATCCCATTGTACTTGGGTACCCGTGGTTAACTCGTCATAACCCTATAATTGATTGGCGAGCTCGTCAAATCATTAAGTGGGATAAAGATTGCATGTTCTCCTGTGTTGAGGTCCCCTTGTCCGTTAACACCTTAAATGTGCCCACGGCTCCTCCTCTGACCACAACTATACCTCCTCCATACTCTGATTTGGCTCCTGTGTTCGATAAGAAAGAGGCCGATAAATTACCCCCACATCATTCGTACGATTGCGCTATCAACCTTCTCCCCGGTACCACTCCTCCCCGAGGGGTAGTCTATCCGTTATCTGAGAAAGAGCATAGAGTATTGGAGGAGTATATCACCGATTCCCTTAACAAAGGGTTTATTCACCCCTCCTCCTCCACGGCAGGAGCAGGATTCTTTTTTGTAAAAAAAAAAAGAGGGAGATCTTAGACCCTGCATAGATTTTCATGGGTTAAACAAAATAACCATAAAAAGTGCCTACCCTATTCCACTCATCCCTGAGTTGTTTCATCGCTTGAAATATTCCAAAATATTCTCTAAATTGGATCGCAGAGGGGCCTATAACTTGATTCGAATCAGACAAGGGGATGAGTGGAAACAGCTTTCAATATTAGATTATGGCATTACGAGTACCTGGTTATGCCCTTTTGGACTATGCAGCGCTCCAGCAGTTTTCCAAGCATTCATTAATGATGTTTTACGGGAATACACTCCTTGTTTTGTCGATGTGTATCTTGATGATGTCTTGATACATTCCCCTGACCTGAAAAACCACCACCAACATGTACGACTTGTCCTGTCCAAACTGTTGGCCAACGGTCTTGTAAACTCGATATGTGCTTGTTTGACGTACAAGTACAATTTCTAGGGTACATAATCTCTTATTCCGGTTTAATAATGGTTCCTAAGAAACTAGATGCAATCATTCATTGGCCTCTTCCCCAGGGTCTCAAGGCCATTTAACGATTTGTAGGCTTCTCTAACTATTATAGAAGGTTTATCAAGGGTTTCTCATCCATCATGGCACCTATTACAGCATTGACTAAAAAAGGAAGTGACACACAACATTGGCCCTCCAATGTGTTAGTGACTTTTGAGAAATTAAAAGCCGCATTTTACACCGCACCCATCCTTCATCACCCTGATCCTAATAGACCCTTCGTATTGGAAGTGGACGCCTCAGAGACTGGGGTGGGCGCTGTATTGTCCCAACGTCCAACCGATGACAAACCCATGCAACCTTGCGGTTTTTTCTCCAGAAAATTGTCACTTACCGAGTCCCGCTAGGGAACTGTTAGCTATCATACTTGCCCTAAAGGAATGGTGTCACCTCTTAGAGGGTTCCAATTGTCCGTTCTCTGTACTCACAGACCGTAAGAATTTGACCTACCTGTCCAAAGCCAAGAGATTGAACCCCAGACAAGCTCGGTGGGCTCTCTTTCTTGCCCGATTTAATTTTATCATTTCATACAGACCCGGGTCAAAAAATATTAAGGCTGATGCACTCTCCAGACAGCATGAGCCTCTCTCTAACCAAATTCCTGTACCAGTTCCCATAGTACCCGAGGAGAAAATCCTAGCCTCTCTGAGTTCTCAGATCGATTCACCATTATGGAACCTATTACTATCGAAACAGTCTCTAGCACCTCCATCTAAACCACCCGATACACTATTTGTTCCTCCTGAAGAGGTTCTAACAGTCTTACGACTATTTCATGAATCTAGATTTGCTAGACATTTTGGAGTAGAAAAGACTCTAACTCTTATTAAAAGAAACCTTTGGTGGTCTGCGCTTGCTAAAGATGTAAAAGAATATGTGAATACCTGTTCAGTTTGTACCCATTCTAAGTCCTCCCGTCTTAGACCCACTGGTCTTCTCCGGCCTCTACCTATTCCTGAATGTCCCTGGTCAAATTTAGCAATGGACTTTTTGGTGGAATTACCCCCTTCGTTTGACCATACAGTCATTTTTGTAGTTGTCGATCGTTTCTCCAAAATGGCACATTTCATTCCATTAAAGAAACTCCCCTCTAACGAGTTGGTACACATCTTTACTAAAGAGATATTCAGACTACATGGTGTTCCAAATGTTATTGTCTCAGATCGTGGTTCCCAATTTATATCAAAATTTTGGAGAGGTTTTTGTCAACAATTAGGTGTCAAGATAGGGAGGAATCTGGGAACTATAGGCCAGTTAGTCTTACGTCAGTAGTGGGGAAATTAATGGAAACCATGTTAAAGGAAAGGATTGTTGAACATCTAAAAACACATAGATTACAGGATCAGAAACAACATGGGTTTACCTCAGGGAGATCATGCCAAACTAATCTTATTGATTTTTTTGATTGGGTAACAAAAATAATAGACACAGGTGGTGCAGTAGACATTGCTTATTTAGATTTCAATAAGGCTTTTGATACTGTTCCGCATAGAAGGCTTATCAACAAATTGCAATCTTTGAGCTTGGATTCCAATATTGTTGAATGGATTAGGCAGTGGCTGAGTGACAGGCAACAGAGGGTTGTGGTAAATGGAGTTTATTCGGCGCACCCCACCGCCACCAAGCTGTACATGTTAAGATCATTAAGCCTTTCCTGGTAACTTTTCTCCTTCAAGCCGTACACCATTTTAGTAGCCCTTCTCTGAACTCTCTCTAAGATGTCTATATCCTTCTGGAGATACGGTCTCCAGTACTGCACACAGTACTCCAAGTGAGGTCTCACCAGTGCTCTGTACAGTGGCATGAGCACTTCCCTTTTCCTACTGCTAATACCTCTCCCTACACAACCAAGCATTCTGCTAGCATTTCCTGCTGCTCTATTACATTGACTACTTACCCTTAGATCCTCTGAAATAATAACCCCTAAATCCCTTTCCTCAGATGTTGAGGTTAGGACTGTATCAAATATTCTATATTCAGCCCTTGGGTTTTTACATCCCAGGTGCATTATCTTGCACTTATCCACATTAAAACTCAATTGCCACAGCTCCGACCATTTTTTTTAGTTTACCTAAATCATTTGTCATTTGGCTGATCCCTCCAGGAACGTCAACCCTGTTGCAAATCTTTGTGTCATCAGCAAAAAGACATACTTTTCCATTAATACCTTCTGCAATATCACTAATAAAAATATTAAATAGAATGGGTCCAAGTACTGACCCCTGAGGTACCCCACTGGTAACAAGACCTTGCGCCGAAAAAAACTCCATTTACCACAACCCTCTGTTGCCTGTCACTCAGCCACTGCCTAATCCATTCAACAATATTGGAATCCAAGCTCAAAGATTGCAATTTGTTGATAAGCCTTCTATGCGGAACAGTATCAAAAGCCTTACTGAAATCTAAATAAGCAATGTCTACTGCACCACCTGTGTCTATTATTTTTGTTACCCAATCAAAAAAATCAATAAGATTAGTTTGGCATGATCTCCCTGAGGTAAACCCATGTTGTTTCTGATCCTGTAATCTATGTGTTTTTAGATGTTCAACAATCCTTTCCTTTAACATGGTTTCCATTAATTTCCCCACTACTGACGTAAGACTAACTGGCCTATAGTTCCCAGATTCCTCCCTACTACCCTTCTTGTGAATGGGCACAACATTTGCTAATTTCCAGTCTTCTGTATGTACTACATACACAAATGCACTGCACACTCTGGACAGAACCAGCAAAAAATAAATGTGGATGGAGGGCAGGGCCAGCATGGAGGAATGGATAAAGTAATTGTGCGCTTCAGAACTTATTAGCACTTTATTTAAAGTTGTAACTAACTATAACTGAATGGATTGGTGGAACCAGCACAAAGGAGATTTGCCTCCATGTGTCCGAACAGATTCCAGAGACCAAACCTGTTCCCATCTGTTCACTTTGACCCATACTCCGACACCCTATATTACTATAATGTCAGTGCACAAACAGGGATGTGTGCAGAAGAGCACCTGCTGCACCTGCCAAAAGCCAGGCTTGTTCATAGACATAACCGAAAGGTACTATTTAAATTTACTCTTCACATAATTATTGAGATCAATCAAAAGAATATATTCAATATTCACTATATTGTTGATTATTTGTACTTGTTTTGCATTTTCATCCCATCATACATTTTTTTGTATGACTATTTTTATGCACTATTGAGTGCTCATCATTGATCTGATAATTTTCCATAGCTAGTGCTCCTGTATATTAATTATTTACAAGTGAAAATATTTAAGAGTTAGAATCATAAAATACAGTTTCAAGTTGCGGAAGGCTAGCCCAATAAGTAGTTAGCGTGCTTTGGTAACTTGACTGCAATACAGTAATTTATACAGATATTACACTTTTAACTTACGTTTCTGCAGGATTAAAAAAGCAAATCCTCATTAAATGTTAAAATAGCTCCACTTTGGTTTGGATTAGTAAGTGCCACAAGTATCTTAAATTTAGGATATGTTTGCAATCTACAGTTTAAATGCCCAGTGTGAGCTGTAGAGCATACACGCTTTGAAATAGAAATGCATAAATTATTGATGTCGCAGTCCTGCTCTTGCAAAAAGAAGGCAACGCAAATCTCAATATTGTATTTTTACATTTGCAACTGGTAACTGGTTATATTATCTTGGTCTCTTTAAATTTGAACTTTTGAACTGCACTTCGAAGAAGACACAGACTACATATGGTTGATAGCAAAATATTGTAAATCCTCAATCCTGAAACTCACTGTCACTTTCAAGATAATCCCCAGCAATATCTCATACATGAGTTAAGACTAAAAAGAAAGAATCACGTGATTGTCTACGCCAGTGGTTCCCAACCGCAGTCCTCAAATACCCCCAACAGGTCAGGTTTTCCAGATATCTAAAGCATATCATAGGTGATATGATTTGCTGCTCAGTGATTGCAGGACTCAGTCTGTATTTCTCCAAGACAATCCTTAAAACCTCAAAAACAAGCGCCGCAGCCTACTCCGGTGGGAGCCAATGCTTTGTCTCACTGCGATGTCAGCTAGAGAGGGGATGCCGAAATCCCCATAATCATCCAAAATAATAAAGCAGCAGGACCTCAAGTGGTGAGTAGTGCGAGCAGAAGGATATTTTATTGGGGAAAGCAACCCCGGCAGTAACGATGACGTTTTGGCCCAACGGCCTTAATCATATAATAAAATCACAGGAGGATCCTCAGCTTTATACACCTTCACTTCCATTCTCAAGTAATTAAGTAATCAATTAATCAATCACTTAGTCAATTTTACACTTAGCACTTTAACCTACGTGTAACTAAAGCTGAAAGATCCATACAATAACAGTACTAGGGGTAATCTACAACAAAATAAACTGCATCACCAATCCATAAAATACACTTCAACTTCTCACTGATGCAACAGTACATATATATTTGTTGTAGATTACCCCTAGTACTCTTATTGTATGGATCTTTCAGCTTTAGTTACACGTAGGTTAAAGTGCTAAGTGATTGATTAATTGATTACTTATGTACTTGAGAACGGAAGTGAAGGCGTATAAAGCTGAGGATCATCCTGTGATTTTTATTATATGATTAAGGCAATTGAGTTACTGCCGGGGTTGTGTGGGTGTACCGAGGTAGTTAGTTCGACAGTCAATGTATTGTGCAGACTGCAGTGCAGTCATCGAACTGACAGACTTAGCGTTTTCTGATAAACTCAATCGGGTATGTTGTACCTTGTAATCACCAGTGTCTACTGACACACATAAAGGCTTAATGCTTGTACAAGCCCGGGTACACTTGGCAGACAGAGCACGATAAACATAGGCAGAAAACAAACGGTATTTTGTTATTGCGGATTGTACATAAAAACACGACCATAGATCATGAACCTTAGACCTGGAGCAGAACCCCGATAAGGCTGTAGATAATACACCAGAGCGAGATGGGAATATCCCCAAGAAGTGAGTAAAACCCCAAGCAGCCTGCATAGGGTTAAACCAATGGCGCACAGTACTAGGAACCGCTATAGCACGTAACATGAGAATGGTCAAAGACAAGCCGGGTCAAAATCAGGAGCAGGAATCGTAGACGTAAACGGGTCGGCAACTAGAACAGCAATGAATACAATAGTAAGCGATGCGGGAACAGAACTCCACGTCAGGGCGACGAGGCAACTCCTCACGCCCTGCTTTAAACCCGGTGGCTCCTCGTGACCACGCCAGGCCCCACCCCCTCAGACGCCGATCGCCATCCCGATGTGCTGGCACTTGACCAGCCAGTGACCCCAAACCTTGCCCAGACCGCCAGGGAGCGCAGTAGGGGCTGAGGACGTAACACCACAGTTGGGAACTACTGTTCTATACCCATTCAGGGCCCTATCAGCTTTTGTGAGATAAAATGCCATCGCTAACAGAAAAAATCTAGAGCGAGTTGCTAAAAGGTAGCGCCTGACGACCCACCAACAGATCATCTTGTCCGCGGTAGTCCGTGTGCAAGGTTGTTTAGCACACGCTAGAGAAGCGCTAAGACGTGGGCTGAGACCCAGCGCTGATGCGTTTGTGTACAGGATAGAACTGTTTTTTTCCAATTTTATTTTGCGGGGCGATACCTATCCTCTGACCTCACAAGCTTGTATAATATGAACACATCCAGGGAAGAGCCCTCACACCCCTGCATTATTAAAATCTTCCAAGGTGTCTGTATTATCCTTGTTTATATACATACATATATTATAGATCATCGGGTTGCTGCACCTCTCGTGCAGGGATGACTTCCTTGGCATTTCAGTACTGGCCACCCTTTCTGGGTGTAGCAGTCTGATTTGCACATGGTGCGGTTGTCCCTGTAATGGCACAATCGAAGCTAAAACCCTGTTAGACCTGAGCAGGCACCACCGTAGAGCAGGCCCCTAGTGCCGTTGTTTGTTCTCTGGACCCTCACCAACTCCTTTTTGCTCCATATATTAATTATGGCTGATGGGCATTGCTTGATAAAAGCCACCCAACAGCATGTAGAATCCTTACAATGTATTTAATAGATCCAAAAGGAAGGCCAGGTGAGCAACAATAATTTCCCTGCTGCAGCATATAAATAATACATGTTTCAGGGCAAGATCAAGACTTATCCATGTATCCCTTTAAACATGGTCCACACGTTCACCCTAATAATCAACTTTTCACATACTATGAATAACCCCCAGCATAAAATGTTTAAAATGAGACAATATATTAGAATTAGGATATGTGGATAAAGGATAAATATACAGTAATACCTTGGATTGTGAGCATAATTCGTTCCGGAAGCGGGCTTGTAATCCAAAGCACCCTTATATCAAAGCAAATTTCTCCATAAGAAATAATGGAAACTCTGACAATTGGTTCCACAACCATTTATTCGTATGAAAATGATTCCAGTAATACAAAATACTGTACAGTATAAAGGAAAAATAAAACAAATTAACCTCACTTTAACTATAAGAAGAATTGTGGCTGGTGGGAGGGAGAGAGGAGAGGAGGAGGAGGGTTATATTGCAGGACGTTTATCACTAATGGGATCACTGCTATCTGTTGGGAGGGTTTCAGCACGTCCGGTGTAATGTGGGATACTATTACGCATGTTACACCGTGTCGCCCTCCCCGTGAAGCTGCCAGAATGCTGCCACGGACGCAGGGAGGAAAGGTGACCATGGTCTCAATCGTGACGTGACGCTCGGCAGACAAAGCGTACGTACTTTGACATCGCTTGTATATCAAGACTTCGCTTGTATACCAAGTCGAAATTTATAAAAAAAATTTGCTCTTCTTGCAAAATGCTCTCAAACCAAGTTACTCTCAATCCAAGGTTTTACTGTATAACCTCCGATCCAGGACCAGCACCTTACTTGCAATACCACAATACAAACAGAAAGTGTCTCGATCCTCATTTTCCTACAGAGCCCCGCAATTATGGAATAACCTCCCAGACGCCATCAAATCTTCCCCCAGTCTTAAGTCACTCAAGAGCTCCCTATTAACATACCTCAATACGGAATGCACTTGTAAACATGTAACATAGTGACTATATTACTTATTTATTTTCAGTTAATCTGTATATATGTTTTGTGTTAATATCTTGCATTTTATTACTTTGCATTTCTGTAACAATGTTCTTGAACCCAGAACATACTTGAAAACGAGAAAAATCTCAATGTATCCTTCCTGGAAAAATCCTTTATAAATAAATATATATATATATTATGATATATATGTATCCTTTATCCACATATATATAATAAATATTTTTTTTCACATTCTATCATCCAAACCCCAAAAAAATATATTTTACACACTGTAAATGATTGAAATCTGAATGAAATTTTAATTTATTTTTGCATTTTTTGTTATAGCATTCTGACAGGTTATGATGTATACATATAACGGGAGTACCACTGTGTAACATCACCTTTTCTTTTAATAAGTTATTAGTGTCTGGGCACTGATGACACTGAGTTGGTTAAGTTTAGCAAGTAGAATTTTCCACCATTCATCTATTATGCATTTCTTCAGCTGCGGAACTGTATGGGGTCTTCATTGCCTTATTTTGCTCTTCATAATGTGCCACACATTCTCAGAGACAGGTCAGGACTGCGGACAAGCCATGCTAGCACCCGCACTCCCTGCTGACACAACCATTCTCTTGTTATATATTTTTGGTTTCAGAAACCTAGCATATTAAATCATTGAGTTGTATGTATTGACGCAACTACAAGTGGCATGGCAATTCATGCAGATTTTACATAATATCTCAATTAGGAGAATATTGTATTTATTGTGTAGCTTTTAACCCCTTACATCATTCATTTTAAGTCAACAAATGCTCGATTTATTCTGCTGGAGCATTTTTGAACTGACATTTCATATGTAAATAAAGTTGTAGATGGGCAATAAAGCAGCCGGCTGTTTTTATGTTTAACAAACCTAGAACAGTTTGTTGTACTTATACCCATGGGGAAACCCTGCTTAATTTGAAATTGTTTGCATGTCTCAATTCAAAGTGTAATAAACAGCCTCGTAGTTTAGTTTATCCCCAAGTGTATTTTTACTTATGATTTGGCCATCTGCTATCATTTATTTTCACTTGTGTATGTAATTATATGGGTGAATCGCGTTCTAATTCTAAGGTGAATGCCAGCATTTTTTTAATTTTTTCACATATTGAAAATCCATAATTTAGATATCTGTGTGAATAGACTTAGCGTTGTGGATAGAAAGCATGTCCCACAATCTGTGGCTCTTCTTAATTCTTTTGAGGCACTTTCAGAGTGTAGTGGTAAAACGGATGCAGGCTCAGACACCATAGTTGAGGAACCACCATCCACTATGCCTAAGGTATGCAGCACTGCAACCAAGGACACAAATGAAAAGGTGGGACTTGATAGAAGGCAATTGTTGCTGGGTGATTCTATCATAAGAGGTGTTGAGCTGGAGAGTAGTGGTTTGGTGAGATGTCTTCCTGGGGCTACTGCTCGTAGAGACAGGAGACGTATCCTCAATATTGTCAAAGAAGCAAAGCAGCAAGGGGAAGTGGATGTTCTAGTCCATCTAGGGACAAATGACTTGGCTAGCAATGAGGTTTCTGAGATTAAGGAAGATTTTTGTGTTCTTGGAGGTGAAATACAGCAGATTGCATCCACTGTGTCATTCTCTGAAGTTTTGCCTGTGCATAACATTCAGGATAGGCAGATGCGCAATAGGGAATTCAATTTGTGGCTTCGGGAATGGTGTCGGGAGCAAGGATTTGGCTTTGTGTCTCATGATAGCTCTAATTGGAGCAGAAAGGAACTGTATAAAAAAGATGGTTTGCATCTTACTCATAGGGGAACATATGTTCTCAGTGAGAAGTTCAAAGGTTTCACAAAGAAATATTTAAACTAGGAGGGGGGGACAAAAGGGTAAACAATCTGCCCGATTGTCCCCCAAAACTAAATCGGAGGGTGCAAGCAACATGCGAGGTAAAAAATGACAAGCTCAGAGTCGTGTCTATAAATGCTCGCAGTTTAGTCAATAAAATCAATGAACTGGAGGCAATGATGGCAGCTGAAAAAGTAGATTTAGTGGCGGTTACTGAGACATGGTTCAGTGAGAAAAATAACTGGGACATAACAATACCGGGGTACTCTTTATATAGAACAAAACAACGAAAGGAATACGGCTCAATAAACCACTCCACAGGGCATAACCCAACAATTAGCAATGAGAGGACAATTTGCACAAAGTGCAACAAGAGTGGTATAATAATTAATATTAATTTTAATGGTTGATGATTGATAAAAAAGAGACTGAAAAAATAGAATAGCGGACAGTGACCAAAGAGGAAGTTAATGCCATGTCAATAAATGGTAGCCAAAAAGTACTGGTAATAATTGAAAACTGCCTGCATCCCGGTGGTAAATTCAACCAGGGGGCAATGAAGGTAGAAATAACAATTGACAAGTAAAAAAGGCATACACAGAATTACTAATGGCTCACTATACCTCGGTGGTTCAAGCCACCTACATAACCAATGATAGGCACACTAAATAAGTCACCAATATAGGTCAAGGCCAAAGTCCACAAGAGTGAAGCAAAATAGAGCTGTTAAAAACAAAAGAAGAGCATATCTCGACCGGTTTCGCCCAACCAGGGCTTAATCCAGAGATACAATGCCCGCCCAACTGGCCCCTATAAATACCCACAAGGAGTTAGTTAATGCAATCAATCAAAACGAGCAGCTGGAGAACAACCAATCCGCAGGTGTAGGGAGTAAAAAACCATGTCAGCTGACACATGAGGGGTCACATGGTATTGGGGAACCAATGATTAGTGAGTTGCTGGTATCCCGGTAACCAGAGACGCAAAAGACGAGACGGAAAGAAACACCATGGTTTCGAAACGATTCATGAGAATTTCCTGCTATGTGAAGATCCATGTGACAATGAAAGACCAATAAGCATCAGTGGTTGGTAACATGGCAACCAGAGACACGATAATGCCCGCAACTGGCTGTAATGCCCGCAATTGCTGCTGAAAGGGAGAATCTAAAGTGCCCATATAATTACAAAGATTTAAACAGAATAACAGGTCATATAGAGGCAATTGTTATATAATGTGTAGCGATCTACTAGTACCAGGTAAAGATAACTGGTTAATGCTAACGTAGATATGACAGACTTGAACAATACCTAACAACATGCAAGAGACTATCCCATGTGGTGAATGATTTTATATTGATGAGTTGATAGCCCATCAATATGCAAAAAGATCTGGTAACAAGCAGGACAAGAATGCCACCAAGTATAATTTATGCAGAGTTGTGAGCCCATTGGACAAGGAATAAAATACCACAATGAAAAGTGGTATAAAGGAAAGAAGCCACAGATAGCAAAAAGGAGAACCATGAGAAACATAAAAGGAGCAAAACGGGGAGTTGGGCTAAAATATCAGAAAGAGAACATTGATTATACAACCAATAAGGGAAATAACGTACAAATAGCAAAATGTAATATATTCAGCGTAATGCTAAATTAGAGGGCTTGGTAGGTACTCAAATAAAGGGGACAAACGTAAAGCCTTCATTGAGGCCTGAAGGTGATCTGGTGTTGAGACGATGTATCCAGAATGCTTCACGTTTAAGCAATTTATTATCAAGATTGCCCTTACGAGGGCCAAGTTTGATATGTTCAATACCCAAAAATTTGAAATTACTGAGTAGACATATATTGCATGTGGTAAAGTGTCTGGCGACAGGGGTGTCTTTCTTAAGTCTGATGGAACGGACATGCTCAAGTATACGGACTTTAAGAGGTCGAATAGTTTTGCCCACATACTTCTTGCCACACTGGCACAGTAACAGGTAAATGACGCCTACAGAGTTACAATTGATGAACTGACGAACCGAAAAGGAGATGGAATCATCAAAGTTACTGAATAGTTTGGGAGTACGTGATACATAAGAACAAGCCATACACCTGCCACACTTGTACATCCCTTTAAGATTATGAGACAGCCAAGAGTCAGCAGAATGTCGAGTTGGTTGAAAATGGCTGTGTACCAACTTATCATTAAGATTGGTACACCTCCTGGCTGTCAAGGCAGGACGATTGGAAATAGCGTCTTTAAGGTGTACATCATTGGTCAATAAAGGCCAATAACGTTCACAAATGTGTGTAACAGACTGCCACCCTAGATCATAGTCCGCAATCAATCTTATGGGTTCAGAAGCAACAATTGGAGGTGAGTCCTGTAACAGGAGGTGCCGATCAGAAAGTAATGCTCTTTTGTAAGCAGTCTTGAGAATACGATGAGGATAGCCCTTCTCTCTAAAGGCTAATCGAAGAGACTGTGCTTTAATTTTGAATTCGGTAATAGTACTACAAGTGCGGCGTAGTCTAAGATACTGGCCAATGGGAATACCTCTACGGGATGAAAAAGGATGGTGACTAGACCAGGTTAGGAGATTGTTAGCCGAGGAAGGTTTGCGGAATAAAGTGGTGTCAAGTTGGCCATCTGAATCCTTGTGTATGGTAATATCAAGAAAATTCAGGCAATGGGGTTGTATCTCAAAAGTAAACCTGAGATTAAAGTCGTTTATGTTCAAAATATCGACAAAGTTGGAAAATTCGGAAACAGTAGACGTCCAAATGACGATAATATCGTCAATATAGCGGCGCCATTTACAGATGTGAGACTTAAAGATAGTCATATCAGGACCGTCGATAACAGTCTCCTCCCAATAACCTAGAAATAGATTCGCATAAGATGGTGCACATGGAGAACCCATGGCCGCTCCGACCAATTGTAGGTAAAATTTGCCGTCAAACAAAAAGTAATTGTGATGTAAGACAAATTGAAGTAAGCGAATAAAAAAATCAGTATGTTTAGAATGAGCAGCACCTCTACGACTTAAAAAGGTTTCAACACATTTAAGACCCAATGTATGAGGAATAGAACTATATAGGGACTCCACGTCCAAACTACATAGTAATGCATGAGAGGGTACAACAGTATCCTCCAATTCCCTTAATGTTTGCTTGGAATCACGAATATATGAAGGTAACCGTTGTACAATTTTGCAAAGCACACGATCAATATATTTGCTGGCATTGTGTGTTAAGGAGTTGGTGCCAGAAACAATAGGTCTACCGGGTGGTTCAGTATTGTTTTTGTGGATTTTAGGAAGTGCAAAGAAAGTAGCAATCGTAGGGCGTAAGGGCCAAATGAAGTCATATTCATGTTGAGTAATGGAGCCATCAAGTAAACCATCATTTAAGATACTCTTAAGGTTAGTCATATAAGTCTCAGTAGGATCTCTTGATAAGATTTTGTAAGTTTTTTCATCCTGCAATAAAGTGAATACCATACGACAATATTGTTCACTCTTCATTAAGACCACATTTCCACCCTTATCTGACATCTTGATAACGGTGTGTTCGAGATGTTGTAATTGGGTCAAGGCAATTCTTTCCTGAGAGCTCAAATTGTCAGAAAAACCCACCCGAAGATCATTAATTTTGAGGGACTCAATCTCTTTACAGACAGCCCTACAAAAATTGTCAAGGTGAGAGAATTCTGAAAAATAAGGGGTAAAGTTGCTCTTAGGTTTCAAATCAGTGTAAGGAGCATTGTCATTAGAACAATCATTCTCATCCAATAATGAAATTAAGGTAGAGAGACATTGTAAATCATTGGTAGTAAGATCATATTTGGAGGCAGACCTTTCAAGACGTATACGATGGAATTTGTGGAGGGCCAATTTCCTGATGAACAGGTGAATGTCTTTAACCCAATTGAAGGAATTGAAACCAGGGGTAGGTACAAATGATAGACCCTTCATTAGCAACGAGATCTGATCCTGAGACAAAATGACATCAGTCAAATTGATAATACGGAGAGGGTCAACTATAACCTGTGGCCCCCTCTTCTTCGGGTCTGTCTGCCTCTCGGGGTCGAGGCAGACATCCGTTTCCCCCGTCTCTGGGGAGGAGTGTAAGAAAGGTCTAAAAAAGACACTGACTTCTTTAAAATACCCTTAGATTCGGTGGTACTCGTTCCACTAAACACATCAACAGAGGCAGGATCATCATTATCAGAGGATTCATACTCAGAGGTAGAGGCCCCAGTATGTTCTCCAGGGGCATCGTTACTAATACGATTTTTATTTTTAGTAAATTTATAGATGTTACCAGTTTTGTAATCTCTCTGATCCCGTAAGAACTTATTTAGTTTGCGTTCCTTGATGTCATTATCGTATCTATCAAGACTGATTTTTAGCTTATTTTCAAGCCCTTCAAACGCAGAATGAGAGCTATACTCAAGAATTTTAATTCGTTCAGCCTCCAAAGACTCATTGATTCTAGCAAGACTATCAGTTTCAAATTGAACTAAGATATTCATATATCGTTTAGAGCAATCATTGCTGGCTTGCAGCCACTGTTCCATGAATATAGTATCATGCAAATGAGAAGCAGGTGGTGTATTAATACGTAAACCACGGGGTATCATGTCCCTAGTCAGATAATTATTTAGGGACAGGATCTCCCATTTGGCCCGTATCTGTTTTTTGAGGGTTTTTTGAACACAAAAGAAGGTATGTTGGATGTTGGGTACAATATCCTCCTTAGGATTTACCCCCATGGAGCCATCGTCACAAAAGATATCATTAGGTGCTTGCCCCCAATGGTCTAGATTGTCAAAGGATGACAGAAGACCCGACATAGTGCTAAATGTACAAGAGCCAAAATGGTACTGAAACCAATAATTAGAACAAAACAACGAAAGGAATACGGCTCAATAAACCACTCCACAGGGCATAACCCAACAATTAGCAATGAGAGGACAATTTGCACAAAGTGCAACAAGAGTGGTATAATAATTAATATTAATTTTAATGGTTGATGATTGATAAAAAAGAGACTGAAAAAATAGAATAGCGGACAGTGACCAAAGAGGAAGTTAATGCCATGTCAATAAATGGTAGCCAAAAAGTACTGGTAATAATTGAAAACTGCCTGCATCCCGGTGGTAAATTCAACCAGGGGGCAATGAAGGTAGAAATAACAATTGACAAGTAAAAAAGGCATACACAGAATTACTAATGGCTCACTATACCTCGGGGGTTCAAGCCACCTACATAACCAATGATAGGCACACTAAATAAGTCACCAATATAGGTCAAGGCCAAAGTCCACAAGAGTGAAGCAAAATAGAGCTGTTAAAAACAAAAGAAGAGCATATCTCGACCGGTTTCGCCCAACCAGGGCTTAATCCAGAGATACAATGCCCGCCCAACTGGCCCCTATAAATACCTACAAGGAGTTAGTTAATGCAATCAATCAAAACGAGCAGCTGGAGAACAACCAATCCGCAGGTGTAGGGAGTAAAAAACCGTGTCAGCCGACACATGAGGGGTCACATGGTATCGGGGAACCAATGATTAGTGAGTTGCTGGTATCCCGGTAACCAGAGACGCAAAAGACGAGACGCAAAGAAACACCATGGTTTCGAAACGATTCATGAGAATTTCCTGCCACGTGAAGATCCATGTGACAATGAAAGACCAATAAGCATCAGTGGTTGGTAACATGGCAACCAGAGACACGATAATGCCCGCAACTGGCTGTAATGCCCGCAATTGCTGCTGAAAGGGAGAATCTAAAGTGCCCATATAATTACAAAGATTTAAACAGAATAACAGGTCATATAGAGGCAATTGTTATATAATGTGTAGCGATCTACTAGTATCAGGTAAAGATAACTGGTTAATGCTAACGTAGATATGACAGACTTGAACAATACCTAACAACATGCAAGAGACTATCCCATGTGGTGAATGATTTTATATTGATGAGTTGATAGCCCATCAATATGCAAAAAGATCTGGTAACAAGCAGGACCAAGAATGCCACCAAGTATAATTTATGCAGAGTTGTGAGCCCATTGGGACAAGGAATAAAATACCACAATGAAAAGTGGTATAAAGGAAAGAAGCCACAGATAGCAAAAAGGAGAACCATGAGAAACATAAAAGGAGCAAAACGGAAGGCTTTACGTTTGTCCCCTTTATTTGAGTACCTACCAAGCCCTCTAATTTAGCATTACGCTGAATATATTACATTTTGCTATTTGTACGTTATTTCCCTTATTGGTTGTATAATCAATGTTCTCTTTCTGATATTTTAGCCCAACTCCCCGTTTTGCTCCTTTTATGTTTCTCATGGTTCTCCTTTTTGCTATCTGTGGCTTCTTTCCTTTATACCACTTTTCATTGTGGTATTTTATTCCTTGTCCCAATGGGCTCACAACTCTGCATAAATTATACTTGGTGGCATTCTTGGTCCTGCTTGTTACCAGATCTTTTTGCATATTGATGGGCTATCAACTCATCAATATAAAATCATTCACCACATGGGATAGTCTCTTGCATGTTGTTAGGTATTGTTCAAGTCTGTCATATCTACGTTAGCATTAACCAGTTATCTTTACCTGGTACTAGTAGATCGCTACACATTATATAACAATTGCCTCTATATGACCTGTTATTCTGTTTAAATCTTTGTAATTATATGGGCACTTTAGATTCTCCCTTTCAGCAGCAATTGCGGGCATTACAGCCAGTTGCGGGCATTATCGTGTCTCTGGTTGCCATGTTACCAACCACTGATGCTTATTGGTCTTTCATTGTCACATGGATCTTCACGTGGCAGGAAATTCTCATGAATCGTTTCGAAACCATGGTGTTTCTTTGCGTCTCGTCTTTTGCGTCTCTGGTTACCGGATACCAGCAACTCACTAATCATTGGTTCCCCGATACCATGTGACCCCTCATGTGTCGGCTGACACGGTTTTTTACTCCCTACACCTGCGGATTGGTTGTTCTCCAGCTGCTCGTTTTGATTGATTGCATTAACTAACTCCTTGTAGGTATTATAGGGGCCAGTTGGGCGGGCATTGTATCTCTGGATTAAGCCCTGGTTGGGCGAAACCGGTCGAGATATGCTCTTCTTTTGTTTTTAACAGCTCTATTTTGCTTCACTCTTGTGGACTTTGGCCTTGACCTATATTGGTGACTTATTTAGTGTGCCTATCATTGGTTATGTAGGTGGTTTGAACCCCCGAGGTATAGTGAGCCATTAGTAATTCTGTGTATGCCTTTTTTACTTGTCAATTGTTATTTCTACCTTCATTGCCCCCTGGTTGAATTTACCACCGGGATGCAGGCAGTTTTCAATTATTACCAGTACTTTTTGGCTACCATTTATTGACATGGCATTAACTTCCTCTTTGGTCACTGTCCGCTATTCTATTTTTTCAGTCTCTTTTTTATCAATCATCAACCATTAAAATTAATATTAATTATTATACCACTCTTGTTGCACTTTGTGCAAATTGTCCTCTCATTACTCTTTATATAGAAAAGACAGAGAAGGTAGGAAAGGAGGAGGAGTGGCCCTGTATGTGAAAAACAACATAAAAACGAACCAAATAAAAGTGAGCGAGGTGAACATAGAGTCAGTTTGGGTTACGCTAACATTTGGCAATCATACAGTAGCTCGTGTAGGTGTGATCTATAGACCCCCTGGACAAGTAGAAGAGCTAGATAATCTACTGCTTGAGGAAATAGCCAAAATGGCAATGAAGGGGGAAGTTATTATCATGGGGGACTTTAATCTTCCTGATGTGAACTGGAAAACCAAAATAGCTGGGTGCACCAGGAGTACAAATATTCTAAACTCCTTACTGGGATTATCTCTAACACAAGTAGTTGAGGAGCCGACCCGTAAAGAGGCCATATTGGATTTAATACTCACAAATGGAGGTTTGGTATCGGACGTTGTTGTAGGTGAAAATTTGGGATCTAGTGATCACCAGTCAGTATGGTTTAATATAAGAACAGGGATGGAGCCGCACCACACAAAAACAAAAGTTCTAGACTTTAAAAAAACAGATTTTTCTAAAATGAGATTTTGTGTGAAGGAGTCATTATCAGACTGGAGGAGTTTAAAGGGAGTCCAAGAGAAATGGGATTATTTAAAGGAAGCATTATTGAAGGCCACAGGAAATTGCATTTGGCTTGTTAGCAAAAACAAAAAAGGGAAGAAACCACTGTGGTACTCTGCAGAAGTGGCCAAAATAGTGAAGAACAAGAAGATAGCATTCAATAATTATAAAAAAACTCAGCGTGAAGAAGATAGGCAAACCTATAAGATTAGGCAGAAAGAGGCAAAGCAATTTTTTTTTTTGTTTCAAAAAGTTTATTGTGAAAAGCTTCAGCATAGATAACAGTGAGATATAGATTTGTGTGACAAAATTTGTTGTGAGAAGTACAAAGAGAGCAATATTCATAATAAGTCAGGTATGGTTACAAATTTGTAAAATACAATAAGTATGACATTTTTTGTGTGAAATTAATGGAGATTAAGATGTGCGCATCTTCAAATCTTCTACGGTCATACCTTAATACATTATCCGGTTCAGGAAAGAAAGAGATCAGATGAGGGAGAGAGAGGAAAGGTGAAAGGAAGAGGAGGGAGAGAAGAGAGGGGGAAAAAGGGTAGAGAGAGAGAAAAGGGAAGAAAGAGAAGAGAGGAAAAAAAAAAAAAAGGGGGGGGAGGTCGGAGTTGGTATCAAAATGTGAGGGACAAGGGTAGGAAGGGGGACAAGGAAGAGAAATAGTTGATGGGAGGATACCAGAGGTGAGCCCGGTCCAGTCCAGCAGCAACATTGTATAAAAATATAATTAACAGGTATCTTATCCAGTTTGGGGTCCGAAGGAGCTCCAGGCACAGAGGGCAGCCAGTCCAGTCCTAGAGAGTCTTATGTAGGGCAAGTAGTCTCTAACCAGACCGTAAACGGTGAGGAGGAGAGGAAAGTACTCCAGTGGTACCAAATGTCAGTCTCGGCTTCAAATCGCCGTTCCGAATACAACATTTCTGTCTCAATGGATCTAATGGTTTCAACTTTTGCGATTAATTCCCGAGCGGACGGTGTGGCCGACGAGTTCCAGTGAAGCGGTACAAGCGAGCAAGCAGCCATGAGGATCCGGAGAAGCACTGACTTCTTCAGAGATTTCACTGAGAAAGTCATTTGGCTGAGAAGAAAAATCTGGGGTGTAAAGTCCAGCTCCACATCCATGGCGTGTTTAATCAGGGTCCGGACCGTCTCCCAAAAAGGAACAAGGAGGGGGCAACTCCACCAGATATGGAGAAAGGATCCCTGGTGTTGTTGACATCTCCAGCAGCTGGTAGAATGAGTTGGACTGAAACGTGCAATCCATAATGGGGTAGTGTACCACAGAGCTACTATCTTAAAGGACGCGTCTTTTAGTTTGGAGATGGCTGTGCCGTGTTGTGTAAGTTCAAAGGTTTTGGCCCAGTGGTGTTCCGGAATAGTCACGCCTAGCATGGAGTCCCATCTCCCCACATATGTCGGTAATTCCGTGTCTGTGGATTGCAAAACGTGGTATAAAGTGGAAAGACTATGTGACAACGGGATACCTAAAGCACAAAACTTCTCAAATGGTGTCATCGGTCTGGTGAGAGATAAGTACCGTTGGGGAGCGACAGTAGAAAATGACGGATCTGTGTAAAGTTGAAGACATCCAGAAGGGAGGGTGGACAGCCCTCCTCGGATGTGGGGATTTGTTTAAACTGTCCCTGATCCAGCACATGTGTGGCAAGTACCCCGGATGGGAGGTGAATCGTGTCCGTAAAGTAGGACGAACTCCCACTGGGAAGCCGGGTTGTGTGTTATCGGCAATAACGGTGCTGGGAAGGAGGACAGTGAGTAAAGGAGTCTAAGCGTGTGCCATACACGAACAGTATTCATCACCGTGAGTATTGGCCGACACGAGGGTGACAATTGATCCGGCAGTAACCAGGGTAAGGCCCATAAAGGGCTGCGTGCGAGAAGAGTTTCCAGGTCCAGCCATTTGCGTGTAGGGTATGGGTCCATCCAATCAAGGATTCTGGTGAGCTGAGTCGCAAAATAGTATAGGCGAATGTCAGGTAGGGCTAAACCGCCCATAGAGGTAGGTTTACACATTGTATCAAATTTCAGGCGAGGTCTAGCGTTTGTCCAGACAAAGGTGAGGAAATAGCTACGAAGTGTACGGAAGATCTTCGCAGGGATGGCCAGAGGAATTGTTTGCAATAAATATAGAATCCGAGGGAGGACATTCATTTTTAGAACCCCCACTTTGCCCAACCAGGATAGTTTCCTGTTGGACCATTCGATGGTGTCGCGTTTAATATCTTTTAAAAGGGGGTCGAAATTCAGTGAGGGGATTCGGGAATCTTCTGCTGAGAGCCAGATTCCAAGATATTTGATTTGGTCTTTACACCACCGAAATTTAAATTGTTTTTTAAGATGAGACTTCTCGGTCTGGGACATGGAGATATTTAATATCTCCGATTTGTCCTCATTGATTGCCAGCCCAGCGATCTCCCCAAAAGTCTGTAGTTCTTGGGCCACCGCAGGTAAGGAGGTGTTCGGTGTTGTCAAAAGGAACATAAGGTCATCTGCGTAAGCAGATACCTTATGCCTGTATTGTTTCCCTTCTAGACCAGAGATCGCAGGATTAGATTGTATAGAGACCAATAAGGGTTCCAGCGATAGGGCAAAGAGCAAGGGGGATAACGGGCAACCTTGCCTAGTGCCGTTCAGTATTGGAAAACTCGGCGTCAGGGCCCCGTTGACCCGTACTCTAGCCGTTGGAGATGAGTAGAGTGAGGATATCCATGTAAGGAAATCCGGTCCTAAGCCAAACCGTTGTAGGACTCGCATGAGATAGGGCCATAAGACCCGATCAAATGCCTTCTCAGCATCTGTGGATAATAAAATAAAAGGGGTTTCATTCTGTTGGGCTAAGATAATGGCATTCAACACTCTGGTGGTGGCGTCTTTCGCCTCCCTTCCTGGAATAAATCCCACCTGGTCTGGGTCTATCAGTGACGGCAAGTGTCGTTGCAGACGTGTGGCTAAAATTCTCGCCAGTATTTTAACGTCTGTATTGAGAAGGGATATGGGGTGATAGCTGGATGGTAGTAGAGGGTCTTTACCTGGTTTTGGAATCAGGGAGATTGTTGCCGCCAGCGACGAAGCATAGAATTCCCCTCCAGAGAGCATGGAGTTGTACACCAAAGCAATTTATAAGAGCTTCCAAAGCACACGCAGAAGAGAAAATAGCTCAGTCAGTAAAAAAGGGGGACAAAACATTTTTTAGATACATAAACGAGAAAAGAAAAGTAAAACAAGGATTAGTTAGATTAAAAACAAAGGAAGGAAGGTATGTAGAAGAGGATAAAAGTCTCGCTGACTGCCTCAATGAATATTTTTGTTCAGTCTTTGCAGAAGAAAAGGAAGGAAAGGGACCTCAGTTAGGAGAGAACACTAAAGAGACATTTACATATGAGTTTACAGAGGAGGAGGTTCTAAAGCAGCTGTCTAAAGTAAAGACAAATAAATCAATGGGGCCTGATGGGATCCATCCTAAATTATTAAAAGAGCTCAGTGATGTAATAGCAAAACCGTTAACAGATTTATTTAACCAATCCTTGTTAACAGGAGTCGTCCCAGAAGACTGGAAATTAGCAAATGTTGTGCCCATTTACAAGAAGGGTAGTAGGGAGGAATCGGGGAACTATAGGCCAGTTAGTCTTACGTCAGTAGTGGGGAAATTAATGGAAACCATGTTAAAGGAAAGGATTGTTGAACATCTAAAAAAAAACACATAGATTACAGGATCAGAAACAACATGGGTTTACCTCAGGGAGATCATGCCAAACTAATCTTATTGATTTTTTTGATTGGGTAACAAAAATAATAGACACAGGTGGTGCAGTAGACATTGCTTATTTAGATTTCAGTAAGGCTTTTGATACTGTTCCGCATAGAAGGCTTATCAATAAATTGCAATCTTTGAGCTTGGATTCCAATATTGTTGAATGGATTAGGCAGTGGCTGAGTGACAGACAACAGAGGGTTGTGGTAAATGGAGTTTATTCGGCGCAAGGTCTTGTTACCAGTGGGGTACCTCAGGGTCAGTACTTGGACCCATTCTCTTTAATATTTTTATTAGTGATATTGCAGAAGGTATTAATGGAAAAGTATGTATTTTTGCTGATGACACAAAGATTTGCAACAGGGTTGACGTTCCTGGAGGGATCAGCCAAATGACAAATGATTTAGGTAAACTAAAAAAATGGTCGGAGCTGTGGCAATTGAGTTTTAATGTGGATAAGTGCAAGATAATGCACCTGGGACGTAAAAACCCAAGGGCTGAATATAGAATATTTGATACAGTCCTAACCTCAACATCTGAGGAAAAGGATTTAGGGGTCATTATTTCAGAGGATCTAAGGGTAAGTAGTCAATGTAATAGAGCAGCAGGAAATGCTAGCAGAATGCTTGGTTGTGTAGGGAGAGGTATTAGCAGTAGGAAAAGGGAAGTGTTCATGCCACTGTACAGAGCACTGGTGAGACCTCACTTGGAGTACTGTGTGCAGTACTGGAGACCGTATCTCCAGAAGGATATAGACATCTTAGAGAGAGTTCAGAGAAGGGCTACTAAAATGGTGTACGGCTTGAAGGAGAAAAGTTACCAAGAAAGGCTTAATGATCTTAACATGTACAGCTTGGAAAAAAGACGAGACAGAGGAGATATGATAGAAACATTTAAATACGTAAAGGAAATCCACAAGGTAGAGGAAGGGAGTATATTTAAAAGGAAACAAAATAGCAAAACAAGAGGACATAGTCTTAGATTAGAGGGGCAAAGGTTTTAAAGTAACATCAGGAAGCATTATTTTACTGAGCGGGTGGTGGATACATGGAACAGTCTTCCAGTAGAAGTGGTAGAGGCCAAAACAATATTTGAATTTAAGCAAGCATGGGATAGGCATAAGGCTATCTTAAACAAAAGATAAATCCAGGTAAAGTATCCATGTAATTGGGCAGACTAGATGGGCCGAAAGGTTCTTATCTGCCGACATGTTTCTATGTTTCTATGTTTCTAATAAGATTGTCTGGTTTTACCCTTGTGAATACTACAAACATGTACATGCAATTGTGAATTATTTTCAAAATAAGATTTTTTTACATGAAATTGTGTTATTTTCAATACATTTTAGGATATAACTGGAAGTAACCATACACTGAAACTAGTCAGAAGACTTAAGAATTAAAAATAATGAGTACATTCAAATCCACTTGAAATGAACACACGTTTCTCTGTGAGAACCATCACTGCTTCATAATTAGGTTGGATCAGTCATCCAGATCTAAATACAATAATTGATGGAAAAAACTATTTCCATTATAATAAAATAGTAAAATGAGTAACATTTCACATTTTTATATGTCTTTAGAATTTTAATGTGGCATATATTCTATAGTTCTGAGATGTGTGTTATAATACTCTCAAAGCAATTATCCATACTGTAACTCCATTGCCCTGTATAATCCCAATAATGTACTTTTATCTGTGCTCTGTTGCCTTCATTTCTTGTTAGTTTAGTGAAAACTGACACATTAATTCTTTAGGGATTGTTTGATGAACAAATCCTTTATAAAGTGTATAGAAGAGGAATATTTGTTGATATTGATTGGTGAAGAATCCTACTGTTACAGATTAATCATAATACTGTACAAAGATGCACATTGCATTAACACGTATTATGATCACATGATGGAATGCACAATACTAAGGGAGTTATTCAATGAACGCCAGAGTTTGCCAAATTTGCAAACACTGCCAAAAATGACCATTGTTGTATTGAAGGCAAACGCCTGCGCTTCACAAATTTGAAATCCAAACAGTGGCAGGAGATGCTTCACAGTGAACTGTCTCCTTCCCCTGTTTGGATTTCCCTTTAGTAAAATGTCAGAGTTAGCCACTGTTACAACGACCTTGATTTTCATGAATGTTTGTAACTTGGGCAAACACCGGCACTCTTTGAATAACCTGCTTAGTCTTTGTCCTTTACACCTACTCCTGTATTAAATCATTTAACATGAGAAATAAAGATGAATAGGAAAAAAATAAAATTAGGTTATTCACTAACCTCCGAATTGGCCCCGAACAGTGAATTTTACCCTTTGGTGCAATTTCAGGGCAACTTGTCTATAAACTAAGCTTTCAATTGGCCTAATATACTCCCCGTGTTGTTAACCCTATCTGTCTAGCTAGTTTACCTGGCCAATTCTAAGGACCAGACAGTTAGATCTTTCACGGCTACTCTGTTGGTAGCTTCTGGGTTCTGTGGAGTGTGGGGCGTTAAGTACTGCGTGGTGGGATCTGGGAACCGTGACATTACGATCTGGCCACTATGGATCCCGCAGACTTAACACAGCACTTGGCTAACTTTGTATCCAGACAGGATGAGCAGGATCATAGGATGGATCAGTCTGCTATTGCCTTACAAACTATCCTGACTCGTACGGCTCACTTGGAACCAGCTGGGGTTGCACCCCCGCTTGATATACCTGTGTCCCCTGTCGTTCAAACATCCCAGGTACACATGACCGCTCCTATGAGGTTTGACGGTACTCCCTCAGAGTGCCGGGGATTTTTGGTCCATGTGGATATTCATTTTAAATTAAATCCACAGATGTTTTTCTCTGACATTGCCAAAGTGGGGTTCATTATTAATCACCTGTCTGGCAGAGCATTGACATGGGCGACTCCGTTATGGGAGGCAGAGAAGCCTATCATACGGGATTATAAAGAATTCATAGCCGAGTTACAACGTACATTTAATCCTACCAGAAAGGCCACGGTAGCTGGCAAATCCTTGTTCCGCATACGTCAAGGGAACAGGACTGTTTCTGATTATGCCATAGAATTTAAAACCTTGATCTCTGATGTGAACTGGACAAATGAGACACTGGTTCTGGCTTTTATGGAGGGGTTATCAGAGTCATTGATGCATGAATTGGCTCCACGTAAACTACCTGAGGTATTGTGTGAACTCATTGTTTATTGTATAGATCTGGATAATCCGATAAGGGACAGAAGGACTCCAAGAGAGAAGCCCAAGAGACCGTTACCTAGGTTGGCCCCTGTCTTTCAGGCACCACCAAGAGAGTTATCTCCTCCCTCTGAGCCTATGCAACTAGGCCGTACTAGGCTTACAGAGGAAGAGAGAACAAGGCATTTTCGTGAGGGATTGTGCCTGTATTGTGGCTTCCACAGTCTTGTCTGTCTCCTCGCCTTTCCTGGAACGCCTCCAGGCAGCTCAAGTGGGGGCTCCACCTGACAAGCCTCCAGATATGTTGTTCGTACCTGAAAAGGAAAGACAAGAATTACTCATAATGTTTCATGATTCTAAACCAGCAGGTCATCCTGGTATTACTAAGACTCTTACCAGTATCTCCAGACAGTTCTGGTGGCCCACCATGCGACAGGACGTACGTCTGTTTGTTTTGGCTTGTCAAGTCTGTGCCAGAAGCAAAACCAGTAAATCCTTGCCTGTCGGTCTATTGCAGCCTTTACCCATGCCTAAGAGGCCTTGGTCTCATCTATCTATGGATTTTATTGTGGACTTGCCGAAGTCCAAGGGTCATACTGTGGTTCTGACAGTTGTAGACCGCTTCTCCAAAATGGCTCATTTTGTCCCTCTACCTAAGCTTCCTACAGCCAAAGAACTGGCGGTTGTATTTGCTAGAGAGATTGTACGAATACATGGGGTTCTGTCTGAAATAGTCTCTGACAGAGGAGCCCAGTTCGTCTCTCGTTTCTGGAGGGTTTTCTGTGCAGAGATGGGGGTGCGATTGGCCTTCTCTTCAGCATATCATCCACAAACCAATGGGGCAGCAGAGAGGGCAAATCAGGGTCTCGAGCAGTACATACGTTGCTTTACCACACAACAACAAGACAATTGGTCGGAGTTGTTGCCCTGGGCTGAGTATGCACGTAATAACGCCGTTAACGAGACCACTGGTCACTCTCCTTTTTCTGCCATCTATGGTTTTTTCCCTCCGGCTCTACCGCTTCAGTTTACTGAACAGGCCGTCCCGGCTCTCGATGACCATCTCACTCAACTGCAAGAGATTTGGAGACAGATTCGAGAAAATATGGAGCGCAATGTTGCTGTCCAGAAACGCAAGGCTGGCAGGCATAGGTTACAAGCTCCCTCCTATAACGTGGGGGATAGAGTTTGGTTGTCCACTAGGAACGTGAAGTTGCGGGTGCCTTCTATGAAAATGGCACCTCGGTTTATAGGTCCATATAAGATCATTCGCCCGCATTAATCCTGTGGCTTATGCTCTTGCCCTTCCTAAACATCTTCGCATGCACAACGTCTTCCACACCTCCGTACTGAAGCCATTGTTGTGTAACAGGTACACGTGGGTCGTTCCTCCTCCTCCACCTATTCAGGTTGATGGTGAATCTGAGTATGAGGTTAGGAGGGTTTTGGATTCTAGGCTGTGCAGGGGCACTCTGCAGTACTTGGTCGATTGGGTGGGTTATGGTCCAGAGGACCGGTCCTGGATTCCAGCTTCCGACATGTCTGCCTCTAGGTTGGTCAGGGCGTTCCATGCCTCGCACCCCGATCGCCCTGGTGGTCGTCCTGCCGCTCGTCCTGTTGGTCGTCCGGTGGCCTCCCGTGGAGAGGGGGGTACTGTAACGTTGGGAGCTTCCAGCCCTACCTGTGTGCTTGAGGGCAGCATGTCTGATGCTGCTCGCTGACCAAAGCCCAGTTTAAATGGAGACAGGCAGGGAGGTGGTTGCAAGAGGCGCGGCTTGAGTGGGGGGCATGGCCTGGTGAAGGTCTTTAAAAACCCTCAGTGTATTCTCAGCAGTTGCCAGATTGTGGTTATCCATACCTGAGCTCCTTGTACCTGACTGCTATATTGAATTAACCCGTTATTGACCTCTGCTTGTTTCTGACTATTCTGCCTTCTGTTGCCCTAGACCATTTTCTTGTACTACGCTACTGCTCTGATATCGACCCGGCTATTCCATTTGACCATTCTGAACTCTTTATTCCTGATTCTGGCTCGGCTGACTACTCCCCGTGTTGTTAACCCTATCTGTCTAGCTAGTTTACCTGGCCAATTCTAAGGACCAGACAGTTAGATCTTTCACGGCTACTCTGTTGGTAGCTTCTGGGTTCTGTGGAGTGTGGGGCGTTAAGTACTGCGTGGTGGGATCTGGGAACCGTGACAGGTTCTCCTGCTGTGATCTTCTTTTCTGACATTGTATTCTTCTGAATTCTAAAATCAGGGTCCTGAGCATTCCGGATAAACAGTTCCTGATCTGTTTGTAATTGTACCAGCTGGGTGGAGTAGAGGTAACATCACTGCTCTGCAAGGAGAGAGCCTGTGGAGTCATGGGTTCGATCTCGACGAGCACCTCTCCAGTAAGTGTCCTTGGGCAAGACACCTAACGGTACATACTCACCAACCAGGACATACTTGAAAGCGAGAGAAATCTCAATGTATCCTTCCTGGTAAAATACTTTCTCAAAAAAAAATTTGTTTGTATATACACAGATAATGAAAAAAATAGGACATAACAGATTTAGAACTCTGTACTGAATATGGGAATATATCATGTGTATTTTTTATTTTTAACCTCCATATATTACAAGGTGGTTTTTAACACTAAAAATTCTTAATATATTTATTTCTTATTAAAAGAAATTTTGTAGTTTATGCAAAACAGTATTGTTTAAATGAAAAATTCATTGTGCGTGAAAATGTAGTGGCAAAGGCTGGCCTAAATTCATCTGTCCGGGTGCTGAAACATTATGGTTAAGATCCCATATCAGTCTTCATATCCCCTTAGCGAGTCTTGTAGTGAAATACTATTATAAACTAGAGCTGATAAAAGTGGAAATATCATTCAAAGTGATCTCCAGTCCTTATAGCATGGTAGAGAACTGATCCCATAATGAACTATTTACAGTAAATGAAATGCTGGAAAGAAAAGCAAAACAGATGGCATTAAAGAAATTATTGTGCCCAAAAAGCAGTATTAAAGGCAAAATCGTCTAACCAGCCAAATGAAAAAGTGAATTTAATGTAAAAACAATGAAATTAAAATTGGATGTTTAGAGGCACAACTTTAAAAGCCATTTAAATAGAGTATAACATAAAGAAATAAACAAACTCGTATACACAATGAAGGAAATAAATATGAAATACATTTATTGGAATTCTAATGTATTTCCAAGAAAACATTGTCAAAAAAGTCAAAAAGTATAGCCACAAAAATGAAAGAATAAAGGATATTATTATTACTTGCTTACCACCCCTGTTTCTCGGCCAATTTGTGCCTTTACTGAGACGCTGGCCCCATTAGTTTCAGCATGAGCAACAAGCATGCTTGTCACTTGGTCTCAGGGGTGGCCAACAGTATGTGGAAATATGAGGCCAGTATGCGTTGTTGTACAGGAATACACAGGGAAACGTGGAGGAGGACCAACAGGTTGGAGGGCTGTGGACCAGGACACAGAAGGCTGAGTAGGATACTGAGAGACATGGTAGTACACTGACCAAAATAGGAATGCTGGAGACACGAGAATGTTGTGGAGATGGCGTGGATCTTCGAGATGTTCGTAGGTCTAGGGGAGAAGGCATGGAGAGTAGGGGGAGCAAAAGGATACTGAGCAGGAATGCACATGTATTTACTCTTTGAGAACAAGGGCAATAATGTTGAGGCACTGGCTGAATAGAGGCGTAACCTTTTTGTGGAATCAGCCAGTACTAAATAGTCTCGTTAGAGTGTTTTGAGAACTTGTGAACTTGGGCTTGTGAACTTGAGTACTTGGTTTGGAGATGTGCACCACAGGAAGGAGGCTGCCTGGGGTCAGATCATGGCCCTAGACATGCAGGGTTATCCAAAGAGATCTGAATGGATGGAGAAAGGTAACCGAACACTGAAAATCAGCGTTCGGTTAACTTTCTTGGCCATTCGGCTATCCAGAGAGCAGGCAATTCGCCAAATCCTGGCAAATTGCCTGCACATACGGTGCCTGTTCGGTGCCTGTTCGAGGGCAGTGAAATCCCCATGAAAAAGCACTGCTTCGTCTATTCAGAGAACACAAACCAGCAGTGAAAGGTTCCCGAAATGCCCTGCCATTCGGTGGTTTAATTCGGCAGGTTTATTCGGGCGAATCCCATAGGCTTCAAAGTTAAAAACATTCCTGTTTTAATTCAGTATCGAATAAACCATTCATTATAATATTCTGCCTTAGAGTCTCTTTATTTATAGATTTTTTAGGATATTTTAAGTATTTTTCTGGATTTTATAAAAAAACAATCCGATTTTGTTTTTTATTTTTATTTATTTTTTTTACTTATTTTTTCTGTAACAGCCCTTTTTATTATCATTCCTTGGACCTCATATGTAACTTTCAGACATTTACGCTCAGTAGTTTCTTTGCAAACAGCGTTTCACTTTTCAAACATTCAACCAAACTGTTTTTCTAAATTATTCATTCCATTCGTCTGCGGTGTTGACTTTTTCAGGCAGCTTTGCTGCGTGTGATCGGCTCCTGCTCGGGTTTTTCTGGAGTTTTCGGCGTGTTAATCCAGATGTTTTTGCGGGTTTTCGCGTGCATTCGCCGGGTTTTGCGGTTAGTTTTCGGCGGGTTTGCGGCGACCTTTTCCCTGCAATTCGGGGACCCTGTGGTGCTTGCTGAATACACCGCAGGGTCGCCGAAATGGGATCGGCAAAACGAACCTGAATTGAAGAGAACGAAAAGTCACTGAACGTGCGGTGACTTTTCGATTCTCTTTGAATTACCCTGATGGTCTTGACACTTGCCTTGTTCAACCAGCCCATACATGAAAATATGTAATCTCACAATAGTTCACAATCTTCATAGTTTTGGGAACCAGAGAACACCCAGAAGGTTGACTGTTGACCACTTATTGCCATTCTTTGGGTGAGGATGATGGCAACTCACGGTTTTTCTAAGAGTCATTATATTCTCTTGTACTGTGAATACAAGCTGTGATCAAGAAAGAGCTCCAAAAGAAAGGTCATAGCTGGTATTAAAACAGGGTTTAGTATAATACTATGGAAACAGAGCTGAGAGAAAACAATGTTGCATTCATCAGTTTAGAGCACTCTGAGAAAAAGGATCAAATTAAACACAAAAACTTAAGCTTGTGCCTTAAGCCAGGCAGCGGTAATACAGGAACAGTATTAGTCGATGCTAATGTGGCTCAATATGTAATTATGTAATCGTTAGTGCTAGCATTAGTAAGTTTAATGTCTGGTGTAACCGATGTAAATATGTGTGTGTCTCTTTAAGAGCACAGTATGTGTTAATTCCCCTAATATCCCCCATTTTAGAGAAACTCCTGTAGTATTGTGGATGTCTCATCCAAAGAAAGCTTTTGGCAAAGAGTGTGTATAAATAAATATACACTATACAGTGTGGGCGCCTATTTATAAATTAATTTAAAGTGCAGGGTGTAGTGCTAATAAATAGTCAAATGCTGCCTATAGTATGGTAAAAACACATAAAAAACAACCAAAATATGTGTCAAAATACAAGATAAAAGGCGAATATCCATACGGCGCATCTAGTACAATTAATATGTTAATAAATCAATGAATATGTAAAATCCATAAAATCTATTAAAAAACTCATAAACCGTGGCAGTAAAAAATGTATTAAAAATATTATTATCAAGTCAATAAGGTGCATAGAGTAGAGTCCAGGTCAAATGTGCAAACAGTGCAAAAAAGTGCTCAAGTATATATTGATAGAATACTCAAAAATGATGATGAAAAATGATGTGCTGATCTTCTTATAAGTGCTGGTGCTGAATCCTCATATCCGCCAGTAATCCTCAAAAAAAGCACATCACAAGAAAGGATGATAGTGCAGACAGTCAGAATAGAATAGGCTCGAATTATAACCAAAATCCAAACCACTCACATTTATGGGAGCCCACAAGGTCCCGGCTCGAGGAGAAACAGCCTGCAGCCAAATATAGGGTGGCACTTCCCTTCTTTCTGTTCGTACTGAAGACTAAAAATAGAGAGAATCGGGAGACGGCACTCCCATAGCGTAATGCTGCGTATACGTAGAAATGTGATAAAGGAAAATATGAAGCACACTCACCGATTTTAGAGCCTCGTAATGTCAGGCTCAATCTATGTCGCTCTGGGTCCTCTTGAGGTGGGAACCCAAACCTCTTTGCCTCCGCGGTGATGGATCCAAGTTTCCAAGGAGAAAAAAAAGGGGTCGGAGAAAGGTGGCAAATATTGGGAAAAATTTAATGGATAAATAAAATAAAATACAGGACAGAATCTACCGAGACGCGTTTCGGCTTAAAAAGCCTTCCTCAGTCGGTATAAAGGTAAATGTCCATAAAAAAGTCAGTATAAAATACAAAGTAAAGGTGTCCTCTTTTATAGTGCATCAGAATAATATCACTTCCTACTTCTGGTCAGTTGACTTCCGATCGTTCGGATTTTACCCAGTAATGCTTTGCGATACGAAATGGCGGTGAAAAATACGAACGACTGGCCGGTCGTAATGGCTATTAAAAGTCGATATTGGTCGAAAAAAGCATAGAAAACAGCCAGAAGGGGTTTAATAAACAAAAAATACGAAAGTTTAGCAATATTCGTTCATATGGTTCATAATTAAAAACCGGATGTAAACAAAAGGGGTTCGACCAATGGCGGTATTTCGGTTCTAATTACATGATAATATATAGATCTTAATTTTCGTGTAAACAGATACGAAAAATAGTGATGGATACGATAAGAAAACAATCGTAATGTTTATAAATCCGAAATTATGTGGGAAACGAATAATGGTCGAGCATATAGCATACGATCAGAAAAATCGGGCGGAATTAGAATCGGGCGGAAATGAAAAATACCCAGAGGGGCCTTGCGGCCACTTTCAGTTTCGATTTGGGACTATCAGAAACCGGAAGTAAACAAATGGATTTTTACCTAATGGTAACTTTTCGTTTCGGATTATGTAATAATACATGGATCTTAATATTCGTATAAACGATGGAAATGTAATGAAAATTTAGTCATAATGTTTATACATCCGAAACGAATAGTATATAGTGGAGGAATAAAGGGATCGGACGGAGATGGGAAAATTACCCAATGGGGTCTTAGGGTCGTTTTAAGTTACGATTTTCGTCCATATATAAATTAAGATCCGAATGATAAATGAACGAAAATATAATATATACGAAACGCATAGGAAAGGACAGACAGCATTTCTGCTACATCAATTTAAAGGATGGAAAATGGTATAAGGGAGATTTTACCTAGTGGAAACTTACAGCATATGGGAAGAACCTATGGACAGCCTAACAAACATTAAACCAATGCAATAGGCAGGATGTAATGACGAATTTAAGATAGAGTAAAATTAATTAAGCTGTATAAAATTGGGGGATGCATAAAAAATGATCTATTTATCTGATAAGGCCTTTATATAGATCGAGGCAGAAATAGGGAGAGAATTATGAAGAGCAAGAAGGTAAATTATAAGATATAAATTAATGGATGATAAAACAGCCAATAAAAATAGGAGGTTAGTAATATAAGTCATGAACTAAAAAGAGAGCTAGTTAAAATGGATAGGTTAAGAATAATGCTTAAAATGGGTCTAATAATAAAAATGGGGAAGGGGGTAAAGGAGGGCTAATCATTAAGGAAATGGCACAGCTCAAAATCAGCGTTAAGACCGTGGGGTTGGAGCGTATTCATTAAAAAAATTCACCTCATTTCTTCTTTTCCTAGTCGTGTTTCCAGGCTTCCTCCTCTCCAGAAAGGTTCCAACTTCTGAACTGCCATAAATTGGAGTCCCTCTGGATTCTGACCATGTTTTAATTTAAAATGTAATGATACGCTGTGTTTGTCAAACCCTTTTTTTATGTTTCTTATATGTTCTTGTATGCGTATATTGAGAGGTCGTGTGGTACGCCCCACATATTTAAGTCCACAGGGGCAAGTCAAAACATATATGACGTTTTTAGAGAAACATGTCATTATTCCTTTAAGTTTAATTGGCTTGCCATTCCTTTCGATTACTGATGTTATTTGTTTTTTGCTTTTGGTGTTTCTACAGTTTAAGCAGTTCCCACATTGGTGGAAACCTGCTTGTAATCCAAAATGGTTGATCGTTTTCTTATTTCTCACTTTGTGTGTGAGTTCCATCTTTAGGTGGTGAAAAACATATTACTAACCTCCTATTTTTATTGGCTGTTTTATCATCCATTAATTTATATCTTATAATTTACCTTCTTGCTCTTCATAATTCTCTCCCTATTTCTGCTCGATCTATATAAAGGCCTTATCAGATAAATAGATCATTTTTTATGCATCCCCCAATTTTATACAGCTTAATTAATTTTACTCTATCTTAAATTCGTCATTACATCCTGCCTATTGCATTGGTTTAATGTTTGTTAGGCTGTCCATAGGTTCTTCCCATATGCTGTAAGTTTCCACTAGGTAAAATCTCCCTTATACCATTTTCCATCCTTTAAATTGATGTAGCAGAAATGCTGTCTGTCCTTTCCTATGCGTTTCGTATATATTATATTTTCGTTCATTTATCATTCGGATCTTAATTTATATATGGACGAAAATCGTAACTTAAAACGACCCTAAGACCCCATTGGGTAATTTTCCCATCTCCGTCCGATCCCTTATTCCTCCACTATATACTATTCGTTTCGGATGTATAAACATTATGACTAAATTTTCATTACATTTCCATCGTTTATACGAATATTAAGATCCATGTATTATTACATAATCCGAAACGAAAAGTTACCATTAGGTAAAAATCCATTTGTTTACTTCCGGTTTCTGATAGTCCCAAATTGAAACTGAAAGTGACCGCAAGGCCCCTCTGGGTATTTTTCATTTCCGCCCGATTCTAATTCCGCCCGATTTTTCTGATCGTATGCTATATGCTCGACCATTATTCGTTTCCCACATAATTTCGGATTTATAAACATTACGATTGTTTTCTTATCGTATCCATCACTATTTTTCGTATCTGTTTACACGAAAATTAAGATCTATATATTATCATGTAATTAGAACCGAAATACCGCCATTGGTCGAACCCCTTTTGTTTACATCCGGTTTTTAATTATGAACCATATGAACGAATATTGCTAAACTTTCATATTTTTTGTTTATTAAACCCCTTCTGGCTGTTTTCTATGCTTTTTTCGACCAATATCGACTTTTAATAGCCATTACGACCGGCCAGTCGTTCGTATTGTTTTCACCGCCATTTCGTATCGCAAAGCATTACTGGGTAAAATCCGAACGATCGGAAGTCAACTGACCAGAAGTAGGAAGTGATATTATTCTGATGCACTATAAAAGAGGACACCTTTACTTTGTATTTTATACTGACTTTTTTATGGACATTTACCTTTATACCGACTGAGGAAGGCTTTTTAAGCCGAAACGCGTCTCGGTAGATTCTGTCCTGTATTTTATTTTATTTATCCATTAAATTTTTCCCAATATTTGCCACCTTTCTCCGACCCCTTTTTTTTCTCCTTGGAAACTTGGATCCATCACCGCGGAGGCAAAGAGGTTTGGGTTCCCACCTCAAGAGGACCCAGAGCGACATAGATTGAGCCTGACATTACGAGGCTCTAAAATCGGTGAGTGTGCTTCATATTTTCTTTATCACATTTCTACGTATACGCAGCATTACGCTATGGGAGTGCCGTCTCCCGATTCTCTCTATTTTTAGTCTTCAGTACGAACAGAAAGAAGGGAAGTGCCACCCTATATTTGGCTGCAGGCTGTTTCTCCTCGAGCCGGGACCTTGTGGGCTCCCATAAATGTGAGTGGTTTGGATTTTGGTTATAATTCGAGCCTGTTCTATTCTGACTGTCTGCACTATCATCCTTTCTTGTGATGTGCTTTTTTTGAGGATTACTGGCGGATATGAGGATTCAGCACCAGCACTTATAAGAAGATCAGCACATCATTTTTCATCATCATTTTTGAGTATTCTATCAATATATACTTGAGCACTTTTTTGCACTGTTTGCACATTTGACCTGGACTCTACTCTATGCACCTTATTGACTTGATAATAATATTTTTAATACATTTTTTACTGCCACGGTTTATGAGTTTTTTAATAGATTTTATGGATTTTACATATTCATTGATTTATTAACATATTAATTGTACTAGATGCGCCGTATGGATATTCGCCTTTTAAAGAAAGCTTTTGGTTTGTTTTTGTTTTAATTTTGTGCAGCCATTTAGGAGTTAATGTTAATATGCTAATGAGGCATGACCTCATCCCCTGTGAGCCCGGGTTTTTCCTTCAGATCACGAGGCAGCTGCTTGAGGTAGGAGGTGTTATGTAGAGTTCTCACATTCTCATCCCTTAGAGTTCTAAACCCATGCAAAAGTTCTCCCAAAACGGTTTCTGTGTTTAGATTTAACCCTTATATATGTGTAGTTGTTATGTTAGTTCCTCTAGGAGGTTCAGTTATACAGAGTAAAATAGCACTATTGTTTAGCACAGGGCTTTGATTGTAAAATATCAACACAACAAATGATAAATCTGTGCTAATCCTATGCTTGGTGTCTGTAGGTGGATGTCACAGAGGATATTCTCATTGCCGTGTTTTATATATGTTTTTATTCAGGTATGATTTGTTTTATTTCCATTTTTATGTTTTATTTGTATTTTCCTGTTGAATTTATGTATTTTCTTTTTGTATATTTGTATATATTTATTGTATTGTAATGTGACTATATTACTCAGCATCGCGGATCACGAGACAGCTGCTTGAGATTAAAATCGCATGTTCCCAGCGATCCAGTTGCCGGTCTCATCTTTGATGCTCAACAACACACAAAACACAATGCAGAGTCCATATGAACCGGCAGCGAGGGTGTAGGCCAGTTACACTGGCATTGATATTCCATAGTACATGCTACACTGGGGTGAAATCAGTGCTTCAAACCTTGCACAAGCTTACCCTACTTAGCATCTCCTATACTTAACATGGGGAACAAAATAGTTTTTAGCATCTTGACAAGTGAGATATTATGAAATGCTGCCACAAGTTATCATCGGGACGCAAATTGACAAATTTTACAACTCCTGAAAACTGGTGCTAATTCCAAACTCGTGTAACCTGGCCAAGCGGAAGATCCTGAGCCTATAAAAAGGAATGGAGCACAGCCCATATCCCAAGGGCCCCATTCCATAGTTGATCACACAATGGATATAGCCAGTCATGTACGCGTCATGTGTGCTTACTTCCTCATACGTTGCTATATATGACTAAACCGTCTCCGATTCCAGCAGGAGGTAGAAATGGCACAGGGAATACCACGGGCACCTCGTGTCCAACAGACACAGCCCGCTGTGGAGGGTGTCACCAATGCCGAGTGCCTCCTGTTCGATCTTCAGGCTCTATCAAGAGCTGCAGAACCATCTGGAGTCCAGATCTGGGTCATGAATATCTGTCCCAGGGATAACCAAATTACTGTGCCTACGCTTCCTGGCACTGGGACCATTCAGCATCCCCTGTCGGTGTCAGCCAGAGCACCTTTTCAAAGATGCTCCACCACCCTGAGTAATGGCGCACTATGAAACAGGGTTTTTGGGAGATTGGAGAATTTCCTAATGTTTCCGATCCAACACAACATTTTGGATGACCTGAATCGATATTTCAACAAAATTTCGGTTGTGACTAAAATTTTTCATCCCAGCTGAAACGAACTGATATGTACCGAATTTTTCTGGCCTGCACATGTCTAAGAGAGATCTCGTAACCCTTCCTGGTAAAACATTTCTAAATAAATTATTCATTTCACTTCCCATTTTGCTAAACTGTTGCTTGCTTTGCATAAATGCTTTTTTAGCAATGCTTCATACATTGGATATATCATTTTATTAAAGCATTGAATAACCTTTTCAACTGCCTTATGTGACATAATAGAGCAGTGAGACAAATTTTGCATTATCATCTTGCTAAAATATATACATATGCTATTATTTGTTTTTCCTAATACAAATATCATTCACTCGCTGGTCACGATCACTAAATGGCTTTTGTTTAATTCATACAGTGTTAAATGACTTGCTTTATTGAAATCACTCAATTTGATTTCCTTTATTCCACCTTTATATCATATCAATGTCAAATCATTCTTGCAGTTTAGTACTCTGCATTCTGGATCACCTCTAGCTATTCTCTATACTCTGGTTAAAAAGAATTCCTGGCGAATAATTTTATATTCAGTTCTGTCCCTTTTTTAGAAGCAGTGAAAGTCCCCCTGGTTAGGTTTGACGTATCTGTTGTAATCTCCATGACCTTCTTTTCAATGCATTGAGATTTGTTTCTTATTACTTCTCCTTAATGTGTCATTCATCCTCCGAAACACCTGTCATAATCTGTTCTCCTATGAAAAATGGTAAAAAATATATTTTAGAGTTGACAGTCAATATTTTACTCACACCTAACAGGATACATTTTTATAATGTGCCGGTGTAGAATTTAAATAACATATTTTGTAATTAAACAAGACTACAGTGTTAGTAAATAATTTACCATTGCTGCTTATAATATATTACCAGGCAACAAGGAAATATATCTCCGTCTATTACTTTTACATTTCTGCATTATAAAAAATGGTATTATCTTGTATATCTTTAGGGATGGGATACTGGGAAATAATTGTTATGTACTTTGCATCAATACATTTTGGCTTGTGGATGAAAATAATATACAATTACAGGGATTCGCTATAGTGTCAAAATTAGAGGGGGAATTGAGAGGTTACACATTTAACCTCCTCCGCACCCCCTTCTGTTTTAACGATTTAGGTTTTAAACTCACCTGGAGCCAGCACTGGGCTCCTGTAAGTTGCAACATGCCACCTGACTTAGGGAGGCAGCTAATTCAATGTCTATCAATGCCAAGCTCATGGAGAGTCATTGGGGCTAGATAGATCCTGAAGGTCACAATACTCCTTGTAATCTTCCGACTTGACTACTGTAACAATCTTCTAGCTGGCCTCACTCTCCCCCCCCCCACAGTCTATCCTAAATGCCACCTCACCCATCGCTTTGTCTCTACTGCTCCTCTCTGCGAGTCCCTCCACTGGCTCCCCATGCGCTGTAGAATTAAATTCAAATACCTCACCCTGACCTACAAAGCCCTCACTAACTCAGCTCACCACTACCTGTCCTCACTAATAACCAAATACACCCAAGCACGCTCCCTAATATCAACCATTGACCTGTGCCTAGCTTATCCCAACATCGTCTCTCCCTACGCTAGACTTCAAGATTTCTCACGACCAGTCCCCATCCTCTAAAAAGCTCTCCCTCGTACTGCCCAACTTTCCCTAATTTACTTTCCTTCAAATGCCCCCATAAGACATTCCTGTTCAGGGAGACCTACCACCCAACTCACTAATACACTCCACTTTCAACCAGTCCACCACTCTCACCTTGCAGTCGTCGCCTCTGGTTTCTCATCCTCCAACCCTACTATATTGCACGTTCCCTACAAGAATAGGGGCCTCATTTCCTCCTGTGTTGGTATGTCAAATATTGTTTGGGCTCAATGTATTGTAACACTGTCTATATTGTGCTCTCACTCCATACAACGTTGCGCTGCAGGGTCGCGGAGTGATTCGCAGAGGGAGACTGGGGACTATTTGTCCCCAGTCTCACTCTGCTCCCGGCAGCAGGAAGCGACGGATCGGGCCACCATTCGAGTTGTGAGATGAGAGGTGAGTATATGATTTTTTGGGGGGTTCAGCTGGTGATATCTGATTCTGCAGAAGTGGTATCAGTTAGCACCAGCTTCAAGCTGTGGTTAACTTGTGGTGCAGTAATTATCAATCCTCCCTAAGTAAATGGATTATAACTCTCACATTGTTGATACTGCCAGATTGCATACCTTGAATGATCACGTTTGGCTCCTTGTTATCTTAAATGGATGTAGCACGTAATGCTCACTTATTGACACAATGTCCTCCGTACGTCAGATGTAGAAAGAAGCCTCTGAAGACAGATTTAACTGCGGTGTGATTAATGGTGTGTCTTCAACTTCTTTGTCTCTGCCCTTTTCTTTGCCCCTTCCCTTCACCCACTTCCCTTACCTCTCTTCTTTCATGAATGGTGTGTGATTCAGTGAGTGAAACAGATGTGAATGGGGGGGTGTTTCTATTCCACCCCCTCTAATCCTCATTGTGTTTCCCTTTTGCCCTTTTATATCTTTCTCTTCTCCCTTTCCGTGATTCTGCACTTTTCCCTTCTTTGCCCCCTTAACGTCACCCACTCAACTTTTACTAGCTTCTTGCATGAAAGGTGTGTGATTCAGTGAGTGAAACAGATGTGAAAGATGTGTGAATGGTCCAGGCCTCGAGTCCAGCAGGAACGCGTGGGAACGCTGTTCCCACGTTAAGCCATAGACCGAGAAGCGCCTGTGGGGCGATTGCCATCCTCCTGTTAATCACGGCCGCGTGTGTGAGGAGTTCCGCTTCCTCTGCTTCCGCTTCCTCTGACAGTGAGTCCGGCGCACTCTCATGATGCATCATGCGCTGGACTCCCTGTCAGGTGGCCAGCACGTGAGGAGACCGGCCCCTCCCACCCAGACTACCAGTGAACCGACCCAGACCAGCGGGGAATCATGCTCCCCTTCCCTGTGCCCAAGGGACCAGCAGTGATTTGGCCCCCTCCCTGCAAAGAAGGTAAGCAGGAGAGGGGGAATAATATCATTGTATGTAGTTTTTTTTTTTTTCTGACTGGACTAAGAGGAGCAGAGTGCTGCCACTCACCGCATGATCCAACACCACTAAAAGTAAGAGCCCTACCAGAACCCTGTCTGATCTCTGAACAGCTGCAGCCTTTATTAATGTGCAGCGGCTGGAGAGATCAACAGAGATCAGGCAGGACAGGCACAGCTCCTGTGTGCATCTGGAATAATGGACGATTGCCCCCTCCCTCCACTTAACCCCTTCCTGGAGGCCCTGCAGCAAAATCCCCTTCCCTCCACAACCCCTCCCTCACCGAGTGACCCCCACAGCCTCCTCCCTCCCTCCCTGTCTCTCAGGTTGCTGTTAAATTGTAATGGAGGCTGTGGGGGTCCCACAATCTGCAGCCAGGACAGTCTCCCTCACATCCACCTGCCACAAGTCAAACCTGTAACCAGTCTGCCAGGTTTGAATGGAGTGGGGGAAGGGGGAGTGTAAGCCAGGCTGCCAGCTTTACTTATTAATCACATTACAGGGAGTTTAATTGCTGTGAAGCTCTGTGTCCCTTCATACAGACCAGGCATGACTGTGGAGCTCTGTGTCCCCTCATAAAGACCAGGCATGACTGTGGAGCTCTGTGTCCCCTCACACACACCAGGCATGACTGTGGAGCTCTGTGTACCCTCATACAGAACAGGCATGACTGTGGAGCTCTGTGTCCCCCTCATACAGACCAGGCATGACTGTGGAGCTCTGTGTCCCCTCACACACCCCAGGCATGACTGTGGAGCTCTGTGTCCCCTCATACAGAACAGGCATGACTGTGGAGCTCTGTGTCCCCTCATACAGACCAGGCATGACTGTGGAGCTCTGTGTCCCCTCACACACACCAGGCATGACTGTGGAGCTCTGTGTCCCCTCACACATACCAGGCATGACTGTGGAGCTCTGTGTCCCCTCATACAGAACAGGCATGACTGTGGAGCTCTGTGTCCCCTCATACAGAACAGGCATGACTCTGGAGCTCTGTGTCCCCTCATACAGACCAGGCATGACTGTGGAGCTCTGTGTCCCCTCACACACACCAGGCATGACTGTGGAGCTCTGTGTCCCTTCATACAGACCAGGCATGACTGTGGAGCTCTGTGTCCCCTCACACACACCAGGCATGACTGGAGCTCTGTGACACCCTCAGTCACACCAGGCATGACTGTGGAGCTCTGTGTCCCCTCATACAGACCAGGCATGACTGTGGAGCTCTGTGTCCCCTCACACACACCAGGCATGACTGTGGAGCTCTGTGTCCCCTCACACACACCGTGCATGACTGTGGAGCTCTGTGACACCCTCATACACACCGCACATTACTGTGGGTTTTATTGCTGTGGAGCTCTGATACATTCATACACACTGCACATTGCTGTGGTTTGATGTGACTAGTTTGAGGGGGGCCAGCAGCATTTTCTCTTTGGACCCACGCATAGGAGTGCGTAGGGGGTAGGCAAACACTAATGTTGAGTGAAGAGGTCTTCTTTCACCTCTTACATTGACCTTTTAGATGTCCCTCATCTAATTCAAAGAGCAAAAGTCCTATAAAAAAATAATACAGCTCTTTAAAAAATTGGGAAACAAAGCTTTCGTCATATAAATACAAAAAGATGTTCAATAAAAGTTTTTAAGAAAAAAAAAAAGATATTACATTTATATATTGAATCCTATGGGATTCCCATGTTTAACCTGTTTGACTGAAACACCGAAAATGTATTGTATAAGTGTGTGTGCATACATATGCGTGTATATATATATATATATGTTTATTATTGCAGAGGCCATTTGCACATCACAGCAATTCAAAGACTGGCATCACAGAGTTCCTGTGCTACATTCCACATATGCAGCAAGGAACTCTGGGTAAGACATGCAAATGACATCTGCGTTGCATACGGGAATGTACCACAGGAGCTCTGGGATACAGTTCTTCGAATTGCTGTGATGTGCAAATGGCTTCTGAAATAATAAACTTTATTAATTATTGTGTGGAGGCTTTTTATCTCATTTTTTGCCCTCCACCACTAATATATAAATATATATATATATATATATATATATATATATACAAACACACTTTTTTTTCGCGGGGTTGGGGATAGTGGAGGAAATCTTGGGCGAGTTCCCTCACTTTTTTCCCCAGGACTTGACCCCTGGAATGGTCAGTAACCTGGTTGGGGCCTTGACGTGGCGTTACTGCTCACATGGATGCCCCATGTACCAATCCAACTGATTGAGTGAGTGGAAAATGTGTGGCAGGCATGTTGTGTGTTTGTGCAGCATTTTGAGTCACTATACAGTTGTTGATAGACTACATAATTGTTGTTGAGCACAAATTCATGGGTAAAATTTTGTGAGTGTTTTTTTTTTTTAAGAAGGCATACCTGCAATTAAATGGCTCTAGCTCAACAGGAAATTAAAACAGGCCACATAAAGTATATATTAGGAGAAACTAGACACCCAGACGAATCAAATGAGGGGTTACATAAAATTCTATCATAAAAATAGAGGGCGCAACAACATGTGGAATTTACAGTTTCTTTTTTTCAGCAAAATGCCAAATTCCACAAGTTGTTGCGGGCTCAATATTTATGATAGAATAATAAGTAACCCCACGTTTGATTCATCTGGAAGTCTACTTTGTCCGGATATATACTTTATTTGGCATATTTTAGATCCCTGTTGAGCTAGAGCTATTTAATTGCAGGTATGCCTCCTTTCAAAAACCGCTGTAAAAAGCTTCTCTAAATTTATTTTGCGCACGGTGCAAATTAGCGCCTCGTGCTCCATCTAGGGGGACCCAGACCACTAAACCTGGGTCTCATTTTTATCACAAGGGTTGGGGCTTTGCATTGAGCTAGAGAAAGGCCTAGTTTTCAAAGATTTTATCATGTCTGAAGTGATTGAAATAATTTTATTTTTTTATTTTTGCACAAATCCAAATTCCACAAGTTGTTGCGGGCTCAATATTTATGATAGAATAATAAGTAACCCCACGTTTGATTCATCTGGAAGTCTAATTTGTCAGGATATATACTTTATTTGGCATATTTTAGATCACTGTTGAGCTAGAGCCATTTATTTGCAGGTATGCCTCCTTTCAAAAACCGCCGTAAAAAGCTTCTCTAAATTTATTTTGCGCACGGTGCAAATTAGCACCTCCAACGCTGCCTAAACTCGATCTATGCAATCAAATTGGATCTATTATTTTATAGGAGGGATATATTTATATAGTTAAGCAAAAAAAATTATCTTACTCCAAAAATTAATATGAAATTATGCAATATAAATCTTGACCTATTATGATTTTTTTTTTTACATTAAATATGATGTTTTTTGAATAAAGTTATGAACAACAAAATAAATTTAAAAATGTGTCATAAATGTCTCTTTTTTTGTGGAATTTTGTCTAGTTTTAGAAAATATATAGCTTTTCCATTTCAATTGGTTTAGATATACTAATTTTATGCATTACATACAATGAGTCATGACATAAGAAAAAAGCAGATTTTTTTGATTTTTAGAAAACTGCATATTTTTGCACAAAAAAAGCATGAAATATTCTCCATTACACCATTTTTAAAAATGTACTTAATGTAGCAATATATAACCACAAAAGTTCTGGTCATAATGTGTAGATAGAAAAAAATATGCAATGTTGTTTATCTGAATTTTAACAAAATTGTAATTTTTTTTACACGTTTTTAGTTTTTTTTAAAAGACTTCTTTACTTATACATATAATAATGATATATTTTGAATCTATGGAGTCTGCTGAAAAAAAGGACATATAATTTGTCTGGGTCATATAATAAAACTTGACTTCAAATCGCATTTAAACATGATGAGCACAAAGCGGTAAAAATGAGCACAGCACACAACGGTGAAACGGCTCAGCAGCGAAAGGGTTAAGGCATACAAATAAAAAGCGTCAGAAAGAATATTCTATTTGTTGAATTCCTGTAATCCTCAGATATTCAGAAAACATTTTATCTGTAACAGGAAAACGTTCTATAATAAATGAAATGTTCATGACATTGCAAATGTGTTTGTTGAAGGGCACAGGTGACATATTAACTGACCTCCTAACATATGATCTTGAAATTGTTCTGCAATTTCAATTTAGGCACCATCCTTAATGAGATTAAATTGTACTCTTGGATGTTTGTTACTTATCCACAGATGTAAAATGTTTTATTCAATTACAGGAAGCTTTTCTGCAACAATATATACAGTGTCGAAAACTGCATTTCGATTGATTTTCCAAAAGACCTTTATCTGTTTTGAATTCAAAGAATTTTGGGAAGGCTTGTTAAACTTGGTATTATTGCATTAAATGTAGCAATTCTTAAAGGTAAATCAATCCATATAAACTGATCCTCCTTTTAATCAGCTGAATGGTTTCTGGCTACCTGCTGATATTCTACTTTGTAGAAACTATTTTCTCATTACATAGGAAGTTTACTGCTGTGTTCAATTTTATTTTAATTAATTCATTTTCAATGTGTTGCTTTCATTTAAAAATTTAAACAGCTTACAACAGAGCACTTCCAATCCTTGTGCTAATTAAAGTGAAGTGCTTCAAGTGAATGGAAATACAAATGTTTCACAGTTGAAATTCATGAATAACTTGCATAGGTAAGTTGCAAAGGTCATTTATATATATATTGTCTAAAAACAAACTTAAAAAGGATGTTTTTCCAGCATTTATTGAAGAAAATACAATCTTTTTATAATTGAAAATGTATATTTGTCACAAATGCCTAGCACACATGGCCATCCCAGGCGACACAAGTTACATGATCACCTTTTTGCTAGACTTTAGCAATATATTAGCATTAGATTAGGTCATAGGCACATTTTTATAACTTTTGGATGCAGAAGTGCCCAACTGCAATTCCACGTTCACTGATCCTCCCTCCTTACATTTTGAGGGACACCTTGATTCCACAACAATCATTTAATCACTATCTCTGCATCAAGCCAGGTTCATTGTCTCGGAGTTACACTTGATTCGGCTCTTTCCTTCATCCCCAATATCCAGTCTCTTTCCTCCTCCTGCCGCTACAAACTACATAATATTTCCAGAATTCAACCATTTCTTACCACTGACACCACAAAGCAACTCATCCATGCCCTTGTAATCTCCCGTCTTGACTATTGTAATAATCTTCTAGTTGGCCTCCCTCTCTCTCGCCTCTCCCCACTGCAATCCATTCTGACTGCCTCTGCCAGGCTCATCCACCTCACCCGCCACTCTGTCTCTCCCGCTCCTCTCTGTGAGTCCCTTCACTGGCTCCCCATCCAATAAAGAATTAAATTCAAAATCCTTACCCTGACCTACAAAGCTCTCAATTTCTCAGCTCCCCACTACCTGTCCTCACTAATCACCAAATACGCCCCAGCCCGCTCCCTAAGATCAAACAGTGACATGCGCTTAGCTTTTCCCTGCATCACCTCTTCCCATGATAGACTGCAGGACTTCTCCCGCACAGCCCCCATTCTCTGGAACACTCTCCCTTGTACGGTCAGATTTTCCCCTAATTTCTCTTCCTTCAAACGCTCCCTTAAGACTTTCCTATTTAGGGAAGCCACCAGTGGCGTAACTAGAAACCTGAGGGCCCCGGTGCAAGAATCCATGAAGGGCCCCCCCAACCCCCCAAAAAAATCTATATTTTTACTTTTTTTCCTGCAATATAAAAAAGATAGTATTGCCCCCAGCTGACACGGATATATACTGTATATTGCCCCCAGCTCACATGGATATATATATTGCCCCAGCTCACATGGACATATATATTGCCCCCAGCTCACATGGACATATATTGCCCCCAAGCCACACATGGATATTTTTGCCCCCAGCTCCTGTATAAATTTGCCCCGGCTCATGGATATATTGCCCCAGCTCATGGATATATTTGCCCCCAGCTCATGGCTATATTTGCCCCAGCTCATGGATACTGTCCCAGCTCATGGATACTGCCCCAGCTCATGGATATACTGCCCCCAGCTCATGGATACTGCCCCAGCTCATGGATATACTGCCCCAGCTCATGGATATACTGCCCCAGCTCATGGATACTGCCCCAGCTCATGGATATATTTGCCCCCAGCTCATGGATATATTGCCCCAGCACATGGATAATGCCCCAGCTCATGGATATACTGCCCCAGCTCATGGATATACTGCCCCCAGCTTATGGATATACTGCCCCAGCTCATGGATATACTGTCCCCAGCTCATGGATATACTGCCCCCAGCTCATGGATATACTGCCCCAGCTCATGGATATACTGCTCCCAGCTCATGGATATACTGCCCCAGCTCATGGATACTGCCCCAGCACATGGATAATGCCCCAGCTCATGGATATACTGCCCCAGCTCATGGATATGCCCCAGCTCATGGATATACTGCCCCAGCTCATGGATATACTGCCCCAACTCATGGATATATTGCCCCAGCTCATGGATATACTGCCCCCAGCTCATGGATATACTGCCCCCAGCTCATGGATATACTGCCCCAGCTCATGGATATATTGCCCCAGCTCATGGATATACTGCCCCCAGCTCATGGATATACTGCCCCCAGCTCATGGATATACTGTCCCAGCTCACGGATACTGCCCCAGCTCATGGATATACTGCCCCCAGCTCATGGATACTGCCCAGCTCATGGATATACTGCCCCCAGCTCATGGATATATTGCCCCAGCTCATGGATATATTGCCCCAGCTCATGGATATACTGCCCAAGCTCATGAATATACTGCCCCAGCTAATGGATAGATTTGCCCCCAGCTCTTATGGGTATATAGGGCCCCCCAGCTCACCTCAGGCTCCTCTGCTGCCGCCGTTCCTCTCCGTGGTGAGCGGCCGCTGAAAGCATGCAGCCTGGCCGCTCACCGGAAACCACCTGACCAGCGCAGCCGAGTTCTCGCGAGATCTCGTGCGCTGGTCAGCTAGTTCCCATCCCACTCGAGCGGCCAAGCTGCAAGCCAGCGGGCCGCTCGCAGGGAGGGGAACAGCCGGCGGCGCTGCTCCCAGATTCCGGCGCTTTTTGCTGGAATCTGGCGGCGGCGCTGGGCACCCCTCTAGTGGCGGAATGCCAGGGCCCGGTCGCAACTGCGACCGCTGCGACCCTGGTACTTCCGCCACTGGAAGCCACCCTACTCACTGATGCAACGAGTCCATCACTCTCACCTTGCAGTCTCTCTCTTATACAACATACACACAGTATGTTATTTCTATCACTACAATAGTTGTCTGTACTTGATGTCCAATCGCTACTGTTGGAGCCTATTGATGAAGCCCAAATTTGTCATTTTCTAGAGCAATGCAAAGGAATGTCACATACTGCAAACAAAATTAATTAGCAAATGGGTTCCAGAATGCGCTGCCTAATTTTTAGCACCCTAGACATGGCATCCAAGATGTGCAAGGTGTTTGAACAGCTTGGGGACCTGTTTTTTCATGGATCCCCAGCTGTATTATTATACTTCTAGTAGCACGTTCTGCCTCTCAAATAAACTTACAGGGTTATTCAGAGAAAGGTGAAACTCTGGAGAACTTTTGGAGACGTGAAAATTCTAGGTCAAAATAATCAAACCAGAAAAATTCTCCCATTTATCTCACTACCAAATCGTCTATTTTGACATAGAATTTTCACTTCACCAAAAGTTCTGCAGAGTTTCACCTTCCTCGGAATAACCCTGTATCTGTCTGCATTTTTACACTGTAGGCAATGCAAGTAGTTTTTCATAAATTCACTGAATCCTGCCATTTATGAAAAATCATTTGGGAGTGAAGGGGTTAGACTGAGTTTTTATACCATGGATTCACCTACATCAATCAGTGACCTCACATATTTTTTAGTCTGTCAATTCCCAGAATCCAGGTCCTTTCACAGTCTGGTATTGACTGAAACTGTTCCTGTCTCCTTTACTGATTTTGAATTTCTTTTCTTTATATTTCTCACTTTTAGCTTATGTTTTCAGTACACAATTTTCCAGACCCATTTGTTATTGGACTGTTCTTTTCTCTGGTATTCTCTTCTTCAGGCCTGTATACTAAGAGAGTTATTCAAAGAGCACTAGGGTTTGCCGAAGTTGCAAAGACTGTCAAAAATCGCAGTTGTATCAATGGATGCAAACACTGGTGTGTCACAAAAGTAAAATTAAAACAGCAGCAGGAGGAGCTTCACAGTGAAGCTTCTGCTGACAATTTTTTAATTTTCGATTCATGAAATGGCTGCATTTTGTAGAAGTTGCAAACACTGGTGATTATTGTAATTTTTGAAACAGCAAAAACACCAACGATCTTTGTATAACCGCTATAGGTTACATGCATATGGCGGCTTGTCAGCTTTTTTCTGCGGCTGGTAGGCGCTGTGTTCGGCGGCTTGTCGGCTACGTTTGGTGGCTGTCTGGCAGGAAGGTGGGTGCGTTTGGGATTTTATCTGCGTTTATCGGATCAATCCGAAAATTTGGATCGTATCGGCGGTGGTTTCCAGCAGAATTTTGTCAGGTGTTCAGTGGTTTTATGGTTAATCTGGTGCATTCCCTGCACTCCAGGGACAATGCGGTAAATGCTGAATTCACTGCAGTTTGGGGAATTTGATTAGATCTTTGATAATATGTAGTTTGCATGGATAATTATTTTTACTAAATTAGCTATAATGTAATCTGTGTAACATTTGCTATTATCCAATATACATCTCAAACTTCTCATTCTAACAATGTAACCAACATTGTATGGGATTTACTGACAAAAGAGTGCAGTGTTAGGGCTAAATAACAAACAAAAAGCCAACTGTTAACATTTTGCGTGCGCAAATCACCGCTGGAATTACAATCATCACGCTTCTTTTCATCCAACGATCAATACTGTGCGCAAACAGGATGCGGCCAAATGCACGATGGTGATGGCGCCAGTTCCGCAATTAACCCCTTGCTGCCACCTATGGTGAAGATAGGGGGTTCCAATGAACCCCCTATATCCTGATCCGTGACAGCTAGGAGTTAATGTATGATATCATTGGAACGGCCAGAGCATGGCCTTTCCAATGATACCAAACATGACCATGTACAGTGTAACAAAAAAATTAAACATTTAAAAAAAAATTAAAAACTTTTTTGTTTCTGTTTTGTTTTATTAAAGGAACACTCTACTCAAAAATCACCCCCCCGTTTTTTTATCCTAACCTATCCCTATTCCCTTAATAAATCTTTATTTTTTAATTTTTTACTTGTAACTGTAATACTTACCCTAAAATCCTCTTGTTTCCAGCAGTGTTTTTTTTTTTTTTATACTCACCTCCCTCCTCTTCCGCTCCCGTCCTTCTTGCATTGAAGTTGCCTTCTGGTTTACGTGAGAAGCGCGCATGCGCGCCTCTCACGTAAGCCAGCCAATCGGCAGGCTTCCTCCCGGCTCCCTCTGAGGATTAGTGTTGCGCGCAAGAGGATGCCCGCAACACTAACCCTCAGAGGGAGCCGCCAACTTCTGCGGTGAGTTAGAGACGTCATCGCGCTGAAAGCGCGATGACGTCTCCTACTCGGCAAAAGTCGGCAGAAGCGGGAGGGGGGACAGAGGGCAGGATACTCCGGGCATCATGACCACCTAAAATAGCTTAGGTGGTCATGTTGCCTAGAGTATCCCTTTAATGCAGCAATATTGTTCCCATTTCAATTATAATGTGAACAATGATGCTGCACTAACGATTTTTTCTATGGTGGCGTTTGCTAAAAAACACGTAATTTTCCCCAAATAAAGTAATGAGTCCCCGTTTCTAATTTTTTTAACAAGCGCAACCCATAGAAAATATAACCGCAAACGCTCACATGTTAAAATGTGAAAAAAAAAACACTTTACACGTTGTAAATTATTGAAAATTCGAATTTTATTGTATTTTATGTTATAATATACAGACAGGACATAACGTATACATATAATAGTGATATATTATGAATCTGCCGAGTCTCCCGGAAAGAATGATATATAATATGTCTGGGTCATATAATAAAATGTGACTTCAAATCGCATTTAAAGATGATGAGCGAAACCGGTAAAAATGAGCTCAGCACAGAGGTGTGAAAAGGCTCAGCAGCGAAAGGGTTAAAGGAATAGTGAGTTTTCCATGAAATAAAGGTTAAGAATAAAAACAAAAAATTCCTTCAAATATCGTGCCTAGGAGGTCCCCATAACCTGCCCGTGAAGTGGCGGATTTGTAGGATGTATAAAAACATTTAAAAACAAAAAAAATGACATTTCAAATGACGGTAAATGTTTTTCCTTTAATCTATTCATATACAACTGCTTGGGGCAGCAGCCTGTATGAAAAGAGGAGACATTTTAGGACACGAAGAACAAGTTTAGTGATTTTTTTTGGCTACATTATGGTGAAACTTATGCAGGCTTTGGTTGAAAGTAACAATAGGTGCTTTAAAATTGGGCCTTTAGTGTCGGCAACAGTGCCGTCACACTGTAACCCCTCTGTGATATTGTGGAAGAGTGCAGGGTTGGACCCTGCAGTCAAATATTAAAATTATATGAATCTGGTACAGGTGTCAGTGCACCTAAATATTTTGCCTTTGGTGGCAGCAAGTGCCTTCACACCGTAACCCCTCTGTGGTATTGTGGAAGAGTGCAGTGGTGGACCCTGCGGTCCAATATTAAAATGATATGAATCTGGTATAGGCGTCAGTGGCAGTGCACCCAAATATTGTGCCTTTGGTGGCAGCAAGTGCCTTCACACCATAACCCCTCTGTGGTATTGTGGAAGAGTGCAGTGGTGGACCCTGCGGTCCAATATTAAAATGATATGAATCTGGTATAGAACGTCAGTGCTCCCAAATATTTTGCCTTTGGTGGCAGCAAGTGCCTTCACACTGTAACCCCTCTGAGGTATTGTGGAAGAGTGCAGTGGGGGAGGTTTTAGTAATGCAGAAGAGATCCCCGATCTATTAAGTTACATCAGCAGCTATAACAAAACTGGGTCAGCAATGTTTAGGCATTTGAACTGTGCTACTGTATATGGTGAGAATCGGCGCACACCAGTAGCAACAAGAAGCAAACAGAACAGGCAGGGAATACACAGAGAGAATAGTCAAATGGCAGGCAAAGTCAGCAACAGATCGGGTCCTCAGAACAAGCAGGGTCAGTAATAAGTATACAAACTGATTCTGTAAGCTAGCGATGCGGGAATAAAGGCTGAGACACACTGAGCGTGTAGCGACGCACAGTATAGCGAAGAGAAGCAAACATTTTGCAGGCTTGACTTCACTCCACTCCGCCTCGCAGCATGTCTACACTGCATTACGTTTGCTTCTCACCGCACTGGACAGGAATCCACTAACTAAATTAAAATGTACACACAAAACCGTTTTACTTTCACAAAGCACATGCTATATAGGCAAAAAAAGTTTCTACTGAATAAAATACATCAAAAATTACTGTTAATTTAATAGGAATAGTGTAAAAATATATAAAAAAAGGTAACCCCTGAACATATATATTATAGGGACACGGAGCGCTGTGTATAGAGTAGGGATGTATGTGAGTGTGAGGCGCAGAAAAATTCTGTTTTTAAAATACCGGAAGCGGAGCTATGAATGATCTTCAGACATCAACCAGGGGCCCAGCCACACTGTCAAACCGATACAATGAGCCTGCCTCAGTCCCACATTCTAAACATGAGCAGGCACACTGCATAATTTGGCATCGCCCCCTCATGTGACACGCATAGCCAGGGCACGCAGCAGCAGAAAAGTCTGGAGGACAAACCCCAAAGCTTAGGGTGCGGCCCTGCAGCCTGCGTGCTTCCACTGTAGTGTGAAGGAGGACTGGGCAGAGAGGCCGAGAGAAGATTTTTAAAATCTTGAATAATCTGAGGGAGGGGAGGGGGTGTGTGTGTGTAATGTTCTGCTCGGGGAGGGGGGTGTAATGTTCTGCTCGGGGTAGAATGTTTTTCTGGGGGGTGTAATGTTTTGCTGGGAGGGGTAATGTTCTGCTGGGGGGTGTAATGTTTTGCTGGGGGGTAATGTTCTGCTGGGGAGGTGTGTGTGTAATGTTCTGTTGGGGGTGTGTGTGTGTAATGTGCTGCTGGGTTGTGTGTAATGTTCTGCTGGGTGTGTATGTGTGTGTGTGTGTGTGTAATGTTCTGCTGGGGGGTTTGAGTAAACTGATATCGGTACATTACTGTGAGGTTTATTGCTGTGGAGCTCTCTGATACACTCATACACACTGCACATTACTGTGAGTTTTATTGTTGTGGAGCTCTGTGATACAGTAATGGGCACTGTGTATGAGTGTGAGTTTTATTGCTGTGGAGCTCAGTGATACTTTCATGGACACAAACTGAACATTACTCTGAGGTTTATTGCTGTGGCGCTCTGTGATATGCTCATACACAGCTCACATTACTGTGAGTTTTATTGCTGTGGAGCTCTGTCATACGCTCATACACAGCACACAATACTGTGAGGTTTATTGCTGTGGAGCTCTGTCATACGCTATATGAAATTAATTTAAGGGGGGAGGGAGTGAAAGTAATTAAAGGGGAAAAATGAATTAAGGGGGAGTGAATTGAATTAGAGGACGAGGACCCTGCTGCCAGTTTGCTTCTGGAGACCTGGAGTCGAACAGTGTACCACAGTAACAGAGTGAGAGTGGTAGGTAGCAGGATCACAGGGAAACACTGGGAGTGGCAGGCAACAAAAATGCAAGCAACAAAAATGCTTGCACCGGCCCTGGATACCACACACAGACATATACGTATATTTCAACTCGCAGACCTATATATACGTATATATCAACATGCAGATATATATATATACACCCACCCACAGACCTCAGACCATATATACACATACGCACATGGGGAGGTGGCATGTGGACAATCTCAACTAAATGTGCCCCCCCCCGCCATTTGGCTGATCCCTCCAGAAGAAATGTTGAACCCGACAGAGCAGAGAATATATATATTATTCTCTGCTCTATCGGGTTCAACATTTCTTCTGGAGGGATCAGCCAAATGGGGGGGCAATTAGTTGCCAAAATGTGTGTGTAATACAAGTCTGGATATATATATTTATAAGCATATAGATATATATCTTATCTATATATATACATCATACCTGCCCTTACCTTCCCCTATAAATTTGCTAAAAATATACACACAAAAAAAACAAACCACTGCCTGAGACCCCGCGCAGCCCACATGCCACCCCCCTCTACCTGGCTGAATGTATCTAATATATATAATTAAATACATTCAGCCAGATAGAGAAAGAAAAAAAGTTTTATTTTATGTTCTCGGGTACATTTAAAAATGTCCTTGGATTTAATTTTTTTATAAATGTGTCACCTTACCTTACCCTGGTGATCAGTGGGGGCTCCCTGGATCCTGGTTGTGGGGGGTCGGCCTTGGCCACAGGTGTAGTGTCTCCCTCCCTGCGCTGCCTGTCTCTGCCACATGCACCCGGGCGGCTAGCCCGCACACAGGGGCGGATCCAGAGACTAGTCTCGGGAGGGGCACTTACAGAAAATAAGGTGTTTTAGCAGAGAGCCCTACTCACGAGAATTTACAGAGGGCCCGGCTCACAGGAGCTTACAATCTAGAGGAGCAGAGGGCCCGGCTCACAGGAGCTTACAATCTAGAGGAGCTGAGGGCACCCAGGAGCTTACAATCTAGAGGAGCAGAGGGCACCCAGGAGCTTACAATCTAGAGGAGCAGAGGACACCCAGGAGCTTACAATCTAGAGGAGCAGAGGGCACCCCGGATTTTACAATCTAGAGGAGCAGAGAGCCCCAGCTCACACATGAATTTGCCCCCAGCTCAAGGATTTGCCCAGCTCATGGATTTGCCCAGCACATGGATTTGCCCAGCTCATGGATTTGCCCCAGGTCATGGATTTGCCCAGCTCATGTATTTGCCCAGCTCATGTATTTGCCCCCAGGTCATGGATTTGCCCAGCACATGGATTTGCCCCAGCTCATGGATTTGCCCCCAGGTCATGGATTTGCCCAGCTCATGGATTTGCCCCAGGTCATGGATTTGCCCAGCACATGGATTTGCCCAGCTCATGGATTTGCCCCCAGGTCATGGATTTGCCCAGCTCATGGATTTGCCCAGCTCATGTATTTGCCCCCAGGTCATGGATTTGCCCCCAGGTCATGGATTTGCCCCAGCTCATGGATTTGCCCCAGCTCATGGATTTGCCCAGCTCATGGATTTGCCCCCAGCTCATGGATTTGCCCCAGCTCATGGAATTTGCCCCCAGCTCATGGATTTGCCCCCAGCTCATGGATTTGCCCAGCTCATGGATTTGCCCAGCTCATGGATTTGCCCCCAGCTCATGGATTTGCCCCAGCACATGGATTTGCCCCAGCTCATGGATTTGCCCCAGGTCACACATGGATTTGCCCCCAGGTCACACACGGATTTGCCCCAGCTCATGGATTTGCCCCCAGGTCACACATGGATTTGCCCCCAGGTCATGGATTTGCCCCCAGGTCATGGATTTGCCCCCAGCTCTCACCTGGATTGTTGCCCCAGCTCCGGCAGGGGGTTGAGGGACCCAGATGCCGGGCAGCGCGGGAGCGCTTGCCCGATCTTGAACAGTCCGTCCTGTGAAGTGGATGCGGCTGTGTGCGTGCGCAGCCGGTCACGCGGTCCGGCCAGTCAGGTGGTACTGAGACTCAGTACCACCTGAGTAGCCGGACCACGTGACCGGCTGCGCACGCACACAGCCGCATCCACTTCACAGGACGGACTGTTCAAGACCGGGCAGGCGCTCTCGCGCTGCCCGGCATCTGGGTCCCTCAACCCCCGGGCCAAATCTCGGGGGGGGGCAATTGCCCCCCCCCTGGATCCGCCCCTGCCCGCACAGTCGCAGCTCTGTCATCCGGCGGCCACATGCTCCTCAAGGGGATCCTTGGGAGGCCCCGGCAGGCTGCCCTCTACAGTGCCTGATTAGAGGGCCGTACCTGCCTGATGTTTTAGTAACAAGAATGTTTTATCCCATAGGCTTTAATGTTAAAAATATTCCCATTTTAATTCAATATCTAATAAACCGTTGCTTATAATATTCTACAGTAAAGAGTCTCTTTATTTCTAGATTTTTTTGTATTTTTTAAGCATTTTTTATACTTTTTTTAAAAAAAAAATATTTTCGAACTTTTGCCGAACGTTCCAAAAAGTTCGAAGTTCGCGAACGTTCGAACAGCCGATGTTGGATTCGAACTCCGGACAGATCCGAACCGAACTCTCATCCCTATTAGTAATTACAATCATTCTAGAGCAGAGCACCCTGGCCTGAGGGGTAGCCTGACTGTGTTAAGAGAACTGGAAGGATTTTAATGGCTTCCCAGTGTAGTGAACTTTTATAATATTGCTCCCCGTGTTATATTCGAGTCTTGAGTATTCTCTCATTTCCATAATAAATCTCTATCCTTCGTGTTATATTCGGGTCGCGCTATACTCGAGTATCTACGGTATATTTCCATTTTTCCAGTAATGTAATATAAAACATTTATTAACCCCTTAAGGACCAATGACATAACGTTTGCGTTGTTAAAGTTAATGCACTAAGACCCTTGGTCCTTAAGGGTTAAGTATCACTGCTTTACAGGATTTCAGACAGAGTGTATGATATAAGAAAGCAAGGATGTGGATGATTTTAGCTTTTTAAGGCAAGAAACGTTTACTAGTTACCCGGACGATTGCTTGAGAGATAGTTGATGGATCCCACCATTAAAGGAATTTGATTAATAAGCAATTTTTGTCAATTTCTAACCAACCATCAGAGGTATATTGCTTTCTGAATTAAAAAGTATCAAATATGTTCAAAGAAAGAATATTCTTCATGAAGTCAAATGCTAAGCTTTAACCTCAAAGTATAATTATGCAAATGCCATTTCTGGAACACCAAATTGCTTTGAAAGGGAAGGCAAATCATAATTTTATAAATCCTTTGAGTGCTGGAATATCAGACGTAAGTAACTTCCTGTGTATTTCCTTTTCGTATCGTTTATAGTTTCTGAACAGGGTTATTCACTAAACTAGAAAATGCCAAGAACTGAACATGAGAATTCAATTGAAGGTTAGAATAATTGAATTAATGTATAAGTAGGAAAATACCTGGGTCTCAATTCCACTAAAGTCAGTAATAAGGAGCCACTAATGGAAAACTTAGCGTTCCCTATTATGAGTATTAGTCAAATTACAAGAGATGCTCTGTGTAAGGACTCCATGGAGACGAGCGAGAACCCTTCAGAAGATTGTGTATACGCATACGCAAGGTTTGCTATAGAAACGATGAACCTCCTAGTCGCTATGGAAAACCATCTGGTGCCCCGTTATCGAGATATCGCGGTATGCTGATCTGCAGCAAGCAAATTAAATTTGTTTGGTGCAAACAAATTTTGTTTGCTTTTGGGGTGCAGAAGGTGCCCCCAAAGTTTTAGCAGCGTGGGCATTATGCCCAAAGTGCTAAAACTGTAAAATCAGCTGCTCAAAGCTCTGAAATATAGGGCTTTCAGCGACCTATGCAGGGAGAAATGGAAGAAAATAGAACAGCCACTAAAACCTCTAACTCAATTTGGCAGTAGATTTCTCCATCTACTGGCCAAAAATAGGTTATTTACAGTAAGACATAAAATAGGTAGAAACTCCATTATCTCTTACTTTAAAATTTATTTTAAATGATTTTTTTAAAAATAAACTGGTTTCTGACAATGTTTTTTTTTTGGAAAATCACTTGTTAGTGAAGGGGTTAAAAAGAGACAACCCACTTCCAATGCCACTTAATTTGATGCCTTGCATCATTTTTAGAAGTGTTTTTTGTTCGCAAAATTTTGGAACTAGTCGAAAACATTTTGATTGCTCATAAATTGTATTATCCTTAACTCTAAATCTAAATTCTACTCCATCAAAGATTCTGTGTCAGAACTCTAGCCAGTGTGGGCAGACTCAGGCACTTTTCTTTGGTGTGGCTCCCTTGTCCTGCACACTTCCCTCCTATGTGCGCATGCAATGAGACAGAAATTAGCAGATCAGGCATACAACATAGTCTGAAGAGAGCACATTGCCAGGAAGGATACATTGAGATTTCTCTCGTTTTCAAGTATGTCCTGGGTGGCGAGTATGTACCGTTGGGTGTCTTGCCCAAGGACACTTCCGGAGGGGTTGCTTGCTGGGATTGAGCCCATGGCTCCTCAGGCTCTCTCCATGCAGAGCAGTGATGTTACCTCTACTCCACCCAGCCAGTACGTTGGTTACTCACCACGATTGAAGATTTTAGCGTGAAGATTGCAATATGGCCCAACATAGACCCAGCAAAGCAATCTAGCGAATTTCCCCTGAAAAGGGGAAAGCCCAACGTACCAAATCCCCATTAAAACCTGTACATGGGGCTTACCTTTGTAGTCATGAGGCATTGCCGATCATAAATATTTGTATTTTAGTGCAGTAAAAGCGATCAGTATGACATTTACAATTAAATTACAATGCAGAACTTTGAAAATAATAAAATTTCCTATTTTTTTAGAAAAAAAATTCCATGTTATGTTTGAGGTATATATATATATATCTTTGATGTGAAACTCTATTTCTCCTGAACAAAGCGATATATAATAAGTGTGTGTGCGCAATTAATATGAAAACAGTAAATTATGATTGAACAGACAGCTCAAATTACATACAGGTCTATTCACATACAGGGTTAATCAGAGAGCGTGAAAAGCAGGAGAATGACTGGAGAATGAAAAATTCTAGGTCAAAATAGCCAAACCAGAAAAATTCTCCCTTTCATCTCACTTTCCAAATCGGCTATTTTGACCTAGAATTTTTCATTTTCCAGTCATTCTCCTGCTTTTCACACTCTCTGAATAACCCTGTAAAAGGTGAAACTCCGGAGAAGTGAAAATTCTAGCAGAGTTATTCAAAGAGAACCGAATGGCTGTTGAAAGGTAACGTTGATTTTCAACGTTCGGTTACCTTTCTTGGTCATTTGGCTATCCAGAGAGCAGGCAGTTCGTCAAATGTTGGCGAATTGCCTGCATATACGGTGCCTGTTCGGTGACGGTTCGAGGGCAGTGAAATCCTCATAGCTTAGTCTATTCAGAGAACAAAAACCAGAAGTGAAAAGTTGCCGAAATGCCCTGCCATTCGGTGGCTTCATGCGGCAGATTTATTCGGGCAAATCCCATAGGCTTCAATGTTAAAAATATTCCTGTTTTAATTCAATATCTAATAAACCGTTTATTATAATATTCTGCGGTAAAAAGTCTCTTTATTTATAGATTTTTTAGGATCTTTTAAGCATTTTTCAGGATTTTCTTGCAAAATAAATTTTCCGTTTTTTATTTATTTTTTAATGTTTTTTCTTTTTTCTGTAACAGCCCTTTTTATTATCATTCCCTGGACCTCATATGTAAATTTTAGCCATTTTCGCTCAGTAGTTTGTTTGCAAACAGCGTTTCACTTTTCAAACATTCAAGCGTACTGTTCTTTCTTCCACTCCATTCGTCTGCAGTGTCAGGCTTTTCCAGCGGCTGCTCTGCGCTCTGATCGGCTCCTGCTCGGGTTTCTCCGGCGTGGTCGCAGGGTTAATCCAGATGTTTTTGCGGGTTTCGGTGTGCATTCACCTGGGTTTTGGGGTGAGTGTTCGGCGGCTTTTCCCTGCACTATGACGACCCTGTGGTGCTTGCTGAAAACACCGCAGGGTTGCCGAAATGGGATCGCCAAATCGCACCAAATTGAAGAGAACGAAAAGTCACCGAACATGCGGTGACTTTTCGATTATCTTTGAATAACCCTCTAGGTCAAATAGACGATTTGGAAAGTAAGATAAATGGGAGAATTTTTCTGGTTTGGCTATTTTGACGTAAAATTTTCACTTCTCCAAAAGTTCTCCAGAGTTTCACTTTTTAGTGAATAGACCCTCCGGTTTCTATATACAAATAAGTGCAGGCGCTCTATCTTATATACAGGTATATTTAATATCTAACTGGAAGGAACAGTGCATATTTACAGAAATAAATAAACATTCACTGCTGCCTCACTGAAATAAAACACAAAGGGCTATATTACAATCTTCGTGCAAAAACCCTCGCGGAAAGTGAAAAATTTTGCGCCAAGCGTCAAACAGGATGCGCCCAAATGCTCGCGCAGTACCGTTGCGTGCAAAAATCAGTGTGTGCACACTGTTTTTTTCTCGCGATTCAGTCAATCAGAATTAACCTCCCTGGCGGTCTATTTATTTTTAAAATCTCTGTCTAAAAGCGGTCAATTTATTTTATTTTTTTGCCCCCCCTAGCGGCATCCCAAGTGTGGCTCGGGGTTAAATTCCTATGTTGGAAGCGGTAACCCCGAGCCACACTCGGGATACCTCACCTCTCCTTGCACTCCCTCGAAGTCTCCAGCTGCCTCCTCCGGCGACCGCGACCTCATTATTTCCTGGTTTCCTCCTCGCGAGAAGGAATCCAGGAAGTAAAACGCTGCAATCGCCGGAGGAGACTGCGTGGATCAGCGCGGGAGTGCAGGGAGAGGTAATGTATACAGCCCGAGTGTGTCTCGGGGTTACCGCTCTCAGCGGTGAAATTTAACCCCGAGAAACATTCGGGTACACCGCCAGGGAGGTTAAGAACCACAATTATCTGACGTTAAGAAATTGCGCCTGCCAACGTCAATCTGAGCATATATACTGCAGCAATAATACATGCACACACAACTTCTCCATTTTATTGGTTTGGTATGAGTAGAATGTGTATCTATACTTTGTCGCTTTTTTTTTTGGGGCTGCTGTGTTTGGGTTCAGCCAGGTTGTTAAGATTTGCCATTAACACCAGCTTTTTGCAGTTGCTAAAATTATGCGCGCAAAGGCCATGCGTTAATTCCTGCGCATAGATTGTAATACCATCCTCGTACCAGCGCACATTCGCATTTGTGCTCACAATGTTAAGTACAGGTCGCGCGACGTACAGTAGACTCACGCAGGGTTCGCGCAGGTTCACCCACGGTAGACGATTGCGAGCGGTTGTTGCGCTGACTATGTAAAACGGGATTCGGCGCAAATGGTTTTGCCCCTCGCTTTAATGTTTTTTTGCACCGGCGCAAACATTTGCGCGAAGATTGTAGTTTAGCCCAAAGAAACTCTCACAAACTTGTGTTCAATCGCATATCTGTACGAAAATCCGTCCATATGGTGCCATCAAGTCTTTAATAGTATACATGTGTTGTTTTTTCCTTAATCACACAACTTGTGACACAATATTTGATCCACCTATCTGTATAAAATATATTTAAAATATTTATAAAGCAAGTGAACCTAAAAATAAAAAATAACTAAATAATAAATAACTAAATAAGAAAGGTTAATCTAAAAACAAACCCAAATAGAGACAGATCAAATGTAATACATTTTATGTGCGTCCAGAATCTTGATCTTTTTATCTACTGTTTAGGCTTGTGCACCGATTTTTTTTTTCTGTTCGATTCGGTTTGGTTCGTTTGGATTTTTTTAAATTTTCATTTCGACTGGTTTCGGACGATTTTCGTTTCGGTTCTGTTCGTTTCGTTTCGTTTTTCGTATCGACTTTTTTTTGTGATTTCGGAAATTTTCCTGTTTTTTGGAATGTCTGTTCTCGTTTCAAAGTGTCTGTTCGTTTTGACATAAATTAATGGTTTTTCGGATACGATAATTATACGATACGAAAATTCTGCCAATACGATAATTCTGCCATTGAGATTTCTCATGTTTTACAAGAAGGAAACATTGAGATTTCTCTGGATTTCCAGGAAGGAAACATTGAGATGGGAATGATACAAAATTTAATTACAGAATCAGCGATATAAATACGATGTCCGAAATTACTGAAATGGAACCAAAATCATGAATGGAGCCAAAATCACCAATGGAACGAAAATGAATTTCGATTTTACACATTTCTAGTCCATTCGAAAATTCCGAAAAGTTTTAGTTTCGGCACGAAAATTTGGTGGTGGTTAAGTGCGCCTGCACGCGCATTCGCACTGCCTCAGTCTGACCCTAGCCTTAATCTAACCTTCTACTCCATCAAAGATTCTGTGTCAGAACTCTAGCCAGTGTGGGCAGACTCAGGCACTTTTCCTTGTTGGCTCCCAGTCCTCTTTGGTGTGGCTCCCTCGTCCTGCACACTTCCCTCCTATGTGCGCATGCCATGAGACAGAAATTAGCAGATCAGGCATACAACATAGTCTGAAGAGAGCACATTGCCAGGAAGGATACATTGAGATTTCTCTCGTTTTCAAGTATGTCCTGGGTGGTGAGTATGTACCGTTGGGTGTCTTGCCAAGGACACTACCGGAGGGGTTGCTTGCTGGGATTGAGCCCATGGCTCCTCAGGCTCTCTCCATGCAGAGCAGTGATGTTACCTCTACTCCACCCAGCCAGTACGTTGGTTACTCATCACGATTGAAGATTTTAGCGTGAAGATTGCAATATGGCCCAACATAGACCCAGCAAAGCAATCTAGCGATTTCCCCTGAAAAGGGGAAAGCCCAACGTACCAAATCCCCATTAAAACCTGTACATGGGGCTTACCTTTGTAGTCATGAGGCATTGCCGATCATAAATATTTGTATTTTAGTGCAGTAAAAGCGATCAGTATGACATTTACAATTAAATTACAATGCAGAACTTTGAAAATAATAAAATTTCCTATTTTTTTTAGAATTTTTTTTCCATGTTATGTTTCTATAGAAAAGTTACCAAGAAAGGCTTAATGATCTTAACATGTACAGCTTGGAAAAAAGACGAGACAGAGGAGATATGATAGAAACATTTAAATACGTAAAGGGAATCCACAAGGTAGAGGAAGGGAGTATATTTAAAAGGAAACAAAATAGTAAAACAAGAGGACATAGTCTTAGATTAGAGGGGCAAAGGTTTAAAAGTAACATCAGGAAGCATTATTTTACTGAGAGGGTGGTGGATACATGGAACAGTCTTCCAGTAGAAGTGGTAGAGGCCAAAACAGTAATTGAATTTAAGCAGGCATGGGATAGGCATAAGCTATCCTAAACAAAGATAAATCCAGGTTAAGTATCAATGTAATGGGCAGACTAGATGGGCCGAAAGGTTCTTATCTGCCGACATTTTTCTATGTTTCTATAGAAAAGTTACCAAGAGAGGAATATATATATATGTCTTTTGATGTGAAACTCTATTTCTCCTGAACAAAGCGATATATAATAAGTGTGTGTGCGCAATTAATATGAAAACGTTGAAAATCCACGTTCGGTTACCTTTCTTGGCCATTCAGCTATCCAGAGAGCAGGCAGTTCGTCAAATGTTGGCGAATTGCCTGCACATACGGTGCCTGTTCGGTGACGGTTCGAGGGCAGTGAAATCCTCATAGCTTAGTCTATTCAGAGAACAAAAACCAGAAGTGAAAAGTTGCCGAAATGCCCTGCCATTCGGTGGCTTCATGCGGCAGATTTATTCGGGCAAATCCCATAGGCTTCAATGTTAAAAATATTCCCGTTTTAATTCAATATCTAATAAACCGTTTATTATAATATTCTGCGGTAAAAAGTCTCTTTATTTATAGATTTTTTAGGATCTTTTAAGCACTTTTCAGGATTTTCTTGCAAAATAAATTTTCAGTTTTTTATTTATTTTTTAATGTTTTTTCTTTTTTCTGTAACAGCCCTTTTTATTATCATTCCCTGGACCTCATATGTAAATTTTAGACATTTTCGCTCAGTAGTTAGTTTGCAAACAGCGTTTCACTTTTCAAACATTCAAGCGTACTGTTTCTTTCTTCCACTCCATTCGTCTGCAGTGTCAGGCTTTTCCAGCGGCTGCTCTGCGCTCTGATCGGCTCCTGCTCGGGTTTCTCCGGCGTGGTCGGCAGGGTTAATCCAGATGTTTTTGCGGGTTTCGGTGTGCATTCACCTGGGTTTTGGGGTGAGTGTTCGGCGGCTTTTCCCTGCACTATGACGACCCTGTGGTGCTTGCTGAAAACACCGCAGGGTCGCCGAAATGGGATCGCCAAATCGCACCAAATTGAAGAGAACGAAAAGTCACCGAACATGCGGTGACTTTTCGATTATCTTTGAATAACCCTCTAGGTCAAATAGACGATTTGGAAAGTAAGATAAATGGGAGAATTTTTCTGGTTTGGCTATTTTGACGTAAAATTTTCACTTCTCCAAAAGTTCTCCAGAGTTTCACTTTTTAGTGAATAGACCCTCCGGTTTCTATATACAAATAAGTGCAGGCGCTCTATCTTATATACAGGTATATTTAATATCTAACTGGAAGGAACAGTGCATATTTACAGAAATAAATAAACATTCACTGCTGCCTCACTGAAATAAAACACAAAGGGCTATATTACAATCTTCGTGCAAAAACCCTCGCGGAAAGTGAAAAATTTTGCGCCAAGCGTCAAACAGGATGCGCCCAAATGCTCGCGCAGTACCGTTGCGTGCAAAAATCAGTGTGTGCACACTGTTTTTTTCTCGCGATTCAGTCAATCAGAATTAACCTCCCTGGCGGATTATTTATTTTGAAAATCTCTGTCTAAGGCTAGGGTCAGACGAACGCATTTTCGCGTTGTCTGTGAAAAAGTGCGTTCGAACGAATGGACGTATTTTTTCACAGAATATGCGATAGCGGTCATACGATGCGCATTTGCATCCGTGATTTTGTACGGATCATCAATAAAACACTTTGTGCATCTGGACGTTATGTTGGCTGGACATTAGCAGCGTCTGACGTCTCCAAATCACACACACACGCCGCTAGCGGGCGCAGCGCACTCTGTACGTCAGTACTAGCAGTTTAACGTTCTCGAAAAAATGCGTTCGTTTTCCACTTGCGTTGCGCAGCCGGACTTTTGTGCGACCGTACTTCGTATATTGGCCGTCATTGCCCGTCATTTGCTGCTAGTGCGGCCGTGATTAAGTGCGCCTGCACGCGCGTTCGCACTGCCTCAGTCTGACCCTAGCCTAAAAGCGGTCAATTTATTTAATATTTTTGCCCCCCCTAGCGGCATCGCAAGTGTGGCTCGGGGTTAAATTCCTATGTTGGAAGCGGTAACCCCGAGCCACACTCGGGATACCTCACCTCTCCTTGCACTCCCTCGAAGTCCCCAGCTGCCTCCTCCGGCGACCGCGACCTCATTATTTCCTGGTTTCCTCCTCTCGAGAAGGAATCCAGGAAGTAAAACGCTGCAATCGCCGGAGGAGACTGCGTGGATCAGCGCGGGAGTGCAGGGAGAGGTAATGTATACAGCCCGAGTGTGTCTCGGGGTTACCGCTCTCAGCGGTGAAATTTAACCCCGAGAAACATTCGGGTACACCGCCAGGGAGGTTAAGAACCACAATTATCTTACGTTAAGAAATTGCGCCTGCCAACGTCAATCTGAGCATATATACTGCAGCAATAATACATGCACACACAACTTCTCCATTTTATTGGTTTGGTATGAGTAGAATGTGTATCTATACTTTGTCGCTTTTTTTTTTGGGGCTGCTGTGTTTGGGTTCAGCCAGGTTGTTCAGATTTGTCATTAACACCAGCTTTTTGCAGTTGCTAAAATTATGCGCGCAAAGGCCATGCGTTAATTCCTGCGCATAGATTGTAATACCATCCTCGTACCAGCGCACATTCGCATTTGTGCTCACAATGTTAAGTACAGGTCGCGCGACGTACAGTAGACTCACGCAGGGTTCGCGCAGGTTCACCCACGGTAGACGATTGCGAGCGGTTGTTGCACTGACTATGTAATACGGGATTCGGCGCAAATGGTTTTGCCCCTCGCGTTAATGTTTTTTTGCACCGGCGCAAACGTTGCGTGAAGATTGTAGTTTAGCCCAAAGAAACTCTCACAAACTTGTGTTCAATCGCATATCTGTACAAAAATCCGTCCATATGGTGCCATCAAATCTTTAATAGTATACATGTGTTGTTTTTTTATTAATCACACAACTTGTGACACAATATTTATCCACCTATCTGTATAAAATATATTTAAAATATTTATAAAGCAAGTGAACCTAAAAATAAAAAATAACTAAATAATAAATAACTAAATAAGAAAGGTTAATCTAAAAACAAACCCAAATAGAGACAGATCAAATGTAATACATTTTATGTGCGTCCCGAATCTTGATCTTTTTATCTACTGTTTAGGCTTGTGCACCGATTTTTTTTTTCTGTTCGATTCGGTTTGGTTCGTTTGGATTTTTTAAATTTTCATTTCGACTGGTTTCGGACGATTTTCGTTTCGGTTCTGTTCGTTTCGTTTCGTTTTTCGTATCGACTTTTTTTTCGTGATTACGGAAATTTTCCTGTTTTTTGGAATGTCTGTTCTCGTTTCAAAGTGTCTATTCGTTTTGACGTAAATTAATGGTTTTTCGGATACGATAATTATACGATACGATAATTCTGCCGATACGATAATTCTGCCATTGAGATTTCTCATGTTTTACAAGAAGGATACATTGAGATTTCTCTGGATTTCCAGGAAGGAAACATTGAGATGGGAATGATACAAAATTTAATTACAGAATCAGCGATATAAATACGATGTCCGAAATTACTGAAATGGAACCAAAATCATGAATGGAGCCAAAATCACCAATGGAACGAAAATGAATTTCGATTTTACACATTTCTAGTCCATTCGAAAATTCCGAAAAGTTTTAGTTTCGGCACGAAAATTTGTTCGGATCTGCCGTTTTCGGATCTGAAAACTGTCGGAAAATCGGCCGAATCCGAATGCACGAAAAGGGAAATTTTGTGAAAATTCCGAAATTCCGAAACCCGAAACGCACATCCCTTCTACTGTTCTGCAGTCAGATTGTTTTCATTGGAGCAAGTACCATGGTATGTGGAGTGCGGGGTTCCTTGGGATAGAGATTATATATATATATATATATATATATATATATATATCCTATATTCCCGCAACTCCTTCAGCCAAAAACGTTAGTCTCTTGAAAAATACTGTAAGTCGGTGCAAGCCAAAACATCAATCTATATATATAAACGCGAAAGTCCTGACTGACTGATTGACTCATCAACGCCCAGCTGAAACCGTTTAACCTAGGAATGTGAAATTTTGAAGGTGCACTGTTTTTATGATGTAGGCACCCACTAAGGAAGGATTTTTGGAACTCCGCCCCTAAGGGGGTGAAAAAGGGGGTTGAATATTTTAAACACGATACCTATATCTCAAAAACAGAAGATGTTTCAAACGTGAAAATTGGTATTTAGATTTGTCTTGAACAACAAAAAAACAAGTATTTTACCATTTTCCAAAAATCCAGTGTGGGGGGCAAAAATGGGGGTTGAATACTTTTATCAGTATACCTATATTTCAAAAACCAAAGATGTTACAGGTGTGAAATTTGGTATTTACAATCTTCGTGAAAAAAAACAAACATGTGTTTTGCCATTTTCCACAAATCCAAATGAGGAGGGTCGAGAGAAAGGGGTCTGAATACTTTTATCAGTAGAACTGTAGTTCAAAAACCAAAATGTTACATGTGTGAAGTTTGGTAATTAACCTAATTTGAAAATAAAGAAACACGTGTTTTACCATTTTCCAAATATCCAAGTGGGGGGGTAAAAAAAGGGGGTGAATACTTTTAAACAGGATACCTACATCTCAAAAACAGAAGATGTTACAGACGTGAAAATTGGTATTTAGATTTGTCTTGAGAAACAAAAAAAAAACACCTATTTTACCATTTTCCAAAAATCCAGTGGGAAGGGGAAAAAAGGGGGGTTGAATACTTTTATCAGTATACCTATATTTCCAAAACCAAAGATGTTACAGGGGTGAAATCTGGCACTTACAATCTTCTTGAAAAATAAAAAAACACATGTTTTACCATTTTCCAAGAATCCCACGTGGTGGATGAAAAAAGGGGGTGTGAATACTTTTCAACAGGATACCTATATCTCAAAAACAGAAGATGTTACAAAAGTGAAAATTGGTATTTAGATTCATCTTGAAAATAAAACAACACCTATTTTACCATTTCCCAAAAATCCAGTGGGGGGGCAAAAAGGGGGATGAATACCTTTATCACTATACCTATATTTCAAAAACCAATGATGTTACAGGTGTGAAATTCGATATTTACAATCTTCGTGCAAAAAACCCCTATGTTTTACCATTTTCCAAAAATCCAGTTAAGGGGGTGGGGGAAAGGGATGTGAATACTTTTATCAGTATACCTATATTTCAAAAACCAAAGATGTTACAGGTGTGAAATTTGGCACTTACGTTCTTCTTGAAAAATAACAAAACACGTGTTTTATAATTTTCCAAAAATCCCAAGTGGAGGGGAAAGGGGGGGTTCTACCAAAAAAAACTCAAGTTTCTTTTAAAAAACATTTTTAACAAATCCTAAAATCCACGCGAGCGAAGCCGCGGGCAAAAGCTAGTATATAAATAATTAACAAAGTTAGCTGCACACGAAAAAATAAAACAACAAAGTTTATTTAAGACATTAAAAAGTAAACCAATGTTGCGGCTCACTCTGGAGCCATTTTCAAGGTATACATACATACATTTAATATAAATACTGTGTACACATGAAACAAAAATGAAGTTACAATTTAAATGGTTGCAAACAATACTTATATTAAAAGTCCATTCCCGAATAATAATTTGTCCAACCACTGTAATCTCAAAATATAGAACAATACCTAAAAAAAATATCATGGTGTAGAATCCTCTGAAAATGCAGTCATTAAAGTCTCTTGGGTGAAAAACTTACATTTTATAAAACCAAAGGTAAACTGGCTCTCTGGTATTCTCTCGTTCGGTCAACTATATGGTGGCAGGCCTTCTTTTCGGATGTGGAGCAATCATACATAGCCAAGATAGAAGGGGAAACAAAGTGAAGACAGCTCTTCCATACTGAGGTACGTTTCCAGCAATAAATAAAAATGTATTATTAAACCCCAAATCGGCTAGGGGATGTCCTTGATCAGTTGTTCCCCGAGCCAATAATCAAGGAGCCTTGAACTGCAGTTCTAACTGCAGTAACTCCATTTGGCAGGTTGATGGCAACAGCCACCTGTCAAATAGGTTATTACACTAGAAAAAAATACATTTGGAATAATCCCAAATATTTCATATATATGTGTAAAAAATTAAAAATCATTTTTTGAAAAAACACTGGTTCCTGACACTGGATTTTTGGAAAATCACTCGGTAGTCAAAGGGTTGAAGGGGTTAACCTCGAGTAAACAGGAAAGGAAGAACTCTTCAATATAAATCGAAAATATACAAAGATAAATGCATTTCTTTGGGCTAAAATGCAGCTCATTATTTATTTCATTATGTAGACAAGAATGAATAAATGAAAATGTTCCCGTTTAACTGAAAACAAATAGACCTGTGCCACGATTTATTTAACATACAGTACCTATCAAAAGTGCAGACAACAGCACTGGCTGAAGCTCCGCTAATTAATCTGAAAAGAATCACCCACTGCTTAAGCATGAGACATGTTTACATTATATTATTATAATATTTTTTTTGGAAAATCACTTGTTAGTGAAGGGGTTAAAAAGAGACAACCCACTTCCAATGCCACTTAATTTGATGCCTTGCATCATTTTTAGAAGTGTTTTTTGTTCGCAAAATTTTGGAACTAGTCGAAAACATTTTGATTGCTCACAAATTGTATTAGCCTTAACTCTAAGGCTAGGGTCAGACGAACGCATTTTCACGTTGTCTTTGAAAAAGTGCGTTCGAACGAATGGACGTATTTTTTCACGGAATACGCGATAGCGGTCATACTATGCGCATTTGCGTTCGTGATTTTGTACGGATCATCAATAAAACACTTTGTGCATCTGGACGTTATGTTGGCCGGACATTAGCAGTGTCTGACATCTCCAATTCACGCACACACGCCGCTAGCGGACGCAGCGCACTCTGTACAACCGTAGTAGCGGTTTGACGTTCTCGACAAAATGCGTTCGTTTGCCACTTGCGTTGCGCAGCCGGACTTTTGTGCGACCGTACTTCGTATATTGGCCGTCATTGCCCGGCATTTGCTGCTACTACGGCCATGATTAAGTGCGCCTGCACGCGCGTTCGCACTGCCTCAGTCTGACCCTAGCCTTAATCTAACCTTCTACTCCATCAAAGATTCTGTGTCAGAACTCTAGCCAGTGTGGGCAGACTCAGGCACTTTTCCTTGTTGGCTCCCAGTCCTCTTTGGTGTGGCTCCCTCGTCCTGCACACTTCCCTCCTATGTGCGCATGCAATGAGACAGAAATTAGCAGATCAGGCATACAACATAGTCTGAAGAGAGCACATTGCCAGGAAGGATACATTGAGATTTCTCTCATTTTCAAGTATGTCCTGGGTGGTGAGTATGTACCGTTGGGTGTCTTGGCCAAGGACACTACCGGAGGGGTTGCTTGCTGGGATTGAGCCCATGGCTCCTCAGGCTCTCTCCATGCAGAGCAGTGATGTTACCTCTACTCCACCCAGCCAGTACGTTGGTTACTCATCACGATTGAAGATTTTAGCGTGAAGATTGCAATATGGCCCAACATAGACCCAGCAAAGCAATCTAGCGAATTTCACCTGAAAAGGGGAAAGCCCAACGTACCAAATCCCCATTAAAACCTGTACATGGGGCTTACCTTTGTAGTCATGAGGCATTGCCGATCATAAATATTTGTATTTTAGTGCAGTAAAAGCGATCAGTATGACATTTACAATTAAATTACAATGCAGAACTTTGAAAATAATAAAATTTCCTATTTTTTTTAGAATTTTTTTTCCATGTTATGTTTCTATAGAAAAGTTACAAAGAAAGGCTTAATGATCTTAACATGTACAGCTTGGAAAAAAGACGAGACAGAGGAGATATGATAGAAACATTTAAATACGTAAAGGGAATCCACAAGGTAGAGGAAGGGAGTATATTTAAAAGGAAACAAAATAGCAAAACAAGAGGACATAGTCTTAGATTAGAGGGGCAAAGGTTTAAAAGTAACATCAGGAAGCATTATTTTACTGAGAGGGTGGTGGATACATGGAACAGTCTTCCAGTAGAAGTGGTTGAGGCCAAAACAGTAATTAAATTTAAGCAAGCATGGGATAGGCATAAGGCTATCCTAAACAAAAGATAAATCCAGGTAAAGTATCCATGTAATTGGGCAGACTAGATGGGCCGAAAGGTTCTTATCTGCCGACATTTTTCTATGTTTCTATAGAAAAGTTACCAAGAGAGGAATATATATATATATCTTTGATGTGAAACTCTATTTCTCCTGAACAAAGCGATATATAATAAGTGTGTGTGCGCAATTAATATGAAAACAGTAAATTATGATTGAACAGACAGCTCAAATTACATACAGGTCTATTCACATACAAGGGTTATTCAGAGAGCGTGAAAAGCAGGAGAATGACTGGAGAATGAAAAATTCTAGGTCAAAATAGCCAAACCAGAAAAATTCTCCCTTTCATCTCACTTTCCAAATCGGCTATTTTGACCTAGAATTTTTCATTTTCCAGTCATTCTCCTGCTTTTCACGCTCTCTGAATAACCCTGTAAAAGGTGAAACTCCGGAGAAGTGAAAATTCTAGCAGAGTTATTCAAAGAGAACCGAATGGCTGTTGAAAGGTAACCGAACGTTGAAAATCCACGTTCGGTTACCTTTCTTGGCCATTCAGCTATCCAGAGAGCAGGCAGTTCGTCAAATGTTGGCGAATTGCCTGCACATACGGTGCCTGTTCGGTGACGGTTCGAGGGCAGTGAAATCCTCATAGCTTAGTCTATTCAGAGAACAAAAACCAGAAGTGAAAAGTTGCCGAAATGCCCTGCCATTCGGTGGCTTCATGCGGCAGATTTATTCGGGCAAATCCCACAGGCTTCAATGTTAAAAATATTCCCGTTTTAATTCAATATCTAATAAACCGTTTATTATAATATTCTGGGGTAAAAAGTCTCTTTATTTATAGATTTTTTAGGATCTTTTAAGCACTTTTCAGGATTTTCTTGCAAAATAAATTTTCTGTTTTTTATTTATTTTTTAATGTTTTTCTTTTTTCTGTAACAGCCCTTTTTATTATCATTCCCTGGACCTCATATGTAAATTTTAGACATTTTCGCTCAGTAGTTTGTTTGCAAACAGCGTTTCACTTTTCAAACATTCAAGCGTACTCTTTCTTTCTTCCACTCCATTCGTCTGCAGTGTCGGGTTTTTCCAGCGGCTGCTCTGCGCTCTGATCGGCTCCTGCTCGGGTTTCTCCGGCGTGGTCGGCAGGGTTAATCCAGATGTTTTTGCGGGTTTCGGTGTGCATTCACCTGGGTTTTGCGGTGAGTGTTCGGCGGCTTTTCCCTGCACTATGACGACCCTGTGGTGCTTGCTGAATACACCGCAGGGTCGCCGAAATGGGATCGCCAAATCGCACCAAATTGAAGAGAACGAAAAGTCACCGAACATGCGGTGACTTTTCGATTATCTTTGAATAACCCTCTAGGTCAAATAGACGATTTGGAAAGTAAGATAAATGGGAGAATTTTTCTGGTTTGGCTATTTTGACGTAAAATTTTCACTTCTCCAAAAGTTCTCCAGAGTTTCACTTTTTAGTGAATAGACCCTCCGGTTTCTATATACAAATAAGTGCAGGCGCTCTATCTTATATACAGGTATATTTAATATCTAACTGGAAGGAACAGTGCATATTTACAGAAATAAATAAACATTCACTGCTGCCTCACTGAAATAAAACACAAAGGGCTATATTACAATCTTCGTGCAAAAACCCTTGCGGAAAGTGAAAAATTTTGCGCCAAGCGTCAAACAGGATGCGCCCAAATGCTCGCGCAGTACCGTTGCGTGCAAAAATCAGTGTGTGCACACTGTTTTTTTCTCGCAATTCAGTCAATCAGAATTAACCTCCCTGGCGGATTATTTATTTTGAAAATCTCTGTCTAAAAGCGGTCAATTTATTTTATTTTTTTGCACCCCCTAGCGGCATCCCAAGTGTGGCTCGGGGTTAAATTCCTATGTTGGAAGCGGTAACCCCGAGCCACACTCGGGATACCTCACCTCTCCTTGCGCTCCCTCGAAGTCCCCAGCTGCCTCCTCCGGCGACCGCGACCTCATTATTTCCTGGTTTCCTCCTCGCGAGAAGGAATCCAGGAAGTAAAACGCTGCAATCGCCGGAGGAGACTGCGTGGATCAGCGCGGGAGTGCAGGGAGAGGTAATGTATACAGCCCGAGTGTGTCTCGGGGTTACCGCTCTCAGCGGTGAAATTTAACCCTGAGAAACATTCGGGTACACCGCCAGGGAGGTTAAGAACCACAATTATCTTACGTTAAGAAATTGCGCCTGCCAACGTCAATCTGAGCATATATACTGCAGCAATAATACATGCACACACAACTTCTCCATTTTATTGGTTTGGTATGAGTAGAATGTGTATCTATACTTTGTCGCTTTTTTTTTTGGGGCTGCTGTATTTGGGTTCAGCCAGGTTGTTCAGATTTGCCATTAACACCAGCTTTTTGCAGTTGCTAAAATTATGCGCGCAAAGGCCATGCGTTAATTCCTGCGCATAGATTGTAATACCATCCTCGTACCAGCGCACATTCGCATTTGTGCTCACAATGTTAAGTACAGGTCGCGCGACGTACAGTAGACTCATGCAGGGTTCGCGCAGGTTCACCCACGGTAGACGATTGCGAGCGGTTGTTGCGCTGACTATGTAAAACGGGATTCGGCGCAAATGGTTTTGCCCCTCGCTTTAATGTTTTTTTGCACCGGCGCAAACGTTGCGCGAAGATTGTAGTTTAGCCCAAAGAAACTCTCACAAACTTGTGTTCAATCGCATATCTGTACGAAAATCCGTCCATATGGTGCCATCAAATCTTTAATAGTATACATGTGTTGTTTTTTTATGAATCACACAACTTGTGACACAATATTTGATCCACCTATCTGTATAAAATATATTTAAAATATTTATAAAGCAAGTGAACCTAAAAATAAAAAATAACTAAATAATAAATAACTAAATAAGAAAGGTTAATCTGTTCGTTTCGGTTTGGTTCGTTCGGATTTTTTAAATTTTCATTTCGACTGGTTTCGGACGATTTTCGTTTCGGTTCTGTTCGTTTCGTTTCGTTTTTCGGATCGACTTTTTTTTCGTGATTTCGGAAATTTTCCTGTTTTTTGGAATGTCTGTTCTCGTTTCAAAGTGTCTATTCGTTTTGACGTAAATTAATGGTTTTTCGGATACGATAATTATACGATACGATAATTCTGCCGATACGATAATTCTGCCATTGAGATTTCTCATGTTTTACAAGAAGGATACATTGAGATTTCTCTGGATTTCCAGGAAGGAAACATTGAGATGGGAATGATACAAAATTTAATTACAGAATCAGCGATATAAATACGATGTCCGAAATTACTGAAATGGAACCAAAATCATGAATGGAGCCAAAATCACCAATGGAACGAAAATGAATTTCGATTTTACACATTTCTAGTCCATTCGAAAATTCCGAAAAGTTTTAGTTTCGGCACGAAAATTTGTTCGGATCTGCCGTTTTCGGATCTGAAAATTTTCGGAAAATGGGCCGAATCCGAATGCATGAAAAGGGAAATTTTGTGAAAATTCCGAGATTCCGAAACCCGAAATGCACATCCCTTCTACTGTTCTGCAGTCAGATTGTTTTCATTGGAGCAAGTACCATGGTATGTGGAGTGCGGGGTTCCTTGGGATAGAGATTATATATATATATATATATATATATATTTATTTATTTATTTATTTATAAAGGATTTTACCAGGAAGGATACATTGAGATTTCTCTCTCGTTTTCAAGCATGTCCTGGGTTCAAGAACATTGAAGTGTTACAGTTACAGAAATCCAAAGTAATACAATGCAAGATATTAAAAACAAATATACAGATTAACAGAAAAATATGTAGGAAATATAGTCACTAGGTTACAGGTTTACAGGTGCATTCTGTATTGAGGTAGGTTAGTAAGGAGCTTTTGAGTGACTTAAGACTGGGGGAAGATTTGATGGTGTCTGGGAGGTTATTCCATAATTGTGGTGCTCTGTAGGAAAATGAGGACCGAGCCACTGTCTTTTTGTATTGTGGTATAGCAAGTAAGGTGCTGGTCCTGGATCGGAGGTTATAGGATGAGGGAGCTGCTGGGGGAAGCAGTCTATTCAGGTAGGGTGGCAGCTTCCCAGAGATGCTCTTAAACACCAGGCTGGAAAGGTGAAGGGTGCGTCTGGATTCCAGCGATGGCCAGTTTAGCTCTTTTAACATGTCACAATGGTGGGTCATGTAGATACATTGTAGCGCAAAGCGGCAGAATGAGTTATACAATGTAGTAAGTTTATGAAGGTGTGTTTGCAGGGCGGCTGCATACACTACATCTCCGTAATCAATAGCCGGCATAAGCATTTGCTGTACAATCTGCTTTCTTACCGCGGGACTCAGGCAGGATTTGTTTCTGTACAGGGCACCTAGTTTGGGGTAAAGTTTAGATGAGAGTTTTTCGATGTATATATCCTATATTCCCGCAACTCCTTCAGCCAAAAAAGTTAGTCTCTTGAAAAATACTGTAAGTCGGTGCAAGCCAAAACATCAATCTATATATATAAACGCGAAAGTCCTGACTGACTGATTGACTCATCAACGCCCAGTTGAAACCGTTTAACCTAGGAACGTGAAATTTTGAAGGTGCACTGTTTTTATGATGTAGGCACCCACTAAGGAAGGATTTTTGGAAACTCCGCCCCTAAGGGGGTGAAAAAGAGGGTTGAATATTTTAAACACAATACCTATATCTCAAAAACAGAAGATGTTACAGACGTGAAAATCTGTATTTAGATTCTTCTCAAAAAATAAAAAAACACTTATTTTACCGTTTTTCAAAAATTCGACTGGGGGGCAAAAAAAGGGGGTTGAATATTCAAAATATTTTAAACAGGATACCTATATCTTAAAAACAGAAGATGGTACAGATGTGAAAATCAGTATTTAGATTCATCTTGACAAATAAAAAACATGTATTTTACCATTTTCTGAAAATTCCTTGGGGGGGCAAAAAGGGGGGTTGAATACTTTTATCATAAACGCAAAAGTCCTGACTAACTGACTGACTCATCAACGCCCGGCTGAAACTGTTTAACCTAGGAACGTGAAATTTTTAAGGTGCACTGTTTTTATGATGTGGGCACCCAGTAAGGAAGGATCTTTGGAAACTCCACCCCTAAGGGGGTGAAAAGGGGGGTTGAATATTTTAAACAGGATACCAATATCTTAAAAACAGAAGATGTTACAGACGTGAAAATCGGTATTTAGATTCTTCTTGAAAAATAAAAAATACGTATCTTACCGTTTTTAAAAAATTCAACGGGGGGCAAAAAAAGAGGGTTGAATATTTTAAATATTTTAAACAGGATACCTGTATCTCCAAAACAGACGATGTTACAGGCCTGAAAATTGGTATTTAGATTCTTCATAAAAAATAAAACAACACGTATTTTACCATGTTCTGAAAATTCCTTGGGGGGCAAAAAGGGGGGTTGAATACTTTTATCAGTATACCTATATTTCAGAGACCGAAGATGTTACGGGTGTGAAATTTGGTATTTACAATCTTCGGGGGAAAAAACAAACATGTGTTTTGCCATTTTCCACAAATCAAATTGGGGGGGGTCGGGGGAAAGGGGTCTGAATATTTTTATCATTATACCTATATTTCAAAAACCAAAGATGTTACAGACATGAAATTTGGTATTTACAATCTTCTTGAAAAATAAAAAACAGGTGTTTTACCATTTTCCAAAAATCTCAAGTGGAGGGTGAAAAAAGGGGGGGCTGAATACTTTTAAACAGGATACCTATATCTCAAAAACAGAAGATGTTTGAAACGTGAAAATTGGTATTTAGATTTGTCTTGAACAACAAAAAAACAAGTATTTTACCATTTTCCAAAAATCCAGTGTGGGGGGCAAAAATGGGGGTTGAATACTTTTATCAGTATACCTATATTTCAAAAACCAAAGATGTTACAGGTGTGAAATTTGGTATTTACAATCTTCATGAAAAAAACAAACCTGTGTTTTGCCATTTTCCACAGATCCAAATGAGGGGGGTCGAGAGAAAGGGGTCTGAATACTTTTATCAGTAGAACTGTAGTTCAAAAACCAAAATGTTACAGGTGTGAAGTTTGGTAATTAACCTAATTTGAAGATAAAGAAACACGTGTTTTACCATTTTCCAAATATCCAAGTGGGGGGGTAAAAAAAGGGGGTGAATACTTTTAAACAGGATACCTACATCTCAAAAACAGAAGATGTTACAGACGTGAAAATTGGTATTTAGATTTGTCTTGAGAAACAAAAAAAACACCTATTTTACCATTTTCCAAAAATCCAGTGGGAAGGGGAAAAAAGGGGGGTTGAATACTTTTATCAGTATACCTATATTTTCAAAACCAAAGATGTTAAAGGGGTTAAATCTGGCACTTACAATCTTCTTGAAAAATAAAAAAACACATGTTTTACCATTTTCCAAGAATCCCACGTGGTGGGTGAAAAAAGGGGGGTGAATACTTTTCAACAGGATACCTATATCTCAAAAACAGAAGATGTTACAAAAGTGAAAATTGGTATTTAGATTCATCTTGAAAATAAAACAACACCTATTTTACCATTTTCCAAAAATCCAGTGGGGGGGGCAAAAAGAGGGATGAATACCTTTATCACTATACCTATATTTCAAAAACCAATGATGTTACAGGTGTGAAATTCGATATTTACAATCTTCGTGCAAAAAAACCCTATGTTTTACCATTTTCCAAAAATCCAGTTAAGGGGGTGGGGGAAAGGGATGTGAATACTTTTATCAGTATACCTATATTTCAAAAACCAAAGATGTTACAGGTGTGAAATTTGGCACTTACATTCTTCTTGAAAAATAACAAAACACGTGTTTTATAACTTTCCAAAAATCCCAAGTGGAGGGGAAAGGGGGGGTTCTACCAAAAAAACCTCAAGTTTCTTTTAAAAAACATTTTTAACAAATCCTAAAATCCACGCGAGCAAAGCCGCGGGCAAAAGCTAGTATATAAATAATTAACAAAGTTAGCTGCACACGAAAAAATAAAACAACAAAGTTTATTTAAGACATTAAAAAGTAAACCAATGTTGGGGCTCACTCTGGAGCCATTTTCAAGGTACACATACATACATTTAATATAAATACTGTGTACACATGAAAAAAATGAAGTTACAATTTAAATGGTTGAAAACAATACTTATATTAAAAGTCCATTCCCGAATAATAATTTGTCCAACCACTGTAATCTCAAAATATAGAACAATACCTAAAAAAAATATCATGGTGTAGAATCTTCTGAAAATGCAGTCATTAAAGTCTCTTGGGTGAAAAACTTACATTTTATAAAACCAAAGGTAACCTGGCTCTGGGTATTCTCTCGTTCGGTCAACTATATGGTGGCAGGCCCTTCTTTTCGGATGTGGAGCAATCATACATAGCCAAGATAGAAGGGGAAACAAAGTGAAGACAGCTCTTCCATACTGAGGTACGTTTCCAGCAATAAATAAAAATGTATTATTAAACCCCAAATCGGCTAGGGGATGTCCTTGATCAGTTGTTCCCCGAGCCAATAATCAAGGAGCCTTGAACTGCAGTTCTAACTGCAGTAACTCCATTTGGCAGGTTGATGGCAACATCCACCTGTCAAATAGGTTATTACACTAGAAAAAAATACATTTGGAATAATCCCAAATATTTCATATATATGTATAAATAATTAAAAATCATTTTCTGAAAAAACACTGGTTCCTGACAGTGGATTTTTGGAAAATCACTCGGTAGTCAAAGGGTTAAAGGGGTTAACCTCGAGTAAACAGGAAAGGAAGAACTCTTCAATATAAATCGAAAATATACAAAGATAAATGCATTTCTTTGGGCTAAAATGCAGCTCATTATTTATTTCATTATGTAGACAAGAATGAATAAATGAAAATGTTCCCGTTTAACTGAAAACAAATAGACCTGTGCCACGATTTATATAACATACAGTACCTATCAAAAGTGCAGACAACAGCACTGGCTGAAGATCCGCTAATTAATCTGAAAAGAATCACCCACTGCTTAAGCATGAGACATGTTTACATTATTATCTAATTAAAACAGGTGTATTTTAAAGATAAACACCCCCGAAACATTCAAAAGTGGCTGACACACAATCCTTCAATTATTTTCTGTTCAGGATTTTATTTTAAGTAGCTTTCAGGAATGTCAAGCACGTTCATGCAACATAAACACAATTATATCTCATTCATGGAATGTTTTTTTTTAGTTCTGGTGGATTATATGATCCCTGCCTTCTGACTTTTTTTTTATATACGTGTATTTCCATTTTGATGTGCTAATGATCAACTGTTATTTGTCACCAACACATTTGTTAAGGAGGAGGAATAATAAAGATGGCAGGATTTCTATTTATAATATTTGGCTCTAGGGATCACTATTGATGTATCAACTCTAGAATACAATAACTTGTAACAGTTAGAGTGTCTTTGAGCGGAAAACAAAAGCATTTTGTAGCATAGTGAACAGTAAAAAATGTATATACTATACAACATCTACAGATTCTGAATCAGGGGAAATAAAATAAAGTCTAATCTATTAAATAATTCTGCTATTTCTACTGAACTGCAGTAATATGCTTTTCAATTAAACTCAAATCAGGTATTATGCTATGTTCACAAGGTGATTTTAAATTAGAGCAAAGGAAGCACTCTTGTACAGAAAAGCTGCAATGATTCTCCCATTAATATATGCCAATATAAATATTGTCACAGTGCACTTTAATGTACCATTCTAAAGATGGAATTTTAAATTGACATTTATAAAATTAGCCCACATTACCTCTATCTTCTTCCTGTACGTTTTAACCCTTCATTGCACAGCACTTTTTGCTTTGAGAAATAAAAGCAGGTGTCCTCTTAAAAGAACTCTTTTATCAAGCATTATAAAAAGTAAAAAATATTGCTATAGGCAATGCTGGGTTAAGGGCTTCATGGGCCTAGAGCTGAATATTTTGGTGTTCCTCTGTTAAACCTCTCCCAGCTCTGTTGTGCCTTACTCTTCTCTCTCTCATTGTTCCTCTACCTAATTTGTCTCTCACCCATTGCTCCTATACCTTACTCTGCTCTCTCCCTCTGCTCCTCTACCTAATTTGTCTCTCTCCCATTGCTCCTCTACCTTATTCTTCTCTCTCCCATTGCTCCTCTGCATTATTCTTTTCCCCTCCCATTGCTCCTCTGCCTCAATCTTTACTTCCATTGAGGCACTGCCCCATCCCACTTTATCTGAATTTGTTGGTGGCATTTAGGGACCAAGTTAACCATTAGCAGGACCTATTTTGGGTCACGAAGAAGGAAGAGGTTAATGCACCTGTGTGAGCCTTAACGTTAGCCGTTAAGTAGTTACCGCAAATTACAATCCAAACGCTAACGGGTTAAGTAACCTGTTTGCGTTTGGTACCTTGCACTTCTCTGTGCGAGGTTACTGTACTTTGTGCTCCCTATGCTTAACATGGGGAGTGCAAAGTGTTAATCAGCGCTGGATTACAAAATCCTAATGCTGATTAACGTCCGGCTGCGGTTAACAAAAAGTTAACCAGAGCCAGGACTTGGTGCTAACAGATTCCGCTTCTGCAGAATACGTTAACACCAGCCAAAAAAATAAAAAAATTATTCGTATACTCACCTCCTGTCCCGCAGCGAGGACCGCAGCTCCGTCCGCCTCCTCAGACCGACGGGAGCAGGGAAAGACTGGGGGAAATAGTCCTCCCAGTCTCCCCCTGCGTATCACTACGCTGACCGGCCGGAACTCGCGAGGTGAGATCCGGCAGGTTATGTGACCGCCAGCATCTGGCTTAATGGAGTCCTACGGACTCCATTGAGAGAATGCGCGGCTGCGCTTAGCACTGCCGCGCGCATCCCGGGGCTTAGCGCCCGGTAACAATGCAGGCTAGACATGTGCATTCGTTTTAGTACTAAAACGATTTAGTCTGAATTTTGGGATAATTTAGTTTTAGTATGACTCAAGAGATACGAAACTGCTCAGTACAAAAAACGAAAGAAACTAAAATAAAATGCACTACATTTTAGTTTCAGTCCTTTTTGGGATATTACATTGATGCGTGAAGGAGACCAGTAATGAAGCGCATCGTCGCAAAGCTACAGAAAAGGTTTGTATGCATAATCCTTCCCGTCCCCTACCTGAAAATCTGACAGTGATAGAGCTCCAGAATACTCACTCGCAGCACAGACAGCCAGCACAGGAGAGGAAACCTTTACTTAACCCTTGCATGTCTATGAGGCAGACAAGATGATAAAAGCAGCTGGAGAAGGAAAACATTGAAATAAATCACATTGAAAGCTAATGACAGAGGAGGGCTGGATAGTAAAAACCCCTTTATAACCAGCAGCGCTGGGAGAAGAGAGGGACTTTATAAAACGTGTGTTATCTCCCCTCCCGCTCTGCATAATCGGGGTTTAGGTCTGATACATTTTATATTATCCAGGAGCACTATCCCCCTTTCCTCATCTATAATACACATTTTATATAAAGTCCCTCTCCTCTCCCAGTGCTGCTTGTTATAAAGTTTTTTTTTACGTCTGATACATTTAGGCTAGGGACAGATGAGCGCATTTTCTGCAGCCACCGTCAAAATGTACGTCGATGCGTGCGCACGCATTTTTTCACGGAATACGCTTAAGTGGTCAGACGATGCGCAATTCTGGACGTATTTCATGACGGTGGGGTAAAAAGAAGTCTAGGGAAATCCGGCTGTTTGAACGTTATGTTGGCCGCACACTAGCAGCGTCTGACATCTCCTAATCACGCACACACGCTGCTATGCGGCCGCAGCGCACTTTGTACGTCAGTAGCAGCGGTTTCATGTTCTGATAAAAATGCGTTCATTTGCTGGTTGCGTGGTGTCGGCGCACTTTCGTACGCACGTACTGCGTATATTGGCCGTCATTGGCCGTTATGTGCTGCTACTGCCGCCGTGATTTAGTGCGCCTGCACGCGCGTTCCGACTGCCCCACTCTGACCCTAGCCTTAGTATCCAGCTCTCACAGTTACTCTGTTATTATGAGCCTTCAGTGTGATTTATTTGAATGTTTTCCCTAGATTTAAAGTGCTTTATTTTATTATAAAAATCTATTTGCACCAGTCATCTCTTCTCTGAGCTTTCAGACCGATTTACGTTAATATTTTCCCTCTCCCCTGCTTTTATATTCCTGTGTCTCCCCCACAGAGATACAAAGTTTAAGTAAAGGTTCCCTCTTCTGTGCTGGATAAGCATTGCATTCTGAAGTTCTGCACCCTCCACATGCCAATGCAGTAGGATGTTCTATACAGAGAGGGGCATTAATTAATGCAGGTGGATGTTGTATACATTATACAGAGAGGGGTATTAATTAATGCAGGAGTATGTTATCTACATTATACAGAGAGGGGTATTAATTAATGCAGGAGAATGTTCTATACATTATACAGAGAGGAGCCTTCTTTTTTTTAGCCCTTTAAATCTAGTGGCTGTGAGCGCTGAGATCGTCAGCTTGTTATATTATCTCTCAGTACAATGTATCAGGCTCAGAGTTTCAGTAAAACAAGGAAATAATATTGTTCTAACCTCTTATATATAAAAATATTATTTACTAGTTTTACTGAAACTCTGAGCACTGTGATGAGCAGCAGTCAGTTACTGTAACAGCTTTGCCTGGCACATTGTGCTGAGAGTGAGTGATACTGTAACAAGCAGCGATCTCAGCCCTCTGAGGAGCCACTACAATAGTAATTGTATCCACTGGTTTTCGGATGAATGAAATTAGTTTTCATACTAAAGAACTGAAAACAAATTTCTTTAGCAACTAAATAAATTGCATTTTAGGACTAATCCATTAGTTCAAAACGAAATTTTGTGCTGTGCACATGTCTAATGCAGGCAGCTTTTTTAGTGCCTGTATGGTAATCTAGCAGTAAAACGGGTGCGCTAGGGGGAAAACTGTGGGCGCAGTTTTTCCTCCCTAGCTCCCCCGTTTTACCGATAGGATCGTAGTTTGGTCCATAAAAGGTTATCCAAATATACCACTTAGTTAATAAGCCCCTTTCTTTAGTAAATGTAACTGCAGACAATTTACTGTGACATGTGATTCTAGGCATAAAGAATGTTTTTGTCTAAACCTAAAAGTTAAATGTAAACCATATTTGATAAGAAGTGCCTTCGGGCTGTCAGTGCTAGTCAAATCTGACGTGCAAATATATGCCTGCCATCCCCATGCACTGGACCCCCCAGGACAACAATGTTGACTCCAGACAATCAGTGTCCCATTTTTTTAAAGGTCCACCATGGCCACTTCAGTCCATCCCATTTTTCATGTAATGTGCCATGTATATCTCACAGAACTCCACTGCATTAAAACTCACAGTAATGTGCACTGTTTATGAGCAAATCGCGAAGCTCTGGCCCGTAGCCAAGCCACCTAGGCGAAGCCCTGACTGGCTGTGCATGGACCCCCCCAGACTCAGGGCCCCAGGTACAGTGACACTCAATGCACCCCTCGTAGTTATGCCCCTGGTCACACGATATGTGTGGTATACAGGATTTGCAGTTATTTAAATCAGAACCCTGTCATCTGCCTTAGTGGAAGCAAGACCCTATAGAACTCAATGCTTGTAGTGAAATTTTCTTCTTTCCAAAATAAGGATCTTTGATGCAGCATAAGATAGATAAGTTACTTTTTATAGACTAAATCTTGTTTTGCATTCTTTTGCAATGCACATAATTACATGTTTTTGATTGTGAAATGAGACAGTCATTAAATTATTGTAGAAGATATTGAATATATACTGTATATATTTCCAATTTTATGTGATTAACAATACAAGTAAGCATCTTATAGGGTCAACTACACTTCTAAAAAGACAAACAAACAAACAGGCATTCTTATGTTCTAATGTATTCATTCCCTTTGGAAAACCCACACAAACTCTTTGTCTTACCTATAATATACTGTATCCTTGACCTAAATTTGAGTATTGATTACATTATTTAATTACTTCACTATTCTTCTCTTTTTGTCCAACCAGGATAATGTACAGATCAGTTTGTGCATGCCTTTATAACACTTCAACACCCTCTAACTGGTGCGTTCCCAACAAAATTGTGTAATTAGGATCTCATGTAAAATGCGCAATTATTTAAAGAATTACATAGGCAAGCTTAAGTATATCTTGAATGCGGAAACATTGTATGTAATGGCAGGTTTGTTTAGCAGTAGTCATTGTTATGTTCCTACACAAAAACCTTCCTAGAGAGAAATACCTATGTTTTAAAATGCTATACAGAATACAAATCTCAAACGTAAAGTTAAGAGTACGAACCGCAATGTTTAATATTGTGATGTACTTGAAAAGTATTTTACCAGGAAATATTTCTTGTTCTTTTTACTCATTGCTACATTGTAAATATTAAAATTTTCAAAAGGTTAATTACTATAATTTTTTTTATTTGTATGCTTTAGACACTCAGAACTGTCTGAATGCTAAAACACTAAATAGTAGGTGTTTGAAATAATATCTGCTTTATCATTTTTTGTAACTGCTGTACACTGGACTGGTCGCTCTTTATAGGTTTTCTTGATACACACAGGGCTATTCAAAGAGAATAAAAAAGTCACTGTACGTTCGGTGACTTTTCGTTCCCTGCACTTTGGTGCGATTCTGCGATCCTATTTCGCCGACCCTGTGGTGTATTCAGCAAGCACCACAGGTCCCCGTAGTGCAGGGAAAACCTGCTGCAAACCCGCAGAACACTCACTGCAAACCCACCGAACACTAACTGAACACTCACGAAACCCGCAGAAAATAGCTGGATTAACCCTGCCGAACTCGCCGGAGAAACCTGACTAGCCGCCAATCACAGCGCAGAGCAGTCGCCGGAAAAACCCAACATGCAGACGAACAAGGTAAAAAAAAAACAGTTTGCTTGAAAGTTTGAAAATTGAAACGCTGTTTGCAAAAAAACTACTGAATGAAAATGTCTGGAATTTACATATAAGATCCAATGAATGATAATAAAAAAGGCTGTTACAGAAAAATGAAAAACAAAACGGAAAAAAAATGTTGACAAAAAAATACACAAAAAATGCCTAAAAGATCCAGAAAAATCTAAAAATAAACAGACTCTTTACAGCAGAATAAAATAATAAACGGGGTGTGGCGTGGCCAGCTAACAACAGGAGCAGACGTGTTTTGGTGGAGCTCCACACGTCTGCTGTCTTTAAGGTCCTAAAAGAGACATTTTCTGCAGTGTTTTTTCGACGTGGGGACCTGACTTGGCTGGCCATCGGAAGGGAGCTGTCCGGAGGCCGTTTTGTCCCCCCTCCGGACCTAAGACGCCCTTTGTAGCTGCTGATCTGTGCTAAGTGAGAGGTGCAAGCGGCCATCTTGAGGCCTTCGCTTTGGCCCCTGAGTTCTCCGTTACTGGCTGTTCTGCCACCTCAGCCCACCCAGAGTGCATGTTAAGGGCTATGGAGACGGAGGGCCCACGTCTCCCACCCGCCTTGAGTGACTGCTCAGTGAGAGCGACGGGCAGGCATACAGGCGATCGGCTAGATGGATCTTCTCCCTCCTTTGAAGTACTGATGCCTTTCTTACAGGCCTAGAGGCCTGTTTACAGCTGTTGGAGGAGACGGCCCACTCACCAGGGGACTCTGGCGAAGGCTGATGCTTACGCTGCGGAGCGGCCAGGAAGAGAGGAGTCCGGGACGAGATGGAATCAGGGCTGCGTGGGTCCGGTGCTCAGTGGAGGTCTGTTCCCTTGCTGCCGCAGGGAGCTGCGTCGAGGTCAGTGTTCCGGCTGGGACGCTGACGCCAGAGTCTAGGCCCCCTAGCGGAGCGACTGTGGAGGAATCTGAGGGTCCGGTTGCGGAGATGGAGGAGGAGATTGTCTGCGCTGAGCTGGGAGCTGCGGAGGATGACCGGGAGCTGGCTGCTTTCTTGTAGTATGCCGATTCTGTTCCAGCTGATCGGGAGACGCTGGCCCTCCAAAGAAGAGTCGCAGAGGTCACTGTGGAGTGGGAAGGAGGCTCTCCCCTTGAGATGTCTGAGGCAGTGGGGCTTCCCCCGGATGGCGCACTGCCTTCTGATGTGGCGCTGCTGGGATCTTGGCCCCATGGAGAGGCTTATACCACGGCTGATGCCGCTCGACGAGCCTCCGTTGCCGTGGTTGTTCTCGACGACGATGCACCCTCAGGTATCTGGCTGGATACAGGCTGAAAGGCTTTCTATACTGTTTGATGGTCTTCTCTGATGCCAGGACTGCCCAAATTCCCAGTGCCCCCCCACTCTCCCATGATGATGTTAATTCGCTATACTCTCCCCCTTCCTAGCCCTAGCCAGATGTGCCTTTTGTTCTGCTTCCTTTTGAAATTTACCCCAAGCTTATGTGACTTTTTTGTGGACTCTGTTCAGTTTTGAAAAGTTTTTTGAGGACTTTTACTACTTGCTGAGAACCCTATTCCCCCCTCGTCCCTTTCTGTGACACCTTTTTAGATGTCTTTTCTTTATGGTGAGACCCCCCCCTTGGGGGATGTTTTGCCCCCCCTTCTTTCCTGTCCTGCTGTTGATGTTCCCCACCTGGGGATATAGACTTTTCTCTTAGATGCCAATTGTTTGACTTTTGCAATTTTTTCTTTGCTATTTTGATAAACTTTGCTGAGAACCCCCCCTTATACTTTCTGTGCTCTATATGCCGTTCTGGCCCTGCGAGGCCAATTATGCAGGTCGGTTTGTGACCCTTAGTTTGCAAAAATAAAATTCTAAATACAAAAAATATATAATAAACGGTTTATTAGATATTGGATTAAAACTGGAATATTTTTAAAATTGAAGCCTATGGGATTCTCCTGAATAAATCTGTCGAATTAAACCAACATTTGGCGAACTGCCTGCTCTCTGGATAGTCGAATGGTCAGGAAATGTAGCGTACACTGAAATTCAGTGTTCGGTTGCACTTCAGGACCAGATAGGCTCTCTTTGAATAACCCTGCAAGTTTAAAAAAAAATTCCCGATTTTTTTTTTTTTTTTAATCGTTTTTTATTTTTTCTGTAACAGACCTTTTTATTATCATTCATAGTGTCAAGTCAAACTGCAGTGGTACAGAATAGTCAGCTAATGTACAAGCAAGTGGGATAATAAAATTACTGTAATTCAGCTTATGGAATTGAAATCTGCAAGAGTCTGTGAGAACTACTTGTCCTGCATGCAATTCAGCTCCAGTTAGGGTCAGCCAGTCAGAGCAGAGGTCAGGCTTCCCAGCAGCCTCAGAGACAGAGCTGTAGAGGAAGGGAGGGGCCATCTGAGAGCTCTATGCCATGCCATGAGGCAGGCAACCTGGACATAACAAAGTGCACAGATTTACAAGCATCTTCAGATCCTGGAGTGGCAGCCGGTGAGCTAAAAGACTATTTTCACAGTCATATGTAGGAAAGAATTGTGTCACAGTCATGTACAGAAAAGGAATTGAGCCAGTTTAGTGATAAAGTACCGGCTGGGTGGAGTAGAGGTAATGTCACCACTCTGCATGGAGAGAGCCTGTGGAGTCATGGGCTCGATCCCAGCGAGCAACCTCTCCAGTAAGTGTCCTTGGCAAGACACCCAACGGTACATACTCGCCACCCAGGACATACTTGAAAACGAGAGAAATCTCAATGTATCCTTCCTGGTAAAATCCTTTCCAAAAAAAAAAAATGCAGTCAGTTAACTTTTTTAGATCTATCTTCATGCTTAGTGTGAGGAGATTCCACATGTATAATAGCTCATTTCATGTCTGTTTTCTTTAAGTTAAAACATATTTTGGCAGTAATGATATTCTAGAAGTGTGTGCTAGTGAATGTATATGAAACTGGCACAGAAGTAATGATTAACAAGCTTTATGTGCAATGTATTTATTAAATTTCTGTATTTCTTTCTGTTTAAAGTTTTTCACCTTTAAGTCATCGCTTTAAGTCATCTCTTTAATTCATCGCTAATCCCATCGCTATTTTTAATTCTAATCGCTAAGCTACTCATCACTTTAATTCAGCTATCTATTCATCACTATTCAACTATTCATCTACTCAACGATTCACCTAATCAATCTACAGCAACTTAGTTTACCCCACAACTTACTGAAATTAAACTTAAACACAAGCGAATGAAGAGTGGAATCCAGTTATTATTTCCAGTGTCAATGTTTGAATTTCCTTTCAAGCGGGAAGATTGTGCAAAAAAACAAAAAGCTTGACACATAGGATATTATATGTAAATTTCAGACATTTTCGTTTAGTAGTTTTTTTGCAAACAGTGTTTTAATTTTAAAATTTCAAGCAAACCTTTTTTTTTTTTGCAACTCATTCGTCTGCGGTGTCGGCTTTTTCCAGGGGCTGCTCTGCACTGTGATCACCAGCTATTCAGGTTTCTCCGGCGTGTCTGGCGTAGTTAGTCCAGCTGTTTTTGCGGGTTTCGGTGTTCGGTGTGTTTTGCGGTGAGTGTTCTGCGGGTTTGCGGCTAGTATTCCCTGCACTACGGGGAGCCCTGCGGTGCTTGATGAATACACCACAGGGTCGACAAACTAGGATCGCCGAATCATCCTGAAGTGCGGGGAACGAAAATTTGTTTGGAAGGTGTCTTTTTTCAATTTTTTTTTCATCATATTTCAAAACTTTTTATAGTAAATTAGACAATATTCAAATGAACCCCCTATCTCCACCAGGGTATCCCCTGGCAGCTAGGGGTTCCCCGGCTAACTGATGTCATCGTGCCATGCGTGATGACGTCTGTTGCTGAGGGGGGACCCGGAGGTGGAGCCGCCATCCAAGATGGCGGCCCTCACCGGATCTAGGCCGCGATCTGGCGCCAGATCGCAGTCCGGCAGTTAAGGGGTTAAAGTCAAACACAGCTTTGAAGGGCAGACACTGTCCTTCAAAGCAGTGCCTGGCTTTTGTTTGTAGACCCTCCGAACGGATCCCAAATGTTGGCGAATTGCCTGCACTTACGGTGCATGTACAGTTCCTGTTCGAGGGCAGTGAAATCCCCATAGAGAAGCAATGCTTCATCTATTCAGAGAACAAAAACCAGCAGGGAAAAGTTCAGTAGAATCCCAAAGGCTTCTATGTTAAAAAATATTCCCCTTTTAAGCAGTTTTTGGAATCTATTTCCGTTTTTTTCTTTATAAAAGTTTTTTCATTTTTCTGTAACAGTCCTTTTTATTATCATTCATTCATTGGATGTTATGTGTAAATTCCAGACATTTTCGTTTAGTAGTCTTCTTGCAAACAGCGTTTCACTAACGGTCGAACTTTTGGCGAACATCGCAAAAGGTTTGAAGTTCGCCGAACTGTCGAATGGCTGATGTTAAAAAAATCTAAAAATAAAGAGACTCTTTACTGCAGAATATAATAATAAACGGTTTATTAGATATTGAATTAAAATGGGAATATTTTTAAAATTGAAGCCGATGGGATTCTCCTGAATAAACCTGCCGAATGAAACCACCGAATGGCAGGGCATTTTGGCAATTTTTCACTGCTGATTTTTGTTCTCTGAATAGAGCTTCATTGCTTCTCTATGGGGATTTCACTGCCCTCGAACAGGCAACGAACAGGCACCGTATGTGCAGGCAATTCACCAACATTTGGTGAACTGCCTGCTCTCTGAATAGCCGAATGGCCAAGAACGCTGAATTTCAGTGTTTGGTTACCTTTCGGCCACAATTCAGATCTCTTTGAATAACTCTGTTAGATTCTCGGTGTCGTGCACCACCGACTAAGACACAATTTTTCTGCACTTGAATGTGACAGTGTCAGGATCCATGCCTGCTAATTGCTGCCAAATCCGTGCTTGCAGCATATCCATGAAAAGTGCTGCCCTCAGGTTCAGCACAAAACCAGAACCTTCACAGTTAAACACAGAACACACACACACCACACCCCTGTGTCTGCAATAAAGGTTCTCTCTGCCCCTCCCTCTGGACTTCTGCATTATCTACCTTCCCTTGACCTGAAAGGACCTATGATTGCCTATTCTCTGTGTACCAGACCTCTGCTTTGCATCCTCTCTACCAGCCCTTGAACCTCAGACCGTCTCCAGACTACGATTCTTGCCTAGCCCTTTTGTCTCCACGCTAGCCCGCAAGGTACTGTCTGTCTATAACCCCTGAACTCACTGCATAATGGGCTTAATACAACCAGACTGGGACCCCACCAGCGCTGATCCTGACAGAATGCAGAAGTCACACACCAATGAGCCCGCAGTGATACTGTCAGCCCTGAAGGGCTTCGAGTTTCAGCTACTGGGTTTATTGGAGGATATATGGCACTTTAAAGACTCTGTAAATAACATCTCTATGGAGGTGCGTGTCCCACCGGGGAAAAGAGGCCCACTAACCGCAGAGGAACATGCCTGGAGAAAAACACAGAATCTCTGTATGTACTGTGGGGATTCCTTGCATTTCCTCTTAAACTTCCACCTTGAGACCCCAAAGAAGGCCAGCTCCCGTGCCGGCAACAGTTTCACGGCAAGCCCCAATAAAAAAGACCGCACCTGTATCCAAGCCTGCTCCTAGAGAAGCTTATGTTCCTGTGGCTAAGCCCCGGCCCAGGCCTGAAACCAGACGGGCTCCTGCGGCTGAACCCCGGTCCAGGCCTGCCACCAGAGACCCTCCAGCACCCATACGTACACCCGTACCCAGAAAGAAGCTACCCTCTATGCTTGCTGACCCTAGGTGTATGGAGTTCAAGACTACCAGACCAAGTGAGGAGGAAGATCTGATGATACCAATGGAAACCGAAAACACTGTGACCATGGAACCTGTGTATCCCATACCTATGGAGCAAGATCCCACCGTGCCTGTGGCTTCTGATCCAGCCATGGAGATTATGTGTATCCAGACTCCAGGTGTAAAGTCCATGCCCAGACAGCACCTCATGGGTAGTACTGTTGGCGCCCCAGAATGTGTATATTCCTCTAATGGGACTCTGGTTCGCAGGGAGGACCTGGAAAGGTTTGAGGAACCCGTGAACCTGAGAAAAACTACAAAGCAACCTGTGGAGAAAATACCAGTTGCACCCACTTCTGCCACGGTGTATCAAATGCCCAGACAAGACCCGCCACCACATCACTGTGCCACTCTTTGCATGAATCAGAGTCTGCTGATGAATGGTCCTCTATCAACTCAGACAGCAAGATAGAGACCGCCCCAGTAAACTCATGCCATCATAGACCCGACGCCAGCCTGCAAGACGCGCCCAAGGGCCTCCGGGTGGTCCTGCCACAAGTATCGGCGCTGCCATTCACCAGCCAAGTGTCAGACGAAAAGCTGCAGTTCCTTGCTATGATCCAGAGTGGGAATCCAGCGACGAGGATCTGGAAAACCTACCTTCACTGCAAGACCTATTGCTGGCATTTGAGAAAAATAATGGCTATATTGGCACGGCTATTGCCAACTCCAACTCCAGTACTGCCCGACACTCACCTATTGCGTATCCTTTATTCTGTGGCACTGTATTTTCTACCCTGGCTATCCAGCCCCCTCAGAGGGCTCCATGTTTCTGTACTGCTAACTCTGGCATCCTGGACTCCACTCCCTCAATAACTATTCAAGAAATCGAGCCTGGGGATCCTGTGACCCTCATTCAGAAAGAGCCTGCAACCCCAGTACCTGCAGCGGAATCTGCACCCTAAGTGACTTCAGTCTAGACCCCCAAAGTCATTACTGTAGAAGATTTTGGTGTTATTGTCTCCTCCGTGACCAGCCTTACTAACCAGGTTAGTGCCCTCACTGAATTAGTGAAGGTTATTCAGCTTCACCAGCTAAGATATGCTGCCGTCCTTGAGTCTCCCCTTCCATCATACCTGTGCTAGCTGTCAATCTGAATATTCCCTCAGGGACATCCGAATATCCCAGAAGGGTTACAGAAATACCCATCCTGGAAAACCTTACCAGTGAGCCATCTACTGTCCACCCCTGTGAAGGTACTCTGAAGCCCTCCAAAACCAAAGCAAGGAGACGTCAGAGGAAGGCCAGTACCCTGGCTACTGAAAAAACTGAGGATCCGGTAACTTCTGGTGATGAACCTATATGAACTTTTATTTTTGATTCTTGCAGATCATCAAGCTAGCCTGTTCGCGTCCAGAGGTCGCTATTTAGGGGGGGGGGGTGATATGTCAGGATTCATGCCTGCTAATTGCTGCCAAATCCGTGCTTGCAGCATATCCATGAAAAGTGCTGCCCTTAGGTTCAGCACAAAACCAGAACCTTCAGTTAAACACAGAACACACACACACCACACCCCTGTGTCTGCAATAAAGGTTCTCTCTGCCCCTCCCTCTGGACTTCTGCATTATCTACCTTCCCTTGACCTGAAAGGACCTATGATTGTCTATTCTCTGTGTACCAGACCTCTGCTTTGCTCACCGACTCTGCATCCTCTCTACCAGCCCTTGAACTTCAGACCGTCTCCAGACTACAATTCTTGCCTAGCCCTTTTGTCTCCACGCTACCCCGCAAGGTACTGTCTGTCTATAACCCCTGAACTCACTGCATAATGGGCTTAATACAACCAGACTGGGACCCCACCAGCGCTGATCCTGACAGACAGGTGCATATCATTCCAATATTTGACCGCAGGGTCCAACCCTGCACTCTTCTACAAAACCTCAGAGGGGTTAGGGTGTGAAGGCAATAGCTGGCACCAAAGGCCCAATATTTGGGTGCACTGACCGTGTACTGGATGCATACAGGGCAGCCATCAGAAATTATGGGGCCCCTTACTGAACCTCACGATGGGCCCCCCCTTAAACTTCCTCAACAACACAGTTCCACAGCAATAAAACTCACAGTAATGTGTGGTGTGTATGAGCATATCTGTCATGTCTGGGGCTCAGAGGGGGCCCCGGCGGCGCCATCGACAAGCTGGGTGCCAGGAGTTGTGCTGGCTTCTGGAGCTCGCGGGCTGGTCAGGAGGATGAGCGCTGCTGGATTTAAATACAGACAGCGCGATCCGGCTCACTGTCGTGGAGTTTGCTTCCCTCAGTGCTGAGTGTCTCCTGGCGATTCACTACTTGGTGGATTTTTCAGTCTCCATTGTTACCTGGCTTGTATGAGAACCACCCCCCCGTGTACCAGTCCTTGGCTATTCCTTGACCACTCTAACTCTGATCGATTTTTGGCTTATATGATAGATACCCCCTGTGTACCGTTTTGGCTATCCCTGACCACTCTAACACTGATCGATTTGGGCTTGTGTTAGAATGCGTACTTGTATACCGTCTGGCCTATTTAAGGTATACCCTGTCCTGTGTGTTTGTCAAACATTTCCCACTCATTGTTGGTCAAACATTTCCTTCTCGTTGGTGCTAAAACATTTCCCATTCATTGTTAGTCAAACGTTTCCCAGTCATTGGTGATAAAACATTTCCCATGGCTTCATATCGCGTTTAAACATGAGCAAAAGCGGTTAAAATTAGCTCAGTGGTGAAATGGCTCAGCACTCAGCAGCGAAAGACTTAATGACATTTTTTTTTAAATAAAACGTTTGTTTCCTGTCCCTCAGGGCAGTACCCGGACCCCCATACACCTTTTATGGCCAATATCTTGCATATATGCGCTCTTGGAGGGGACCTTAATTTTCGATCGGTCGAGCCCCATTGACTTGCATAGTGTTCGCATTGTGTTTGAGTTCTCAGTCGAACATTTATGGGTGTTGGAGTTCGAATGCGAATCGAACACGGGGGTGTTCGGCCCATCACTAGCGGCGGGTCACCGGTCACAGTGAGCGGCAGGGTGGCCGCCCCCTGGAAAGTGCTGCACCCAGGCCTAGTCCTTGTCGGCCTAGACCAAGATACACTAGTGTATGCATGTGAATTCTGATTCCTGCAGACAAATTCTGTCTTGCCCATATCATATGCCCATACACCTAACATGCCCATTACCAGGATGCAGATGTGCTCAGACCTCTCACTGGCTCACTCAAAGATAATCCAAACCCCCATCCATAGGCAGGTAATTGATACAGGCCTGGAGTTGTGTTGTGAGCAAGAGCATTTTTTTCTTACATTTTCCTGTAGAATTATTTATTTCCTAACCCCACATGGAAAGATTATATTGTGTTTTGTTATTATTCCTCAACATTAAACCTCTTCTAAACCAATGACATCAGGATTTTCACAACAGCAAGTGATGCTTCCTTAGTCATGATTACATTAAAGAAAGAACCATTAACATCTATACTTAATGTGACCAGGATTTCTATAATAAAATATGCTTTACCAGAAGTACTTTTATCTTATGTAATAATTATATTAAGTAGTTTTCACAGCAGGGGGATTTTTAGAAGAGCACTTTACTTTCCTTGTAATGGTAATTACAGATTGTCCCCTTACATACGTAAGGACCTAAAGAAAGGTAGCATTGGAAAATTATAGATAATTATTCTCTTTTATGATCTTGTGCGTTGAATTTAATATGTCCAGCGTTCCTTAAATTACATTTCTCTTACAAAAAGCAATTTGTTTTACAAATACTGTACACAAATATTATGAAATGTAATGGTTAAAAGCCTAGTGGTATAATTCATGCATCATTTTACATTTTCTTGTATAAAATGTTTATAGTTTGGCTTGGATTGCTTAGCATGTGATTAAAACTAATTTAAATGTATAATTTAAAGACATATACGGGTTATTCAGAGAGAGGTGAAAAGCAGGAGAATGACTGGAGAATGGAAAATTCTAGGTCAAAATAGCCAAACCAGAAAAATTCTCCCATTCATCTCACTTTCCAAATCGGCTATTTTGACCTTGAATTTTCCATTCTCCAGACATTCGCCTGCTTTTCACAGCTCTCTGAATAACCCTGATAATTTATTATGAATCAAAATATATTTTGAAGATTATTTTTTTCTGCTATCATATTTGATTTGTAACTTCTTTGGTTGTGTGTGTATATATATATATATATTTATTAAGACAGAAGATAGGGCATGGTCCTCAGGTTTTTCACTTCTCCAGTCATTCTCCTGAGTTTCACCTTTCTTTGAATACCTGTATATATTCCACCAATCCTGGGCTCCATGTTGATATGTTCACTGTTTAGTCATTGAGCTGTGTTGCATAGGGATTCTGATAAAGTGCGGGCACTCAGTAGTCTTCTCAATATAGGAAGCATTATTTTACTGAGCGGGTGGTGGATACATGGAACAGTCTTCCAGTAGAAGTGGTAGAGGCCAAAACAGTAATTGAATTTAAGCAAGCATGGGATAGGCATAAGGCTATCCTAAACAAAAGATAAATCCAGGTAAAGTATCCATGTATTTGGGCAGACTAGATGGGCCGAAAGGTTCTTATCTGCCGACATTTTTTCTATGTTTCTATGTAACACCTTTATTCTCATAAATAAATGGTTTGGCTTGTCTGAGCCTTGACAAATCAATATATATATGAAAAACACATGGGGGGTTGCACTCAGCCTTAACTAAGCGTTTCAGTGCAGGTGCACCTCAAAATAAAATACAAAACAAAAACATGGAGAGAGCACTCCAGACAAACACATTCAAAAACCTGCAACAACAGCTCCATGCATGGGTACATAATACCAGCTTTTACCACATATATATATATTCCCCATTGTGGTTACACTTCTTCAGGTTTTTTCTTTTTTCAGTTTCATATATATTTTGTTATTTGTTATCTGATCATTCTTTGTCTTCTTTCTCTCATTTACACTTATTCATTTCATTCACATTTGACACTTTTTTTTACTTTATTTTTTCCCACATTCATGTTGGTTTAAGCACTTCACGTATTATGTACACACATTTCTCCACACCTTGCCTCACACCTTCACTTCTTGTTTTGTCCTACTTTATGCTTTATCAAGGTTTTATTTGCACACATACCTCATGCCTGTTTCCTCTCCACATCTTTTCCCTTTTCATTCACATTTCTCACACTAGTAGCTCACACATTGAATGATTATACACAATGGGCCCTATTACAAAGTTGGTGCTAACTTAACCAGAGCTATAGTAAACTTACCAGAGCCATTCCAGTCTATGGAATTGTTAGGTTTACAACAGCTCTGCTTAAGTTACCACCAACTTTGTAATATTGTCCATAGATTTCTTATTCACACATGCCAGTTGGGTCACATAGGTTCCTTCTCGCTCAGTTTTTTTGCACACTTGCACTCTCTACACTCTAAGCCACCAGTTCATTTGCCCTTCACTTTGCTATTATTCTGTCCAAGCTCTTTCACGTTTTATGCCTTATGTGTTTCATGTGCTTCATCTCTGCCTCTTCACTTATTCATTCACATTTCACCCTTCTGGATATAAAATAGATCTTTTTTATTTATTTTAAAGTACTCATTGGTGTCCTCTTTTATGGTGGGTTCAACAAAGGTAATTATGGTATGCCACACAATTAACGCACTGTGAGTGTTTTCACAATAACAGTGGGGTCAGACTTGCTAATGGTGTGTTCATTTGTAATGGTATGTTTTATCCACTTGTCAATCACTTTTTTAAATAATGGTTTTACATTAAGATATATTGTTTCAACTGTTCTAATGTTATATTGATTTTAACCAAATTGAGTTAGAGAGATCCCAAGGGGACTTGTTTGTAGCCTTCTGTATTGACAGAATTGCAAGTAAAATGGGACAAGTAGGAGCTGTCCGGATAGTAAATAACTAAGAACGTCGTTCAAAACATGCCCGAGATCACGAGTGACACCTTGGAGCCGTCCACCATGTCCTCTTCTGGTGACATCATCCCGCACTCAGCCACGTTCTGCACGTGACGGCCAGAAATGGACACACGCTCAGCTGGTAATATCGGACCCACAGCTGCACACAATGGGTTATAATTTACTATAAACTCCCGAGAGGAACACCACCTCTGTCACTTTCTCTTCAATCTGCCACTGAAGAAGCGCCATTTACGGCGCGAAACGCGTTTGGCCTGTATATACACAGGTTGGTTCTAAAAAACCCTGGTCCTCTTTTCTTTCCTGCATCAACAGCTGAGGATTGCTGCATAACGGTGAGTGGATGCTTACTCTCCATATTCACATCTACTGGTACTACAATTCCTGTCTTTTGTGCTTTTATCTTGAGGACAAATTTATTTATTTATAAAGGATTTTACCAGGAAGGATACATTGAGATATCTCTTGTTTTCAAGTATGTCCTGTGTTCAAGAACATTGAAATTTTACAGTCGTTACAGAAATACAAAGTAATAAATGCAAGATATTAGAATCAAAACACAAATATAAAAATTAACACAGAAAATAAATAAGTAATATAGTCACTATGTTACATGTTTACAGGTGCATTCCGTATTGAGGTATGTTAATAGGGAGCTCTTGAGTGACTTAAGACTGGGGGAAGATTTGATGGCGTCTGGGAGGTTATTCCATAATTGCGGTGCTCTGTAGGTGTCACGGTGGCTCCCCGTACCCCCCGGCGCCTGGCAGCAGCTTCCTCGCTGCTCGCTAGCCAGGCGCCGAGTGATATTGCGGTCGCTCCGCACACTGGGGACGCCGGGGGCGGGGCCTGGCGGGCTGACGCGGACCCGCCGGGTTTAAAGCCCAGACTCGCAGAACAACCGGCGCCCTGACGTGGTAGTTACTTCCCGCAGAGCTCTTGCATTCTATTGTATATTTTTGGCTATTCTGTGTACCGACCCCTGGCATTGGCAAACTGACCATTCTGTGTACCGACCCCTGCATTGGCAAACTGACCATTCTGTGTACCGACCCCTGGCATTGGCAAACTGACCATTCTGTACCGACCCCTGGCATTGGCAAACTGACCATTCTGTGTACCGACCCCTGGCATTGGCAAACGAACCATTCTGTGTACCGACCCCTGGCATTGGCAAACGAACCATTCTGTGTACCGACCCCGGCATTGGCTTATTAACTATTCTGTGCAACACTCCTGGTATTGGCGTTTACTCTTCTATATTGGTTTTGTGGTCAGTCTGTGTGGCATCCTAAGCACGCATCAGACTACCTCTTCTATTGTTTAGGTCTTGGGAAGAGCCAACCATTCTAGGTCTTGTGTACCCTCCTAGTATCGTTCTTTGTGTCTACCTATCTTTACGTATTCTGTATCTGTCTAGACGTGCCGACCATTCTAAGGATCGGAAGGGTAGTGAGCGGTCTGCGTAATAGGGACCACCATCTTGGTAATCAGGGGGATCCGTGACAGTAGGAAAATGAGCATCGAGCCACTTTCTTTTTGTATTGTGGTATTGCAAGTAAGGTGCTGGTCCTGGATTGGATGTTATAGGATGAGGGAACTGCTAGGGGAAGCAGCCTATTCAGGTAGGGTGGTAGCTTCCCAGAAAATCTCTTAAACACCAGGTTGGAAAGGTGAAGAGTGCGTCTAGATTCCAGTGATGGCCAGTTTAGCTCTTTTAACATGTCATGTAGGTACATTGTAGTGCAAAGCGGCAGAATGAGTTATACAATGTAGTAAGTTTCTGAAGGTGTGTTTGCGGGGCGGCTGCATACACTACATCTCCGTATTAAATAGCTGGCATAAGCATTTGTTGAACAATATGCTTTCTTATCGCGGGGCTCAGGCAGGATTTGTTTCTGTACAGGGCACCTAGTTTGGGGTAAAGTTTAGATGAGTTTTTCGATGTGGGGGCCAAAGGATAGATTTGGGTCTGACCACATACCTAGATATCTGAGAGAAGTGACGGTGGTCAGTGTGCCATTTGATTTTGTCCTGACACATAGATGGGGATTTTGCAATTTATGTAGTTTAGGTGCTGTTCCAAAGAGCATTGTTACAGTTTTGTCAGTATTTAAGAAATGTTTGTTATCTGCATCCGCGTTTCTACTTATGTGAATTGTTCTTGCAGCACAGCCTCCAGCTGTGGGAGATTTGGTTTGCTGGTATAGATTACGGTGTCATCTGCGTACATGTGTACAGTTGAGGCTTTGAAGATGTTGGGCAGATCATTTATTAATATCGTGAATAGCAGGGGGCTGAGTATCGAGCCTTGGGGTACTCCACATGTGACTGGGAGGGGGAGGGAGGAGCCACCAGAAATGGACACATGTTGTGATCGGTTGGATACATACGATTGAAACCAAGTTAGCGTGTGATCGCTAATACCAGAGTTTTTAAGTTTTTGTAATAGGATGCCATGGTCTACTGTGTCAAAGGCCTTGGCAAAATCAAGGAAGATGGCTCCAATTAGGTCTCTTTGTTCCATGCCAGCTTGGGTATCATTGCAAACTTTTAAAAGGGCAGTTGTAGTTGAGTGATTTGGACGAAAGCCAGATTGATCTGGGGTTAAATAGTTTGAGGATTGATAATAATCACGTAATTGCGTGTATATGCATTTTTCCAAAATTTTTGACATTACAGGGAGCAATGATATTGGACAGCAGTTGGATACCAAAGTACTGTCCCCACTTTTATGGATAGGTACCAGTCTCGCAGTCTTCTAGAGTTTGGGTATGTATCCAGTCACCAGTGATTCATTGATTAGGGTTGCGACAGGATTTGCAATTGCCGGCGCACTGATTTTCAGCAGCATTGCTGGGATTCGATCAGGTCCAGACTGGTATTTCATTTCTTTGATTACGGAGAAGTTTATTAACTACACTGACAGGCACTGGCCTAAAGTTGAATTTATCTGTGATATTGGGTCTCTGCACGGTTGGAGGGGCCTGACCTGCATTTGGCCTTTCTGCAGGTGTGTCATTCTTTAGCTTAGCAATCAGAGTGGTGGCGCATCCAACAAAATAATTATTAAAGGCATTTGCTACATCTAGGGGGTGTTGTACGGTTTAGTTGTTTACTTTGACAGCAGTGGGTTGGGAGTGGATAGGGGGTGCTTGAATGTTACTTATGATTTTCCAAAATTTTTTAGGTTTGACATGTTATTGTTTAAATTTTCATTGAAGTATTGGGCTTTAGCCATTTTTGTTTGTTTTGTGCATGCATTCCGGCACTGTCGGTATTCACAGTGATCCTTCATGGAACCAGTACTCTTTAAATATGACCACAGCAAATCTCTAAGCTGGTACATTTGTGTAAGATCAGCTGTAACCCAGGGTAGAAGGGCCCCTTTTACTCGCACTTTGCGCAGTGGGGCATGGGAATTCCAGACTTGTAGGAGCTCAGATTTAAAGTATTCAATTGCACAGTCCAGGTCTGGGATTAGGTTTAGTCTGTACCATGGGAGCTGTTTGAGATCACTTAGGAAGGATTCTAGATTAAATTTCTTGAGAGACCTGGTGATTATTATCTTTGGGGGAGATTTTGTGGCCTTTATTTTGCACACGCTATACACTAGACAGTGGTCACTGAAGCTATTGGGGAGAACGCCTGCCTCCTGTATTCTATCAGGACATGAAGAGAGAATCCAGTCCAGCAGGGTATGGTTAGGGCTCTTCATATTAATGCGAGTGGGGGAGGAGATTAATTGAGTTAGTTGCAAGGCCTTAAACAGTGAGCAGTGTTTATTGGCTTTAGGATTCAGCCAATCTGTATTAAAATCGGCAAGGACCAGCAGTTCACTTTTTGGTTTTGTGTAAGTAAGGAATTTGGTCTGGGGATTGTGGCAGACAGATCGGCACAGTAACACCTGCGAGGCCTTCATATGAGACCTGGTAGCTCTCACAGAATGTAAGTAGTGATTATCACTTTGACTTTATAAATAGTTCACCCTACAGTGTTACACTACTGGCAATCCTTTCTCCTAAAGGTTATATAGAAAAAGACTGCTATCCAAGAATTGATCCTTTATAGAATTCAGTAAAATCTGATTGTACACTTTTTTGCCTATACCCCCAGTGTGTATGAAGCGCTGTCCAGGATTTGTATCTGTATGTTGAATACATTTGCATCAGTCACATAAGCAACACTATCAAACTGCTGACCCAATTTTAGAGTTATGTACACATTGCACTTACTAAATTTCATACTAAAAGCAGTATACCAAGAGTAGAGGTCTGTTAGGAGTGGATGATCCAGGCTTCCTCTGTACACCTTTTTTCCAGACGTGGGAAGCAGGCACCTGCCTCCTGAGCCCAAAACATAACCTGTAAGAAATGACAATCCAGTATACTTAAAAATTTTATTATGCAGAAATTAGGGGAAATGTGTTTAAATATTTAAAAATATAACACTTATGTAATGTTGTGCTCTAAGGAGTTATATTATTAGCAAATGTTAGAGGCACAGGAGTATGTAATTTAGGTTGGCTGACATTTTTAGTATCCTTATTTAAGCACAGTTTGATTCTTTCTATATTTGCAGATACCCTAAAGTGCAACGCTTTGCCTTTGAATACTTACTGAGGAAAATTTCTCTTATATAATTAAAACACAGCAAGAGATATTCAGTTTTTGAATGTGTGCATGAAAAACAGAAACATAGACTTGTTTATTTTGCAGCTATTATAAAAGACCACATTTTGACAATAAATCCCATAAATTATTGCATTCCAATTGCATATAATTTTACTGCTGTTTAATAAATCGTACATAGAGAAAAATTGTTTATTATCAATTTACTCTGGGCTTACCTGCGTGCCAAATTTGATGCTAAATACACTTTATTATCAATATAAAGGTGTCAATTTAAACATGCATTTAAAAATAATACACTGATTAACAAGTAAATTAGAAAAAATCTAAGAATACTAACCATAGAATCATAATGGATAACCATACAATTTGCTAATTATAGGGACAAGACAATGATAACATGGGTCCAGATGTAAGTTAGGAATTTTAAGGGTTTTGTTTATGTGTTAAGTGATTTTACTGATGCAAAAATAGTTTAACACGAGTTTCTACCAATCACTAATTTAGGTTAGGAGTCGCTCATTAAACCTTGGCTGCCTCAGCATTAGCACTTCCTAAACATAGTGAAGAATGTGCCAATTCACAGTAGGCAGCTTTAACAGCAGAGTTGCAGATGGAAAATAATGCGAGCCACTAGTATTAATGGGTGACAAAATTAACCCCTTCAAGACTGGCAGACATCACCCATCAGGCGGGGGTGAACGATGGCAAGGCATTTTTGGTACGTGTCGCCGACAGGTGCTGTCCCACTGCAGTCAATGGTGTGCAGCATGCACCAGCTGCGGGGAGGGGCTGACGTGACCCATTTAAGTCAGCGGGGCGTACCTGTATGCCCCGCATCTTCAAGGCCCACCCACTGCGCGGATGTCATAGAATGTCCCGCGGCGTCAAGGGGTTAACCAATGCAAAAGTCTTTTTGGAGATCTATATTACTGCTCAAATTGAGGGTACTTTTGTAGTTCCAGAAAGACCAACTCCACAAGCATCTATACATAGAAACAGGCACACAGCACTCCCTCTTAACCCCTTCACTACTGTGATCATGTTTACACAATCAGCAGCACCAGTCACAGCCATACCTGCCTTCAGAAATCTAGGGGCCCCTTACAGGACAATTGAAAGAAGCTCCCATGTAAAACCCTCCCACCTCCAAACAAACCCCCCCTCAACTCAAAACCTGGACACCCCCTCTCCCCAATGACATATATTTTTGCTAAATATGTAGGATGCATATAATATGTGTAACATAACTCTATAATATATGCATGATGTGTCCAGCATGTATCTCATGTGTCTATGTAGTGTGAGTGCAACATGTGAATTGGCAGCTTTTGAAAAGCTGGCTCCAAAATTGCATTGTACGGGGAAATTCACTGTTCGGTGTAATTTCGGCTCTGTTTGAATAACCCCATATGTTTCATTGCTTATTGCACAAGAAAAAAAAGTAAGAGCTTGCATGGGGTCCAAAAAATAGCTCCGTGAACAATCATTGCCAATAACCAACTGGGTTGAAATTGGAGCAGTCAATCATTGTTGTGTAAGAAGCAGAAAAAGATTTAATATGCGTGTTGCCCCAATCTATTAATTCTTCAAATGAAGACACTATTGTGAGCAATCTTTATCTTTTATACCGTGAAATCATTTAACCACGCATATCAGTTCACGCCATCTTCCATTCTAAAGTGAAACGAAGATTTAATTGGGCAACAGTATCTGTTTTTCTCTGCTGTGCAGGAATGCTTCACATGTTTGCTACAAAGTATTCAAGTGAATTTATAGGTCCTGACAACAAACAGCAATCTGATCATACATGATATTTGGGTCTTAGAAATTTCCCATGGCAACTGCAGCCGTGAACTGACTTAAGCCTGCTATCAATGTACCCCTAAAACAGATGGTTATCACGTAATATCTCCTATTCAGTCTAACACCTCACACACGACAGACGTTATTATCTCCCTTGTGGGCTGTCACTTCTTATTTTCTGTTGCTTTTTATATTCACATCACACTTTCTCCTCTTATCTGATCTTGAAGGTTTCACTGTATTAGTAATACAAGTCCTGAAAAGCACAATGTCAGAATTATGTTTCATGATTTATCTTTGCTCAATTACTTGATAATGCTCGCTACACTTCAATAGGATTTTCTCTCCTTGAGGGCTTTAGAGGTTTCAGACACCACAGTATTTAGTAGGAGTAAAACATAATTTTGGACAAATTCAAGATGCATTGGATTTGGTGAATTCTATTGATTTACTAGAATCTTTTTAGTAAGTACAGCATAAAAATATAAATACAAAAACACAGCTGCAAACTATGCTGTCAACATAATGTGTCTAATCTGTCACCGTCTATCCCTATGTCCCACATATGTTCTGTCTGTCTCTCAGTCCTTGTTTCCTATTGATTTGTGACCATTGCTTAACAAGCCCTTTCATATTTTCCCATGTCTGGCCAACTCAAATCTTATGCCCATTATTTCTCAGATTCTGTCTCTGCTCCATTTGTTTCCCATTTTGAACCTGTATTACATAACACTAACATATTTTTTACCACATGCACAAACTGACAAATACAGATACTTATAGTATAACACTTTCAGATAGACACAGATATCCACTTACAGTATAATCACTTTCAGATAGACACTAGGGATGAGCCAAACACCCCCGTGTTCAGTTCACATTCGAACTCGAACAATTTCAAAAGTTCGAGTTCGAACGTGAACACGAACCGAACTCAATGCAAGCCAATGGGACTCAAAAGTTCGATTTTTAGATTGCCCTGCAAGAGGGCAAATATGCAAGATATTTGCCATAAAGGTGTATGGAGGTCTGGGTAGTGCCCTGGGGGACAGAAAACAAGGACAAAAAGTAAAAAAAAAAAAACGTTTTTAAAGGAACAGTGAGTTTTCCAGGAAAAAGTGTTAAATATAAAAACAAAAAATTCTTTCCAATATCGTGCCTAGGAGGTCCCCATAACCTGCCTGTGAAGTGGCAGATTTGTAGTATGTATAGAAACATTTAAAAACAAAAAAATGTTTCAAATGACGGTAAACGGTTTTCCTTTAATCTATTCATAAACAACTGCTCGGGGCGGCGGTCTGTATTAAAATAGGAAACATTTTAGGACACGCAGAACAAGTTTAGTGATTTTTTTGGGCTAAATTATGCTGAAACTTATGCAGGCTTTGCATGAAAGTAACAATAGGTGCTTTAAAATTGGGCCTTTAGCGTTGGCAACAGTGCCGTCACACCGTAACCCCTCTGTGGTATTGTAGAAGAGTGCAGGGTTGGACGCTGTGGTCCAATATTAAACTGATATAAATCTGGTAATATAGGCGTCCGTGCACCCAAATATTGTGCCTTTGGTGGCAGCAAGTGCCTTCACACCGTAACCCCTTTGTGGTATTGTGGAAGAGTGCAGTGGTGGAGGTTTTGTGAATGCAGAAGAGATCCCCAATCTTTTCCGTTACGTCAGCATCAGGGGATTGATAGCTGCTGATCCAGGACTGATTCATTTTTATAAATGTCAGCCAGTCTAGAGAGTCGGTGGACAGACGCACTCTTTTGTCCTTGACAAAACCTCCAGCGACACTGAACATCCTTTCAGAAAGCACGCTGGATGAAGGGCAACCTAGTAGCTGCATAGCATATTGGCTAAATTCTGGCCAGTGATTCAATCTCAACACCCAGTAAGCCATTGGATCATCTGCTGTAAAGGTATCCAGGTCTGCCCTTGCCCCTAGGTAGTCCTGCACCATACGGTGAAGACGCTGGCAATGGGTGCCTACATTTGACGTCCCTGGGTGTTGTGGACTAAAAAAACTTGAAAAGGCATCAGTCAAGCGGCCCTGGCCTTCACCACTCTTCCTCTGATCATCCGCAGCCTCAGAAGCACCTGTGTCATTACTTGGTAACCTACCAGTGCCTGGAAAGGTGTTACACAAGTGTCGCTTTAGTTTAGAGCGTCCTCAAGCTTTTTCATCCTGTCCTCCCTCTGTGCAGGCAGGATGAGCTCTGCAACTTTACCCTTGTATCGTGGATCAAGAAGGGTTGCCAACCAGTAATGATCCCTCTCCTTGATAGCACGAATCCTGGGGTCCTTTACCAGTCTTTGCAGGATAAGGGAGCACATGCAGCATAGGTTGGAGGTGGCAATAGCTTCCGAGTCTTCCTGGTCAATGAGGATGACCCCATCGTGCACTTCCTCCTCCCAGCCACGCACTAGTCCTTGGGTTTCTGGGCACACAAAACCCTCCCTTGAGGAATCCCCACCTTCAATGCCCCCACTACTTAAATATTCCTCCTCCTCCTGTCTGATCTGAGGAGGACCCACAGGATATGCTGTCTGCGTTAAGACTGGGGCCTTGAGAGCTAGGGAAGGCCTCCTCTTCCTCCCGCTGCTCTGCCTCTAGAGCCACATCTATAATTCCCTGCAGAGTGTGCTCCAACAGGAACACTAAAGGAACTGTGTCACTGATGCATGCACTGTCCCTGCTCACCATCCTTGTTGCCTCCTCAAATGGTGACAGTACAGTGCATGCATCCTTGATCATCAGCCACTGTGGGGGGGAAAAAAAAACAGGTTGACCTGAACCTGTCCTTGTGCCATACTCTCACAGGTACTCGTTGATGGCCCTCTGCTGCTTGTGCAGATGCTGCAGCATTGCTAATGTCGAGTTCCACCTGGTGGACTGGGCATGTCACAGATCAGACGGTTTGTGGGAAGGTGGAATTCTCTTTGAATTTCTGACAGGCGAACACTTGCTGGGAATGACTGTCTGAAGTGGCTGCAGACTTTTCTGGCCTGGCTGAGCAGCTCTGCCAGCCCTGGGTACCTGGTTAGGAAACGTTGTACCACCAGATTTAGGACGTGTGCTAGGCATGGTACATGCGTCAACTTACCCTGGCATAGGGCGGAGCGAAGGTTGCTGCCATTATCACAGACGACCATTCCCAGATGAAGCTGGCGTGGTGTTAACCATCTCTGCACCTGCCCCTGCAGAGCTGACAGAATTTATGGCCGGTGTGGCTCCTGTCCCCTAAACAAACCATCTCAAGCACAGTATGGCATCTTTTTGCTTGAGCCATTGCGTAGCCCCTGCCACTTAAACTCAGTTTAACTGCCACTTCGCCAGAGACAGAGAAGGAGGAGGAGGAGGAAGAGGGAGAGGGAGAGGTAGAGGTGGAGGTGGAGCAGACAGACCTCATACAAGCAGCTTTCTGGAGGCGTGGTGGATGAACAAGCTCCAGCACAGAGCCCCGTTGTCAGGACCCGTACTCCATACCCCCTGGCTCCCCCTTTGTTTTCCCTTTTTCGCCATGTTCCATGACCTATGTTTATTTCTGGACTCTGACGTTCTTGCCAAGGAGCCTCACCTGACCTCACCTTCCCCTGATTGCCCCAGTATTTGTGGAAGTTACGCCCTCTCCAGCACACTTCCACATTGAAGTTGCAGACTGTGAACCTGTCTGAGAAAGCTCCCTGATGTTCCCAAGGATTCCTTGATTGAACCACCAAAGACTCCAAGGACCCTCTGTTACTATCTGGACTTTCATTGCTTCATCATACCGGTACCCTCCCCATCCTGCTCCCCTTCTGCCCCCATCTAGGATCCCTGTGTACCAGACCCATTGCTGAACTCTGACCACTCTATTGTCTATTCCTTGCCTGATTCTATGTTCTTGTGTTTATGCTACATTAAACACCCTTTTGTTATTCTGAACTTGCCTCTTTCACTGCATCCTGGGCTGACAACCCCACCATGCTACACCAATCGCAGTCTACCCGTGACACCCGTCTTGGATCCCTCCCAGCTGCAATCAGAGTTACCCAGTGTGCCGTGAAGGAAATGTAACGGCCCTGTCCATGCTTGCTGGACCACGTGTCTAAAGTCATGTGCACCTTGCTGCTGACTGCCTTTCCCAATGATTCCATAACATTGTCTTCTACGTGCTGGTATAGTGCTGGAATGGCCTTCCGTGAAAAGAAATGGCATTTTGGAACCTGCCACTGTGGTACAGCACATTCAGCAAATTCACGGAAGGAAGCAGAGTCCACCAGCTGGAAAGGCAGCAGCTGCAATGCGATTTATTTTGCTAAGCTGGCATTTAGACGCTGTACTTGGGGATGATTGGGAATATATTTTTTCTTACTCTGCAGCAGCTGGGTCAACGTAATCTGACTGCGTAAATCTTCAACTGATGGGATGCTGTCACATTGTGAGGAAGGACCTGGTACATCCATTACTGTAGCATCATCCCTGTCAGTTTGAGGTTGGAGTCAATGACATGGCAGGACATATAGTGGGGGTAGAGACAGATGAGGAGGAGGAGGACCTATGCAAAGTGTTGTACCAACGCGATGCGTGGCAGGTGGTCATATGTCGCCTCAAGCACGTGGTACCCAAGTGTCCGGTGTCTTTCCCATGCTTGATCCTCATCTGACATAGATTACAAATAGCAACGGTGCTGTCTGCTGCACATTTCTTAAAGAACTCCCAGACAGCAGAGTTCCTGGATGTGTGCTTTGAGACAACAGCGCTCTGCACCGGAGCAGCTCTGACATCTGATGCCTTGGACTGGCTAGTGCTACGGTTGGTCATAGAGGACATTGTGCCTTGTGTTTGTTGTTCCTCCTCCTCCTCACTTGACTCCTCTGTTTGATCAGGCACCCAGGTGGAGTCAGTGACCTCATCATTTTCATCACCCCCTATCTCCTCGTCAAGAGCCAACTTGGCAGTATGCTGCAGCTGCTGGGGCAACATGAGTGCCAGTTATTTGTGTGTCATCACTGGCACCCTCTTCCTCTAGGTTGATTATACTCCCTTGCTCAACCTCAGAGATTGAATCCGAGCACTGTAGTTGCTGCGCATCCTCAAGCAGGATGTCACTGTCATTGTAGTCAAACAATTCAGCTGACTCCTCCGTGTGTGATAGTGAGGCTACGGCAGGAGTAGCTGTGGACATGGAGGCTGCATTAGATGCTTTGGCAGCTGAGGTGGACTGTAAAGCACTACAAGCCTGGCTGGCAGAGGACTCGGAGGATGAGGATGGCTTGGTTAGCCAATCCACCAAATCCTCTGTATGTTGCTGCTGCTTAAGACGCCAGAACCAGTTAGGACAAGCGTGCCCCTGCAGAGGATGCACCACGTCCACGACGACCAGAGGCACAGCCTCCCGACACAGAGGCTGCTTGTCCTCTTATCTGTGTCTGGGAGCGTCTGCCTGTCCTTTTTGGTCTTTCTGACATGGTGAGTGATTATATAGATTAAAGATATACAGAACTCTGGTATAACTCAGTGAGACACCCTGATAGCTGGCAGCCAGTGACAAGACACAGATTAAAATTCCCAGCAACCCCCTATAAGTCAGTGAGACCCCCTGATAGGACCCCCTGATAGCTGGCAACAGTGACAAGAAACAGATTACAATTCCCAGAAACCTCCTATAAATCAGTGCGATCCCCTGATGGGTGGCAGTGAGAACACACAGATTACAACAATACCCAGATATTTTGTAGAAATGAGACCCCCACAATTGCTTGTGGCAGTGAGAACACAAAGATTACAACAATTCCCAGATATTTTGTATAAATGACTGACCCCCAAAATAGTTGGTGGCGGTGAGAACACAAACATTACAACAATTCCCAGATATTTTGTAGAAATGAGACCCCCAAAATAGTTGGTGGCAGTGAGAACACAAAGATTACAACAATTCCCACATATTTTGTAGAAATAACTGACCCCCAAAATAGTTGGTGGCAGTGAGAACCCAAAGATTAGAACAATTCCCAGATATTTTGTAGAAGTGAGACCCCCCTCCCCCAAGAGCTGGTGGCAGACTGGCAGTGAGAACACACACTTACACAACAATCTCCTCTCAAAAAACACGTGCTGGGGGCTGTGTGAAGCCTTATATAGTGTGCTGCAGGACTTAGCTCTGTGAGCCCATGCTTGGGCAAAATTTGCCCAATCAGGACTCTGAGCCGTGATTGGCATAGTCTTGCACCTAAACTGTGGTCAGGTGCAGGCTGTAGCCAATTACAAGCTCAGGCCAGTGGAAAAGTGCATTGTGGTCCATTGTGGTGCATTGTGGGCGAACCTGTTGAGAAATCACCTAAATGTTCGAAGTTCGCGAACATACGAACTGGCGATGTTCGAATCGAACTCCGAACACTTCGAACTGAACAGCTCATCCCTGATAGACACAGATATCCACTTCCAGTATAACACTTTCAGATAGACACAGATATACACATACACACACACACACATACAAGCACAGACGTGGACATACACAAACAGATATGTGTCATACACACAAACTGACAAATTCATTGTGATACATTCACAAACAAGCACAAACACACACATTCACAGGTGGCCAGTCCAGCCTGGGAAAGTTATAACATTATATATATATTATTTATCTCCAGCATTCAATAAAAAGTTAATACAAGATATATAAAAAAGGAACATTTACATAACTTTTACAGAACACTGATCACTACCTTTCAAACTATCGTCCCATTCTTTGCTCCCCTTTACCTCCAAAAATCTTAGAATGCCTGGTCTTTAACCAACTCACCAATTTTCTCACCGTTAACTCCCTACTTGACCTGCACCAGTCCAGCATTCTGAGACTGCTCTAATAAAGATGATTTATTATTTTGTTGCAGCTAAAACCAAAGGTCACTTTCACTACCTATTCTTGACCTTTCCACTGCATTTGACACTGTTAAGCACCCTCTCCTGCTCCTCACATTGCCTCAACTTGACCTCAGTGACACTGCTGTCTCTTGGCTCTCTACCTATTTCCTTTGCTGGTGCCTCTTTACCTCAAGTTCCTCTCTTAATTGGGGTACCTCAAGGCTCTGTTCTGGGTCGTCTACTCTTCTCAATCTATACCGCCTCTCTTGGCAAACTCATCTCTTTCTATGGATTCCAATATCATCTCTATGCTGACAACACCCAAATTTACATTTCCTCTCCCGATCTCTCTCCTCCCGTGTTGGACCTTGTTACTGCCTGCCTATCAGTTGTCTGCGACTGCTTGACTTCCTGTTTCGTAAAGCTCAACCTCTCTCTCAAACTGAATTTCTAATCTTCCCTCCCTCTAATGCCAACATTCCTTTAAATGAATGGTGGCACCATCCATAAGACTCCATTGAAACAGACTGCGACGGTCACATGACCTGCCTTGCGAGATCTGGCAGCTCGGCGTAGTGATCCGCAGGGAGAGACTGGAGGACTTTTCCCCCCAGTCTCTCCCTGCTCCCCGGACGGAGGAGGCGGACGGAGCCGCGGTCCCTGCCGCGGGATAGGAGGTGAGTATCTGGATTTGGGGGGGGGGTTCTGCTGGTGCTAACGGATTATGCACCAGCGGAATCCTTTAGCACCAAGTCCAGACTGTAGTTAACTTTTTGTAACTGCAGCCGGACGTTAGTCAGCGTTAGGACTTTGTAATCCTAACGCTGAATAACACTTTGCGCTCCCCATGTTAAGCATAGGGAGCGCAAAGTACAGTAACCTCACGCTGAAAAGCACAAGGTAGCAAACGTTAACTTCTTAATTGTAAACACTAACGGGATTGTAATTTGCGGTGGCTACCTGGACTAACGTTAACGTTCACTCAGGTGAGCACTAACATTAGCACCAACAGTGTAATGTAGCCCGACTGTTTTTTTTAGTTATTTTATGTTGCTGATATCTTACATGTACTTTATCTCATGTATGTTTAGATAAGACACCATTTTACTCCATATGTGACACTGTGGGCATCTATTTTGTGTTGTAAACTGCCCCCCCCCCAGTATCTTTACAGCACTTGCTCCTCACTGTGTGGCATTGGGTATAGAATGGAGTGAACCGGTCAGATCTCGAAAATCCTACTCATAAGGATTGCATTGTGTGGAATGTATGCAAAGAGCATCAGCAGGGGGTGGATTGAAGTTTTGGAAGCCCACTCTAATTTCTCATTCAGCTGCCATCTCTTATCTTGGGTAGTCTAGACAACACAATAGATTCCCTGTAACACTCTCTAAACATTCCCTTCTCCGTCCCATTGCCTCTTCACTACTGTTTTATCCTATACCACAGCTCTAAAGTGAAATTTGTGCTAAGATTTTGGTAAATGTTGCATCATGGTAAAAATCCACAAAATGGAAACAGGAGATTAAAATCTAAATTTTATTATTTTTTTATATGCAATTCTAAGAAATAAAAACACTAGCATATGTTTTATAACGTGTTTTTGTTTGTAATGCAGTAGTAATCTAGTTACACTAGTTACTATGTTAGCGGTAGTGTCCTTTTAAGGTTTAGGTTGCTTTTAGCTACTGTATAGCAGCATATTGTTTGTATAGAGAATAAAACAAGTCACACATAAATGTTTCCCATACCCTTGTTTCAGAATATTAACGCTGACTTTGTTATTCGCATAACATAAACAGAATTCATCTGTGTTTTTTTTTAAATTTTCAGAATGGCAGTACAATAATTACTTTACATTATGTATGCAGTATTTCATTTTTTCCAGCCAGAAGGTAAAATGATGCATTAGTCATTGACTGCATATGCATATATAAACCATAATTGGATATTCAAAAAGGATGAAAACTAGGAATACAAGAGATGCAAAAATGTATGGATTATGCATGAAAAGAGAGTTATTTACTAACATCGAAGACCGGCTTAAAGTTATGGTTACATGTAGCATTTGAAGCAAGTTTGTTGCCTACAACCTATTTTTCAAGAGATATTGATATGGTTGCTACTGGATGTGGAATGCTGGCCAATAACTGCAAGCTGCAACCTTTTACTGCTAGAATTGATTTGATTGACTGGCTTTTCATGCTTAGCCCTAATACCACTAGAACTGATATGACCACTAATGGTATACATGAAATACAGTGTCAGAATCTTACAGCAATACAAACTTCTGCAAGAAGGACCTGATCTCCAGGTCTTCAGAAACATGAAAGTAACTCCAAATAAGGTGAAATTTGCTGAGGAGTTTTAGAGATCAATATAAATTTTATTATACTATTTTTTTTTCCCCTGGTTTTCCTCTGATTTCCACAAAAAAAAAAATTTAAACAGTTTTTTTAGGTATATGTAGTTAATTTTAATATCAATGTCTGTATCATATATGAATATTGTTATTAGGGATGCACGATACCATTTTTGTAGCACCAAGTATGAATACAGATACTTTCTTTCGCGTACTCACAGATACGAGTACCAATACTTTTATTTAATGTCATGTGACTGCTTGCCAATAAATAATTTAGGATTTTGCTGAAAGCCTGTCCAATTTATGTTAATACTGAAATGTATGGCCAGACACCCCATTTACCCACTGCACACACCCTGACCAGACCTCAGATACATGTATATTCACAGACACCAGACTTCAGACACATGCATACCCCACACAGACCCGAGATACATGTAGACCCCAGATACATGTGTACCTCACACAGACCTCAGATACATGTACCCCCACAGAGACATCAGGTACATGTTCCCCACACAGACCTCAGATACATATACCCTATACAGACCTCAGACACTGGGGCAGATTACATTATCAGCAATCTGCTCCGGCTGGCCACGTGTTCCTCTGAGCGGCCGCCAGCCTGTGCGAGTACCAAGTACTTGTGCAAATGACGGTATCAGCACAGATACCGATACTAGTATGCATCCTAATTATTATTCCATGTGTTTATATGTCACTGTTATTATTTCTAATATCATTACTGTGTGTGTCGTGTCACTGCAACCATTTCCAACCCCACCCCCTGTATAGAATATGTTTTAGATCTGGTTTGAATGGTCTTTATTTGCCAAATATTACCACTTCATTAGACTATTGTCTGCTTGTGCAATCTATCCATTATCTAACCTACTCAGACATTCTAATGCTCAGGCTGTGATTACATGGCACCCTGCTTTTTAATATCTGGAGATTAAAATGGGGTATGACAAGGCACTGGCTAACTTGAGGAGGTGGTGGTGCCAGGGTATAATCTTCTTTTGGTTTCCAGGTCCCTCATTGCACTGTACATCTTTGGCTCATATGTAACATTAAAGTCTCTCTGTCTATTTAACCCTACTAGTAACTCCGGCTATTGACTGTGTGGGTTTGGGCCAGAATCAGTACTCATTCGGGTTACTGACTAGGGATGAGCGGTTCGGGTTCGGACAGTTTGGCGTTCGGCCCGAACTTAGCCTGTTCGGGTAGATCGTGAACTCCGAACATTTCCGGGTGTTCGGCGCATGTTCGGGTCCACAATGCATCACAATGGCCCACAATGCATTTTCCCACTGGCCTGAAGCTTGTAATTGGCTACAACCTTGCACCTGACCACAGGTCTGGTGCAAGACAGGTTCAACAGTATGCCAATCACCGCTCAGAGTCCTGATTGGGCAAAGTTTGCCCAATCATAGGCTCACAGAGCTAAGTCCCGCAGCACACTATATAACGTTTGCACGCATTTCAGAGGAGATTGTTGTGTGTTGTTACTGCCGGTCTGCCACGCTACTGGGGGGGGGGTCTGGGGGTCTCATTTCTACAAAATATTGGGGAATTGATATGTGTGTCTTGTCACTGTGACAGCAAGATTTTTTGGGGTCACTAATTTCCTTAAAACATTGGTGAATTGAGGTGATCTTCTGTGTCTTGTCACACAGCCAGCAAGTTTTTTTTGGGGCTCACTAATTTCTTTAAAACATTTGTGAATTGAGGTGATCTATGTCTTGTCACACAGCCAGTACCACGCAGTATTTTGGGGCTCACTAATTTCTACAAAATATTTGGGAATTGTTATAATCCATGTGTTCTCACTGGCTGCCACCCATCAAGGGGTCTCACTGATTTATAGGAGGTTTCACTGCCACCCATCAAAGGGTCTCACTGATTTATAGGAGGTTTCACTGCCACCCATCAAAGGGTCTCACTGATTTATAGGAGGTTTCACTGCCACCCATCAAAGGGTCTCACTGATTTATACCAGAGTTCTGTAAATCTTTAGTCTTTATACCAGAGTTGAATCAGAGTTCTGTATATATTTAATCTATATATCCCTCACCATGTCTGAAAGAACAAAAAGGACAGGCAGATGCTCCCAGACACAGATAAGAGGGCAAGCAGCCCCTGTGTCGGGAGGCTGTGCCTCTGGTCGTCGTGGACGTGGTGCATCCTCTGCAGGGGCACGCTTGTCCTTTATAACTGGTGCTGGCCGTCTTCTTAACCTGCAGCAACATACAGAGGATTTGGTGGATTGGCTAGCCAGGCCATCCTCATCCTCCGAGTCCTCTGCCAGCCAGGCTTCTAGTGCTTTACAGTCCACCTCAGCTGCCAAAGCATCTAATGCAGCCTCCATGTCCACAGCTACTCCTGCCGTAGCCTCGCTATCACACACGGAGGAGTCAGCTGAATTGTTTGACTACAATGACAGTGACATGCTGCTTGAGGATGCGCAGCAACTACAGTGCTCTGATTCAATCTCTGAGGTTGAGCAAGGGAGTATAATCAACCTAGAGGAAGAGGGTGCCAGTGATGACACACAAATAACTGGCACTCACGTTGCCCCAACAGCTGCAGCATACTGCCAAGTTGGCTCCAGTGACGAGGAGATAAGGGGTGAAGATGACATTGATGATGAGGTCACTGAATCCACCTGGGTGCCAGATCAAACTGAGGAATCAAGTGAGGAGGAGGGGGAGGAGGAGGAGGAGGAGGAGGCACAGCAAACACAAGGCACAACATCCTCTGTGACCAACCGTAGCACTAGCCAGTCCAAGGCATCAGATGTCAGAGCTGCTCCGGTGCAGAGCGCTGTTGTCTCAAAGAACACATGCAGGAACTCTGCTGTCTGGGAGTTCTTTAAGAAATGTGCAGCAGACCCCACCGTTGCTATTTGTAATCTATGTCAGAGGAGGCTGAAGCGTGGGATAAACACCGGACACTTGGGTACCACGTGCTTGAGGCGACATATGACCACCCACCACGCATCCCGTTGGCGCAAAACTTTGCGTAGGTCCTCCTCCTCCTCATCTGTCTCTACCCCCACTGTATGTCCTGCCATGTCATTGCCTACAACCTCCACTGACAGGGATGATGCTACAGTAATGGATGTGCCAGGTCCTTCCTCACAATGTGACATCCTCCCAGCAGCTGAAGATTTACGCAGTCAGATTACGTTGCCGCAGCTGCTGCAGCGTAAGAAAAAATATAGTCCCAACCATCCCCAAGCACAGCGTCTAAATGCCAGCTTAGCAAAATTACTCGCATTGCAGCTGCTGCCTTTCCAGCTGGTGGACTCTGCTCCCTTCTGTGAATTTGCTGAATGCGCTGTACCACAGTGGCAGGTTCCAAAACGCCATTACTTTTCACGCAAGGCCATTCCAGCACTATACCAGCACATGGAAGACAATGTTATCCAGTCATTGGGAAAGGCAGTCAGCAACAAGGTGCATGTGACTTTAGACACGTGGTCCAGCAAGCATGGACAGGTTCGTTACATTTCCTTCATGGCACACTGGGTAACTCTGATTGCAGCTGGGAGGGATCCAAGACGGGGCTCTGTGCTGGAGCTTGTTCATCCACCACGCCTCCAGAAAGCTGCTTGTATGAGGTCTGTCTGCTCCACCACCACCACCTCTCCCTCTTCCTCCTCCTCCTCCTTCTCTGTCTCTGGCAAAGTGGCAGTTAAACCGACGCCTGACAGGGTCTACGCAATGGCTCAAGCAAAAAGAAGCCATACTGTGCTTGAGCTGGTTTGTTTAGGGGACAGGAGCCACACCGGGCCAGAAATTCTGTCAGCTCTGCAGGGCCAGGTGCAGAGATTGTTAACACCATGCCAGCTTGAGCTGGGAATGATCGTCTGTGATAATGGCAGCAACCTTCTCTCCGCCCTACGCAAGGGTAAATTGACGCATGTACCATGCCTAGCACACGTCCTAAATCTAGTGGTACAGCGTTTCCTAACCAAGTACCCAGGGCTGCCAGAGATTCTCAGCCAGGCCAGAAAAGTCTGCAGCCACTTCAGACGGTCATTCCCAGCAAGCGTTAGCCTGGCAGAAATTCAAAGAGAATTCCACCTTCCCACAAACCGTCTGATCTGTGACATGCCCACCAGGTGGAACTCGACATTAGCAATGCTGCAGCATCTGCACAAGCAGCAGAGTACCTGTGTGAGTATGGCACAAGGACAGGTTCAGGTCAACTTGGTTTTTTTCCCCCCGCAGTGGCTGATGATCAAGGATGCATGCACTGTACTGTCACCATTTGAGGAGGCAACGAGGATGGTGAGCAGGGACAGTGCATGCATCAGTGACACGATTCCTTTAGTGTTCCTGCTGGAGCACACTCTGCGGGGAATTATAGATGTGGCTCTAGAGGCAGAGCAGCGGGAGGAAGAGGAGGCCTTCCCTAGCTCTCAAGGCCCCAGTCTTTCCGCAGACAGCATTCCAGCGGGTCCTACTCAGATCAGACAGGAGGAGGAAGAGAAGGAATATTTAAGTAGTGGGGGCATTGAAGGTAGGGATTCCTCAAGAGAGGGTTTCGTGTCCCAGAAACAGAAGGGCTAGTGCATGGCTGGGAGGAGGAAGTGCACGATATGGTCATCCTCATTGACCAGGAAGACTCGGAAGCTAATGCCACCTCCAACCTACGCTGCATGGGCTCCCTAATAATGCAAAGCCTGCTAAAGGACACCAGGATTCGTGCTATCAAGGAAACATAGAAACATAGAAAAATGTGGGCAGATAAGAACTTTTCGGCCCATCTAGTCTGCCCAATTACATGGATACTTTACCTGGATTTATCTTTTGTTTAGGATAGCCTTATGCCTATCCCATGCCTGCTTAAATTCAATTACTGTTTTAGCGTCTACCACTTCAACTGGAAGACTGTTCCATGTATCCACCACCCTCTCAGTAAAATAATGCTTTCTGATGTTACTTTTAAAACTTTGCCCCTCTAATCTAAGACTATGTCCTCTTGTTTTGCTACTTTGTTTCCTTTTAAATATACTCCCTTCCTCTACCTTGTGGATTCCCTTTACGTATTTAAATGTTTCTATCATATCTCCTCTGTCTGGTCTTTTTTCCAAGCTGTACATGTTAAGATCATTAAGCCTTTCCTGGTAACTTTTCTCCTTCAAGCCGTACACCATTTTAGTTGCCCTTCTCTGAACTCTCTCTAAGATGTCTATATCCTTCTGGAGATATGGTCTCCAGTACTGCACACAGTACTCCAAGTGAGGTCTCACCAGTGCTCTGTACAGTGGCATGAGCACTTCCCTTTTCCTACTGCTAATACCTCTCCCTACACAACCAAGCATTCTGCTAGCATTTCCTGCTGCTCTATTACATTGACTACTTACCCTTAGATCCTCTGAAATAATAACCCCTAAATCCCTTTCCTCAGATGTTGAGGTTAGGACTGTATCAAATATTCTACATTCAGCCCTTGGGTTTTTACGTTCCAGGTGCATTATCTTGCACTTATCCACGTTAAAACTCAATTGCCACAGTCCCGACCAGTTTTTTAGTTTACCTAAATCATTTGTCATTTGGCTGATCCCTCCAGGAACGTCAACCCTGTTGCAAATCTTTGTGTCATCAGCAAAAAGACATACTTTTCCATTAATACCTTCTGCAATATCACTAATAAAAATATTAAAGAGAATGGGTCCAAGTACTGACCCCTGAGGTACCCCACTGGTAACAAGACCTTGCGCCGAATAAATTCCATTTACCACAACCCTCTGTTGCCTGTCACTCAGCCACTGCCTACTCCATTCAACAATATTGGAATCCAAGCTCAAAGATTGCAATTTATTGATAAGCCTTCTATGCGGAACAGTATCAAAAGCCTTACTGAAATCTAAATAAGCAATGTCTACTGCACCACCTGTAAAACAATAGGATTAGTTTGGCATGATCTCCCTGAGGTAAACCCATGTTGTTTCTGATCCTGTAATCTATGTGTTTTTAGATGTTCAACAATCCTTTCCTTTAACATGGTTTCCATTAATTTCCCCACTACTGACGTAAGACTAACTGGCCTATAGTTCTCAGATTCCTCCCTACTACCCTTCTTGTGAATGGGCACAACATTTGCTAATTTCTAGTCTTCTGGGACGACTCCCGTTAGCAAGGATTGGTTAAATAAATTTGTTAACGGTTTTGCTATTACATCACTGAGCTCTTTTAATAATTTAGGGTGGATCCCATCAGGCCCCATTGACTTATTTGTTTTTACTTTAGACAGCTGCTGTAGAACCTCCTCCTCTGTAAACTGATATGTAATTGTCTCGTTAGTGTTTCCTCCTAACTGAGGTCCCTTTCCTTCCTTTTCTTCTGCAAAGACTGAACAAAAATATTCATTGAGGCAGTCAGCGAGACTTTTATCCTCTTCTACATACCTTCCTTCCTTTGTTGAGAGGGATCATTACTGGTTGGCAACCCTTCTTGATCCACGATACAAGGGTAAAGTTGCAGAGCTCATCCTGCCCGCACAGAGGGAGCACAGGATGAAAAAACTTGAGGACGCTCTAAAGCGACACTTGTGTAACACCTTTCCAGTCACTGGTAGATTACCAAGTGCTGACACAAGTGCTTCTGAGGCTGCGGATGATCAGAGGAATAGTGGTGAAGGCCAGGGCCGCTTGACTGATGCATTTTTAAATTTTTTTAGTCCACGACGCCCATGGACGTCAAATGTAGGCACCCATTGCCAGCGTCTTCACCATATGGTGCAAGACTACCTAGGGGCAAAAGGCAGACCTGGATACCTTTCCAGCAGATGATCCACTGGCTTACTGGGTGTTGAGATTGGATCACTGGCCAGAATTTAGCCAATATGCTATGCAGCTACTAGATTGCCCTTCATCCAGCGTGCTTTCTGAAAGGACGTTCAGTGCCGCTGGAGGTTTTGTCACAGACAAAAGAGTGCATCTGTCCACCGACTCTGTAGACCGGCTGACATTTATAAAAATGAATCAGTCCTGGATCAGCAGCTATCAACCCCCTGATGCTGACGTAACGGAATAGATAGGGGATGTCTTCTGCATTCACAAAACCTCCAACACTGAACTCTTCCACAATACCACAAAAGGGTTACGGTATGAATGCACTTGCTGACATGAAAGGCGCAATATTTGGCTGCACTGATGCCTGTGCCAGATTTATATCATTTTAATTTTTTGAACCGCAGGGTCCAACCCTGCACTCTTCCACAATACCACAAAAGGGTTATGGTGTGAAGGCACTAGCTGCCATGAAAGGCACAATATCTGGGTGCACTGACGCCTTGACCAGAATCATATCTTTTTATTATAGGACCACATGGTCCACCCCTGCATTCTTCCACAATACTACAGAGGGGTTACTGTATGGTGATACTTGCTGGCCTGGAAGTCTTGCACCAAAGACAGAATATCTGTGTGCACTGACGCCTTTACCAGATGCATATCTTTTTAATATAGGACCGCAAGGTTCACCCCTGCATTCTTCCACAATACCACAGAGGGGTTACTGTATGATTGTACTTTCAGGCCTGGCACCAAAAGCACAATATTTGGGTGCACTGCCACTGACGCCTGTATCAGATTCATATACTCAGAGGGGTTACGGTGTGACGGCACTGTTGGGGACGCTAAAGGACCAATTTTGAAGCACCTTTTGTTACTTTCATCCAAAGCCTGCATAAGTTTCACAATAATTTAGCCAAAAAAATCAGTAAACTTTTGCTGCGTGTCCGAAAATGTCTCCTCTTTTCATACAGACTGCCGCCCCAAGCAGTTGTTTATGGATAGATTAAAGGAAAAGCATTTACTGTCATTTGAAGCATAATTTTTTTGTTTTTAAGTGTTTCTTTACATACTACAAATCCGCCACTTCACGGGCAGGTTATGGGGACCTCCTAGGCACGATATTTGAAGGAATTTTTCGTTTTTATTTTTAACCCTTATTTCATGGAAAACTCACTGTCCCTTTAAAAACTTATTTTTTAAAACTTTTTGTCCATGTTTCCCGTCCCCCAGGGCACTACCCGGACCCCCATACACCTTTTATGGCAAATATCTAGCATATATGCCCTCTTGGAGGGCACTCTAAAAATCGAACTTTGAGTCCCATTGACTTGTATTGAGTTCGTGTTCGAGTTCGAATTCGAACTTTTGAAAAGTTCAAGTTCGAATGCGAACCGAACTCGGGGGGGTGTTCGGCTTATCCCTAATTATTAACGCACATTGAACATGTTTCCTTGACTTAGCCATTTATCCAACATTGAATTTCAGGCAAAGTTCTATTCTTATATATAGAATTATTAAGTTTTACATGGGATTGATGTTAAATTTGTGTAGATATTTCAAAATTCATAAATAATAACCTCTCATATACAATATGATTTAGCTGCCAATTTGTTATAATAGGCAGAGCAAAATGTGAATTTCCTGAGCTAAAGTATGGCTCAATGAATACATTTTCATTCTTGAGTATGTTCTTGAACCCAGGACATACTTGAAAACGAGAGAAATCTCAATGTATCCTTCCTGGTAAAATCCTTTATAAATAAATAAATAAATATTCTTCAGCTTTTAAAATATAGTTTGCTATTACATATTAATAAAGTGGCAGCAAAGCATTTTCAAACTTTTACTGGTATTAACTACTTCAAATGCTTTTTGTGTAAACTAATGGGAATATTTCTTATTAAATATTATACTTTGGTTATTATTTTTATGCTGTTTCTTTGCTCCACAGTTGCTAACCTCCTCATTCATAATAAGTGCCACTTAAAAATTGCACATAGGAAATGTCCTTCTCTATAATTAAATCACAGTAAGAGATAATTAGATGAACAGGTTTTATAGTGTGAATTTGGAAAATTAACAAGTGATTGGATATTTGTATTTTGGAAACACTTAATTACTAGTTCAATTTCAATTATTAAAATAAATTCTGAATAGAATATTATAAAAATATGCATATTTTTGACATGATGACCCGATGAACTAAGAATTTTGTTAATTTCATACAAGTTAACTTATTCACCACCATGCAGGTTTTCAAAGGTATAATCTAGATTAGGAACGCACACACAACTGAATCATTGATGTGCAATAAAGGAGCAATTTTGCACATACAGTAGATGGCTGTTGAGATACACTATATTACAAAAAGTATTCGCTTACCCATCTAAATAATCAGAATCAGGTGTACCTTTCACTTCCATGGCCACAGGTATATAAAATCAAGCACCTAGGCATGCAGACTGTTTTTACAAACATTTGTGAAAGAATGGGTCGCTCTCAGGAGCTCAGTGAATTCCAGCGTGGAACTGTGATAGGATGCCACCTGTGCAACAAATCCAGTCGTGACATTTCCTCGCTCCTAAATATACCACAGTCAACTGTCAGTTGTATTATAAGAACATGGAAGTGTTTGGGAACGACAGCAACTCAGCCACGAAGTGGTAGGCAATGTAAACTGACGGAGCGGGGTCAGCGGATGCTGAGGCGCATAGTGCGAAGAGGTCGCCAACTTTCTGCAGAGTCAATCGCTACAGGCCTCCAAACAGTACTTGTCTGACTGCATTGTGCCAAGTGTAAAGTTTGGTCGAGGTGGGATTATGGTGTGGGGTTGTTTTTCAGGAGCTGGGCTTGGCCCCTTAGTTACAGTGAAAGGAACTCTGAATGCTTCTGCATACCAAGATATTTTGGACAATTTCATGCTCCCAACTTTGTGGGAACAGTTTGGTGCTGGCCCCTTCCTCTTCCAACATGACTGCACCAGTGCACAAAGCAAGGTCCATAAAGACATGGATGACAGAGTCTGGTGTGGATGAACTTAACTGGCCTGCACAGAGTCCTGACCTCAACCCGATAGAACACCTTTGGGATGAATTAGAGCGGAGATTGAGAGCCAGGCCTTCTCGTCCAACATCAGTATGTGACCTCACAAATGCGCTTCTGGGAGAATGGTCAAAAATTCCCATAAACACACTCCTAAACCTTGTGGACAGCCTTCCCAGAAGAGTTGAAGCTGTTATAGCTGCAAAGGGTGGACCAACGTCATATTGAACCCTATGGATTAGGAATGGGATGTCACTTAAATTCATATGCGAGTCAAGGCAGGTGAGCGAATACTTTTGGCAATAAAGTGTATATGTTACGGGTAAAGCCAGGAGTGCAGTTACTCCTGGAATCTGGTTAAATCTATCTGTGAAAAGTTTTGGTCCATTCTCAGGATGGAGAAACCTCTGAACACAGCTCTTTCATCCAAACCTCTGTTTACAGCTAGACGAGCAAAAAATCTACGTGATCAGCTGACACACAGCTTTTTACAGCCTGAAAAAAATCACGCTCCTGGCTTCAGCAACCAAAAGGCACTTTTAAATGCTCACATTGTAAAGCATGCTGCTTTGTAAAAAAATCTAACATCTTTCAGAGTACTATAACTGGGAGAAAATCTAAGATTAGAGAGTTCATGAATTGTTCAAGTAAAATATTGGTGTATTTGATCACTTGCCAATGTAGCCAACAATACGTTGGTAAAACGATTCAGGAATTCCGACGTAGAATTCTACAACATGTCAATTCTGTACATAATTCATTGGAAACATCTATTTCCAAACATGTAAGAACAAAACACGATTCAAATCCATCATGCCTTACCTTTCAAGCTATTGAACAAATCCATCTTGGCCCTAGAAAAGGGAATTTTGACAAACGTCTATGCCGCCGAGAATCATTTTGGATCTACACCCTTCAAACACTATATCCTCATGGCCTCAATGAGGAATTTAATTACACTCCATTTATCTAAATTGGTTAAGTACATATTCTCCAGTTTATGTCTGCTACTTTCTCTTCTCTTAAGATGGCTAGGAATCTTTTGACACACATGTTGTTTAATGTTCATATGATCTATTTAATATTTTTGATCTCTGGCTTTTACCACAAGTTTGGTCCCTGTGTATATTCTCCTCAAGTATGCTCTGAATATACATGATCATTGTATTTACAAACTGTACACGATTATTGTTATACTTGGGAGATAACGTATTATTAACGTCGTATTATTAATATCAAATTAATCAGTCAGCTTTGTGTATATTTTTTCTTTTATGAGCTTATTTTTTTAATTTATTTTTTATATACAAATATGTTTTATTTGTTTTATTACAATAGCAATTTTTCTCATCCATTCTGTATTTAGTTGAGTAAGATGCTTTCATGTATTTATTTATTTAATTATTCTCACACTTATAACAAGTTTTCACTTACTTATATATATATATGTGTGTGTATACACATGTACAACATATGTGCATATATCTATATTTCTTTTCAGTATTTGCACATTTTACAAATTTTACTTACTTTACCCTGTTTTCAATTTCAAGATCTAATTTTGCTATAGCATTCTCTTGAAGTTATATAATCCTTCAAATCTCTAGCTCTTGTCTCTTATAGTCCATTAATGATGTTACTAAAAAAAATTCTATTTATGAGCTATATATCCTTCGATAATATCCTCATTACATGACATTGTTTCTACATCTTTCGATTTTATCTACATTTACTACTAGTAGAGACATTCAAATATTAGGGGATACTTTGCCTACACTTTTTTATTTAAGTACAATAGTAGGTCCCTATTTATTTCTTTATTTATTGCTCTCATTATTTCTCTAAAGTTTATCCAAAGCATAAGCTATTTATTTTCCAAATAGTCGCCCTATAATATGGTGTTATCTATCTTTGTTCTGGACAAGCATGTTGTCATCATTGATGTGTAATCTTGACACTAATTTTACACTCCTCTCGCATGAATACAATTTCAAGCACATCGAGGGATTTAAAAGCACTTTTGTTGCTTATTAAAAACACAGGTTTTTATTGTTTCATCATTTATATATAGTTGTAGTGTTGCACTTTCATTTGTTTTGTATTTTAAATATCTCAACCCTTGAAGCGTTCTGAGGCATTCACAAGCACTTTAGACTTGTTCTTTACCGCTGGGTCCGGTGACTCCATCTTCATTATTAGCAACATATCCTCAGCACCATTTTCACTTTCACCCCGTATTTCATTACACCTCAATGGTTACAGTGGATTGAGGTACCTTTGAAGTGTATCTAGGCATTCACCAAGCACTTTAGACTTGTTTCCAAACACCGCCCGGTTCGGCGATATTATTTATATTTATTTTTATTTTGCATATATATTTTCAGCACTGTTTTTATATTCATTTACATTTTAATCTTTTCAACATATTGAGGCACTTATGAGCACTTCAGTCTTGTTTACAAACACATGCCATGTTCGGTGATTTCATCACGTCATCATCAGCATGCACTCATGTACTGCTCTAAGGCTAGGGTCAGACTAACACATTTTTCGCGTTGTCCGTGAAAAAGTGCGTTCGAACGAATGGATGCATTTTTTCACGGAATACGCAATAGCGGTCATACCATGCGCATTTTCGTCCGTGATTTTGTACGGATCATCAATAAAACCCTTTTTGTGTCTGGACGTTATGTTGGCCGGACATTAGCAGCGTCTGACGTATCCTAATCACACACACACGCTGCTAGTGGACGCAGCGCACTCTGTACGTCAGTACTAGCGGTTTCACGTTCTCGAAAAAATGCGTTCGTTTTCCACTTGCGTTGCGCAGCCGCACTTTTGTGCGGCCGTTCTTCGTATGCTGCCTGGCATTGGACGTCATTTGCTGCTAGCACGGCCGTGATTTAATGCTGCTAAACGCACGTTGATACTGCGTTATTCTGACCCTAGCCTTACATCGATCTTTCATCTCCACTTATATATATATTTTTCAAGTACATTGAGGCATTCATCAGCAGTTTAGTTTGCAATTGTTTACAAATACACGCTGTGCTAGGTGATTCCATTGTGTTACGTTTACTGTATTCGTCAGAAAAATATGTGTCCATCAATTTACTTTTTCCTCATTGGTGCATACTTCCTTCACAATGGTAACCATGACTATCCCCTTCTGCTGTCTCTGGATTGGATGAGACTTTAGTCAATCAACCATCTTGCATCTTATTGTTATACAAAATTATACACAACGATTCTGATTGGTTAATCATGAGACCGTCCCCCTGGTGGGAGTTGGTTTAAATATACACGCTCCTCTTGAACATATTCCCAGCACTCCAGACGAGCCTGTTGAAGGCGAAATGCGCGTCGGGTGCGCTCTCTGCCTGGGCCACCTACCCTTACCCCCAAATCTCCCTCATGTAATAACAATTTTTCTTGTCCTTGTATGTGCAATTGTGGCTATCTACCATATGGACGGTATGTCCTTTATTCACATTAAGAATCTATCTGTTTGCACTTCTTGGGTACAATTGTAATTGAGGAGTTTTTTGGCAAATATATATATACCTTACAATACCTATCATGATATGGGCAATATGTACATGCATGCCCAATAATAATTGAGGGTTCGTATGCTTATTTCATTTATATGTGTTCTGGCGCTTTATCCTTATTGAATTTGAAACTCTTATGTCAGTACCAGCTATATCAAATGCAAACAAGTGCATTCTTTTGACACTTTGTGTGCATAAAGCGTTCCAATTGCATTGAACACTTTTTAATCTCTGTGTTTATGTCTGTCCAGTATGATCATACTTACTTAGTTTTTGTATTGGCTACGTGCCTGAATAAAATGTGATTTTTATATTTTCTGTGTCACTTACGTTTTGTGATTTGCTTGCCTCTGTGCAACCAGATCAGCTTTGTGTACACCCGGATAATCCTGACATCACCCAAAACCGCTGGGTAAAGCTGCAAAAAAATGAAAATTTCAGACTTTACCCTGGTAAGCTTAGGACTAACCAACTGCCCTTGGGTAACAGTCTGGAAGAGCTGAAAAATGCGCACTTTACCCGGATAATGTTGTCAGACAAGACAATAATAAATAGGATATCCACGGATTACACTTCTATGTGATTATTCTAGTGAGGTCTGGCTTGTAATGCAATTACTACCGGTCATAGGAGTCGGTGTGTCAAATTACCATCGATTGTCGGCGTGGACGTTAGGGATCAGATATGCTTCAAGTCTCAGAATATAAGTAATTCAATTCTATAAAAAGGGGGCACTATCGTCCCATATAATATTGATCCTTGATTCCTCTGCATTGGAATCACAATCAATTTCTTATATCCTTTAAACTTTGGCAATAAGCCTGAATTACTCATTATTCCTTGTAAACGAATCGCATCTGACGCGGCAATACATAAAACACTATCAAATAATATAACCGTTTGGCTCAGCTATTCTCTACCGTACTCACACAATGACTATACGGGTTACGTGATATTTAAAGCGGCTATACTTTACCAATCTCAGTGGCCTGGCCTTGGATTTGGGGTCTGGTCTGGAATCTGATCTTGGCAGTGGTCGAGAGAGAGATGGGGCTTTCAGGATTCTCTGGGCTGGATTGGAGTTGAGTTGGTTCTCTGGATGGGTGTAAGCTCTCTGTCTGGATGGTCAGCCCTTGGGAGTCTCTTGGATGGGTACCCTCCCTGTCGTAAAGGATACCCCAAAGGAACGGAAGGATGACGACAAGTGCATTATTGGTTGTTTGAAAATCAACCTCCATAGATGAAAAAGATCAACAAGCCACAAGATGTTTAGCTTGAATGGTCCTTACCCGGGGAAAACACTGCTTGATTCAAATCCATTTTCATCAACTGGAGTTCATTGATTCACCCTCAGACCACCCCGTTCATAAAAGAAATGTGGGAACCACAAAAGGGGGAGGGTCATGAGAACCAATCCTGTATTTACCAATTTTTCCTGCATCAATTACCAGATGGAGTCAAAGCCTAACACCTTGTAAGACTAAGGTTGCGATACAGATGTAAATTTCCTATCCAATCCATTTATGTCAATTCCTAATCATGCAGCCGAGATGGTTAGGAATGGAAAGGGGGACATGTCAGAGCAGTTCAGATATGAAATTTCTATATTTCGCAGGACTGTTTAAATTTGGGGCCAGGGATTGCTTCACACAGGCAATTTGTCTGTGTGGCTAAAATGTTTACAAGCTAAATTCGTTGTCATTAGGCAAACAAGGGAAGAAAGGTCCATTGTTCACAAACTGTCCTATTTAATTCTGGCTGTAAAAAAGAATTGATATGGTAAACCTCATTGCTTTGAAGTAAAGGAACAACGGGCAGCCGAGCTTAACCTACTGTGTATATTCCAGGGCATTGTGTTTATTTTGTCAGATCTAAACTATGAAGCCATACAACCCTTGCACAATGGGTTGCCCAACCTGTAGAACACAAAAACCCAGAGAAGGTTAAATGACCTGAATAACCAGTTTGTAATGCCATACTATTAGGCGATATGATCTAACACTATATGGTATTTGAATATTTAATTTATGTGGTCAGTTATAATAGATAATCTTGGTATTTTATAAAAGATAGAGGCCATACCACATTTAATTGATTATTACATAACAAATGTCTTGTGTATTAACATTTATAAAACAGATTAAGTCTGGTAATTATGAATGAATGTATGTCTGCAGAACTACCGCATACACACCTACCTGGATATAAATAAGGGGTGTATGAGATGCATGCACGCCGCGGCGAAGTATGCCGGCGAGTCAACAATAGAAATAATATTGATATTATTAAATAAATCTATGGAGTCCCGGGATATAGTATAAAATGATCCCCAAACCATTAAAAGATTGGACACATAAATAAATTAATCCCTGTAGAAGGTTGATGGTTGATCTGAGAGCGCCATCTGCTGGCCAGGTAATATAACACCTGGACAGACCCCTGGAGTTAATGAATATACATATCCTCCAATCAAATGAGGCCACATAGTGATGGGCTAGAGCTAAAACTGAGCGGGAAACCACTATATAGAGGGGATACTCCAGAGGAAGGGGAACTAAAGAGATAGAAAGACCCTGAAAGAAAGCTTGGGGAGAGACCTGAGGGACGCTTGGAGGGGAGAAAGGGTAGATACCATCAGCCACTCCAATAAGACGCGACCACACCCTAATCTTACACCATTCTATCTTCACTACCAGATGGTAAAGTATAACTGAATAACTTGATATCTATTCTCTAATTGCATAGTCCTTACTTTAGATGTCCATCACAAATTAAAGGAATATAAATTAAGTATTTTGCTGTTGAAGCCTAAACAGTAGAATAGTATCAGCCTTTCCGCTCTACTGCAGACGAGCACTAAGGGAGAAACTATTACGGCTGCCAAATTGCGCCATAATTTAGTGAAATTATTTATATTCCAAGAATACTGGATGTGGACATCTAAAGCCCAGTTGTGTACCCATAGTGAGATACGCTGGAACCGTGAAATAGTTTTTATATAGCAAGTGCCATCAGCCCCATTAGTAAAACGAACATAACTCCTTCCATATACATATTGCAGCCCTTTCGATTGAATGCATGTAAGTCAATAGGAAGCTTTGGGTTAATGTATATTGAATGAAGTGCTGTGATTGATCTGTGGAAGAGACTATCGAGTGTGTTATGTATCTCCCTGAAGGAAGTTGCATTTAGTGAATAGGCCCCCACAATAATAAATTGTGCTGCAGGTGATGCCCAGTAACTATCAGGATAATTCAAAGAGCTCCGAATTGCTTGAGAAAGGTAACCGAACGCTGAAAATCAGCGTTCGGTTACCTTTCTTGGCAATTCGGCTATCCAGAGAGCAGGCAATTTGCCAAATCCTGGCGAATTGCCTGAACATACGGTGCCTGTTTGAGGGCAGTGAAAACCCCATGAAAAAGCACTGCTTCGGCTATTCAGAGAACACAAACCAGCAGTGAAAGGTTCCCCTAATGCCCTGCCATTCGGTGGTTTAATTGGGCAAATTTATTCAGGAGAATCCCCTAGGCTTCAATGTTAAAAATATTCCCGTTTTAATTCAATATCTAATAAACCATTCATTATAAAATTCTGCAGTAAAGGGTCTCTTTATTTATAGATTTTTTCGGATATTTTAAGCATTTTTCTTTTTTTTTTCTTTATTTTTTTAAAAGTCCGATTTTTTTTTTTTTTATGTTTACTTATTTTTTCTGTAACAGCCCTCTTTATTATCATTCCCTGGACCTCATATGTAAATTTCAGACATTTTCGCTCAGTAGTTTTTTTGCAAACAGTGTTTCACTTTTCAATCATTCATACAAACTGTTTTCCTAATTTATTCACTGTCTCTTCTGCTGTGTCGAAGGCTGCGATCGGCTCCTGTTCGGGTTTTTCTGTGGTTTTTCGGCAGGTTACTCCAGATGTTTTTGAGGGTTTTCGATGTGCATTTGCTGGGTTTTGCGTTTGTTTTCGTCAGGTTTGCGGCAGCTTTTCCCTGCAATTCGGTGGCCCTGTGGTGCTTGCTGAATACACCGCAGGGTCACTGAAATGGGATCGGCAAAAGGAACCGAATTGAAGAGAACGAAAAGTCACCGAACATGCGGTGACTTTTCGAATCTCTTTGAATAACCCTGTAAGTGGTTTTTTTAGCCAGGTTGAGGATTGGTTTATAATGGGAAAGGTTTAAGTGAATAAAATGGAACTTGGTGTTCAAGAACTGAGGCGTGTATATCTGTGGTGCGGTCTATGAATCTAAAATATTTGTCCATTAGATTATTGCGTGTCGCAGTATCGCTACTAATCACGATCTATAATCTCTTTTGAAATTGCATTGATAACATATGATTCTATGAAACTTGACGTGTGAATAAATTTTGGTTTGAATTGTTTTACCGTTAACAAAATTGTGGTTTTTGGTTATTTTTTGCGTATCGGTCAGATACAGTTTGCAGCTTTATCCGGGTAATCCTCGGAACTCAGTCAACTGTAACCTGCTGAAAACCCAAGAAAAGCGGAGTACCCAGAGGCATTTGGATACTTTGCAGATTACCCGGATAAAGTCTGTTTCGTTGCACATTACACTTTATCCAACAACACTAGGGTAATGTGCGAATTACCCGGTTAAAATACAGCAGACAAGCAGGTTACCGGGTAAAGTCGAAATTTCATTTCACTTCGGACTTTTGCTAATGGAGCCTGGGTAATGTCAGGATTACCCGGGTACTCCTAGGATTAACCGCACTCCTGGCTTTACCCGTAACATATATAGAAGTAAAACTTCTTTTCACATTTGTAGGCAAGGTTTTTTGTTGTTGAGAAAAATCCTGGTTTATGCTGGGTATTAGATTCTGGTGGAACTGCTAACGTGTGTGATAGAGCTTTTAAATCTAACTACTCCACTTGTAAGGCCCTTGAAAGACGAACGCAGTTATCACGTCTGTGTTGCTGCACAGTTTAACGTCCGTCGTAGCATAGAATCATGAGCAATAGAGACCCACACACAAAGTACATGCGCACCGAACTGCTCACGCACAGCGCACATGGCAGACGGATGCAAGTTAGGCAAGACCGTAAAACCGCTAGACGGACACGCAGAGCGCGCCATGTCCACGTAGCATTCTGTGTGAATGATGAGATATCAGACGCAGCGCTTTTTCTTCGTCCAGCATCTTGATGTACAAAATGGCTTTTCATATCCTTTTCAAATTTTTATCATTTTTCATATTAATTTTATTTCCCATAGTTCCCTTTTTTTCCCTACGTCCGTCAACAAAAACAGACTGTGTGGTGTCTACAGTATCTTCCTTCAGTACGTCTGTCTGTTATGCACGCACACAGAGTGCGCCCAGACTGCGTTCAGCTGATATTAGCCTAAATGTTAATGACTTTCCTGATATTCTAGCCAAATTGCCAAATTGTAACTCCTTTTGTGGTTCAACTTGTTTCGTGGATTAATGTACATTTGCATTTCCTGTACTTTATAGACAAGGTTTAAATGTAGTGAGAGACAGTGGTCAACAAGCGTTGTACAGCCCTTCATTATTCATGTTTGCAGCCAATAATAGCTATTAGTACTCAAGATGCAGCTGCAAAATAACTTGGCACCTTGAAACAAAATGTAAAACGTACCTGTTATCTGCCACTGCTCTCCATAAATCATGGGAGAACAATTAGCTCCCTGGTGTCCTTCAACTGTTACAAGACATAAAACATTTTGCAAGATCACATTCACACAATCTCGACCAGGGTTTGTAACATATTCCATGGTGTTCTATGGACTCCAAGATAGCATACCAACGATCTTTTGCCAAGTGGAACCAGCACCTATGCTCCAACCACGAATACAGCCTCTAATTTAGTGACAAATTTGAATATGAGTTGGTGTCAGGATCCGTAAAGACATAACAACTCACTCCCTAGCACAGTCCAAGAAGAAATAGGGTTCAGTGTGTATAGATGTTTTCTTGTTAGACCTGTATTCATGTCGTTTCTCATTAGTGACAGTTTGCAATAGCTGAGGTTTTATACTCCGTCCATGTGGGGTTTGGAATGCATAACCAATCTCCCATGGTTTGAGTTCTAAAAAAGAAGTGATTCCTGCCATAAAAAAAATTACAGGAAGTTATAGCAGCTGCAAAGCTACTTTACATATGCCAAATACAGAGAAATTGGCTTTTCAATAAATTCCCAAAGTACCCAAGCCCTAGAAACACCTTATAATGAAGACATTTTTACAAATTTTGTCTTCATTTTAAGGTGTTTCTAGGGCTTGTATCTTTCCAATAGATGAGCGGAATGGGATCTAAGTTCCCTGTGAATAGAGTGGAGGAACCGCTTTCCCAGGATTTCCTTTTGATTTGACCTGCAATCTCCTACCTTTCATTTAGGTGCAGACATTGTCCTTTCCACTTTAACTACTTTAGTAGAGCTAACACAGTTAATGAACATCTAATGTTCTTTCAGTCTGACAGAGCTGGCCAAACGATAGATCCCTGGATGTTGCATAATTACAATTCATATGATACTCTGACAACATTAAGGCAAAGGAAACAACATGGGCGTTTTAGTCCAACATGTCTGGGGAGCTAGCATTTCAACAGTGTTGTCTTACATGAGTAGGATTGCTGACCGGGCTTCCATCAGAATTCTTAGGGCCCCTTAATGAACCACTAAATGGGGCCTTCATTCCTCAGCTGCCCATTTCAGTAAACTAATTAAAAATTAGACATTTTGCATCCTCTTCTGCTTCCCTTATTACAGGGAGTGGGCTAGATCCCTGGTGGTCCAGCAAGGAGATAAAAATTGTTCCTTTGTAGGCAAGAGTATTTGGTCTGCACCTCTACCCGGTACATGTTAGTAGCTTCCTCGATGAAGAGTCAAGAGTGCTCTTACCGACCCCAGATACTGTGGCCTACTGGGAAATTTGTTGGTATCTTGGTGGGCCATTCCTGGGTGGCAAAGATTTCTTACATCTCCTGCTTATAGACAAGCTGATCAGGCTTTAGCAAGGTCCAGGGCCCCCTGGAATCACTGGGCCCCTGAACATATCACAGGATGGGATTTCACCACCCTAATGGTGGCAATGGCTGCTGATACAAGTAGAAGATCTAGAATTGGGATTGATGTTGTAAGGTTAGAAGACCTGTTCAAGGAAAGGTTTCATAGAAATTTCACTGTTATGAAAGAATGAGAGAACTCATTTTATTGTAAATAATACATGGTCAAAGCTATAAAATATATAACTGAATAATGCATTTTCATGGAGAATCAATGATAAGAAAATCACAGTGCTTGTAAAGACTTCAGTACTTCATCTGTAACATAGAAAAAAGAAAGAGCTGAAAAAGCCTTAGGGCTTAAATAGTTGAAGACGTGCAGGTTTTGCTTTTCTGTGTAGAAACAGATCTTTCGATTCAATAGAGATCCTGAAGACTGGGTCCAGTCAAAGTGAAAAGTGCAGTCCACTGATACCCATGAGACCTGAACCCCACAGTCCACAGCAGAATAAGATAAGAGACTACATTTAAAGAATTGTTATCTATCCAACTGATATGAGATCATATTTTGTGAACTGATATGCCCTTATTTTACAATGTACCTTTGTGTGGCTGGATGGACGAGTTTTGCAGATATGATGTCGCTGCAAGACTTAAAGGTAATTTTAGCTAAAAAAATCCGAAATTCGAATTGTGAGTCTATATGTGTAATAGTTAAGTTATCCATTTTTTGGGGGGGGGGGCAGTTTGCAACATAAAAGATCACAAAATGAATGCACCCAGTGACCCATTTGGAGTAAAATATTTTCTTAACTAAACACAAGAGAAAAACAAAGTACTGTACATGTAAGCTATAAGCAACACAAAACAAAACAATAACTTTTAATTTTTTGGTTGTAGTGGCCTTTTAAAAGGAACCATGTGCCTTTTTATGGCTTTGTTATTATCATTCTGGTGATCTTTCCTTGTATAATTGGAAGACATAACAGGAGGTTTTAAGCACATAAAGCAGTGTAGGTGTACAGAATAAACACTTCCAGTGTAAGCCAACTGATATTGATACTGTTGTCTCAGTGACACACAATGATCAGTCACTACATTAAAACCAATAACAGGTGAAGTGAATAACATTGATTATATTGTTACAGTGGCTCCTATAAATGGATAGGGGGCATGCTTGGGTGTAGGAACTGGGGGATTAAGGGAACAGCTCCTCTCCATTTTTCTTTTGTATGAATAGGTCTTCTATATGCCTGGGATTAATAATTTATTGTATGGATGCAATTTATACTTTAATTAACCACCGTAAAGCTGCTGAACTCAATTAACTCAATCAACACCCAATTAACTTGTCATGAGGGTTAAGGGTAGTAAACTAATAATCTGACCTTGCTAGTCTCTTTTGGCTTAGCCCCTTCACTACCTACATAAAGATATCTCAGGCTTCAAAAGGCACCATCTGGTGCCCGATATTGAGATTTCGATCTGCAGCTGTGCAGCCCAAAAGCAAAAACAATTTGCTTGCTGAAAACGAATTTTGTTTGCTTTTGGGGTGCAGAAGTTGCCCCTAAATTTTTAGCCCTCTGGGCATAATGCCCAAAGAGCTAAAACTGTGTAAAATCAGCAAGCTGATACAGTTGCAGCCCATGGTTTACTGCAACGGCTGTAGCTCAGTTTGGCAGCACTATCTACTGGGCAAATATGTTGGTACAGTAAGAAATTCATTGGGAACATGCACGATATTTCTTACTGTATAATTAAAAATTATTTTTCAAAAAACCACTGGTTCCGGACAATGTTTTTTTTACGAAATCACTTGGTAGTGAAGGGGTTCAAGGGATACTCTATTAATAAATAGAGTTCCCTTTTATTGCCCTTAAACAATTGGGTAGAGGCTGCTGACAGTCTCTGCCCAATTAAATTTTCTTTTTTCCTTTTTATTTTACGATTTTGTCCCTCACTGTGAGTTGCTCCTCCTTTGGCTCAAGGACTCCAGAACCCACAAGTCCTTGAAACTTTCTAATGCAACTTGTGTAGTGCAATGAGACTTGCACACTTTATGTACGCAAGTACTGTAGTGGCTGTGCAAAATTAAGGGATCGAAGCTACGCGCATGAACAGATCTGATCCATCAGCTGTCCCTCTCAGACCGATCGCTAAAATTATTAGTGTCAGAAAGACGGATGTTGACACATTGTCTGTGCACTGATGTCACAAGTGACTGATCTGGTGACCAATGTCAGGAAACTCAAATATCACTGCTACTGGTGATGTTGGAGGGGGTGGATTTCACCACATTTGAGGGGGGGCAAAGTGGGGCACTCCTCACCAATTTAAAAAGCTAAAGTAGTCAGGATGAGTAGAATTTTATGCATTTGCATTGAGAATTTTAATTCCCCCCCCCCAATGGTTTGAGGTTTCAACAATGCTGGTTGGAATATATTAGGCACCAAGTGAACAGTCAGTTCTTGAACTTCCTGTGTTGGAAGGAGGAAAAATGTTCAAGTGAGAAGAGTGACTATGACTAGAGCCAAATTATGATAGCTAGATGACTGCATCAGTGTATCTCCTAAAGATCAAGTATTGTTCAAGGTTCCTGGGAAACAGTGGCTAGTAGCTACCAAAAGTGCTGCAAGGAAGGACAACTGGTTTACCTGGCTTCAGGGTCACTAAGCTCACGTGCAAGCTCATTAATGCACATGGGGAAGGAAGAATTGTCCAATCACAGAGAAGTACTACCCTAGCTCAAATTGCTGATACATTCCATGCTGGTCATGATAGAAAGGTGTGAGAACACACTTGAGACGTACCACCAACCTAGGGATTGTTGCAGACCACGTATACCAGTTCATAGCTCTGGTGTACTCCGATGGCAGTGGCCTTTTTCCAGCAAGATAATGATCCCTGAAAAAAGTTTGAAAAAAAGCAGGAGTAAGGGTGTCCGTTAGCACCCTCTAAAATGTAGAATAATAATGCAGCTGCAGCTGAGTATTAAAAATAACAAGGAAAAAGAGTGTCATCTGCGCTCATTTCTATGTGTTCCATGTACAACAAAAATGAGGTTTTTGTTTGTTTCAATGGCCATTGCAACGTAAGCCCACTCGCCACTTCAAGGCACCTCTTTAGAGTGGGACCTAACAAATGTACCAAAAGGCCGCTCTACTGAGCAGCTCCAAGCCCCTCCAGCTGCTTTTCAGCCAAGGAGAGGCAGAGATGGTGGGTTTTATTTATACACTCACCAAACACTTCCCATTTGGGATCAAAAACAAAAACATGGAAAGAGGAACAGCTGCAGAACTACGGACTGGTGTTACAAGCATGATATACATAAATACAGAAAAAATGGCGTCGCGCCTGATAAGATGGAAACCCATCTCAGTAAAATAATGATCTCCAGATACATGTAAATAAATGTATCTGCTATGCTTTATATAAAAACCATACTGCAAATCCATGTAGATAATTGCATTTGCATCTGTATACATAACAATCACTTCATAAATGCGTACACATTACCGTACCCGAAAAGTGTTAATGAGGCAGTTAAGAAGATAGAGCAAATAGGTTTTGTTCCTGTATCATATTCTCCTTACACAAGGATGGCCAGCCTAACAGCTAAGGATTATGGGAGATGGACCGCACGGCGGTCATGGTTATTTCCTGACAGGCTCACAAGGAGAAATAGGGGAATTCCAGCTGGAGCCAAGGCCTTCTGAGAATCGTTTATTTATCTTCATGAAACTCATAACATCGTTCAGGATATTGTTGACCTTAGTGAGATAACAGATGTAAAGCAAAAGGTTGTTGACAAGTTGCGCAACACGTAACATGTTTCAGTGCCATGAGAAAGAGCATCATGTGCCAAGGCTTGTCAAATATGTCAAGCATCAGCAAATGTAAGGTTAAAGGACACAATTTGACTGAATGCAGGTTTTTGGGAATGTACGGCGATGATACGTAATTATTGGAATTATGCCCTACATAGCCTGTAATATTGACACAAATGTATAAAAGCTTGAGTAAGACAACGCCCATTGTCATTCCGTCTGTATTGAATGACCCAATGCATTGCAGTGAATAAACCATATATATACTACTATTGAAAACTACTCCGACTTGTGAGTCTCTACTTTCGAGGTGTATCTTTACACGCCCATACTCACCGGAGCGGCAGCAACTGCCAGGAGTAACAGCCCAGTTAATGTATAAAACATAACAAGGAAAAAGAGAAAAACCTCATTTTTGTTGTACATGGAACACATAGAAACGAGCGCAGATGACACTCTTTTTCCTTGTTATGTTTTATACATTAACTGGGCTGTTACTCCTGGCAGTTGCTGCTGCTCCGGTGAGTATGGGTGCGACGCCATTTTTTCTGTATTTATGCAGCTGAGTATTGACTCCCTCTCACAGCATCCAACTGAGAGACGGTAAATAATTCACAGGAAGAAAAAGTAATACAATACCAGCGCTGCTTGACTAGGGTCCACTAGTGACACCCAATTTAATTCCAGTGAGGACAGGAAAATACACAGACGTTTCGGGGTCGCAGCCCCTTCCTCAGTGCGTAGTGCCCACTACGCACTGAGGAAGGGGCTGCGACCCCGAAACGTCTGTGTATTTTCCTGTCCTCACTGGAATTAAATTGGGTGTCACTAGTGGACCCTATTCAAGCAGCGCTGGTATTGTATTACTTTTTCTTCCAGATAATGATCCCTGTCACACTGCAAAAAATTGTTCAGGAATAGTTTTAGGAACATGACAAAGATTTCAAAGGGTTGCCTTGGCCGCCCAATTCCCCAGATCTCAGATTTAGCATCTGGGGGATGTGCTGAAATAACAAATCCTATCCTTGGAGATCTCACCTCGCAACTTGCAGGACTTAGAGGATCTGCTGCAGTGATAATGTCTTGCTGCCAGATATCATAGACGTTTGAGGTTTTGTAGAGTCAATGCCTTTATGTAACAAAGAGGTTTTGAAAGTACAAGGATATTTGGCAGGTGGTTTTAATCTTGTGGCTGGTCAGTGTGTAGCCTTTTGTATTTTCCTGGCACTACAGAGACTGTGGAACTATTTTTCCTCCCACCAGGCTGACTGTGGAATCTAATCTTGTCCCTGAATACAGAGCCAGCAAGGGCCTGTGCATGTGTCCTACACAGTCAATGACAGGAGCATGGTGCATGAGATTTTGCAGCCAATAGGGAGAGCTGTGTGCTGGAATGGAACTCGGCAGAACCACAAGGAGAGCACAAGGAGACACGCGTCTGGTGATACCGCAGCTGTGGAGCCTGCTGTGTGTGAGGCCTGGCAGCGGTGACCAAAGTGAACCTGGCAGTGAGAAGCTGTCCGCGACACTGCGAGTGTGTGAGCAGTATCAGAAATAGAAGCAGACCGGATCAGCAGTGTGAGGGTTCGAGGACGCAAGCAAGAAGTAGGCCGAGACCGCCTAGCAGTATGGAGCTGCAGCCGTGATGGAAGCAAGTCAGGCAGTTCATGTTACAGTGGCAGCACCAGGACATCAGTCTTTTACAAGGAGAGCTGAGGGATTCTGGAGGTTCCCCCTGTGGGCTTGTGTGGTTGAATACTTTGGTAACCAGTACTCTCTTCCCTTGTCCTGCTGACAGGACACTCTATTCATCTTTCTACACTAATAAAGCTACCCAGCCTGCACGTGGATTCACTGACAACCTTCTTGGGAGTATCTGCTGTTCATCGCATGTGTTATTTTCCATCCTAAGGGCCCCAACGCTTCTGAGCATATACAATGTCGATTAGGATTTGGAGGGGGGGCAAAATATTCATCATTAATCTATGAATAATTTGGATTCTGAATGATTTTGCAAGTATTTCCACTACAAAATACAAATCTGTGTTTCAGTATCTTTCATTTTTATATGTATCTTTTCCTAGTACTGTTGTATTATTTGCAGTTTATATATAGAAACACCATTCTCCCAGCATGCTGATGTATATATTATATAGTTTGTATTATATTACTCCTTTAGTTAACAATGAGCAGCCTATAAATATTCATGTTGCTCTCTCCAGCTTACTTGTAAAACGTGACCAGAAACCAAACCAATTACTCCCAGGCATTATGGTTCAGTCTATTAATATAAAGTCTTTTATGTAACCTACCTTTTTGTGCACTTTAGAAAATTTATTTTGTGTGAGGATTAACGTTAAGCCAATCCATATTTATTTCTCTTTTTCTATATTTTGTTCTCAAGAGACATCAGTAAAGGCTTGATTAAGGCAGTGTTAGCCTTTACATTGCAACTTGGTATACAACTGGTATGAATCTTTACTCCTTTTACTTAATAGATCCTGCATGCGTGTAATGCTTGCCTGTTGATCCTGTACTTTATTGAGTTTGATGTTGTGTGAGTGGGGGTATAATTGGCACATAGAACTGTTAGTGCTGCAGATATCATTGTAGCAATGCTGATCCCAATGTACGACAGCTTTTCTCAAACTTGTCTTGGGGAAAAGTCCATTGAGGACTGAACTGTAGACCTGATTTATGAGTGACAGTTATTAAGATTGGAAGAATCAAGTCCATGTGTACTCTCCTTTTGAATATCTATGTATACACACACAGTATATACAGTCATGGCCGAATTTGTTGGCACCCCAGACATTTTTCCAGAAAATCAAGTAACACATGTTTATTCCCTTTGTGTGTATTGGAACAAAACAAAAAAAGGGAGGAAAAAAATGCAAATTGGATATAAAGTCACACAAAACTCCAAAAATGGGCAGGACAGAATTCTTGGCACCCTTTCAAAATTGTGGATAAATAAGATTGTTTCAAGCATGTGATGCTCCTGTAAACTCACCTGGGGCAAGTAACAGGTGTGGGCAATATAAAAATCACACCTGAAAGCAGATTAAAAGGAGAGACGTACACTTACAGGGTTATTCAAAGAGATTCGAAAAGTCACCGCACGTTCGGTGACTTTTCGTTCTCTTCAATTCGGTTCCTTTTGCCGATCCCATTTCGGTGACACTGCGGTGTATTCAGCAAGCACCACAGGGTCCCCGAATTGCAGGGAAAAGCTGCCGCAAACCTGACGAAAACTAACCGCAAAACCCACCGAATGCACACCGAAAACACGCAAAAACATCAGGATTAACCTTCGAAAAACCCGAGCAGGAGCCATCACACGCAGCGACGGAGCCGAATCACACAGAGCCGAAGCAGCTGAGACGCAGAGGAGGCAGTGAATAAATTAGCAAAACCGTTTGTATGAATCTGTGAAAATGAAACGCTGTTTGCAAAGAAACTGAGCGAAAATGTCTTAAATTTACACAGGAGGTCCAGGGAATCATAATAAAGAGGGCTGTTACAGAAAAAATAAGTAAACTTAAAAAAAAAAAAAAATCGGACTTTTAAAAAAAAAGAAAGCAATTCAGAAAAATGCTTAAAGTATCCTAAAAAATCTATAAATAAAGAAACTTTTTGCTGCAGAATTTTATAATGAATGGTTTATTACATATTGAATTAAAACGGGAATATTTTTAACATTGAAGTCTATGGGATTCTCCTGAATAAATTTGCTGAATTAAACCACCGAATGGCAGGGCATTAGGGGAACCTTTCACTGCTGGTTTGTGTTCTCTGAATAGCCGAAGCAGTGCTTTTTTTGGGGGATTTCACTGCCCTCGCACAGGCACCGTATGTGCAGGCAATTCGCCAGGATTTGGCGAATTGCCTGCTCTCTGGATAGCCGAATGGCCAGGAAAGGCAACCGAACGCTGATTTTGAGCGTTCAGTTACGTTTCTCAAGCAATTCGGATCTCTTTGGATAACCCTGATAGTGTTTGCATTGTGTGTCTGTGTGTGCCACACTAAGCATGGACAACAGAAAGAAGAGAAGAGAACTGTCTGAGGACTTGAGAACCAAACTTGTGGAAAAATATCAACAATCTCAAGGTTACAAGTCCATCTCCAGAGATCTAGCTTTGCCTTTGTCCACAGTGCGCAACATTATCAAGAAGTTTGCAACCCATGGCACTGTAGCTAATCTCTCTGTGGGTGGACGGAAGAGAAAAATTGACAGGTTGCAACACAGGATAGTCCAGATGGTGAATAGGGATGAGCCGAACACCCCCCGAATTTTTCCAAATGTTCGGGTCCGAACCCAAACCCCATGCAAGTCAATGGGGCTGAAAATTCGGTTTTTAGAGTGCACTCCAAGAGGGCATATATGCTACATATTTGCCATAAAAGGTATATGGGGGTCCAGGTAGTGCCCTGGGGGAAAGGAAACAAGGACAAAAGTTAAAAAAAATACGTTTTTAAAGGGACAGTGAGTTTTCCATGAAATAAGGGTTAAAAATGAAAAATTCCTTCAAATATCGTGCCTAGGAAGTCCCCATAACCTGCCTGTGAAGTGGCGGATTTGTAGGATGTATAGAAACACTTAAAAACAAAAAAATGATGTTTCAAATGATGGTAAATGCTTTTCCTTTAATCCATCCATAAACCACTGCTTGGGGCGGCAGTCTGTATGAAAAGAGGAGACATTTTCGGACACGCAGAAGAAGTTTACTGATTTTTTTTGGCTAAATTATTGTGAAACTTATGCAGGCTTTGGATGAAAGTAACAATAGGTGCTTCAAAATTGGTCCTTTAGCATCCCCAACAGTGCCGTCACACCGTAACCCCTCTGAGGATATGAATCTGATACAGGCGTCAGTGGCAGTGCACCCAAATATTGTGCTTTTGGTGCCAGGCCTGCAAGTACTATCATACAGTAACCCCTCTGTGGTATTGTGGAAGAATGCAGGGGTGAACCTTGCGGTCCTATATTAAAAAGATATGCATCTGGTAAAGGCGTCAGTGCACCCAGATATTCTGCCTTTGGTGCAAGACTGCCAGGCCAGCAAGTATCATCATACAGTAACCCCTCTGTAGTATTGTGGAAGAATGCAGGGGTGGACCATGTGGTCCTATAATAAAAAGATATGATTCTGGTCAAGGCGTCAGTGCACCCAGATATTGTGCCTTTCATGGCAGCTAGTGCCTTCACACCGTAACCCTTTTGTGGTATTGTGGAAGAGTGCAGGGTTGGACCCTGCGGTTCAAAAAATTTAAATGATATAAATCTGGCACAGGCGTCAGTGCAGCCAAATATTGCGCCTTTCATGGCAGCAAGTGCATTCATACCGTAACCCTTTTGTGGTATTGTGGAAGAGTTCAGTGCTGGAGGTTTTGTGCATGCAGAAGACCTCCCCGATCTATTCCGTTACGTCAGCATCAGGGGGTTGATAGCTGCTGATCCAGGACTGATTCATTTTTATAAATGTCAGCCGGTCTACAGAGTCGGTGGACAGACGCACTCTTTTGTCTGTGACAAAACCTCCAGCGGCACTGAACGTCCTTTCAGAAAGCACGCTAGATGAAGGGCAACCTAGTAGCTGCATAGCATATTGGCTAAGTTCTGGCCAGTGATCCAATCTCAACACACAGTAAGCCAGTGGATCATCTGCTGGAAAGGTATCCAGGTCTGCCCTTGCCCCTAGGTAGTCCTGCACCATATGGTGAAGATGCTGGCAATGGGTGCCTACATTTGACGTCCCTGGGCGTCGTGGACTAAAAAAAATTAAAAATGCATCAGTCAAGTGGCCCTGGCCTTCACCACTATTCCTCTGATCATCCGCAGCCTCAGAAGCACTTGTGTCAGCACTTGGTAATCTACCAGTGCCTGTAAAGGTGTTACACAAGTGTCGCTTTAGAGCGTCCTCAAGTTTTTTCATCCTGTGCTCCCTCTGTGCGGGCAGGATCAGCTCTGCAACTTTACCCTTGTATTGTGGATCAAGAAGGGTTGCCAACCAGTAATGATCCCTCTCCTTGATAGCACGAATCCTGGGGTCCTTTACCAGGCTTTGCATTATTAGGGAGCCCATGCAGCGTAGGTTGAAGGTGGCATTAGCTTCCGAGTCTTCCTGGTCAATGGGGATGACCGTATCGTGCACTTCCTCCTCCCAGCCACACACTAGCCCTTCTGTTTCTGGGCATACAAAACCCTCTCTTGAGGAATCCCCACCTTCAATGCCCCCACTACTTAAATATTCCTCCTCCTGTCTGACCTGAGTAAGACCCGCTGGAATGCTGTCTGCGGAAAGACTGGGGCCTTGAGAGCTAGGGAAGGCCTCCTCTTCCTCCCGCTGCTCTGCCTCTAGAGCCACATCTATAATTCCCCGCAGAGTGTGCTCCAGCAGGAACACTAAAGGAATTGTGTCACTGATGCATGCACTGTCCCTGCTCACCATCCTCATTGCCTCCTTAAATGGTGACAGTACAGTGCATGCATCCTTGATGATCAGCCACTGTGGGGGGGGGAACCAAGTTGACCTGAACCTGTCCTTGTGCCATACTCACACAGGTACTCGTTGATGGCCCTCTGCTGCTTGTGCAGACGCTGCAGCATTGCTAATGTCGAGTTCCACCTGGTGGGCATGTCACAGATCAGACGGTTTGTGGGAAGGTGGAATTCTCTTTGAATTTCTGCCAGGCGAATGCTTGCTGGGAATGACCGTCTGAAGTGGCTGCAGACTTTTCTGGCCTGGCTGAGAAGCTCTGGCAGCCCTGGGTACTTGGTTAGGAAACGCTGTACCACTAGATTTAGGACGTGTGCTAGGCATGGTACATGCGTCAATTTACCCTTGCGTAGGGCGGAGAGAAGGTTGCTGCCATTATCACAGACGATCATTCCCAGCTCAAGCTGGCATGGTGTTAACCATCTCTGCACCTGCCCCTGCAGAGCTGACAAAATTTCTGACCCGGTGTGGCTCCTGTCCCCTAAACAAACCAGCTCAATCACAGTATGGCATCGTTTTGCTTGAGCCATTGCGTAGACCCTGTCAGGCGTCGGTTTAACTGCCACTTCACCAGAGACAGAGAAGGAGGAGGAGGAAGAGGTCGTGGTGGTGGAGCAGACAGACCTCATACAAGCAGCTTTCTGGAGGCATGGTGGATGAACAAGCTCCAGCCCAGAGCCCCATCTTGGATCCCTCCCAGCTGCGATCAGAGTTACCCAGTGTGCCGTGAAGGAAATGTAACGACCCTGTCCATGCTTGCTGGACCACGTGTCTAAAGTCACATGCACCTTGCTGCTGACTGCCTTTCCCAATGACTGGATAATATGGTCTTCCACGTGCTGGTATAGTGCTGGAATGGCCTTGCGTGAAAAGTAATGGCGTTTTGGAACCTGCCACTGTGGTACAGCACATTCAGCAAATTCACGGAAGGAAGCAGAGTCCAACAGCTGGAAAGGCAGCAGCTGCAATGCCAGTAATTTTGCTAAGCTGGCATTTAGACGCTGTGCTTGGGGATGGTTGGGACTATATTTTTTTCTTACGCTGCAGCAATGTAATCTGCGGCAATGTAATCTGACTGCGTAAATCTTCAGCTGCTGGGAGGATGTCACATTGTGAGGAAGGACCTGGTACATCCATTACTGTAGCATCATCCCTGTCAGTGGAGGTTGTAGGCAATGACATGGCAGGACATACAGTGGGGGTAGAGACAGATGAGGAGGAGGACCTACGCAAAGTTTTGCACCAACGGGATGCGTGGCGGGTGGTCATATGTCGCCTCAAGCACGTGGTACCCAAGTGTCCTGTGTTTATCCCACTCTTCAGCCTCCTCTGACATATATTACAAATAGCAACGGTGGGGTCTGCTGCATATTTCTTAAAGAACTCCCAGACAGCAGAGTTCCTGCATGTGTTCTTTGAGACAACAGCGCTCTGCACCGGAGCAGCTCTGACATCTGATGCCTTGGACTGGCTAGTGCTATGGTTGGTCACAGAGGATGTTGTGCCTCGTGTTTGCTGTGCCTCCTCCTCCCCCTCCTCCTCACTTGATTCCTCAGTTCGATCTGGCACCCAGGTGGAGTCAGTGACCTCATCATCATTGTCATCTTCACCCCTATCTCCTCGTTACTGGAGCCAACTTGGCAGTATGCTGCAGCTGCTGGGGCAACATGAGTGCCAGTTATTTGTGTGTCATCACTGGCACCCTCTTCCTCTAGGTTGATTATACTCCCTTGCTCAACCTCAGAGATTGAATCAGAGCACTGTAGTTGCTGCGCATCCTCAAGCAGCATGTCACTGTCATTGTAGTCAAACAATTCAGCTGACTCCTCCGTGTGTGATAGCGAGGCTATGGCAGGAGTAGCTGTGGACATGGAGGCTGCATTAGATGCTTTGGCAGCTGAGGTGGACTGTAAAGCACAAGAAGCCTGGCTGGCAGAGGACTCGGAGGATGAGGATGGCCTGGCTAGCCAATCCACCAAATCCTCTGTATGTTGCTGCAGGTTAAGACGGCCAGCACCAGTTATAAAGGACAAGCGTGCCCCTGCAGAGGATGCACCATGTCCACCACGACCAGAGGCACAGCCTCCCGACACAGGGGCTTCTTGCTCTCTTATCTGTGTCTGGGAGCGTCTGCCTGTCCTTTCTGTTCTTTCAGACATGGTGAGTGATATATAGATTAAATATATTCAGAACTCTGATTCAACTCTGGTATAAAGATTAAAGATTTACATAACTCTGGTATAAATCAGTGAGACCCTTTGATGGGTGGCAGTGAAACCTCTTATAAATCAGTGAGACCCTTTGATGGGTGGCAGTGAAACCTCCTATAAATCAGTGAGACCCCTTGATGGGTGGCAGTGAAACCTCCTATAAATCAGTGAGACCCTTTGATGGGTGGCAGTGAAACCTCTTATAAATCAGTGAGACCCTTTGATGGGTGGCAGTGAAACCTCCTATAAATCAGTGAGACCCTTTGATGGGTGGCAGTGAAACCTCTTATAAATCAGTGAGACCCCTTGATGGGTGGCAGCCAGTGAGAACACACGGATTATAACAATTCCCAAATATTTTGTAGAAATTAGTGACCCCAAAAATACTGCGTGGTACTGGCTGTGTGACAAGACACAGATCACCTTAATTCACAAATGTTTTAAAGAAATTAGTGAGCCCCAAAATACTGCGTGGTACTGGCTGTGTGACAAGACACAGAAGATCACCTCAATTCACAAATGTTTTAAAGAAATTAGTGACCCCAAAAATACTGCGTGGTACTGGCTGTGTGACAAGACACAGATCACCTCAATTCACAAATGTTTTAAAGAAATTAGTGAGCCCCGAAACAGTGCGTGGTACTGGCTGTGTGACAAGACACAGAATATCACCTCAATTCACAAATGTTTTAAAGAAATTAGTGACCCCAAAAAAACTTGCTGTCACAGTGACAAGACACACATATCAATTCCCTGATATTTTGTAGAAATCAGACCCCCCCAGTAGCGTGGCAGACCGGCAGTAACAACACACAAGAATCTCCTCTGAAATGCGTGCAGAATCGGCGCGTGGAAACGTTATATAGTGTGCTGCGGGACTTAGCTCTGTGAGCCCATGATTGGGCAAACTTTGCCCAATCAGGACTCTGAGCGGTGATTGGCATACTGTTGAACCTGTCTTGCACCAGACCTGTGGTCAGGTGCAAGGCTGTAGCCAATTACGAGCTTCAGGCCAGTGGGAAAATGCATTGTGGGCTATTGTGATGCATTGTGGACTCGAACATGCGCCGAACACCCGGAAATGTTCGGAGTTCGCGATCTACCTGAACAGGCTAAGTTCGGGCCGAACTCCGAACTGTCTGAACCCGAACCGCTCATCCCTAATGGTGAATAGGCAGCCCCAAACAACATCATGAAATCTGAGGATTACCAAAGGATTTTGGGTCGCACTGTAGAGCCCGGTGTCAGAAAGCTGTGTTTGCGTCCGAGATCTTGGGTCTTCCAGCAGGACAATGACCCCAAAGATACGTATACGTATATATATATATATATAGTATATTCAAAAAACTGAAGGCACTCATGGGTCACCACTTAAAAATCCAATCTTTATTGTGAATGCATCAACGTTCACAGTAAAGCCCTCTGTTTGTTGAAACTGTATCTGCTGTGGAGGTTGCACTGGGGACGAATCGCTTAATGGTGATTTGAGGAGCTGAGTGCCTGCTTTTGGAGATACAGTATATGTATATGTATATATATATATATATATATATATATATATATATATTATACACGTTACATTATGTTTTAAAGAAAGAAAAATTCAACCAAACTAAAATTTAAAGGGACATGCATGCATTGCTAGTGTTCTTTTAAAAACGTGCAATGCCTTTTCAATGAGTCAGTAGTGTCATTCAGAAGACATAAAAAGCAAGTAAATATGATATTTTTTCATTTTTACCTGATCTTCTTTCTTGGTGTTTTTTCCACACCCACCTCAGGAGCTAACCAATCAGTGCCTATACCTAGGGATAGCTAAAAAACGAGCATGTGCGTCTGAGTTGTTCCTCCTTGCTCCTGCTATGTGAGCTGAGGGGAGGACGGGGCTGACCTTTCACCCCAGCTACTGCAGAGACAGGGAAGGAAAGAAATCCATACACACAGGGAGAAAAAGAGACAGCAGCGAGAGGGACAACAAAGAAAAGCACAGAGACACAGCAAGAAACGGTAAAAAGAGAAAGACCGCAAGATAAAGCAGAGCGAGCACAAGAAAAGGTACAGTGAGAGAGCGCTTGCACAAGAGACAGACAGCACAAAAAAGAGTGAGAGGGAGTGATTGTGTGAGGGAGTTTGTGTGTATGTAAATCTTGAAAGAGCGCAAGTGTGCGTGTCAGTGGGTGAGTGAGTCTGTGTGTGTGAGAGAGCGTGCGTGTGTGAGCTAGTCAGCGGGTGAGTGTGTAAGTCAGCAGGTGAGTGTGGGAGAGAGTCAGCAGGTGAATGAGTTTTGCTTTCACAGTTGCAGAGATGCTAATATTCAGTTCCTCGGTTTCCCCAGTCTGAGGTCCTGAGCTGCACAGTTTGTGTTAGTTCATACAGTCACAGGTATTTAACCACTTCAATGCGGAGGACGCGCTCAGCGCGTCCTCCGCATTACCGCTGGTATGCGGAGGACGCGCTGAGCGCGTCCTCCCATTGGGGTCAGCGTTCAGCCGGGTTCCGGCCGATCGCTGGCCCCTCCGGTGCGGGCTGACATCCTCGATGTCAGCCGCGCATCCGGAACCGCAGCCGCTGGTATTAGGTGTCATCGCGGCAGCGCGATGACACCTAATTCAGGCGCCCCCCCCGCATGTGCGGAGGAGGCGCCTGAAAGGGAGGGGGGGAGGTCCTTCTTGGATGTCGGCCAAGCCTCCGGGAACTCCCCCTGAGGACTGGCGTCATCGTGCGTAGCACGATGACGCCAGTCCTGGACTTAACCCCTAACTGCCACCAACGGTGGAGATAGGGAGTTCCAATGAACTCCCTATCTCCCGATCCGTGGCAGCTAGGGGTTAAAGTTTGGTATGGTTGGATCGGCCAGAGCATGGCCGTTCCAACGATACCAAACACTACTGTGAAAAAGTTTGTAAAAAAAAAAAATGAAAAATAAAAATTTTTTTTTTATTAAAAAAAATTATAAAAAAAATAAACACTTTTTTTTTCTTTTTTTTGGTTTGTTAATGCAGCAATATTGTTCCCATTTCAATTATAATGTGAACAATGATGCTGCACTAACGATTTTTGTATGCGGTGCGTTTGTTAAAAATAGTGTAATTTTCTCCAAAAAAAAATGTAACGAGACCCCATCTCTAATTTTTTTTAACAAGCGCACCCCATACAAAATATAACCGCAATTGCTCTCATGTTAAAATGTGAAAAAAAACACTTTACACATTGTAAATTATTGAAAATACATATTTTATTGCATTTTTTGTTATAATATACAGACATGACATAACGTATACATATAATAATGACATATTATGAATCTACCATGTCTGACGGAAAGAACAATATATAATATGTCTGGGTCATATACTAAAATAAGCCTTCAAAACACGTTTAAACATGATGAGCAAAACCGGTAAAAATGACCTCAGCACAGGGGCGGGAAAAGCCTCAGCAGCGAAAGGGTTAAAATGCGCTAGCAAGTTCCGTAGCGCTGTACGAGAGAGGCAGAATAACAAATGTCCATACAAGTTAAACACACAGAACAGTAGGAGAGCGGACCTTGCCCAACAGCTGACAATCTAAGAGGAGAGGGGTGACACACTAGGTGAGGGTAATAGCTGAGTATGTGAAGTAGTGGGGTGCATGGGGGCTGTGTGCAAGATGGAGCAAGAAATGTAGTCCATGTGAAGCTTTGATGGGTGCAATAGTGGGTGGAGTAGTGGGCGGGGAGGAGGCGATAAATATTCAGGAAGTAGGAGCTGAAGAAACACCCCTAGCTGAGGGGCGTCGCCAGAGAAGATGAAATGACAGAGTTTAAAGCAAGAAAATAAGCACTTTTTTACACATTTTTTAAACTTTTAATGATTTATTCTAGTTTGTCTATAGGTATGTGTTTAAATGTCAATTTATAAAAAAATTCTAGACATGCATATCCCTTTAAGGATATGCAAAAAAGCAAAAAAGGAAATTTGAACGTTGAAAAATAAAACATCTGTATTCATACCCCTAATGAATTAACAAACTAATGTATGTGCATCGCCAGCAGCTGCAACATTGTAAACGTAAGTCTAGCAAACCAACATCAGAGATTTATTTTAAATTTGTAGCATATGTACAGTTGTGTTGAAAATTATTCAACCCCCAATGCTGTAAAGGGTTTTAGGGAATTTAGTGTACATTTGTAATTGTATTCAGAATGAAATCCTACAAGGACTTTTTAAAGAACCATATGCAACTAAAATGACATCAATTGGTTTTGTAATACAGTAGTAAATGTTTCTTTTGTGAATTCTTCATTGACACAATTATTCAACCCCTTAAAGACTACCACTCTGAAGAACAGAGGTTCATTCAAGTGTTTTCAATCAGGTATTGAAAACACCTGTGGATGTCACGGAGCACCAATAAAGCATAATAAGCACCAATTAGGCAGCTTTAAAATGACTGTGATACTCAGCTCCTTCTAGACATTTACTGGTGTGGTTACAAACATGGTGAAGTCAAGAGAATGGTCCAGGAAGACAAGAGAAGAGGTGATTACTCTTCACAGGAAGGGCAATGGCTATAAGAAGATTGCAAAGATGTTAAACATACCAAGAGAGACCATAGGAAGCATCATTCGCAAATTCAAGGCAAAGGGCACTGTTGAAACGCTACCTGGTCGTGGCAGAAAGAAGATGCTGACTTCGACTGCTGTGCGCTACCTGAAGCGTAGAGTGGATAAAAGTCCCCGTGTGACTGCTGAGGAACTGAGAAAAGATTTGTTAGATGTGGGTACTGAAGTTTCAGCTCAGACAATACGGTGCACACTGCGTAATGAAGGCCTCCATGCCAGAACTCCCAGGCACACCCCCTTGCTGTCTCCAAAGAATAAGAAGAGTCGACTGCAGTATGCCAAAAGTCATATGGACAAACCACAGAAGTTTTGGGATAGTGTTCTGTGGACTGATGAAACAAAATTAGAACTGTTTGGACCCATGGATCAACGCTATGTTTGGAGGAGGAAGAACAAGGCCTATGAAGAAAAGAACACCTTGCCTACTGTGAAGCATGGCGGGGGGGTCAATCATGCTTTGGGGCTGTTTTGCTTCTGCAGGTACAGGGAAGCTTCAGCGTGTGCAAGGTACCATGAATTCTCTTCAGTACCAGGAGATATTGGATGACAATGTGATGCAGTCCGTCACAAACCTGAGGCTTAGGAGACGTTGGACCTTTCAACAGGACAATGATCCCAAGCATACCTCCAAGTCCACTAGAGCATGGTTGCAGATTAAAGGCTGGAACATTTTGGAGTGGCCATCGCAGTCACCTGACTTAAATCCGATTGAGAACCTCTGGTGGGACTTAAAGAAAGCAGTTGCAGTGCGCAAGCCTAAGAATGTGACTGAACTGGAGGCTTTTGCCCATGACGAATGGGCGAAGATACCCGTAGATCGCTGCAAGACACTTGTGTCAAGCTATGCTTCACGTTTAAAAGCTGTTAGAACTGTAAAAGGATGTTGTACTAAGATTGAATGTCACTTGGGGGTTGAATAAAACTGATAATGATGGTGAGCACAGAAAAGACATTTGTGGTTATTTCATTATAAATGTTATGTTATATTTGTCTGACCTACACGTGCCTCTTTGATTTAATTGTAAGCAAGATGACTGAATGATCAAAATCTATGTCAAACTGGCCAAAACACTCAATTTCAGTGGGGGTTGAATAATTTGGAACACAACTGTATAATGAAGAAACTGTATAAATGCGCATTTGACCTAAGTGAAGATTATCAACACAGGAGTTTAGTTACAGACTGGCAACATTTGTAGGGACCTGAATTTCCAGAAATGGACTGCATTAACGTTTGATAAAATTCACATTATCTGTAATATGACTAAATTTGTTTCGTGCTCTTATGCTAATATTTATGACCATTCCAGGAAACCTCAAGAGAGGGGTGCTATGCATCATTGCAAAGGGCTATAACCTAAGATTTCTTGTAAAGGAAAACAAGCAAATAGTAACTAGAATAGTTTCACAATTTAATTTCAGGTGTCATCACATAAACAGAGAAAAAATAAATGCATAGGTAATTTTATTTCCCAGGTATCTATAAAAATATTGCAATTGCAAAGGTTTTTTGAGAAGTCTTTTAGGAAATAGCAGTACTTCTCATGAAACGGTAATAGTTTCCTCTTGTGATGTATAGTGTACATTTAAAAGTGCCACAGACGTCATCTCTTGTTCTTTTTAAGTTAGGAGAAAAAGGAGCTGGGACTGGTTTATCCGAATTGTATACAGAACAATTTGGTCAAATAAATAAAAAAATATATATTTAGGTATAAATATTCCCAATGTTTGAAAAAAGTTAATAAAAACTTTGAACAAGGAGAAAATAAAACCAATAAGAGTTACATCTATATATATAAACGCGAAAGTCCTGATTGACTGACTGACTCATCAATAGGGACGAGCTGTTCGGGTTCGGAGTTCGACCTGAACTTTGGCAGTTTGAAAGTTCGCAAATTTCGAACTTTTTGGGTGTGTTCGGTACGAGTTCGAAAAAAAAAAAAAAAATTTGAAAAAAGTATAGAAAATGCTTAAAAAAATACTAAAAAATCTAGAAATAAAGAGACTCTTTACTGCAGAATATTATAAGCAACGGTTTATTAGATATTGAATTAAAAACTAATGTGTACGTGGAAAGATTATCAACTCAAAATGACCTCTGTTCACAAACGGGCATAACACCAGGTGTTTTTAGTCTGGTAATCAATTTGATACATTGTACACCATACTGAGGGTGGGGTGGTGTCTGCTTCTGATTGAGATTTGAGAATTAATTTCCCTAAAACATCCTAATATGCTGCATTTAACCCTTTCGCTGCTGAGGCTTTTCACACCTCTGTGCTGAGGTCATTTTTACCGCTTTCGCTCATCATGTTTAACCGCGTTTTATAGCCATATTTTGATATATGACCCAGACATATTATATATCGTTCTTTCTGACAGACTTGGCAGATTCATAATATGACATTATTATATGTACACGTTATGTCATGTCTGTATATTATAACAAAAATGCAATAATAAATTGAAAATTCAAATTCTATGTGTAAAGTGTTTTTTTTTCACATTTTTAACATGCAATCGTTTGCAGTTATATTTTGAATTGGGTGCGCTTGTTAAAAAAATTAGAAATAATTGAAATGGGAACAATATTGCTGCATTAACAAAACAAAACCAAAAAAAAACTTGTTTATTTTTTTTTAGAATTTTTTTTATATATATATTTTTTTTAAACATTTTTCATGCTCATGTTTGGTATCCTTGGCAAGGCCATGCTCTGGCCGATTCAACGATATCAAACATTAACCCCTAGCTGCCACGGATTGGGAGATAGGGGGTTCATTGGAATCCCCCTATCTCCACCATTGGTGGCAGCTAGGGGTTAACTCCAGGACTGGCGTCATCGTGCTATGCACGATGACGCCAGTCCTCAGGGGGAGTTCCTGGAGGCTTGGCTGACATCCAAGATGTCGGCGAGCTCCAGGAGAGGATCACGATCCGGCGCTTTTCAGCGCCGATTCGTGATCCGGCTCCCCAGGAGTTAATCACAGCCACCCTTTAGAAGGGCAGGCTGTGCCCTTCCAAACGGTGTCTGGATTAACCCTCTGCCCCCCGGCGATCAGGCGGGAGAGAGAGAGGTCCGAAGGACCTCGCCCCCTCCCTTTCAGGCGCTTCCTCCGCACATGCGGGGGGGGCACCTGAATTAGATGTCATCGCGCCGCCGCAATGACATCTAATTGCTCCGCCGGGGTCCCGGAGTGCTGGGCTGACATCCAAGATGTCAGCCCACAACCGGGGGGCGCAGCAATCCGCCGGAATCCGGCGGATTGCTGCCTCCTGTGCATGGACGCGCTGAGCGCGTCCATAGCACAGGAGGACCACTTGGCTGGACGCGCTGAGCGCGTCCATAGCAGCCAAGTGGTTAACTGGTGTTTGAAGGGGGCGTGGCCGGACGTTGCAGCGCGCGGTCGCATGTAGGAAGAGCTCCTGTGACCGGCGCTGAGTTTCCAATTCCTGTGGCTTTATTATTGCATCTCCGGGGCTGAAAACTTCACCCACAGGTGGGTGATACTTCCTGGCACCCAGATGGTGCCACCCAAGGCGCAGCGGGCGCTAGAGCCGCTCAAATCGGCTAGGAAAGATCGTGCCCGGGAGGCCCAAGATGGCGGATCTCCCTCCTCTGTTTCATCCCCCACGCTGGAGGCAGCAGCTGCAGGGCCACCTGGCATGTCTGACATATCACCACCATCGGAAAGCAGACTTCATGCCATGCTGCAAGAACTTCGATCTACCATTCAAGCGGATCTTAAAGAGGCGCTGCAGGAGCTGAGGCGCGATGTACAAGACCTGGGTGAGAGGACTGACTCTTTAGAAGCTAAGACAGACGACTTATGCTTAGCCCATAATGACCTGGTGGACCGTCACATTGCTTTGCAAACAGCGCATGACACCATGGCAACGAAACTGGCCGATATGGAGGACCGTTCCAGACGTAATAATATACGGATCCGGGGCATTCCGGAGGCAGTGGGCTCTGTTGATCTCCAGCCTTACATCATAGAACTTTTCCAGATCTTGGCACCTACATATTCATTGCAGGATTTCCTGATGGATCGAGCGCACAGGTTGCCGCGTGCAAAAAACCTGCCGCCATCCGCCTCTAGAGATGTTTTGGTCCGGGTGCATTTTTTTCACGTTAAAGAAGCGTTAATGAGAGCGTCACGGAAATCTATGCCTCTACCGTCTCCGTATGCCGAAGTTTCTTTCTATGCAGACCTGTCAACGGCTACTATGTCTAAAAGACGGGAATTTTCGTCCTTCACCAAAATTTGGCGTGACCACAACATGGCGTATCGTTGGGGATTTCCCAAAAAGATCTTGCTATGGCGGGAGGGAGTTCTGCACGTCATTCCGGAGCCCACCACTGGCATGCGTCTGCTGACAGAATGGAAAGTGGTGGCTGAGTTTACTCCCCCCCCGTGAGGAATCATCTTCGCCGCTTAAAGTTTCTCCGGAGTGGCACTGGGTTCGGCCTAAGTGAGATGATATGGTCTGGCATTTTTTCGCCTGTGGGCGTGTTCTTTTATTACACCAGGTGCTCTATCGTGGTTTCGGGACTCATCCCCTTTTGTGATTCGGCCCTTGGGTGGCGCTTTCTGGGGTTCTGTTCCTGCGACTGACTAGCCCCGAGGCTTTTTACTGGCCTGTATACTGGCGCAGTCACCTTCACGGATGAAGTTGGGACTGTGTTTTTCCCCCGTTGGGGTTTTTTTCTTGAACGTGTTGCTTTTCCAATTATACCATTCAGCTGTGTTGATTGACCCCACTCAACTGCATTTACGAAATGCAGTTCTCCTTTTTTTTTTTGGTTTGTTAGGTTTTTTTTCTGTTTTTATTTTTATTTTCTTTTTCTGGTTCATCTTGTCTTGTACGTACTGTTTGTCTTATTGGTATGCACTGTAATATATCATTCTGGGCATTATTGTACGCAGGGAAGTTCTCCCATCTTCCCACGGAAATTGTCTGTCAGGACCGCTGTGAGTACCAGGGGGTTGGGGGCAAATAATGATGAGTAAACCTCAATTCCAAATTTATTCCTTAAATGTTCGAGGCTTAAATACTCCGTACAAACGCCATGCTTTATTTCGTGATCTGCACAAGTCTCAACCAGCTATTGTATGTTTGCAAGAGACTCATTTTTGTACGAGACGTCCGCCATCTCTGAAATCGCGCATGTATACTGAGGCGTATCACTCCACTGCTCAGACGAAGTCTAGAGGTGTCTCGATTCTATTCCACAAAGACTGGACCTTTGTGTGTTCGGCTCAGTATGTTGATCCGTTGGGCCGCCTAGTGATTCTTGTGGGCACGTTGAACGAATTACCAATTACTATTGCTAACCTATATCTCCCTAATGAAAACCCAATTTCTTATCTTCGGAAAGCTTATGGTAGAGTGAAAAAAATATCTAGTGGTACGTTGTTTCTATGTGGGGATTTTAACTGCACCCCTGACCCTGACGTTGACACCCAATCGAGCCACCCCAGCTCCAAACCCCGTTCCCCCCAGCCTCTAGTAAACAACTAAGGGAATTCATGCACTCGTTTGAACTCTATGATACTTGGCGGATATGTCACCCTACTACGCGTGATTACACTTTTTTTTCTCATGTTCATTCCTCGTATAGTAGAATTGACTTGTGTTTGATTCATAGCTCGGCTTTGTCCCGCCTGTTGGAGGCGACCATAGGCATTATCACGTGGTCTGACCATGCTCCGCTTACGCTTACCTTTGAGGCGGCCTTCCGCCGAGGGGTATGGGGAACTGGAGACTCAATGACTCGCTTATTGTAAATGAAGATGACGTGGCTTTCACGACGAACATAACTGAGGATGTTGCGACATCGTCGGTTTGGCTGGCACACAAGGCTGTTCTGCGAGGACATTTTATTCAGAAAGGAGCGCAGAAGAAGAGACGTTTTAATGCTCAGACGTCTGCTCTTCTACGACGAATCACTGAGTTGGAGTCCCAGAATAAAACCGCTCCTGCCCCACATATTACTGCTCAGCTGACTCTACAGCGCCGTGAGTTGGAGCATCTTATGCTCCAGGTCACGGCGCGCTCACTTAGGAGGCTTAACTATGCCCACTATACCCAAGGGAATAAACCGGGGAAATTGCTGGCGTCTAAATTGAAAGGGAAAAGAATGCAAACTAACATACCGTTCCTTTTGGATGCTAATAGCGTGAAGATTTACAATCCTGCCCTTATCACTGATGAATTTGCACGCTATTATGCCTCCTTATATAACCTGGGACTAAACAACACCGTGCCGACCCCTGCATTAGACGACATAGAGCTCTTTCTCCAAACGGCTAATCTCCCTTCTATAACTGCCCCTCAGGCTACAGGTTTGCTGGCTGCGTTCACAGAGGAGGAGGTATATAAGGCTATTAAGGCGCTCCCAAAAAATAAAGCTCCAGGTCCCGACGGTTTTACGAATCTGTACTACCAGAAATTTGCTTCCTCTCTAGTCCCGATTCTTACCCTGGTTTTTAATAATATTAAAGATACCGGCATTATCCCTTCGGAGATGCTGCAAGCGACAATAGTCACCCTGCCTAAACCTGGTAAAGCCCCGACACATTGTGCCAATTTCCGTCCCATCTCCCTGTTGAATGTAGATGCCAAGTTATATGCTAAATTGCTGGCAAATAGATTGGCCCCTCTACTCCCTTCTTTGATTGCGAATGAGCAGACTGGCTTTGTCCCGGGCCGCCAAACGTGTGACAACACCCGACGGTTTTATGATATACTCGACCTGGCCCATAGGACTAACAGTTCTGGACTCCTGTTGGCATTAGATGCTGAAAAGGCATTTGATCGCCTGCACTGGGGGTATATGCGGACGGTGTTACTGAAGTTTGGCTTCCCAGAACAATTTATAAACAGCATTATGGCCCTCTACTCAGATCCGTCGGCAAAAGTATTGGCTTCAGGGTTTCTATCATCCGCTTTCCATATAACAAATGGCACCCGTCAGGGATGCCCTTTATCCCCGCTAATATTCATTCTGGCCTTAGAACCCCTGGCGTTGCAGATTAAAACGGCTCCGGCTATTAAGGGCTTATCAACCCCGAATGGGGAACATAAATTGGCACTGTTTGCGGACGACATACTGCTCTTCCTGACCACACCGGAGACCTCGCTCCCTCCCCTGTTTAGCCTCCTCGATAATTTTGGCGCGATATCCTATTATAAAAATAACATAAGTAAAACGCAAGCTCTCCCCATAAATATTGCTGCTTCATCCCTCAGCTCTCTGCGTAGTAAATACCCCTTTGACTGGCGTTCTACCTCTTTAAAATATCTGGGTATATCCCTCTCTAAATCGCGAGGAACGATCCTTAGAGAAAACTTTACGCCACTCTTGAACTCTATTGAGGCGCAGCTCTCCAAATGGAGCACAATCGACTCATCTTGGCTGGGTCGTATGGCGGCCATGAAGATGTGTATCTTACCCCAAATTTTATATTATTTCAGGAATATCCCGGTTTTCATCCCGGCGCATTTATTGCTCCGGATGCAAAAACTAATTCATGCACACATATGGAAGGGGAAGCCTCCTCGAGTGTCGGCCTCCACGGTTACAACACCGCGACGTAATGGTGGGTTGGGGTTTCTGGATCTGCAATCTTATTATAAAGCAGCCTTACTAGCCCAACTGTTGTCATCAATGTATCAAAAAGAACCACCACTATGGCTGCAGCTGGAGAATGCCATGATTTTCCCATACCGACTCCATGACCTGATGTGGCTCACATTCCTGCCGAGGAATAGTACCACGGGTTTGTTGCCTGTTTCGATGCTCTCCCTCATGGCGTGGCGATTGTGGGGCCGTAAATTGGTGAGGCCTTACAACTTACTATGCCTTGCCCCTTTAAGGGTTCTATGTCGCTTTATTCCCGATTTAAACTTAGACTCCTGGATCAGGCGAGGCTTGACTCATGTATGGCAGCTCTTCATGCCACACTCTCTGAAAACCTTCCCCGATTTGGTACAGGAATTCGCTATCCCATCAAGGAATGCTTCACATATCTTCGTGTGAAGCATGCTTTGACCCAGAAAGGCCTTACCTCTTTCACAGATGTGAACCTCTCGGCTTTTCATAAATTGTGCTTGGGACGAAAATGTCACATGAAACCGCTGTCCCTTTGTTACAACAGCCTCCTAACTCCGACCCCGCCTAAAAAACTACCCTATATGGTTAATTGGGAAAAAGACCTAGCCTTAACACTTTCCATAGAAGATTGGTCATACGCCATGGACACGATATATAAATATTCTAGAAGTACCAATTTACGAGAAGCCCATATCAAACTCCTATGTAGATGGTATTTAACACCCACCCGGTTGGCCCATATTTCAGGGAACACTGGTCTCTGTTGGAGATGTCTTACAGGCACTGGCTCATTATTGCACACTTTCTGGCTTTGTCCCATGCTGGGGGGATACTGGGAAAAGATAAATAGGTTGATCTCTCATTGCACTTCACTTAAATTCCCACTTTGTCCGAAAATGTACCTCTTACACCTTATACCTGTTACAATTCAGACAGGTCATAGGAGGTTTATCTCCATGGTACTTGGTACAGCTAAAATTGTAATAGCTAGACATTGGCGGTCCTCTATGTGTCCCTCTATGAAGGAAGTTATGGGGGCCCTGGAAAATGTTTTCAAATATGAGGAAATGTTTCACACCGCGAACAATTCTATGTGCCTGCTACAGGATACGTGGGAGGGATGGAAGATGTTTGTGGAATCTGGAAATCTGATATAAGACATGACGACTGTAAGATGATAGTGCTGCCATGTTTTTTTATTTTTTTTTATTTTATGTTTTATGTTAGTTTAGGAATTATATGTTATTAGAAAATGGAGTGCGCACAATTGACCCCCTTTTTCAGTTTACGAAGATAATCCAATTGAATTATACTGTTTATTACCATTGCTGCTTATTTATGCTTTTTCCTTTGGATGGTTCTTTCATTTAAATGTATGTACCACTTTTTGTGTAAACTCCAATAAAATTCTTTATATGAAAAAAAAAACTGGTGTTTGAAAAAAAGTCAAAATAACATCTAAGGCTAGGGTCAGATGAGCGCATTTTGTACGGACTGTGCGTCCGTGCAGTACGGACGTACTTACTGACTGACAACAAGGTAGTGGCCAAACAGTCCGTATTTTTTGACTGATGTAGCAGGGAAAATAAATTAAAATGAAAAAACATTCTGTCCGTCAAAAATGCTGGACGTATAAATGCAGTCCATCTGACCTCGTTTCATCACTCACATACAAAGCTACACAGACGTTGCAGACGTGGCGCACTCCGCACGTCCGTTCTAGCAGTATTACGTTCTTGCCTAACCTGCGTCCGTTTGCTGCGTTCGCCATGCATTCGCAATTCCGTGCGGACGTAATTCGTGTGTGGGGCTCCATTGGTCAGAATGCTATGCTGCCACGGACATACAAATGTGCGGCAACACGGACGTGATAACTACGCTCGTCTGACCCCAGCCTTAAGCAATGTTATTTTTCACCTCGGGATTAAACATTCACAGGGTTATTCAGAGAGCGGTGAAAAGCAGGAGAATAACTGGAGAAGTGAAAATTCTAGGTCAAAATAGCCAAACCAGAAAAATTCTCCCATTTAACTCACTTTCCAAATTGGCTATTTGGTCTAGATTGTTCTCTTCTCCTGCCAGTTCTTCTGGCTTTCACCTCTCTCTCAGGGTTGTTCAGAGAAAGGTGAAAACCAGGAGAATGGCAGGAAAAGAGAACAATCTGGACCAAATAGCCGATTTGGAAAGTGAGAAGGCTAGGGTTAGACTAACGCATTTTTCACAGCAACCGTCAAAAAGTGCGTCCGAACGCATTACCTTATTTTTTCACGGAATGCGCGAAAACTGTCATACGATGCTCATTTTTGTGCGTGATTTTTTACGGATCCAAACCAGGAAACTTTGGGTGTCTGGACGTTATGTTGGCCGGACATGAGCATGGTCTGACGTCTCCAAATCACGCACAAACGCTGCTAGTGGACGCAGCGCACTCTATACGTCCGTACTAGCGGTTCTGCGTTCTCGAAAAAATGCGTTCATTTTAGACTTGCGTTGCGCAGCCGGACTTTCGTGCGACCGTACTTCGTATATTGGCTGTCATTGCCCGTCATTTGCTGCTAGTGCGACCGTGATTAAGTGCGCCTAAACGCATGTTAAAAATTCGCTAGTCTGACCCTAGCCTAAATGGGAGAATTTTTCTGGTTTGACTATTTTGACCTAGAATTTTCCATTCTCCAGTCATTCTCCTGCTCTACACCGCTCTCTGAATAACCCTGACAGGGTTATTCAGAGAAAGGTGAAACTCAGGAGAATGACTGAAGAGAAAATTCTAGGTCAAAATAGCCAAACCAGAAAAATTCTCCCATTTTTCTCACTTTCCAAATCATCTATTTGGTCTAGAATTTTCCATTCTCCAGTCATTCTCCTGCTTTTCACCGCCAAAAAATCAGTAAACTTTTTCTGCGTCTCCGAAAATGTCTCCTCTTTTCATACAGACTGTCGCCCCAAGCAGTTGTTTATGGATAGATTAAAGGAAAAGCATTTACCGTCATTTGAAATGTCATTTTTTGGTTTTTACATATTTCTATACATCCTAGAAATCCGCCACTTCACGGGCAGGTTATGGGGACCTCCTAGGCACGATATTTGAAGGAATTTTTCGTTTTTATTTTTAACCCTTATTTCATGGAAAACTCACTGTCCCTTTAACCCCTTAACGCCGTAGGACGTACATTTACGCCCTGCATTAGGCGGGCTTTGATGCCGCAGGACGTAAATGTACGTCCTCGGTGTTTACAGGCCCCCTCCGGTAATACTCACCTCCTCGGTCGCTCCCACGCTGCTCTGACTCCAGCGGAGTCAGATCAGTGTGAATCCCTCCTCCGGCGCAGTGACGTCATCGCGCCGGTGGCCGGTGATGTCAGTTTCAGGCGTCCCCCCCCCCGCCGGACCAGGGGAAGCGCCTGAAGGATTCCTCTATCTCCCGATCGCCGGGGACCAGGCGGCTGTGGCCAGCATCACTGGAAGGGTCACAGCCTGACCTTTCCAGCGATGTATGGGGGGTTAACCCCTTAGTTGCCAGGTCGCGACCGGGCACTAATTTGTGCCCGATCGTGCCTATTTCTGGTGGGGGCCGCCATCTTGGATGGCAGCCCCCACCTCTGGGTCCCCCCCGGTCAACTGACTCATCGCGCCATGCGCGATGATGTCAGTTAACCGGGGAACCCCCTAGCTGCAAAGGGTTCTTTGAACCCCTTTATCTCCTGATCGGTGGCAGCTAGGGGGTCAGGTATGATATTGCTGGAAAGGCCAGAGCATGGCCTTTCCAATGATATCACACATAACCATGTTATAAGTAAAATAAAAGTTTTAAAGTAAAAATAAAAATAATAAAAAAATAATAAATTAAATAATAAAAAAATAAATACGTGTGTTTTATTTTTTTATTTTTTAATGCAGCACTATTGTTCACATTTCAATTATAATGTGAACAATGATGCTTCACTAATGATTTTTTTTTTGGGGGGGTTTAGCTAAAATCACGCAATTTCTCCCCAAAAAAAAAATGGGTTCCCCGTTCTAATTTTTTTAACAAATCTACCCCATAAAATATGACCGCAGAGCCTCGGATAATAAAATTAAAAAAAAAAACACTTTACACACTGTGGAAGATTGAAATTTTATTGAAAATTCAAATTTGTTTTACTTTTTCTTACATTTTGTGTTATAGCATTTTGGCAGGGCATGACATATACATATAATAATGATATATTATTAATCTGCCGAGTCTGCCGGAAAGAACGATATATATAATTTGTCTGGGTGGTATAATAATACGTGACTTAAAAATGGTCAAAATGAGCTCAGCAAACTTCTACTTCCGAAACAGCGCCGAAGTTGTAAAATTACTCCCGTCCTTAAGGGGTTAAAAACGTTTTTTTTTTTTACTTTTTGTCCTTGTTTCCTGTCCCCCAGGGCACTACCCAGACCCCCATACACTTTTTATGGCAAATATCTAGTATATATGCCCTCTGGAGGGCACTCTAAAAACTGAATTTTCAGCCCCATTTACTTGTATGGGGTTCGAGTTCGGGTTCGGGTTCGGATCCGAACATTTGGAAAGTTCGGGTTCGGCTTCGAACCGAACTCGGGGAGTGTTCGGCTCATCCCTACTCATCAATGCCCAGCTGAAACCGTTTAACCTAGGAACGTGAAATTTTGAAGGTGCTCTGCTTTTATGATGTAGGCACCACTAAGGAAGGATTTTTGGAAACTCCGCCCCTAAGGGGGTGAAAAAGGGGGTTGAATATTTTAAACAGGATACCTATAGCTCAAAAACAGAAGATGTTACAGATGTTAAAATCGGTATTTAGATTCGTCTTGAAAAAAAAAAAAACACTTTACACACTGTGGAAGATTGAAATTTTATTGAAAATTCAAATTTGTTTTACTTTTTCTTACATTTTGTGTTATAGCATTTTGGCAGGGCATGACATATACATATAATAATGATATATTATTAATCTGCCGAGTCTGCCGGAAAGAACGATATATATAATTTGTCTGGGTGGTATAATAATACGTGACTTAAAAATGGTCAAAATGAGCTCAGCAAACTTCTACTTCCGAAACAGCGCCGAAGTTGTAAAATTACTCCCGTCCTTAAGGGGTTAAAAACGTTTTTTTTTTTTTACTTTTTGTCCTTGTTTCCTGTCCCCCAGGGCACTACCCAGACCCCCATACACTTTTTATGGCAAATATCTAGTATATATGCCCTCTTGGAGGGCACTCTAAAAACTGAATTTTCAGCCCCATTTACTTGTATGGGGTTCGAGTTCGGGTTCGGGTTCGGATCCGAACATTTGGAAAGTTCGGGTTCGGCTTCGAACCGAACTCGGGGAGTGTTCGGCTCATCCCTACTCATCAATGCCCAGCTGAAACCGTTTAACCTAGGAACGTGAAATTTTGAAGGTGCTCTGCTTTTATGATGTAGGCACCCACTAAGGAAGGATTTTTGGAAACTCCGCCCCTAAGGGGGTGAAAAAGGGGGTTGAATATTTTAAACAGGATACCTATAGCTCAAAAACAGAAGATGTTACAGATGTTAAAATCGGTATTTAGATTCGTCTTGAAAAATAAAAAAAACTTATTTTACCAGTTTTCAAAAATTCAACTGGGGGGGCGAAAAAAGGGGGTTGAATATTTTAAATATTTTAAACAGGATACCTATATCTTAAAAACAGAAGATGTTACAGATGTGAAAATCGGTATTTAGATTTATCTTGACAAATAAAAAAACAAGTATTTTACCATTTTCTGAAAATTCCTTGGGGGGGCAAAAAGGGGGGTTGAATACTTTTATCAGTATACCTATATTTCAAAAAAAAATTAAAAAGGATACCTATAGCTCAAAAACAGAAGATGCTACAGATGTGAAAATCGGTATTTAGATATATCTTGACAAATAAAAAAACACGTAGTTTACAATTTTTCAAAAATTCTAATTGGGGTGGGGGAAAAGGGAGTTGAATATTTTAAATATTTTAAACAGGATACCTGTATCTCCAAAACCGAAGATGTTACAGACCTGAAAATTGGTATTTAGATTCGTCTTGAAAAATAAAACAAAACGTATTTTACCATGTTCTTAAAATTCCTTGGGGGTGCAAAAAGGGGGTTGAATACTTTTATTAGTATACCTATATTTCAAAAACCAAAGATGTTACGCGTGTGAAATTTGGTATTTACAATCTTCGTGAAAAGTACCAAACATGTTTTTTGCCATTTTCCACAAATCCAATTGGGGGGGTCGGGGGAAAGGGGTCTGAATATTTTTATCTTTATGCCTATATTTCAAAAACCAAAGATGTTACAGACATGAAATTTGGTATTTACAATCTTCTTGAAAAATAAAAACAGGTGTTTTACCATTTTCCAAAAATCCCAAGTGGGGGTGAAAAAAAGGGGGGGGGGAAAAAAGGGGGCTGAATACTTTTAAACAGGATACCTATATCTCAAAAACAGTAGATGTTACATACGTTAAAATTGGTATTTAGATTTGTCTTGAGAAACAAAAAAAACACCTATTTTACCATTTTCCAAAAATTCTGCAGGAGGGGGCAAAAAGGGGGGGTTGAATACTTTTATCAGTATACCTATATTTCAAAAACAAAGATGTTACAGGTGTGAAATTTGGTATTTACAATCTTCGTGAAAAAAACAAACATGTGTTTTGCCTTTTTCCACAAATCCAAATTAGGGGGAGTCGAGGGAAAGGGGTCTGAATACTTTTATCAGTATATCTATATTTCAAAAACCAAGATGTTACAGGTGTGAAGTTTGGTAATTACAATATTTTGAAAATAAAGAAACACGTGTTTTACCATTTTCCAAAAATCCAAGTGGGGGGGTAAAAAAAAGGGGGGTGAATACTTTTAAACAGGATACCTACATCTCAAAAACAGAAGATGTTACAGACGTGAAAATTGGTATTTAGATTTGTCTTGAGAAACAAAAAAAACACCTATTTTACCATTTTCCAAAAATCCAGTGGGAGGGGGAAAAAAGGGGGGTTGAATACTTTTATCAGTATACCTATATTTCCAAAACCCAAAGATGTTACAGGTGTGAAATCTGGCACTTACAATCTTCTTGAAAAATAATAAAAACACAGGCCATATTGCATTCCTCACGCATCGGTTTTGCGCGCACGCAAATGCGCATTTGTGCGAGGACAAAACCATTTGCGCAGAACGTCGTATTTCATCGTTCGCGTAAAAGATGCGCGTTATCATTTGACGCGGATGGACTTGCGCGAGCGTGATGAACTGTGCGCGTCCTATACATTGTGAGCGCAAATGTGTTAAGCGGATGGTATTTCAATAGATGCGCAACTTCCCACTAACGACGTTTGCGCGCATGATTTTAACGTCTTTGAAAACTTGGTGTTAACTGCAAATCTGAACGTTCTGGCCGAAACCAAATACTCCAGCACGAGAAAAAAAAATACAGCACAGTATAGTTACACATTCTACACATCCCCAAACAAATAAGTTGTGAATTTGTGCATATTTGTTTTATTGCTGCAGCATGTATACTCAGATTTATTTTGACAGGCGCAAAAACGTTAGTGGGTCAATTAAGGTGAATTGATGTCAATTAAGGTTCTTAATTCTGATTGTCTGAATTCCACAAAAAAAACAGTCCGCTCAATGATTTACATGCGCAACGTTACTGCACGCGTATTACACTTCGTTTTGCACATTTTTTTACTAACGTTATTTTTTGACGGATGACGAAATGCGTTCGGATCCGAATATCACGTTACTTTTCGCGTGATAACGCTGGACACCGCACAAAAAAAATTGCACTGCGCAAGCGCATTTGCAAAGAGAATGTAATATGCCCCACATGTTTTACCATTTTCCAAGAATCCCACATGGTGGGTGAAAAAAGGGGGTTGAATACTTTTCAACAGGATACCCATATCTCAAAAACAGAAGATGTTACAGATGTGAAAATTGGTCTTTAGATTCGTCTTGAAAATAAAACAACACGTATTTTACCATTTTCCAAAAATCCAGTGGTGGGGCAAAAAGGGGGATGAATACCTTTATCACTATACCTATATTTCAAAAACCAATGATGTTACAGGTGTGAAATTCGATATTTACAATCTTCGTGCAAAAAAGAACCATGTTTTACCATTTTCCGAAAATCCAGTTAAGGTGGGTGGGGGAAAGGGATGTGAATACTTTTATCAGTATACCTATATTTCAAAAACCAAAGATGTTACAGGTGTGAAATTTGGCACTTACATTCTTCTTGAAAATAAAAAAAACACGTGTTTTACAATTTTCCAAAAATCTCAAATGGGGGGGGGGTTCTACCAAAAAAAATTCAAGTTTCTTTTAAAAAACTATTTTAACAAATCCTAAAATCCACGCGAGCGAAGCCGCGGGCAAAAGCTAGTATTAGATAAATAGAAAACACCAGCCGGCAAAATATTAACAAAAGGAGTTAAAGTTAGAGTGGAAAAAATAACTAAATGAAGAAGAAACCGTCACTCCTCTCCAAAGATAATAAGTCAAAACAATTAATTTTCACAGATATTGTGACACTCAAATTTAGAGCACTAAGAAAAGATACTGGACAAACTCATTGTGAATATCTCAATCCAGATGCATTTCACAGCTTTGTGTATTCTTTTTTTAAAATCAGTCAAGGCTTATGAGACGAGTCAACTCAATTTATACAGAGGAAATCAATGTTTTTTTCTTTTAAAATGTTGTTGCTCACAAGGGAAAGATGGAAAAGACATTACAGACTATAGACCTATTCGTTTTAACAACTTTAATAGATTTCTGAAGTATAGCTATCAAGACAGAAGAGGGAATTCAGGTATATAAACCAGTTATTGTGATAGGACACATCAACAGGACTCAGATCGTTTTCCTAGATTCATATAGATTTATATTCCAGTACTTTAAATTAAACTATTGATGATAATTCATATTGTAATCTAGAGCAATGAAGAGTGTGTAAAAGATGAGACATTTCACAGTGACGTTTCTGTTTTTAACACAGTTTTGCCATAGCCACAGTTTTAAAGAAGCAATTATCCCCGCCAACTTGTTCATGAAGATTTACCTTTGTAATCACAATGAGCAGAATCATGCACAAAATCTCACTGCGGTTTCTAATTCTAGATGAGCGCCTTAGTGAATCTGGCTTTAACTCTTCTGCTAAAGGCAGAGGCTTATATACTTGTTTCTTTTGGCCACCATTATTACTATGATAATTATAGGATAGGCTGTACCTGTACCATAAGTTATAAGGTTCCCTGTATAAAAAATGGGAATGGTGCTCCCCTGCCCCCAGTATTCCACAAAATATCACTACATGTTATCAATGTCATATAATATGACAGGTAATGAATAATAATTGTGAGAGAGAATGGATGGAAGACGTGTTAATGAGGATACTCACTGGTAAGAATGGCGGCACTTCAGGTTGCCTATAGAAATGGCACTCTTAAGGTGTTCTGGTATGATCTGAAATTATATCCTTCTAATCACATACCTGTAATTGACCAGTCCACTAGTCTGTGCCACATGCTATTCCCATGTGTCCATAACCCAAATCTTTTCCAAGTGTATGCTTTTCTACCCCATGTGTTTTTTCCTTATTTTATATGTTGACATACAACAGCCCACCACAAGCAGCCATTTCACACAAGCTCTGCATCTGAACCACTAAGGACCCCAGGTATTCAGCTATCAAGGATGAAGTCCCTCGAGTCACTCCACTGCTCCAAACCTGCTGTTTCTTTATTATATTGCTTTATATGTATTATTCTCAGGCTGTTTATTTTTCCCCTTAATCCTTTCCCTCCGTTTTTGATAGACTCTCACAGTAACTTTGCTCCCCCAGCCCCTCCCCATGCATATCCCTCACTTCCTGCATACAGACCCCCTCCTCCTAATTCTCTGTCTTTCTATCAACAGCCCACCACAAGCAGCCATTTCACACAAGCTCTGCATCTGTACTCTGCAGTGCCAACCGCCCTCCCCATCCACCCTCCCACCCAGTCCTGGCCCCAAACTCATTGCTTCCCTTCCAGCTGCTGCTAATTTAGTTTAATCAATCTCCAGGCTTCTTGCCATTCCTATGCAATCCTTGATCTTCTCTCTCTAGCCACCAGCTCCACACTCCCCTGCTCACCTTTTGTTTCACTTACCTTTGTCCTTTAGATTGTAAACTCACGGGATGTCTGGCTAAGCACTTGGTTAAAGTGCTGCATTTCCTAGACTAGCTATCCTACGGGCAGGGTTGTCTTTTCCTTATTTATGATGTATGTCTCTTGTTTGTGCTCCCCCATTGCACAGCGCCGTGGAATATGTTGGCGCTTTATAAATAAAGATTAATAATAATAATAAAACCACTTGCCTACATCTCACTTCCTATTCTTCTCTCCTTCCAATTCTCCTCCTCTTTCTTTGTCCCCATTTCACCCACCATGAGGTAGTATCTTATTTTAGTCTCAATAAGCCTGTCTCCCAGTACATCCTCATATGATTTTCCATACCAGCCCCTTGTATGACTGTTTTCAAATTTCCCATTCCCATTCCCTTCTATATGGCTTCATGCTATGTCATCACCCTATATATCTGTGCCTATTTTTTAAACATCTGACTGGGCCCTATCACTTTCTTAATGCTAGCGCTCACATAAGTGAGCGTTAGCGCTAGGTTAATTGAGGTGATAGCATGCTGCACAGATTACCTCCTGATCACTAACCGATTAAGAAATCCTTTAGCGCATTGGTATTGGCGATTTTAGTGCAAGTTTACTATACTTTGTGCTCCCTGTACTTTACATGGGGAGTGCAAAGTGTAGCAAGGAGTAACTAACAGTAGGATCACAAAGTCCTAGCGCTATTTACTAACCCAGGCGGCTAACTGAAAAGTTATCCACAACTCTATGCTCTAGATAACACTTTCCGCTTCTGCGGAATCAGCAGCAGCTGGAATCCACCCCCCCCCCAAAAAATGAGATACTCACCTCTGAACCGCAGGGGGGGAGACAGCCTGATCCACTGCTTCTGGCCGCTGGGAGCAGAGTGAAACTGGGGAAAAAGTCCCCATTCTCCCTCCGTGATACACTTCGCAGACGTGCAGGATCTTGCAAGAGGCGAGATCCTGCAGATCATGTGACCCATCAGCATTAGTCACCATGGAGTCCTATGGACTCCAGGAGAGGATACTCGCGATGGTGAGTTAGCGCTTCCATAAGTAACCTGGAGGCTAGTGGCCATTACGGTGCAGGCTGCTGGATTCGGCAACTGCCTCGTTAATCCACTTGTAAAACAGGGGCGCTAACCGGAAATTTGAGAGCCCAATTTATTCCCATTAGCATCCCTGTTTTAGCTGTAGGCACAGGTTACCCTCAATGTTTATTCGCTTACACCCCCTAAGCTTCTGTTACTGCATGCTTAGGATCCAGTGATACATTTTACTCCAGTTCATAGTATCCATAGGATTAGGTTGAAATCTAAACCCTTTTTCTGTGAGTAAACCCTCAAGCACCTGGGTGTTTCTTACATGACTATATTTAAGCATTTCATAATCCTGTGCCATATTGCCTACAATCTGGTCACTTGCTGTAGTGGCAACTGCTCCAGCTGTGAGACCCTGAAAGTATGACCTTTGCCTATTTTGTTAAAGCCTTTATTAATAAAACTCTGCTGCCATTATATGAAATTAGTTCTCCTTTACTTATATATATTGATAATGCCCTATATGTAGTTAATTTCTTGTCCATTGTAGGATTATTACTGTATGTATCACAAATGATCTATTTCAAGTATATGTTGATGTTAATATAATACGAGGATTTAAATATCATATTAAGCACACCAATAGCAGCAAATACCAATGCATTGAGAGACATTTCATGATGCAATTTATTTATTTCAGATATTTGTAATCCATGGTTAGTACACCGGGTACAACGTGCAAAATATAGAACATTCACAGCACACTATTACAATAGTGGCAAAAGAAAATAGCTTTCTCCCTTGGAAAAGGAAGAATACAATGCCAAATGTTGGAAGAGAGACTTGTTCCCTTGGAGTACTGTACAGGCCTTTCTCACCTATCCTCCTTGATTGTGATTTGAAAGACATTATTGATATTATTGGTAAAAAAAACCACATGTTGATAAAGTAACTAAGTAGCTGTGTTAGTTATTTGGTCGATACAGGTTGATATTTGTATTTTTATTAGAAGTATTATTGGATCATATCATGTGACCATTTTTAATAGGATTTATTAAAGACTAGTTGTAAAGCCTGCCCGGAGGGCAGTCTATTGTTGTCGCCAGCTAAGCATTCATGTCTACATATTTGGTTTTCAATGTCCTATCCAAAAGTATCTGTCTATATAAATGCGTTTGTAACGTGTACTTCGCCGTCCCATCCGCAACAGGAGGGCCAACTGAGCAGCTCTGATGGGTGCGCGCACAGCTGACAGCGCATTATAAAGGCCTTTATATATTAGAGCAGGTTAACTTCCCTCTGAGATTGTAAGCTCACGGGAACAGGCCCCTCTTAGATTGTAAGCTCACTGGAACAGGACACCTTAGATTGTAAGCTCGTGGGACCCCTTAGAATGTAAACTCATGGGACCTCTTAGATTGGAAACTCATGGGATAGATTGTAAGCTCATGGGACCTCCTTAGATTGTAAGCTCATGGGACCACTTAGATTGTAAGCTCATGGCGACAGGCTCAAGATGGTGGGGTGCCCAGTTGCAGGGAGGCCAATACTGATCAAGTCCCCAGGTCTGCGCCGCGCTGGTTTCGGCATGCGGCACCCAGAACCTCCCCTACGCCAGCCACCAGGGGAGACTCAGGGCAGGGGGGATCCGTGAGGGACAAAACAAAAAGCTGATCCATTGGAGAGGCACTGTGCGCCTCTCCAACAGATTTTTGTTGTCCCTTGCGCACGCCGGCTGTGCGAATGCCGCAGCGGTTGGATGCGCGCGCACCCAGCAGTATGCTGGTTGCACGCGTGTTTGAAGATGGCGGCGTCCCAACGTCATATCCTGCCTGTATATTATAACAAAAAAATGCAATAAAATTTGAATTTTTAATCATCTACAGTGTGTAAAGTGTTTTTTTTGTTTCACTTTTCACATGAGCGTTTTTCGGTTATATTTTGTATGGGGTGCGCTTGTACAAAAATTAGACACGTTACATTTTTTGGGGGGGGAATTTTCAGATTTTTTGCAAATGCACCCCATAGAAAAAAATCATTAGTGCAGCATCATTGTTCACTTTATAATTGAAATGTGTACAATATTGCTGCATTAATAAAAACGACCAAAAAAACCATGTTTTATTTTTTATTTGTTTTTATTTTGTTTTACTTTGAACATGGTCATGTTTGGTATCATCCGAAAGGCCTTGCTCAGAATGACACAATGCATGATCCTCTAGCTGCCCCGGTTCTGGAGATATCGGGATTCAAATAAACCCCGTATCTCCACCAGGGGATTTCCTTGGGAAATCCCGGGCAGTTAGGGGTTCCCCGGCTATCTGATGTCATCATGCTATGCACGACATGTCAGGAGCCGAGGGGGAACGCGGAGGTGGAGCCACCATCCAAGATGGCGTCCCCCACCGGAGCTAGATTGCGATCGGCTGCCGAGCGGCGACGATCGCGATCTGGCAATTGTAGGGTTAAAAACCAGGCACCTGGTTTTCTGCTGAAAACCCTCCCGATCGGGAGGGAGAGGGATCCAAAAGGATCACCCCCTCGCTTTCAGGCAATCTCCCGGCATTGCCGGGGCTCGCCTGAAAATGATTTCATCGCACAGGCGCGATGACGTAATTTCCGTTGTGGGCCGGCCTATAGCCAGCGTCTGGCTTCCCTGAAGCCAGAACGCCACGGGACCCCAGACAGAGAGGTGAGTATCTCCGCCGGGCCTCCCGCTTGCGGATGACATGTGGGGCACGTGCCCTGCACGCCATCTGCAGTGAAAGGCATCCAGCCGCCTGTGCCACGGCGGTTGGATGCGCACGCACCCAGCAGTACGCTGGTTGCGCGCGCATCCGCAGAGGCAGCGTGGCGACGGACACGCTGCCTCTTTCTGTTTTATTTTATAGATTACCCTTTTATGCTTGCTATACACCTTGTCTTGGATTTTTGTGACTTGTATTTCTTTAGGATGTTTGGGAGTTGCTCTATCACAAGACTGGTGACATGAATTACACATATATGTATTAAGGCTACATATGTATTAAGGCTATGGTGCGATAACTTGGTATTTTGCGTCTGACTTCTGTAGATCAATCATCAGAAATTTACCTGGCTTATTGCAATAATTTAAAAATGTTAATCCTAAGGAATTAAATTGAGCTAATGTGTTTAGCTAAAATTACATTGTGTTATACTATAGGGGTTATTCAGAGACAGCAGATCTGGTACCGAAATGACACTGAAAAGGGAATTTCCCCGTACGGTGACATTTTGGGGCCATTCAGCTATTCAGAGAGCAGGCTGTTCACCAAATTTTGGCGAACTGCCAGCAAGTACGGTGCCTGTTCGACGACACTGAAATTCCCCATGGAGAAGCAATTGCTAATCTGTTCAGAGAACACCGAACAGCAGTGAAAAGTTACAGAAATGCCCTACTGTTCGGTGGTTTAATTCGGCAGGTTTAATATTCAGGCGATTCCCATAGGCTTCAATGTTAAAAATATTCCCATTTTTATTCAATATCTAATAAACAGTTTATTTTTTAAATCTGCAGTAAAAGGTCTATTGACTTTTTTTTTTTTTAGGCATTTTCAGGATTTTTTCGTCAATTTTGTCTTTTGAACAGCAGTTTTTCTTTTTTCTGTAACAGACCTTTTTATTATCATTCATAGGATCTTATATGTAAATTCCAGGTTTGGGTCGAAAACCCTACAACCAGGTTCCCTAATGCCAAAATCCCGACGGCCAACTTCCCAACACAGACAACTCCCTGACGGCCAACTTCCCTACATGGCCAACTTTCATACACAGACAATTCCCTGACGGCTAACTTCCAGACATCCAAAATCCCAGCGGCTAACACTAACCCTACTCCCTAACCCCCTAAACTTTGCCCTAACCCCCTAAATTTAGCCCTAACCCCTAACCCCCTAAACCTAGCCCTATCCCTAACCCAACTCCCCAAAACCTAGCCCTAACCCCCTAAACCTAGCCCTAGCCCTAACCCCCTAAACCTAGCCCTAACCCTAACCTTCTAAACCTAGCCGTAACCCCTAAACCTAGCCCTAACCCCCTAAACCTAGCCTTAATCCTAACCCCCTAAACCTAGCCATAACCCCCCTAAACATAGCCCTAACCCTAACCCCCCTAAACCTAACCCCCCTAAACCTATCCCTAACCCCCTTTAATCTAGGGTTAGGGTGTTTAGTATTAGGGTTAGCCGGTGGGATTATGGATGTCTGGAAGTTGGCCATGTAGGGAACTTGTTATGTCCGACACTTGTTCTGTCTGGAAGTTGGCCACCGGGATGTTGGCATTAGGGAACCTGGCTGTAGGGATTTTGGCCGGCACCCATAAATTGCAGACATTTTCGTTCAGTAGTTTTTTTGCAAACAGTTTCAATTTTGTCACTTTCAAATTATATAGTTTGTGTTTTTTTTACCTGTCCGGCTTGTCGGCTTTCTCCTGCAGCTGTTCGACGCTGTGCTCGGCGGTTGCATTTGGTGGCTGTCCGGCGTGTTTGTGACGGATGTTCGGCGGGTTGGCAGCGACAGGTTTGCGGCGGCTTATTCCCTGCACTTCGGGGACCCTGCAGTGAATGCTGAATTCATCGCAGTAGAGAAATATGATTCCCTTAAGTGCAGGGAACAAGAGAGCACCGAAATGTCGGGGACATTACGGTGCTCTCTGAATAACCCCCTAAGTCAATGCATCAGAAAGAGGATGTTTTTTTTCACCAGCAAGTGAATAAAAAAAGCAAAACAATGGCTTTCCCATAGAAAATGTAAACGTTGCTCTGTGTCCTTTTGGAATGCAAAACATGCATCAGCCAGTAGTATTCAATCCAAAACCCAATCAACCTGACATGTATTCACATGAGAATGTCTACTGTGTATTCTCTAAAAATACTTGCAAAGGGACGGCTTTTTTCACCAGCAAGTGACCATGAAATTTGTTGCCAGCAAGCTATACTTTAACCCCCTTCACTACCTAGGGATTTTTCAAAAGACCACAGTCAGGAACCAGTGGTTTGTTTGGAAAAACAATTTATATTTAGTTAAAACCACTTCTTCTCTCCCAGACCTTAAAACCAATTATTCTGACCCTAGTTAAAATGTTATCACAATTCAGTCCAACACTACATTCTGGTTATAGAGATTAAAATAGTCAACCTTTTCTTTTGTTAATATTCAAACTTTTATTACTTTTGTTGTTGTATTTGCTGTTTCATGCACCTGTATAATAATGTATATAAAGCAGTCTGATTATAGGTTAAATACAAAAAAGGGTAGATAAAATAAAAATCAGCAGTTTTAGCCCCTTCAAAAAAAAAACCACAACGGATTAACAAACCATGACTTGCAAGAAAATATTGCCAAGTAAAGCTTGGCTGAACTAGATTTAAGATTTTCCAAATAGATTTTTTCTGTATAGTTATACTTTTCCCTTTGTCTCCTTCTTGAGATTCTCTCTGGCATTACATTTACAGGGACTGAATTCATTTTCTGTCCTGCAGAGTAATGTGCATTTTCAGTGCATTAGCATTGACTCAGTAATCATTTTAATTATATAAGTTTTGCAGCAAAATTACATATGAGTGGCTTACGGAAATGTTGACCGTAGTTATAAATAATTATAACTGTAGGTATAGCAGAACGTTTATATAAAAGGTCACTCAAGGAGAGGTTGAAAATGAGTTAACCCTTTGCAGTACACATAAAGTAAATGAGTCATTCCTTCTTATCTTTGAAATACATATTAAACAATATACAGGGTAAACAAGGCAACACACTGATGTGAATACAGTTTTAACAAATAAAAAAAGCAAAACAATGGCTTTCCCATAGAAAATACCAGCTGGGTGGAGTAGAGGTAACATCACTGCTCTATAACCTGTGGAGACACAGGTTCGATCCCGGCAAGAGCACTTCTCCAGTAAGTGTCCTTGGGCAAGACACCTAACAGTAAATACTAGCCACCCAGGACATACTTGAAAACAAGAGAAATCTCAATGTATCCTTCCTGTGTACTTTCTAAAAAAAAAAAAATGTAAATGTTGCTATGTGTCCATGTTTGGAATGCAAAACATGCATCAGCCAGTAGTATTCAATCCAAAACCCAATCAGCCTGACATGTATTCACATGAGAATGTCTACTGTGTATTCTTTAAAAATAGTTGCAAAGGGATGGCTTTTTTCACCAGCAAGTGACCGTGAAATTTTTTGCCAGCAAAGTATCCTTTAACCCCCTTCACTACCTAGAGATTTTTCAAAACACCACAGTCAGGAACCAGTAGTTTGTTTGGAAAATCATATTTGAATTTAGTCATACAATAAGAAAAATTTGGAATATTCCCAATCTATTTCTTACTCTAGCAACCTATTTGGCAGACAGATGATACCATCTGCTGGCCAAATAGAGGTACTACAGGTCTGATATTCATGCAGGATTAGCTGGGAAGCTGTCAGTTAGAGACATTCCCTAGTCGATTTTAAAAAGTGTTAGCACCTCAGGCATCATGCACACAGGGCTAAAACTTTAAGAGCATGTTCTGGAGCCCAAATGCAAAATAAGCAAATATAATAATTATATATATATAATAATTATTTTGCAACAAAAGAATGTCATTTGCAGTTACACATCATAGCTACAGCTGCTGATTGTGTAAACACGATCTCGTAGGGATGGTGTTAAAATGTGGTTAAAAAAAACCAATTACTCCATTGCAACTTATCTGATATTGAATTCCAGTAGCTACTTCAGTTAAACATTGATTAACAAATCGGCAGATATCAGAAAAAAAAACTATATTCTCCATGGGTATTATTGATTTTGTAGTACACAATAAGCAAACAAATCAAATGACATTGAAACATCAGATTCTACATCTCAAAACTGCTGAAAAACAGAACCAGGTGTAAATCAAACAGCATTCAGTGCAATATTGCAATGCCTACACCTGATCTAAAGGAAGTGTGTATGTGCATGCGTGGGTCATATTTTTTTTACAGGGTTTCTAGACTAAATTGTAAGCTGTTACAATTTTAAAATATTAATTAGAAACTTTTGTCTATTTTATCACATGTCACTTACCGCTGTCTTTAAGCATTTAGCTTCAACTGTTTTTCACTCATTTAAATGCACGCTTGAAGCTGCTTTAATGAGGGACTATTTCAAAGACTTTAAAAGTAAATTACAGTAGTAGTATATAAAATGAATAATACATTTTAATCTGTCTGGGAAAAAACCTCAGCTGCTAAATTTTACCATTTTAAATACAATTATGCATTATTTCAGGATTTGGATATGAAGATTCCTCTTCATTTTTTATATTGTCTACATTCCAGTAACTAAGTTTAACAAGCTATATTTTTATTCAATTTGGTGCATTGCTTAAAGAAATGGAAATATCTTTGTATTGCAAAGATTATAATAAGTACCTTTTTATTTAGGCTAAACAAATTCTGCAGAGCTGGAAGGCGTGAACTACAGGTAAAATAACCTAAATTGCATATCGCCAGTTGTCCTGTATCTAAAAAGACAAGTCTGATTTGATGATACCACTTCTGTTATCTCTAGTTTATCTTCAATCAATGAAATATAATTATGTGTAGCTCTAATGCTTATTTTGTACTTGTGAGAATGATTTGTTGGCGGTCCAGATTATGTTCGATAACAGACTGATACAGTAGGTTTTGACAATCCAGATCCGTGTAGAACAAAGAAAAGAAATATGTTGGTTTTATTGAGGATAATATGCCAACTGCAATTAGTGGATCATATGGTTTTTAGAAGGATTATTGTAAGATGTAAAGATGTTACTGTCGGTAAAGCATTTGAATGTGGCAAGAGAGATTTTCAGCTAGTGAATTATAGTGATTTCAAATGAGAACCTTGAGAAAACATAAAAGGAAAAGAGAAGAAAGGAAATAGTAGCATTGTGATGAAGGATAGTTGGAAGACTCATATGGCCCTTTTCCAGTTAGAGTAGTAATCTGGGTGCGCTAGTTCACAATAACCTGAATGTTCCCATTGTAAAGAGCTAAAGAATTGGTTGCTGCTTTATAAATACTTGTAACTGCACTTTAGTTGCCACTTCTATACTAGTTGGAGCTCATTTCGGATTAATGGCAGCAATCATGGTTTGTGAGAAAGTACCCAAGACTCAAGTGAGTGCTACCACTTATGTTGTAGAAGACCACATAAGTGTCAAAAAAAGAGAACTTTTGAAGAATATTCAGTGAGGGGCTTACAGTTTCACACCACGAAGAGCAGGTCAGCAGTGTAAGCTATTTTGTGCAGTTCTGTTGCAGTCAACAGATGCAGTAGAAGTCACCCATACATTATACCATTAGATTGTAAACAATGCATTTGAGATTTGGAGAAAATAGACATTAGGGATTATATAAAGATCACTGTACTTGTCACGAATGGTGCAATTTCGTGGCAGTTCGACTATTTAGAAAGCTCTCAATTCAAAAGAGAAAAAGAAAAAAAGGAGACTTATGTGGACCAAAATTTCCCCATAAGGAGGGATAAAGAATCAACCTCAGTCGACAGGGATTAAACCCAACAAATATTCATATATAAAAAACACAATTATCTCAGTGGAAAGCTCCACGAGAAGTAGTTTGATTCCTCACAAACGTTTAAAATGAAAATCTTTAATGAAAATATTAGGTTAAAAACAAACAAACAACGTATTACATACAGTTGTGTTCAAAATTATTCAACCCCCAATGTTGTAAAGGGTTTTAGGGAATTTAGTGTACATTTGTAATTGTATTCAGAATGAAATCCTACAAGGACTTTTTAAAGAACCATATGCAACTAAAATGACATCAATTGGTTTTGTAATACAGTTGTAAATGTTTCTTTTGTGAATTCTTCATTGACACAATTATTCAACCCCTTAAAGACTACCACTCTGAAGAACAGAGGTTCATTCAAGTGTTTTCAATCAGGTATTGAAAACACCTGTGGATGTCATGGATCAGCAATAAAGCATAATAAGCACCAATTAGGCAGCTTTAAAATGACTATGATACTCAGCTCCTTCTAGACATTTACTGGTGTAGTTACAAACATGGTGAAGTCAAGAGAATGGTCCAGGAAGACAAGAGAAGAGGTGATTACTCTTCACAGGAAGGGCAATGGCCATAAGAAGATTGCAAAGATGTTAAACATACCAAGAGAGACCATAGGAAGCATCATTCGCAAATTCAAGACAAAGGGCACTGTTGAAACGCTACCTGGTCGTGGCAGAAAGAGGATGCTGACTTCGACTGCTGTGCGCTACCTGAAGCGTAGAGTGGAGAAAAGTCCCCGTGTGACTGCTGAGGAACTGAGAAAAGATTTGTCAGATGTGGGTACTGAAGTTTCAGCTCAGACAATACAGCGCACACTGCGTAATGAAGGCCTCCATGCCAGAACTCCCAGGCGCACCCCCTTGCTGTCTCCAAAGAATAAGAAGAGTCGACTGCAGTATGCCAAAAGTCATGTGGACAAACCACAGAAGTTTTGGGATAGTGTTCTGTGGACTGATGAAACAAAATTAGAACTGTTTGGGCCCATGGATCAACGCTATGTTTAGAGGAGGAAGAACAAGGCCTATGAAGAAAAGAACACCTTGCCTACTGTGAAGCATGGCGGGGGGTCAATCATGCTTTGGGGCTGTATTGCTTCTGCAGGTACAGGGAAGCTTCAGCGTGTGCAAGGTACCATGAATTCTCTTCAGTACCAGGATATATTGGATGACAATGTGATGCAGTCCGTCACAAACCTGAGGCTTGGGAGACGTTGGACCTTTCAACAGGACAATGATCCCAAGCATACCTCCAAGTCCACTAGAGCATGGTTGCAGATTAAAGGCTGGAACATTTTGGAGTGGCCATCGCAGTCACCTGACTTAAATCCAATTGAGAACCTCTGGTGGGACTTAAAGAAAGCAGATGCAGTGCGCAAGCCTAAGAATGTGACTGAACTGGAGGCTTTTGCCCATGACGAATGGGCGAAGATACGCGTAGATCGCTGCAAGACACTTGTGTCAAGCTATGCTTCACGTTTAAAAGCTGTTATAACTGTAAAAGGATGTTGTACTAAGTACTAAGATTGAATGTCATTTGGGGGTTGAATAAAACTGATAATGATGTGAGCACAGAAAAGACATTTGTGGTTATTTCATTATAAATGTTATGTTATATTTGTCTGACCTACACGTGCCTCTTTGATTTAATTGTAAGCAAGATGACTGAATGATCAAAATCAATGTCAAACTGGCCAAAACACTCAATTTCAGTGGGGGTTGAATAATTTTGAACACAACTGTATATAGGGCCAAATTACAATCTTGACGCTAACGTCAACGCTCACCTGCGAGAACATTAACGTTAGCCGCGGTGTCTACCGCATATTACAATCTAAACGCAAATAGGTTAAGTAACACGTTTGCGTTTGGTACCTTGCGCTTTTCAGCGCACGGTTACTGTACTTTGCGCTCCCTATACTTAACATGTGGAGCGCAAAGTGTTGATCAGCGTTAGGATTACAAAATCCTAACGCTCACTAACATCCGGCTCTGCTTAGCGGAAAGTTAACCAGAGCCAGGACTTGGTGTTAACGGATTCCGCTTCTGCAGAATCTGTTAACACCAGCCAAAACAATAAAAAAATAAATCGTATACTCACCTCCTGTCCCGCGGCGAGGACCGCGGCTCCAACCGCCTCCTCCATCCGGGGGGAGCAGGGAGAGACTGGGGGAAAAAGTTCCTCAGTCTCCCCCTGCGTATCACTACGCCGACCGGCCGGATCTCCGCAGGTCATGTGACCGCCGGCGTCTGGCTCATTGAAGTCCTATGGACTCCATTGAGTGGATGCTCGCGGCGGGGCTCAGCGCTGCTGAAAGCATCCAGGGGCTTTGCGCGCGGTAACAATGCAGGCAGCTTTTTAAGCGCCTGCATTGTAATTCCATGCTAAAACGGGGGCAGTAGGGGGAAAACTGCGTGCAGTTTTTTCTCCCTCCCACCCCCGTTTTAGTGTGGAGAATGTAATGTGGCCCTTAGTGTTTATGCAGCTATTTTACACAAACTGTTTATTTCCTCCCCATGTTGACCCAATGGGGGTACAGCTAAATGCAGTTGCACATCACACCAAACAAAAACCATCAAACAAAGAAACAATAGTATGAATGAAAATACCTGCAGCCAAAATTAAACATCCTATAGTTATTGATTTTTTTAAAGGTAAAAGAGGGCAGTTCTCCTCCACCCTTTTTGCTTGAATTAGCACAATAATGCACTCAAGAAATCTCTCAATGTAGAAAATCCCAAAATTGTAAAATTACACCATAGTTTGTAAAATTTCAACACACACCCTCTCAGAAATCCGAGGGGATATTAACACAACAAATTCCTCATTAGTCTCCTTATTGTGGGACCATAATGCAGGAAATTTCTCAGCGTAGAAAATACCGAAATTGCAAAATTACACCATGATTTGTAAAGTTATAACACACACCATCTCAGAAATCCAAGGGGATATTGAGACAGCAAGTTCCTCATTAGTCTCCTTGTTGTGGGACCATAATGCAATTAACGAACATGCACAACCAACATAGAAATAATTCTCTAGTTCAAAAAAGACCTAAAATATATTTGAAATTATTATTATTTTTAGAGCGCAACCACAAGTCCAAAGTTGGAGCTGGTGGTGTGGGAATATAGCAAAGTGCTGCTAATTAATTAAAAGAAGAGGCGCTCAACACGCATTTCGCTGAGTTGATAGCACAGCTTCCTCAGGAGCGAATAACCTTTTACACCATCCATTGTTTTAAACTTGCAAGAAACCGGAATCCGTAGCCGGTATCTTGTAATAACAACCAATCCTCGATTGACTTGAAACAAAAGCCAATCGGAAGGCACAATGGCATCTGATAGGGACCAATCGATGTTCAGATGCCATTAGCCAATTAGAGTATGGGAGGACTTCCTCCAATAGTAGTCGAAGACGTAAAAACATCAACGGGCGGGTTACTCAAGACGTCAAATACAGGCGAATTGCCAGCGAAATACGTGCAGTTCAGAGATCGGCGCAATTCGGCAACAGTGGAATTGTTCCATAGGGAAGTAATGGGTAATCTTTTCAGAGAACATTGAACTGCACCGAAATGTTGCCAAAATGCCCAGATTTTGGTGGTTCAGTTCAACAAGTTTAAACAGGCGAATCACATAGGATTAAAAATGTTAAAAAAATTACAGTTTATCATTTTTTTTTATTCAACTGTCAGTCTTTTTACAGAAACTGAAAAGAATCATTTTTTTTAGAATTTTTTGATTCAGATTTTTCATAATAGTGTTTTTTCTATTCTGTAAACAGGCAGTTTATAATTTTTTATATGCATTTTTATTGTTTTTGCCTTTTACAGAATAGCATTTTTTTTATTTATTTCACCCACTTCAGCTGCATTCAGCGGCTGATCGACTTTTTTCGGCGGTTGTCAGTTCGGCGACATTTGGTGCATCAATACCTTTTTTTTCGGCGGCATGCTGATCAGTGGCATTCGGAGGTCCTCACCAGCTCCCGATCAGCACACTTCAGGGACCCTGCAGTGAATACTGAATTCACCACAGGGTTGGCGAATTGAAATCGCTGAAGTGCGCCGAATTTTGGTGCTTTCTAAATAACCATCATTGGTATTTAACCCAGTTAACATTTGGCAAACTTTTTTTGGAGATTTTTTGGACAATAGTGCACCTAAATATACCGACTGAGGAAGGCTGTTAATGCCGAAACGCGTCTCGGTAACGCATCTGTCCATTTTTTAATATGTAATTAATTTTTTAATAAATTTTATATGGTTTATATTCTATTGAATACTCTCCTTGGATATATACTTGCCACCGCTTGGAAGCTCCTGATATCTGGCCCTCAGACGGTTGAGAAGAGGTTCTGGGTATCCACCATAGTGTACCTGACGCTGTATTGAGTGAGCCTGTGTGGAAGAGGCTCCATATCTGGTGAGTTCAATACATTATCACCTCTTTTTTATCATAATACGGTAATATACTATGGGAGCGCTGTCTATTATCTTATTGTAGCCATCGCAACCAGAGTTGAAGATTTAAGAAGGGATACGCTACCCTCTACATGGCTGGAAGCTCCTAAACCTAGAGCCAGGGATTTTTTGGGCTCTTATAAATGTGAGTTTCCATATTCCTACGAGTGATTTATTTGCCATATTTAATTGGGATTTTCTGCACGATTATTTCTTCATTTTTTCTCTCCCCTCCAAATTTTTTTTTTTCCTTTCTCTCACTTTTTTCTTCTTTCTGGCTATCCTCTCCGCTATTGAGAGATGGCAAGAGATACACAGACCAAGAAAGGAGGACTATATTTGTGCATCACTTGAACATAAAGAGAAGTAAATTTTAAGAAATTATTTCCACTGGTATTCATACTGTTGTATTGGATATCATTGAATTTGCACATTCGGACACCGTTGCACTTTATAGACTCTCTTATACCCATCGCACTGCTGGAATTTTATATATTGTTGCACTTTACTGTGTTCTATGGCACATTGCACTTTTATATGTGTACATTGATTGAATATTTGTCACCTTAAGATTGAAGCACTTTAAGACTGAAGCACTTTATGTTTGATATACCTCTTTGTTGAAGTCTACCTTTAAATCTATTTTTGATGCGCTACAAAGGTTCTATCTATAATAACATTTGGCAAACTGCCTGCTCTCTAAATAGTCGAATGGCTAGGAAATGTAGCCGTACTCTACTGAATTTCAGTGTCCGGTTACATTTCGGGGCCAGATCGTCTCTCTTTGAATAACCCTGTATATGTCTGTAAACTATAAACAAACACATTAAAAATATAAAATGAGAAGATTTACATTTTATTAATTGTTTAACTCAAAACAACAATTTCTGATAAAAATGTTTATTTTGTTAACGTCACATCCCATGTCTCAACTGTTCTGAAATTTGTTTTCAACAAAAATCACTTGGTAGGGAAGGATTTAAACAAAGAGATTTTTTTGATTCCTAATTGTTACCAATATTTGCCTCCTCTTCTAATCTTGCTGTTACTGTATCCTTTTTGAAAATAAACAGTCATTTAGGAAACTAGTCTTTGTAACCATGTGGAATCAGTGGTGATAATCTTTATTATGTTAATAAATACATTTTAAATATGTATTAAACAACATACATTTATAATGATAATTTATATAGTCTTATTTGCCCTTGGATTCAACTACATATAATTTGCTTCTTTGTCCAGGAATTTTGAATAACTGTCCAGATGGTTGCATATATTACAGAGATATTTAAATAAGTTCTAAAGTGTATAGCATAGCAATCTATCTAACACACAAAATTAAAAAGTTTTTTTCTTTTTACCACTACTGTAATATCGCTGTGGGATCCAAGGACTTCACGATTATTTGACACATTATAATAAACCATTCTTACAATATATGCAGATAGACATTAATTTACTTAACCTCCCTGGCGGTCTAATTTTTGCAAAATTTTGTGTCTAAAAGCTTTCAATTGTTTTGGAAAGGAAATTTGTTGTTTTATATAGTAGGCCTGTATTCTGTAGGAATAACTCACTGAAATCCGTGCAAGCAAGAGTCTAGTAAACACACACAGTCAGAGAAGGTTAGGATTCCTGTTTTTTTCACCCAGGTGGCCCGGGTTCGACTCCCGGTATGGGAACTGGCACATACATTTTTACTGAGAGGGTGGTGGATACATGGAACAGCCTTCCAGTAGAAGTGGTAGAGGCCAAAACAGTAATTGAATTTAAGCAGGAATGGGATAGGCATAAGGCTATCCTAAACAAAAGATAAATCCAGGTTAAGTATCCATGTAATTGGGCAGACTAGATGGGCCGAAAGGTTCTTATCTGCCGACATTTTCTTTGTTTCTAAGGTTTGAATTGAAACACAAAATAATTTATCCCAAAAATAATTATCCAAATTAATGGAAATAAATTATATTCAATAATATAATCAAATCCAAAAACATGCCTCTTTCCTCTGGGTGCTGTGCTGGGATTCCTGTGCAGATGTACACTCCTTTGCCAATGAAATATACAGGACACCGGGGGTACCAAAAAAGAGTATTTATTCTCAAAGCAGCATTACAGAAATAAAAAGGCAAATAAAAATCATTTCTAAAATGTAATAAGGCTTAGCAATACAAGTTTTGCTGGTGCTTGCCCAGATCCACCAGTGAAACTTGTATTGCGAAGCCTTATTACATAGTAGAATTTTTTTTTTTTGCCTTTTATTTCAGTAAAGCTGCTTTGAGAATACTCTTTTTTTGGTACCCCTGTGTCCAGGTTTGGTGTAAAAATCTATTTATTTTTTAAAAAAACTTTATTTTTGAATCAACAAACTCAGATCATAGTACAATATGAACATGCACATTCCCACTTAAGAAGCCATCCCTCCCATCCCATAACCGACAAGAGGAGCCTCAAGGTATGAACACATTAAACTGTTGGTCGCACATCAGAAAATTCAAAGAGTGCCTGAGTGGTATGTCTTAAGGGAGGGGATGACAGGGACCTAGTCAGATACCAATTAGTAAATTCAAAGTCTCTTTTCAGTTTTGCAATGACATCTTCCGGCAAACATGACATAAAATGCTCCCATTTTTCAAAAAACTGTTGTACTTTATCATCTTTGTGCAGAGCAGACTCCACCCAATCATAGAAACATAGAAAAATGTCGGCAGATAAGAACCTTTCGGCCCATCTAGTCTGCCCAATTACATGGATACTTAACCTGGATTTATCTTTTGTTTAAGATAGCCTTATGCCTATCCCATGCCTGCTTAAATTCAATCACTGTTTTGGCCTCTACCACTTCAACTGGATGGCTGTTCCATGTATCCACCACCCTCTCAGTAAAATAATGCTTCCTGATGTTACTTTGTTTTAAATAAAAACACTTGAATACAAAAAAAAAAAAAAAGTTCACTGAAACATCAACATTTAGGCCACGCAGGGCCGGGGTAAGTCGGCAATAACGATAAAGCTTGGCTTACAAAATAGACATTATAAAAGGTCATCTGCTAAAAAGAAACTATACTTCAAGAGAAGGTTATCTGCGGTGAGCGCGCTGGAATGCAGGTTATCAGCGAAAACTTTTAATCATCCCCTAAGAGGGAGGTCTCGTCTTATATAAAAACATCAATAAACGGAAAAAACGAAATCGGCGAAATGTATCGCGTATATTTAAAAAGTCATCTGAATGAAACTGGAAAAAAAAAAAAAAAAATCAGCAGGAAATCAAAAGGCACGGCGTGGGAATATGTAAAGTCAGAAATAGTCCAAGAAAATTAATAGTACTAATGGGGGAAACACAATCCGAAAAAGGTCGTTAAGAGGCAATATAGACCGGAGTGTCCAGGTATATCACTGCCTGATTTCAGGTCCATACTTAACCCGGATCCTTCGTAGAGGCGGGGGGACCATTCAGTCCAGAACTATTCATCTCTGGGGTTGGAAACTGACCCATTGAACGTAGCTGGGACCACGCCGCCTCAGGCGAAGTCACCAGGTGTGTCAAATTATCATGATATATGTACAGAGATCCCGCCACCCCCCAACTGTATTTCACCCCACAGCTCCTCAAAAACGCTGAGATCTCTCGGAATTGACGTCGAGCAATCAATGTCACAAATGGGAGATCATTAAATAAAGATAAGGATACATTCTCAAAAACAATTGGTGCTCGGGCCACAGGGAGCGACATCAATTGGTGCTTATCAGCCACCGACCCCGCCACTGCCAGCACATCTCGAGGGGAGTCCACCGGGGCCGTGGCCGCCTTTCGAAGCCGGATGGCTTTCTGAAAAACAGGATTGGTTGCGGACTCAAGCATCGCAGAAGTAGCTTTGTTAATAAATGGCAGAAGGTCGGCATCAGCAAGCGTCTCCGGGATCCCCCGGATACGGATATTCTTCTGGCGATGTCGGATTTCAGCTGCTTCTACCGCTCCCGTAAGCAGCGTGACCTGCGACTGTAACGATTCCACCTGCGGCGTAAGTAGTGTCTGGGTCACTTCGACCTCGTCAACTCGAGCCTCCGCAGCCGTCAAACGGTCTCTAACCTGCGTCAGGTCTGCAGACATGGCCGCGAAATCCGCCCTCCATACCGCCTTCATCTCATCCATTGCTTCCCTCAATAAGCTCCGAACATCCTCCCTCGTGAAGGACATGCGGTCCGTACACATCCGCCTCCCAGGGGCAGCAGGAAGGGAGTCCACAGAATCCAAGTGGTCAGATGGCGTCTCCAGCCGTCGTGCCACTGATGGCTTTGGATTTCCGGCGGTCGACCCCGGTCGATTCGTTACCCCCAGCAATCCTGGAGAATGCCGGGCAGCCACCGAGGTCTCAGACCAAAACGGGTCCTCCTCTTCCGCAGAACTCGTTGTGGGAGACAAATATGTGTGGGGCTCGCCCTGCCGCTTTCGTCGGACCTCACCTAGTGCATCACGGATGTCCCGCTGCTGGGTGCCATCCGGCAGCAGAGGTTTCTTCCCAGTCTTCCTCCCCATTAAAGTAGCAGTATACTGACTGTTTAGTCCGAATAAAAGTACAGCGGGGTATACGTCTAGCAAAGGTCGCCGCGCAAAGCGGTCCCCAATCTGTCTCACTCCTCGGGATCTCCCAAGCACCTGGATCCCCACAAACAACGGGCGTACAGGGTGCAAAGTTCGAGTAGGGCAGCAAGCGGCAGGCGAGTGAAATAATAAACTCCGCGGTTGCAAGATGGCCGACCGGAGTAGGCCGCAAGTGTTGCAAGTGATCGGTTGGGTCCTTTTAAACCACTGCTGCTCGGTGAGATCGCTTCAGGGGTGCACAAACAGACCTTATACAGGGTTGGGGTCGTCTATGAGGTCGATGGCAGTCGGGATTACAGGTAAACAAGTAAATTCTTCAACGGAGCCCGGCTGCACGCGTCCTCTCTCCTCGGCTGTTAGCTCCGCTCCTCCCTGATGTTACTTTTAAACCTTTGCCCCTCTAATCTAAGACTATGTCCTCTTGTTTTGCTACTTTGTTTCCTTTTAAATATACTCCCTTCCTCTACCTTGTGGATTCCCTTTACGTATTTAAATGTTTCTATCATATCTCCTCTGTCTCGTCTTTTTTCCAAGCTGTACATGTTAGGATCATTAAGCCTTTCCTGGTAAATTTTCTCCTTCAAGCCGTACACCATTTTAGTAGCCCTTCTCTGAACTCTCTCTAAGATGTCTATATCCTTCTGGAGATACGGTCTCCAGTACTGCACACAGTACTCCAAGTGAGGTCTCACCAGTGCTCTGTACAGTGGCATGAGCACTTCCCTTTTCCTACTGCTAATACCTCTCCCTACACAACCAAGCTTTCTGCTAGCATTTCCTGCTGCTCTATTACATTGACTACTTACCCTTAGATCCTCTGAAATAATAACCCCTAAATCCCTTTCCTCAGATGTTGAGGTTAGGACTGTATCAAATATTCTATATTCAGCCCTTGGGTTTTTACGTCCCAGGTGCATTATCTTGCACTTATCCACATTAAAACTCAATTGCCACAGCTCCGACCATTTTTTTAGTTTACCTAAATCATTTGTCATTTGGCTGATCCCTCCAGGAACGTCAACCCTGTTGCAAATCTTTGTGTCATCAGCAAAAAGACATACTTTTCCATTAATACCTTCTGCAATATCACTAATAAAAATATTAAAGAGAATGGATCCAAGTACTGACCCCTGAGGTACCCCACTGGTAACAAGACCTTGCGCCGAATAAACTCCATTTACCACAACCCTCTGTTGCCTGTCACTCAGCCACTGCCTAATCCATTCAACAATATTGGAATCCAAGCTCAAAGATTGCAATTTATTGATAAGCCTTCTATGCGGAACAGTATCAAAAGCCTTACTTAAATCTAAATAAGCAATGTCTACTGCACCACCTATGTCTATTATTTTTGTTACCCAATCAAAAAAATCAATAAGATTAGTTTGGCATGATCTCCCTGAGGTAAACCCATGTTGTTTTTGGTCCTGTAATCTATGTGTTTTTAGATGTTCAATAATCCTTTCCTTTAACATGGTTTCCATTAATTTCCCCACTACTGACGTAAGACTAACTGGCCTATAGTTCCCCGATTCCTCCCTTCTACCCTTCTTGTAAATGGGCACAACATTTGCTAATTTCCAGTCTTCTGGGGCTACTCCCGTTAACAAGAATTGGTTAAATAAATCTGTTAACGGTTTTGCTATTACACCACTGAGCTCTTTTAATAATTTAGGGTGGACCCCATCAGGCCCCATTGACTTATTTGTCTTTACTTTAGACAGCTGCTGTAGTATATTGAAAATAGCATAAAAGCGGGAATAAAACCTAGAGAATGTGGGGGGAGAGGTGGCAATCCAGTTCCCCAAAATGGCCTTTTTAGCTACTGCGGATAGCACTCCCAATAGGACCCTTTGATTCCTGTCCAACCCACGTCTTTTGCTGTCTTAGAAGAGGTTAAACAAAGCCCAGTCTGGGGTGGTAGGTACCGCTATATTTAGGATCCTAACGCCAAATCTCCGTATGGAGTTCCAAAATGTTGACACTAATGGGCAGGACCACAATCAATGAAAAAGGTCCGCGTTAGCCTGCATACACTTGAGACATCGGCCAGAACCGAGGGGCGTGATACGGGCCAATCTATCCGGGGCTATATAGGCGCCATGTAATAATTTCAAAAACATTTCATCATATTGAGCTGAGGGGACCAGTTTACGTAAATTATTAGTGGCTGAGATTAAGGTAAAGGGCGATTGTTTGGGAAGCTGAACACACCAGGCCGCTAAGCCCGTGGTCGCTACAGACCAGTCAAATTGAGGCCTAAGCAGCATGCGAAAGGATGCTGTGGACGGACCTATGGACGCCTGAGTATCAAGGAGATTGGAAAAGTCCTGTGGTTTTAAAGCATTTAACTGTGTGGATACAAATGCCGATAGCTGCATATAATATACTGAGTGGAGGGGGGCAGGGGTCGTTAATGCACACAGATCTCTATAGGATATAAGGGAGTGAGCTGGTTGCGACAACAGATGATCTATCTGGGTTAAACCTTTATTCGCCAAGACCCGAAATGCAGAGGCCGCCGAGCCGATCTGAAAAGCGGGGTTGCGTAGTAATGGTTGGAAAACCGAAGATTTCCAGGACAAGCCCAGCAGTTTGCGAGCTCGATACCACGCCTCTCGGCCCGTAAAAAGCAGGGGATTAGATCTCTGGGTTGGAGGGATCATGGAAAGGGGGGAGTGAAGGAAAGCCAGTGGGGATAAAGGGAGAGACAGGGCATGATCCAAGGCACAATCCGTGTACCTAGATGTGTCCGTGATCCAGTCCGCCACAATTCGGTACAGGGCTGCAATATTCTAAGAATACATGTCTGGTAAATTCAATCCCCCCATATTATAGGGAAGTTGGAGTTTACATAGCGCTATGCGTGGTCTACCCCCACTCCAGATGAATCTGGCAAACAATGTATGAATATGCGCAATATCCTTACGTTTGAGGAGTAATGGGAGCATTTGTATCGGGTATAGTAGACGTGGGAATGCAACCATTTTAATAAGGCTGCACCTCCCCAAGTAAGACAGCGGGAGTTTTTCCCATGAGGCTAACAGGTTCTTAAATTGAGTCAGGAGAGGAGGGATGTTAACATCATATAGTCTTGTGATATCTGTCGGTATTAGCACACCTGAATATTTAAAAGCCCCCGTTTGGCACCAGTGGAAAGGACTGTATTGCCTTATTAAACTTTCGCAATCTGGACCCAATGGTATCGCTAAAGTTTCATCATAATTAATCTTAAACCCCGATGCTAGGTGAAATTCTTCCAAATAAGTCAAAAGAGTCGGGAGCGCCTTGTCAGGGCGGGACAGGAAGAGAAGCAAATAATCTGCAAAAGCAACTATTCGGACCTCCTGGGAGCCTATTTGTATCCCACTAAAATCTGGGCATGTTTGAAAAATTCTTAAGAGTGGTTCTAATGCTAAATTAAATAGGAGGGGGGAGAGAGGGCAGCCCTGACGTTTTCCCCCGTTCCAGTATGAAAGGGGTAGAATTAAAGCAATTAGTCGTGATGGTAGCGGAAGGAGCATCATAAAGCATTGAATAAATTAACCCTTTTGCTACTGAGGCATTTCCCGCCTCTGTGCTGAGGACATTTTTACCGGTTTTGCTCATCATGTTTAAACGTGTTTTGAAGGCTTATTTTAGTATATGACCCAGACATATTATATATCGTTCTTTCCGTCAGACTCGGCAGATTCATAATATGTCATTATTATATGTATACGTCATGACCTGTCTGTATATTATAACAAAAAATGCAATAAAATATGTATTTTCAATAATTTACAACGTGTAAAGTGTTTTTTTTCACATTTTAACATGCGAGCAATTGCGGTTATATTTTGTATGGGGTGCGCTTGTTAAAAAAATTAGAGATGGGGTCTCGTTACATTTTTTTTTGGGGAAAATTACGCGATTTTTAACAAACGCACCGCATACAAAAATCGTTAGTGCAGCATCATTGTTCACATTATAATTGAAATGGGAACAATATTGCTGCATTAACGAACCAAAAAAAAGAAAAAAAAACTTGTTTATTTTTTTTTTTAATTTTAATTTTTTTTAAAAAACTTTTTTCATAGTCAAGTTTGGTATTGTTGGAACGGCCATGCTCTGGCCGATCCAACAATACCAAACATTAACCCCTAACTGCCACGGATCGGGAGATAGGGGGTTCATTGGAACCCCCTATCTCCACCATTGGTGGCAGTTAGGGGTTAACTCCAGGACTGGCGTCATCGTGCTATGCACGATGACGCCAGTCCTCAGGGGGCATTCCCAGAAGCTTGGCCAACATCCAAGATGTCGGCCAGCTCTGGGAAAGGATCACGAACCGGCGCTTTTCGGCGCCGATTCGTGATCCAGCCCCCATGGGGTTAATTCCAGGTACCGTTAGGAAGGGCAGGCTGTGCCCTTCCAAACGGTGCCTGGATTAACCCCCGCAACTCCGGCGATCGGGAGGGAGGTCCGAAGGACCCCCCCCTCCCTTTCAGGCGCCTCCTCCGCACATGCGGGGGGGCGCCTGAATTAGGTATCATCGCGCCACCGCGATGACACCTAATTAGGCCGGCGGCGGTTCCGGGTGCTGGGCTGACATCGAGGATGTCAGCCCGCACCGGGGGACCCAGCGATCGGCCGGAACCCGGCCGAACGCTGGCCCCAAAGGGAGGACGCGCTCAGCGCGTCCACCGCAAGGAACGTTACCTGCGGGTGGACGCGCTCAGAGCGTCCTCCGCAGCGAAGGGGTTAAGTATTGGGACACCAAAGGAATGATATTTCAAGAATCGTCTTCGATAGGACCATGAGATGCGGTCAAAAGCCTTATCGGCATCGCAGCTGAGGAGTAAATCCGATGATTGAGTGCGGCTATTTGATGACCAGATTGCAGCCAGGGCTTTTATGACATTTTGCGTGGAGTGACGGCCCGTCAAAAACCCTGAGCGGGTGAGATAAACTGAGTTAGTGGGGCCTGCAGACGTTGAGCTATTATAGCCGACAACAATTTCAAATCAGTATTTAACAGGGAAATTGGACAATAGGACGTTATTAGTAAAGGGTCTTTGTCTGGTTTAGGAATCATTATCATCCGGGACACATTAAAGGAAGGTGGTGGGGCCTTTCCCTGTAGTATATTGTTGAATAAGGTAGTGAGATGGGGAACAAGGTGGCTGTGATGCCCCGCGCCGCGGTCGGACCGCGGCCGCCATGTTGGGACGCCTGGCAGACTCACCTGAGGTCCCTCGTGGCGCGTCGCTCCCTGGTTCCGGCCTGCAGCTCGAGGGAGGAGATCCAAGATGCGTCCCACGCCGTCTCCGCGATCCATCTGAGCAGAGGTCGGGCGCGCATGCGCGATCGTCCATCCTGGAACATGAAAACTCAGGCCCTCTGCTGGTCAAGTTAAGGTACTGCATTCCACCTGCACTGGAGATCCTCGCATACCACCAATTAATCTGCCAAGCACTCAGGTATCTCAATTCCACCTGCGAGTCCCAGGTGAACGGTGTTCGTATGATTCCCTGAACCCTATTTAAACCTGCCGCTTTCTCCAGCTCACTAACCAGGTTATACTGTGGTTCCACCACGTTACCCAGTGGTTCCCTTCGTGCTACGCTAAGGACATCCTGACTTCCGTTCCTGCTTCCAAGGTGCCAGTCCTGCTTCCGTTCCTGCTTCCAAGGTGCCAGTCCTGCTTCCGTTCCTGCTTCCAAGGTGCCAGTCCTGCTTCCGTTCCTGCTTCCAAGGTGCCAGTCCTGCTTCCGTTCCTGCTTCCAAGGTGCCAGTCCTGCTTCCGTTCCTGCTTCCAAGGTGCCAGTCCTACTTCCGTTCCTGCTTCCAAGGTGCCAGTCCTGCTTCCGTTCCTGCTTCCAAAGTGCCAGTCCTGCTTCCGTTCCTGCTTCCAAGGTGCCAGTCCTGCTTCCGTTCCTGCTTCCAAAGTGCAAGTCCTGCTTCTGTTCTGGTTGCCACGGTACCAGCTTTACTTCCATTCCAAACTTGCCATCACAGTGCCCGTTCCATTCCCAGGCTTGTCTTCACGACATCAGTACCGGACCCTGCCCTCATATCCCTACGACTTTCCGTTCTGGACTTTTATTTCTGCCAAAGAAACCTTGCATTACGTTTATTCTGGACTTTTATTTCTGCCAAAGAAACCTTGCATTACGTTTATTCTGGACTTTTATTTCTGCCAAAGAAACCTTGCATTACGTTTGTTCTGGACTTATATTTTGTTTCCTTCAGTAAAGCTCTATTAGTTATATTCCTTCTGGTCTCCTCTTTCGGCTTGCTATTGGGTTCCATACACCCAACACCACACAGGGGTTCAAGCCTCTGTCCTTACAGAATAACCTGGTTAAAAAAAAACATGGAACCCGCAAGCTCGAACCAAATCCTTGCTGTACTTACAGAACAGGTATCAGCACTAACCAAGGTGGTACAGAAACTACAAACCGGCCAAGAAGCCTTATTGCATAAGGAAAGAAGCCGGGCTGAGAGTACTGCATTACCTCCATCACCATCTGGCTCTGTGATACAGCAGGTGGATCTGCCCGCTCCCGAACCCAGAGTCAACATGCCTGAACGATTTGCCGGTGATCGCACAAGGTATCGTACGTTCATCACCGCATGTGAGCTCATGTTTTCACTTTGCCCACGTACCTATGGATCAGACTCTGTGAAGGTGAGGTCAGCCATCTCCTTACTGTCTGGACCTCCACAGGAATGGGCCTTCCAGTTATTACGTGAAGGAAGCCCCCTATTGACTTCCTGGGGTTCCTTCGTCCGGGCTATGAATCCTATCTATGATGACCCCCTAAGGTCTTCTGCTGCTTTAACCACCATCCGACATCTAAAACAAGGAAGGCGACCGGTGGAGGACTACATCTCTGAGTTCCGGGCGGTGGCAGCCGATACAGGCCTGAATGATGTGGGCCTTAAAGATCACTTTCGTCATGGTCTTTCCGAACAACTGAAAGACGAATTGGCTCGTATAGGAGTACCTACTTCCTTGGAGGCCTTGATCACCCAGTCTCTGGTCTTGGACCAGCGCTTCAGAGAACGACGTCAAGAAAGACTCTCCAATACTCCTTTCACGCCTCCTCGAAGACACGAACCTTCCCCTGTGACTTCTCCACGACCGACCTCCTCCTCTTCAAGTCCCGAACCCATGGAGATTGGCACTATTAAAGGTCCGCTGTCGTCCTCTGAGCGTGATAGACGTCGCACCCAGAATCTCTGCCTATACTGCGGCCAACCAGGTCACCTGTTACGTGGCTGCCCTACACGACCACCACGTCCCTCTGAAAGAGGTAAGAGCCATCTTACTATTGCCTCTCTGCAAAGTGTGGTCGGCTCCGCTTCTACTCACCTAACTATTCCTGTCACCTTACAGTGGGGAGATAGAAGCGTTGAATTGAACGCCATCATCGACTCCGGAGCCAGTAACAGCTTCTTTGATCTATCCCTTGCCACCTCCTTGGCTGTTCCTACCCAACTAAAAAAGAAACCCGTACCTCTGCATATGGTAGATGGAAGTACCCTACGCACCGGTCCAGTTACCCATGAAACCATCCTCTTGAAGCTCCTAATTGGAACCAAGCACCAAGAAAGTCTTCAGTGGGATATCGTTCCTTCCCCCCTATTTCCTATAGTACTGGGACTTCCTTGGCTTCGCACCCACAACCCGTATATTGATTGGTCTTCCAATACCGTTTCCTTTCCATCCTGTCACTGCCGAGTCCACTGCATGAACGGCTCCAACTCCGAGAAAGTCGCCTTTTCCACCTATCCATCTTCCACACTGCCACCTAAATATTCAGACTTTCAAGACGTATTGAGAAAAAAGGGGTCGATACACTTCCTCCACACAGAGAGTACGACTGTCCTATTGACCTCCTTCCAGGAGCACCCATACCCCACGGACGTATCTTTAACCTGTCTGTCCCCGAATCACAGTCTCTAAAGGACTATATCGAAGACAGTCTCGCAAAAGGATTCATCCGGCACTCCACCTCTCCTGCTGGAGCAGGTATCTTCTTCGTTGGGAAAAGAGACGGCGGTCTCCGCCCTTGCGTTGACTACCGGGCACTAAACGCAATCACAGTACGGAACCGATACCCGCTCCCATTGATTCCTGAACTACTCGATAGGGTGAAGGATGCGTGTATTTTTACGAAGATTGATCTTCGCGGAGCGTACAACTTGGTCCGCATGAGAGAAGGAGACGAGTGGAAGACCGCCTTCCGATCCCGATACGGTCACTTCGAGTATCTCGTCATGCCGTTTGGGTTATGTAATGCTCCAGCCGCCTTCCAGCATTTTCTCAACGATATCTTCCGCGACGTTCTGGATACCTTCCTTGTGGTCTACCTCGACGATCTCCTGGTGTACTCTCGAACCATCCAAGAACATACGCAACACGTCCGTCTTGTGCTATCTCGTCTCTGTCAACATAAGTTATACGGTAAAATTGAAAAGAGCACCTTCGAAAAGTCCTCTATAGAATTCCTGGGATATGTCTTATCACCAGGACATATCGAAATGGATAAAGCCAAAATCAAGGCAATCCTAGACTGGCCGACACCCAGAGACAAAAAGATGGTTCAGCAATTTATGGGATTCGCCAATTTTTATCGTCGCTTCATTCGGTCCTTCTCTCATCTCACCGCACCCATCACCTCCCTGACCAAGAAAGATGTGAGATTCTGTTGGACTGAAGAAGCTCAGCGGGCATTCAATAAACTGAAAGAAAGCTTCACCCAAGCCCCAATCCTGAAACAGCCAGACATCAACCTGCCATATTCCCTGGAAACCGACGCCTCTGATATTGCCCTAGGAGCGATACTCTCCCAGAAATCCGGAATCAAGAACCTTCTGCATCCCGTGGCCTTTTATTCCAGACGTCTTACCCCAGCCGAAAAGAATTACAGTATAGGTGAGAAAGAACTCCTGGCAATCAAGAGTGCCCTCGAGGAATGGAGACACCTCCTCGAAGGGGCAAAACATCCTGTGGTCGTCTACACGGACCACCGTAATTTGGAATATCTCCGCACCGCCAAAAGATTGCGACCTCGACAAGCCAGATGGGCGTTATTCTTCGCCTGCTTTCTGTTGCATATCACCTACAGACCTGGAGTAAGAAATGGTAAGGCAGATGCCCTTTCCCGTCGGTACGACTCAGACGCCTTTCCTTCCACCACACAAACCGACTCCATCCTACCTAACGACTTCTTCTGCGCTTCTCAAGGGTCCTTAATAGACAATATAAAGAAATATAGTCTTCAACCACCGCCTGACATCCAGGGGCTCATATCCAACGATGGTCTCTTCTATCATGGTGAACAAATATACGTCCCTCCTGAGATTCGTCTACAGGTATTACAACACTCCCACGACATCCCGGCCGCTGGACATGGTGGCATCAAGAAAACCATAGATGCCGTATATCGGTACTTCTGGTGGCCATCCGTGAAGAAAGACATCGTCGCCTTTGTATCCTCTTGTTCTGTCTGTGCACGCAACAAACAACCCCGCACCCATCCTGCTGGTCTTCTACAACCCCTGGCTCCACCGCTGCATCCGTGGAAAGACATTTCAATGGACTTTATAGTAGATCTTCCCCCTTCACATCGCTACACCACCATCCTGGTGGTGGTAGACCGCTGCACCAAGATGGCCCATTTCATACCAGCAGTAGGCCTACCCACAGCGGCTGAAACAGCCACCTTGTTCATCAAGGAGGTGTTCTGACTCCATGGTACTCCTCGTTCCATTGTTACTGATAGAGGATCTCAGTTTACTTCCCGTTTCTGGTCCCAAATGTGTCGTAGCTTAAAAATTGCCAGGTGTCTCTCTTCAGCCTTTCATCCACAGAGTAATGGCCAGACGGAGCGGACAAATCAGACGCTAGAACAATATCTTCGTTGCTTCACCACGCATCTCCAAGACGACTGGCTGGACGTCATACCAACTGCTGAATTTGCGTACAATAATCAGGTACATTCATCAACTCGCTTCTCACCTTTCTTTGCCAACTACGGTTATCATCCTAGCACTCTTCCGGAAATGCCGCTCAACACTCCAGTTCCAGAAGTGTCAACCCGCTTGAGAACCCTACGCGGTCAACTACGAACGCTACGCCATCAGCTACGACTAGCCCAGCAGAACCAAAAGAAATATGCTGATCGTGGTCGCAAGGAAGCTCCTGTGTATGCACCTGGAGATAAGGTGTTACTATCCACGGCTCATCTCCGTTTGGATTGCCCTTCAAAGAAGCTGGGTCCTCGCTACATTGGCCCGTTCCCGGTCCTCAAAATGGTTAACTCCGTGGCGGCCCGCTTAACTCTTCCTCCTTCCTACAGGATTCATCCTGTCTTCCATGTATCTCTCTTGAAACCCTGGCATGAGAATCCGTTTCCCGATCGGAATGCTAAACCACCTGTTCCTGTGCCCGTATCTGGAGAAGAGGAATTCGAGATATCACGCATTCTGGATTCGAGACTCCGTTACGGCAGGTTAGAATACCTGGTTCACTGGAAGGGATACGGTCCTGAAGAACGATCCTGGGAACCCAGTGCCAGCGTCCATGCTCCTGCAAAGGTTCGTGCCTTTCACCTCCGTTATCCGTCCAAGCCGTCGATCAAGCGCACCCGGGGGTCGCGCCTTGGTGGGGGGTCCTGCGATGCCCCGCGCCGCGGTCGGACCGCGGCCGCCATGTTTGGACGCCTGGCAGACTCACCTGAGGTCCCTCGTGGCGCGTCGCTCCCTGGTTCCGGCCTGCAGCTCGAGGGAGGAGATCCAAGATGCGTCCCACGCCGTCTCCGCGATCCATCTGAGCGGAGGTCGGGCGCGCATGCGCGATCGTCCATCATGGAACATGAAAACTCAGGTACTCTGGCGCCCTCTGCTGGTCAAGTTAAGGTACTGCATTCCACCTGCACTGGAGATCCTCGCATACCACCAATTAATCTGCCAAGCACTCAGGTATCTCAATTCCACCTGCGAGTCCCAGGTGAACGGTGTTCGTATGATTCCCTGAACCCTATTTAAACCTGCCGCTTTCTCCAGCTCACTAACCAGGTTATACTGTGGTTCCACCACGTTACCCAGTGGTTCCCTTCGTGCTACGCTAAGGACATCCTGACTTCCGTTCCTGCTTCCAAGGTGCCTGTCCTGCTTTCGCCCTGCTTCCAAGGTGCCAGTCCTGCTTCCGTTCCTGCTTCCAAGGTGCCAGTCCTGCTTCCGTTCCTGCTTCCAAGGTGCCAGTCCTGCTTCCGTTCCTGCTTCCAAGGTGCCAGTCCTGCTTCCGTTCCTGCTTCCAAGGTGCCAGTCCTGCTTCCGTTCCTGCTTCCAAGGTGCCAGTCCTGCTTCCGTTCCTGCTTCCAAGGTGCCAGTCCTACTTCCGTTCCTGCTTCCAAGGTGCCAGTCCTGCTTCCGTTCCTGCTTCCAAAGTGCCAGTCCTGCTTCCGTTCCTGCTTCCAAGGTGCCAGTCCTGCTTCCGTTCCTGCTTCCAAAGTGCAAGTCCTGCTTCTGTTCTGGTTGCCACGGTACCAGCTTTACTTCCATTCCAAACTTGCCATCACAGTGCCCGTTCCATTCCCAGGCTTGTCTTCACGACATCAGTACCGGACCCTGCCCTCATATCCCTACGACTTTCCGTTCTGGACTTTTATTTCTGCCAAAGAAACCTTGCATTACGTTTATTCTGGACTTTTATTTCTGCCAAAGAAACCTTGCATTACGTTTATTCTGGACTTTTATTTCTGCCAAAGAAACCTTGCATTACGTTTGTTCTGGACTTATATTTTGTTTCCTTCAGTAAAGCTCTATTAGTTATATTCCTTCTGGTCTCCTCTTTCGTCTTGCTATTGGGTTCCATACACCCAACACCACACAGGGGTTCAAGCCTCTGTCCTTACAGTGGCCCTCCAGCATTTTATAATATTCAGCCGAGAAGCCATCCGGGCAGGGAGTTTTGTAGGAACGAAGGCGAGAAATGGCTGCCGAGATGTCGTTTGAGCTAATTGGGGCATTTAGTTTATCCCTTGTCTCAGGATCTAGTTCTGGCATCCCTGCTGTTACAAAAAATTTAGCCTGAACTTTCCACTCATCAAGTTCAGCTTTATAGAATGTCTCCAAGTAGTCACGGAAAAACCTATTGATGTCCGTTGGGTCAGCTATCACCAGAGGGGGTCTTAATCCTAGTTATAGCAGGGACCGACGGGCTGTGCAATTTCAGCAGATTAGCCAGAAAGTTCCCTGGTTTGTTACCCCAGCGGAAAAAACTATTCTTCTGATGGAGCCAGGAATATTGGGCCTTCTCCTCGACTAACGCTGTATAGCAGCTTTTGTCCGCCTTATACTGTTCTGATGTGATAGGGGTAGGGTGAGCGACATGAGTTCTATAAGAATTAACAAGGGAGGAGTGCGCCTCCAGCAGCCTTCTGTTAACCTCTTTACGTTTACGGGACATATATTCAATTATGCAACCCCTCATGACCGGTTTAGCCGCCTCCCAAAACAAATTAACATCATCCACGTGTTCCAAGTTATCGTCCAGGTAGTTGTTCCAGCTAAATTCTAGGTGTGCTCTGAAGTCGTTGGAATGAAGGAGAGTAGTGGGAAAGCTCCAATTCCGGGAGCGTGGGAGGGGCATTTTAAGCTGTAGATCTACCGTGACAGGTGCGTGGTCGGAAATGTGTATCATTCCTATCACTGGGTCAACTATGGAGTGGTAGAAAGTCGAGGACAGTAGGAACATGTCTATACGGGAAAAGGAATCATGGGGTGAGAGTAGAAAGAGTAGTCTCTACCTTCAGGATTGACATAACGCCAGGCGTCAAACAAGGCTAAGTGGTCTTTTAAAAAAATGGGGCCAGCTGAGGCCCGTGAGGGCGCTGGACGAGAGCCTACATGGGATCGGTCCAAGACTGAGTCCAAAACCGCATTAAAATCCCCACCTATTATGCAATGTGTAAAAGTGTATTGAAGGAGAGTCGCGTAGAGATCGGAAAAAAATTGTAAGTGAGGAGGGTGAGGGGCATATACGTTCACTAATAAATAAGTCTCTCCTAGAACCGACATCAATACAATAGAGAAACGACCTTGGATGTCATTAGCTTCGTGAAGGAATATGAACGGAAGAGATTTATTTAAGAGGATAGCGGTTTTTTTTGCTCGGGAAAGGGGCGGAAGTTTGATACCCAATCCAGGGAGCTCAGAGATGGTTATCAGGGGAAGACCAGTGGGTCTCCTGCAGGAAGACCACGTCGGGTTTTAACGTGACTAAGTGAGCAAGTATTTTTTTCCGTTTGATGGGAGAGTTCAGACCCTCCACATTCCAAGAGAGGAGTCTGAGGGAGGTTTTAAGAGTCGGCGGCTCAAGAGATGTAATGGGAGGGTCTCGAAATGACGGGGCACAAGATAGTGCCCATCAAAGAGGATATAGCATAGCCACTTCTAATGGGGGGACCAGGGCCGTCCCAGCTACAGCCCTGGAGCCCGGTGAGGGGAACGTGTGGTAAATCTGTTATCTTGATTCTAAGCGTCAATAAATTTTTTCTTTTAAACAGAACACCTAAAGGGGGTCTAGAAATACACCCAAAGTGTAACATAGACAAAAGGATCAATGGGACCCAGAGAGCAGATGTGGCCAAAGGCCACCAGTCATCTAACCACAATAAACTTGACCAAGGGTTAGAGGAAAACATTAGTTGCATCATAACAAACCAGAACCATGCCATAGTTTGAAGAACCGTAGGTAGAATGAATGTCCAGCTACAACCCTGTCAAGGCTTTCCTGTGCGTAGTCTCGTAGATGGCGTACGTGGAGGAAGGGGCGAAGTTGCCCTCTCATGGGGTTGGCCTGGAAAGCGAGCCTGGCTTGCCTCGGCATTGGAATCAAAATAATGGGTCGCTCCATTAAAATTCACTCTCAGGCGAGCCGGATATAACAGCGAAAAACTTATGTCTTTTGCCACCAATTCCGAGCATAAGGGCGAGAACGCCCTTCGTTTCTGAGACAGAGGCCGAAAAGTCCTGAAACAGTCTAAGAGGGGCTCCATTATAATCCAAGGCGTTGGCCTTATGAAAGGCTTGTAATAGTTTAGATTTGTCAACAAAGTTGAGAAGTCTCATGATGACAACGCGGGGGCGTCCCAATTGCGGGTTTAGATCAGGGCCCACCCTGTGCACTCGCTCCACAGCCAAGGGTAGGTCAAGGGCATCCAGCCCCAGTTGAGTAGGTAACCAGTTGGAAGCCCGTTCTTGTAGGGCTCGCCCCTTCACCATCTCCGGGAGGCCAATCACTCGCAGATTATTGCGATGGCTTTGATTCTCCAAGTTGTCCAATTTTTCCATCAATGTTTGAATAATCGATTGTTGAGCGTCCATTTGTGCCTTCAATGGATGAACATCATCTTCAAGGGTTGAGACCCTTTCCTCGACTTCAGTAAGCCGTTGTGCTTGTGACATCAACTGCGACAACACGGATTCAATGGTCGTGGAGAGTCGTCCGAGTTTTTCATCGAGCAAGGGGGACAACACCGCTGAGATGTCCGCCATACAGACTCAGGAGTCTTGTCGACTGTTGCCATAGGAAGGAGAGGCTGATTGAGCCGATTGCGATAAATCCAGTTGGGGGTCTGAGAGGGTCGTAGGCGGAGAGGGTGGCAGAGTCAACCGTTGAGGTGGCTTTGAGGTTACTTTCGATGTCGATTTATCCAAAGTTTTTTTGTTTGTTTTGCTGGAAGACACAAATTTCTCCATGGTGGATAAGAGGTTAGGCAATCTAAAGCTGATGCCCAGGTGTGTCTGTGGAATTTGGAGCAATAACAGGATAAGTCCTCAACTGTGCAAGGAGAGGAGGAAAATTAGGGTACCGACTCCCCCTAACCAGAGGGGACTTATAAAAATTTAGAGACAGGGTTAGAGTCTCCTCCAGGGGTCCAGGGACCAAGGCGCTGCCTCGTCGAAGGTCACCTAGTATGCATCCGTGCATCAGGTTACAGCACTGCTGGCAGGATAAATTCCAGGGGTGTGCATTCGGGATGCGAGAGCCAGCGCCCTGGTCACAAGGCAACCCGAAAGGCGTCCAGTGCGCGGGTTGTAGCACCGCACAGCAGGAATAGGGAGATAATATTAGTCAAGGTCGCCCCCTAATCAAAGGGGACTCAGAAAAATTAGGTAAACTTGCCCTCTATTGAAAGAGGACTGCAATATGAAAAAGGACTCCCCATAACTAAAGGGGACTGAAATTTTTTTTATTTTTTTTTATGTTTCCTTTGTTAAAATATGGCACGCAGGTGAAAAATTATAAGGAGTGGTGTGTAATAAAATTGTGCCATGTTAAGGTTCAGTTGGTGTGAGTCCAGAGGGAGTCTTTAGCATAATAATACTGAGCAGTAAAAGTTTTCATAAGTGGTCAATCTCGCGCTCTCGTGAAGGAGAACTGAAGAATTTCAAAGAGAACCCTGTGTTCAGTGCCTCAGGAGTCACAGGAGTAAAAAATTAAGGAGGAGGGGGTCGCCCCAGGCAATCCCTGGGACACAAAAATTAGCTCAAGGGCTAATGACAGGGCCCAACAGCTTTGGTGTAGGTCGTCGAGTCTCTTCGAGGTATAGCCGATATTGGTGGAAGTAACAATCTCCCTGTTCCGGGAGAGTTCAAATTTCGGCCGGGGATCATCCCCGTGGCTCCTGCAAGATGGCCACTGCCTTCAAGAAGCACCCGGTATGAGGGACTATCACCCCACAACCCACATGTGGACGACTTCAGGACCGGGTTACAATCCCAGTACGGTACCGTCGATTCCGGGTGCAGCTCCGCTCCGGGGGAGTCTGAAGGGAGGCCGGGAAGTGTTTGCGCGGCTCCAACAAGATGGCGGTCGCCCTCGAGGAATCCACGGAGATGTAACGCAGCCGCCAAGGTTTCCCCTTCATGTGGTAGTAATTTCGCAGCAGGGCTGTGCGTGCCGGCCCTACAATCCAGTGCCCCTTGTACAAAATAAAACAAAGTAGGGTTCCACAAGTCCGGGCCTTTGAGGTCCAGAACGATCAGCCTGGTTGCGGCCTGACGACTCCGGGGACAATAGCGCTGCGTCTCCGATATCAAATAACATCAGGGTGTAGCAATACAGCAGCAAATAAAAAGAGCTACTGTCCTGCAGTGGATACACAAAAAAAAACTGCCTGGTAGTCCCATTCCAGCAGGTTTCTCCAGAGCATCAGACAGAGCTCGAAGTAAAAGCGGCCATTTGCTCGACCCGCCTCCCGGAAGTCTCCAAAAAATCCATTTTTAAAAAATGTTTAAAAAAATAAATAAATAAATTTTAAAAAACATTTTTTTGTCTGGGTGGGGTTTAGTTAACCCTTTCGCTGCTGAGCCATTTCACGCCTCCGTGCTGAGCTCATTTTTACTGGTTTCGCTCATCATGTTTAACAGCGTTTCGAAGCCTTATTTTAATATATGACCCAGACATATTATATATCGTTCTTTCCGGCAGACTCAGCAGATTCATAATATGTCATTATTATATGTATACGTCATGTCCTATCTGTATATTATAACAAAAAATGCAATAAAATTAGAATTTTCAATAATTTACACTGTGTAAAGTGTTTTTTTTTCACATTTTAACATGCAAGCAATTGCGGTTATATTTTCTATGGGGTGCGCTTGTTAAAAAAATTAGAAATTGGGTCTCGTTACATTTTTCTTGGGGAAAATTTCACTATTTTTAACAAATGCACCGCATACAAAAATCGTTAGTGCAGCATCATTGTTCACATTATAATTGAAATGGGAACAATATTGCTGCATTAACAAATCAAACAAAAAAAACTTGTTTATTTATTTTTTTTATAATTTTTTTAATTTTTTTTAAATATTTTATTATTTTTTACTTTTACATGGTCATGTTTGGTATCATTGGAAAGGCCAAGCAATGACATCTATCTTCCCCCCCCCCGGCGTCCCGGAGTGCCAGGCTGACATGCTAGATGTCAGCCCACACCGGGGGGGCCAGCAATCAGCCAGAATCCCGGCTGATTGCTGCCTCCTGTGCTGCGACGCGCTTAGCTGTCGAAGATATATCAATTAAGAAACTTATACGAGATATAAATATAAATCGTCTATATTTCCTAGAAATTCTCCTAAATTCTTTTAATTGTATGTGTCTTGCTTTAAAAAAATATAATAATCAACAACCGGATAAAACCATATATATATTTATTACGTATACAAAAAAGTTTCAAATCTCATATCATAAACAAAGATTTATAAACAACAACAACAACATCCATCCATCAGCACATAGATTACTAGCTTCCCAATATATGTATCTCCTGTTAGTAACTGCATATATGATTAATATCTAGCTTAGCCATTTTTTCTCTAGCTAAACTATTTACACGTATAGGGAAAAATACCTCTTTATTTATTTAAATATATCTATTTATCTTCTCTATTTCAGTTAAGAACTGAGAATGGTCACTATGCCCATTAGGTTCTGTCTTTCTCTTGTGGAGGTGAATAATTAGCACGTCATTCTCCAGACATATATCTCAAATTCTCTCAGGGGGAACACATATGGTGTTATCCTCCTGCTCTCCTGGAGTCAGGGGCTTTGGCCTTAAGAAAGATATATCAGGTGTCTGGCTATTTCTGAAGTGGACTTCAATAGAATCCGGCCTTTCCTCAATCACGTGGCAGTTACGCTGAGCGTGATGGAATTGGGATCTATTGTAGCTAATTGGAATATTTACTTGGGACCAAATGACCTCATTGATAAAATCAATGATTGGATTTAACCTTTTGAAAAGGTCCATTCCAATAATTAGGCGATTTTTGGGCAGATCCACGATAAGCGTTGGATGCCGAATTACTTTATTCCCCAATTTAAAATCCAATTTAGCTGTGCGCAGAACTTTTAGAGATGTACCACTCACACTCACTAGATTAGCATTAGATTTATCTAATCTAGGCTTCCTGGTGGACAGTTCTTGAACCTGATCAAAATAATTAGATGAGACTAATGTAACCTGGCTTCCTGTGTCTAGCAGAGACATGATGTGTGGTAAATTATCTTGTAATTCTACATTCACGTAATATCAGTCTTCAATGCTATACAATTTACAGAGAAATTTAGACTGAGATATGAAATTAGGTTTTATACAGATTTTACCGACAGAATTTCCTCTTTCAGGCATGCTCTTGGCAGCTGTGCTGTCCTTCTCAGATTCAGTCTTCTCAGATTGCTCGCATTTAGGCTGGAGAGATAAAATACATTTTCCTTCTCTGGGCAGGGAAGGGGTTAAATCATCAACCATACAAACATTTGTATTAACCATTTCATCATCACTTTCTGGTAAATTGTCATGGACACTGGTTACTTCATCAGAATCATCATCTAGTCACTGGTTGGGTGGGGCTGCAGGTGTTGCATCACTTACAACCTGACCAGGGTTATTTCCAGTCATCAACTGAGTGATCTGATCCAGTTTTTCTGTCAGCACACGGAAATTTTCCTGCATTTGGCCAATACGCTGGCGTACATTATATCTCAGCTTTCTATTCGTCCTTGGGGATGAAGCTTGCGCATTCTCTGACTCAGATTCAGTTTTACCTCGGGTCGCTTCCTGTCTAGGCACATTTTCCCTTGATTTAACCCACTGACTTCTAGGTACCCATTGCTTCCTAGATTGAAATTTATTTCCTGAATTTTCTCTGGCAAACCCTCTTTCCTGATCTGGCTTCGATTTTTCTACCTTAGGTATTGAGTCTCGCACGACCTCCGCGTAGCTCTTTTTCTGGGACTCAAATTTAATGTCACCCTTTTTAACATGAGTTTCCGTTATTTCCTCAGGTGAGTTCTTCACTCTTTTCCCCTGAGTTTCTTCACTATTTTCATATACAGTAAATAGGGTCATACTCTCCTTTAGTACCCAATCCAAACCATTGCTCGGGTCATAATCTCTTGCCAAAATAACCTCTATTTTATTTGGCAATGTGTCATAAAATAATTGGATAAATTCAGGGTTTTCAAAATTTGGGTTTCTTTCAGCCAAGCTGTATGCATTTTTAAGGACTGAAAGAAATTCATGGGGGCTTTGATTAGGTCTACATTTTAGAGTTAAAATTGCTCTTTTCACAGCTAGGCTGGTGCGGTGAGGCCCAAATTCTGATTCAGAATTTTCACCTTTCCAACCTGGTGTTTAAGAGATTTTCTGGGAAGCTACCACCCTACCTGAATAGACTGCTTCCCCCAGCAGTCCCTCTTCCTATAACCTCTGCTCCAGCAACCTCCTGCACCTTACTTGCAATACCACGATACAAAAAGAAAGTGGCTCGATCCTCATTTTCCTACAGAGCACCTCAATTATGGAATAACCTCCCAAATGCCATTAAATCTTCCCCCAGTCTTAAGTCACTCAAGAGCTCCTTACTAACATACCTCAATACGGAATGCACCTTTAAACCTGCAACAAGGTGAGTATATTTCCTCCATATTTATTTTCTGTGTTAATCTGTATATTTGTGTTTTGTTTTTAATATCTTGCATTTATTAATTTGTATTTCTGTAACGGCTGTAAAAATTCAATGTTCTTCAACCCAGGACATACTTGAAAACAAGAGAAATCTCAATGTATCTGTAACCGGAGTCAGACAGGTTCACTTCTAAAACGGCGCCGGACCAGACACAAGCAAGGATTGTCCAAACACGAGTCTCTTCAGGAAAGGCGAACGTTTATTGTGTCGTCACACAAGTGCTCACACAGGATTGAATCGCAAAGAGTGAGCCCCCCTTTCACCCCGTGCAAGGGGTCTTATACCCAAAGATACGTAATTAGGTACATCCCAATTAGCCCACCTCCCGATGACACTTTATTCCACCCCACGTGGGTTAATACCTCCCATCATCAGCACAAGCACAAAGAACATTCCACATTTAACTATAAATTGATACACTTCATGTTAGTTTGACAGTCTGTGATTTGTTGTGCTGTCTTTCTCCGGGCAGTGCCTCCCTCCCTGTAGGCTATGTTTATTCAGATAGCCTGGGGCCTGGTCTGTTTTCTATGTTTTCTTTGTTCCTCTGCACATCTCAATGACCTTGCCCCATTCATAAATCTTCCTGTCTCTCCGTGCCAAGAGCCGGCCGGATTCTGCCTGGTCTTCTTGTTAGCTTTTCTAATCTACCACACATTCCTTAAATTCTATGTAAGCTCTGCTCTTCTCATCTAAATAAAATCTATTCTATTTACTGGTGAACCAATATTCTGAACAAGATGGCTGCCTGGCTCATAGTAGCAACCATCTTCCAGCCTGATTCTCCTTCATTCCCCCCTTGGCTCAAGTGTCAGGGTCTTTTTCCTGGCACTTGTAGCCATTACACTCCACTATTCTGAAACTCTGCATACTGGGGGGGCTTTCCGTTCACTGGGAACATTCCCTGTGGAATTATCAGTGGTATCTTCTGTGTTTGTGTGGGTGTCAGTGCTGTCTTGCACAGTGGCCATATGCATAGCCCTATGCGGTATATCAGTATCCCTATGATCAAGACCACTATCATGAGTATCATGGATCCAATCTGTGAGATAAATCTCAGGATCGAACCAAACCATTCTCCCATTGCTCCAAACCCACGGAGCGGATTCCAGCCTTCGGCAGCAATTCTCCTGGCTGTGCCCTGCAACTGTGCTACCTTTTCTTGGTGATCTTGAATTACCTGGTAATAGTCTGGGACTTCGTGTGTAGTGTTTCTGATGAAGGTGCAACATTCATAGTGCATTGTCATCTCACACAATCCATTCAAAGCCGCACTGATCTGCTCAAGCGCCATATCATGTATCATCTGCACCTTTCGTAACTCTCGCATTTCCAGATTCAGCAGCTGGATATCCATACTGGTTCTATTCAGAATCTCATCCATTAGATTGACATAGCTATTCAATCTCCTCATCATCTCTCCTCCCCATCCAGTCCATGCTGGCAACCATGTCCATATTCGATCCATCTTTGCAAACAACTCTCTCTTCGGTCTTTCAAACACCAGTGGGTACCTAGGGTGCAGTTCCGTGTCTGTGTTTGTGTCTTCTCCCCTTAGTCTCTGAATTGGGACCGGCTTAGCCAAATAACACATTCCCGTTATTGTTGGTGGAACCCATGTGTAACACACTCTCCCACAACACACCTGGTATCCCTCTTCTAACATGAATGGTGATAGGTGTAATGTTCCCTTTGCTAGTTCCAACATCATTCGCCTCATTCGTCTCGTCGTTTCCAGCACACTCTGCATCCCCCCAGACTCACTTGCAATTACTTCTTCTTGCTCACTCGTGAGTTTTCTGCACTGTATGTATAGCTAATTTGAGTGTCCCTCTGTGTCAATTGTGTATATGTATGATGTCCAATTGAATTTGCTTGAGTAACACCCTTCCTTCTTATGTGTGTCTCTATCTGGCCCTATTTGGAAACACCATTCTGGGGGATATATGTACCCTATTATGGGGTATCCGGCCTCATACATTTCTGGTTGTTCTCTGGGTGGCCGGAAAGAGTGTATTGTGATATTCCCTGATGCAAACATACTCAGGTTCATTGGAACAGAAGCAAATGGGATATGAATTGTCTCTGGGTGCATTCTGCTGCACACCCAACATGCTTCCTGCCCAGATTTCTTAGCATAGTCATATTTAAATTGCACAAGTAAATGTCCTCTTGGCAATATCTCGGATGATATTTCTCGTTTTTGTCTCCACATGGTACGGTTCTCCATCACCGGGTGCGTACCATTCCAGATATGGGAAATATCCACTTTCCCCACATTGCTTGTACAATTGGGGCATGCTCCACGTGAGAGTCCATAAATCAGATTAGCAAGATATAAAATCAGCACCACAAATGCCCCGAATGTCAGAATTCCTTGGGCAATTCTTTTCACAGTCACATAAACCCAATCCCTCCCCACCGGAATTTCAAAAGTAAAGAACATTTCTGGATGATCAAGGGTGGGGGCCGGGCCCCTAAAAAGCACCCTGTGGGTATCCCCCGTTGGCGGGTGGTCAGGACCTGTGCCCATCAAAACACCCACTTGCTGATCCTCTGAATCATCGGGGTTAGGATCATTTAGGTGCTCATGGCTGTGGTCTTTGTCAGCTTCAGCCTCAGCGGGTTGGTCTCGTTGGTAACGACCTTCCATGCTGGCTCAGGACTGGCTGCAGCTGCTTTTACTCTGGAGTGATGTATCCACGGGACCACCTCGGCAACCTTTACTGCTGTAGGGGTTGATAACAGGACAAGATAAGGACCTCTCCATTTTGGACCCAGTGGATCATTTTTCCACTCTTTTACCCATACTGAGTCACCCGGACAATACTTATGCAGTGAAGGATACAGAAAATGCGGTATATTATCCCCCACCCAAGTATTTAATTTCTGCATTGATTTACCCAGCATTACTACCTGATCATTTAGTTTAGTTTCTCCCAATGCCCGAAGGTCCCCCCTTAGTCCATTAATCAGAGGGTTTCCGTCCAAACATAAGTTCGTACGGACTTAGCTTCAATTGGGGGGTTGGTCTGCACCTAATGTGCAAAGGACTATCGGCAGCAAGTCCAACCAGCCTAATGACGTCTCTTGGCACAGTTTGGACATCAAAGTCTTTAGGGTACGGTTCATTCTTTCAACTTTTCCCGAACTTTGGGGCCTGTAGGCGGTATGTAGCTTCCAGGTGATGCCCAGTAGCCGGGCAAGTTGTTGCAAACAGTTCTGGATGAATGCGGGGCCATTGTCTGACCCTATTCGAGTGGAAGCCCGTAACGTGGTATTATTTCTTTCATCAGACTCTTTACTACTTCTGTAGTCTTTTCAGTTCTTGTTGGGAAGGCTTCCACCCATCCTGTCAAAGTGCACACCATCACTAGTAAATATTTGTATCCTTTGCAGGGTGGCAGCACTGTAAAGTCTATTTGTAATGATGCCATTGGGGATAGCCCGATTGGCTGTTTCCCTGGGGGTTGAGATGGGCCTGTTCTCGGGTTGTTTTTGGCACATGTTACACACTGCTGAGCTGTTGCTTTGCAGATTGCTGACAATCCTGGTACGTAGAAATGTGGCTCCAACTGTTGCTCCATCATTTCTCTCCCTCCATGGGTACTTGCGTGAAGTGCTCTTACGATTTCAGGAGCCAGTGTTGCTGGTAGGACTATTCGTCCATTCTCCATCTGGAACCATCCATCTTCTCCATACCCTCCGGGTTCTTCTGTCAGCCACTTCTTTTCTTTCTCTGAGTACACAGGTGTCCATTCGCTCAGTGGCGCCGGTAGAAGTGCAGCTACCACTGGTTTTGGTTTGTATCGTGCCAATTCTCCATGATTTCCCCAGATGAATTCTTCTTTTGGGAAATAGTATCGCCATGCGAAAAATAACAAATCTTGTCTGTCTTGTGAATCTCTTACTGCTGGTATGAAAAAGTTCATTGCACTTTTCTTCATTCTTGGCAGTCTGTTCTTGATAAGGATCTCCTTGAGGAAGAACCTCACCAGTGGGACTTGATATTCTTCTGCTCCCAATTCTCCCAGACTGTGCAGTATTCGTGTGATTCGTAGATTATTGTGAGGATTGATTGTCAAATTTTCAAAACGTGACGCGAAATTTTCTGCTCGTTCAACTTCAGTTGTTTCTTTGTCTTCCTCCTCCCCACTATTTTTACGCCGAAGAATTTCAGCATCATTTTGTAGGCTCTGCGCAGTCTTTGCTGAACTTCTGAGGTGTTAACCATTAGGCGTGTCTCTTGCGGATTTAGGGGAGTAGAGTAGAAATTTCGGCCTTATGTCCGAGTTGGGAAAAGCCATTGGATATAATCATGATTGAGTTCTAATAGTTCATAATCATCTTGCCATTTGTGCAATATTATTTCAATGAACTCGCCGTGGGGTTCAAACTTTCTCAAATTCATGTAGAACTCGTAATTTGGCATAGAGGATTGCGGTTCTTGCTTGCAGATCAATACTTTAGCTTTGTCTTCTGCTGGCGGTGGTGGTTTTGCAGCTGCTTTTGCGGCCTGGTCCGCGCGTCTGTTACCTTTTGGAATTTCATCACAGCCTTTTTGGTGGCCACGACAGTGCATGATGCTGACAGCACTTGGTTTCCACACTGCTTCCAGGAGGGCCGCGATTTCAGCCGCATATTTGATTTGTTGTCCTGAAGACGTGAGTAGGCCTCTTTCTTTATAGAGTGCCCCATGTGCATGGACTGTCATGAAGGCGTACTTGGAATCTGTATAGATATTTACTCTTTTGCCTTCAGAAATTTCAAGGGCTCTGGTTAAAGCTGTTATTTCAGCCAATTGTGCAGATGTATGGCCTGGCAGTGGCTTTGCTTCGATGACTTCTTCTGTTGAGACTACTGCATAGCCGGAGACTTTCTTCCCATCATCCATATAGCTGCTACCATCAGTGAATAGCTGTAGATCGTATTTGTCTAGGGGTACGTCTTTCAAATCTGGCCTGCTACTGAACACTTCTTCCATAACTTGGAGGCATTCATGATCTGGATCCTCTTCACAGTCAGGCAGTAAAGTAGCAGGGTTTAAGGTAGCGATGAGGTCCAAATGAACCCGTGGATTTTCACACATCATGGCTTGGTACTTCGTCATCCGGCTGTTGCTGAACCAGTAACCTCCTTTCACATCCAGCAGAGCCTTGACAGCGTGGGGCACCTTGACATGAAGAACTTGTCCAAGGGTCAGCTTGTCTGCTTCTGCTATCAGCATTGCGGTGGCAGCCACTGCTTTCAGGCATGGGGGTAGGCCGCAGGCCACAGGGTCGAGTTGCTTGGAGAGGTAGGCCACAGGCCTCAGCCATGAGCCAAAGGTCTGGACCAATACTCCTGTCGCTGTTTGATTATGTTCATGTACGAACAGCTGGAAAGGCTTGCTATGATCTGGCAGGCCCAGTGCAGGAGCTTCCATCAGCAGAGTCTTTAATTTCAGGAACGCTGCTGTTTGCTCTTCTTCCCAATGAAAGGGGTCTAGTTCTCCCCCCTTGGTGGCTTGATGAAGCGGCTTGGCAATATCGGCGAAGTTGGGGATCCACAGGCGGCAGAAGCCTGCAGCTCCCAGGAACTCACGGACTTGTCTCCTGGTCTTTGGTTGGGGTATGCGGCACACCGCTTCTTTTCTTTCTGCCCCCAGTGCACGTTTGGTACCTGTTAACTGGAAGCCCAGATATTTTACACTGCGTTTACATATTTGTGCTTTCTTTTTAGAAACTCTGTAACCTGCTTGGCTTAGCAGATGTAGCAAGGCTTTTGTGGCGGATAAACAGTCTTTTTCTGTGGGAGAGGCCAGTAACAAATCATCAACATATTGGAGTAGCACTACTTTGTCTGGCTGAGCGTTGAAGGCGAGGAGATCTTGGCTAAGCGCGCACCCGAAAATCGTGGGCGAATTTTTGAAACCTTGAGGGAGGCGCGTCCACGTCATTTGATGGCGCGCCCCCGTGGTAGACTCTTCCCACTGAAATGCAAAAAGGGGCTGGCTTGCTGGAGCCAGACGGATGCAAAAGAAAGCGTCTTTTAAATCGAGCACTGTGTAATATTGTGTATCTCCGGGAATTAACGCCAGTAAATTGTATGGATTAGGAACCACAGGGTGTAATGTTACTGTGGCCTCGTTGACAGCTCGTAAATCTTGGACAGGGCGGTACTCTTGTGTGCCTTCTTTCAGTACTGGCAATAGGGGTGTGTTCCATGGTGACACTCAGAATTTTAATATGCCGTTATCTTTAAGTCTCTGTAAATGTATTTGTATATTCTGCTTGGCTTTTTGTGGGATATGATATTGTCTTAGTGCCACAGGCGTTGCGCCGGGCTTTAATTCCACATATACCGGGGGTATGTTTATGGCAAGTCCTGGCGGGTTTTCCTCCGCCCATACCCCAGGAATTTCGAGGAGTAGTGCATGCGGATCCGGCGCGGCAGGCAGAGTAGGTGCCGTGCGCCATTCTTCCTCCCTTGGCATAACTACTGCAATTTTCACAGATTGTGGATTGTGCGGACTGGCTGGATTATGCTGCCGAGCAGAGCCGCCACTCTCGGGCAGGTCTAATTGAGCGTGACCCCCGGGAAGGAACGTAATTTGGGCTTGCAATTTGCACAGGATATCCCGCCCCAGGAGTTGGATGGGACATTCGGGCATATACAAAAATTCATGTTCAACATTATGCCCACCCACACTACATTTTCTAGAAGCAAGAAAAGGATATTTGGCAGACACTCCCATTGCTCCCATAATATCAACCTCATTTCGCATTGGAGGTGCAATTTGTTTAGTTACAACAGAATATTCGGCACCAGTATCAACCATAAAAAACTTCATCTTTATTTCCCACTCTCATTGTGACCGTGGGCGTGGCTACCGAGCGGGATGGGCCCAGGTCCCCGTCAATATGCATCCTGCCCTTCAAATGATGTCCCCGCCAGTCCCACAAACCCCGCTCCATTCCCTTCACTTCTTTCATACCTTCCGTCTGTTACCTGGCCATTAGGGGCTTGACCTCCCGCCTCCCCAACTTCACCCTGTCCCCCAAATTTAGCCAAAAATGCAGGACAGTCGTTTTTCCAGTGACCTTCACCCCGGCACCACGCGCACTGATTGGGTCCTAGGGGTTCCCTAGGGGCTCCCCTACCTCTTCCTCTAGCCCCCCTACCCCTTGCCCTCCCTCTGTCTGGGCCACCTCGTCCTCCACCATTCCCCATGTATCCAACCACCCCGGTATGTCCCTTCTGTTTCTTTATTTCCTCTAAATCCCGGTTATGATACACCTTATTAGCGATCTCAACTAACTCGCTAATACCTTTTCCCAAAAACCCATCTATTCTCTGTATTTTGTTCCGTATATCCCTTTGTGACTGACCCACAAACGAAGAGTTAATTAACCTCTGATTCTCCGCCGCTTCAGGATCAATAGGACTATACATCCTGTACGCATCCAGCAATCTCTCTAGAAACGCACTTGGGGATTCCTTAACCTCTTGCACCACATCTGCTATTTTTCCCATGTTTGTGGGCTTCTTCCCTCCCGCTTTAACACCCATAATTACAGCGGTTCTGTATGTCTGCAGATGGGCAACTCCTTCAACTGTATTGTACGGCCATTTAGGATCTGTTTTGGGGTAGTGTTCCTCTGCCCATGCTTCTGGATGAGGTTTAGCATCTGCTACGGCTTGGGCAAGTAAAATCTTTTGCGCGCTACTATTTATTCGGGCTCTCTCCTCTGTGGTGAACATTGTCAACATTAATTGCTGACAATCTGCCCATGTGGGGTTATGTGTGAGCATAACTGACTCTATCATACTGGCCACTGCTGCGGGATTTGTGGAATACAGTGGTGTGTGTGTTCTCCAATTAAAAAGATCCGTTGTCGTGAACGGGACGTATGTGTATTGCATTGGCCCTGGATTCCCATCCGCCAATGGGGGGCCTGGCACCTCCCGCAAAGGCAACTGCATAGCACTCTTGTTAGGATTGTGTTGGTATGGCTCCCGGTGTTTATATATATTATTCGCTGCGCGTGTGGTAACTCCCTGGTTCTCATCCTCCTTTTCATCATCACCATTCCCGTGGGGCACTAATTTATATACGCTCCCATCAGGCATCTCAATCTTCTCTGGTGGAGCCTCTCTGTCCCCTCCACCCGCTGCGCCCTGCCCTTCCTCCGCAGCCACATGGGACGGAGCAGAGGGAGCTGACCGAGACACAGCAGCTGCCCGCTCCCCCCTCTCCGCCCGCGCAACCGCGGCATTCAGAGCTTCCCTAGCTGCCCCATAACATGATGGATAGGACGGGGGCAGACCATCACTCTCTTCCGGCTGTTCTACCAACACCGGTCTCCCTCTCTCCTCACAATTTGGGGGGTCCTGCTTCTTATTTTTCCCTGCAACCATTATAAAATGACTTTTATTTTTAATACAATATCTCCATATATCTATATACGGGTACTGTTCAGGATGTCCGTACTGCTCTGTGACTTGGGAATGTACCTTCTGTACCAACTCCGGGTCCATTGACCCCTGCTCTGGCCATCCTGGGACTAATAACGGCCACACAACTGTACACATCACTTTTAGCTTTTCTTTTGTCAATTCTACACCATAGTCATGAGTTTTATATAATGCATCGAAATTTCGCACCATGTATTCTAGGGGCGTCTCCCCCTCCTTTACCTTCTTGGGCTTTGATGACCCGTTACTCATTGTCACTCCTGAAAACAGTACCTTTTGCTATACAGATATATTATTTCAACAACAGTTAAAATCTACAGTCTGATACTTCAGCCAACAATTCGTTTGTGTCTGAGGCGCTTCCCCCTTCAGTAGCCGACTGCAGTCGCCTGAGCCGGAAACGTACGTTCGGGGTCAACACTCGTATTTGCTTCCTCGCGGAGCGAGTAGACGCACGTTCACTCACAGCACTCGAGTCAATTCATTCACAGCACATACCGTATCAGATACTTTCAGCACAGAACAGAACATAAAACACTTCAACTCTTTCTACTAGCCGAGGGTGCATTCCCTCCTTTGTGGCTCCTTATACCCCGTAATTTGAACTCTAACCCTTGACTGCGTGTGACTATGTGCACCCCGTTCTTTGTCTACACTTCCGTCTGCAATTCCAATCTGCCTTATGGATAATCTACCCACTCAGCACCACTATCTCTGCAGCTACCGCTGGCTCCACTATGAGCCCTTCTCACTACACGGCGTACACACTAGGCACTGACTCAGGCTCTCAGCCCAGTCACAGAAAATCCCTCCTCCTTTCCCTTTTACCCACGTGGCGAAGCTCTGTTTACAAACACTAAATGACTTATGCAACTCCATGTGGCTACCTCCTCCCTCTCTTACAGAACTACACTTTGATTGGCATTCAATTCCCCCGAATCCAGACACCCACTAGCCACTCTGGCTCCTTAGCAATGTCAGTGCTATCAGCGGCGGGCTAGATATGCCAATAGGATGGTGGCCATCGCATCCTCTTATCCGTCTATCTCAGTCGGACGTTTCCCTTAGATACCGGTATCTCCTTTAGACATACAAAACATAGAAGACACGTTACCTATCGCCGGCGCTGCTCGCTGTTTCCTCAGACTCAGTGGTGTCCCAGTTCCCGGGTCAGGGGTCCGTTTGGGACGAGACGAGGTCCACTGAACAGGAAATCCTGCTTGGCGCCTGCAGATGTCAGCTCACCTTCAACGGACGCCCAACCAGCGGGATTCTCATGCACCTGCAGTCAATATCACCGCACTGTGTTCATGCAGCCATTGCCTGTGTCCTGGCAAGGGCCCGTTATCCCGGCTAAGAGCCCTGGAAAAATACTTTATAAATAAATAAATATAACATACTCAATAATAAAATTTATTAACCGGGAGGGGTATCTCATTGATCCTATAATAATGAGTGATCAGTGTAATAGCACAGTACTGTAGTACCTGGGAGCTATAGGATTTACTAGTATTTATTGTCACTTATAAGACCACAAATCTAGCTGTAATGCCCAGAGGCACAGAGATTACTGCTCATGGATACTGCACTAAAAGATCCATCCATTGTTGATAGCATGTATCAACCTTGAGTGCTCACTATTGTTGCAAGGTAAGGGTAAAGGAATTACAGATTTCAGATCCCTTATATGAACGAGTTAGTAACTCAAGGTTTTCCTATGTTATTTACAAGTCATATAAAACGTGATATTGGTGGTTAAATACTCTCAGCCAATATCACCTAGTATAATGCCATGTGCAACTCTTCTTGCCTCCTTGATATCAGGCCCATACTAATCCACGGAGTATAACATGCCTCCTTGTATTGGGCGGTGTGTAAGGGAGGCAAAATACAGCATCTGAACAGGAGGACAAAACTCGTGCAATTTTAAAGCACAAAACAGTGGGACCGCTCACTCAGGCCAATAGTGCAAAGCCTCCTTGTGTGGGGCAATATACAACAAAATAGTAAAGAAGCCCCCTCGGTGGCACAAACACCCAAGGTGCGCTTCCCTGTTGTGTGCGCACCAGTTTCCTGATCAGTTATTATAGGATCTAATGAGGTACCCCTCCTGGTTTTTCATTGATTTTATTATTGAGTATGTTATATATTTCTAATAAAGAATTATTGTTTATTTTGCTGTGTTGTCACCACATGATTAGGCATGGTTCTCAAGCATAATCATTTTGTTTTTTTAATTATCTGTTTACCATCAGACTTATCCATATATTTATCACGTTTTGTTCCCACCCTTTTGATTCCTCCCATTAAGTATGTTCGGGAATGTCCCAGGTGTGGAAGTCCTAGTTAATGACATCACTCAAGGATGCCACTGTTCCTATAAAATGCCTCCCAATGCACAAGGTGCTTTAGTTGGGTGTAATGACTCTCACGCTGCCCATCAAGACTCCCGCCCTGACCGGCCTTTGGTTAGTCTTTGCGTTGGACGATCGAGTTGAATATCCGCTTTTTAAAATGGATAGCATGAATATATATATTCACATACAAATATTGTATATTGCACTGAAAAGTGAAAAATCCACACATCCTTCAAAACAGTATACCTGGCAAGGTAATTAAATGTTGCTCTTTTAGTTGACCTATGGTCATGGTTTCCTGACCAGCCCATTCCAAATGGACACATTTCCTGGACATACCTAGCAATTCTCACAGCTCTTTGCATGAGATCTGAAGTATTTGATTATCAGTAAATCCTCTCCACATCTCGATGAAAAATAATCCCTTCTGACTCAAATCTAATTTTTTTTTAAAACTCACCTCTTGGCCACCTTGCACTGGAAGCATCTAGATTAGGGATTTCAAACTCCGACTCCCAGATGTTTGTGGGCTACAATTCTCAGAATTCTTTTAATACAAGAAATGGCCCAGGAATCATGGGAATTGCAAATCAGATAGCTCTGAGTCGGACCAACTTCAAGATCCCTGATCCAGATCTTGAGCTGATGATGATTGACGCATTGCAGGAGATAGAGATGTTTGGAGCCCTGCATCTCCAGTTACTTATCAAGTGAGATATCATTGGAAAGATCAGAGTCTCTCCAATAACACTAAACATGATCATGTATAACATACATATAACAGAAATAAATTTGAAGAGAAATTCGTTGTTTTTTTTAAATTTTGGTTAAAATTGACGGTTATGAAATATGCTATAACAGGATCTCGATTTCTGACTTTTTTATTTTTCTTTTTTTTTCAAAAAGCATACCATCTAGAATATATTACTACAAAGATTTGGATGATAAAAAGTGGGAAGATAAAACAACATGATGAAAATGATTGAAATTTGAATATAAATTACCCGTTTTGTCGACATTTTCTGATATTGCATTGTGATGTGACATACCATATACACATACTAATGATGAGGTTTTGAATCTGCTGAGTCTTCCCGAAAAAAAATATACATAATTTGTCTGGGTCATATAATAAAACCTGACATATAAGCAAACAAATTATAAAAACTAGCTCAGCACATTGGTGAAATGGCTCAGAAGCGAAGAGGTTAACTTCAATGCATCTAACCGCCAGAGTTGACTTGACAAGGCTATATCCTGGATACATTCAAAATCTATACACCTCTATAGTGTGTATACTGTATGTCCAAGCCTGTGTGTATGTCTCTGGTGTGTGTATATAATATATATTAATATAATATATATAGTGGTATAAAGGCACTGCGCAGACAGCCAATCAGGTTTCTTATTGCTTTTATTTCTGCAGCATATAATTTCTTTACAGGTTCACTTCACCAAATAAATCATAAAACAAAAACCTACTCCACTTCTTGGGAGACTAACTAAACAACACAATTTCTCTCTAACAGATACTGGCCAGCTAAGCTGGTTCCCAGTCAATCAAACAGTGTACCTTTTTTGGCATATAACGTTTTGGTTCCCTCACCACCCCGCTCCAACCTCCTCTGTCTCTGGTCAGCTACTACTGTGCTAATCCTAGCAGGTTTATATAGGGCTGGACACCACTTAACGAGCAGCAGTTGGGGCCACTTACAAGCTTAATCAGTATGACTGGTTAACTCTGTAAGGGAAAGACAGCTTCTTCCATCTCCCTGCTTACATACCTACCCTCAATCAGTCTGCCCCTAGTGACCCTGTCACTATATATATTTATATATATATATATATATAGTGGTAAGGCCACTCAGACAGATTCTGGAATTTGGAAGGTATATTGCTTTTATTGCAATCAGAAAAAAAATCTTTAACTATAGGATATACTGTTCCTTTAAAGCCAAAAGCAGCAGCAAAAGAAACCAGAACTACTCTAGGAGGCTAACCAGTAGTTCCCTGACTACTAGTTACTGGGCCAGCTATCCTGATCCCTAGTAGAAACCAAAAAACACAAGTCTTTAACAGTCTCTGTATATTTGTGTTTTAGCCAACCGTTTTCTGTATTATCTAACCACCAGTCTCCAAATCCAGTCTGTGTCTTCCCCTGCTCTCTTAGAGCTACTATAAAGGATCAGGGATCAATGAGCTGCAGGTGTACCTGCTGCCAGTCAAGAGGCTTAACCCCTTACTTACCGATGCGGGAATGTTGCCTTATCCAGCCTTCTACTGTTGTATCTAGAATCCCATACTCTGTCACAGTGTGTGTATGTGTGTGTGTGTGTGTGTGTATCTCTGGTTGTTTGTATACAGCTGTATATGTGTATGAATGTGTATCTGGGTGTGTACCTCCCAAATGTCTCTATTTTCAGCCCAAATCCCTGTGTCCTCCTTTTTTCCTAATGTCCTTTTTTTTAGGAGTTCCACCATATATCCATGGAGTGCAGGTGTATAACAAACCTGCAAAGCTATAAAAATGATGTTAGAAATTGATCTGTATAAATAAAACACATTACCGCTGTTCTAAATTACATTTTCATTGACATAAATGGCCCAATAGGTAATTATGCTATCTAAAAAGTTTGGGAATAGCCCAGTTTCTGAGCCTGTCACCAATGGCTTCCCCAGATGGTATGTGTGTATGTGTATAAAACTATGTATGTGTTTGTATCTCTGCGATATATGCCTGTCCCTGTTACTGTGTAGGGATGAGCCGAACACCCCCATGTTCGGTTCACATTCGAACTCGAACAATTTTGAAAGTTCGAGTTCGAACTCGAACACGAACCGAACTCAATGCAAGTCAAAGGGACTCAAAAGTTAGATTTTTAGAGTGCCCTCCAAGAGGGCATATATGCAGGATATTTGCCATAAAAGGTGTATGGGGGTCCGGGTAGTGCCATGGGGGACAGGAAAAGGACAAAAAGTAAAAAAAAAAACATTTTGTAAAGGGACAGTGAGTTTTCCATGAAATAAGGGTTAAAAATAAAAACGAAAAATTCCTCTAAATATCGTGCCTAGGAGATCCCCATAACCTGCCCGTGAAGTGGTGGATTTGTAGGATGTATAGAAACATTTAAAAACAAAAAAATTACGTTTCAAATGACGGTAAACGCTTTTCCTTTAAACTATTCATAAACAACTGCTTGGGGCGGCAGTCTGTATTGAAAGCGGAGACCTTTTAGGACACGCAGAACAAGTTTAGTGATTTTTTGGCTAAATTATGGTGAAACTTATGCAGGCTTTGGATGAAAGTAACAATAGGTGCTTTAAAATTGGGCCTTTAGTGTCGGCAACAGTGCCGTCACACCGTAACCCCTCTATTGTGGAAGAGTGCAGGTTTGGACCCTGCGAATCAAAAAATTAAAATGATATAAATCTGTTACAGGCGTCAGTGCACCCAAATAATGTGCCTTTCATGGCAGCAAGTGCCTTCACACCGTAACCCTTTTGTGGTATTGTGGAAGAGTGCAGGGTTGGACCCTGTGGTCCAATATTAAAATGATATGAATCTGGTAATATAGGAGTCAGTGGCAGTGCACCTAAATATTGTGCCTTTGGTGTCAGCAAGTGCCTTCACACCGTAACCCTTTTGTGGTATTGTGGAAGAGTGCAGGGTTGGACCCTGCGGTTCAAAAATTTAAAATGATATAAATCTGGCACAGGCGTCAGTGCACCCAAATAATGTGCCTTTCATGGCAGCAAGTGCCTTCACACCGTAACCCTTTTGTGGTATTGTGGAAGAGTTCAGTGGTGGAGGTTTTGTGAATGCAGAAGACATCCCCGATCTATTCCGTTACGTCAGCATCAGGGGATTGATAGCTGCTGATCCAGGACTGATTCATTTTTATAAATGTCACCCGGTCTACAGAGTCGGTGGACAGACGCAGTCTTTTGTCTGTGACAAAACCTCCAGCGGCACTGAACGTCCTTTCAGAAAGCACGCTGGATGAAGGGCAAGCAACCTAGTAGCTTATACAAGCAGCTTTCTGGAGGCGTGGTGGATGAACAAGCTCCAGCACAGAGCCCCGTCTTGGATCCCTCCCAGCTGCAATCAGAGTTACCCAGTGTGCCGTGAAGGAAATGTAACGGCCCTGTCCATGCTTGCTGGACCACATGTCTAAAGTCACATGCACCTTGCTGTTGACTGCCTTTCCCAATGACTCAATAACATTGTCTTCTACGTGCTGGTATAGTGCTGGAATGGCCTTCCGTGAAAAGTAATGGTCGTTTTGAAACATGCCACTGTGGTACAGCACATTCAGCAAATTCATGGAAGAGAGCAGAGTTCACCAGCTGGAAAGGCAGCAGCTGCAATGCGAGTAATTTTGCTAAGCTGGCATTTAGACGCTGTGCTTGGGGATGGTTGGGACTATATTTTTTCTTACGCTGCAGCAGCTGGGGCAACGTAATCTGACTGCGTAAATCTTCAGATGATGGGATGCTGTCACATTGTGAGGAAGGACCTGGTACATCCATTACTGTAGCATCATCCCTGTCAGTGGAGGTTGGAGTCAATTACATGGCAGGACATATAGTGGGGATAGAGACAGGTGAGGAGGACCTACGCAAAGTTTTGCGCCAACGGGATGTGTGGCACTTGTTCATATGTCGCCTCAAGCACGTGGTACTCAAGTGTCCGGTATCTTTCCCACACTTAAGCCTCATCTGACATAGATTCCAAATAGCAACGCTGCGCTCTACTGCACATTTCTTAAAGAACTCCCAGACAACAGAGTTCCTGGATGTGTGCTTTGAGACAACAGCACTCTGCACCTGAGCAGCTCTGACATCTGATGCCTTGGACTGGTTAGTGCTACGGTTGGACATAGAGGACGTTGTGCCTCGTGTTTGTTGTGCCTCCTCCTCACTTGACTCCTCTGTTCGATCAGACACCCAGGTGGAGTCAGTGACCTCGTCATCATTGTCATCACCCCCTATCTCCTCGTCACTGGAGCCATCTTGGCAGTATGCTGCAGCTGGTGGGGCAACATGAGTGCCAGTTATTTGTGTGTCACTGGCAGCCCCTTCCTCTAGGTTCATTATACTCCCTTCCTCAACCTCAGAGATTGAATCAGAGCACTGTACTTGCTGCGCATCCTCAAGCAGCATGTCACTGTCATTGTAGTCAAACAATTCAGCTGACTCCTCCGTGTGTGATAGTGAGGCTGCGGCAGGAGTAGCTGTGGACATGGAGGCTGCATTAGATGCTTTGGCAGCTGAGGTGGACTGTAAAGTACTACAAGCCTGGCTGGCAGAGGACTCGGAGGATGAGGAAGGCCTGGTTAGCCAATCCGCCAAATCCTCTGTATGTTACTGCTGCTTAAGACGGCCAGCACCAGTTAGAAAGGACAAGAGTGCCCCTGCAGAGGATGCACCACGTCCACGACGACCAGAGGCACAGCCTTCCGACACAGAGGCTGCTTGCCCTCTTATCTGTGCCTGGGAGCGTCTGCCTGTCCTTTTTGGTCTTTCTGACATGGTGAGTGATATATAGATTAAATATATACAGAACTCTGATTCAACTCTGTTACAAAAATTGGAGATATGCTGCAGAACTCTGATTCAACTCTGGTATAAAGATTAAAGATTTCCAGAACTCTGGTATAACTCAGTGAGACACCCTGATAGCTGGCAGCCAGTGACAAGGCACAGATTACAATTCCCAGAAACCTCCCTATAAATCAGTGAGACCCCCTGATGGGTGGCAGTGACAAGACACAAATTACAATTACCAGAAACCACCTACAAATCAGTGAGACCCCCTGATAGCTGGCAACAGTGACAAGACACAGATTACAATTCACAGAAATCTGCTAGAAGTATGTGGGACCCCCTGATAGCTGGCAGTGAGAAGACACAGATTACAATTCCCAGAAACCTCCTATAAATCAGTGCGATCCCCTGATGGGTGTCAGTGAGAACACACAGATTACAACAATTCCCAGATATTTTGTAGAAATGAGACCCCCACAATTGCTGTTGGCAGTGAGAACACAAAGATTACAACAATTCCCATATATTTTGTAGAAATTACTGACCCCCCAAACTACTTGGTGGCAGTGAGAACACACGGATTATAACAATTCCCAAATATTTTGTAGAAATTACTGACCCCCCAAAATACTTGGTGGCAGTGAGAACACACGGATTATAACAATTCCCAAATATTTTGTAGAAATTACTGACCACCCAAAATATTTGGTGGCAGTGAGAACACACGGATTATAACAATTCCCAAATATTTTGTAGAAATTACTGACCCCCAAAATAGTGAACACACAGATTAGAACAATTCCCAGAAATATTGTAGAAATGAGACACCCCCAGTAGCTGGTGGCAGACTGGCAGTGAGAACACACACTAACACAACAACAATCTCCTCTCAAACACGTGCTGAAGCGCTGTGTGAATCCTTATATAGTGTGCTGCGGGATTTAGCTCTGTGAGCCCATGATCGGGCAAAATTTGCCCAATCAGGACTCTGAGCCGTGATTGGCATAGTCTTGAACCTGTCTTGCACCTGACCTGTCATCAGGTGCAAGGCTGTAGCCAATTTCAAGCTTCAGGCCAGTGGAAAAGTGCATTGTGGGCGAACATGCGGCGAACACGCGGAAATGTTCGTAGTTCGCGAAAATGCGAACAGGCAATGTTCGAATCGAACTCCGAACCGAACGGCTGTGAACTGTGAACCAAACACCAGAAATGGCAGAGTGTCCCTCCCGAAATCTGCGTATGGCTCTACCCTGAAAAGGCCTTAATGAAAGTTTAAATTCAGGATTGAAATGAGTGATTAGGAACTTTGATCTGCAATGTTTTTTTTATTAATAACTGCTTCGTTATCTCTGATCTGGATGACTTATTGAATTTTTAATGCTTTGCACTGCAATATTATTTCCGTTTGAAAGATTAAATATTTAAGGGAAATTAGTTTAATTAATTTTGACACCTGGTCAATGAATATTTGGACATAACATTACATCTCAATATTTCAAACAGATTGAATATACTATGTTTCTACTGGCACAAAGTCAAAAATGAATGTCTGAACTGCAGAAACATCTATTTGGAAATGTTTGATGAACATATTTTGTTTTGTTACAACTTTTCTCTGTATAGTTTACATATGTGTTAAAATCTTATTCCAAATTGTATCAAAAGTGTGTATGATAGGGCTACATGGTATAAGCATAAGGGCACTTGAGCCGGTAGTGGCAAGTCTAGTAAATAAAAACTCCGGCACAAGTCATAAATTCTCAGCTGCTCCCTATTCCTGGGATTGCGTAGTGCCTGCCAAAGGACAACAGAGAACTATTTGTTCTTTTTGTTCTTCACTCTATGCAGAAAGGACGCAGTGGCTCATACCCTCTTTTTCACCACACCAAGGAATCAGAGGTTTAATATAGAAAATGTAATCTGTTTTTTTTTCCATGCCAAGTGATATTGCAGATGGCAATTTTACAAAACAACAATTTTTGGAAGACACAATTTTTTTTATATTGCAGCTCCAAGAAAAAATAAAATTAGCAGCATGACAGTCGCCCATCATTTTCCAAACTCTACTTTTGAACTTCCTATATAAAGCATACCCCTTCATAACTAACCCATTTCCTAGTTTTTAGCGTTTTGTGTCTGAGGTCTTTTGTGCATTTTCGATGTGTGTTTATTCCATTTAAATTTTTCAGTTTTCTGATTAGGTATCCACATTCAAATTATGTATTGCTTTGTAATGGACAATTAGGGCTCTTCTTCGATACCCTATGATATACTTTAGACAACATTATTTAGGCTAAAAAAAAAAATCTGCATGTATGTATATTTTGTTGTATCCCCAGACCAGGTCTGTCTTTTGCTATGCCTACTTGCACGCTCTTTGATGCTGCTGATGACGCCACTATGGCGAAACACGTAGAGTTAAAGCATATTCACTGAAATTTTCATTTTTAATCGTGACACTCTGCCCCTGACCTCCAGAGGTAAAACTGCTCCTTGAACCTGATGGTCTGCACCACTGACTGTACTGCAGAGAGCCAGCTTCGGTTCCCTTGCCAAACTACCTGACACAAGGAGCTAACCTCTTAACCTCCTACAGAGTTGCATATACAAAATCTGTTCATATATCTGTATAGGGACATATTGTCAGGACCACATCAAGGATCCTAAGGGAGAGTAACTTTGTGTTTACTTCTGCTATACGCTGACAGGGTCTCTTTTGTTTTGTGTTTTTACTGACTTGTTGTGGGCCCCCCTCCTGTTCTCCCCCCCCTTATATCCAAGGGTGGGACCTGTTTCCTTAGGACATGGTACATATCATTTTTTAAGTTACATAGTAAAAGTTAAGTTTAATTTCTGAACTGCCTTTTCTACCTCTTCCGGTACCTATTAATTTGTACACTGTTTCTTCAAGATTCATTTTGCCAGACTCACCCATCTACCCTTAGATACCATACATTCACTCTGGTTCAGGTAGCAAGCAGACCAAGAGGTGCATGATGTTGTGAGATGGAGGTGGTCTGCGATGTGTTAGAGAGCCAGCAGTAGATCCAGAGTTTCTTTGTTTGCCACCACTATTTCATACATTACACACCTGTTACATACATTACACCTCAGTAGAGTGTCGGAAACATCATTATAAACACATATCTGCAATACATGGGTGCAGCATGTCATGTGTTCACTTCCTTATTCTTACTTTAATGGTAGTGGATAGTAGCCCCCTTCCGTTCATACTATGCTATTATTCTCCTTTTATTTCCATCACTATCAGACCGCCATTACACACTCCATTACTATAAGTTCCCTACAGACCCATACCATCAGACCTCCACACTCCCATACAATCCCTTGCTATGAGACCTCCACATTGTTATGTCATTAGACTTTCCCATTCCTTTGCCATCCAATCAAACTTTCTCTCCATCAGAAATCCATAAGGCCTCCACATTCCCATGCACCAGTTCTTCTGTTACCATGCCATCAGACTCCTCATTTCATTCAAAGTAGGTGCCATACTCTTTTTATTATCTCTTTTTGCAGGTCCATATGACCCCACAGAGTTTTATTTATTTATGTGACTAACCATGCAATTAAGACGAAGTTTTTCCGGTGGCTGGTCGGCGCTCTGTTCTGCGGATCAACGGCTTTTTTCGGATCCATTCGGCGGTTTGGCAGCGGGTTGACTGATGCATTCGCCTTTTTTTCAGCTGCTTATCAGATCAATCCAATTTTTTTCCGGCAGTTCTGTGGTGGTTTTTCCATTCTATTCGGCGGTTTTTCGGATGCATTAGAGGTGGTGGGGCATATTTTACTGATATGTATTAAAGTCATATTATTGAAATCAATATACATGCAAAATATTCACTTTGAAATGAAAATACTTAGGAGACTTATTTGTAAAGCGGTGAAAGTATGGAAAATTTAAAAGGAAATGCACATTGTAGAAAACACAACCGATTTGACAGTGGGTATACCTTCAGGTCAACTTGTCTGGACTAAAATGTGTAATTCCCTTACAATGCTCAATCAATTCACCTGTAAATAGCCCTCATTTCATTATTTTCAAAATGATGTTTCACTGTCTTCTTAGTGAGTACAGTTTGATACAACTTTTAGGTCCTACACTACCAAGAGACTGTTGAAAAAAATTATCATAACATTTATTTGAAACACGCAAAGTTAATAATTCTGTATTGGGTAAAATAGAAAATTTGCACAGAAATTATTGGTCTGACATTCTGAAAAATTAAAATAATATAAATTTGCTCATTTTTAATTTTTCATGTATGCTTTAATCCCTTACAGGTTTATTGTTGATATGAAAATTTCTGATTCTTATCTTACACCATTTCAAATGAGGTCTCAGTTACCAGCATACAGGCAGAAATGGCCTTTGTGTCAAATCCAGTAAATGTGATAACGATAGATAATAAAAATGGTCAGATATACTGTTTATTGGAATTTCTAGTGATCATAATGAGATTCAAGGGGGGGTGTTTGTGAAGGTCCTGAGAACGAGCAACAGCACAATGGTCTTGTTTGTGAGACCTGAGCGGGCACCCACCGTAGAGCAGGCCATTTGTGCTGTTGCTCGTTCTCAGGACCCTCACAAACACCCCCTTGTCTCTCACTGAAATTGTAAAGGGTCATCCAGACGTGGACCCCTTGCTTGATGTGCCTAGAGGGGTGTCAGCTATACCCTCCTGACGAGGCCCAATAAGGCCGAAACGATCGTCGGGGGTTGCTGCACCTCTCGTGCAGGATGACGTCCTTGGCAGTCAGCACTGGCCACCCTTTCTGGGTGAGAGCAGGCTGATTTGCATATGGAAAATTCATCCCTGTAATGGCACAATCAAGCTAAAATCTTGTTTGTGAGACCTGAGCGGGCACCCACCGTAGAGCAGGCCATTTGTGCTGTTGCTCGTTCTCAGGACCCTCACAAACACCCCCCTTGTCTCTCACTGAAATGTAAAGGGTCATCCAGACGTGGACCCCTTGCTTGATGTGCCTAGAGGGGTGTCAGCTATACCCTCCTGACGAGGCCCAATAAGGCCGAAACGATCGTCGGGGGTTGCTGCACCTCTCGTGCAGGGATGACGTCCTTGGCAGTCAGCACTGGCCACCCTTTCTGGGTGAGAGCAGGCTGATTTGCATATGGAAAATTCATCCCTGTAATGGCACAATCAAGCTAAAATCTTGTTTGTGAGACCTGAGCGGGCACCCACCGTAGAGCAGGCCATTTGTGCTGTTGCTCGTTCTCAGGACCCTCACAAACACCCCCCTTGTCTCTCACTGAAATTGTAAAGGGTCATCCAGACGTGGACCCCTTGCTTGATGTGCCTAGAAGGGTGTCAGCTATACCCTCCTGACGAGGCCCAATAAGGCCGAAACGATCGTCGGGGGTTGCTGCACCTCTCGTGCAGGGATGACGTCCTTGGCAGTCAGCACTGGCCACCCTTTCTGGGTGAGAGCAGGCTGATTTGCATATGGAAAATTCATCCCTGTAATGGCACAATCAAGCTAAAATCTTGTTTGTGAGACCTGAGCGGGCACCCACCGTAGAGCAGGCCGTTTGTGCTGTTGCTCGTTCTCAGGACCCTCACAAACACCCCCCTTGTCTCTCACTGAAATTGTAAAGGGTCATCCAGACGTGGACCCCTTGCTTGATGTGCCTAGAGGGGTGTCAGCTATACCCTCCTGACGAGGCCCAATAAGGCCGAAACGATCGTCGGGGGTTGCTGCACCTCTCGTGCAGGGATGACGTCCTTGGCAGTCAGCACTGGCCACCCTTTCTGGGTGAGAGCAGGCTGATTTGCATATGGAAAATTCATCCCTGTAATGGCACAATCAAGCTAAAATCTTGTTTGTGAGACCTGAGCGGGCACCCACCGTAGAGCAGGCCATTTGTGCTGTTGCTCGTTCTCAGGACCCTCACAAACACCCCCCTTGTCTATCATAATAAGATTATTAGCAATGCCTTTTTCACAAAATACCCTTAGAATATAAAGAAATATCTGTATGTAGCACAATATCTGTGTATGGAAACTACAGTAACACCTTGCATCTGTACTGTACAGGGATTTTCTGTCATTATAGCCCCCTGAATCGTATTCCTGTACAAGTGAGTGACCCCAGAGCTCTCCCTGTATTCTACCCTCTCCTTGGCTATTCTATTGCAGCAGCAAAGTGTTTTAAAAGATACATTGAGGTTTAGGGTTGCTATTTGTAGCTTGTTTTATGTCTTTCCAGGGTGATTATGGAGATACAAAATTCTTTGTTTTATCTCTCTTCAGAGCGCAAATCAATTCTGCTTTAAAAACGATGTGAAATTGGCTTTGGATAATCTAATGAGTGCTTTTCAATGTGTTACAATGCAAAATCGAGTTATCTCGCTTGTGGGAGAGAACTGGTCAGAGAGTGATCTTGGAATCAGCAAACTCAGCTTTCAGGGTGTTTTGGAACTACATCTCCTATAATGCTTAGCTACTCATTATGTACGGAAATGTAGATCCACACCAACTAGAGGGCCAAGGATGCCGCATCCTGCAGTAGTGGAAATAGTACAACAAAAATGTGAAGGTTTTTTTAGAATTGCCTAGTTGTAAAGGGTACATAAAGCTAGGTAATGGTGCCAAAATAGAATCTCAATGTCTCCAATTAGAATTCACAGCCATTCCTACTATCTGCAATGCATTTAGTGCACATGAATATTTATGGATTCTACTTGTTTGGTCAAAAGAAAATCTATTCCAGCATGCAGATAATAAAATAATGAACTAATGACAAATAACCAAATAAAAACACAAAACAAGTACTCATCGAGACATGTTTGATTCTAAACAAAATCAGGCTCATTTCATATTTAACTTGTTAACGTTTAGATGTTTTATGGAAACAACAATTACCTTTTCTATGTTTAGTCGATTAAAAATTCTATTATGTCAATATTTTCAAAGGCGATAAACACATTTTCTATATACATAGGTAATTGGAAATAAATGTAATATTTGTACTACTTTTTGTTATGAATAAAAAGTAGTTTAGTTGCAAACAATAGCTTGGCTCATTTGGAAATATTCGACTTAATTAGTGCACTTATAATATAATCCATCAACAAAATCCCCTATAATTACATCTCAACCAACTGTAATGCGATTTAGTTTTTAATGCATGTCCACATTTGCATAATTTGCATGTTTTTTGACAAATTTATTATCTCAATCGTTGTTTTAGTGTTCGTCTTTATGATTAAAATCTTCCGTGGTGCATCATTTTTGGTGTAGAAATAAGAATGTTCCTAAATCATCCAATTTTTATGATAATTTTAGTTTACTTTTTATTTATACCTGCAATAAATTAATTACACAATCCATTACTAGGGATATACTAATGTAAAACAAAGCTCAAGGGTTGCCAGAAGAAGGCACAGAGCAGTGGATAAATGACACAACAGGCTGGACGATAATTGCAATGCAAGAATTTATTATACAATATTTAAGAAAAAGCGAATGCAGCTTACAGGAAATATGTTTTTCATTTTACAGGTGCCACGGCAGGATCGACACAGGGCTGTGGGAGAGGGATTTAAAGAAGGTAAGGTGTACTACACTTTGAAATACAGGAACCTGATAATAAGTGCTCACAGGATTCTTACTACTCTGGAGTCACTATAGTGTTTGGCAAACAAGAGTCCACAAACGGGTAACAAAACTTTCCATAATCCGGTTACAGTAGCCCTGAGTAGAAAGGGCAACACCCTTAAATATAGATTAAGCCAGTTCAATAGGTATAGCAGCTGTGACCTCCTACTGGAGCTGCATTAGGCTAGGGTCTCGTAGGGCACGGTACTTGGCAGAACAGTAGGCAGGGATCAGGTCTCGCAAGAATCAACCTTTCTGTGACTCTTCTGCTTTCCAGGGCATGGTACGTGAAATAAAATATATCTATTTAGTCATTTTACTAAACTAATACTGACCTGTATATACATTTGATTAAAAAAATAGGTTAAAAGTTTGAAGAACATACAAAACAGCAAATTGTACATATTTGTAATTGGTGATTTAGTCCATTACCCTTTCATTACCATGGTCGAGGATAAAAAATGTGTAATAGCTCCTACAGGAGCCCAACCTCGAGTAAACTCAATCTGGTCATATGTTGATGCTGCACTAGCAATTTTTTTTTTTTTACAGTTTTAGCTGAAATCTCAGGAAAAAAAAAGTAACAGGTTCCCATTTCTATTTTTTTTTAATAAGTATACCTCATAGAATATATCTAACCACAAAGGCATGGATGATAAAATATAAAAAATAATAATTTTACACGGTGCAGATGATTGGAAACTCAATTTGTATTACATTTTTTATTACAGCATTCTGGCGGGGTATGACGTATACATATAATAATGATGTAATATGAAACTGCTAAGTCTGTGGGAAAAAAAGGATATATAATATGTCTGGGTCCTATAATAAAACATGACTTCAAATTGAGATTAAACATGATGAGCAAAAACGGTAAAAATTAGCTCATCACACGGGGTGAAATGGCTCGGCAGTGAAGGGGTTAAAAAAGTCATGTTAATTTGTGGAATGTTCTTTTAAACTAAACGTTCTAATTTGATTGGTTTTGAAGTAACTAGGCATACACATAAATCAGTTATGATTAACCCTTTCATTTCCACACACTTTTGCTAAAAGAAAAATCTGAATTTCTATGAAACAGGAGGTACATAGTTAACATTTAAATGTAGACTAAATAATACATTATTTTGATTACAGTACGTTTTTACATTATACGGTAGTTTAAAGAATTAAATAAATGTAATTTGTGCACATTTAAATATATATTATTTATTAATTTTCCTTTACAAAAATACTCTTTGGATGAAAATGTATAGACGCTCGGGTCTTCTTTATCTTTCATACAAGGGCTTCATTATTAACACAGACAGGGAGGGACGTTATCTCAAATACAGTAAATGTGACTAAAATAGAGATATGAAAATTGGCAAATATATAGCAAATAGGTTTTTTGAAGTCATTATGATGAAATTTATAAGAAATACACCCTCCAAGAAAAAGCATTAAGTAAAAATAAATAAATAAGTCTATATATGGCGATAATGTCTGCATACTGATAGTAGAGTAACGCCTTATATTTGTGGTAGACAGTGATTGTAAGAAATATGAATATTATTTCTTCAAGTAGCAAGTGAACTCACAGCTCTTTCTCTCTGGTTTTTGAAATACAGACATAAAATGTGCTTTTTTATATCAAAGTGAAAGTGGTGACAGCTCCTTCAAGTCCTGTACCTCTATGAAGGATGACAGGATTGAAATCTAAATGAGAACTTTGTTTCTCTAAATAGAAACACAATCCAGCAAACTGTCAGTAGGATTTTATGGGTTAATTCTTTTAATGTTTTTTCAAACATTATATATATATATATATATATATAACAGGAAGAAACGTCATCTGGGCTCGTTTCTATACAGTATATATATATATATATAGTATGTGGTAAAATCCTTTATAAATAAATAAATAAATAAATGTGTCTTAAGGTATGATGAATGGGCTAATAAGGAACCTGACACATTAACCAGATATCATTCTCTCATATTATGTCTCATGTCATATCATGTCTCTCTTCATTCCCAGTCAGTAAGATCAACCTCACGCCGGGCTCATACCACCAAGGCTGGTACCCCATCGGTGCTCGTCATGACACTAGCATTCTAATTACAGCTCAATTTTTTAATCGACCTCTCCCAATTTCTACACACAAATTGCGGGATGGTGAGTGGAAATTTTGACCCCTGGCTGTACCCATACGGAACAAGGTAAATAAATAAATATATATGTTGTAGTTTCTTTACTAAGATTGCATGAATCATGAACGTAAAGATATTTAACAGAAACGTTTGCATAATACTAAATGTGAATATGTGGAATTCCATAAAGAAACCATGGAGAGTCTCTGTTTACATGTCAGCAAGAAGTCAAGCAATATATCTTTATTTAACATTTTTGCAGTACAGTCCTCTGAACACCTTGTTGGCACAAGGGCTTCGATGGATTTGAGAATCAAGGTTTGAAAATAGAGTTTTGAACAATATTGGTTAACAAGTTAAGGGTTTTAAATGAAAAGGGACTAAACATATTGATGCTATGACATTTTGAAGAAGAAACAAGGAGCAGGGCGTCAAATGTTAGGAGTGGTGGTGTCGAGGAAGGCCCAGGATTAAGGAGTCCTAAAGCCATTTAAAAGAAGACATGCATATATATGATATATATCTCTCTCCATCACCTTTTTTTTTATATATGTAGGCATAAAGAGAGTGGAAAATTCATTATCAAGGAATTCAAAATGGTAATAAAAAGAATGGAAAGAAATAATGAAAGAAAAATAAAGTGTATTTTCAGGGAATGCAAGGACTTTAAGGGATTTCAGAAATTTTCAGGGAAAGAAAAATGTTGTCTTTTGCAAACAAAATTAATTTGCATATAGGTTCCAGCCTGTGCCCCTAAAGTTGTATATTACAACCAATTTGTGAGACCATTTTGAACAGCTGGGAAATATCTTTGTCATCTATCAGAGACAATTCAAGCTGCACTGGCGGCGGCAGTTTATGTCCAGCAGAGGGTGTCAACTGTCAAACAGTGCAACCAGTACAGAAATGATGTGCTGTAGGCCATCTACAGTATTTTATACTGTATGACTACTGTAAAGTGGTTGTAAATAAACTGGGGGTTTATGGAAAATCACCTGGTAGAGAAATGCTTCACTATGCCGCTGCATTAAAATTAAAATGAACAGCTGTGCAAAATTTATCAGTGAACAATTCCTTTTTCGTCTGTTTTGTCCCTGTGGCGAATCAGTCAAAATTCATTTGTACCGCAATTCATTCAAAAACGAATTGCACATATTTTTCCTGAATTATATATTACAATAATGAAATAATTAACATGTACAGCGTGGAAAAAAGACGAGACAGAGGAGATATGATAGAAACATTTAAATACGTAAAGGGAATCCACAAGGTAGAGGAAGGGAGTATATTTAAAAGGAAACAAAGTAGCAAAACAAGAGGACAAGTCTTAGATTAGAGGGGCAAAGGTTTAAAAGTAACATCAGAAAGCATTATTTTACTGAGAGGGTGGTGGATACATGGAACAGTCTTCCAGTAGAAGTGGTAGAGGCCAAAACAGTAATTGAATTTAAGCAGGCATGGGATAGGCATAAGGCTATCCTAAACAAAAGATAAATCCAGGTAAAGTATCCATGTAATTGGGCAGACTAGATGGGCCGAAAGGTTCTTATCTGCCGACATTTTTCTATGTTTCTAACACATTTATCTTTAACCTGTTAATTCCACGGGGCATGTTATGCCATCTGTGTGACCAGAAGGCATAGCATGCCCCGTTGGCTCCCATGCCTGCCTCCCAGCCAGCATGCGGCGCACAGGCTTTTTCTGCTGTGGGAAGGCCTGAACTCCGACTGCCCCACTGCAGCCAATGATGTGCCGCGGTGCGTCAGCTAGGTAGGTGGGCCGGAGGAGTCACTTGAGAGCCACGGGGCATGCTATTACATCACTGTGAAGTTCAGACCCACCTGTCAGGCACAGTCCACCTGACTGTAAAGTGTTAAAATATTTGCTGTTTTAAATGCTAGTTCTTCAAGATAGTGCTTTTTGAATTTAGCTGTAAAATAAGTGACTGTTAACTTCCCTTTCCTTGTTCTGCCCCTTTTTGCCTTGGATACACATTTCTCTCTTCCTGAAACCTTTAATCTTAAAATATTAGCTGCAATAAAAAGTGGAATTGAATATAATATAAGTATAAGAAAATAATGAGTAACACTGTAAATTTATAGTATGTTTAATTGCTAAATAATAATTACATAGTTTAATTATGTTTTGCAGGTACTAGAGGGTTGTATTTTTTTATTATGAATTGTTTCCGTATTTTTTTTTTTATTCTGTAGGAGAATTCAGTGCATAATTATACATCACATTAATAATATGTTATCATCTTTTCCTTTTTTCTTGAGTAACACATGCTTGTATTGCTTCATATGTAGAACTACTGTAAAAGTAACAAGACCTTCTGTGTTTTAAGCAGCATGTGGAAGATCAATCTAGCAATTTGACAAAGAATAACCATTTGCTGCTGAATTAGTCTTTTAATCTGTTTTCTGCTGTTCTGGTATAATCTTTCTAATTCTGGTTAATTGCTTGTGTAAACTTGGATTAATAACTCTTTCGGCATTTTCTCATACTTTTTCATGTTTGCATAAATGAAAATGTTCATTAAAGTGAATTTCTAGTGCAATATGCAATAAAGATCTTGAAAATACTGCTTGTATTTTTCTTAACAGATATAGTCACAAGAAAGCAACATAAGGAGCCCTATTCTGGTTGAGCCAGCAATGGCAAGCTGCTGTGGGAGAAGCAATAAGTGGGAGTGTGGGAGCAGGCATCACTGCAGGATGGAGCATTTAAATGAAGCAGAAATTGCACTCATGTATATGGCCAAAGCACTCTTTGAAAATAGTAGGATGCCCTGAAACAGTCAATACTCAATCAGATTAATGAAAATCAGAAAGAGGTGCCAGGCACTCCAATGAAATTGAAGGAGCTTGAAGGTCCTTTGGCAGGATAGAGCCGGTACACAAACTACAGGGGCAGGTGGTGGGCCAGTGACAGATGGAGAACGATAGGCTGGCACTACACTCTAGGAAAAAGCAGTATTAATGCTCTTCTCAAGTACAGTCCTGGGTCGAAGAAGACGAGCATAGAGTAGAAGATAAGGATGGTTTCATCAAGGTGTAAGGGCAAAGGGACCTCATTTGGGAGGACATTACGTGGGGGGTACGTTTATCTACAGCTGTAGAATGTAATCTGAATCACTAACCCTAATCCTAAATTCAATTCTACCCCAAGTTCTGCCCCAAACCTAATCATAATTCTAGCCCAACCCTATAAACAATAATAGTTTGGGTTAGAATTGGGGTTAGAATTGGAGGTAGGGTTAGAGTTGCTGCTGTTTTTTTTTAATGTAATCTCTTTTACAGTACATTATTGTTATTTTGATCTAAATCAGAACACAGGTTCATTGTCTAGTCTAGGGGTTATAGAATAGACATCACAGACCATCGCACCTCTGTTCAGCTCCATGCTATGTCTGAATGCTACAGAATGGACTACCCAATGAGTGTAAGTAGTATAGTAATTCCAGCCCCCTAATAGTGATCAAGAAGATTCACATCATCTATGGAAAGTGCAAAGTCATAGTCTATTATTTGCAGAGATCAGGCCCCTGCATCTACTAAACCGGTAGTTGCCTTCATGGTCACTCCAAAGCGTACCAGGCTATGCGTGAGGCTATGTGTGAGGATTAATTTCATTAAGACATATATGATATCTGAATTTGTAACTGAAATTCTGGAAAGTACATTCACATAGCAATTACTGAGACATTATATTTTGGAGTTGGAATAACAAATGATCAAAAAAAAACACTTATGTGTTGCTACAGGGGTGAGGTTTCAGACCTTCTAATTACCGTGATAAAGAATATCTGTGCAGTACACTCTGTATTATTATTATTACTAAGAAACATAAATTAAAAATCTATTGTATGGACCACATACAGGGCTCTATCACCTCCTTATTGCTAGCGCTCATATAAATGAACGTTAGCAATTCGGAGGTGATCTGTGCGGAGCGCTAACGGGTTAAAAAACCTGTTAGTGAATAGTTATTAGCGCTTTTTAGCGCTTGCTTACTGTACTTTGCGATCCCTATAACATGGGGAGCGCAAAGTGCAAGCACTCAGCAATTAATCTTAGGATCACAAGGTCCTACCACAAATTACAAAGAGCTGTTGCTAACCAAAAAAGTTAACACCAGCTCTGAGTTGGTGTCTAGTGATTCCGCTGCTGCAGAAACAGTTGACAACTGCTGAAACCCCTCCCAAAAATTAAATACTCACCTCTCATCCCGCTAGGGTGAGGTTAGCGAACGCTGATTTTCCCCCTTAGCATCCTCGTTTTAGTGAAGCCCAAGTGATAGGACCCACAATGCTTATATTTTATGTGCTTTTGTCAAGGTGTGAAAAAGATATGTTTAAAAAATTATTGAAACTTACTGCTATTATGTAAAACAAAATTATTGTGTTGCATTTTAATATTATTTAATAGTTATCTAGCTATATAGATATATATGTCCATATTCAGCTGGTAACCCAGGACATGTCTTCAAATGATGGTTTGCAACCCACAGACTATCATCATTGCTGACTTGACCTGTTGGGCCATCATCCTGTCATTTCTACCATTGCTAGTTATTGAGAAGCAAATATGATCCTTGCAGTCCATTTTGCTTGCAATAGATCTGCTCATCTCATATCTTTCACTGTCTTTCATTCTCCTTTACTATATTTCACTCTCTTATTTTGTAAGTTGTGTTAACTGCAATATATGAATAGTAATAAAAAAAATTATTGGGGGAAGGAGCTGACTACTGACGGGACTGGACACACTTTGTTGAGCTCTCCTGCTGACTCCTTAAATATATTAGATTTTGGCATCCCCCATCCGCTTTGAGACCCCCACTTGGTAGATGCATTACCCTTGAGGTGGGGACCCGAGTGTGGTGACGGGTTCCGTGTCCTCAGGCTGCCGTTGGAGCCGAACTTGGGCTTCGGGTCTACTGGTGAGGCCTACCCCTGATGACCATTTTCACAGTATAATCTGACGGCTCAGCCTGGGGTGCCCTACGTACCTGCCACCCTTCAAATTGCCTTATTTCCCCAAATGGGTGATGGACCCCGACTCCTTGCCCCTTACTAAGGGGATGCTGGCTGAGATATTTAAAGCATTTCAGGACCCGTGGATCTATGATGGACCAGAGGCTGGATGTAGCGGTGCAGCGGCCCCAGTTCTGCTGGATGACAGAGGGCTGGAGGTGAAGCTGATGGAGCTGCGGCCCTTTGGGGCTCCTGATGGGTGCGGACACGGCCCAGAGTAGGGATGAGCTGTTCGGGTTCGGACGACTCGGAGTTTGACCCGAACTTTGGCAGTTTGAAAGTTTGCGAATTTCGAACTTTTTGGGTGTGTTCAGTTCGAGTTCGGAAAAAAAAAAGAAATTTTGAAAAAAGTATAGAAAATGCTTAAAAAAATACTAAAAAATCTATAAATAAAGAGACTCTCTACTGCAGAATATTATAAGCAACGGTTTATTAGATATTGAATTAAAAACTAATGTGTACGTGGAAAGATTATCAACTCTAAATGACCTCTGTTCAAAAACGGGCATAACACTAGGTGTTTTTAGTCTGGTAATCAATTTGATACATTGTACACCATACTGAGGGTGGGGTGGTGTCTGCTTCTGATTGAGATTTGAGAATTAATTTCCCTAAAACATCCTAATATGCTGCATTTAACCCTTTCGCTGCTGAGGCTTTTCACACCTCTGTGCTGAGGTCATTTTTACCGCTTTTGCTCATCATGTTTAACCGCGTTTTGTAGCCATATTTTGATATATGACCCAGACATATTATATATCGTTCTTTCCGGCAGACTTGGCAGATTCATAATATGTCAATATTATATGTATACCTTATGTCATGTCTGTATATTATAACAAAAATGCAATAAAATTTGAATTTTCAATAATTTATTATGTGTAAAGTGTTTTTTTTTCACATTTTAACATGCGATCATTTGCGGTTATATTTTGTATGGGGTGCGCTGTTAAAAAAATTAGAAATGGGGTCTCGTTACATTTTTTTTTGGGGGAAATTTCGCTTTTTTTAACAAATACACCGCATACAAAAATCGTTAGTGCAGCATTATTGTTCACATTATAATTGAAATGGGAACAATATTGCTGCATTAACAAAACAAAAAAAAAAAACTTTTTTTTTTTTTTTTTTTTTTTTAAATATTTGTTTCTTTTAATTTTTTTTTTTATTTATTTTTTAAAACGATTTTTCATGCTCATGTTTGGTATCCTTGGAAAGGCCATGCTCTGGCCGATCCAACGATATCAAACATTAACCCCTATCTGCCACAGATCGGGAGATAGGGGGATTCCAATGAACCCCCTATCTCCACCATTGGTGGCAGCTAGGGGTTAACTCCAGGACTGGAGTCATCATGCTATGCACAATGACGCCAGTCCTCAGGGGGAGTTCCTGGAGGCTTGGCCGACATCCAAGATGTCGGCCAGCTCCAGGAGAGGATCACTATCCGGCGCTTTTCAGCGCCGATTCGTGATCCGGCTCCCCAGGGGTTAATCACAGCCACCGTTTGGAAGGGCAGGCTGTGCCCTTCCAAACGGTGCCTGGATTAACCCTCTGCCCCCTGGCGATCGGGAGGGAGAGATGTCCGGAGGACCTCCCCCCCTCCCTTTCAGGCGCTTCCTCCGCACATGCGGGGGGGGCGCCTGAATTAGATGTCATCGTGGGGTCCCGGAGTGCTGGGCTGACATCCAAGATGTCAGCCCGCACCGAGGGCCGCAGCAATCCACCAGAATCCAGCAGATTGCTGCCTCCTGTGCATGGACGCGCTCAGCGCGTCCATAGCACAGGAGAACCACTTGGCTGGACGCGCTGAGCGCGTCCATAGCAGTCAAGTGGTTAACTGGTGTTTGAAAAAAATTCAAAATAACATCTAAGGCTAGGGTCAGATGAGCGCATTTTGTACGGACTGTGCGTCCGTGCAGTACGGATGTACTTACTGACTAACAACAAGGTAGTGGCCAAACAGTCCGTTTTTTTCACTGATGTAAAATGAAAAAACATTCTGTCCGTCAAAAATGCTGGACGTATAAATGCAGTCCATCTGACCTCGTTTCATCACTCACATACAAAGCTACACGGACGTTGCAGAAGTGGCGCACTCCGCACGTCCGTTCTAGCAGTATTACGTTCTTGCCTAACCTGCGTCCGTTTGCTGCGTCCGCCATGCATCCGCACTTCCGTGCGGACGTACTTCGTGTGTGGGGCTCCATTGGTCAGAATGCTATGCTGCCACGGACGTACAAATGTGCAGCAACATGGACGTGATAACTGCGCTCGTCTGACCCCAGCCTTAAGCAATGTTATTTTTCACCTCGGGATTAAACATTCACAGGGTTATTCAGAGAGCGGTGAAAAGCAGGAGAATAACTGGAGAAGTGAAAATTCTAGGTCAAAATAGCCAAACCAGAAAAATTCTCCCATTTAACTCACTTTCCAAATCGGCTATTTGGTCTAGATTGTTCTTTTCTCCTGCCAGTTCTCCTGGCTTTCACCTCTCTCTCAGGGTTGTTCAGAGAAAGGTGAAAACCAGGAGAATGGCAGGAAAAGAGAACAGTCTGGACCAAATAGCCGATTTGGAAAGTGAGATAAGGCTAGGGTCAGACTAACGCATTTTTCACAGCGACTGTCAAAAAGTGCGTCCGAACGCATTGCCTTATTTTTTTGCCTTTATTTTTTCACGGAATGCGCGAAAACGGTCATACGATGCACATTTTTATGCGTGATTTTTTACGGATCCAAACCAGGAAACTTTGGGTGTCTGGACGTTTTGTTGGCTGGACATGAGCAGGGTCTGACGTCTCCAAATCACGCACACACACCGCTAGTGGACGCAGCGCACTCTGTACGTCCGTTCTAGCGGTTCTGCGTTTTTGAAAAAATGTGTTCATTTTACACTTGCGTTGCGCAGCCGGACTTTCGTGCGACCGTACTTCGTATATTGGCTGTCATTGCCCATCATTTGCTGCTAGTGCGGCCGTGATTAAGTGCGCCTAAACGCATGTTAAAAATTCGCTAGTCTGACCCTAGCCTAAATGGGCAAATTTTTCTGGTTTGGCTATTTTAACCTAGAATTTTCCATTCTCCAGTCATTCTCCTGCTTTTTACCGCCAAAAAATCAGTAAACTTTTTCTGCGTGTCCGAAAATGTCTTCTCTTTTCATACAGACTGCCGCCCCAAGCAGTTGTTTATGGATAGATTAAAGAAAAAGCATTTACCGTCATTTGAAATGTAATTTTTTGGTTTTTACATATTTCTATACATCCTAGAAATCCACCACTTCACGGGCAGGTTATGGGGACCTCCTAGGCACGATATTAGAAGAAATTTTTCGTTTTTATTTTTAACCCTTATTTCATGGAAAACTCACTGTCCCTTTAACCACTTGAATGCTAAGGACGCGCTCAGCGCGTCCTCAGCATTCCCGCTGGTGTGCTGAGGACGCGCTGAGCGCGTCCTCACATTGGGGTCAGCGTTCGGCCGGGTTCCGGCCGATCGCTGGCCCCTCCGGTGCGGGCTGACATCCTGGATGTCAGCCGCGCATCCGGACCAGCAGCCGCCAGCATTAGGTGTCATCGCGGGGGCGCGATGACACCTAATTCAGGCGCCCCCCCCGCATGTGCGGAGGAGGCGCCTGAAAGGGAGGGGGGGGAGGTCCTTCGGACCTCTCTCCCTCCCGATCGGCGGCGCACAGGGGATTAACCCAGGCATCATTTGGAAGGGCACAGCCTGCCCTTCCAAATGATGCCTGGCATTAACCCCTGGGGAGCTGGATCGCGAATCGGCGCTGAAAAGCGCCGGTTCGCGATCCTTTCCCGGAGCTGGCCGACATCTTGGATGTCGGCCAAGCCTCCGGGAACTCCCCCAGAGGACTGGCGTCATCGTGCGTAGCACGATGACGCCAGTCCTAGACTTAACCCCTAACTGCCACCAACTGTGGAGATAGGGAGTTCCAATGAACTCCCTATCTCCCGATCCGTGGCAGTTAGGGGTTAAATTTTGGTATCGTTGGATCGGCCAGAGCATGGCCGTTCCAACGATACCAAACACTACAGTGAAAAATTTTGTAAAAAAAAAAAAAAAAAATTAAAAAAAAATTAAAAAAAAATTAAAAAAAAAAATTAAACACTTTTTTTTTTTTTTTGGGTTTGTTAATGCAGCAATATTGTTCCCATTTCAATTATAATGTGAACAATGATGCTGCACTAACGATTTTTGTATGCGGTGCGTTTGTTAAAAATAGTGTCATTTTCCCCAAAAAAAAATGTAACGAGACCCCATCTCTAATTTTTTTAACAAGCGCACCCCATACAAAATATAACCGCAATTGCTCGCATGTTAAAATGTGGAAAAAAACACTTTACACATTGTAAATTATTGAAAATACATATTTTATTGCATTTTTTGTTATAATATACAGACATGACATAACGTATACATATAATAATGACATATTATGAATCTACCGAGTCTGACGGAAAGAACGATATATAATATGTCTGGGTCATATACTAAAATAAGCCTTCAAAACACGTTTAAACATGATGCGCAAAACAGGTAAAAATGACCTCAGCATAGGGGCGGGAAAAGCCTCAGCAGCGAAAGGGTTAAAAACGTTTTTTTTTTTACTTTTTGTCCTTGTTTCCTGTCCCCCAGGGCACTACCCAGACCCCCATACACTTTTTATGGCAAATATCTAGCATATATGCCCTCTTGGAGGGCACTCTAAAAACTGAATTTTCAGCGCCATTGACTTGTATGGGGTTCGAGTTCGGGTTCGGCTTCGAACCGAACTCGGAGTGTTCGGCTCATCCCTAGCCCAGAGGTGGTCGCCTCTACCACGGTCAGGCTGGCAATCGTTGAGCTCCCTGGTATCCCGGAGGTCTTACCAGTGACAGAGGTGGACGCCGGGACGGCTGACTGCTGTGGTCTGAAGGGGCCTGCGGGTATCCTGCCCTCCCTCATGCCACCAGTGTTCTGCAGTGGATCCAGGCTGGTTCCGATAATCGGGAGTAGCGGTGACCAATCTGGTGCCGCTGGCGTTGTGGATCTGCTGTCTAGCCTGCTGTGTGGATGGCTCTCCCTTTCAGATGATATGACTCTGCTGGATGACCGGTCATGTACCCACCTGGGCCCTGCTGCCCCATCCTCTTAGATGCTGGCTGATGACCCACCCTCCTTTTTTCACGTACCGCCGATCCCCCACCATTTCTGCTGTCCTCAGATGATTCTTATTTTTAACTTTCCCTTTTATTTATATGAGTGAATTTCTGGATTAACTTTTAGTGATTTTTGTTTCTGGGCTGGTCTCTTTGTGGGCCTTGCCTTGAGGTTTCTTGGTAATAATTTATTTTTTCAGAGTTATAAAATTTTTATAGTATTAGGAAACATGACATGATGTAAGCTTTTGCCAAGTAAATATGAGAATTATGCATATATACATTTATATTTGTGTTATAGGTCCATGAAATATTTATTTTCTGAGCTTTAGCAGCAGGTTCCAAGAAAGTTTGAAATCTATCTATATGTTGCTATCGGCAGGTCATTGGGTGGAGAGTTGAACCTATGATTCATGATATAGCCTTTGGCATGATGTTTATATATTCTTAACACACCTCCAGTACAAACATATGTTTATGGTGTCTACCTGACATGGAATTTAAAGAATTTTATCACACTGTTGTTTTCAAATGTGAACATATAAATATGTGTAATTATTCAAAAAACAGTATGGCAATAAAATAAAACAAGATGAAATAATTAAAACAGAAAAAAATGATATTAATAAAATAACTGATGCGTTTCATCAGATTATTCTGGCTTCATCAGTCAGTATATCTGATGAAAGTAAAAACATTAAAGGCATTCAAAATATGAGTTATTCCTGCATTCAGTACAATTTTCTGAATCTTTTCTGAGTTACATTTTTTCATTTATACTTTATATACAAATTATTATATCTAAAACTGTAAAAAGGCTTTTATTTTTTACGAAAAAGATAAGATGTAAACAGATTTTGAACCAAAATAAAAAGCTGTGTCTGTACTTTATAGAATGGCATATAACGTGTGGCGATGCAATAAATCAAAAAGCATAAATTTACTATTGAAAATGTACATAGCAAAATTGGCAGATTTGATCTGATCCTTTACACTAAATAGCCTTGGTTCTTATGGGGTTAAATATACGTAATCCTCTCTTAATTGTTATCCCCCCCAAATAGTATTCTTGGGCGCACAAACAGGCATTCGATTCACTTAACGCTCATTTTAGATAGTAATGGAGCAATAAATGAATTTGCTGTATTTTAGCTTTCATACCAGAAAGTTGATAAATTTCCTTAGGGCAATAAATTTCAAGTATTTGGGAATTTAGGTTTGTGTCAAGCTTTTCACGGAGTATCACTTTCCAAATCTGAAGAATATACAGATTTTCTCCCTCAAGCACCCTGTATTAATGTTTAGTGTCAGTCATGTTTATCATTGTTCAATTCATAAGTAATTCTTTAATCTGCTACCCTATTCAAGCACAGTTCATAACATTTCCTTATTACAGGTTGGGCACCCTTATTCGGACTTCCAAATTCCAGAAAACTCTGAAATCAGAGACTTCCAAATTTCAGAAATCCTTACCTTCCTGACACTCGAGAAGGCGCCCCTTCAACGGCTTCAGCACTGAACTCACTGTGGGCAGCCCCGGTGTGGGACATGCTTCACTGAGACATACTGCTCAGAGCAGCATGTCTCACGGTAAAGATTTCTCAGTGTCTCCAAGTAAGTATACACACTGATATTGCAACGGGAAGTCAATCGTGGCTCTCCTGCCCTTTCCTTCTGACATTGAATTCTCCCGGTTTACAAAATTCTTGAACATTCGTGTTTCCAAGCACTCCATATTAGGGTGCTCAACCTGTACTTATGGTGTTTGTTTTATTAGCCAACTCAATACCATTATCAGTCTTCAATAGCTGTTGTTACTAAATTAAATCTGTACCTTAACTACAATTTATAACATAAGGGGTTATACAGAGAGGTCCAAAATGTCGCTGAAATGTAACCGGACACTGAAATTCAGCGCACGTGACATTATGGGGCCGTTCGGCTATTCAGAGAGCAGGCAGTTCAGCAAATTTTGGCGAATGGCCTGCACGTACGGTGCTGTTCAACGGCAGTGAAACCCCCAATAGTGAAGCAATGGTTAATTTATTTAGAGAACACCGAACAGCAGTGAAAAGTTGCCAAAATGCCCTGCTGTTTGGTTGTTTCATTCGGCAGGTTTATTCAGGTGAATACCATAGGTTTCAGTGTTAAAAATAATCCCGTTTTAATTGAATTTTTCCGGTGGCTGCTCTGTGATCGGCAGCTCATCGTCTTTATCCGGCGTGTTAGGCACAAAAACCACGCCGGTTTCTGTGGTTTTTCGGTGAGTATTCGGTGAGTTTTCGACTAGTGTTTGATGCGTTTGCGACGGGTTTTCCCTGCACTCCGGGGACTCTGCGGTTGTACTTTAATACACTGCACAGTCAACAAACTAGAATTGCTGAATCGCCCCAAAGTGCGGTTCTCTCTGAATAACCCCTATAATGTTATTTGTAATACAGTTTTTTGCCATTTTTTGGAAGGTCAGAGATTTAATCCAGCTTGTATATTAGACAAAAATTTAATTTATAGTAGCACTGCATCATAGGTCCTTGGAGACTTCCACTCAGCCATTTCCACAGATTGCTTTACTTATTGCTTCTTTCAAAGAAATATCTGGCTCAAAATATTTACTTTGGACAATGGTTTATGGCATATTTAATTTTCTCCCAACTTATAAAGCAAGTTTAACACATGCTTTTCAGATAATTACGGTTTTAAAACAATACAGCTATCATAATATATATTCCTAAATATGTAAGAATTGCAATTTGTTTCAAAGAGAGATGAAATTATATTAACAAGGCTGCAGAAATTCTCGGTTCATTGGTGTCAATTAAAAATAATTTGCGACCAGCTGTCAGTTCATCTTTCACTGTTTACAGAATGTTACCTTGGAGTGAAGCCTTTTTGTTGAAAACATTTTATTATAGAAATCCAATTATTTCCATAATAGATTTGCCACACACACTTCTCGTAATTGACATAGTGAACTGGACCCGTGCTAATTATATAATGAGATGTATAAAGATTCTCAGAAGATCAACTTCTTCAAAACCATTGTGAAGCATCTTATGAAAATGATGCATCAGAGAGAGGTAAAACTCTGTGGACCCTATAAAGCACAGATCGTGCTTAAGTTTGAGCAAACATGATGATACAAGCATTGTATTTTAAAACATTAATATTAGCCATTAGTTTTAAATTACTTGACAGCAGCAGAGAAAGAGCTTTACATAATTTTATATCTCTCATGAATATTTATGGTAATTATGGATAAAACTTCATTAGGCAAACGTCACAAAATCTAACCATATTTAACTTTATATACTGTACGCATTAAGTATAATAAGAACGTATATTTAGGAAAGTCTCCTGTAAAAGAGTGAGCCAAAGGTAAATTAATAAAATTCAATGAGACCCTAAAATAAAGGAAGTTTCAAGTTTGGAAATTAAATTTGCAAAAAGCATATGGTGAAATTCCATTCTTTCAAGCTGCCCCCATGTTTGCTTATAAAAGAAATACAAATCTGAGAGATTCTTTAATTAAAGCAGACATCGGGTCTACGAAAAAGAATTTATAAAACACTTTGGCACCACAAAAAAATTGGACTTTTCTTGTCTACATTGTGCTTCTTGCAATGCCGTGATCAAAGGTGAATTCCTTTTACATCCACATATGGGGGATAAAATCCCCATTCACGGCTTCTTTACGTGCAATTCCTCTTTTGTCATTTATGTTCAAAAATGTCCCTGTGGTCTCCTTTATGTGGGAGAGACCACTATGAGGATTAAAGATAGAATTAGCAAACATAAATCTACCATCAGGACAAAACGTTTGGAACTACCAGTGGCAGAACATTTCCATAATTGTGCTCATAGTGTCGCTCAATTACGTTTCCAAGTAATAGATCATATTCCACCTCTTAGACGTGGGGGAGATAGAACCCGTCTTTTGAAACGTAAAGAAAAACAATGGATATATAAACTGGACACACTGTGGCCCATGGGATTAAATAGAGAATTTGATCTGAACGTATGTTTTTGAATAGCGTCCTTACACTATTAATTTTTTTTAAGAAAGTATTTTACCAGGAAGGAAACATTGAGATTTCTCTAGTTTTCAAGTATGTCCTGGGTGGCGAGTATGTACCGTTAGGTGTCTTGCCGAAGGACACTTACTGGAGAGGTGCTCTCGCTGGAATCAAACCCATGTCTCCACAGGCTCTCTCCATGCAGAGCAGTGATGTTACCTCTACTCCACCCAGCCGGTACTTCGCTTCCCCTTGTCTCTTCAGTATGGCGATATGGTTCCCCCAGATTCATAGGGGACTCCACGTGACGTTCGTCCTACATTAAACATCGATATGGTATTGATTTATTCTTGTCTCTAGAGATATATACTTAAGTATTGGTCCATTAGGCTTCAGATTGTTAGAGCTGGTAATTATTACTGAATAAGTAACAAGTGATTTATTTCTATTTGATAAATTAAAAATCGTTCTACATGAATTCATTGTACCCTTTATCTTGTTTTTAACTGTAATGTCATTCACTGTATTTGTGTAAAAAAATTACTGTCAAGTTTTCTTATATTGTTGTGATATTGCTCATATTTCTTATGTTGATATTGCAGTTTTGTTTATACCTTCTATTTCAATTACCTGATTTATTAATTGAGTAATGGAATACAGGACGTAGTAGATGGTATATAAGAAGATGTTAGACTTTAGTGTGCATGTATGATTAAGGCTAGGGTCAGACTAACGCATTTTTCGAGTTGTCCGTGAAAAAGTGCGTTGAACGAATGGACGTATTTTTTCACGGAATACGCAATAGCGGTCATACGATGCGCAGTTTCATCCGTGATTTTGTACGGATCATCAATAAAACACTTTTTGGGTCTGGACGTTATGTTGGCCGGACATTAGCAGCGTCTGACGTCTCCTAATCACGCACACACGCCGCTAGCGGACGCAGCGCACTCTGTACAACCGTACTAGAGGTTTTACGTTCTCGACAAAATGCGTTCGTTTCCCACTTGCGTTGCGCAGCCGGACTTTTGTGCGACCGTACTTCGTACATTGCCCGTCATTGCCTGGCACTTGCTGCTAGTGCGGCCGTGATTAAGTGCGCCTGCACGCGCGTTCGCACTGCCTCAGTCTGACCCTAGCCTTAGTCCCTCGGATCGAAACGTCACATAATTTCTGTCTGATGGGGTTTGCTGTCCCCGAATAATACATTTTCATTTTCACTCACTCCACTGGAGGTCCAGCCTTTTCGTTTTCACTGCTCTGGAAATTAAATTAGAGATTTAATAAGGATCTCTACATTGACTGAAATATGAGAGGTTTTCAGAATTTTATATTTAGGGACTAGACCTCTAAGCCAAACTCAAGGTCTAATGGCTGGTTACAAATGTTAATATGGATGTGATGTGCAAATATCGATGCAAAGCTTCCTGCATCATTCACAAAGCACTTCATTTGTGCTGCAGCACTCTTCTGCTGCTGCTGTGAAAGAATCTGCTCTGTGTTTGCTAATATTCATACCAAATAAAGAATCAAACTAACCTGTGAAAGGGGAGAAACGCTTGTTTCAATCCGTGCAAACCTTACGTTTTTAGAAGTCAATGAGAAAAGTTACATATATGGAGGAGAGGAAAAAGAAACAGAAATTGATAGATCAGAAAATGAGATTAAATTGCATGTATTGTATATGTGTCTTTTGTTTCCTTTTCTCTATTTTTTTTAAAGCACCGTTCGAAAGTTAAACCTCAAAATGGAGCTTAAATATTGATGTATCCATATCCTACAGGCACAAATAATGCAGTTACTTCCTTTTGCTATTGGTGCTAAGGGGCAAATTTGCTATAGAAATATATATATTTCTATGTTTTTATGTCGATGGTTTCTTGCTTTTATTGTTGCTCTTTAGGAAACGGAGGGCTGGTTACTTGTTATCATACTATCATATACAGTCCTTGCTTGTTATACCATTTGAAACAAAAGCTAAAATTATGAAAAGCAAATTCAAGTTACTAAATAAACTGTACTTTTATTTCAAGTGAGACAAAATTAATTTTACATTTATAAACCTACTCCATGGTGCATATTTTAAATTTCCAATTTTTCCGGAAAAAAACGGGGGGAGCAAAACGTATTTTTTTCCATGGCTCCAAAATTTCTGGAAATTTTACATCTCTAGTTGAGCCTTAATCAGAGTGCATGTTGCATTTGCACCACGCTGACCCAGAGTGTATAACTATCTTGCATAGCATTGATACAGAGTATATGTCTCTCCTGCATAGCGCTGACTCAGATAATCCATCGATCTGCCCTGTTGCCAAATCGGAGTGTATGAGGACCTTGTTTGTTGCCAAAACTGCCTGTACGAAAACCCTCTCTGTTGCCAACTCGGAACGTTTGTATGACCATGCGTCTGTTAACCCTTGGTGTATGAGCACACTGCCAAAACCTCTTCCTGACTGGTTTCCGCTTATCAGTGACGTTAACCCTTTGTGGCTCAGTGATAATGTGATCTTGAAACCTGCTGTGACTAGACTATACTTATTATTGTTGGTCTGTCTGTTCTCCCTGGCTGGGAGTGATAGGGTTAGTGGTCCCGACCATTCAAGGGTCTAGAAGTCTGTTCAAAAGGATTCCCACCACGGTTGTGAGGGGTGAGCGGGACAGCGAACGTGACACTTACATCATTCTGGTATTTCTTTGGGTGAAGCCCAGCTTTTCTTAAGGACTTATGACCGCCCATTTGTATGATCCTCTGTTTTTCAGCTATTGGAGCCACACTGCAGAGCAGCAGGACCCATCTGGAGTATCAGGGAGGTTCATTTAACTAAAATCAGGAAGGCTCCAAAAATTCTGGATTCCGGAGTCGTCCTGATTTTAGAAATCCTTTTAAGAGGTGTCCAACATGTAATAAAAAGCAAAATTGAAAGTTGTGGCTATTTTATCTTGCCTAATGGCTAATATACTGATGCCACTAATAGCTGGTTACTTAGATGGATAGTGTGAATTTATTAAATCATACGTACATGGAAACTAACAATAAACTTTATTAAACATAAACGATAAAAATAAATAAATAAATATAAATATAATATATATATCTCAATGTGATGTTTCGGCAAGTGTGTGATAAATTGTCGGTGGAAACCTTTGGCATTATTCTCTTAACCCTGTATGGCGATTGTTGTCGCTCTTTGCATATAGAGAAACCATTTGCATTAATTATTGTTCAAACGTATAATATGTTGTTGTAGGTAATACAATCTAATATGACGATTGAAGGAAAAACCAGTATGGCAGTATCCCAGATAGTTGGCTACTTCAGGGGGATGTGTGCTAACTGCAATCTAAGTGTAAGACCTATAGTATATAGTGATCTTAAACGGCTTGGCTATATATGGATGGATCGATATAGGACCCCTACTGAGATCGATAACTGCAGTATCTAGAACACAGACTGCCTAAAACGGTACTGATGCACAATGTTACTGTATGTTATTATTAAATATGTCGAGCTATATGTCAAGCTGGCGAGATTGCAGTTGGGAAACACAATATTCGGAGTTCACAATACCCGAATAACACAGTATTCAATTTGCCCGCATATTGGCATTTCTGAGCATATAGCTGTGATACAATTGGGTTGCAAGGTTGCAATTAGAGACCTCAGTATCTAGGATTCAAACTGCCAGAAAAACGTTATATTCAGTTTGCCCATACATTGACATATTTGGTATAAATCGAAGTGCAATTAGACTTGCAAGATAGCAGTTAGAAACTTCAGTATCTGGAGTACGAGTTATCAGAATAGTCTTTTGCTCAATTTACCCGCACATTGACATTTCTGGAGACCTCAGTATCTGTAGTTCAAACTACCAGAATAACATTGTATACAATTTGCCCGCACATTGGCGTACTAGGTGTAGGTCTACGTGTAGTTAGACTTGCAATATTGCAGTTGGAGACTTCAGTATCTGGAATACAAGCTGCCAGAAATGATTTTGTGCTCAATTTACCCGCACATTAGCGTTTCTGAGTATGAGACAAGATACAGTTCGACTTTCAAATTTGTAATTAGAGACCCCGATAACTGGAGTTCGAACTACCAGAATGACATCCGCACATTGGCGTTTCTGAATATGAGGTAGGATATAGTTCAGCTTGCAAGTTTGTAATTAGAGACCTCAATAGATGGGATTCAACCTACCAAAAAAGTCTTATACTCAATTTATCCATACATTGGCATTCTAAGTATAGGGCAAATTCCAGTTAGATTTACAGGATTGCAATTAGAAACCCCGGTATCTGGAATTCAAGCTACCCAGATAACCTTGTGCTCAGTTTGCCCGTGCTTTGGCGTTCTGAATATAGAGCAAGATACGTTTAGGATTGCAAGATTGCAGTTGGAAACCCCAATGTATGGAGTCCAAGTTACCAGATTGACATAGTGCTCAATTCGCCCGCATATTGGCGTTCTAGGTATAGAGAATAATACAGTCTGTATTAGCAAGGTTACGGTTGAAAAACACAATGTCTGGAGTTCAAGCTACCAGAATAGCATTGTGCTCAATTTACCCGCATGCTATCGTTCTGAGTAGAAGGTAGAATATAGTCAGATTTGCAAGGTTGTAATTAGAAACCTCAGTATCTGGGGTTCAAGCCACCAAAATAACCTTATGTTAGATTTAGCCTATTGGCATTCTAAAACATAGAGCGAGATACAGTTATGCTTGCAAGATTGCAGTTAGAGACCCCAATGTCTGGAGTTCAAGCTACCAGAATAACATTGTGCTCAATTTGCCCTTGTATTAGCGTCCTGTCACTCTCAAGCAGGATTACAGATATACGTATACACTGCGATTGTTATTGCTATAGAGGTACTGTCATATCCCTAAGAACATGAATATATTGAGGTTCTATGGTTTCCCTGATTGAACATATAATTTAATCTTGCAAGGTGGTCTGCCAGGATCCATTTACCGGATCAAACACATTGCCAATAACGTTAGAAAAAGTGCACCCCGTGCAAACATTTAAAAACAATCATTTGGTCATCACCAAAGGTTAAGGTGTCGCTACAGCGACACCTTAACCTTTGGTGATGACCAAATGATTGTTTTTAAATGTTTGCACGGGGTGCACTTTTTCTAACGTTATTGGCAATGTGTTTGATCCGGTAAATGGATCCTGGCAGACCACCTTGCAAGATTAAATTATATGTTCAATCAGGGAAACCATAGAACCTCAATATATTCATGTTCTTAGGGATATGACAGTACCTCTATAGCAATAACAATCGCAGTGTATACGTATATCTGTAATCCTGCTTGAGAGTGACAGGACGCTAATACAAGGGCAAATTGAGCACAATGTTATTCTGGTAGCTTGAACTCCAGACATTGGGGTCTCTAACTGCAATCTTGCAAGCATAACTGTATCTCGCTCTATGTTTTAGAATGCCAATAGGCTAAATCTAACATAAGGTTATTTTGGTGGCTTGAACCCCAGATACTGAGGTTTCTAATTACAACCTTGCAAATCTGACTATATTCTACCTTCTACTCAGAACGATAGCATGCGGGTAAATTGAGCACAATGCTATTCTGGTAGCTTGAACTCCAGACATTGTGTTTTTCAACCGTAACCTTGCTAATACAGACTGTATTATTCTCTATACCTAGAACGCCAATATGCGGGCGAATTGAGCACTATGTCAATCTGGTAACTTGGACTCCATACATTGGGGTTTCCAACTGCAATCTTGCAATCCTAAACGTATCTTGCTCTATATTCAGAACGCCAAAGCACGGGCAAACTGAGCACAAGGTTATCTGGGTAGCTTGAATTCCAGATACCGGGGTTTCTAATTGCAATCCTGTAAATCTAACTGGAATTTGCCCTATACTTAGAATGCCAATGTATGGATAAATTGAGTATAAGACTTTTTTGGTAGGTTGAATCCCATCTATTGAGGTCTCTAATTACAAACTTGCAAGCTGAACTATATCCTACCTCATATTCAGAAACGCCAATGTGCGGATGTCATTCTGGTAGTTCGAACTCCAGTTATCGGGGTCTCTAATTACAAATTTGAAAGTCGAACTGTATCTTGTCTCATACTCAGAAACGCTAATGTGCGGGTAAATTGAGCACAAAATCATTTCTGGCAGCTTGTATTCCAGATACTGAAGTCTCCAACTGCAATATTGCAAGTCTAACTACACGTAGACCTACACCTAGTACGCCAATGTGCGGGCAAATTGTATACAATGTTATTCTGGTAGTTTGAACTACAGATACTGAGGTCTCCAGAAATGTCAATGTGCGGGTAAATTGAGCAAAAGACTATTCTGATAACTCGTACTCCAGATACTGAAGTTTCTAACTGCTATCTTGCAAGTCTAATTGCACTTCGATTTATACCAAATATGTCAATGTATGGGCAAACTGAATATAACGTTTTTCTGGCAGTTTGAATCCTAGATACTGAGGTCTCTAATTGCAACCTTGCAACCCAATTGTATCACAGCTATATGCTCAGAAATGCCAATATGCGGGCAAATTGAATACTGTGTTATTCGGGTATTGTGAACTCCGAATATTGTGTTTCCCAACTGCAATCTCGCCAGCTTGACATATAGCTCGACATATTTAATAATAACATACAGTAACATTGTGCATCAGTACCGTTTTAGGCAGTCTGTGTTCTAGATACTGCAGTTATCGATCTCAGTAGGGGTCCTATATCGATCCATCCATATATAGCCAAGCCGTTTAAGATCACTATATACTATAGGTCTTACACTTAGATTGCAGTTAGCACACATCCCCCTGAAGTAGCCAACTATCTGGGATACTGCCATACTGGTTTTTCCTTCAATCGTCATATTAGATTGTATTACCTACAACAACATATTATACGTTTGAACAATAATTAATGCAAATGGTTTCTCTATATGCAAAGAGCGACAACAATCGCCATACAGGGTTAAGAGAATAATGCCAAAGGTTTCCACCGACAATTTATCACACACTTGCCGAAACATCACATTGAGATATATATATTATATTTATATTTATTTATTTATTTTTATCGTTTATGTTTAATAAAGTTTATTGTTAGTTTCCATGTACGTATGATTTAATAAATTCACACTATCCATCTAAGTAACCAGCTATTAGTGGCATCAGTATATTAGCCATTAGGCAAGATAAAATAGCCACAACTTTCAATTTTGCTTTTTATCAATCTGTCAACCAAGGTTCAATCCTAATTTATGCTGGTTTACAAGCTCCATTCCATCTTTGGACCCGATGCCGCTATTGGGTCCGAATTAATTGTTTGTCAAGTCCAACATGTAATACCTATAACAATTGAATAACCCGGGTATGCCACACTGAGGCTAAGAAATACAGTAAGTTGGATTGCATAACATCAGATCCTGATGGACAAACCCTGCCTTATTAAATATGTATAAAATGACCTTGTCTTGCTGTACAAGAATATGATTTTATTTTGCATATCATGTGTAATCTTTCAGCTCTAGGAATCAAACATAAAAATAGATACTGAAATCTACCAGGAGCCTGACATGCTAGATTGATGGAGATAATAAAAATGGACATTCATTCCACTGGCCAAGTGACCTTATGATAAGATAGTTCAATCGATGTTTGCCAGTGATGCTTCTCCTGTGGCTGTTTGGATTTTCTTTTGTGAAACAACGGTCTCACAATGGCGTTCTTACCTTTGTTTGCAATTTTGGCAAACATGAGCACTTTCTTAATAACCCCTTAAGTGTTTACCAGAAGGATTTAGAATTTCCCTGAATATATTTACACCATCATAAAGAAAAATAGGAGTTCCCTGAATCTTTGCAAGTTTATCAGGGTTATTCAGAGAGCGGTGAAAAGCAGGAGAATGACTGGAGAATGAAAAATTCTAGGTCAAAATAGCCGATTTGGAAAGTGAGATGAAAGGGAGAATTTTTCTGGTTTGGCTATTTTGACCTAGAATTTTTCATTCTCCAGTCATTCTCCTGCTTTTCACTGCTCTCTGAATAACCCTGTATGTCTCTGTGTTTTTGTCATGTTTTAGTTCATACAATTGTCACGTATCGTTCAGTTCTAGAAATATCTTTCTTGTTTATTCTTTACTAATCACTGTTAGTATTTCTCCTTTGTTTCAAAAATATGTTATGATCTTTTCTGACTGTTTAATTTAGGATTTTCACCTAAAGCTTGTTTTCTCCACATTACTGTAGTGCTTTTTTCCTTTTTTGCGTATTTTGACTATACTGTATTGGACTTAGCGCCATTGCACCTTGTAAAGCTGAGGACTGGTATGAAATAACTTCAGTGAAGCAGTGAATACAACCTATTTGTCCAACAAGATTGACTGTTTTGTTTGTCATCGAATGACCTCTAGAACTTCTTTAGTTGATTTTCACTGCACAGATCTTTACACCTGCTGTAGACCTATTCATAGATAGTTCCGTGCTAATGGAAAATGTGACAGCTTTACGTGTTCATTACTGCTGTGGCAGGTAACCTTGATTGAGGAATGTTCTCCATTATACTTTGCTTATTTGTGGTAGGACCGATGTCATAGCTTTAAGACTTATGCATTCAAGTATTCACATGTTCTTCTCCCCTCCCCTTTTTATTACAATGGGATGATCCCTGGTTCATGCTGTTTCTAGACTCCCCGGTCATGGATTTTACTGTGATACCAGTATTCAATTATATTTCATCCTGCAATCTATTTTCTTTCATCTCTCTCTTTTTCTATCTCTCAATAAATATCTGTCATCTACCACACACAGTCCTCTCCTTCTACATTATATGTTTTAATCACTTACCAAAACCTTCCTAGATTGCCTTTCTCTTTCATAAGACTCATAACTATTCATAACTAATGGCTCTGACCATCTCTGAGATTATTGTCTTGCCTCATTTTCATCCATGTACCAATTATTAGCCTGTCAATTCTCTTGTATTGAATTTGTTGACCTGACAATGTATACACATTCCTTTTGGATCATTATTATCTTTCAAAACTGTTCCTTTAGTCATTTGTATTTTTCTTTTTGCACCTCTACTCTGTATATTTTCATAAACTGAATGAAATTTAAATACAAAAAAGTCAATTTATCAAAACGATTTGACAAAAGGGTTAATTTGAGCATCACTAAACACACAATTTATTCTAAATAAGAACTAAAAATCTATTAGCTTAGCATTATGGATAAAACCAAAAATGAACTCCAGGAGACTTTAGCAGTGATGGCACATGGTATCATTGTAGTTCACTATTAATGCAGTTGGCAATAGAGAGAGGCTAATGGTTAACAGGTCATGCTGACACTTTCCATTAGCAGCTCCCTATTACCAGTTAATATTCGGTGACTGTTGACTTAATATGTCTTTTTTTAAATTGTATTTAACTGCACCTTTTTAATTACCAACCTAATTGGAATATTATAATTGTATGATGAACTATATTTTAGTGAGGTGTTTCTTTTATTATTATGTCAACCAGTAAGCAATGCCTTTAAAGAATTGTACTTGTCACGGATCCCTCTGATTACCAAAATAGTGGTCCCTTTACGCAGACCGCTCTCTACCCTTCCGATCCTTGAATGGTCGGCAAAACTAGAAAGACAATTAACCAGACAATAGATAGACAAGAGGTAACACCAGACAGAGGTACAGAATAGGGTATTGTCACGAATCCTTCTGACTACCAAGATAGTGATCCCTTTATGTGGATCGCTCTCTACCCTTCCGATCCTTGAATGGTCGGCAAAACTAGATAGACAATTAACCAGGTAATAGATAAACAAAGGGAAACACCAGACAGGGGTACAGACCAGAGTATACGTTCTCCCTAGGACCTTAGTTATAGCAGAGGAAATCTGATGTGTGCTTAGGGTGCCACATAGACTGACCTCGGTACCAACGTTAAGGGCAGAACCAAGAGCAGAGTAAATGCCAATACCAGGGGTTATACACAGAATGGTTTGTTTGCCAATGCCAGGGGTCATACACAGGAGGGTTCGTTTGCCAATGCCAAGGGTCATACACAGGAGGGTTCGTTTGCCAATGCCAAGGGTCATACACAGGAGGGTTCGTTTGCCAATGCCAAGGGTCATACACAGGAGGGTTCGTTTGTCAGAAGCAAGGTTAGATACAGAAATCGCCAAAATACACAAGAGCTCTGCGGGAAGTGAATACCACGTCAGGGCACCGGCATGGTAGTGAGACTGGGCTTTAAACCCGGCGGGTCCGCGTCATAATGCCAGGCCCCGCCCCTCGGCGTCCCACGTGAGCGCACCCGGTAGCGTTCATCATTCGGCGCCTGGCCAGCGAGCAGCGAGGAATCTGCTGCCAGGCGCCCCAGCCCCTGACCAGCCGTGACAGTACTTTAACCCAATGTTTCATATATTGAAGGTGTGAAATGAAAGCTGTAGCAAATGAGACCTGATAAAACCCATTAAAAATAAGCCCAAATAGTTTTTCTTTCTTGTTTAGGGAATTAATAATCTGTGGTACAAATTCATACTTTTGAATACAAGATGGATAACACTCTTTGCTACTATTGTTTGCAAACTAATCACCCCCCCCCCCATTATTGTGATATATTTAAGGTTTTAAACTAACATTTATATTCAGATGTACCATTCCCCTTCTGCCCTGGAGTATTACTATACAGGCAGTATGTTGTAGCCACTTTAAATTTAGCTCTTTTTTCTACATATTGCTTATTACTACAAGAAAGCAGGTTGAACAGCAATCTAATTCAGAGTTCTGCAACAGTGGAATAACCTCCAAGAAAACATTTTATTTTCCATCAGTCTGAAATGTCTGAAAAGATTTGCTTCTGGGCATGTGCAATCAAACCATATCTGTAACCACTGCTCATGTTTAACTACTGGCTTCAGTTCTTTTTAAACCTTTAATTATTTATTAGCTGTGCAGCCCAGCAAATACCTGGGAGAGAAAATTCTCAATGTATTTTTTTTATGGTAAAATACATTCTAAATAAACATTTCTGAGCTGTAAAAATATTGCACTAAGCCTCCGATTTTATTCTTTTGCCAACATGAATAATTGTCTATAGGCACACTTTCCATCTTGCGCAGTGAGCCTTTGATAGTTCTAACTAGACATGTGCATTTCCTATCGTCAAAATTTTGTTTTCGTTCAAGATTTGTATTTTCGTTATTTTATTTTGCTTCTGAAAAATGTAATGTTGGCTGCCCGATATTACTAATCGGCCAAAATTACGATTCAAAGCCGAGTCGGAAACGATCTGAAAGGATATGAAACGAATCAAAAACAATTCGAAATGATATCAAACGATTTGAAAATGATCCAAAACAATATCAAAACGATTCGAAAATGATCCGAAATGACATCAAACGGAACCAGAATGATCCGAAACAAGAAAAATGGAGGGAAAATGACCCAAAATGGAACAAAATGTGCCAAAATAAAAAAAAACAGAATGAAAATAACACAACGTGAAAAAAAAAATGGAACAAAGTAATTTCAAAGTAATAAAAACAGGGATTTTTTTTAAATTTCAATTTATGGGATTCACCTATAGGGTTTTAATGTTAAAAAGATCCCAGTTTTTATTAACTATTTCTTAAACCGTATATTTTTTTCACTTGCAGCAAAAAGCCATTTTGTTTATTTTTTTTTTAGCATTTTTCAGGATTTTTTGGGTTTAATTTTAGGTTTCCTTAAGTTTTTTTAAATTTTTCATTTAATTGGTTTTTGCAAACAGCATTTCATTAATGATAATGAATCTGATCCGATCCGATAAATGAATCGTATCCGATCTGATAAATTAATCAGATCCGATCCGATAAATGAGTCGGATCTGATCTGATAAATGAGTCGGATCCGATAAATGGATCATATCCGATTTGATAAATGAATTGACTCCGGTAAATAAATCGGATCCGATAAATTAATCATATCCGATTTAATAAATGAATTGGATCCAATAAATGAGTCATATCAGAATTGATAAATGAATCAGATCCGATAAATGAATCTGCAGGAAGCGAGATGCAAGAGGTGTCAGAGGTTGTGTTATGCAGAGACCTTGCCACTGTGTTGCAGGAGGGATATGATTTGCTGAATCTCAGACTGTACTGGAGAGAAAAACTAGATCACAATGATCCAAAGCCAAGTGAGAAAAAAATAAAAAAGTTGTATTCAATTCATGGCAATAAACACACACAACCTAGAAAATAAATTATATATAAAGACAGGTAACACCAGACCTGAAAAAAAAGGATTTGCAAAAGGATAAAAACAAGGAGCACCTAACTATGAACGGGATCACCACGTCATAGAAATGTCTAACCTTATATCCTAATAATACTCAATATCAGCTAAGTGCAGATCTGTCCCGGTAATTCATTATACCAATACACATATGTACCAATTCTTGTAGGTCTGTTGTGACTTTAGTCTTATGGATGCCAGTCTCTGTTCAAATTGGTGGAGAAATCCGTTAATTCAAGTGCGCACTGAAAGAAATTGACACAGACAACGAATAGGTCTATGCAGCCTTTCTCGGTCAAAGCCAAGTGACTTCTCTCTTTTCTTTATTGAAAGATACATACTTTTATGCCAGTTGGTGAGTAGGCGGAAATAGGGGAGTTAGCTAACATCAACATAAAAATTGCAACATAAACGGATTAATTATAAAATAAATGAAAATCAAATATCAGCTATTTCCAAATGTCAAAGTATTTTGCGTCTTTATCAAAATCAGCCTTTTTCTGGTCATCAGGCGTTAGCTATGTTCAAAGTTTAAATTTAACTTGTTCAGGATGTTCAGGATGTTCTGCACCCAATTCCTTGCGTCGGAAAAGAGGAACTACATGACTCACGGTTTTGCAATTTGCCGGAATAGTGAAGTAAGCAAAATACAATTTAATTCTCTCTGTAAAAGACATTTTAAAAGACATTAATTAATTTCAGTTCTTAAAGTCGCGCTATCATATACTCAAATGCGCATTTTTCTATTTGTCATTATTAAAGCAGGTATATATTCTTGTCCATAACAGGTCAGCCAATAAAGTGACTTAGCCCAGGTCTGACATAAATAAAGTCACTGATATTTTCCTGTAATGGCTTGATTTTATGAAGCAATATTATTGTTACAGTTTGCGTGTACCGATTGTAAAATGAGGCAATAGGGTTCACGCAGTAACAGATCTAGGGTGGTTAGAGTTACTAGATAGGTTGGGTACATTACTGTTGCAATCTGTTATTGCGTGCACCCTATTGCCTCATTTTACAATCGGTACACGCAAACTGTAACAATAATATTGCTTCATAAAATCAAGCTATTACAGGAAAATATCAGTGACTTTATTTATGTCAGACCTGGGCTAAGTCACTTTATTGGCTGACCTACAAAAATTGGTACATATGTGTATTGGTATAATTAATTACCGGGACAGATATGCACCTAGTTGATATTGAATGTTATTAGGATATAAGGTTAGACATTTTCTATGATGTTGTGATCCCGTTCATAGTTAGGTGCTCTTTGTTTTTATCCTTTTGCTAATCCATGGTTTCAGGTCTGGTGTTACCTGTTTTTATATATAATTTATTTTCTTGGTTGTGTGTTTTTTGATATGAATTGAATAAAACTTTATTTTATTTTTTTCTCACTTGGCTTTGGATCATTGTGATCTAGTTTTTCTCATATATCCAAGGGTTAAGCCCTGCAAGTTCTGTTGGGTGAGGTAATTACCCAGATCCAATATTAATCACTTGCCATTCTCCAATTACCCTCCTCGTTTCAGTGGGGTGTTGTTATCTGTACTGGAGAGAACATTAACAGGGATCAAATAGGGACAAATTTAACCTCTTAATTGTCAATTAAGGCCTGAGAAGACAGAAACTATCATCAACTGTATCCCAACAACCACTGTAGGAGGTACAAGATGGAACTCCCAATCAAGATAAACTGAATCCTTTTCCCTGTAGTGCCCCCTAGAGGCTGAAATGCATATTTCTTTGTTGTATTCAGTATTGCATTGAGACGTGTTACTTGAATTGTATTCCAGGATTTGCTCGTTTTAAGCTTAGAGAAATTGTAATGATTTAAGACTTTAAATAAAGTCTCAGTCTTTCATTAAGGTCCTAATGCTATGATATGGTATTAAATCTGTATTAGACATATTATATATCATTGTAAAAGAACATATCACACACTTTTTTTAAAAAAAAAATATTTTCCCGAAAAAATAACAAAAATGGCTTTGGAATAAAACCAGAAAAAAAACGTTTTTTTCCCCAATTTTTCTGTTTTTTTCCCAGGCCTTCCCATCTCTAGGAACACACATACAGGCTTGGTCAGAAAGAGAATGGTGTGGAAGGCAGTCAAAGTCAACAACAATCAGGGTCCTCATACAATCCGGTTCAGCAACAGAATCAGTGAATCAATGAGAGAATACACTAGGCTTTGCGGGAACTAACTCCACGCCAGGGCGATGAGCCGTCTCGCGAGCCCTGCATTTAACGCCGGCGGCTCCGCGTCATCACACTGTGCCCTACCCCTCCAGGTGCATGAACAGCCGGAACTTCTGGCACCCGGCCAGCCAGTGATGCCGCCGAGTGCCCAGACCCCCCCTGAAGGCCTGCAGGTGCCGAGGATGTGACAGAACCCCCCCTTACAGGCAGCCACTGAATGACCACCAGGCAAAGAGGGATGGGCAGCATGGAACTGGTGAGCCAAACGAGGCGCATGGACTTCACTGGCTGGTAGCCAAGCCCTATCCTCGGGACCATAACTCTCCCAGTCAACCAAGTACTGTACAATACCCCTGACCACACGAGACTTCAAAATGGCATGAACCTCATATTCCTCCTCACCTTGGGACTGAATAGGTGGAGGCGGAATGTTAACCCTTGTGTACCTGTTGCACGGGAGAGGCTCGAGGAGGCTAACATGGAACACATTGTGTATATGCAAGTACGGGGGTAGTGCCAAGGCATAGGATACAGGGTTCACCCTGTGCAAGATTTTATAAGGACAAATTTACCTGGGGGCCATCTTCATAGAAGGAACCAGGAGTTTGATGTTCTGTGTGGAAAGCCAGACTCTATTCCCCCACAGTATATACTGGGGCAGGCTTTCTCCGTCTGTCTGCTTACTCTTTTTGTTTTTTAATGTTGGCCTCCATAACCTCCTTGACTTTCTTCCATGGCCCTTTCAATGAGGCCAAATGCTCATCCAGAGCAGGCAACATGGTCCCCTGAAAGTTAGAGGGGAGCATGAGAGGATCGAACCCATACACCGTATGAAAAGGTGAATGACTCGTGGTTTCATTGACAGCATTATTTAAAGCAATTTCTGCCCAAGGCAAGAGGTCCGACCATTCATTCTGTTTTTCAGATACAAAACATTGCAGATATTGTTCGACATTTTGATTGGCTCTCTCAGCTGCCCCATTAGTCTGAGGATGTACAGAAAGAAAAGACGGTGATAGTCTGAGGATAGTAGGCAGAGGAGAAGCTTAATTGTCTACCCAGATTCTCACAGAACCCTCTCCAGAACCTGGACACGAATTGGACAAAAACTGGTACCAGTTCCATAGCCGAGGGCAATTTGGCGATAGGCACGAAATGAACCATCTTGGAGAACCTGTCAACAATGGTAAGTATCACCGTATTACCATGAGATACAGGTAAATCCGTTATGAATTCCATTAAAGATGAGCCCATGATCTCTCAGGAACAGGCAACGGTTGTAGCAACCCTATAGGCAAGGTCTTAGGGTTTTTGCTTCTACAGCATACCTCACAGATGGCTATGTATTCAGTAAAATCTGTACGCATACCTGCACACCAAAACTGCTTTTCCAGAGTAGCTAGGGTTTTGGTTATACCCATATGCCCAAAAGGTTTGGTATCATGATATACCGACATAACCTGTATTCTTTCCTCTTCAGGAACGAAGAGTTTACAAGGTGGTTTCTCAGCGGGAGCGGTACATTGGACAGACTGCAATCTCCCCAGCAATGGAGAAGAAACAGTAACCAGAGTGGTAGTGAGAATCATCTCTTGAGGAATAATAGGACTTTGATCAAAGACATGATGTTCGTATGTCTCGTACTGCCTAGACAAGGCATCTGCCTTGGTATTCTTGGAGCCAGGACAATAGGTAAGTACAAAGTTGAAGCTGGACAGGACCAGAGACCACCTAGCCTGTCTAGCATTCAAGCGTTTAGCATCCCCAATGTAAACCAGATTTTTATGATCCGTTATAATGATTATGGGATCTTTAGGACCTTCTAGCAGATATCGCTATTCTTTCAGGGCTGCGACGGCTGCAAGCAATTCCCTATTACCTATATCATAATTATTTTCTGCAGGTGTCATCTTTCTGGAAAAAACCCACACGGATATAACGGTTTATCAGGACTCTCTCTCTGGTATAGTAGGACGGCGCCTATGCCAATCTCAGAGGCATCTACCTCTAGCTGGAACGGCAAACCTGGCTCGGGATGTCGCAGGACTGGTGCTGTGATGAGCGCCTCTTTGAGCTTATTATAGGCCTGCATGGCTTGAGTGCCATTCTGAGCACCCTTTTTTGTCATGGCTGTAATGGGTGAAACCACAGAGGAATTTTTTTTATGAATCTCCTGTAATAGTTAGTGAACCTCAGAAACCTATGAATTGCCTTTAACCCTTGAGGTAGCGGCCAATCCTTGATGGCGGAGAGCTTCTGAGGGTCCATCTCAATGCCACCAGGGGTGATGATGTAACCCAGAAAATGAACAGATGTTATATCAAACAAACATTTTTCAAGTTTGCAGTACATCCCATTTTCTAGTAACTTTTTTAACACTGTGCGTACATGATCAAGATGTGTCTCCATATCAGGAGAGTAGATAAGAATATCGTCCAGATAGACCATGACAAACACTTGCAAGAAGTCCCTTAGGACATCATTTATAAAATCTTTGAAAACTAATGGTGCGTTACAAGAGGTCTCTTGGTTGTTGCAGCCGCTTTGGTGAGGATAGGTGCGACGCTATTTTTTCTGTATGTATTTATATTATGTTGTAACCACCGGTTAGTCATTTTTGCTGCTGTTCCTTTTTCCATGTTTTTGTTTTCAACTCCAAATGGGAAGTGCTTGGTGTGTGTGTGTATAAATAAAACCCACCATTTTTCTGCCTCTTCTTAGCTGAAAAGCAACAAGAGGGCATGCAACTGCTCAGAGGAGCAGCTTTTGGTCATTGGTTAGGTACTCACTCTATAAAGAGGTGCCTTGATATTGCGAGTGAGCTTATGCTTCAATGGCCATTCTAGCAAACTAAAACCTCTTGTGTTGTGTTGCACATGTAACCATATAGAACCAAGCGCAGATTACACCTTTTTTTTCCTGTTATATGTTATGCATGAACTGGATTGTTACTCTTGGTTGTTGCAGCCGCTCTGGTGAGGATAGGCGCAACGCCATTTTTTCTGTATGTATTTGTACCACTGCATATATTGGGTCACATTACATATGTCCCGCTAAAACGGGGATGCTAAGGTGGAAAACCCATGCTTGCAGGTTTCCTCTTGGCATCCCTGTTTTAGCTCCATATTATGGGATAGGCACTGATTCAGCAGCCTGTCCCATAACGGCCGCTAGTCTCTAGGATACTCGCGGCAATGCTAACGCACCGTCACAAGCATCCCCTCCTGGAATCTATAGGACTCCATGGAGGGTTGTGCTGCCGGCTGGGTCACATGACCTGCAGAATCTCACCTCTCACAAGGTACACGGTGTGATCGTACCCCCAATTCATATTAATAGCCCCCTCTGTACACCAATTCGCATTAATAGCCCCCTCTGCACACCAATTCATATGAATTGGTGTACAGACGGTGCTTTTAATATAAATTGGGGGCATAGAGGGGGCTATTAATATGAATTGGTGTGCAGAGGGAGTTATTTATACAAATTTGCATACAGAGGGGGCTATTAATATGAATTGGCATGCAGAGGGGGCTATTAATATGAGTTTGCATGCAGAGGGGGCTATTAATATCATACATGCATATACAGCACACATATTTGTGAGTATTTTTGCTGTTTAGCTCAGTGATACGCTCATACAAATCACGTGTTTCTTTGGAGGGGGGCCAGCATTTCAACTTTGGCTCCAGACCGCACATTGTCTTGGGCCGGCCCTGCCCATAATGTATAGGTTCAGAGAAGTATAAGGGTAGATATAGTAAGGAAAAAGCACCCATCCTGCATCCTTGCTGTTACCTCAGCACTTCGAGCTCCCTACTTAACCAGAAATTGTCTAAAAGTCAGGTAAAAACAGTACCAATTAGAAGAAAAATAGTTCAAATACTCCATCTATACATGAAAATTTACACATAGGCCATAAATGCAAAACACAGCCACAAGCTACATGCTGGTAAATAAAAATGAAAATAAAGTGACCAGTTAAAATAAAAGATAGGCTAGATGCTCAACGTGTCTCCCCAAGACCGGGCTTCATCAGGAGCTGCAGCACAAAGCAGCACACTCTGTGCAGCCCAGCGAGTGACATGCTGCAAAGAAGCATGCTGTTTTTTTGCAGCATACCCCTCAAAAAGGGTTGCACAGCTCTCCCTGTTGCTTCTGCTGCAGCAGCATTTACACGCGCTGGAAGGAGAAGGCTCCCTACTGTAGGCTGCTCTCCTACATCAGATTCTCTTGGATTTAGAAATCCAGGAGACTCTGTAATCTGGAATGCTGGGAGTGCCAATCAATCTGGATAAAAGGATGCTCAACCTTTTTATATAGTCATAGTACGCTGTTAGAAGGCCACACCAGCATCCCAAGCCTAATATTTTGGGGTATGAGAAAAAATGAGGACATATCAACTGTTGGTCAGGATATACGTTGGATTGAACTGGTGGGCTAGCTGCAGCTGGAATCTGGTGTATTTCCCATGACTAGTTTTATGACATTAACTGATTCCGGAAGAGGTTAAGAGGAAAAGATAGGGTAGAAAAGGTAGGAAAAGATCCTTCATGTTTTTATAACAATCAAGGAGAACTCCATGCAGGTAACATCACTGCTCTGCGTGGAGGGAGCCTGTGGAGACATGGGTTCGATCCCAACAAGCACCTCTCTAGTAAGTGTCCTTGGACAAGACACCTAACGGTACATACTCACCACCCAGGACATACTTGAAAACTAGAGAAATCTCAATGTATCCTTCCTGGTAAAATACTTTCTCAAAAAAAAATGGTGTCACTTTAATAGCACCTCAGATTTCTGTTAAATTACATGAAGAAAAACAAAGCAAAAAACAGCAAAAGAAAAAACCAAGCATGTTCCAAGGATGCTTAAACCTTTCATAGTCAAAATCAAGTACTGTGCTTGAACAACTGGATACATTCCCTAATTTTCACATTAATCTCATATGAAATCATCTATGGAACTCATGTTTATTATATATATTTCATATATCTTAAAAACTAAAAAAACCTTTCTAAAAAGTGTAAATATTTTATCTAATTATTAGTTTTTGCAATGAAATTAAATAGCGGAATCAAGAAAGAAAAATTAAACAATTTGCCTTATCATATTATACAATAATGGCATTCATAGCCTTCGTGTTCAGAAACAGCCACGTTTGAAAAATCACAGCCCTCTCTGGAATTTAATCTCATTTTACAAAATTGTGCATAAATTAATACTGAAAGTGAACAAACGAACAGTTTAATTGCAAAGCATTGTGTCAACGGACATAATTTTGCTACCATTTCTAATTAACTGAATGGTTTTAAACAAATATTGAATAGATGGTATTTGGAAATATAAATCGCGCAAATAAGATAGTTAATTGACAAAATACATTTTCTATAAATCCTTATAAAATAAACCTGATCTGTAAAGGTTTGGCATCAACATTACATATTTTAGTGGGGGTGAAATGTATTGCCCCAGTTCCAAAACAACCAATAATGTTTTTAAGCATCTGATTAATTATTGTAGGGTTTTCTGCAAACAGAACAGTAACAGCCCATCTGATATTCTATCTACAGCTCTTATGGACCCTCATAGTACTGTTACACATCCATTAAATTGTAAGGGCAGTATTACATTGTGCTCGTTAAAAAAGGGTGAGGCTAAGGTGTAAAACCTAAGCATCTGCAGGTTTCCCCTTAGCGTTCCCATTTAAGCAACATATTACAAGGCAGGTGCTGATTCAGCAGCCTGCCTCATAACACAGAGCTAAGCCCCTGGATACTCGAAGCAGTGCTAACGAGTGCTGCCTGTGAGTATCTCCTCCTGGAGTCATAGGACTCCATGGAGGGTTTGGCTGCTGGGTCACATGACCTGCAGGGTATCGCTCTAGAGAGATCCTGCAGGTTCAAGGAGTGATCGTGGAGAGAGACTGGGGACTTTTTAACCCCAGTCTCACTCTGCTCCAGGCGGCCAGAAGCAGCAGATCAGGCCACTCTTCTTATCGCGGATGAGAGGCGAGTATCTGATTTTGGAGGAGGATTTTCAGCTGGTGCTGACTGATTCTGCAAAAGCTATATCAGTTAACCAAAGTTAGAAACTGGTGCTAACGTTTCAGTTAACCGCAGCAGAGAGTAATTAGCGTTAGAACTTTGTAATCCTAACACTGATTACTCTTTGAGGGAGCACAAAGGACAGTAAACTCGCGAAAGAAAGCATAATCTCTGATCTGCTAATGTTTTTTTTATCCCGTTAGCGTTTGGAATGCAATCTGGTCGGCCTACGCTAGGGCCACTTAACCTCCCATTAATTCTCACACAGTTGAGCCATGCACTGTGATTGGCTCCCACAACTAGGGATGAGCTGTTCGGTTCGAACGGTTCGGAGTTCGACCCGAACTTGGCCTGTTGGACTGGATCGCGAAAACCGAACATTTCCGGGTGTTCACCGCATGTTCGACCACAATGGACCACAATGCATTTTCCCACTGGCCTGAAGCTCGTAATTGGCTACAGCCTTGCACCTGACCACAGGTCTGGTGCAAGACTGGTTCAACACTATGCCAATCACCGCTCAGAGTCCTGATTGGGCAAATTTTGCCCAATCATGGGCTCACAGAGCTAAGTCCTGCAGCACACTATATAACGTTTCCACGTGCCGATTCTGCACGCATATCAGAAGAGATTTTAAAGGAGATAGTTGTGTGTTGTTACTGCCGCTCTGCCACACTACTGGGGGGGTCTGGGGGGTCTCATTTCTACCAAATATCAGGGAATTTAGGTGATGTGTGTCTTGTCACTGTGCCAGCAAGTTTTTTGGGGTTTACAACTTTCTTTAAAATATTTGTGAATTGAGGTGATCTTCTGTGTCTTGTCACTGTGACTCACTGTGCCAGCAAATCTTTTTGGGGCTCACTAATTTCTTCAAAACATTTGTGAATTGAGGTGATCTGTGTCTTGTCACACATCCAGTACCATGCATTATTTTGGGGCTCACTAATTTCATTAAAACATTTGTGAATTGAGGTGATCTGTGTCTTGTCACACATCCAGTACCACGCATTATTTTGGGGCTCACAAATTTCTTTAAAACATTTGTGAATTGAGGTGATCTGTGTCTCGTCCCACATCCAGTACCATGCATTATTTTGGGGCTCACTAATTTCATTAAAACATTTGTGAATTGAGGTGATCTGTGTCTCGTCGCACAACCAGTACCACGCATTATTTTGGGGCTCACTAATTTCTTTAAAATATTTGTGAATTGAGGTGATCTGTGTCTCATCCCACATCCTATACCACGCATTATTTTGGGGCTCACTAATTTCTTTAAAACATTTGTGAATTGAGGTGATCTGTGTCTCGTCGCACAACCAGTACCACGCATTATTTTGGGGCTCACTAATTTCTTTAAAACATTTGTGAATTGAGGTGATCTGTGTCTCGTCCCACATCCAGTACCACGCATTATTTTGGGGCTCACTAATTTCTTTAAAACATTTGTGAATTGAGGTGATCTGTGTCTCGTCGCACAACCAGTACCACGCATTATTTTGGGGCTCACTAATTTCTTTAAAACATTTGTGAATTGAGGTGATCTGTGTCTCATCCCACATCCAGTACCACGCATTATTTTGGGGCTCACTAATTTCTTTAAAACATTTGTGAATTGAGGTGATCTGTGTCTCGTCCCCCATCCAGTACCACGCATTATTTTGGGGCTCACTAATTTCTTTAAAACATTTGTGAATTGAGGTGATCTGTGCCTCGTCACTGGCTGCCAGGTCAACTTGGTTTCCCCCCCCCGCAGTGGCTGATGATCAAGGATGCATGCACTGTACTGTCACCATTTGAGGAGGCAACGAGGATGGTGAGCAGGGACAGTGCATGCATCAGTGACACAATTCCTTTAGTGTTCTTTCTGGAGCACACTCTGCGGGGAATTATAGATGTGGCTCTAGAGGCAGAGCAGCGGGAGGAAGAGGAGGCCTTCCCTAGCTCTCAAGGCCCCAGTCTTTCCGCAGACAGCATTCCAGCGGGTCCTACTCAGATCAGACAGGAGGAGGATGAGGAGGAGGAGGAGTATTTAAGTAGTAGGGGCATTGAAGGTGGGGATTCCTCAAGGGAGGGTTTTGTGTGCCCAGAAACAGAAGGGCTAGTGCGTGGCTGGGAGTAGGAAGTGCACGATACGGTCATCCTCATTGACCAGGAAGACTCGGAAGCTAATGCCAACTCCAAGCTGCATGGACTCCCTAATGATGCAAAGCCTGCTAAAGGACCCCAGGATTCATGCTATCAAGGAGAGGGATCATTACTGGTTGGAAACCCTTCTTGATCCACGATACAAGGGGAAAGTTGCAGAGCTCATCCTGTCCTCACAGAGGGAGCACAGGATAAAAAAACTTGAGGACGTTCTAAAGCGACACTTGTGTAACACCTTTCCAGGCACTGGTAGATTACCAAGTGCTGACACACGTGCTTCTGAGGCTGCGGGTGATCAGAGGAATAGTGGTGAAGGCCAGGGCCGCTTGACTGATGCTTTTTTAATTTTTTTTAGTCCTCGACGCCCAGGGACGTCAAATGTAGGCACCCATTGCCAGCATCTTCACCATATGGTGCAGGACTACCTAGGGGCAAGGGCAGACCTGGATACGTTTCCAGCAGATGATCCACTGGCTTACTGGGTGTTGAGATTGGATCACTGGCCAGAACTAAGCCAATATGCTATGCAGCTACTAGGTTGCCCTTCATCTAGCGTGCTTTCTGAAAGGACGTTCAGTGCCGCTGGAGGTTTTGTCACAGACAAAAGAGTGCGTCTGTCTACCGACTCTGTAGACCGGCTGTCATTTATAAAAATGAATCAGTCCTGGATCAGCAGTTATCAATCCCCTGATGCTGACGTAACAGAATAGATCGGGGATGTCTTCTGCATTCACAAAACCTCCAGCACTGAACTCTTCCACAATACCACAAAAGGGTTACGATGTGAATGCACTTGCTGCCATGAAAGGCACAATAATTGGCTGCACTGACGCCTGTGCCAGATTTATATCATTTTAATTTTTTGAACCGCAGGGTCCAACCCTGCACTCTTCCACAATACCACAGAGGGGTTACTGTATGATGATACTTGCTGGCCTGTCATTAAAGGCACAATATCTGGGTGCACTGACGCCCATTAACAGATCAAAAACTTTTCAATATAGGACCACATGGTCCACCCCTGCATTCTTCCACAATACTACAGAGGCGTTACTGTATGATGATACTTGCTGGCCTGGCATTAAAGGCACAATATCTGGGTGCACTGACGCCTTGACCAGAATCAAATCTTTTCAATATAGGACCACATGGTCCACCCCTGCATTCTTCCACAATACTACAGAGGGGTTACTGTATGATGATACTTGCTGGCCTGGCATTAAAGGCACAATATCTGGGTGCACTGACGCCTTGCCCAGAATCATATCTTTTCAATATAGGACCACATGGTCCACCCCTGCATTCTTCTACAATACTACAGAGGGGTTACTGTATGATGATACTTGCTGGCCTGGCATTAAAGGCACAATATCTGGGTGCACTGACGCCTTGCCCAGAATCATATCTTTTCAATATAGGACCACATGGTCCACCCCTGCACTCTTCCACAATACCACAGAGGGGTTACTGTATGATGATACTTGCTGGCCTGGCATTAAAGGCACAATATCTGGGTGCACTGACGCCCATTAACAGATCAAAAACTTTTCAATATAGGACCACATGGTTCACCCCTTCATTCTTCCACAATACCACAGAGGGGTTACTGTATGATAGTACTTGCAGGCCTGGCACCAAAAGCACAATTTTTGGGTGCACTGCCACTGACGCCTGTATCAGATTCATATCCTCAGAGGGGTTACGGTGTGACAGCACTGTTGGGGATGCTAAAGGACCAATTTTAAAGCACCTATTGTTACTTTCATCCAAAGCCTGCATATATTTCACAATAATTTATCCATAAAATTCAGTAAACTTTTTCTGCGTGTCCGAAAATGTCTCCTCTTTTCATACAGACTGCTGCCCCAAGCAGTTGTTTATGGATAGATTAAAGGAAAAGCATTTACCGTCATATGAAACGTCATTTTTTTGTTTCTAAGTGTTTCTATACATCCTAGAAATCCGCCACTTCACGGGCAGGTTATGGGGACCTCCTAGGCACAATATTTGAAGGAATTTTTCGTTTTTATTTTTAACCCTTATTTCATGGAAAACTCACTGTCCCTTTAAAAACTTTTTTTTTACTTTTTGGCCTTGTTTCCTGTCCCCCAGGGCACTACCTGGACCTCCATACACCTTTTATGGCAAATATGTAGCATATATGCCCTCTTGGAGGGCACTCTAAAAACCGAATTTTCAGCCCCATTGACTCGCATTGGGTTCGAGTTCGGGTTCGGGTTCGGACCCGAACAAATGGGAAATTCGTGTTCGGGCTCGAACCGAACTCGGGGGGTGTTCGGCTCATCCCTACCCACAACCACCAATAAGCTGAACATCCAGCAACCACACTCCGGATAAGTGCACCTTGCATAGGATTACTGGAGTCCTGCCAGCATGCTGGGAAGTGTGTGATTCAAACATTTTAGGAACAAGTTAGCTCTCAAGATGCATGGATTTATGGAACTCAACATAAAACATATTTTACTGTCCCACCCTCCATGTCACCCCTCCAAATATCAATCACTATAATGGCTCAGCTGGTAGTTTGGAGTTGCTAAAATGTCAGTGTAAGTCAATAACCACTAGAGGCTCACTATCACATGCTATATTAATAGCGAGTTGGTGTATTATCAGTGGCTCACCTGGTAACAGAAGGGAAAGAAGAGTAGTGATCTTTAAATTTAGGAGCAATGAAGTCATTGATTGCTTTATTTAGTAACAAATGTGCCAAAGTGGGCGCTAATACAGTAGGGAACAACATAAGGTTACAAATCTTTAATATAATAGTAATAAAACAAAAAACGGTAACACCCAAAGCATATGAAACATAGGATGTGTGAAAAAATGAAGCTAGTCTCTAATACAATGATTCTGAAGTAACTTGATATAAATCTTCACCTAATAACACAAATCATTTGTCAATATAGTATTCAAATAATAATGAAATATGTTAAGGTGATATAACAGACGGTGAAGCTAGGCCATTAATCCCTGGCAACAAATATATAAATGTGCAGTAAATATAACATATAATATAAATGCAGCAGCTCAGGGTATAAATGGTTATTAATATGAAGGTCCAAATACCGAAAGCAAAGGAGCAGACTTAATCCCCCCTGTATTTCCACCAACCCCCCCCCCTCCCTGGATGAGCAGATAGAAAAAGGGAGGGTACATTCACTAACCTCAGCAGTTAATTGAACACATCAAGTGTGATTCTTCCCTGATTGTAACCGTTACCTTGTTGGTTTTTAGTCACAGTTACTTGTATATTATGTGGGTTTTTGGTATGTGTACTGGCCCCTCTACATGGATATGAGTTATAGTAGTGATAGTGGTTTATTAGTTTAATTTGATTAAACTAATTAATTAAATATTAGTTTAATTAGGACTTTTTCTGCTGTTAACCAGGAGGTCAAGGAGAGTCTTAGAATAGAGGATGACAAATAGTCAGTGATAAATCATTGCTTTTTTTTAGGGCTGGACATCCGTGTTTAAAGAACTTTTATAGCATTTCACTGCACATTTTTTTTAATCAACCTCCTGCAGACATTTAGTTATTTGGCTTTGATATTATTCCAATAGAGCTCGGGTGAGCAACCTTGTCCCTCCAGGTGTTTTGGAACTACATCTCCCCTTATGCTCCACCATTCAGTAGTTGGTATCTGAAGGGACAAGGTTGCTGACCCCTGGAATAGACCTAAAAATGCCAGTGTAGAGTTCCTATTGTAAAAATCTATGTTGCTCCATTTATGAATTAAGAGAAACTCAAAAATGCATTAAGAGAAACCAACGAAAATATTTGCTTTGGCAGTTATTGCAGTAATATCCCTGTTTATACCCCTTAACCTCTAACGTACGCACAACTCAGGGATTATTTGAGACTTTTCAGACAATCCTAGCTTTCTCAGCAAAGGCAAAGGAATTACTCTGTACACAAACAAAGCCAAGTTACATTCGCTTCAAAATAATCAAACCTTCTAGCACAAGTGATTGCAAATCTTTGTTGTGCTCCATATACACCTTGTCACTTTGTTTCTAAAAAAAGATGAAAGAGAACTATATAACCTTAGCAGCATGTAACTGACATCATACATGAAAATAATGGTAATATTTTATTGAATCTGTATACATATTTGGTACAAGTGGCCCCCAAAAAATGGATCAGGTTGACCTATAAAAGGGCTGACGTGTGGCAGCTAAAGCATTGTGTGTGTGTGTGTATATACATATATATATATAAATTATGAGTATAGCAGTCTGTAGTGATACCTTTTTTATTGGACTAACGTTACATTTAAAATACAAGCTTTCGAGAGTGATCCTCCCTTCGTCAGGTCTAGAAGCTTACTGATCAGAATAATAGAATTAAACATTGGGACATTCATCGGGCACACGGTTGGGGGTGTACATCGCCAAATGGCATGGTCAGAGTGGGGAAAGAAAAAAGGGGAAAAAAAACAAAAAAACAAAAAAACGAAACAGCAAACAGAACATTAAGGTGTCTCAGGCACATAAGACAACGGTGATAAGATCATGTCCACTTAAAAGGGAAAGGACAAAAAAAACAGTGAGTATGAGGAAGACACAGAAAAATAAGAAAAAAAAAAAAAAAAACTTTTTTTGTCCTTTGACTAAATAAAAAAGGTATCACTACAGACTGCTATACTCGTGATTTTGGCATCTGAACTAACACGGCCTACCTAATCTACATATATATATATATATATACATACATATACATATATATATGTATAGTATCTACAAGGGGTGGAGGGCTAAAAGTGAGATAAAAAGCCTCCACAGTTATGTTTATTATTGCAGAAGCCACTTGCACATCATAGCACCTCAAAGAATTGCATCCCAGAGCTCCTGTGCCACATTCCCCATATGCAGCAAGGAATTCTGGGTAGGATATGCAAATTACCTCTGTCCCACTTTTATGCATCCTGGGTCTGTTATTACACATCCTGAGTCTGTTACTGCTCCTTTGTTTCTGTGTAACCCTTTTGGTGGATTACCCAATTTTCGACCTACTGCTTTGCATCAACCCTGTCTGCCTGCTGCTGCCTGCCCTTGTCCTTCTGCCTGTTTAGTATTTATGCCTGTGCAACATCTGCCCTTTGATCTCTGCTTGTTTTACCGTTAACACTTGTCTTCTGTCTGCCTACCAACCTTTGCCACCTCTACTGACCACGGTTATTGGATAATCCTCACTGGAAACTTTGATTCAAGATTAACACCAGTTGACAGGCAGTGTTATATATATCTACCCCTCCGTGACTCTGGTGTCTGCCTCACACAGGCATACAATCTGCATGTCTGTTACCACAATCTCCCTGCTTGGTCGTAGCACCGCTCCTCCTTAAACTTTGTTATGTGTTTTTCCTGCACGGAACCATGAAGCTAAAGCTAAAATGTAAGTGTAGTAGCACTTAGTGGCCAGTTGGGGGCCCTAGTAGTAGCCCTCTGCCTGTCAAAAAAGATTTACCTACAGTGAACATATACAGTGGGGCACCTCTCTATATATATATATATATATATTTACTGTGTGGGTAATGGAAAATCTTTTTTTCATAAAACCACTGGGTCCTGTCAGTGGTTTTCAGAAAATCACTTGGTAGTGAAGGGGTTACTGGAACATGAAATGACAAATAAAAACATAACACAACAAAAAGGATAGCTGCATATTTTGAGCTGTTCCACATAAACAGCCTGACTCTCAGCGATTTATAATCAACAGAATGTGAAGAAAATGGTTGCTTTGACATACAGCATGATATTCACTGCAATCTTTTGAGACCCATAGCACATAAATGTGTATTCTAAATTAAATGCTCATGCTGTTTTATACAAAGTGTCACTGACCCAAGTATTAATTCATGCTATAATAAAATGTTTAATTGCCATATAATTGAAAATAGAATATTAAAAACATTTTATTTTAATGCTTCACCTTTTCTGCAGTCAATAAATAAATATCATGTAAATAAACAGTTTGACACTAGAGGAATTGTAATTTACATTAAACGGCTATCTGTGTTCTCCGAGCCTTCATTTGGTAAGGTTTAGTGGCATTAATAAAAAAGATAAATCTCTCTGCTTTGTATGGTTTCTATTTATAAAAGCTATGACACACATTTAAAAATAAATATAAAATAAATAGCCTCTCGTATTTTCTAGATACTGTTTTATATGATGAAAACATGTGTTTGAAATCATTCGGGCTTCTGTTAGCCATGGGAGCTTTTATACATTTGAGTTATCATTTTGAAACTAGAAAAACAGACAGGTAAAACGATTTCACTATTTCTTCCCTTTGCAGATTATAGTGTGAATCTGAAGTCTGATATCTCTAAATGGTATATGTTTGATGGCAGATATAACTTCTCTATTTCCTACCACAAAAAAAGCAATTTAATGCGTAATAAAATTAAAATCTTAGGTTATGTTTGAGAGTTCCCACTTGAGTGGTAAAAGCTCCTGTTACGCTTACACTCTCCTCAGGGGGGCATTTAATAAAATAGTTTTTATATACTGTATATATATATATATATATCATTTTTTTGCCCTCCACCACAACCTAAGCTAGTACTGATTTGCCCTACGGGTCCAAGCATCCACTGCAACTGGTCATGCCTAGCTCCTGCTGAAGAGGGTCCAATAAACCTGAAACAGGAGTGGCTTTGACCAGTTACATAAACTTGATCTCTGCTAAAAAAAAAAAAAAAAAAAAGCCATCTAATACGGCATGGTATTGATTGAAGGATTCTGTGTGAAAACAGACCCTGGATGCAAAAAAGTGAGACAGATGTCATTTGCATGTCTTACCCAGGGTTCTGTGCTGCATATGGGGAATGAAGCATAGGAGCTCTGTGGTGCAGTTCTTTGCATTGCTGTGATGTGTAAATAGGTTCTGCAATAATAAACCTTATTGTTTATTGCATGGAAGCTTTTTATCTAATTTTTTGCCCTCCACCACAACCTAAGCAAGTATATATACAGTATATAATGCCAAAATGTAGATCAATACACCCAAAGATTTAAAAACATCTTAAAAGGTTTGAAGTATTAAATTTGTTGAGGGTTGGGTTTTCAAAATGTGATCACATTTTGCATAAGACTGTCACAATATCAACATACCTCACTGGCAGCATGTCCTATCCATGCCAATCTGTAATGAGATTAATCCCCTTACTGAGGAACTGTTTCTTCCTGGGTTTCTCTGCAGTACTAGGTTTAAATAGAGCCAGTTATAAGGAACTTGTATCCCTGGAATGAACCTGCCACTGGTGAGATACATTGATTTTCTGGCAGGCGTATACAATATGTGATCACATTTTTTACCAAAGCTTCACCAATTTAATACTTAAATCTTTCATTGGAGTGCTCTGATCTCTGTGTGTTGTAATGTTGGAGTCAAATGCTTCGTTATTAAATATGCATTTTAGTTTGAGTGCACCCCCCTTGTTTTGTCTGTATATATATATATATATTTATATAACAGTAACAATAATCAGTAATTCCTAACCAATATTTTTTTTTTTAAAAACAACAAAGTGTCTGAATCCAACCGAGTGTTTATACAGGGTACTGTAAATTAACAACTCCTTTCGAAGCACTAGATGGAAAAGAACGAGTTATTTCGACATATCTCGTTCTTCTCAGCTTGAGACGGTATTTGATTTTGCTTTTGCAGAAGGCATTAAAGAATTTGGCCTCTAATCAATCCATTTGTGTTTACCCTATGGTCAAAACAGGCATGTTCGTGCTGTAAGATTACATAATGAAATTCTGAACCAGTTTTCGCTTATGTTTCAGTACTAATAAGCTCACATCTTCCCATAATGGCTGCCATATTGTACTATATACAGTATATTTATTTATATATATATATATATATACAACCTTGACAATGCTCAATTAGAGTGGCCCTGAGGAAGAAATTACACAGATGTTTCAGACTTAATAAACTGACAAATTTAACAATGAATCCATTGATTTCTTGAAGGATATTTGTTAAATTTGATAAATTAGTATACACCCTGTATTTGAACTTCTGCAATAGAAGGCATATTGATTTCATGATTTAACTGGACAAGCCTATCCAGATAATATTTTAATTAGGCAATCAAAGATGCCGAATAATGAAGTGCCTCTATACATATATATTAAAAGGAAAAAAAGAAAAAAGAAATGAGTAAGGGTGATGTAAATAGTATTCAAAGTCCTCGATAACCTCTCCCACTCATTAAATGTCTTCCTTACTCCATAAATACACCTCTTCTATATCACTCCAGTATGCACTATATATGCTTGCCCTCTGTTTCCACCTGCCACACTAACCTGCACCTCCAAGATTTCTTCATTACAAATTCAATTCATGCACATAAGAGAAAAAAAATCATATATACATAGCATAATACTGCCTATATAATAAATTAGGTTTATAATTTTATGATATATCTACAAATATAAGAGCTGGCTCAATATCAACAACTTGGGTCCAATATGAAATTATCCTCTTCTCAAACGATCCACCATATGTGAACTTAACCCCTTCACTGCCAAGTGATTTTTCAAAAAAAACATTTTCAGAAGCCATTTTTTTTTTGGGTAAAATCATTTTTAATTCATTTTAAAGTAAGAACTATTTGAGTTTATACCCATCGTATGTCTTACTGTAAATAACCTATTTTTGGCCAGTAGATGAGTTAGAGGTTTGAGCGGGTCGTATACTGTCTTCTTTTTTCTCCCTCCATCGACTGCTGAAAGCCCAAATTTTCAGAGCTTTGAGCAGCTGATTTTACAGTTTTAGCTCTTTGGGCATTATGCCCACAGGGCTTAAACTTTGGGGGCACCTTCTGCAGCCCAAAAGCAAACAAATTTCATTTGCTTTTGGGCTGCAGATCAGCATACCGAGATATCTCGATATCGAGGCACTGGGTGGTGCCTTTGAAGCCCAAGATATCTCAAGATCGGTAGTGAAGGGGTTAAACATATAGGAGAGGGGGCGTGTCTGGACACCGATGAGAGCAGCTGCTTAGCTGAAGAGCTCCAGGCCGCTGCGCTGGTAATCGGTTGCTAGCGGCTACCCTGCGGTCCTAATTTTGACACGCTCTCACCGGCTTCCCTGCTGAGTATTCTGGGCTCGACGGTTCCACTTGAGGGCAGTGGAGAATGACGCCTCGGCCTCCCTTTCTCCTGCCTTGGTCACGGACGGTGCCCATCTTGCGGCCTGTGCCAGGCCTCGCCTGCTCCTTCGATCTCCCTCCTAAGCGACCTCCCTTCTGCCGCTATGGGCAAGAAAATGCGCAATCATGTGAGATGGGAGGTTCTCGCCCCCCAATATTAGGATCGTGCTGGGTGTTGGAGGTGGTGAGGGACAGAGAGGCCATCGTGTAGAGACCTCATCCTGTTCTGACCTCCCTGCAGAAGCTGAACGGCACCCATCTGTGGAACCCACTCTTGGGGTTGCATTGGGGCAGGACCAGGCCCAACCACTCACTGTGGCTACCCTGCAGAAGGTGATGGAGGATTTTAGGTCCCTATGGTGCAGTGACTTACATGAACTGCGCTCTGCTGTGGATTCCCTGCAGACTCAGGTCACTGATGTGAACGTCCGATCTTTAGACACGGCAGCGGCACTGGCCACTATGGATGCAAGGGTAGAGGTATTGCAGACGCAGGTTACCCGTCTCGGCTCCACGGTGTTGGCTTTGGAGTCTCATCACCGCCGTAGGAACATTCGCTTTTAGGGGATCCCAGAAGATGTGACTGCAGGTGGGGTCCTTGGCTATCTTCAGGGAAACGGCTACTCACGCCCGGATCCTCGCTGTGTCTGGCCCTACCTGCAAGGTCACTTATGTCTCCACTTCTATTACCCTATATCAAGACCTGCCATTCCTGGCATTGGGGGGCTGCAGGTGCTTCTGAGATGTCACCGCCGTGCTTCGCAACAACAGCATCTGTTACTGCTGGGGACTTTCGGGCTCCTTAATTGTGACCCATAAGGGCTGCGCTTACACGGCGGGGACGTCGGAGGAGGCACGTGCTGTTCTCACCTCTTTGAATCTTCCAGAGGCCTCCCGAAGACCACCCGGGATGCAGGTCGAGACCAGCTGATTGCGTGATTTCCTACCATATGGGTGAGTCCCCCCATTTTTGTTTTTATTTTGTTTGATGACTCTCCCCTGCATGCTGGTTCCTGCCTTGGACCACCCCTTTTTTGTCTTTTTTGGCATTTTGTGTCTGCCATGGGGTGCGCCATTGTGGCAGTTACCATGGCCCTACCTGCCACACCTGTCCCTCGGGTGCCCCGGCCCTGTGACTTACACTCTTCCATAGCCTCCTGTCAACCTTTGGGTCAGCGGGAATGTGCCAGGAAGGTCACGAATGGCCTTTGCCACTCTTTCCTCCCCCCTCCCCCTTTTTTTTTTTTCTTTCTCTTTTTCCGATTTTTTTTTTTTTTGGCCCTGGCATGTTCTCCTCGCTTTTTGTTCAAGCGGACTCCGACGACAGACCTGCATTTTTATTCTTTATTTTTCATTGTTAAATAGTTTTCCTTGACTGGTCTTCTGCCAACGTATTATTATCTTGCTGATTGACATGATGTCCTTCTTTCTTCATTGTACCGATGATATTTTCAAAATAAAAAATTTCAATATAAAAAAAAACATATAGGAGAGTGTATCCTATAACATAAAATTGCAAAAACATAGCTAGGATATAATAAAATCAGATAAAACACATATGTTAAAGACCCTCTATCCAATAACTGGCTTAGTATGTAGGCAAACGAAAAATAAATGGAAACCAGGGACTTCCGGGAGAGTGAAATGGCAATCAACCACAAGGTTTTGATGGCAAAAGCAGACTTTTCAGAGCATTTTTGTGTTTGAAATGACGCAGCTGCTGGAATAAAGCATGCCATTACACACTGCTGAAAGAGTTTTGTTCCCATTAATTTTTCACCGGATATGTCTTACCCCGGTGTCATTGGGCACCCTGCTGGGGTATTGTATTACTATTATTTTATGAATTTATTGTGTGCAGGACTCTACCCTTTCCTTTTCTAGGTGTTATGGAGGCAAAGGTATCTTTAATGAAAACAACGGAAAGCAGATGCTGGAGTTTGGAATTTAAAAAAAATCTATGGTTTTTAATATAAATTAATCATAAAGGCAACCCAGACGCATTTTGCAAACTTTCTTCATCACATATACAATCTAAACGCAGGAGGGCAGCACTCAATCTTTACAAAGCATAGGGACTGGTGCTTGTCAAGACAAAAATATAAATAACCAGGAGGGGAGCACAACAACTAACACATTAAAAGACTTCAACAGTAGCTCATACATGTAAACATTTAAAGATTTTACCAAATTTTAAGCCTTTAAAGATCCTAACAACTCTTAACCCTTTCAGGATGTCAACAGTTTTTATCGCATTCAAGATTATATTTTTTACAAGGTTATTAACCCTAAACTCTGTTAACCACTTCCAGCACTCAGCACGTCCTGCCGCATGTGCACTTGGCTGTAGAGGACACGCTGAGCGCATCCACCCTTTGCAGCCGTAATTGGCCGGGATTCCGTCCAATAGCTGCGGCACCCCAGTGTGGACTGACATCTTGGATGTCAGTCCAGCTTCCGGGACCCCAGCGGGCAGGAATAGCGTCATAACGCTGGGCGTGTTGACATCTATTCCAGGCACACCCCCCACCAGTGCGGGGAAGGTGCCTGAAGGGGAGGGGGGAAGTCCTTTGGGCCTCTCTCCCTCCCAATCTGCTTGGGGCACACACAAAAGGCAGGCACCACTTGGAAGGGATCTGCTGAGTCTGCCAGAAAGAACGATATATAATTTGTCTGGGTTGTATAATAAAATGTGGCTTCAAATCGCGTTTAAACATGATGAGCGAAACCGGTAAAAATGAGCTCAGCACACAGGTGTGAAATGGCTCAGCAGTGAAGGGGCTAAACAGGCAAATCCCATAGGATTAAAAATGTAAAAAAATTACATTTTTTTTTATTATTCAACCGTTTATTCTTTTCAGTTTCTGTAAAAATACTATTTTTTGGTATTTTTCTGGAGTCTCTAGGTGAAATTTTTGATTCCCATTTTTTTAATGGTGTTTTTTTTCTATTCTGTAAACAGGCAGTTTTATAACTTTTTTTTATAGGACCTTTGTTATTGTTTCTATGCAGGGTAAAAATTAGCTCAGCACACAGGGGTGAAATGGCTCACTAGCGAAAGGGTTAATATATGGGAATTTACTTCACAATATATGGCCATAAATTGCTTAAGCCAATGGATCCCACCTTTGACAGGTCCTAGGTACATAAATAATCACCATTCACAACAGTTTGTTATTGCAACTCAGCTTTACTATGTCTACAATATTGCCATTTGAGGGGGATTTCTACTGCTTTAGCCATTTGTGGATTTGTTTAAAATATTATGTAATTTCACACTGTGTCATAACTCATCATCGTGCCTCAGCTTACAGCACTTATACTTTCTCCAGGAGCATAGGTGTAATCTCTTCTGTATTGTACAACCAATAAATAAATTACCATGTCACATCAAATGCCTGACATACTATTACATTGCTGTATAATTCTTTTTCTCGCTAGATGATGGTAACGTCTTGCAAATACCAATTGATACCTTTTTAAAGATATATTCAAAGAAAGGTTATTAACCCCTTAGTGACCGGGCGGTTTTACACAAATCCGTCTTTTAGTGACCGCTGCTGTTTTTACGTTTCTGCGCTGTTAGTGTTTAGGTCAAATTTTCCTCTTACTCGTTTATTCAACCCACACATATTATACACCCTTTTTCCCGCCATTAAATGGCCTTTCTAGAAATACCATTATTTCCATCATATCGAATAATTTACTATAAAAAAAAATATGAAATATGAGGAAAAATATGGTAAAAACACACTTTTTTGTAATTTAATCCCCAAAATCTACAACCACCCAAAACGACCCCAGCTAAATAGGTTCAAAATTTTGTCCCGAGACTAGAAATACCCAATTTTTACATGCGTTTGCTTTTTAACCCCTTCACTGCTGAGACAGTTCACCTATGTGCGCTGCGCTCATTCTGACCATTTTGTGCTAATTATTTTAAGATGACAACCTAGGTCCTATTTAATTAAACCCCCCCCAGACAAAAAAAACTTTTAAAAAAAAACTTTTTTATTTTATTTAATTTTTTTATTATTTTTTTTTTATTTAATTTTTAAAAAAAAAAAAAATTTAAAACAAAACTTGGTCATGTTTGGTATCATTTGAAAGGCCATAATCAGGCCTTTCAAGTGATGGCAAATATGACCATCTAGCTGCCATGGATCGGGAGATAAAGGGATCCTTAGGATCCCCTTATCTCTACATGGCAGCTAGAGGGTTAACTGGCCCACTGACATCCTCACACATATGGTGAGGTTGTCAGTGGGTGGGGGGGACCTGGAGGCTTGGCTGACATCCAAGATGTCAGCCCCCCTCCAGGTTTGAATCGCGTTTTGGCGCCAATTGGCGCCGCAACGTGATCCGGCGGCGAAACGGTTAATGCCATACACTGCTGGAAAGGGGAGGCTCTCCCCTCTCCAGCGGTGCAAACGGCATCTCCCTAGCTTCAATGGTTGGGGAGATAGAGGGCTCCGAAGGAGCCCCCCCTCCCCTCCATTGAAATCCATGGGGACGCCTGCTGATGACGTCACCACGCAGCGTGGCGACGTCATCAGCCTCGCCTGCCCATGTAAATCACATGGGCAGGCTTCCTCCCTGCCAGATCGCCGTGGGATCTGGCGAGGGAGGTGAGTATCGGGCGGGAGGGGGATTAGGCGCCGCTGACGTACCCTGTACATCCGCGGGTCTAAGGGAGACCCGAGGACAAGACGTACAGGGTACGTCAGCGGCCCTTAAGGGGTTAAAACCTACAGGATAAAAAATAAAACTATTTGTTATTAGTAATCGGTAGTGTTAGTAGATGGCTACAAACAAGCAACAGAACGTTGCCAAAGTTAAATAAATGATGAAGAAGAAAGCAATTATTCAGCGTATTCTAAAATCAGTATGAAACATAGTAATGGAAATTGAAGTTTATTTATTGTATACATATGCTTTAAAAAGACAGTATACATATCATTTTAACCTTCTGGGCAGGTGCAGGTTATATGTCATAAATGTGAGAAATATAACAGGATAGAAGTGCACAGTACTACATTGATTGCTGGGACATGCAGGGACGTCACTGGCTGTGAAGGCACAGGCTAGTGTTGGAGCTGCACAGAGCACATCTGCTGTGACCCTCCATGCCACTCTCCTGTCACTTTGCACTCTGCATGAATTCTCTCACACTGCAGTCACCACCATCACACAAACTCCACACTGCAACTGCAGATGTCTAAACCCAGGGGCTGGGGCTGATTATGATGTGCATGCACAAGCTATCCACAACTGTCTCAGTAAGGCAGATGATTTAGCTGCTTCCCCTTGTGCTTTTTCATTGGACGGTTTGGAGTCCATAAAAAAGCACCAGGGCCAACATGGCTCATAATGAACAAGTTGTAGTTGTGAGGCAACAATGAGGTCAGCCTCCCCTTTGTGCATCCTGTCATAAACTGTATGGCGCGCTCATCGGTTGCCACAGTAATGAGCTCAGCACACGGGGAGAAATGGCTCAGCACTGAAGGGGTTAAGGTGAGGTATCAGGACCAAATGAATAATGCGTTTTCCTAATCTTAGTGTATGTCATTATTATTTTTTTCGAGAAAGTATTTTACCAGTAAGGATACATTGAGATTCCTCTCGTTTTCAAGTATGTCCTGGGTGGCGAGTATGTACCGTTAGGTGTCTTGCCCAAGGACACTTACTGGAGAGATGCTCTAGCTGGGATTCGGACCTGTGTCTCCACAGTTATAGAGCAGTGATGTTACCTCTACTCCACTCAGCCAGTACAGGAATTCATCTGATTCTTCACTCAACTATTTTTTATCCTACATTTGTGTCTTAACCCTTATCTAACATTGTATCTGCTTGGTCATTGATTGCCTCTGTATTATTTATTACTGCGTTACTCTACAAGCACATCACTTCTAGATCCCTCCGGTAAGCAGGTGACCTCTGCCTGTCCTGTGTCTACACTCGCACTGCCAACTCGTGTGTCCAAGACTTCAAGGGCAGATCCGGTCCAGTCCAATGCCCTACCTTGACCTTTCAGACTCTCCCCTAATCTTCAAGAAATCCCTTAAGACCCATCTCTTCATATTAACGTATCACATTACTGAAGCCGACCTGCCCATCTCCTCACCTATTATCACCTCATGAATGATTTCACATCCATAGTCTCACTATTTCTGAAATACTAGTGCTAGTGATCCTGACGACCAAAAACTCCTCTTGCCTTCCTACACCCCAACTCATCAAGATTGTAAGCGCATCTGAGCAGGGCCCTCTACACCTCTTTTTTCTGTTCTTATGTTTGTTTTAATTTTGTTTCCTTCCCATTGGTTATTGTAAAGCACTGATAAACTGTAGACGCTCTATAAATTATGTTAATAAAAATAAATAATAATAATAATTGCAATATTGAAAAACTACAGTTGTTTATATATTAAACCTATATATAACTATTTAAACTTGGTTAGAAATAGATTACTTTTGCACAATTTCAGTGCTCAAACTCAGAGCCACTATATTATATTCACATATACATTTTGCCTGTATAACATGTGTACTTTAGTATACTACAATGCACACATTTCTTCCGTGCTCTTATCTTCACAAATTTTAAATGCATTCATTTATAATATATTAACGTACAATTTATTTTCAAACAGTGGATGAAACTTCATAATCTCTTCTAACCGTGATGTGAGGCATAGAGTTAAAACAAAATAACCTGGTGCATACTAACTAATGCTTTGTCAATCGCTCTTTATCACAGAAAAAGTAAGGGTGCATACAAATGGTCATACTTGCCACCACAGACAACATACTGTCAGATTAGGTTGCGACCAGATTCACTGATAGAAGAGTTATAAATGGGATATCATTGTTCAATCCTCAAAAGGATTGTTCAATCATCAAAATCAATAGAGAAGTAGCCCCTGGGCTTAATCAGTCCTGTCATTCATTTGATTTTCACATAATGACATTTATATTCAAACATGACTAACAAATATATCAGTGTTTATTTAATGCTTTAATTTCCCCATGAAAACAGGTTCATTGTTTTTTAGCACTGTGTGGTGGGAGAAAAGGATCATAAGAAATAGTTAGAATTTCTATGTTATTGTTCCTCGATATTTAATATGTATACCTGCTTCCATCACTCACTATATATATGTAGGTAAAATATACTGTATACACATACATATATATAGATGACAACCAGTAGGACCAGCGCTCCAAGGACTTTTAAATATCTCAAAATATAAGCTTTATTACATCAGTTACAAATAGTAGTTATCATCAGGATATACAGTACACACACATATATATATATCAGTACGTAGTGATACCTTTTTTATTGGACTAATGTTACATTTAAAAGACAAGCTTTCGAGAATGTTCCTCTCTTCCTCAGGTCTGGATGCTTACTGATCAGTTCCTAGAATTGAACATTAGGACATTAAGGGTCACATGGGTGGGGGTATTAGATGTCGTAAAAAGTGAGAGTCAAATGGTATGTTCAAAATGGGAAAATAAATGCATGAGGGATCTTGGACCCATAATAAAACAACAGAGATAAGATCATACAACTTGAATGAAAAAAGGAAAAAGAAAAAAAAAAAAAAAAACAAAACAGTGAAGGCTGAAAGAGACATGAAAAAAAAAAGGGGAAACCAAGAAATAAAAAAAAACATCAGCCAGAATTTAGAATGTTATGATAATTAGTTAAAAACCAAGGATAGACATTGAGTCCAGCATTTATAGTGTTAAGATATGTGAACATTTTAATTTCATATGTTTTGCGTTCACGGTGGTCTTATATATATATATATATAATCCTGAGTGACACACACGTGTTTGTTTGCAATAAAGGATTTGGTTTTACACTTGCGATGTTTACATATTCTCACATTTAGCTGCAGTATATCCTAAACTGCTGCATACATACTTTGAAACAGCAGTCACCGAGTACATCTACAGTTTGCACTTTTATATATCTAGATATTCTACCTTGCCAAAAAGGTTTTTTCTCTAAAAGGATTTTTTTTCTCCCTGATGGTATGAGTATATATTCCATTATGTTATGACAATGACAGGTTTCATCGAGCTCAAATTGTGCAAGAGCTGTTCAACGAGCATGAGACATAATTTCCACGCATGCAGTGGACACCACACAGTCCAGACCTTAATCCAATTGAGAATCCTTGGGATGTGCTGAAGAAGACTTTACACAGCACTTCGACTCTCCCATCATCAATATAAGAGCTTGGTAAAAAAAAAATTATGCACGTCTGGATGGAAATAAAAGTTTTGACATTGCACGAGTTTATCAAACCGATGCCACGGTGAATGTGTGCCGTAATCAAAGCAAAAGCGGTCCAATAAAATATTAGAGTGTGTGTGTCTTTTTTTGGCCACACCAACAGGGTTATTCAAAGAGAATCGAAAAGCCACCGCACGTTCGGTGACTTTTCGTTCTCTTCAATTCAGCTTGAATAGGCAATCCCATTTCGGTGACCCTGCGGTGTATTCAGCAAGCACCACAGGGCCGTCGAAGTGCAGGGAAAAGCCGCCGCAAACCTGCCGAACCCTCCCCGCAAAACCCACAAAAACATCTGGATTAACCCCGCCAAACACAACGGAGAAACCCGAGCAGGAACCGATCACAGCCGCCGGAAAAATCCGACACCACAGACGAATGGAGTGAAAAAAAAAAAAAGTTTGTTTGAATGTTTGAAAAGTGAAACGCTGTTTGCAAAGAAACTACTGAGCGAAAATGTCTTAAATTTACATATGAGGTCCAATGAATGATAATAAAAAGGGCTGTTACAGAAAAAAGAAAAAACGTTGAAAAAAAATAGGCAAAAAAATTTTGGCAAAAAAATCCCAAAAAATGCTTAAAAGATCCTAAAAAATCTAATAATAAAGAATCTTTTTACTGCAGAATATTATAATAAACAGTTTATTAGATATTGAATTAAAACGGGAATATTTTTAACATTGAAGCCTATCAGGGTTATTCAAAGAGAATCGAAAAGTCACCGCACGTTTGGTGACTTTTCCTTCTCTTCAATTCGGGCTGATTCGGCGATCCCATTTCGGCGACCCTGCGGTGTATTCAGCAAGCACCACAGGGCTGTCGAAGCGCAGGGAAAAGCTGCCGCAAACCCGACGAAAAGCCACCGCAAAAATCCGGCGAATGCACGCCGAAACCCACAAAAACATCTGGATTAACCCGCCGAAGATGCCGGAAAAACCCGAGCAGGAGCCGATCACACGCAGTGAAGCCGCCGGAAAAAGCCGACATCACAGAAGAGTGAAGTGAATAAATTAGCAAAACAGTTTGCTTGAATGTTTGAAAAGTGAAACGCTATTTGCAAAGAAACTACTGAGCGAAAATGTCTGAAATTTACATATGAGGTCCAGGGAATGATAATAAAAAGGGCTGTTACAGAAAAAATAAGAAAACTTAAGAAAAAAAAAATCGGACTTTTTTGAAAAAAAAATCCAGAAAAATGCTTAAATTATCCTAAAAAATCTATAAATAAAGAGACTCTTTACTGCAGAATATTATATTTCAATGGTTTATTAGATATTGAATTAAAACGGGAATATTTTTAACATTGAAGCCTATGGGATTCTCCTGAATAAACCTGTCGAATGAAACCACCGAATGGCAGGGCATTTCGGGAACCTTTCACTGCTGGTTTGTGTTCTCTGAATAGCCGAAGTAGTGCTTTTTCATGGGGATTTCACTGCCCTCGAACAGGCACCGAACAGGTACCGTATTTGCAGGCAATTCGCCAGGATTTGGCGAATTGCCTGCTCTCTGGATAGTCGAATGGCCAGGAAAGGTAACCGAACGCTGATTTTCAGCGTACCTTTCTCCAGCCATTCGGATCTCTTTGAATAACCCTGTATTTTATTCGCCTGAATAAATCTGCTGCATGAAGCCACCGAATGGCAGGGCAATTTGGCAACTTTTCACTGCTGGTTTTTGTTCTCTGAATAGACTAAGCTATGGGGATTTCACTGCCCTCAAACAGGCACCATATGTGCAGGCAATTCGCCAACATTTGGCGAATTGCCTGCTCTCTGAATAACCGAATGGCCAAGAAAGGTAAGCGAACGCTGATTTATAGCGTTCGGTTACCTTTCGGCAGCCATTCGGATCTCTTTGAATAACCCTGCGTGTATATTTTCTGTTTCAAGTTTTGATACACACAATACAACAGATGTCCCATGAGTTTTGTTTTATGTGTCTCTCTCTTATCTAGTTCCTAATTCATGAAAGAATTACATACGTATTAAAAAACTGTAAATATATATATATATATATATTAGAATGCAAATATAATGCAAACTTAAGTGCACAAACGCACCAAATCTGTGTGGACAGCTCAGTAAAAATTTTTATGATTTGTTACTATTTTTGCATTTTTATTTGCTAAGAGAAAATAAATAACAGATGGATTTAACTTGTGCTCTACGAATTTCCTTAGGAAGCAAAAAGTGCCAATTTTCTGGGCTTGCAATAATTTTCACTCATCCTTAGTAAGGTTGAGAAGAACTAAATCCTATTTAATTGCCCTTCTTTACTCAACTGTAAAAACAAATAAGAAGATCAGATAAACTTAAAGTATTTTGAAAATAGTTTGATCTCATTTGGAACAGTTTGCATATTCAGATCTAACATTAGGGGGTTAAACACTGACATTTTGTTAAATCCAGATAAATAAAAAGTAAATAAATCTACCCCTATTCCCACGTGATATGAAATATCCATGGTTGCTTTAAACCAAACGATGGTGCGACAGAGGGATAGAGAGCTCAGGTATTGTTTGATTGATATTTCTCAGTCTAATAAAGCAATTCACAGCATCAGTTGCTAAAGACTATCATTATCAAAAAGTGTATATATTTACACAATACACATGATAAATCTACTTCCTAATGTTATAAAATTATACGTGTAAATATGTTATAAAAATTCACAGTGTCATGGAAACCTGAAGAAGCTGTTAGCATAGAGGGAGCAGAATAGATGTGATTTATTTCAAAGGCTTTTAAAATGTACATGCAGACCAGATCAAAGTGCTGCGTCTGATATGATGACTGTACCAAAGGACCAAATCCTATCAAATTGTTTTCTTTTATCTAGGGGCATGGATGACAGCCTTTCCATTATACACATTTTATTTATTCTAGCCACTACTGTTGGTCCCTGGAGAGGCTGCTCGTATCATTGTAATTCAGCGTAAAATCCTGAGTCTGCAATACTATGTCTGGCCAAAAAACATTTTGGTCACTGCTCAGATTTTGTTATGAACTAACACTATGTGTTTACCTTGGATTTATTGTAATGACACATTACAGGAATGTTTAGTCACAATTAGTTGGCCTTACAATAAAACTTGCGATAAAAATATTTACTATTTAGAGTAGTTCCAATAAGCTTTTCCAGATCTTGATGAGATAAAAGTCTGGTTACTGGCTACGACATCATAAGTCATAGTGACCCAATAAAACAAAAAATCTTACTCTACCCATTTATTTATGACCCACTTTGCTTTTGTAGTTCTTTGAGTAGCTATGAAATCAACCCCCCCCCCCAATTGATGGGAAAAAAGTCAGTAGGTTGTTCTACGGTTAGTCCTTAGTGTCATCTCATTTTTGCCTCTTTTGTGACTTTCGCCCAAAATCTTTGTTGAACCCATTCTTGGAAAAATGTATGAAGTGAACAAAAAACACTCAGAGCAGTTTCATTGCTCCTCATGCTCAGACTAAAATTAATAATTTTGTGCCAGTCACTTTCAAATGATAATTCTCTAAGGCCCGTGTCAGACGAACGCAGTGATCACGTCCGTGTTGCCGCACAGTTTAACGTCCGACGTAGCATAGAATCATGATCAATAGAGACCCACAAACTAACTGCGTCTGCACCGAATTGCGCACGGATAACACACGTGGCAAATGGATGCAAGTTAATTTGCGACGTCCAGCACCTTGACGCACACAATGGCTTTTCATATCATTTTCAAATTGTTATCATTTTTCATATTATTTTTGTTTCCCATAGTTCCCTTTTTTTACGTCAGTCAAGAAAAAACAGACCTTGCGGTGTCTACCGTATCTTCCATCAGTACGTCTGTCCGTTATGCACGCACGCAGAGTGCGCTCAGACTGCGTTCGTCTGACTCTAGCCTAATTGGTCTAAATTCACCAAGTTAGGCTAAGGTTACACTAGCGCACTTTTCGCGTCCGTCTGACAGCACTGTTTGCTGTCCGTCGTACCAGCTTTTCAAAGGAGTCAATAGAGAACAACACACAAAGCATGTGCGCATTTGTTCACGCACGGGCAATGGAAGTCAACATGGCATTGACGTGAAAAAGCTACAAGGGAGGCAGAGAAACCCCTGCATACAGTTTTTTTTCCCAACGCCAGTCAAAACTAACTGATGCTATACAGCTTTTTTTTTTTCTCAACGTCAGTCATAACTAACTGATACAATGTAACCACAATCTCATCCGTTATAAAGTGCATCCGTTTCAACAGACGCACTGTGCGTACTCAGTGACCGCAGACTAAGCAACTGGACCCAGATGTTCCAGATCTGACGTTTCCTATAACATTGACGGCTGATATTCACAAATCTTCTGATTAATGTACATTTGTTTCTTCCATGTGAAAAATGATTTTAGTTAGACTGAACATTTTTCACTTTTGGCTTTAAGTGAATTCCTGCAGGTTAGTGTCTATTCGTATAGTGGTGAGAAGATTGCAAATTGTATTATAAGCCATGTATCTCCATAAATGCAATATATTTAGAAATGTGATTTCTTTTCAGAATTCAGAGCTCAAATCTAGATCCGTAGTCTTCTATTCCTTTCATTTTGTTTGTGTGTCAAACTTATTCGTTAATTCTATCAGGGTTATTCAAAGAGATCCGAATTGTGGCCGAAAGGTAACCGAACAGTGAAATTCATCGTACGGTTACCTTTCCTGGCCATTCGGCTATTCGGAGAGCAGGCAGTTCGCCAAATCCTGGCGAATTGCCTGCACATACAGTGCCTGTTCAGTGCCTGTTTGAGGGCAGTGAAATCCCCATAGAGAATCAATGCTTCGTCTATTCAAAGAACAAAAACCAGCAGTGAAAAGTTGCCGAATTGCCCTGCTGTTCGGTGGTTTCATGCGGCAGATTTATTCAGCCGAATTCCGTAGGCTTCAATGTTAAAAATATTCCTGTTTTAATACAATATCTAATAAACCGTTGATTATAATATTCTGCAGTAGAAAGTCTCTTTATTCATAGATTTTTTAGGATCCTTTAGGCATTTTTCAGGATTTTTTTGCGATTTTTTTTTTTTCTGTTTTTCCGGCTCTAGTAAAAAAAATGCGGACGCAACGCACTTTTGTGCGCATCGACGTTCTCCATTGTGAATCCGCAGTTTGGTACGGTCAGGTTGTTACAATTTGCAGTTACCACCAGCTTTTCGAAGACGTTAAAATTATGCGCGCAAACGTTGTCCGTTAAAATGTGCAATAGGATTGTAATACCATGCGTGCACCAGCGCACAAACGCATTTGCGCACACAATGTTAAGTATAGGATGCACGCACTAAGGCTAGGGTCAGACTAACGCATTTTTCACGTTGTCCGTGAAAATGTGCGTTCGAAGAATGGACGTATTTTTTCACGGATACGCAATAGCGGTCATACTATGCGCAGTTTCATCCGTGATTTTGTACGGATCATCAATAAAACACTTCTTGCATCTGGACGTTATGTTGGCCGGACATTAGCAGCGTCTGATGTCTCCAATTCACGCACACACGCCGCTATGCGGACGCAGCGCACTCTGTACGTCAGTACTAGTGGTTTAACGTTCTCGAAAAAATGCGTTCATTTTCCACTTGCGTTGCGCAGCCGGACTTTTGTGCGACCGTACTTCGTATATTGGCCGTCATTGCCCGGCATCTGCTGCTAGCACGGCCGTGATTAAGTGCGCCAGAACGCGCGTTCGCACTGCCTCAGTCTGACCCTAGCCTAAATTGCACTCACAAAGGGTTCGCGCAGGTTCACTCGCATTAGACATTAACGTGCATTTTATGCGTGAACGTCGTAATACGACGTTCAGCGCAAAGTGTTTTGCCCCTCACGTTAATGCGTTTTTGCGCGTGCGCAAAAAAGTGCGCGAAGTATGTAATAGGGCCCTTGGTGTGTGGGTCTCTATTGCTCATGATTCTATGCTACATGGACGTGATCACTGCGTTCGTCTGACACTGGCCTTATCTCACTTTCCAAATTGGCTATTTTGAGCTAGAATTTTCTAGGCTTGTGCAACGATTTTTTTTTCGGTTCGGTTCGATTTTTCGGATTTTTAAACTTTTCGATTCGGCTCGTTTCGACCGATTTCTGTTTCGATTCGGTTCGGCTCGATTCGTTTTTTCGTGTACTTTTTTTCTCGGAATATCGACCATTTTTCGTATTTTCGTGTCACTTAGCTCGTTCTTTGTATCGACTTTTCGTGATTTCGGAAATTTTCGTTTTTCGGAATTGTACATGGTTTCGGAATTTCGACCATTTTTCGTATTTTCGTGTCACTTAGCTCGTTTTTGTATCGACTTTTCGTAAGTTCTAAAATTTTCGTTTTTCCGGAAAGTCTGTTCTCCTCGTTTCAAAGCAATAAATTTCGATTTGACACATTTCAAGTCCATTCGAAAATTCCGAAAATATTTCGTTTCGGCTCAGAAAACTTTTCGGATCTGCCATTTTCGGATCTAAAAATTTTCGGAAATTCGGCCGCATCCGAAAACACGAATCGGGAAATTTCGTGAAAATTCCGAAATTCCGAAACCCGAAACGCACATCCCTAGAATTTTCACTTCTCCAAACGTTCTCCAGAGTTTCACATTTCTCTGAATAACCCTGATAGTGTTTGAATCTCAAATACAACGATCAGTAAACTCAAATCAATCAAAAAAGATACAACAGACATATTTTCAATGTTTCATTTAAGGACTTTCTGATATAGTGTTGCACTAAAAAAATAATTCTGCTTTGTGTTTTCTTATACCTGTCATTTGATTTGACTTGTTTATGAATGTGTGAATAGTTTAAAAAAAACTATATAAAACCATAAAAGCAAATGTATTTATTTTACCCTAGATAAAGCCATTAAGAATAGATATGACATTACTCTGAGCCGATATAACTAAACACATCCAGAAAATTACAAAGTTAATAAATATACCTTTTACATTTTAGTCACTTTGATTGTGATTATAGACCTATCTAAAGGCAGGTTATTTTTAATAAATTGTTTGTATGCGACTAAAGTGCGTTGTTTATTCCTTCAATTTATTTCAAAGTACACAATGTGCTTTGTTCGGTTTTGTAAAGCAAGTAGGATAAGGAATTCATATTAGATATGAATAGAAAAATCTATTAAGTTAGTTTTAGTATAATTACTATGTATCTTAATAGTTTAGTGTTTTTTGTGCTTCATAAGCATATTGTGTAGAGCTACCAGATCATTATGGTGCTGCCAGGTAACAAAGGATTTTTGAATATTTATCAATGTATCTATTTCTTAAATGCATTTTCTACTAACAGTACTTTCTCATCTCACAATCATTAAAATGTCAGTCTTTAAAGAAGAGAAGGAACAGTCACTTTACATTATTAGAGTTAAACTCCAGTCACCTTAATTGCATATTCTTCTTATTTATGTTATGATATAAGGTGCACCCTTTCACTGCAACATGCAAATTATAACTGTGACAGTAGCATCCTCATAAATTTAGGATGTCTGGAAAGGAACACATACGAAAGCCTAGTTTATATTATTTCATCAGTGTCACATTTCAGCCCTGCCCCCTGGTAGTAGAAGCAGGGATTCCTCTGTTTGCTGGATTTCAGGCTCTGAAGACCATTTCCATTGGGCTAAGAGTCTGCGGTCACATGACCTGCTCAGCCCTATATATAGGGCCAGCAGTACACTTGATCCTTGGATCAGAATAGGTTTATTCCTATTGAGTTCTTGCTCCCTGTATTGCTGTTTTGCAATCTGATATTTTCTGTGTATGACCCTTTGGCTCTGGTTTCTGGATATTCTCACGTCTGTCTCCTTAAAATAGATTCCTGTATTTTCGTGTATTGACCTGGACTGCCTTCTGACAATTCTGACTCTTGATCCCTGCTGTATGTTTGTCATACCCTGTATATGCAGTCTGTTTTCAGCTCATATCGCATGGTCTGTGATTTATGAAAGTTCTGCCCTGCAGGTTGCTGAATCCGTTGTGTCTATCCCCAGTCCTGAAATCTGTCTTTAGATGAGAAATCATACCCAGTGCAGGGCTACCTCTTGTGTTTGTGTTCTGCACTATCTCTCTTGTTTCTGAGTTCTGTAAGTGTGTGCTGGATTCTGCTATAAGTAGCAAACATTTTACCTGCCCTAAAGGCTTCAAACTACTCAGCCTAAAGGCCCCCCATCACCCTCTATAGGGGATGCACCGTTACAATCAGGTACCGTTATAAATTAAATACTTATAATAACGACTCAAAATGGCGTTCCTTTGGGAAGTCCAAACATTGTAAAAATCCCTGGAAATGACGATTAGATTGTAGGTTGATGAGCCGTCTATATTTGCCCATGTCAGACATAAATACCAATGCAAGGGAGCAGAAATCTCCTACAAATATGCTCATATATGGTGCAATACTGTAACAAAAGAGAATTGTCGCAAATTGGTTGAGACTCACAGGTTCCTGAAAGAATAAAGGCACATCAGCCTGTATATGGTTGTTATAGTAGGTTCGGAGCCACCTCCTGGAAGTACTCTTTCTGAATCTTCTAATTAAGTATATTATGTACATCTATTCATGCTTTTGCCTCTTTTTAATCTTAATTTCGCACGGTGGTCAATTGGGACACTAATGTCAGACATTGCTGTGTGAGGTACAGCAATTATCATTTCTGCAATATGTACTAGCAATAGAAGTATATTTTTCATGGCATCATATTTTGAATGGTTTTAATTCTGATCAATACAGATCTGCCCCAGTGTAACCATCCATTGGAATTTGATAAATTGTCTTTGTGGACATTAATAAAGCTTATTATTCCAATAGAGCTACAAATACAAATTCTTTAGCTGAGTAAAAAGAGTGGAGATAATGGGCAATATTTCACAGGGTTTTTTTTGAGAAAGAATTTGACCAGGAAGGATACATTGAGATTTATCTTGTTTTCAAGTATGTCCTGGGTGGCGAGTATGTACCGTATAGGTGTCTTGCCCAAGGACACTTACTGGAGAGGAGCTCTGGCCAGGATCGAACCCATGTCACCACAGGCTCTCTCCACGCAGAGCAGTGATGTTACCTCTACTCCACCCAGCCAGTACAAGTATGTGCTAACTTAACTAGAGCTGTTGTAAACGTATTAACTTCATAGACTATAATGGCTATGGTAAATTTACAACAGCTCTGGTTAAGTTAGGAATAGAGCCTGAAAAGTACACAACTTGTTGTATCCTTGTATATTATGTAAACTAAGAGAACACTATATAAACCATTACACCCCCCCCTCCCACCGGCTGGGTGGAGTAGAGGTAACATCACTGCTATGCATGGAGAGAGCCTGTGGAGTAATGGGTCTGATCCCAGTGAGCACCTCTCCAGTAAGTGTCCTTGGGCAAGACACCTAACGGTACATACTCGCCACCCAGGACATACTTGAAAACGAGAGAAATCGCAAATGTATCCTTCCTGGTAAAATCCTTTCTCAAAAAAAAAAAAAAATCAATTAAATAATTGTCAGATGCTATTGACCGTTTAGGTGAAAATATTCACCTTTTATCACTCAATGCTCGGCTGCTCCTCCTTCTCAGGTCAGGACATCCGAAATGCAGAGGTTCCTGCAGCTTCTTACACCATTCCCTTCGAATGCATAACGTTTGTGTGTATGCTATGCCGATTGCGTATCACTAGGAATGTGCATATATTTGCACAAAAGTTATGCGAGCACTGCTGCAGAAAGATAGCTGCTGTGAGCAGTCAGAAAAAAGATGGTATCACCACATAAACCATGCTGACATCATTGTTCCAGAGATGGTTCCCATTAAGCTGGATACTCAAAATCCTGTCTGCGAAGTGACAGTTGTGTAGGCAGAGGAAACTCCTTCACTTCACACAGTGTTAATCAGCCAAATTGAGCTGCAGGAGGGCATTCGACAAGCCTGACCCCTTTATAAGCGAAAATGGTTAGGAAGCAAAAGAGACCCAATAAATCTAAGACACCCACTGACTTTTGTAAATATCTCTTAATAGTATCAATAAGTGTAGGAAAATATGGTTTTTTAATTCTGGGTAAAAGACCAAATTCAAAACAAGGTTTTATGTATGGCATAGAAAATCTGATGTTGTCACAGGGGATCTCCTGCTCTCGATACATAATGATTAGGCCATGTTTTCCAGGTGGGATTGGAATGAAAGAGAAAAGGAAACTATCCAGCTCCCACTTCTGCAAAAATTAAATATGCTGTAGAATATTTTCAACAGATATATGCACTCTAGATATAATACATAGAAAGGAATTACAGATTTTAGGGCAAACTAGCCAAGATGAATGATTGCACTTGCGTGCAATCTCTATAAATTTGTTGACAAGTTCCACTGTTCCTGTAGATTCTTGATATTTTTTTTGCAAAAAACAGTTTCTTATTGCAACTACTTGTAAACTCTCAATTTTAGTAACTTTGCATGCTGCAGCAAAACCAGCTTCCTCAGTGCCCTACTTTACCCCCATTCCATTGTCATTGTAGATCATCCGAATGTAAGGATGAAAAATTTAAAAACATATTTTTCCATCTCCCCTTCAGTAATCATCATTGTTCACCTTTACCCTATCACTAATATTTTTCTAAATTATCTACCCCACCTGTATTATTCATCTCCTCACCCTATAATAGATCACTGCTTAAATTTTGCTCTTCATCTAATAAATTTGTGCCACATTATCCACTTTTGGCACTTTTAACAGAAACAAAGACCTACAAAGACAGAAACATTATACTATCAGGGTTATTCAAAGAGATCCGAATTGTGGCCGAAAGGTAACCGAACAGTGAAATTCAGTGTACGGTTACCTTTCCTGGCCATTTGGTTATCCAGAGAGCGGGCAATTCGCCAAATGTTGGCGAATTGCCTGCACATACGGTGCCTGTTCGAGGGCAGTAAAATTCCCATAGAGAAGCAATGCTTCATTTATTCAGAGAACACAAAACAGCAGTGAAAAGTTGCCGAATTGCCCTGCTCTTCGGTGGTTTCATTCAACAGGTTTATTCAGGCGAATCCCATAGGCTGCAATGTTAAAAATATTCCCGTTTTAATTCAATATCTAATAAACCATTGATTATAATATTCTGCAGTAAAAAGTCTCTTTATGTATCGATTTTTTTAGGATCTTTTAGGAATTTCTTGGGATTTTTTGGCAAAAATTTCTTAGCGTTTTTTTTCCAAATCGTTTTTTTTTTCTGTAACAGCTCTTTTTATTATCATTCATTGGATCTTATATATAAATTTCAGACATTTTCCTTCTGTAGTTTCTTTACAAACAGCGTTTCACTTTTCAAACATTCAAGCGTACTGTTTTTTTTTTTCACTCCATTCGTCTGTGGTGGCGGCTTTTTACGGCAACTGCTCTGCGTTGTGATCGGTGGTTGCTCGGGTTTCTCCGGCGTGTTCGACGGGCTTAATCCAGATGTTTTTGCGGGTTTCGGTGTGCGTTCGCCGGGTTTTGCGGTGAGTGTTCGGGTTTGCGGCAGCTTTTGCCTGTGGTGTTGGCTGAATACACCGCAGGGTCGCCGTAATAGGATTGCCAAATCGCACTGAATTGAAGAGAACGAAAAGTCACCGAATGTGCAGTGACTTTTCAATTCTCTTTGAATAACCCTGTTTGTATCAACTGAGAAAGACATATACTGAAACAGACAGAGATACTAACAAAACCAGGGACACAGAGATAAAGACAGAGATATCATCAAATACAGAGACAAAATAAAACAGACATTGACACACAGCAACTTAGAAAACAGAGACTCTGACAGCAATGCAGAGACGCCGACAGAGACCCAGACACACAAATAGACAGATAACTGCAAAGCTGATGCCAGACGCACCATTAGAATAAACAAAAGGAGCTATTTTATGGAGCAGTTTTCATCCTTGTGGTTGCCTGTCTGTCAGTGTGTCTTATCTCTCTCTCCGTTAATGTCTGGTGTGACCAACCTCATTTTTGTGGTTGTATGTACTGTGGGCTTGCTGCCCTGAAGTCAATTTATTCCCTAATTTAATTTGCTATACCCTTACCCTTAGTGTTCTGCACTGGCAAACAGAACCTGTCAGAAGAATAGAAAGACAGAGACTCAAAGACAGAAAAAGATGTAACAAACACATAGGAACAAAGAAAGACAGAGACAATAACACCCTCACAAACACATTGACACCCCACACACACACTTACACTCTAAACACTGAGCACTTCAAATTGCAATAATACCTTGAAGGGACACTGGTCACAGCAAAGATGTAAGACAATAATTGTCTTCTTGGATAGGCTTTTTTTTATAACTGATTAATACAAACAAAAAAAGAAACAATCTTCACCCACTTGTATGTTTGTAGAAGTAAATTATTAGAATAAGACTACAACTTTTCCTGAACAGTCACTATTTTTAATACCAAAGGAATAATACTAAAATTGTGAGAAAAACATATTTCATACTGTCAAGCTATTGTTCTAACAAGGTCTCAATTATTTTAGAATATATACAGTATCTCACAGAAGTGAGTACACCCCTCACATTTCTGTAAATATTTTATTATATCTTTTCATGTAACAACACTGAAGAAATGACACTTTGCTACAATGTAAAGTAGAGAGTGTGCAGATTGTATAACAGTGTAAATTTGCTGTCCCTTCAAAATAACTCAACACACCCAACCAACAACACAGCCATTAATTTCTAAACCAAGGGCAACAAATGTGAGTAAACCCCTAAGTGAAAATGTCCAAATTGGGCCCAAAGTGTCAATATTTTGTGTGCCCACCATTACTTTCCAACACTGCCTTAACCCTATTGGGCATGGAATTCACCAGAGCTTCAAAGGAGCTTCTTCAACTCCTCCATGATGACATTATGGAGCTGGTGGATGTTAGAGACCTTGCACTCCTCCACCTCCTGTTTAAGGATGCCCCACAGATGCTCAATAGGGTTTAGGTCTGGAGACATGCTTGGGCAGTCCATCACCTTTACCCTCAGCTTCTTTAGCAAGGTAGTGGTTGTCTTGGAGGTGTGTTTGGGATCGTTATCATGCTTTAATACTGCCCTGTGGCCCAGTCACCGAAGGGAGGGGATCAAGCTCTGCTACAGTATGTCACCGTACATGTTGGCATTCATGATTCCCTCAATGACCTGTAGCTCCCCCAGTGCTGGCAGCACTCATGCAGCCCCAGACTATGCCATTCCCACCAACATGCTTAACTAGAGCATTTGTACTCCTCACCTGGTTGCCGCCACACATGCTTGACACCATCTGAACCAAATAAATTTATCTTGGTCTCATCAGACCACAGGACATGGTTTCAGTAATCCAAATCCTTAGTCTGCTTGTCCTCAGCAAACTGTTTGCGGGCTTTCTTGTGCATCATCTTTAGAAGAGGCTTCCTTCTGCGATGACAGCCATGCAGACCAATTTGATGCAGTGTGCGGCGTATGGTCTAAGCACTGACAGGCTGACCCCCCCCCCCTTCAACCTCTGCAGCAATGCTGGCAGCACTCATATGTCTATTTCCCAAAGACAACCTCTGGATATGACGCTGAGAACATGCACTCAACTTCTTTGGTCAACCATGGCGAGGCCTGTTCTGAGTGGAACCTGTCCTGTTAAACCACTGTTTTATGGTCTTGGCCACCGTGCTGCAGCTCAGTTTCAGGGTCTTGACGACCTTCTTATAGCCTAGGCCATCTTTATGTAGAGCAGCAATTCTTTATTTCAGATCCTCAGAGAGTTCTTTGCCATGAGGTGCCATGTTAAAATTCCAGTGACCAGTATGAGAGAGTGAGAGTGATAACACCAAATTTGACACACCTGCTCCTCATTCACACCTGAGACCTTGTAACACTAATGAGGCACATGACACCGGGGAGGGAAAATGGCTAATTGCGCCCAATTTGGACATTTTCACTTAGGGGTGTACTCACTTTTGTTGCCAGCGGTTTGGACATTAATGGCTGTGTGTTAAGTTTATTTTGAGAGGACAGCGAATTAACACTGGTATACAAGCTGTACACTCACTACTTTACATTGTAGCAAAGTGTAATTTCTTCAGTGTTGTCACATGAAAAAATATAACAAAATATTTACAAAAATGTGAGGGGTGTACTCACTTCTGTGAGATACTGTATATATATATATATATATATATATATATATATATATGTGTGTGTTTTATGTTTGTGCTTTGCCTCCAAGGACATGTAACATGGTTACAGTGCAAAGCTTAGAATTCATTATATGAATCTGCACATTTGTATGTTACTTCTTTCTTTGCAGATACATTGGAGGGTGCAATGGGAAATGTAGAGATTCGCTTTCCTGTCGGCAAGTATGGCTCACGAATAAAATAAAAATATATGTTTGGCATAACAGACAAGAATATCATCCCTGGGAGTGCACAAACATCTCAGAAAGTTTACAAATACTAGTTGAATTAGCCTGGATTCCTGCAGAATGCAGAACTGTCTGTTATACAGTACTTACTGCTGCAAGCAGAGTCCAGAAATGTGAAAAGTAATTAGCAGTTCTGAAACATGTTTTGCCTACAATGATTTCATTATTAGTTATGATTTTTATTATTATTATTATTATTTATATGGTGCCAACAGTTTCTGCAGTGCTTTACATTAAGAATTGGGGGACAAATATAAAATTTTGAGGCCAATATTATTTTCAAACTGTTGACTGATTCACATTAAAAAATTTGGCTGGAGCTGATATTTGAAAAATGCCACTGGTCTGAAAAAAGCTGGCCATTAAATTGTCAAGATAGTTTATTTTCAGCCAGTATCACACAGCTTAGTGACTTTAAAAATGACTATTCAATACATCTGACATTGAAAAAAAAAATCAGTCTTATTCCCTCTATTTCCCTGCCTGAAAATCCTTTTATCGACACCTTTTAGCATTTAAAAGTTTTTCAGACATCGTCCTAGCGATAAATGCAAATTGAATCACTAAGGTCAATATCTGCATTGAAAAGTAAAGCCACGAGTGCTGAGATCGGCATTTGTATTCCAAACAAAAAAAAATCGGAATTAAAAGTTTTGCTGAAAAAATTCTGAAAAATGCCAACACAAATCAGGGCATTTAACTGTCATTTCTGTGTTGTTCGTTGTTCTCCGAATAAATTAACCATGACTTCTCCATGGGGATTTCAATGCCGTCGAATAGCACCGTATTTTTCAAGCAATTTGCCAATATTTGGCAAATCGGCAGCTTTTTGAATAGCCAAATGGCCACGAAATTGCACCGTATGGGGAAATCTACCATTCGGTGCAATACTGTTTCCAACTCGGTGCTCTCTGAATAACCCCTACAGTCATATTATTGATAAAACACAACGTAGCAAAATACAAGCGATAAATTTAGTTTTTTTCAGTTTTAGTTAAAATTGCATATTAACAGGTTTCCATTCCTACGTGTTTTTTTTTTAACAAGACTACCCCATAGCATATATAACCTCAAAGGTTTGGATGATAAGGTGTTAAAAAAAATTACTCATTGTAAATTATTGAAATCTGATTGGAAAGTTACAATTTCTTTTTTACATTTTTTTTGTTACAGCATTCTGACAGCACATGACATATCCATATAATGTAAATTTAGAATCTGTCGCATCTGTTGAAAATAAGTATATAATGTGGGTCCTACAATAAAACGGGTCTTCAAATCCCATTTAAACATGACGAGTACAAAACAGACAAAATGAGCTCGGCAAACAGGGGTGACCGTTTTAAGGGATTGGGAGGCCTCTTCAAATCCCTATTTTCACTTACTTTTACAAATTTACTTAACATTTAAAATAAAAAAATCTTACCAAACTTACCTCTAGTCTCGTGAATAGGAGTGAAGTCTCAACTAAGCAGCGTAACACTGGAAACAAATAGTTCCCAGTGATTTTCCACCATCCCTACACAAACCCGCTCACCTGAGCTTGCAGCAGGATTGCCCTTGGCTCCATGGAGCCTATGGGCTCCAGGAGCTGATTCCAGTGCTCACGGATTGTGCGACCACTGGTATCAATATGTGGTTCCCTTTAATTACAGCTTGAGCTGCTGATACAATAATTTGGTTATAATGTAGACAATAACAGGGAGCTGCTAAGGGTTATGGGCTCGCTCTGATTATTTCCCCTTATTGACTCACTGATACTGATTCGGACAGAAATCTATTTTAGTTTGCCTCACTATAAATTTTGCTACAACTTATTAAAAATTCTAAAAAAGGTTATGTAATAGTGTAATGAAAACCTGTTCTTGTGCTTCTCGACAAAGCCCTAAAAAAAATTCAGTTTTTGCTTCTTGTGTGAATTTTCACTTGACCACATCTTTTAAAATTAATAATATATGCATAGTACACATTAATTCTTTGTTACATTTAAGAATGATATAATAGTAAGTTAAAGGACATGTTGGTCGATTATGTAAAATGTAATTCCTGCTTTTATCAGTTTTGCAAAATTGTTAAAGGGCCATTCTAATAAAAAAATACAGCCACTGAGTCCCTGAACATATCATGGGCTGTCACCCCCTTGATGGCAGTAGAGATGCCTGTGTGAGCGTAGTATACTCCTCCGCTTCACGCAGTATTTCCTGCCAGGTTGGGGGGGCACTCCACACAGCCTGACCACGTTAGAACACTAACATGGTCAGGGTGTGTTGTGTGCAGTGGCGTAGCGTGGGGGGGGAGAGGGCCGTGGTCCCGGGCGCAATTTACTTAGGGGTGCAAAATTTCAAAAGAAATTTGCTCCCCTATTAATGTCCAGGTACCGCAGGCTTGCAGTACAGCCGTTTTTTTCAATTTTTTTTTTTTATATATGTCTGGGTGAGCACCTGCACTCAGACTCCAGCGCCGCAGCAGAGAGACAGAGAGAGGGAGGGGGTGTCGCTTGGCTCCCTCCTGCTGCTTCAGAGTTCTAAGGGATGGGAGGAGACTAAGAGGAGGAGGAGCTGCCTGAAGACAGTGGAGATGAAGGGTCTGGCAGTGGGCTCGGGGTCTGGCAGTGGGCTCAGGGTCTGGCAGTGGGCTCAGGGTCTGGCAGTGGGGGTCCCAATCAAAATTGAGGTACCAGGCATTGGATTGAACGCAGACAGCACTGTGCAACATGAGAACACGCTGCTTCCTTACCCAGCTCTATTACTAGTAATAATTAGAAATGTGATATATTGTATTTTGAAATTTTGTATAATTATATTAATACATTTAGATATAATTAATATATTTTCATAATCTGTAAATTAATACGTTTTAATATAATATTAAATTTATTTATTTAAATACTATTTAAATATAATGTACTATATTTTAATAGACTATTAATATATCATTTTAATATATAAATATTCCCGATATCCCGCCACACGGAGACTGGTATCCCATGTGGCGAGAATGATATCGGGAATATTTCTATGTGAGCAGCCAGTTCCCAGCACCGGAGCAATAGATACAGCAGAGACGGAGTGTGGAGATCTGGATTCTATAATTTTAATATATAATTTAATCAATTTCAATTTGTTGTGTAATTACTTGAATATTTTAATTTGAAATATATTTTATATTAATTTATTATTATTTTATTAGTTTTATTCCCAACCAGCTCTGTGATACACTCATACACACGGCATATTGCTATGAGTTTTATTTCTATGCAGCTTTGTGAGACGTTCATATACACTGCATATTACCGTGCATCTTATTGCTGTGGAGCTCTGTGATATGCTCATTAGGGATGGGCCGAACACCCCCGTGTTCGGTTCGCATTCGAACTCGAACAATTTAAATAGTTCGAATTCGAATGCGAACACAATTCAAACTCAATGCAAGTCAATGGGACTCGAATGTTCGATATTTAGAGTGCCCTCCAAGAGGGCATATATGCAAGATATTTGCCATAAAAGGTGTATGGGGGTCCGGGTAGTGCCCTAGGGGACAGGAAACACGGACAAAAAGTAAAAAAAATAAAGTTTTTAAAGGAACAGTGATTTTTCCATGACAAAGTTTAAGAATAAAAATGAAAAATTCCTTCAAATATCGTGCCTAGGAGGTCCCCATAACCTGCCCGTGAAGTGGCGGATTTGTAGGATGTATAGAAACATTTAAAAAGAAAAAATGACATTTTAAATGACGGTAAATGGTTTTCCTTTAATCTATTCATAAACAACTGCTTGGGGCGACAGCCCGTATGAAAAGAGGAGACGTTTTAGGACATGCAGAACAAGTTTACTGATTTTGTGGCTAAATTAGGGTGAAACTTATGCACGCTTTGGATGAAAGTAACAACAGGTGCATTAAAATTGGACCTTTGGTGCCAGCTAGTGCCTTCACACCGTAACCCCTCTGAGGTATTGTGGAAGAGTGCAGGGATGGACCCTGCGGTCAAATATTAAAATTATATGAATCTGGTACACGCATCAGTGCACCCAAATATTGGGCCTTTGGTGCCAGCTAGTGCCTTCACAACGTAACCCCTCTGAGGTATTGCGGAAGAGTGCAGTGGTGGAGGTTTTGGGAATGCAAAAGAGATCCCCGATCTATTCAGTTACATCAGCATCAATGGAGTGATAGCTGCTGATCCAGGACTGATTCATTTTTATAAATGTCAGCCAGTCTACAGAGTCGGTGGACAGACGCACTTTTTTGTCTGTGACAAAACCTCCAGCGGCACTGAACGTCCTTTCAGAAAGCACGCTCGATGAAGGGCAACCTACAGCCAGGTCCAGAAATATTGGGACATCGACACTATTCTAACATCTTTGGCTCTATACACCACCACAATGGAGTTGGAATGAAACAAACACAATGTGCTTTAACTGCAGACTGTCAGCTTTAATTTGAGGGTATGTACATCCAACTCAGGTGACCGGTGTAGGACTTACAGCAGTTTGCATATGTGCCTCCCACTTGTTAAGGGACCAAAAGTAATGGGACAATTGGCTTCTCACCTGTTCCATGGCCAGGTGTGTGATATTCCCTCATTACCCCAATTAAAATGTGCAGATAAAAGACCCAGAGTTCATTTCAAGTGTGCAATTTGAATTTGGAATCTGTTGCTGTCAACTCTCAAGATGAGATCCAAAGAGCTGTCACTATCAGTGAAGCAAGCCATCATTAGGCTGAAGAAACAAAACAAACCCATCAGAGAGATAGCAAGAACATTAGGCGTGGCCAAAACAACTGTTTGGAACATTCTCAAAAAGAAGGAATGCACCGGTGAGCTCAGCAACACCAAAAGACCCGGGAGACCACGGAAAACAACTGTGGTGGATGACCGAAGAATTCTTTCCCTGGTGAAGAAAAAACTCTTCACAACAGATGGCCAGATCAAGAACACTCTCCAGGAGGTAGGTGTGTCAAAGTCAACAATCAAGAGAAGACTTCACCAGAGTGACTACACCACAAGATGTAAACCATTGATGAGCCTCAAAAACAGGAAGGCCAGATTAGAGTTTGCCAAACAACACCTAACAAAGCCTTCAAAGTTCTGGAACAAGATCCTATAGACAGATGAGACCAAGATCAACTTGTACCAGAGTGATGGGAAGAGAAGAGTATGGAGAAGGAAAGGAACTGCTCATGATCCTAAGCATACCACCTCATCAGTGAAACATGGTGGTGGTAGTGTCATGGCGTGGGCATGTATGGCTGCCAATGGAACTGGTTCTCTTGTATTTATTGATGATGTGACTGCTGACAAAAGCAGCAGGATGAATTCTGAAGTGTTTCGGGCAATATTATCTGCTCACATTCAGCCAAATGCTGCAGAACTCATTGGATGGCGCTTCACAGTGCAGATGAACAATGACCCAAAGCATATTGCAAAAGCAACCAAAGAGTTTTTGAAGGGACAGAAGTGGAATGTTATGCAATGGCCAAGTCAATCACCTGACCTGAATGCCATTGAGCATGCATTTCACTTGCTGAAGACAAAACTGAAGGGAAAATGCCCCAAGAACAAGCAGGAACTGAAGACAGTTGCAGTAGAGGCCTGGCAGAGCATCACCAGGGATGAAACCCAGCGTCTGGTGATGTCTATGTGTTCCAGACTTCAGTCTGTGATTGACTGCAAAGGATTTGCAACCAAGTATTAAGAAGGGAAAGTTTGATTTATGATTATTATTCTGTCCCATTACTTTTGGTCCCTTAACAAGTGGGAGGCACATCTGCAAACTGCTGTAAGTCCTACACCGTTCACCTGAGTTGGATGTACATACCCTCAAATTAAAGCTGCAGTTAAAGCACATTGTGTTTGTTTCATTCCAACTCCATTGTGGTGGTGTATAGAGCCAAAGATGTAAGAATTGTGTCAATGTCCCAATATTTCTGGACCTGACTGTAGTAGCTGCATAGCATATTGGCTAAGTTCTGGCCAGTGATCCAATCTCAACACCCAGTAAGCTAGTGGATCATCTGCTGTAAAGGTATCCAGGTCTGCCCTTGCCCCTAGGTAGTCCTGCGCCATATGGTGAAGACGCAGGCAATGGGTGCCTACATTTGACGTCCCTGGGCGTCGTTGACTAAAAAAATTGGAAAAGGCATCAGTCAAGTGGCCCCCTTCACCGCTCTTCCTCTGATCAACTACAGCCTCAGAAGCACGTGTGTAATCACTTGGTAACCTACCAGTGCCTGGAAAGGTGTTAAACAAGTGTCGCTTTAGAGCGTCCTCAAGTTGTTTCATCCTGTCCTCCCTCTGTGACGGCAGGATGAGCTCTGCAACCTTACCCTTGTATCATGGATCAAGAAGGGTTGCCAACCAGTAATGATCCCTCTCCTTGATAGCACGAATCCTGGGGTCCTTTAGCAGGTTTTGCAGGATAAGGGAGCCCATGCAGCGTAGGTTGGAGGTGGCATTAGCTTCCGAGTGTTCCTGATCACTGATGATGACCGTATCGTGCACTACCTCCTCCCAGCCACGTACTAGTCCTTGGGTTTCTGGGGACACAAAACCCTCCCTTGAGGAATCCCCACCTTCAATGCCCCACAACTTAAATATTCCTCCTCCTCCTCATCCACCTCATCCTCCTCCTGTCTGATCTGAAGACCAACAGGAATGCTGTCTGCATAAAGACTGAGGCCTTGAGAGCTTGGGAAGTCCTCCTCTTCCTCCCGCTGCTCTGCCTCTAGTGCCACATCTATAATTCCCTGCAGAGAGCGCTCCAGCAGGAACACTAAAGGAATTGTGTCACTGATGCATGCACTGTCCCTGCTCACCATCCTCGTTGCCTCCTCAAATGGTGACAGTACAGTGGAGGCATCCTTGATCATCAGCCACTGCAGGGGGGTGAAACAAGTTGACCTGAACCTGTCCTTGAGCCATACTCAAACAGTTACTCATTGATGGCCCTCTGCTGTTTGTGCAGACGCTGCAGCATTGCTAATGTCAAGTTTCACCTGGTGGGCATGTCACAGATCAGACGGTTTGTGGGAAGGTGGAATTCTCTTTGAATTTCTGCCAGGCGAACACTTGCTGGGAATGACCGTCTGAAGTGGCTGCAGACTTTTCTGGTCTGGCTGAGAAGCTCTGCCAGCCCTGGGTACCTGGTTAGGAAATGCTGTACCACCAGATTTAGGACGTGTGCTAGGCATGGTACATGAGTCAACTTACCCAGGCGTAGGGCGGAGAGAAGTTTGCTGCCATTATCACAGACGACCATTCCCAGCTCAAGCTGGCGTGGTGTTAACCATCTCTGTGCCTGCCCCTGCAGAGCTGACAGAATTTCTGGCCCGGTGTGGCTCCTGTCCCCTAAACAAACCAGCTCAAGTACAGTATGGCATCTTTTTGCTTGAGCCATTGCGTAGCCCCTGCCATGCGTCGGTTTAACTGCCACTTCGCCAGAGACAGAGAAGGAGGAGGAGGAGGAAGAGGTGGTGGAGCAGACAGACCTCATATATGCAGCTTTCTGGAGGCATGATGGATGAGCAAGCTCCAGCACAGAACCCCGTCCTGGATCCCTCCCAGCTGCAATCAGAGTTACCCAGTGTGCCATGAAGGAAATGTAACGGCCCTGTCAATGCTTGCTGGACCACGTGTCTAAAGTAATGTCTCTTGAAAAAGCCGCAGTTGTTTAAGCGGCGAAACATGTCGAGAAGTAAGGTGTTTTAACAGTTGTATGTTCCCATTACCAACCGTGTATCACTGTTATTCGCCCCTATCAATGAGGGTGCAGTGGTCATCACTCCAATTATGATTAATGTGACATTGGCATGGTCTATTTGAACATAAGATTGTTGCAATCGTCACACTTCAAAATGGGCTGGCTCATTATTGCTGCACTTGCAATTGTAGTATAGGAGAATATATTTATAGCTGGACGGCTGCTTGGGTTTTGGTTACCCACTCTTTAATTTTGTGATTTTGCCCCTATCAATTAGGGCGTAGCTGTCATTGTGCCATTGTGGCAATCTGTGGGAATCTGTGGGAACCCGCGCCGTTCAATTGTCTCCATTATTGCTGTGTACAACATTAGAGTATAACCATCACGTTGTGCCCTTTGGAATATTGCATCACATGCTCCATATCGCATTCAGGGTAATCTAATTGCTATTTGCCAATTTTCTCAATATTGGTATTATACCACGTATGACAAGCAATTGGTTACCTATCCACGGTTTGGTCAATCATCATCCTCTGGGTGATATATTTTTCAAGTATATGTTTTTGTACGGTCGGTTGTTTTATGTTTATGTACACCAAATAAAGTATGATTAGGTAGCTGGTGTCTACCATTGCTATATATTTTTTCTTCAAAGTTATACTGGGTGATGCCCGTTTGTAGACACTAGTGTGATTAACCCCAGTGTTCTCTTGTTCATTACTATTTTTTGCTAAAGTAATGTGCACCTTGCTGCTGGCTGCCTTTCCCAATGACTCCATATCATTGTCTTCCATGTGCTGGTATAGTGCTGGAATGGCCTTCTGTGAAAAGAACTGGCGTTTTGGAACCTGCCACTGTGGTACAGCACATTCGGCAAATTCATGGAAGGAAGCAGAGTCCACCAGCTGGAAAGGCAGCAGCTGTAATGCGAGTAATTTTGCCAAGCTGGCATTTAGATGCTGTGCAAGGGGATGGTTGGGACTATATGTTTTCTTCCGCTGCAGCAGCTGGGGCAATGAAATCTGACTGCGTAAATCTGCAGCTGATGGGATGCTGTCACATTCTTAGGAAGGACCTGGTACACCCATTACTGTAGCATCATCCCTGTCAGTGGAGGTTGTAGGCAATGACATTGCAGGACATATAGTGGGGGTAGAGACAGATGAGGAGGAGGACCTATGCAAAGTGTTGTGCTAACGGGATGCATGGCAGGTGGTCATTAGGGATGAGCTGTTCGGTTCGGACGGTTCGGAGTTCGAACCGAACTTAGCCTGTTTGGTCTGCTCGCGAACTCCGAACATTTCCGGGTGTTCGGTTCATGTTCGACCACAATGCATCACAATGGACCACAATGCACTTTCCCACTGGCCTGAAGCTCGCAATTGGCTACAGCCTTGCACCTGACCACAGGTCTGGTGCAAGACAGGTTCAACAGTATGCCAATCACGGCTCAGAGTCCTGATTGGGCAGATTTTGCCCAATCATGGGCTCACAGAGCTAAGTCACACTATATAAGGTTTCCACGCACGGCTTCACCACGCATTTGAGAGGAGATTTTATAGGAGATTGTTGTTGTGTGTTCTTACTGCCGGTCTGCCACGCTGCTGGGGGGTCTGGGGGGTCTCATTTCTACAAAACATTTGGGAATTGAGGTGATCTGTGTCTTGTCACTGGTGCCAGCAAGAATTTTGGGGGGTCTCACAAATTTCTACAAAACATTTGGGAATTGAGGTGATCTGTGTCTTGTCACTGGTGCCAGCAAGTATTTTGGGGTCTCACAAACTTCCACAAAACATTTGGGAATTGAGGTGATCTGTGTCTTGTCACTGGTGCCAGCAAGTATTTTGGGGTCTCACAAATTTCTACAAAACATTTGGGAATTGAGGTGATCTTCTGTGTCTTGTCACTGCAAGCAAGTATTTTGGGGTCTCACAAATTTCCACAAAACATTTGGGAATTGAGGTGATCTGTGTCTTGTCACTGCCAGCAAGTATTTTGGGGTCTCACAAATTTCTACAAAACATTTGGGAATTGAGGTGATCTGTGTCTTGTCACTGGCCCAGCAAGTATTTTGGGGTCTCACAAATTTCCACAAAACATTTGGGAATTGAGGTGATCTGTGTCTTGTCACTGGTGCCAGCAAGTATTTTGGGGTCTCACAAATTTCTACAAAACATTTGGGAATTGAGGTGATCTGTGTCTTGTCACTGGTGCCAGCAAGTATTTTGGGGTCTCATAAATTTCCACAAAACATTTGGGAATTGAGGTGATCGTGTCTTGTCACTGGTGCCAGCAAGTATTTTGGGGTCTCACAAATTTCTACAAAACATTTGGGAATTGAGTGATCTGTGTCTTGTCACTGGCTGCCAGCAAGTATTTTGGGGGTCTCCAAATTTCTACAAAACATTTGGGAATTGAGGTGATCTTCTGTGTCTTGTCACTGCCAGCAAGTATTTTGGAGGTCTCACAAATTTCTACAAAACATTTGGGAATTGAGGTGATCTGTGTCTTGTCACTGGTGCCAGCAATCATTTGGGGGTCTCACAAATTTCTACAAAACATTTGGAATTGAGGTGATCTTCTGTGGCTTGTCACTGCCAGCAAGTATTTTGGGGGTCTCACAAATTTCTACAAAACATTTGGGAATGAGGTGATCTGTGTCTTGTCACACAGCCAGTGCCACGCAGTATTTTGGGGGTCACTAATTTTTACTAAATATCTGGGAATTGAGTGATCTGTCTCTTGTCACTGCCAGCAAGTATTTTGGGGGTCACTAATTTCTACAAAATATTTGGGAATTGTTAAACGTGTTCTCACTGGCTGCCACCCATCAGGGGGTCTCACTGATTTATAGGAGGTTTCTGAGACTTGTAATCCTTGGCTTCTCACTGCCACCCGTCAGGGGTCCCACATACTTCTAGCAGATTTATGCGAATTGTAATTTGTGTCTTCTCACTGCCACCCATCAGGGGGTACCACATACTTCTAGCAGATTTATGCGAATTGTAATTTGTGTCTTCTCACTGCCACCCATCAGGGGGTCACACTGATTTATAGGAGGTTTCTGAGACTTGTAATCTGTGGCTTCTCACTGCCACCCATCAGGGGGTCCCACATACTTCTAGCAGATTTATGCGAATTGTAATTGTGTCTTCTCACTGCCACCCATCAGGGCGGGTACCACATACTTCTAGCAGATTTATGCGAATTGTAATTTGTGTCTTCTCCTGCCACCCATCAGGGGTCACACTGATTTATAGGAGGTTCGAGATTTGTAATCTGTGGCTTCTCAATGCCACCCATCAAGGGGTCACACTGATTTATAGGAGGTTTCTGAGATTTGTAATCTGTGGCTTCTCACTGCCACACATCAGGGGGTCCCACATACTTCTAGCAGATTTATGCGAATTGTAATTTGTGTCTTCTCACTGCCACCCATCAGGGGGTCACACTGATTTATAGGAGGGAATTGTAATCTGTGTCTTGTCACTGGCTGCCAGCTATCAGGGTGTCTCACTGAGTTATACCAGAGTTCTGTAAATCTTTAATCTTTATACCAGAGTTGAATCAGAGTTCTGTATATATTTAATCTATATATCACTGACTATGTCTAAAAGAACAAAAAGGACAGGCAGACGCTCTCAGACACAGATAAGAGGGCAAGCAGCCCCTGTGTCGGGAGGCTGTGCCTCTGGTCGTGGTGGACGTGGTGCATCCTCTGCAGGGGCACGCTTGTCCTTTATAACTGGTGCTGGCTGTCTTAAGCAGCAGCAACATACTGAGGATTTGGTGGATTGGCTAACCAGGCCATCCTCATCCTCTGAGTCCTTTGCCAGCCAGGCTTGTAGTGCTTTACAGTCCACCTCAGCTGACAAAACATCTAATGCAGCCTCCATGTCCACAGCTACTCCTGCCGTAGCCTCACTATCACACACGGAGGAGTCAGCTGAATTGTTTGACTACAATGAGAGTGACATGCTGCTTGAGAATGCGCAGCAAGTACAGTGCTCTGATTCAATCTCTGAGGTTGAGGAAGGGAGTATAATCAACCTAGAGGAAGGGGTGCCAGTTAGACATGTGCATTCGTTTTAGTACTAAAACGATTTAGTCCGAATTTTGAGATAATTTAGTTTTAGTATGACTCAAGAGATACGAAACTGCTCAGTACAAAAAACAAAAGAAACTAAAATAAAATGCACTACATTTTAGTTTCAGTCCTTTTTGTGATATTACATTGAGGAGTGAAGGAGACCAGCAATGAAGATTGCAACATCCGAAGTTCTGCACCCTCCACATGCCAATGCAGTAGGATGTTCTATACAGAGAGGGGCATTAATTAATGCAGGAGGATGTTCTATACATTATACAGAGAGGGATATTAATGCAGGAGGATGTTATATACATTATACAGAGAAAGGTATAAATTCAGGAGGATGTTCTATACAGAGAGGGACATTAATTAATTCAGGAGGATGTTCTATACATTATACAGAGAGGGATATTAATTAATGCAGGTGGATGTTGTATACATTTTACAGAGAGGGGTATTAATTAATGCAGGAGGATGTTATAAACCTTATACAGAGAGGAGCGTTTTTTTTTAGCCCTTTAAATCCAGTGTCTGTGAGCGCTGCTTGTTATATTATCTCAGTACAATGTATCAGGCTCAGATGTTACAGTAACTGACTGTAACAGTGCTCAGAGTTTCAGTAAAACAAGGAAATAATATTGTTCTAACCTCTTATATGTAAAAATATTATTTACTAGTTTTACTGAAACTCTGATTTCTGTGATGAGCAGCAGTCAGTTACTGTAACAGCTTTGCCTGACACGGGGCAGTATTACAATGTTGGTGCTAACTTAACCAGAGCTGTTGTAAACTGAAAACCTTCATAGGCTATAATGGCTCTGGGAAGTTTTATAACAGCTCTGGTTACACATGGCCCACATTGTGCTGAGAGTGAGAGATACTGTAACAAGCAGCGATTTCAGCCCTTTGAGGAGCCACCACTACAATAGTAATTGTATCTACTGGTTTTCGGATGAATGAAATTAGTTTTCATACTAAAGAACTGAAAACGAATTTCTTTAGCAACTAAATAAATTGCATTTTAGATCTAATCCATTAGTTCAAAACGAAATTTTGTGCTGTGCACATGTCTAGTGCCAGTGATGACACACAAATAACTGGCACTCATGTTGCCCCAGCAGCTGCAGCATACTGCCAAGTTGGCTCCAGTGACGAGGAGATAGGGGGTGAAGATGACATTGATGATGAGGTCACTGACTCCACCTGGGTGCCAGATCGAACAGAGGAAGCAAGTGAGGAGGAGGCACAGCAAACACGAGGCACAACATCCTCTATGACCAACCGTAGCACTAGCCAGTCCAAGGCATCAGATGTCAGAGCTGCTCCGGTGCAGAGCGCTGTTGTCTCAAATATTGTGGATAGTCAATGGAGCGCCAGCGAACTGGATGTACGGTCAATCATTACACATGTCCAATAAACGTCTTCTAATCCGTTCAGAAGAAACTCCTATTCCAGATAAGAAGAAATTGCTGCAAAGAAGAGGAGGCAAGATAGCGCAGTATGTCGATTCACCATAAAAGGAAAGCAAAGCGGTTGTAGTCCTACTCACATTCTGTTGAGCCCAACCTTGGCTCTAGGATGGATAACGATTATGGGTCTTCAAAGGATATTCAGGTGCCCATATACCCGCAACAAGGTTCTTCAATCGCTTTCCCCTGCAGTGGATCAAAAAAATACCAACGCACTACCTAGTGCAATATCGTTTAAATGTAATGGTAAAGTTGGTACTTATATATGTACACTCACATGTTAATGAGCCGCATTGGCTCCAAGATGTCGCATGGGAATATTAAGGTAATTCCAAAACCTTCTCTAAATCACATTACAGGAAGCAGCAGTGGTTAAAATAAAAACAAATTTATTAATACATAAATTATATGTAAAATATAATTTATGCGTTAATAAATTTGTTTTTATTTTAACCACTGCTGCTTCCTGTAATGTGATTTAGAGAAGGTTTTGGAATTACCTTAATATTCCCATGCGACATCTTGGAGCCAATGCGGCTCATTAACATGTGAGTGTAACCATATATAAGTACCAACTTTACCATTACATTTAAACGATATTGCACTAGGTAGTGCGTTGGTATTTTTTTGATCCACTGCAGGGGAAAGCGATTGAAGAACCTTGTTGCGGGTATATGGGCACCTGAATATCCTTTGAAGACCCATAATCGTTATCCATCCTAGAGCCAAGTTGGGCTCAACAGAATGTGAGTAGGACTACAACCGCTTTGCTTTCCTTTTATGGTGAATCGACATACTGCGCTATCTTGCCTCCTCTTTCTTTGCAGCAATTTCTTCTTATCTGGAATAGGAGTTTCTTCTGAACGGATTAGAAGACGTTTATTGGACATGTGTAATGATTGACCGTACATCCAGTTCGCTGGCGCTCCATTGACTATCCACAATATATGTTTCCAGGTTTTTAGGAGAACCCCCACATTCAATGTGTAGCGTGTACGTTTAATCCTTCTTCCTGAAGGCGCTTCACTGTTTCTTTCTTTCATTATGCTGTTGTCTCAAAGCACACATGCAGGAACTCTGTTGTCTGGGAGTTCTTTAAGAAATGTGCAGCAGAGTGCACCGTTGCTATTTTTAATCTATGTCAGATGAGGCTGAAGCGTAGGAAAGACACCGGACACTTGGGTACCACGTGCTTGAGGCGACATATGAACAAGTGCCACACATCCTGTTGGCGCAAAACTTTGCGTAAGTCCTCCTCCTCCTCATCTGTCTCTACCCCTACTGTATGTCCTGCCATGTCATTGCCTGCTACAACCTCCACTGACAGGGATGATGCTACAGTAATGGATATACCAGCTCCTTCCTCACAATGTGACATCATCCCATCAGCTGAAGATTTACGCAGTCAGATTACGTTGCCGCAGCTGCTGCAGCGTAAGAAAAAATATAGTCCCAACCATCCCCAAGCATAGCGTCTAAATGCCAGCTTAGCAAAATTACTCGCATTGCAGCTGCTGCCTTTCCAGCTGGTGGACTCTGCTCCCTTCCGTGAATTTGCTGAATGTGCTGTACCACAGTGGCAGGTTCCAAAACGCCATTACTTTTCACGTAAGGCCATTCCAGCACTACACCAGCACGTGGAAGACAGTGTTATCCAGTCATTGGGAAAGGCAGTCAGCAACAAGGTGCATGTGACTTTAGACACTTGGTTCAGCAAGCATGGACAGGGCCGTTACATTTCCTTCACGGCACACTGGGTAACTCTGAGTGCAGCTGGGAGGGATCCAAGGTGGGGCTCTGTGCTGGAGCTTGTTCATCCACCATGCCTCCAGAAAGCTGCTTGTATGAGGTCTGTCTGCTCTACCACCTCTTCCTCCTCCTCCTTCTCTGTCTCTGGCGAAGTGGCAGTTAAACCGAAACGTGGCAGGGGCTACGCAATGGCTCAAGCAAAAAGATGCCATACTGTGCTTGAGCTGGTTTGTTTAGGGGACAGGAGCCACAACGGGCCAGAAATTCTGTCAGCTGTGCAGGGGCAGGTGCAGAGATGGTTAACACCACGCCAGCTTCAGCTGGCAATGATCATCTGCGATAATGGCAGCAACCTTCTCTCCGCCCTACACAAGGGTAAATTGACGCATGTACCATGCCTAGCACACGTCCTAAATCTAGTGGTACAGCGTTTCCTAACCAAGTACCCAGGACTGCCAGAGCTTCTCAGCCAGGCCAGAAAAGTCTGCAGCTACTTCAGACGGTCATTCCTAGCAAGCATTCGCCTTGCAGAAATTCAAAGAGAATTCCACCTTCCCACAAACCGTCTGATCTGTGACATTCCCACCAGGTGAAACTCGACATTAGCAATGCTGCAGCTTCTGCACAAGCAGCAGAGAGCCATGTGTGAGTATGGCACAAGGACAGGTTCAGGTCAACTTGGTTCCCCCCCCCCGCAGTGGCTGATGATCAAGGATGCATGCACTGTACTGTCACCGTTTGAGGAGGCACGAGGATGGTGAGCAGGGACAGTGCATGCATCAGTGACACAATTCCTTTAGTGTTCCTGCTGGAGCACACTCTGCGGGAAATTATAGATGTGGCTCTATAGGCAGAGCAGCAGGAGGAAGAGGAGGCCTTCCCTAGCTCTCAAGGCCCCAGTCTTTCCACAGACAGCATTCCAGCGGGTCCTATTCAGATCAGACAGGAGGAGGATGAGGAGGAGGAGGAATATTTAAGTAGTGGGGGCATTGAAGGTGGGGATTCCTCAAGGGAGGGTTTTGTGTGCCCAGAAACACAAGGGCTAGTGCGTGTGCTGGGAGGAGGAAGTGCACGATACGGTCATCCTCATTGACCAGGAAGACTCGGAAGCTAATGCCACCTCCAACCTACGCTGCATGGGCTCCCTTATGATGCAAAGCCTGCTAAAGGACCCCAGGATTCGTGCTATCAAGGAGAGGGATCATTACTGGTTGGCAACCCTTCTTGATCCACGATACAAGGGTAAAGTTGCAGAGTTCATCCTGCCCGCACAAAGGGAGCACAGGATGAAAAAATTTGAGGACGCTCTAAAGCGACACTTGTGTAACACCTTTCCAGGCACTGGTAGGTTACCAAGTGATGACACACGTGCTTCTGAGGCTGCGGATGATCAGAGGAAGAGTGGTGAAGGCCAGGGCCACTTGACTGATGCATTTTTAAATTTTTTTAGTCCACGATGCCCAGGGACGTCAAATGTAGGCACCCATTGCCAGCGTCTTCACCATATGGTGCAGGACTACCTAGGGGCAAGGGCAGACCTGGAAACCTTTCCAGCAGATGATTCACTGGCTTACTGGGTGTTGAGGTTGGATCACTGGCCAGAACTTAGCCAATATGCTATGCAGTTACTAGGATGCCCTTCATCCAGCATGCTTTCTGAAAGGACGTTCAGTGCCGCTGGAGGTTTTGTCACAGACAAAAGAGTGCGTCTGTCCACCGACTCTGTAGAACGGCTGACATTTATAAAAATGAATCAGTCCTGGATCAGCAGTTAACAATCCCCTGATGCTGACGTAACGGAATAGATCGGGGATGTCTTCTGCATGCACAAAACCTCCAGCACTGAACTCTTCCACAATACCACAAAAGGGTTACGGTGTGAATGCACTTGCTGCCATGAAAGGCACAATATTTGGCTGCACTGACGCCTGTGCCAGATTTATATCATTTTAATTTTTTGAACAGCAGGGTCCAACCCTGCACTCTTCCACAATACCACAAAAGGGTTACGGTGTGAATGCACTTGCTGCCATCAAAGGCACAATATTTGGCTGCACTGACGCCTGTGCCAGATTTATATAATTTTAATTTTTTGAACAGCAGGGTCCAACCCTGCACTCTTCCACAATACTATAGAGGGGTTACTGTATGATAATAGTACTTGCTGGCAGTCTGGCACCAAAAGCACAATATCTGGGTGCACTGACTCCTTTACCAGATTCATATCTTTTTAATATAGGACCACATAGTCCACCCCTGCATTTTTCCACAATACTACAGAGGGGTTACTGTATGATGATATTTGCTGGCCGGGTCAGTCTGGCACCAAAGGCACAATATCTGGGTGCACTGACGCCTTGACCAGAATCATATCTTTTTAATATAGGACCACATGGTCCACCCCTGCATTCTTCCACAATACTACAGAGGGATTACTGTATGATAGTACTTGCTGGCCTGGCAGTCTGGCACTAAAAGCACAATATCTGGGTGCACTGACGCCTTTTTCCAGATTCATATCTGTCTAATATAGGACCGCAAGGTTCACCCCTGCATTCTTCCACAATACTACAGAGGGGATACTGTATGATAGTACTTGCAGGCCTGGCACCAAAAGCACAATATTTGGGTGCACTGCCACTGACGCCTGTATCAGATTCATATCCTCAGAGGGGTTACGGTGTGACGGCACTGTTGTCGACACTAAAGGCCCAATTTCAAATCACCTATTGTTACTTTCATCCAAAGCCTGCATAAGTTTCACAATAATTTAGCCAAAAAAATCACTAAACGTTTTCTGCGTGTCCGAAAATGTCTCCTCTTTTCATACAGACTGCCGCCCCAAGCAGTTGTTTATGGATAGATTAAAGGAAAAGCATTTACCATCATTTGAAACATCATTTTTTTGTTTTTAAGTGGTTCTATACATCCTAGAAATCCACCACTTCACGGGCAGGTTATGGGGACCTCCTAGGCACGATATTTGAAGGAATTTTTCGTTTTTATTTTTAACCCTTATTTCATGGAAAACTCACTGTCCCTTTAAAAACGTTTTTTTTTTAACTTTTTGTCCTTGTTTCCTGTCCCCCAGGGCACTACCTGGACCCCTATACACCTTTTATGGCAAATATCTTGCATATATGCCCTCTTGGAGGGCACTCTAAAAACCGAATATTCAGCCCCATTGACTTATATTGAGTTCGGGTTCGGATTCGGATTCAGATTCGAACATTTGGAATGTTCGGGTACGAACCCGAACTCAGGCGTGTTCGGCTCATCCCTAGACTGGTCATATGTCGCTTCAAGCATGTGGTACCCAAGCATCTGATGTTTTTCCCACGCTTGATCCTCTTCAGATATAGCTTACAAATAGCAACGCTGCAGTCTGCTGCACATGTCGTGAAGAACTCCCAGACAGCAGAGTTCCTGGACGTGTGCTTTGAGACAACAGCGCTCTGCACCTGAGCAGCTCTGACATCTGACGCCTTGGACTGGCTACGGTTGCTCATGGAGGACATTGTGCCTCGTTTTTGTTGTGCCTCCTCACTTGACTCCTCTGTTCGATCAGGCACCCAGGTGGAGTCAGTGACCTCATCATCATCATCATCTCCTATCTTGTCGTCACTGGAGCCAACCTGGCAGTATGCTGCAGCTGCTGGGGGAACATGAGTGCCAGCTCTTTGTGTGTCACTGGCACCCCCTCCCTCTAGGCTGATTTTACTCCCTTCCTCAACCTCAGAGTTTGAATCAGAGCACTGGAGTTGCTTCGCATCCTCAAGCAGCATGTCACTGTCATTGTAGTCAAACAATTCAGCTGACTCCTACATGTATGATGGTGAGGCTATGGCAGGAGTAGCTGTGGATATGGAGGCTGAATTAGATGTTTTGGCAGCTGAGGTGGACTGTAAACCACTACAAGCCTGGCTGGCAGAGAACTCGGAGGATGAGAATGGCCTGGTTAGCCAATCCACCAAATCCTCTGTATGTTACTGCTGCATAAGACGGCCAGCACCAGTTAGAAAGGACAAGTGTGCCCCTGCAGAGAATGCACCATGTCCACGATGACCAGGGGCACAGCCTTCCGGCACAGAGGCTGCTTGCCCTCTTATCTGTGTCTGGGAGCAGTGTCTGCCTGTCCTTTTTGGTCTTTCTGACATGGTGAGTGATATATAGATTAAAGATATACAGAACTCTGATTCAACTCTGGTATATAGATTGGAGATAAGCAGAACTCTGATTCAACTCTGGTATATAGATTGGAGATATGCACAACTCTGATTCAACTCTGATATAAAGATTGGCGATATGCAGAACTCTGATTCAACTGTGTTGTCTAGATTAAAGATATTCAGAACTCTGCTATAAGTCAGCGATTTCACTGATATTTTCCCTGCAAGGCTGCCAATGTCCTCTACTCTCTCTCTGATTCACTTCCTCTCTGCAGGCTGCAACACCCTGATAGCTGGCAAGACCCAGATTCAACTCTGAATAGATAAAGATACAGATTAAAGATACAGATGAACTCTGATTCAACTGTGGTATTCTATGGTATCTAGAATTAAAGAATTAAAGATATACAGACTTTCCAGAACGCAGAGATACACCCTGATAGCTGGCAAGACACAGATTAAAATTTCCAGAACTCTGCTATAAGTCAGTGATACACCCTGATAGCTGGCAAGACACAGATTCAAATTTCCAGAACTCTGCAATAACTCAGTGATACACCCTGATAGCTGGCAAGACGCAGATTCAAATCTCCAGAACTCTGCTACAAGTCAGTGATAGAACAATCTCCTCTCCTCTCTGATTCACTCCTGCAACAAACACACAGTGGGGGGGCTGCGGGGAAGCCTTATATAGTGTGCTGCAGGACTTAGCTCTGTGAGCCCATGATTGGGCAAAATTTGGACTCTGAGCCTTGATTGGCATAGACTTGCACCTGTCTTGCACCTGACCTGTGGTCAGGTGCAAGGCTGTAGCCAATTACAAGCTTCAGGCCAGTGGAAAAGTTCATTGTGGTCCATTGTGGTGCATTGTCGGCGAACGGTCGAATGGCCAATGTTCGATGCAAACTCACGTTCGCATTGAAGCGGTAGCCCATCCCTAATGCTCATATGCATCGCACATTACTGTGACTTTTATTGCTGTGATGTTTAAGCAGACTGCCAGGGCAAAGCCTGGGGGCATGCACAAATACATAGAAATATGAGAATATCCCTGCAGTCAGTGCACACCACCTCACATGCATACACTTTACTGGTGGGTGGAAGGGAATCAGGGCATGTTAACGTGTCCACCGGTTTGGGGGGGGTGCAAATCTTGCCTTGCCCCAGGGGCTGACAAGCTACGCTACGCCACTGGTTGTGTGTCCCTTTAAGGAGGCATATGCTGGCAAATAATCACTAGATAGATATATACATAAATGAATGAACAAAGTCAAAATTACAGTAATATGCAAAGAATAGAAATTCTGTCATAAAACAAAAATGATAATTATTATATTATTACTATTATGTGGTGATGATTGTTATTAGTAGTGTTGCTCTGATTATCATCATCATCTATTCAATGTGGAATAGTTTGGCTTTCGATCAAATTAACTTTGTGTTTAAAATACATCCCTTGCATTTGCACAGTGTCAATAGTTTTGTTTGTTTGCTTTATCATGCAAGCCCAACACATTTATTTTGATGTAAAGAAACACATTCCTTTATTTCTTGTTTGTTTTGTGATGTTAACTGAGGTAAGCAGAGGATTTATCATCCTCTGACAGCAGACTCCATGCCACATTTTGTGCATCCTGACAAGAGGCGTGCCTGCCTGCCTGGAGATGGAGAGTTCAGGCAGCAAGCAGAACTGCAGCTGTGTGGATCTGAATTTCCACTGTGTGGAGCTGAGCTGGTGCTGATGAGGATTTTTGCTGTGTGTGTGATGCTGTAAAGACACGATATTCAGCACAGGACAATGCAATGGGCATAGAGGTGCTGCAGCTGCAATCCTCATGCTGGATCTTTTATTGGACTGAGTCTATTCTTCAGTGATTAGAACTTCCCAAAAACACAAACAACTGATAGGGAAAAGGGCAGCGAAGGCACCAGCTGTAATGGGCTTGGATGGACGAGGTGAACCAGTCACCACAGAAGACGATTGAACATGTTGTGGAATTAGGTCTACCCCTACTGAAAGGGAATGCATGATTCCACCTGATTTCAAGGATTGCCCAATTACCACCTATTGCATTTGGCTGGAAAGTGGCTGTGATTAGCACCATTTACATGCAATGCAAGTGACTTTCAATGCAGTGTCTTGGCATTCAATGATCTGGTAAGTGCTGGCTTCTATTAATTGTTTATATCATTATCTATACCACTTTTATTTGTCAATATCAAGCTGGAGGATACAGGTCCTCTTCAAATGCACTGAATCGTACAGACTTCATCCTCAGTGGAGTCCTAGATTTCTTTTTGACTGATGCTCAGCCAAGAAATGCCATTATGCTGTAGGCTGCTGAGCTGTTCACATAGATCTTCATATCAGACAGCATGTGACTTGTGTACCACAAAATCTAATTTATTAGCAGTATATTGCTGTAAATGCAGCAAAACTAGGTATTCTTTAGAAGAAATTCCACTGCTAGAAAGAAGATGCTTTAACTTCTTATGGGTCACACATGTTACTTCTTGGAAAACCCAAATGCCTCAAAGTTTTTTTTTTTTTTTTTCCTCATTCTTTTGGTTTAACCAGCTTTTTGTAATAAAGATTTTTTTTATGTATTTGCTAAATCCCAGCTAAATCAATGCATTAAGAAAAAAAAAAGCAGACAGCTTATCAGAATGGTTATCTATCCCATAGTCTTTATGCTGATCGTGGTAAATATTCAGCTGGACACATTAAAACAGGGCAGGAGAAGCAGTTACCCTGATTTATAGTGCAGCAGTGACATTATACTAAGAGCTTGATCAATTCCAATCATTTCTATGGAGGAGGTGTGGGGAGTGCTGGTGGTTCCTAAGGGTTGCATAAACTTTGACAATGATTTTTATATGAATGACTGATATGCACTTAAGTGTCAGTCATTGAAACAATGGTGGAAAAATGACTTTTTGTTATTGAGTGTACCATTTCCCACCAGGCTGATGTGTGTATGTAGGTCTGAATTGCATGTGGGTGCTCTGTATAAAAATGTCACTTACATTAAACTGTTACTCACTAGGAGGGTTTAATTATTTGTTATAGCATGAATATAATTGGATGCTATTTCAAGAGCATGTTCTAGCATGAATATTATTGTACATTGATGGAATTGATACTTTGATCATATTCTTAGTCAGCTTGGCATTTCTATTGACATTCTATCGAATGACCGGTTTGCTCGCCTTATTTTTTTTTGTTCAAGGCTATTCTCTTTGGGATGTGTAGGTGAAAATTATATGAATGCTCTGGTCTCCCTATCTACATCTAGAAGCTTTGGCAGCTATAATTAAGGGTGAACGGGCTAATGAAAAGGAAGACTGATTAAAAATGGAAATGTAAAAAATGTGTTTCCATACTGAGAAATCTAGAACACATTGCAGATGATATTTCATAAGTACTAATCCAGGGATATTGATTCCTAATTTAGAATTTCCAATTATCTATTTATTTCAAATCTATGTGCACACAACTAATTTTAGAATTTCTTCCTGCAGACAAATTCATGTGTTTTTTTTTATTATTATTTTTTATTTTTTTAGGAGAAAAACCAAGAAACATCAATATGGCTTGTTCAAAGAGAATTTACTTTTTGCTGTATGCAGCATCCCCAAGGGAGAGCTGAGATGTCAAATAGACTATTTTACCAAGGCGTGCAAAGGAATAGATATTAATTGCATCTTCTTAGTTATTTTTAAACCGCTCTTATCAAATGACTGTTTCATTCATGTAGCAGTGTTTCTATGTAATTGTGTGGATGTCCATTCATCATTCATGGGTGAGAAACAATCCTGTTATTTTTATTAATGGGCACTACAAATGCAAGAACAGCATCAGAGCTGGATCATCAATCATTCAAATGAACTATATTGAATTTCCTAGATTTTGCCACATATTATTATGGCAATGATATCTGGCATTCTCTGCTGCATTAAAAAGAAAAGGAAAAAAAAATCATCCTAATCTAATGTGTGTTCAAAACAATTTAAACCCTCATCGTTATAATCGACAGACGTGAAGTTTTGATTCCTTTTATGTCTGTGTGTCTATTACCATGTCTGTGTGTGGACATTTGCCATAAATTACATTTGATTTCTCATAATATTCCCACAGTACTTGAATGTTGATTAGTGTGCACAGGCATGTAGGCACACAGCCTCCCACATCCTGTGCTTATATTTCATGTCCTTCTCACAATGTGCTTCTATGAGGAACTCTCACTGGATGTTTACATCCAATGTCATATCTGAAGACTGACAGGTGACGAGCACATGACAAGTGTTGCATCAAGTGACTTCGGAAGAAAATATAAAAGGTCAAAAATTTTGCACATAAATATAGCTAATACTTGGTAATGGCTCTAATAATTAGTGCGTGCGTGACAGTTCATGCAGTGTGGCTTTCGTGATTCCTGTATTCCCAACAAACAAGTCTAATTAAAAAAAATAATAAAATTTGCATTACATCATGAGAGACTATTCCAAAGAAAAGTGCCCTGGGAGACCAAAAATGCTTGTGTATATAAAATTCTAATCACATTCATTTATCTAATGACTAGAAAGCTAAAAACTGAGGGAAAGACTAGCGCACCATGTACACCATGTATATTTCTCCAGTTTCTCTCCACGCCATCAGCTGTGTCTTTTTTTTTTTCCCCTCTGCAAATCAATCACACAAGTTCCTGTTTTTTGTGCCTAATTTCCTGTGGTAGTTTGCGTGGATCTCTTTCACCTTTTTTAGAAAAGTTTAGATGTTGTAAAGACCTGGGACCCTATTACGAACTTGTCGGTTACATTCAGCTATGACTTGATAACCCTAGTGGCAATCTGTTACCGAATCTTTTCCGATCCATCTGCTGTATTATTGGCTCAATTCAGAATATTTTGGATCCGCCAATAGATACCAGCAGTGGCGCTACGTGATACTGCTTGTATGTTCTCCTAGAGTCCATAAGAATCCAGGGAACCAAAGACAAACCTGTGCAAACTCACGGAATGACACTGGCACTGATTTGTTCCCTGTATCCTGCTGCTGGCAGCCAGGAAAGTAATTCATAGCACTGCCCTCTGCAACGTAAAATCTGGGTAAGTATAGACATTTTATGCTTTATTATTATACAGACTTTGGTATTTGTGTTAAAGCATTATTACTTAACACTCTGATTGTAGAATACCATCTGGAGCAGAGAACGAGCTGCCAGGCAATAGCTGGCTGTCCTTTTGCTGAAACAATATATATACTATGCATAGGTGATAATAAAGTATAGGCGATGTAATACACTGTAATATGTTAATCCTGAGTCATAAGCAATGCTTGTAGCAAGTTTGGAATAGTGGTTCCACCCATTTTTTTTTTTTTTTTTATGTAGCACCAACATATTCCTCAGCGCTAAAGAATGGGCACAGTATAGACAGAGTTACAATACATTGAGACTGAATAACATTACAGGAGGAAACGAGGGCCCTATTCCGTAGGAACATACAATCTAGAAGGGTTGGGGGTGGAAACAGGAAGAGAGGACTGCAAGGTGAGAGTGATTGACTGGGACAGTGAGGTGTGGTAGGCTTCCCTGAAATAGGAAAGTCTTAAGGGAGTGTTTTGAAGGAAGGGAAACTGGGCAGGATGAAGGAAAGGGCAGAGTTAAGAGTAGTTCTGAGACAGTGAACCTGGTTTGATGGGGTGATAGTGATGCCATCGAGAGGGAGGAATAGGTAGTAGCTCAGTCTTTGACCTGTTAATATTTAGGCGGCGAACAGTCATCCAGGAGGAAATACCAGATAAACAGTTGCTGACTTTGAAAAGGACAGGAGGAGAGGTAGATCTGAGTATCATCAGCATAGAGGTGGTAAGTAAAAGCCAAAGCTGTTAATGATTTTGCCCAGGGAGGAGGTGTAGCTAAAGAGCAGATGATCTAGAACAGAGCCTCGAGGTACACCAACTGATAAAAGGCATTGAAGAGGTTACCAGCAAATGTCAGAGAAGGACCTGTTAGACAGATGAGTCAATCCAAGAGAGCTCAGTGTCTGAGACTGACAGAGTTTAGAGTTTGTAGAAGGAGGGGGTGGTCGACAGTGTCAAAAGCAGATGAGAGGTCAAGTAGGATGATAATAGAATAGTGGCCATGGTTTTCAGCAGTTAGGTCATTGTTGACTTTGAGGGCAGTTTCCATGGAGTGTAGGGGACGAAAGCTTGATTTGCAGTGGGGGTCAAATAGGAAATTAGTGGGCAGAACGAGGGAGAGCCGGTTGAAACTAGCTTTTCTAAGAGCTTAGAGGTAAACGGAAGTAGGGATACAGGATGGTAGTTGGAGAGTTTAGATGGAGGGGAGGGCTTCTTTAATATAGGAGTAACCTGTGCATGTTTGATTGCATATGGGAAAGAGCCAATGGATAGAGGCTAAAGGTGTGTGTGCGATGAAGGAGGAGATTGAAGATATTACATGTGCAGGAATGGGGAGTGCGGGCAGGTAGTGAGACGCGAGGAGGACCGAAAGGAATGGATTTCCTCCTCAGTGCCTCGGAGGAAGTGGCAGAAAGGAATCCTGGGAGTGAAGGTGGTGGATTATTGGTTTGTGTTGGGATGCTGCTTCTGATAGTGAGAGTATTGTTTAATAAGTAATCTATCAGGTTCTGAGCGCTAAAGGCAGGTAAAGGGGGAAGGTGTGGGTAGAGGAGAAAGTTCAAAGTGGACCAGAATCGTTTGGAGGACGGAATAAATATGAGAAGGCTTGTTTGGCTAAGTGAAAGGAAAGTTGTATGAACACTGAATAAACTTATGACAGGGTCAAAATAGGGCCCCTTGAATTGGACTTCACTAATTGCAAAAAACAGGATTTCACCAATAGTTTTTTTTTTTTAATTTGTGTTAATAGTTACTCCTACTCAATGCCAGTCTTTTTTTCTTCATTACAGTAGTAGTAACACACTAACTTTACAGGGATTTTCAGCTGTTAGAATCCCTGTACAGTACAGATACTAGTTGTTACTGTAATTTCCATTTGCAAACATTATGCATCATACAGATTAATTTTACTGATATTTTTTGGAAGCTGCATTGCTAATAATATCAGCATTATCACATGGAATAACCATAAGTAGGATATCTGACCATTTTTTAAATATTTTTTTCTGTATCACGTTTAGGGAGTTGTTCAATAGCCGCTGTAGTTTTTAGTTAATGCAAACAGCAAATCTTCCTGTTCTTGCAACCATGATAAACTTCGGCATTTCCAAATTGAGATTCAAAATCATGTAAATCCTCATCAATTAATCTTCTCCTTTCATTGTTGGGTGTGTGTTTTTTTTATTTTTTTTTATTTCCAAAAAAAGTTTCATCATTGCAACATCGCCAATATTTTTATAATGCACAAAGAATGTTAGTACATAACCCTGCTGGGGGGGGGGGGTTGGTCAATCCCCGTGCAGTTTGTCATAGGGATGCCCCCATGCCGCCCGGGACTGGCCCACGAAGATGTCAACAAATTTCCTGGTGGGTTCTGGCATCTAATCGATGGGAAGAGTGCTCTGACTCATTACTGAGGGAGTGATTTAGTATGCTTTGCACCAGGTTAGGGTGCAGACCAAAGCTTTCCCACCAGGGAACATTTTTTTTAATCTTCATACTGGACGGGACGTGTTTTTGATATGGGCAGCTAACAGAATGGGGTCCCCTGACCAATGATTTGAGAGGCCCCAATAATTCTGATGGCAGCCCTGCCTGGATGCATGCATGGCTCCTGACTTCATGCTGATGGGCAGGACATAAAAGGAGCTGTCCTGAATCAAGTGTTTACATGCCCAGCATGGGACATTCTGTGACTCTTCTCCTTTTCGGCACATGGCAAATTCTAAAAGGGTCGGGACACAACGAGCATTACGTAACTCAGTGGCCCTCCATCTCATACTGGCGGCCAGGCGGCTGATACCTGCTCATTGGCAGTCTTTAGAGATACCCTCACTTGTGGAATGGGTGGACGCCATTGAATCCTTGAGGGCGTTTGATGACCTGGTGGCACGACAAGAGGAGGGTCAACACCCGGACCATTATCTGAAAGGGTTTTACTGGGATGGATTCCGCACCTCATCGGCTTTCCGACGGAGAGTGGGAAGCAACAATGCTACAACTTCAACTACTTAGACGGACGTCATGGAGGTGGCGAGTGGTTTGGCCCTGCCACCCCCCCTTCTTTTTCGGGACACGTCTTCCTCACCCGCAGACCACCCCCCCTCTCCATTACCCTTTACCACTTGAATACTGACTTCCTGCTACATTCTTTGAACCTCCCCCCCTTCGCCCCCTTTTTTTTCCTCTATCTATCCTATTCTCGCTCCATTGCTTTTCTGCTTCCCCCCCATCCTTTTTCCCCTCTCCTCTACCTTGTTCATTTCTTCTGACATATCGCCTATGTATCTCTCTCGGAGAAAGGTTTGCTTTCATTCGGATCGCTAAGGGGAAGTACATTATCCATATAGTCATTTTGATGAAAATATTTGCCCATTTATTAAATTTCATGTATCACAAATGGATTATCCTTTGCACTATTATACATATTTTTGATTGTACATGTGCTTTTTGTATTTGCAACGGAACCTTATTTATTTGTACTACTGTGAAATTTTGTTTCAATAAAAGCTTTTGAATACAAAAAAAAACTAATTATAAAAGGGTCAAACAAATACACAAATAATTAAACATTTTAAAATTACTCTTTTTTTTTATATTTTAACTCTCAGAATAATTTTAGTACAAAATGACTAATTTAGCCAACATTTAAGCGTTCAGTAAATATTGTTTAAACAAATAGCACTTGCTAATTAAAAGGTTAAAGTGGCTGACTTGTAATTGAGCTGATATTAGGAAGCTGTAAAACATAACCTCCCATGAGTAATTTAAGCTTTTGCAGCTCCCTTGTACTGGCCGAGACAGCTTTTATTGGGATCATATGGCAGCAAGTTAATGCATGAAAGCATGCAGACATGGCCAAGCAGTTCAGTTATTGCTCAAATCAACCTTCAGATGATTGTTTGTTCTAGACATAGAGAATTGTTGAAAGAGTCTTTTACATTTTGCCTTGTAAAACATTTTCAGAATAATCCAATTTTCTCTACTGAACTTCTAATGCATATTTCCCCCCGCCCCCCACTGAAAATTTCTGAAAGCATATAGAACCTGTTTGTTTCAAATGTTTCCCCTTGTAACGTTCCTATTTTAGTCTTGAATTCAATAGAATTTAACCCCCCCCACCCTTTCCCATACATTTCCAGGTTGTAAAGCCACCAGTTGTTGCTTGCGGTTGACCCTCCAGATCTACAAATGCTGTTTTTTTTTTTAATGTATTTTTTTTTTTTACAATTATATGGACATCTCCGTAGCAAACTATGCAATACATAGTTGGAATAAAGAAATGATCTTATAAGCAAGCTGCAGGATGACTTGAGAGGGAAGCTATGTGATTGCCCTGGTCATTGAACACTGGAAGTGGTTTGAGAGGATTCAAAAGCATGGTTAAGAGTGGCAGTTCATTCCAGGCTGTGTGCGCCCGTACTGACGTCCTTACCGGCGTCCGTCACAGCGCTGTGACGCTGCAACAAGGCTGGTCACACGCTTTTGCGCACGCATGAAATGCACAAGCAACAAGCGTCCATTATCCAAGCCTCTCTGTCAATGCATTAGGACACGCGTTGATGGAGCTTCAAAGCACGATTCTCCACTGAGTGCGCTCAGCGAGGTGGCCAGACGGACGTCAAGTGGAAGGAACATCCACTCTCAGGGACGTTCCTTCCGCTCCTCAAAGATGCTCGTCTGACACTAGCCTCAAAGCAAATTCTGTCAGGTTGGCCCTCCCATCTATCCTACTTCCCAATGTCTACTTCCTGGATAATAAACTGATTATATATTTATCTCGAACGGAATACTCTATGCAAAATCTTGATTTTTCCCGGAGAAGTGGCTCAGTGATGGAGTTCTGGGCAATATCATCCATATGGGGCTTGTTATGTTTCTTTTTCCGTAATAGTCTTGTGGTGGTTTTATGTAGCAGTATGGTCTTGAAGGAACGGTGTCTCCTTTCACTGTGTACAAGTTGTTGTATATGACTGACATGACAAAGTCTGATTATTGGCCAATAGTAAGCTGTTGACTTCCAAAGGTTAAAGAACCTAGTATAGTTTTCTAAAAGAAGGCAGAGATACCTTTATAACCATTAAAGAGACTGTCTAGTTGTTAGAGTATAGTTCCCTACACCATTAAAAGGTATTTGAAACCTTGATGGAAACTCTCTAACGGGAAGAGGTCTAGTAGACCCCTAACCATGAAAGGAACAGAAGACCAGATTTAACCACTTTCATGATGGGTGACAGATTCAAGCACAGCTTAACAAGGTGAACTGTTAAGAGAAGACTTTGAGCTTCATGACTGGCAGTAACAAAGTGGCTGCCCAGATGGGAACATTTTAGAAAATTAGCTTTCCCTGGGTCATGAAGCACTGTTGGTGTTCCAATTTAAAACTGGAAGAAGGTCTTAGGAGCCAATGAATTAAAATTGAAAAGCTTCCAATTCGTCATGCAGGCTTTTAGTATGGCATAAAGTAGCTTGATATTATCCAGGGAGGCTATTATCCAGATATTTCTAAATTAAAATACAAAAACACCAAATAGAATAATACATTTTAGTCCTAAGCATTTTCTAATAAGTGTAACCTAGCCTTAGACGTTTGTGAATCATCATGGAGAAAAAGGTGGAAAGCCCCGTGAATATTCACAAGGTAGAATTTCTCTTCTGTTCCAATTTCTATGCTAATGACACATGACGTAAAAATAGCTCCTGAGACCCTGCGGATTCAGTAGCTATGGAGCAAAAAATCTTTAGAGAGTGTTCAGAGAGTTATATGTAAAAATGAAACCTGCCTTTCACAGCAAAAGCAAAGTAATAATTGACTGTGAATGTGGTGTGTGTATATTATATAAAAACGTTAACAATGTGCTACTATCTTCAAGGAAACTGTAACATGAATTCAAGGCGCGTACAGGGTTATTCAGAGAGAGGTGACAACCAGGAGAATTGCCAGGAGAACAAATAATCTAGACCAAATAGCCGATTTGGAAAATGAGATAAGTGGGAGAATTTTTGTGGTTTGGCTATTTTGACCTAGAATTTTCACTTCAGTCATTCTCTTGGTTTTGTGTAAGACAAACACCTTAAACTCCATTGAAACCAATTGATGTCTTAGGCTATGGTCAGACAAACGCATTTTTCACATCTACCATCAAAAAGTGCGTTGATGCATCCGAACGCATTTTTTTCACAGAAGACGCGATAGTGGTCATACGATGCGCAATTTCGGCTGTATTTTTTTTTTTTTTATGGATCCAAATCAGGAAACTTTGGGTGTCTGGACGTTATGTTGGCCGGACATGAGCAGCGTCTGACGTCTCCTAATCACGCACACACGCCGCTATGCGGACGCAGCACACTCTGTACGTCAGTACTAGCGGTTCGATGTGCTTGCGAAAATGCGTTTGTTTGCCGCTTGCGTTGCGCGGCCGAACATTCGTGCGGCCATACTTCGTGTGTGGGCCTGCGTTGGACGTCATTTGCTGCTACCACGGCCGTAATAAAGTGCGGCTAAACACATGTTGGCACTGCGTTCGTCTGACCCCAGCCTTAGATGTACAAACTTCATGAAATGTTTTCAGATTTGTGGACAGTCTACTCAAACTTGAGTTTCACTGACCTTACCATAAGGTGTCTAGGTTGTAAGGATTATTGTGTTTTTTGTTTTTCTTTTCTTTGCATTGAAGGAAAAATATCCCAGATCTTTGTTTTATAATCTATACTGACTTGAAAGGATAAGTGTTTTTGCTTAGAGCATCCCCATAGCTGTCATTCTTCTTAAATAGCTAATACATGCGGCTAATTGGCAATCAACCTTAATGATTGACCTTTTTTTCAGCGGTATTTGTTAATTTGATACAGTTGCATTAAAAGCAAACTCATTCCAAGCTTTAGCTGCAGAACATTCCCCATCCCTTGTATAGTGCACATTTCAGATATACAGTATTATGTACAGTCCAATTATTTAGTGTGTGCATGTATATTTTTATTATTACAACTTATGTGCATAATTTGTTTTACCATCTGTTTTGATCCTATGATGCCTCTTGTACACATTTTGCCATATGAGATGTCCAGAACTTCCAGATCTGGGACAAACAGAAATTTCGTATGCATTCGAAATGCTCTGTTATGATGTTGAGATTACCTATCAATCACATTCATGGAGTACTTACGGTTTTCACCAATTAATTCTATTTTGTCACGAAATACAAAGTAGACAGGTGCATTCTTTTTCATTCGACTGGATTTTTGGGTGACCTAATTGTAAACAATAGCATAAAATTTGAATCAATTTACAAAACATTTCAGATCATTTTCTTACTGGGGGTGGCCTTCCCTAGCCTAATACAATCATAAGCAGTAACTGTAACCCTAAATATCAATGGGTGGATAGTGGGTACTATAAAGGGAGGTAGGGGTGTTTAAAGCTGGATAGGGGTATAGGGGCTAAAAAGACAAATATATGCGCCTCCTACAATTACAGACATTTACAAAACTTTTTGTATTTGTTCAACATTTTGGATCAACCTTAATTGGAAAAACTATATATATTTACATATAGTGTAAAAAAAATATTATTGGGGGACCTTTTTTATTCCATATTTTTTGGTATGGAAAGTGATACATGGGTTGTAGGTAGGGAGTTTTGAAATACTTCTGTCATTTACCCTTCTTTATCAGTTCCTCTCTCATTGTTGAAGGTGTCTAACACTCCCTTTATTAACTAATCTAATCAGCAAATTAGTCTGTTGTACGTTTTTCAGTCCATATATGCAGTAAACTAAGTGCTTTTAGGCTTTTAGTATTTACATTTCTGTGAAAACCAGTCACTCTGGGTGGATAGAAATAAGAGCCTAATTCTCCTGGAAGGACCTGATATGTTTCAACACTGCAACACTGCAAACGAGTCTTATCAGTTTGCAGAACCGAAACATTGTATCTATTTGTTCTGAAAAAATAGGCTTTTATTGTTTATCCAGTGAGCGCCGTATGTGAGGGCCCTGAGAACGGGCAACATCACAGGGTTTTGTAAGGGTCCTGCGCACTAGTGACAGCACTAGTGGACTGCCCTATGGTGGGTTTCCACTTAGGTCTCTCAAGGTTTTAGCTAGATGGTACCGTTAGGGAGGAGACTGATCCATATGCAAATCACCCAAAAGTGCGTTAATAAATTGCACTTTTATTGCTAACCACACGTAGCAATCAGTGTCTGAGTTCCTGTGGATTCTGGGGATTTTGTGGCCATCTCTTTTTCTTTTTTTTTTAAACTTTGAGTAAAACTGGTTTGGCATGTGCCTGGTGTTTCTTTCTACAAACCGGATTAATAGTTGTTGTAGCAGAATATCTTCAAGATGCCACATGTGCAACATTGAGGATTCAGAAATGTGTCTAATTGTCATATTTTATTTTGTAGTAATATCACGGTTATCCAATTTCCCCAGCTGCATTGTAAAACTGCATTAAATTTTCTTATTTTTCAAAGATTTGTCATTTTACAACTTCTTTGGTAACAAGTCCCCTTGGTTGAATCTATAAAGAGTAAAGCATATTTAATGCATTTTGCCCCTTTGTTTTGTATACACTTCAATTTATACATGGGTTTTTTATTTGCATATTGTGATATAGACACTAACACAGAGATCCATGCTTTTGCTTTTCTTTATTGTGCAGCTATTGCAGGGTACACGATGAACAGGAAAATAAACAAATGCCTACTCCTTAATGCGGAGGCTAAATAAACCTTTCAGAATTCCTATCTGACATATTGGGCGGCTAAGCTTCTTACCAATCTGTGTAAACAAAATATAATGTACTTCTCTTCTGTGCTCAGGATTTAGCTTCCTTCCTTGTTGTATCCAGCACCAAGACTGCTCTCTCAGAGGGGACCACCTCTCCTATATGGGCAGGGCAGCCTTAATCAGGCATCATCTGTGAGTTAACCCTATAGGGGAAAAGGGCGTTCTCCATTCACCTGCTAATAAACCTGTGGTCCTCCACCCTAATCACAGTCACAATATTTACATAGACATTTTGTTGCACAGTAACTATTTTGCCAATAAAGCTCATGGAAGATACTTCACACCCCCATAACCTAACTATTGTTATACATAGTACAGGAGGGGTGGGGTCGCGCCTATTCCCCGATGGGGCGGCTGCAACCACCAAATGCATCCAGCCCAACAACATGTGTGAAACATAACAAAGAAAAAAATGTCATCTGCGCTAATTCCCATTATACCGTGTGAAACAAAACACAATTAGAGGTTTGGTTTCTTATTAATGGCCATTATAAGATTAAGCTCGCCCACCAGCGTCAAGGCACCTCTAATGAGGGCGAGTCCTATCCAAAAATGAAGCCACAGGCTGCTGTATAGCAAACCATACCTGCTCATGCTGCTTGTCAGACATGAGGTAGACTGGTCAATGGACCTCTAATATTTTTCCAAGGTGAAATGCTACGTCCACCTTGGCCAGATTGGAGCATGTATATCAACCAAGTAAAGCAAAAGACTCGCAAAAACACTGAGCCAGCTCGCAATGCAGCATTGTGTTATACCAATGTCTGTTCGACGTAGGTTGGATCGCTCTACAGAAGTCACCTTTCCATCATTGTGTCATTATAATGAGTTGAATATCTTTTCAGCTATCTCATTTCATTGTGATCCTCATTGCTTTGTGGAATATGCTTGTGCTCTTTGTGCTATGTCTTTCGAAGGGTATTAAATGCATCAGTTTTCCAAAAGCAATAGGTTTGTGGTTTCAGGTTCTGTGGAAGCTGTTAAAGGGATTGGGGTTTTGTATAAAAAAGGATTAAAACTACCTTCCTATAAGATATGGTGTACTTCATATATTCTCAGTCTTACCAAGCCATTGTCTTGGTAACAGCCTCCCTCCGACAATACTTGACAAATTAATGTTGGCACATCTCTAGCCGTAGCCATAACATTAATCGTATATAAGATTGATCCAGACAAACAGCTCATTCACCTTCATTTCCTTTTAGAACCAACCTCTTATTACATTGGAACAGATGAGCAACTTGTTCAAGTTAATTTTCATTCTGGAACCATGCATTTATTTATATTCTATACCATTTAATTATTTTTCTCTTTATGTGTTTGTGTTTCAATGTGTAACATGAATACTAATGTTTCTATATTTTTGATATTGTATTCTTAAAGTGACATTAAACCCTTAGATTTTTTTTACCATAAACCAATACTGTAATGTGTGCCTTCCTGTAATCCATGGTTGTTTTCCTTCTCTTTGCTGTTCTTCCTTTTTAAATCCGTATCTCTTCTCATACTGGGGGAGAACTTCCTTTTGCAGCTGGCTGCCACTTCCTGTAATACTGGCTCAGGTTGCAAACCTATACACAGACACCATGTATCCATTCCAGAGACCAGGCAGTCTGCTGAAACAGGAAGTTCTCCCCTAGCATGAGAAGAGATAAGGATTTAAAGGAAGAGCAGCAAAGAGAAGGAAAACTACCATGGATTACAGTAAATAACACATTACAGTATTGTTTTATGTTAAAAAAATCTGAGGGTTTAATGTCACTTTAAGGACATTACTCTAGGACAAATGTTTTCAATCAACACCATTTGAGGATATTCTAAACATTAATTAGTAGAATGCAATTTTTTTTATAATTTTAAGGTTCCTTTTTCTTGAATTAGAAGAGTAAAGTTTGCAAATTGCAACATGCAATATCAGCCAGTTTGCACTTCAATATTATTGTTACATTTTAATATGAGCATTTTTGAAAGGATATCTGTATTTTAAACTACCAAGCATTAATATGTGTAATTAGCATATGCTGCATAAAATGTACTCATTACACTTTCTGTAGATTTTTTTTCACTGCAGCGTTCTAGGCGTAAGTAAACAGTGTTCTTTATAATTACTATAATATCGTACACTATTCTTCTTATTTTCTTAGTATATTTCTTGTAAATCATGTTGATCGTTATTCTAAGACTAAACATTTTTATGGGTCAGTGAAAGGGCAATGCTTCTGAACAATTATTTTGAATGTGCTAACGTTTAATAAATGATAAAGAAATAGAAAATAAAGTAATGGTGTAAAGAAGCAGTTCTATAAAGATATCTTTTATATATTGTTTATATACATATTTTGTGGGGAAAAGTACAAAAATATAGTAATGGTTCCCCAATCATCTGTGTCATTAATGTTCTCGGACTCTCTAACTCCAGTTATTTTACAAGAGGTTTGCTCATGAAACCTGTCATAGACATGTGAGAATCGGCTCAGGAATCAGACGAATTATTGATCATTCAGCATTTCGGATGGATCCAAACCAAATCACACTCAGAATTTAAAAAATAAAAATCTGAATTGTCCCAATCTGACTATATAATCCTACAGATTTGATCTATTCAGATTGATTTGAAATTTTAGTCTTTACAAAAAAATAGTAACTCTAACTGTAAATTATCCTTATTAACAGTAACCCCACCCTAACCATAAATGGTAATCCTAACTGCATTGTGGTCCTGAAATATCAGAAATGCATAAATATATCAAGTGCTTCTGATATTCTGAATAGGTCTGCAACCAAAATATTCAGCGGCCTCAGATATTTTGAATCGGCTGGTTCCAAAACGTCAGAATCTGAAATATCTGGATTCTGAACCAAACTGTTTCTGGCCCTGCACATGTTTACAATATCTATAAATATTCTCTCCTGTGCATCAAGTATAGATATAAAGGATTCTCATCCCTGGGCATAGTCGGATTAGTAGACATTATTTTATAGTTAAAAAAAAAAACAACTGAGGCTATTTCTATATTTTGCAAAAAAAAGCATAATCTAGAAAATCTATTAAAATAATAGAAACACTTGTAACGGAGATCCTAATCCCAGCTGGGTTACTCCATGAAAGCTCCCTCATGCAGCATCGATGTTCCACAGTACACGGGGCAAGATTTGAGGGGTTATTCAGAGAGCACCGAAATGTCAGACATTTTGGTGCACTCTAATACGCCGCGCTCCAGCCCTGCGGTACAATTCGGCATTCACTGCAAGGTCCCCGAAGTGCGGAAAATCGACTCGCTGAATGCATCTTCAAACCGCCGAATCAAACACATAAACAGCCGCAAAACTGCTGACGACCCGCAGAACAGACCACCGAATCAATCGTCAAACCATCCGCCGGAAAAAGCCGATGAACAAGGGTTAAAAAAAAAAGGAAAAAAATGCAACTTTTAAAATGCGTTTTAAAAAAAAAAAGTGCATGAAAATACCTGGAAATATATAATGTCCTATGAATAACAATAAAAAGGTCTGCTACACTAAAGAGAAAAAAATATGAATCAAGAATGTCGCCAAATATATCCAGAAAAATGCCTTAAAAAAAGAGACTTTTTGCTGCAAATGATAAGAAATTCCGCATTTTTCTTAAAAATGTATTCAACAGTTTATTATTTTTTACATTGAAATTTATGGGATTTGCCTGCTTAACCTTTTCACTTCTGAGGACATGTGGGGAACGTCCTAGGAGTCTCCCGCTGTATGCCGAGGACGTCCCCCCCACTTTTTCCACTTAGCGGGCGCTCCTATTGATACTTGCCTCTCTCCTCTGGGGTTCCACGGCATTCTGACTTCCTTGAAGTCAGACGCTACTTTTTGGGACCCCTCCCGTTGTAATGACGTCATCGTGTCGGACGCGATGAAGTCATCCTCAGGCGGCCACCCGGCAAAACCGGAAGATCGTCTGAAAGGAGGGGGGGTCCTTTCAGATGCCTCTCCCTCTCAATTGGGATGAGGTAAAAGGTACAGACGGGCATTGCTTCGACGGGTAGAGTCTGCTCTTTTTGAAGTGATGCCTGTCTTTAACCCCCTGAGGTGCCGGTCCAAGAACTGGCACCGGATTGCGGACTAGTTCCGGTGGGGGGCTTCCATCTTTGATGGCAGCTCCACTTCCGGGTTCCCCTTCGTCATTTGATGTCAACGCTCATGGCGCGATGATGTCAGCTGAGAAACCTAGGGATTTCTTAAGGAAATCCTATGGTGGAGATGGGGGGTTCCTTTGAAACCCCATATCTCCCAATCACTGGCAGCTAGACGGGTCATATTTGATATCATTGGAAAGGCCAGAGCATTGCCTTTCCAATGTTGCCAAACTTTCCAATGTTGCCAAGCAATATTGTTCCCATTTCAACTATAATGTGAACCATGACGCTGCACTAACGATTTTTTTCTTTTGGGGGGTTAGCTAAAAATCACGTAATTCCCCCCCAAAAGAGTAACAAGTCCCCATTTCTAATTTTGTTTGACAAGCATACCCCATAGACTATATAACCGCAAAGGCTTGGATGATAAAATGTGAAAAAAATCACTTTACATGCTGTAGATCAGTGGTTTCCAACCGAGGTCCTCGAGTACCTCTAACAGGCCAGATTTTTCAGATATCTGAGCACAGGTGATATGATTTGCTGCTCAGTGATTGCAGGATTCAGTCTGCATTTCCCCAAGGTGTTCCTTAAAACCTGGCCTGTTGGGGGTACTTGAGGACTGCGGTTGGGAACCACTGCTGTAGATGACTGAAAATTCCAATTTTTATTGCATTTTTTGTTAGAATATTCAGGCAGGGCATGACGTATACATATAATAATGATATATTATGAATCTGCCAAGTCTGCCGAAAAAAGGATATATATATATATATATATATTAGTCTGGGTTGTATAATAATACGTCGCTTCAAATCGCGTTTAAACATGATGAGCAAAAGCGGTAAAATTTTGCATTTATGTGCTGTACAGCGTTCTCTGAATAGATTACCATAATCATTACTTCTCTATGGGGATTCCACTGCTGCCAACAGTCACCGTATTTCGATGGCAATTTGGCGAATCGCCAGCTTTTTTGAATAGCCGAATGGCCACGAAATTGCACCGTACGGGGAAATTCGCCATTTGATGTAATTCCATGTCTGAGTCGGTGCCCTCTGAATAGCCCCTCTAGTGTGACGTTAAAAGCAGAAATCCTTTTTATTTTCAGTCAGAAAGTACAAACCGTTAAACATTTCACAGAATGTGTGACTTCCCAGAGAGGGGTCAGGAGAGACCTAGAGTGGCACACGTGTTTCTATAGAAGGTGAGCCACACGCCTCCCCCTGTGATAAGATCATCTAGGCAGCAGTAATTTAATCAGCGTTCAGGCCAACCTAATCTATTTCACAATACGATCAATTAACTCTAGAAACTTTCACACAGAAACAGAACTATAATACATAACCGACTAAAATACTTTGTGTAACTTTAAGGTGTAGGGATACTGATTCGTTTTCCTGAAGGATGAGAGGAAGTAAAGTACAGTATATTTGAACTAACTTCTCCATAGTGACGGCAAGCTAAGGAAGCAACAGCAGCAGCTGAGTATGTCAGGACATTGCCCAGTTTGCCCCACTCTGTAGTCAATCATTTACTATCCTCAGAGATGAAAAGGGTTCTCAACCTCCTATTGGCTACAGGCAGGTTAGGGGTATTATCACACGCTCTATCGACTTTGTCAAGTTTTGACTTGACAAAGTCAGAAGTATTCTGCCAAAACGTTGTCACCCAGATGATGGTTTAATGGAACTCTGTGTGAACCGTAGAGTGCCTGACCATTTCTGATTGAAAAGAAGTTGACTGGATGGCAGATCCTTCTCTTTGTATTGCGAGTGCTCACCACACTTATTTTATGACCAGGTGTAATGCTTGAGGAATGAAGATAGACAGAGTATTGGGGCCAGACAAGACACATACTCCGGTACTTTTGCAGCTTGGTCTTGTGATCGCAAAACCACTAATTTTGATATTCAAGGACTCTTTCTAATCAAGTGATGTACCAAAAATGTATTAAAGATTCAATTCAGGACTTCTTGTAAAAAAATTATTTTAAAAAACACCTTCATTAGAAGGCAACATGGTTTTGTTAAGGATCAATTTTATTCCAATGAATTACTTCATAGAATTCAATTATAAAGGTGATCCAGTAGATGTGACCTATTTTTTAGCATTTTCTAAACAGTTACATGCAGCCACACAAAGGGATCTGCAGAAACTAAAAGAGATTGGATTAGGGGAACATATGTATTTTTAGATTTAGTGCAACAAGTTGTTGATAATGGTAATGTCTCAAGTTGGATGCAAAGGGTAAACCTAGAACTGCACAGAAAAGTGCCTGAATGGTAAATGGTTTGTGCTTTCAGCTGTTTTTGGACCTGATCTACATTTTTGTTGGATTATTATATGGTTAATGAGAAGGAATTTGAAAACGAATAGTTTGGAATTATTTACAGTGTGTAAGTAATATGTGCACATCCTAAAATATAGGCTCTGAACGCCTATGGTGATATATTGGTACTTCAGGCATTTTTCCTGGATTCAGCTATTTTTATCATTATTATAAATTCTTTTCTGAGGTGTATTGAAAGTCATGTGTTTTGCATTTGCTGGTGATACAAAATCAGTAGTACAGTCAGAACAGAACATCTCTGAAGGATATGTCTACGGATTTATTATGGATATGATGTGGATATGTTTTGGGTTCAAACTAATTTAGCAACCAATTCTACAAAGGGTATTGAGTTGTGGCTAGCAGTGAATGTGATGGATATGGTAGAATTGTAAAGATATATGCAGCATCAATATAAAGAGTTCTCTAGTGACCTCGTTCATTATCATGTCTTCACAAAGGATGTGAGATCCTTCAATGAGATGGGAGAAAACAGGGATTTGTCTACAGCAAAGAAAGGGAGGTCCCCCCCGTAAGCAAAATGAAAAAATGTAATTGTCTGCCAAAAACAAATATTATTTACTAAATTTCATTGATGCTTTTCCCAAAAAAAATCCTAAAAATGAATAGAAGAATTAGACTGCAAAGAGCAACAGATTCAAAGGGAAATCTGATTCTATTCAAACTGAATTGTATTAACCTTTTTGTGGCACAACTGAATGTTTTTTTCTCGCTCTTCTTTAGGATCAGTAGTGTCAATGGTGTGTGGAAGGTTGAATTGATATTCTTTTTCTTCATTTGAAATAACTATTTAAGAAAAGAAAATGGTGAATGGAAACTGAAGTATCAGACAAAAAAATATCTTTTTTTTACAGGTCCGCTTTCCCCTCCTGTGTTTGTTCCAGTTTACTATACTCTACTTTCCCCACCTTGTTTGTTGGTCCCATTTTCCCTCTTCGATCTCTTGCTCTGTTTCCTAGAGCCACCACTTATATTATTTGCTCCCTGCCATTTATTTTTCTTCTTTTTACAGATCACTTTGCCTCCTCACAACTTTCCATACTTTTAGTGCTAGTCTTTCCTTCTTGATATAACATCATGGTCAATCAATACTCCTTCTCGTTCCATAATGTGCATATTGTTTTTTTGAATGATGATACTGTTTTCAATTACTCTCAGATGAAGATGCTAGAGGTTAATTACACTTGCCACCGTCTAAGATTCCTGTACAATATGTACATTTAGTAGGAACATCAGAAGTCCCTGTTCCCTTACTATCGTTCTCAGCACATTTGTTCTCCTTGGATTGATGCTATTTTAATTTTCATGCTTAGTCTCCCTTTTTTGTCTTTTAATGTGCGTTTATCTCTGAATAATTATCATAATAAAAATCTGACTAAAAAATACAGTATGATACAAAGTAACTAAGGAGGGAAAAGCTTTTTCAACACCTAGAATGCTTTTCTGCTGTTGTACTCAAAATAACGAAATTAGTTCTTTTACAAATATCCCTAAAATATAAACTAGAAAGAATAACTAGAACTGGAAAAAATGAAAATAATACATATATTATGTAAATTCAAGGTATTTACATAATACAAGTCTTCTTATCCACTCAAGAAGTAAACGAGATGATTCTTTGCATTTAAATGTCCTACAGATAATAATAACACTGGTAAACAATTTTTTTAAAAAATGATGTCACAGAAATTAACATGGGTGATTCTAGTTCTGTTTTTTGTTGCGTACTCAGATATCTGCTTAGACATTCCCCATCACGTAATGTTTTTGAAGTGACATCTACCGTCTGGGTGGAGTAGAGATAACATAACTGCTCTGCTGTGAGAGGCTGTGGAGACACAGGTTCGATCCCGGCAAGAGCACCTCTCCAGTAAGTGTCCTTAAGACACCTAATGGTACTTACTCGCCACCCAGGGCATACTTGAAATCGAGAGAAATCTCAATGTAAATATGGCAAAACAATGTAATTATTTTTTTTATTTGAGAAAGTATTTTACCAGGAAGGATACAATAGATGTGTACAGATGTATACACTAATGTAATGTGTCCTAAAAGGTACATGTATACAATCTTCTGCTGTATTGTGCCTCAGAAACATCCCTCTTAAGGGTCCAACAATAGTCTGCAAGCATATTGGAGCTCCACTTGCCCTGATACCTATCTTCTATTACCAAAATTTCCTGATGAAACCGCTCCCCATGTTCATCGCTGACTGCTCCTAGATCTGCTGGGAAAAAATACAGGTGTGAACCAAAAAGTGCATTTTCAAAGACCTGTAAAATCCCAGTTTCTGGTAAGATTTCAGTAGAGTATTCACTAATTTTGCGTATTTGCCTGCCTTGTTATTTCCCAAGACGTCATGGCAAACATTCTTAAAGGACTCTTAAAGGGCTCTTTCAAATTCATTCAACTGACTGTCAAAGTTCTCATCTTTCATCAGTTTTCTAACTTCTGGTCCTACAAAGATCCCTTCTTTGATCTTTGCCTCACTGATCCTTGGAAATGTCTTTCTTAGATATGCAAATCCAAGTCCACTTCTATCCATCCTATTAAACCACTGTTGCACCTAAACAATTCTGCAATGGCTTATTTACAGTAATATACAAACTTTACTAGAGCATAACTCCTGAAGTATGGGTGATAGAGAAATTCCGATACCATATCTGTGAACAGGAGGGAAAATTGCATATGGAACAGGTTAGAGTGGGTCTGTGACAAAAATTATGTTGACCAGTGTTCTTTATGATTTGCACTGTAACAACCTCTTTGAATGGTCTTCTTCGATGTCCAAATGGATGCACTTGATCGATGGAATATAAAACTAAGCGGTACTCAGCTGATGTCTCACGGCCAGAAACTGCATGGCAATGAAGTTATACCTCTAAACGCTGTCATCGTGGTGCAGCATTTCCCAAAGATTTTATCACCTGGAGTCATGTCTGACACAAGCTTTCCTGTATCAGGAAGAATATTAAATTGTTTTTTCTCTGGTAACATGAAAATTTGAAAAGCACCTCACTGTGCCTGGATTGATATCAACCACCTGGTTATAATGAACTGTTATTGTATCCGTGTGATCACTCACAAACTGATGGCAACAACAATGTATCCATTTTTAGCAATGTGATGGAACCTACTGTCACTGGGGCATCTGGGGGGGGGGTGTGGGCTAGTCTCCTGCCCAGCAACTATGTCCCGTAAAAGAGACTATTGGGGAATTAGTGAACCTTTTAAAAATATTTGTCTTTTCACTGTTTTAAATATCTGCCAGTTAACTAAAGGTTACTGATGTCTGTGTGTTATTCACTTGTGTATTTCTTGTAGAGTCTCCTGTAGTATATACTGTGTACATTCACTCTATTATGTATCCTATCTCTGTGCCTGCTCTCTCTATTGTGCACATTCTCTCTATAAGAAATTCCTTTTGTTTTACCTGCTTTTTCCCTCACCCCTTCTCCTCCCAGGAAATCCCAATGTTTGAAGGTCCTGAGCAGTTATCTGTTTGGTTGTATGCAAATGGGGTTGGTCCTTGAGTATGTATCTGTATGTCTGGGTGAATATACTAGAATTCTGCTGTTTGATTTCCAACGGTGAGCCTCTTTCTTTAAAACTGCGGTTAAGGTTTTGGGGAGCTGTTAGGAAAGATTGCTCTGGGGACTGTTACATCGAAGATATCCCGCGGACAGAGGTACCAAGTTAGGGTACAGTCGCTCCATCACAAGCAATATTCCATGTTCCTTTTAAAATCTCTTGTGTGCGGCTAATGTCTAGAGGAAATATAAAAATGTAAAAAACTTTTTTGAAAATGTTGAACTTTGTTTTCCCAGAATTGTTGAAAACCATGCGAATAAATCATGTGAATGGCAGAGCTTCTTTTTAAATATATTTTCCAGGTTTTTCATAGGGACAGAGGGTATTAATATACAATGTGCCAAATGCAGATTAGACACACTCACAGGCAATATTTAATTGAGGCATCTTTGCCTCTTTAAAAACCGCTCCCTTCAGGAGACAAAGATACCTCGATGGGACTGCAATTAAATATTGCCTGTGAGTGTGTCTAATCCGCATTTGGCTCATATTGCAACGGGGAGACAACACCCTATGTTATTTATATGCACTTTTGCTGTATAAATCTTCCATATTTGTTTAATATTAATATATAATGTTACAGTAAGCAATGTACAGTAAGGTACCTAATGGTTACGAATAACGAGTGTCGAAGATAACCAATAACACCTGTGCAGTCTGCAGCACGGCGACTAGAAAGAATTTGTCTTCAACAGAATGCACTTTGGATAAAGATAAAATTAAAGGTTAAGAAACCAAAGTATTTTTTTAAAGATTTGTTGTATGTCAGGTGGCATCAATGATGGCATTGTGATCTTGGTTTTCAAAAAAGTGCAACCGAAGATGTGATTCCAGAAGATTTATTTATTTTTAAATCCTAAGCTTTCTGAGTTTTTTTGTCACATCCTCGCATGTCATAGTGACTTGGTGTTCAATGTGTTTAACCATTTATTGAAGAGCCTCTTCTGTTCAAAAGTCATCAGAGGACCAGATATAACAATGTAGTTTACACGATTCACATCAAGTACCCATCTCTCGATAAATTGGTACAAATAGACTTTGGAATACTTGGAGAAAACAGTGGTTTGTGTGCCTGTTAAAGTGTTGTTGAATAAGATAAATGACATATTTGCTGGTGCTTTTCTGCAGAATGGATTTTTCTGGGTACCCTCACAGAAGCAGATGCACCTGTGTAATTTGTATAAACAGTAAGAATTTGTAAACAAGGTAACATACAAAGTTGTAAAAACTCTGATCTATTGTAGCTAGGTAACAGAAAAATCTGTATAGCAAAATGTATGCAAAAAGACAATGATTAGTGATCATATCCTCCTGTGAATTGCAGGTTTCTAAAACAAATTGTGCAAAAGACTTCCTGCCAAGCAAAAGGCTAATACAGTCTTTTCAATTTGACATTTGTTCGTTTTCTTACTTGCACGTACAGATTTTCTATCACAGCTTCCTGCTTTTGAGACAGCGAGCAGTTGTTCAAATAATTATCTGAAGCTTTTCATATAACTTTAAAAAGTAAAGACGCATATGGATTTCGATCATGATTAATGAACTTTATAGTGCACTGAATAAATGTGGTTTTGAATAAAAGTTAAAGGTACACAAAGTGATTATGGTGTAAAGTGGCAAAATGTCAAATACATAAACACTCATGTAAATAAAAAAAACAATGGGGCGAGTCACTAAGGTTCAGCTTTTCAAAAAAACTTTAAGAGATCTTGATCTTGAATGTAATCTTTCATAACAACGGACTTGAAATATGTTCAAAAAGTTAAATATTCAGTACCTAAAGTACAGCTAAATAGGAAGATCTTGGGATGTCTTCAAAAACTACAAGGTAGCAATGTCTTCTGTTCTGCAACGAATTAGTGAAAAAAAGTGTGTTTTTTTTTTTGTTATTCTTATCATCATTTACATAGTACCAACAGTTTCCGCAGTGCTTTACAATAACCAAAGGGAACAAAATACAGATAGACATTGCATCGAAAAGAGGTGCAGAGGACCCTGCTCATATGAGCTTAGAAACATAGAAACATAGAAACATAGAAAAATGTCAGCAGATAAGAACCTTTCGACCCATCTACTCTGCCCAATTACATGGATACTTTACCTGGATTTGTCTTTTGTTTAGGATAGCCTTATGCCTATCCCATGCTTGCTTAAATTCAATTACTGTTTTGGCCTCTACCACTTCAACTGGAAGACTGTTCCATGTATCCACCACCCTCACAATCTAGCGCAGTGGTTCCCAACCGCGGTCCTCAAGTACCCCCAACAGGTCAGGTTTTATAGATATCCAAAGCACAGCACAGGTGATGTGGTTTGCTGCTCACTGATTGCAGGATTCAGTCTGGATTTCCCCAAGGTGATCCTCAAAACCTGGCCTGTTGGGGGTACTTGAGGACTGCGGTTGGTAACCACTGCTGTAGATGATTGAAAATTCAAATTTTATTGCATTTTTTGTTATAATATAACAGGCAGGGCAGGGAACCACTGTTCTAGTTGGACTGGGGTTGAGGAAGACAAGCGGGGTTATTCAGAGAGTGGTGAAAAGCAGGAGAATGACTGGAGAATGGAAAATTCTAGGTCAAAATAGCCAAACCAGAAAAATTCTCCCATTCATCTCAATTTCCAAATCGGCTATTTTGACCTAGAATTTTCCATTCTCCAATCATTCTCCTGCTTTTCACCGCTCTCTGAATAACCCTGAAGGAGTTTTATTGGACGTCAGGATCATCAGTGCCAATGGTTCAGGAATGGTGGGGCCATGCAGCTTCAATTACCAAATTCTGATGTGTGAGTGGGTGAGCAGACCTGCCTGAAGGGCTACCAGGCCACGATGTTGAAGCACTGACTTGTGGGTGTAGTAGGCCTTTATTGGAACAAGTCAGTGCTTAATGTATACACATGAGTGCTTGATAGAGACTGGGAAAACCAAGGTTGATCTACAGGAGTACCAGGTTACTCCAACAACCTGGGATGGATTGTGCAATAATGGGAGGATATTGCCATATGATGCGAGCACCGGTCTGTGAGAGATCAGGATCCTGACAGAATCAACTGACCCCAGCACAGCGAGCTTGAGGCGTTGGGCTAATGAGCTTTCCATTTATTTGTAGAGGGATTGGTGGTATTGGGTTCTTCTTGGAGGGAGGAACAACAAAAATTTCATTTTTGCCAAGATCATGTTTAAGGAAGTGGGAAGACCTCCAATTCGAGACGGCAGAGAGACCATTATTAACATTTACAAACCACAAGACCGGTCCAGTTTCAAGAGAATTGCCAATAACGATTATGTGTGTGTGTGTGTGTATACAGTACCTCAGTATTGCAATATGCAAGCTATCAAAAGTCTCCTCTCTTCTTGAGGTCAGAAACATTCTGATCAATCTGGCAGAACGTAGTATGGCTACCTTAACATAGAATAATGGTTAAGTAAAGTCAAATTGTGATTTGCAGGGTATGGGAGTCTTATGTTAACCATACATTGTTCTGCCAAATTGATCAGAATTGCTTCTGAAGAAAAGCGGAGACTCTTGAAAGCTTGTCATGTTATTTTACTAATCCAATGAAGGGGTATGATTGCATCCTGCTAAATTATTATTTCTTCATCTGAATTTTTTAAGGTGTGTGAATGTAATTTCTGATCAGTTTTTAATATTTAACTCCAGTGGTGAGATGCTACCAGCCGTGTCTTTTCAGTGACATGCACCCTTCTGCGTTATGTCACATGGAGGCATAAGGTGTTCTTGTGGTTGTTCTAAATACCATATCCTTTAATATTTAATTTTCTAGGCAAGATTAACTTGGCTATCTTGAGTTCAGGTTTTCAGATCATCGTAATTTTAATTAAAAACCCAACTTGTTAAATTCCCATGCTCTTACTGTTTGTTATTATTAAAATTTGCAATATCGATGGACTAATCGCTTTGCTCTATGACCGACCCTTTTATCGACAGTTCTACTTGCGTTTTGTTTTCAATTTCCCTACTCGCCAACAAATAATCTGTCATCCTGCCCTTCCTGAGTTTTGACTCGAGATCCATTCCTGATAGCATGTCATTGACTTTAGAAATTAAACTGCTGCTACTGAATAGCTGAAGAGATAAGCAGAGTATGTTGCAATGATCCACAATCAAGACCGGCAGGCATCCAGCTTTTTTTTTTCTTCCTTTTAAAAACCCACACAATACACACTGATTCCACTATGTAGGCTGGAACTATCTACGTGATGCGTTTCTATTCTTATCCTAGAAGAATCTATGTAATATAATATGTTCTAAAAATACAATATCTTATGTCATTAATCACTATGGATGAGACCCGTTATACTGCTGTCAAAATTATTTTACTCGGTGCCAGTAATAATTTAACAAATGTTTTTTTAACGCTGCCAATATAGTCCAAATCTGTGCTTTGCTGTAGTAAAATATTGCTTTATAGCATAATGACTGTGACATATGTTGCTTGCCTATTAATTTGTTAGTAGGAGTGTACTTTGTTGCTGATAGGTTTAATATTTCATTTTGTTCAATTTATTATTTCCGTGATCCCTAGGAAAGAAATTATTCTGTATCATTAAGGTGCTGTACAGAATAAAGTGTAGAGGCCATCAACGCTGTACTGACTCATACTCTAAACTATATCTGTAGACGTAAATAAAAATATTCCTGCATCGATTAAAAATATTCTTACAGATCGTCTCTTTGTGGCAAAACACGAAAAACTATAATATATATCAACACCTGTGACAAATTAGTTATATGAATCAAAGTGAATGTGGCAAGCTAACCGTAACAGAATTATTTGCTTTTTAGTACAAATGGGTTCCCCCACTTTTCCCCAGCTTGAGGTAGATCCTCCAATGTGTGTGTGCGAAAAAAAAAATTATTACTGTGCAAAATTTCTAGGCAGCTTTGTAAAATGATATAAAATAAGAATGCTTTCAAAAATAGAAGCATTAATAGTTTTTTGTTTTTTTTATCAATTAAATGGAACTTAAGTGAACTGAAGAGAAATCCAAATCAATATTTGGTGTGACCACCCTTTGCCTGCAAAACTGCATCATTTGTATTTGGTACAATCGCATAGTTTTTGAGCGAATTCAGCAGGTAAGTTGTTCCAAACATCTTGGAGAACTAACCACAGATCTTCTGTGGATGTAGACTGCCTCAAATCCTTCTGTTTCTCCATGTAACTTCAGTGTCCTGTTTCCACCTTCCAGCCAGGTCCCCTGGTGGTGAGAGGGGTCCAGGCCGGCTCTTCCCTGCTCTGGGATAGCTATTACGCCTTGTGCCGCTCCTGGGTTTTACTGAAGCTGTTCAGGTCTGGGATCACATGCCCCAATTGCCCGGACCTGTTCACTATTTAAATACTAGTAGCACAGAGGCCCAGTGCTCTGGCATGAGTTATGGTTCCTTGTATCCTGTGTGGTCATGGTTCCTGTATTCCTATTGCTACATTTCTGCATAGCATCTTGGATTTTCTGGTTTATGATCTTTGGCATATATCTTGATTATTCTTTGTCTGCTCCCTGTACTTTATATATTATTGATCTGTGTACCGACCTCTGCTAGTCTGACGTTCCTTCCTGGTTCTGTATCCTTTGGCTCCAGTCCTGACTATTCTATCCTTGTATGTACCCAGCAGTATATAGTTATCCTTAGCACAGAGGCCAGTATAAGGACCTAATTTCTATTTAGGACTTCCTGTGTGTTACATAGTTACATAGTTACATAGTTATATAGGCTGAAAAAAGACATGCGTCCATCGGGTTCAGCCTCTCCCATAACCTACTGCTGTTGATCCAAAAGAAGGCAAAAAACCCAGTCTGAAATGCTTGCCAATATGCAACATACTGGGAAAAAATTCCTTCTTGACCCCAGAATGGCAGTCAGATTTCTCCTTGGATCAAGAAGCTTTTACCCACATATTAAATATTATAACCCTTAATATTCTGTGTCTGCAGGAAGTCATCTAGTCGTTTTTTAAAAGTCTGTACAGACTCTGACTCAACCACCTCAACAGGCAGAGAATTCCACAGCTTTATTGTTCTCACCGTAAAATAACCCTTCCTATGCTTTAAGCTAAATTTTCTTTCTTCCAGTCTAAATGGATGACCCCTTGTCCTATGTATAGTCCTGTTAATGAATAGGTTATCAGACAATGGTTGATAATGGCCCCGTATATATTTATATAAGGTTATCAGATCCCCTCTAAGGCTCCGTTTCTCTAAACTAAACAGGTTTAAGCTTGTTAATCTTGCCTCATAACTTAACCCTTCCATTCCCCTAATTAATTTAGTTGCCCGTCTCTGCACTTTTTCTAACGCTATAATATCTTTTTTTAAGACCAGTGCCCAAAATTGCACGGCATATTCAAGGTGCGGCCTGTTGTTGCTGGTTTTCTTGTTTAACCCTTGCTCTTCCTGTTCTCCTGACTCTGTTATTCTTTTGTTAGGTTTCCATAAGCAGAAGATCATTCAAGGATCTTACCCCAGCGTTAGGGATTTCTTTAGATTTCTTCTGTGCCCTCCTGCCCTTCTTGTTACAGTCCTGTTATATCCTGTCCTGTATCTGTGTATATTGGTGTGCTGTGATCTGTTCATGCAGCCGAAAGCTAACCTGCCTCAAGGGCTTCATTACTTCCTGAACCAAGGCCCCACCATGGCCCCAGCCAAGGGCCATCGTGACATTCAGACTGACTTGATGCCATTGAGATCAGAGCTCTGTGTGAGCCAAACCATCACTTCCAGGATGTTGTTCTTGTTCTTCTCTATGCAGAAGATAATTTTTAATAACATTGGCTGTATGTGTGGGGTCGTTGTCCTTCGGCAGAATAAATTTGCGGACAATCAGGCAGATAAGTATCTGCCTGTATTTCTCAGCATTGAGGACACAATCCTGGCCTAATCTCCCAACTCCATTTGCAGAAATGCATTCCCAAACTTGCAAGGAACCTCCACCATGCTTCACTGTTGCCTGCAGACACTCATTATTGTACCACTCTTCAGCAAACAAACTGCCTCCTGCTACAGCCAAATATTTAAAACGTTGACTCCTCAGTTCAGAGCACCTGCTGCCATTTTTCTGCTCCGCAGTTCTTAGGTTTTTGTGTATGGTGGAGTTGCTCAGCCTTATTTCCACATCAAAGGTTTGGCTTTTTAGGTGCAATTCTATGAAGACCACTTCTGAACATACTGCTCCAGACAGATGGTGTACCTGGGGCTCACATGGTTTCTGACCATTATTTGCCGATGGCACTGCTGGACATCTTATGAGGAAGGGAAGTAAGCATGATGTCTACATGAACTTTCCTTGGCCAACTACTGAGTCTACAGTCCTCAAAATTGCCTGTTTCTTTGTGCTTTTTCAAAATCACTTGAAGTACACATCTTGAAACCCTAGTCTGCTTTGAAATCTTTGCCTGGGACAGACCTTGTTGATTTAGTATAACTACATTGTGTCTTGTTGCTGTGCTCAGTCTTGCCATGGTGTATGACCTGTGGCCTAAAACTGTCTTCCACAACCTCACATTAATAGCAGAGATTTGCCGTTCCTCACCCTGTTTTAAGCCTCCTACACAGCTATTTCTGTAAATGTACGTGTTTCATCCTACATATAAAATTGGTCATTGGCACCTGCTTGGTGTTATTAATTATACACCTGAATCTGATCCTACAAAATCCTGCAAGCAGGGGCGTCGTAACGTGGGGGTGGGGGGTGTGGCCTGTACCAGGTGACACCCGCCCTTAGGGAGGCACCGTCACCCTAAGGGCGGGTGTCTCACCCTGCGCTGCGTGTTCGCTCCCTGCGAGCGTCCGAAGCTATGCAGCTTCGGCGCCAGCCTGGGGGAAAGACGTCACCAGCCGAGTTCTCGCGAGATCGCGGCTGGTCACATGGCTCCCCCAGGCGAGCGCCCAAGCTCCATGCCGCCGGACGCTCAGAGGGAGCAGAACACATGGTGCAGGAGGCGGGCTGGGGGCAGTATCCATGAGCTGGGGGCAGTATCCATGAGCTGGGGCATATCCATAAGCTGGGGCAAATCTATGAGCTTGGGCAATATCCATGAGCTGGGGCATTATCCATGAGCTGGGGCAAATCCATGAGCTTGGGCAAATCCATGAGCTTGGGCAATATCCATGAGCTGGGGCATATCCATGAGCTGGGGCATATCCATGAGCTGGGGCATATCCATGAGCTGGGGCATTATCCATGTGTGTGCTGGGGGCAATATCCATGAGCTGGGGCAGTATTCATGAGCTGGGGCATTATCCATGAGCTGGGGCATATCCATGTGCTGGGGCATATCCATGTGCTGGGGTAGTATCCATGAGCTGGGGTAGTATCCATGAGCTGGGGCAGTATATCCATGTGCTGGGGCAGTATATCCATGAGCTGGGGCATTATCCATGAGCTGGGGCATTATCCATGAGCTGGGGCAGTATCCATGAGTTGGGGCATATCCATGAGCTGGGGCAATATCAATGAGAGGAGCTGGGGGCATAGCCATGAGAGCAGCTGGGGCAGTATATCCATGAGAGGAGCTGGGGCAAAATCCATGAGAGGAGATGGGGCAATATCCATGAGAGGAGCTGGGGCAATATCCATGAGATGAGCTGGGGCATTCTATCCATGAGAGGAGCTGGGGCAATATCCATGAGAGCTGCTGGGGCAATATCCATGAGAGCTGCTGGGGCAATATCCATTGGAGCTGCTGGGGCAATATCCATGAGAGCTGCTGGGGCATATCCATGAGAGCTGCTGGGGCATATCCATGAGAGCTGCTGGGGCATATCCATGAGCACTGCTGAGGCATATCCATGAGCTGGGGGCAATATCCATGAGAGCTGCTGGGGCATATCCATGAGAGCTGGGGCATATCCATGTGAGCTGGGGCAGTATCCATGTGTGCTGGGGGCAGTATCCATGTGTGCTTGGGGCAGTATCCATGTGTGAGCTGGTCTGGGGCAATATATCCATGTGTGAGCTGGTCTGGGGGCAATATATCCATGTGTGAGCTGGTCTGGGGCAATATATCCATGTGTGAGCTGGTCTGGGGCAATATATCCATATGTGAGCTGGGGCAATATATATCCATGGGTGAGCTGCTGGGGGCAATATAGATCCATGTGTGCTTTCACTGCCTTCGAACAGGCACCGTACTCGCTGGCAGTTGGCAAAAATTTGTGTGCGGATATGAGAGAGCTCCACAGCAATAAACCTCACAGTAATGTGCGCTGTGTGTATGCGCATTCAGTGTTATATGGGAGTACTGATTTAGGAGTAAGAGTAGTTGAAAAAAATCCGTAAAACTCGGGGGGGGGTGTGACACCATAACTTATCGCACCGGGTGACACCAACCCTAGTGACGCCACTGCCTGCAAGTGTACAAAGTGTGCAAGTGAAATAATTGATTTCAAGCCAAATGGTAGTCACACCATATATTGATTTCTTTTCTTTTTTTTAGATTTCTCAATTTACAAAATGCAAAGTGTGCGAACATAAGCTAAAAGTAAACAATTAAAGCATTCTTACTTTGCAGCATTTATTGACACCTGCCTAAAACATCTGCACAGTTTTGTGTGGATATACACACACATCACATTTTTAAGGTTATTCACCAACCAGAGGTCTTTCATTGAAAGGAGAGAGGTTTACTTCAGGGGACCTACAGTGGATCTAGTTTGGCAAATTCTCTATTTGGGGAACTGCCACCATATCTCATTGTAGGTTTCCCCTTTCTCTCCATCGTAGTTTCTGTTGAAATTATTCAACACTTTTGTAATGTAATGTCTACAAGTGTTTCTGCTACAAAAATATTTGGTGTGTATATCCTAATAGTTTCCAACTGTGTTGCAGTCAAAATAATCTAGCATTGTTTTAACCTGTTCAACATTGTCTCTATCAGAGTTCAATGAAGATCAACACTTTCTAATCACCAAACTATATTCACCTGTTGTTACAACCCATGGTAAAACAAAGCAGAATGGAGAATAGCCACAGTATACTTATTCTGCCCACAGTATACTCATTCTAAGAAAGAATAATGGTGGCATCGGTGTTCACCATTGTTTTGCATTAACTTCACCTGCTGTTGTTGAATTTTTGCATATCTGAATAGTCAAAATGTAATCTAGTTGCAACAATAATGATTTTTAACTTGTATTTTCCAAAATGGTGAACGATGGCAGGTAGTGAATAACACCTTTTTAGTGTGAAAGCTATATAATAAATGGCCTTGATGCAATATTCTGCCTATTTTAGTCTCAATAGTCATAAACAAGCATGCAAGTCTAAACCAGATACACTACAGTCAACTTCTTATGCTTCACTATTAATAGAAAATGTGCCCTTTTTAACCTTAATCTGGTATATGCTAGCACAATCCCATTTTTACTCTTTTCAGATTCAAACATTCTGATAAAATTGTGCACAAAAGACTGGATAATGGCTAGTTATAGTAAGCGAAAGTAAGTCATTTGTATAAAAACTGATAACGTTTTCACGGTTCAGTTTGTGTCAATGCAATCTATTCAAGTTATTAATTTTGGATACCCTTTTCCATTTAGTTACATATTTCTATAGTATGATAAACCTTGGAGATGAAGAAAAAATAATAGTCGATAGTTAAACAGAATAATTGTAGAGAAATGAAGCTTTAGTGTCATGTGCATTTACAATGGCACGCCGTACAATATAATAAATGCATTATTAAACTGACTTAAATGAATGTCAGCTCAAAAGTATATTCAAATATCACTTACAGATAGTCTTCTATAACCTTTTATGTTAAACATTGTTTAACATAAAACATAAGCAATAAAAGGTGTGCCAGAAAGTTTAAGATGCTTGGAAAAAATTGTTTTTAGAAAAGACTGTTACTTAATCCCTTCACTACAAACTTCTTTTTCCATGAAACCACTGCCAGGACCCAGTGGATTTATGGAACACAACTTTCCATTGCATATAGTGTAAAAATAACTGCACGTTCCCTAAAATCTTAGACGGTAAGCATATTTGACATAGGGCTCCCTCTGCTGGCCAAAAAATGTTACTACACGTACAATAACACAGCTGGAAATTTCCCTGATAGAAAAACTCGAAACCCCAAGATAGTCAAATCAAACCTCTTCTATCTTTCTATATATTGCTAGTAATTCATGAAAACTTGTGCAGCGCACCTACACATAACTTCTTTTATTAAATTACATTCTTTCTTTATGCTATAAGCAAACATGGGGGGAGGTTATATAACGAATGATGGTGTGTGAAATTGCAAGCGCTGAACGAAAGCTCCATTGTTGCTCCATCCATGACAAGTGCCTGCATTTCACACAAAAATATCCAATCAGCAGCTAAAGAGCTTCATTGTGAAGCTTCTCCTGCTCTTGTTTTGAGTTTTCGTTTGTGCAGTGCTGTTGCATTTGCAACTACAGAGATTTTTGCTGAAGAGTGCAACTTCGTCAAACACTGTAAGGACTAGCGAGGTATTAACCAGGTGTTGAACCAAGCGTACAGGTGATACGCCTGTACGATGCAGATACCAGAGTTGGGGATTAGTACATATGTATCACAGTGCCCGGCAAGCTGGTGTCCGTAGCGCCAGGTATAGTCCATGTCCCTTGTATCCCATGAGGGTATTCTTCAATATAATGCAATGGGCAAAGATGGAAATATATATATATATATATATATATATATATTTGCAGTAGGTCAGAGGCAGGCAGCTAATAGCATGGTCTTTGAGGAGACAGAAAGTCAGAATCAGGTGGCTAGTAGCGTTATCGTGAGGAGGCAGGTGGCTAGTAGGTGGGGTTCGGCAACCATGAGATCTGTCAATCTAAGGTACAAGTAAAAGTGGTAGCACTCAATGAATGAATCAATAAATGAGCCATGAACTCACTCACCCGGGGCCTTCTTATGTTGAAAGTTTGCTGCACAATTCCGGGTCTTCTGACGTCATTGACGTACACCCGATTTGTATCAGGGCGATGCTCAGTACCCTCCGACGTCTGTGTGGGGTTGCCAGGGAAATGTGTGGGTCGGTCTTTACGGAGGACTTCTAATCGGGGTCTGGATGCACGCTGGGGGCCTGAATAGCCTCCGCCGCTACAGGGGAGGTCCTCGTCTCTCTGTGCCATACAGCCGAGGCGAGGTATGGAGAACCCGGGGGTTGCATGAAAGACGTATCAGCCTTACAAACACTAGCATTTTGAGAATAAACCACCATGGGAAAAAAAGGTAGAATAAATTGGATAGTCTCTATCTAGGGTGGGTATTTAGAAAGAAAAATACCTCCTATAAAGTTTAGCTTTTCAAAAAAAGTTCTATTGCACCATTATGTGGTCACCTTTCATAGAGGATGAATTACTTGGGTAACATAGTACCCCCCCCCCCCAAAAAAAAATATTTTTGCAGCATGACTAGAGTTCCTGTTTGGCCAACTTACCATAAGCTAATATTTGTTCAGAGGTACAGTATATCCTGCTTCAATGTCATTAAATTATTTTTGTTATGATTATTGTAATTATTCATTAAAAGCAACGCAAATATTTTAAAATATCAAATTGTTGGACATTGGGTTAAGTATGAGATGACAATGGGTAATGGAGGGATGGCAGAAATCTTGGAGTTCCTAAAATAATTTTTTTAGGTCCGTTCATGCCAAACATCGAGATTTCAGCAATATAGACTTAAACAGTATAGCAATTTATATGTACGAGAAATCTCCTAAATGAATAAGAACCTAACATTTTAAATATAAAAAATTTAAATCTTAATCCTGTGCACACATCAGTAAAAGGTTACATATTGTCAGTGAATGCATGCTGCACAAGGATTGTGGTTCTTTCACCTTTGATTCCTATTATGCGTAATATCTTATTTTGTGTTAAATCTTCCAGTTTATCCCGTATGAATGCGCAGGTTATCTATTAAGGTATTATTCCCACAGATCCATCATTAACCACAAAATGACAGCTTTACCAGTAGGAGAGCATCTGTCAAAATCAATACCTTGTAAAAAAACATTAAGCTTATTGTATTAATGAGAATGTTTCACACTTAGAGTGAGAAAACTATTGGGGGTAAAATTAATGAGCCAGCGTATTGCTTTGCATATTGGCCTAAATTGTAAGAGGACATTTTTAATTAGCATACAGTGGAATAGTCTTTATAACCAATACAGCACAAATCTCTCAAAATGAGAATTATATTTGACACTTTTCTGTGGTTTGTATTCATCATTATGTAAAAGTTTCACAGCTGACTGTTACTGAAAAATGATTAAACAACCGGTCTCTCCCTTTTTAGATGAAGTCAGGCTACACAATAAATGCGTTTAAAAGAATGTTCTTGTGATATTCAATGTTAACCCAATTCTATTCTTCCCAATACCATACTGTATCACATTTGTCTGACCTAGATCTGCTTGCCAAAAAATATATACTTTTTTGTTTACCTTTTAGTTGAATATTATGCAGTTCCTGCTTGCTTCCTTCTTTCCTTTTGTGTAAACAGTATTTCCTCTCTGCCTCCTCTTTCTCAACACTGAGCAAACTGGAAGAAATTCCCACGCCCTACCAAGAACCAGAAAGATGATCATTGCAGAGACTGTGGGCTCTTAAATGTTTCTGAATAAATAGGACTGGTGCCTTTTAAACAGAAATCAACTCCTTCACTACCAAGGGATTTAAAAAAAAACCTTTTCAGAAACCACTGTTTTTGTAAAATCATTTTTAATTAATTATAAAGTAAGAAATATTTGAGCTTCTACCCATTGTATTTCTTACTGTAAATAACCTATTTTTGGCCAGTAGATGGCGCCATCTACTGCCAAATTGAGTTAGAGGTTTGAGCGGCTGACCTACTTTCTTCTTTTTCTCCCTCTATCGACTGCTGAAAATCCGATATTTCAGAACTTTCAGCTGCCAATTTGACACATTTAGCGCTTTGGGCATTATACCCACAGGGCTAAAACTTATGGGGACACCTTCTGCATCCCAAAAGCCGCAAACAAATTTATTTGCTTTTGGGCTGCAGATCAGCATATCAGCATATTGACCTCTTTATCGGTAGCGAAGCGGTCAAGTAAAGAGTCGTTTGATCTGCAATACTTGGATGCTTGGTTTACCCGAGTGGCCTTAATACAAACAATGGAATTCCCCTCAAAATACATATTCAATAGAGAAAATAAAATGTCCTTTTACAGTAAAGCATGCCATTCTTTTCATAATTCAACATTTTACCAAGAAGATAAGTTTGATACAGAAGGAATAGAAATAAGTAATGCATACTGGAAAAATAAAGTCATTAGTAATGGGTTCAATAGTCCCATTTCTCAGAAGAACTACCTCTGGGTCTTCTACAACAGCAGTGATCATAACAGTTATAAATCAATAATACAGTGGCTATTAGTACACAGTTTGGTTTGACCGTAAGCATATTCAAAGGAAGGACCATAAAAGCATAAAGAAAGAAACGAAGCAAGAACGTTAAAGATGGCGAGAAGAGAGGTGGCGGGGGGGGGGGGCATTGAGCATGGAAAGGGAGTTCTCAAAATTGTGGTCCAAATCAGAAGGTCTCAGAGCATCCCTCATCTGCCCCCTGGACACTCATCCAGCTCAGCTCTGCTGCAGCCATCGACGCAAGTGGACCCATTGTAAAGCATGATATTCTTTGCATTAATAAAGTATTAATGCAAACAATAAACAATTCAATAAATTATAAAGATATGTAAATGTTCATGACAGTCGAAGACAAAACCAAAATGTAAGAAAAGCAAGGGCCCAGATTCTGTCAGATGCAGACTGCTCATGATGACTGACGGGCAACACCACACACTGAGCAGAGAACTTTCCTGTAGGATTTTCCATTACCTTGGGAAATGCCTGTTCTAATTTTTAGTTTAGAATTAATTTAAAAATATTGTTCGGTTCCTGAACTTTGTAAATAATAAGAAATGAATATGCTTGCTGTCTAATAATTTAATTTTAATAACCCTCCCATCTGTCTTTTCAATTTTTGTCTAACAATTGTTGTTTTTATCGTGGCACATGTTTATTTCCATAAAAGCAATCATGCAAACACATTTGTTTAAAATATAAACAATGCCAGTCGATGTTCCTCGTTTACTGTGAACCTCAGATATTTCATACAGTCAGCCTTCCATATTTTTTTTTATCCACCTATGATCAATTTATTGTTTTTAGCATGGATATGTTTAATGTCCCTTGACCATAAGTGACGGGACATGTAGTTTATCTGTCCATCTCTAAAGAACTGGCTATTTTTCATTTATACAGATTTCTTCACAAATGAGCATAGTCTGTTTCAGGCACAACAGAAACATGACAAGGTGGCATACATGGCGCAAACATACTACATATGTGAAGTGTAATATTGGCGAGAATTTGACCTTGGCACGATAAGGGCATGGCATTAACCTGCAGTACTTCTGGATAGAACAGGGACATCTAACCTGGATAGAGTGGTAATTTGCAACTTAAATTCCCTACTACAGGTCACGCAGCTCAGTTAAGTGTAGTGGTAGGCTAAAATGTTGCTTGGCTACTGCTAGGAGGTTATATCCTTATTCAGGGATATGAGGCAGACACCGCTCCACAGACTGAAGTGTTGAGCAAAACATGCATGTGATTGTATATACATTAGTGACAACTCTTGGCCACTCTCAGGGCCTTATTACAATGTTGGTGCTAACTTAACCAGAGCTGTTGTAAACTGAAAACCTCCATAGGCTATAATGGCTCTGGGAAGTTTACAACAGCTCTGGTTAAGTTAGCACCAACATTGTAATATGGCCCTCAGTTGGCCCAATACACGGATACTACAATCTAATAAAAGATCGAGTTAAGATCTGAGCTTCTACTATCTAGCACAGCAGGATATTTTTGTATAACCGTGTGAATTGAATTCGGGTTCACAGCATTATGTATTCTTATGAATCCGGTTGAACAAGTATTTTATACTACTATTTATGCCTTGAAGCCCCTTATCAGTAGGGATGTGCGTTTCGGGTTTCGGAATTTCGGAATTTTCACGAAATTTCCCGATTCGGACGAATTTCCGAATCGGATCGGACCCGAAAACCGACAGATCCGAAAAGTTTTCCGAGCCGAAACGAAAAAATTTCTGATTTTTCGAATGGACTTGAAATGTGTCAAATCGAAATTTATTTTTGCTCTATTCATGATTTCGGTTCCATTCGTGATTTCGGTTCCATTTCGGTAATTCTGGACATCGTATATTTAACTATTATCGGTTATATCGCTGATTCTGTAAATTTTGTATTTGTAAATGCGTATCACTTGTTTCTTGTGGCATTCGGGTCAGTTTAGCGTTTTTTAAATCGTTTTGTTCATTTTTTTTGTTCCTTTCATACCATTTTAATATGATTAAATAAAGTTGTGAAATGTATATTCATAAGAAAAAAAGGATCTTTATTTAATAAAAAAAAACACAATAGAATCGCCAGAATTATCGTATCGACAGAATGAATTATCGGATCCGAAAAACAAACCAAAAATTTATTATAAAAAAATATATAAAGTATAAAAAAAGTAAACCATAGTAGTTTACGTCAAAACAAATAGAGTTAGACACTTTGAAACGAGGAGAACAGACGTTCCGAAAAAACGAAAATATCCTGAAAAGTCGATACAAAAAACGAGCAAAGTGACCCGAAAACACGAAAAATGGTCGATATTCCGAAAAAAAAATGTACACGAAAAACGAGCCGAACCGAATCGAAAGAAATCGGTCGAAACGAGCCGAATCGAAAATTTTAAACATCCGAACAAATAGAACCGAAAAAAAAATCGGTGCACAAGCCTACTTATCAGTGATACGTTGGCAATAACAGGTGGATAAGTTACCATCAAATGAAATCACTCAGCACGAGTCGAAATACGAATTTCTTAATTTCTATTTTATTTTATGTTCTTCATGAGTGTGTGATTCAAGTAATGACGCAATTGTTTTAACCAAACAAATAAAAGTTATATTTTATTAGATTGTAGTATCCATGTATTGGGACAACTGAGAGTGGACACTTTAGGGTCTAGTCACAAATCACTGAAGTTGCATTTCACTGCCTTTTGGCTATTTCATTTCACCGAAAAACACAGTGATTCCAATATTTAGCGAATGGACACTTTATTTTGCCAACATTTGGAGTCTCCGAAGTAGTTATAGAACGTTGGCGAAAACTGCCGAATTGGGATCGGAGAATTTCTCCGAACTGAGGGGAAAAAAAGGAAATCTCCTAATAGGAGTTTAAATCGATAAAAATGTGTCCAAATTATAATAAGGTCTTTTACAGAATAAAAAAAAGTCTTAAAAAAAAATAAAGGGTTTTTGCAAAATACAAAGAATAAATGGTCTTTTTAAAAAAAGAAAAAAATATATATTCCAAGGGATTCACCTGTTTAAACCTGTTGAATTGAAACACAGAAAATTGGGGTATTTCACCACAATTCCGGTGCAGTTCGGCGTTCTGTGAATAGAAGACACAAAAGTCTTATATGGGAGAATTGTGGTGCCCGCAAATTGCATCGTATTTCGATGTTGATTGGCCAGTATTTGGCAAAATGACATCTTTGTGAATAGACAAATTGCAGTGAGAGGTGAAATTCACCGATCTGTGCAATTTCTGGGTCAGTTCGGAGGTTGGTGACTGGTAGAATGTTAGGGTCTTTTGCAGTTTTGGCATGGTATAATAATATATCTTAGCTTGGTCAGTGTGTCCTCAATTTGTTGGCCTAATATAATTCTTTAAGACATTGTAGCTTTACTATAATAAATGTGCAATGACCAGGGGCTATCCAGTCCCTAAATCCATAGCAAAACATAACTTGCAATATATAAAATAGTAAGCGTAATGACATGTTTTACGATGTCTGTTGTCACAATGACACCTGGCGTGAGCCATGGTGGACCCACGGGCAGGACACAAGGAAACCCTCAGGCGAGGACACACAGGGACAGACGTGGATAAATGTATCCAGTGGTTGTGGACTTTGCAATATGCTACTGACCTTGCAGCAAAGCAGGCTTGGAACACAGCAGCACAGCTGGCAGTGAGATTGTGTGGCACGAGATAGTACAGAAGAGCTATGGGGTGATCTGCTTATCAGGACTAGTACTCACTGCAGTCGTAATTGCAGGATCTGTGGGTAAGGCAGAGCCCTCATTGGAGAGCTGGTAGAAGGTGAACAGGATCCACAGCCAAAACTGGTTTGGAGCAGAAAACCAACACCAACACACACACACACACACAACACACACACACACACACACACACACACTTCAAGACCAGAGCACTGCCCATAGCAAATCATGCCCTTAAATAGTTAGTTGGTCAGTGATTTGTAAGATCGAAATCCTGGACCGAATGGAGATACTGGGAATGGCAAGAGGCCAGAGGAAGAGCCGATCGGATTGGCTAATAGATGTGGTTCAGGACTGGAATCATAATATCTGTGAATACAATCATTTTACAGATGTACTTATTCTTCCAGCACTATGAAGGGAAATTAAATAACTGTAGCAGTGGTTCCCAATCGTGGTCCTCAAGTATCCCCAACAGGTCAGGTTTTCCAGATAGCTGAAGCACAGCACAGGTGATATGATTTGCTGAGTGATTACAGGATTCAGTATACATTTCCCCAAAGTAATCCTTAAAACCTGGCCTGTTGGGGGTACTTGAGGACCACGTTTGGGAACCATTGAACTGGAGCTTTGTTCTTTGCATTCATAATATGAATTAACCTATGTGCTCTTTACAGTTTATAACAGACTGGTTCATTGGTTTCTAAAAATACTTGATATTTTTTGTTTAAACTTAAAGGAAGTCCTTCACAAAAAATCTTTGTAAGCATTTACAGAAAATATGATTACACAAACAAAAACTCAGCAGTCATTGTGTTAAACATATGCAGCCTGTCCAACTAAGGCTAGGGTCAGACGAACGCATTTTTCACGTTGTCCGTGAAAAAGTGCGTTCGAACGAATGGACGTATTTTTTCACGGAATACGCGATAGCGGTCATACGATGCGCATTTTCGTCCGTGATTTTGTACGGATCATCAATAAAACCCTTTTTGCGTCTGGACGTTATGTTGGCCGGACGTGTGCAGCGTCTGACGTCTCCCAATCACGCAAACACGCCGCTATGCGGCCGCGGCGCACTCTGTACGGCAGTAGTAGCGGTTTGACGTTCTCGAAAAAATGCGTTCGTTTGCCACTTGCGTTGCGCGGACGAACTTTCGTGCGGCCGTTTGTCGTATGTTCCCCGGCATTGGACGTCATTTGCTGCTAGCACGGCCGTGATTTCGTGCGGCTAAACGCACGTTAAAACTGCTTTCGTCTGACCTTAGCCTTAGGGTATAACAGGTTTAATAGCTTATCATGCAGTTATTAATTATGAAGAGTGGGATCATGTCCCTTTGCACCACTGATGATGTAATAAAGCATTTATCCTCCATGTCTCTTCAAATCACTAGCCCTATTTAACATTCAGTCCCCTATCAGTCCCTTTTTAACCCCAAAGTCACATTAAACGCATGTCCCCATTCAAGCCACAGGTCTCCTCAGATTACTAGTCTAAATTGACCTCCTGTTCCCACTTAACATCCAGTTCACCTTCAACCCATTTGGCACAGAGACATACCATGCCACTGTCGAAGGCAACTGACAAGTGATAGTTTTGAGCAACACTCAGATACTCATTTGGTCAGCTGAGGGTCATCAGCAGGACCCTCTTGAGGACTCCTCGGATGGCAGGCCAGGACCATTGTCTAACTGAAAAGTTATAGTTCTGCATCCTGTCTTGGACAGTAACCCTGCTCCCCCGGTTCTTTACTAAGCTGGTCCATACTATGTTACTGTCTGTCTGGCCCCTTTGAGAGAGGGTTATGGCCCCTATTGTGCCACTGTGACTCCAATAGGTACACTTTAATGGTAATTTTCACTAAATAAAACACTGCAGCAGATATGTCCTTCACACTGAATCAAATTTTGTTTTCCAAGTTTGTGTTCCTTGTAAGAGCTTTTGACATAAGTTTCAGGCCTTCGAATCCCTGCACGAAATTCTTATTTATTCACTCCATAGCTGAATGTTGATGGAGAGTTCAGTTTCACTGAACCTTCCAAACCTAGAAACCCCCACTTAAGAGCCCTCCTATAGATACCAGTATTTGCGATTTGTAGTACATACTATATCCCAGTCCTGCCCCAATTAATTCCTAAGAACCTCATTACCTGGACTGTAGGGCACATACTTGTATGCTTAGCATTCCCTGAACACTTTACACCTGAGGTTGGTGTGTTTGTGCCTTGTCTTTTTTGTGACGGTAAACCGTTAGCTATTACACCAGAGTACTGCAGTACACAGCATCTCCCTGGTATAATCATAGCTAATGGGCACAATGCAGAGGTGACAATGAGAAAGATGTTTCTTCTTAGATTTCTACCTCTGAGACTGTAGCCATTATTGCTGCAACTGGGTCACCGAGAACAAACTCAGACCGGATCTCTTTAACAATTTTTGCAGGGAGGTAGTATTAAGGCAGATACCTTAGTGTGATCTTGGAGCATTAAGCATGGTTTGGTGTATTAAAAAATATTACAAGTGTCTTCTGGTTGTTCATTTTTTAATTCATCCAGCCATGAGCACACTTGTATCCTATATTTACAATTATTTAATATAGAGCAAGGATGGCCAACCTCTTTGCGCCCGAGTGCCCAAAATGGATCGCTCAACCAGATAATGTGTCTCAAAGTGCCAACCCTGAAATTAAACGTGAATACTGGGGATTTATCTTAGAAAAACACTTCATACGACTGTCTGAACTAAAAATGTACTTAAGTCTTAGAAGAAAAATAAAATACATGAAGTTTTACATGTCAGTGTGTAATCGTAGTTACTATGGTGACAAACAAGACGCTCAGACTTTGGCATATTATTTTATTTATAAGGTATTTTACCAGGAAGGATATATTGAGATTTCTCTACAGAAATACTAAGTAATAAATGCAAGATACTAAAAACAAATCACAAGTATACCGATTTTAGACAGAAACTAAATGTTGGAAATATACTTTGTTACAGGTTTACGAATGCATTCTGTTTTGCGGTATATTAATAGAGATCTCTTAAGTGACTTTAGACTGGGAGGATTTAATGGTGGCTTGGAGGTTATTCCATAATTGCAGTGCTCTGTGTAGGTAAATGAGAATAGAACCACTTTCTTTTTGTATTGCGGTACTGCAAGGAAGGTGCTGGTCCTGGATCTGAGGTTATAGGGTGAGGGAACTGCTAGGGGAGGCGGCCTATTCAGGTAGAGTGGAAGACCCCAGATGAATGCATACCCAGATATCAGACCCCAGATGCATGCATACCCAGACATCAGACCCCAGATGCATGCGTACCCAGATATCAGACCACAGATGCATGCGTACCCAGACATCAGACCCCAGATATAAGTATATCCAGACATCAGATCACAGTAGCTGTGCTGAGAAGAGTTGGTGGTGGCTACAGGGTGCGGCCACGACTCCATGTGAGATCCAACAGGACGAGGCATGGCAGCAGACGTCCGGTGCGCAGTCTTTGAGTCTCAGAGGGGGCGGGACGGCCACCATCTTCGATTCTCTGACTGCCACGACCAGCCAGTGGGCCTAGGTAGCCCGCAGTGCACATGGCAGCGAGACTAGCTTATGGCTTACATGCCGGCACAGAGGGCCCCGCATGCCATAGGTTCACCATTGCTGGTATAAAGTGTATATTGTTACAAATATATATAATGTATGTTATGACTTGTCTTTAAAGGACTTTATGCAAGAAAATAGTCTTTAAATATACGATGCACAATACACAAACTCAAGGTTGTCTATAATAACTGAACAGGCTGTAGTTATTTTCACATTTTACCTTAGCAACAGTATATAAATAAAGTATTCTCTCCAGCTAATGAATAGAACATTAGTGTTCCTGCTCACGATGTTCCTGAATAAAGAACTATTGTAGCAAGGACAAGTAGCTATTCCTCATAAAAGAATGCAGAAGCAACATACTACAGTGGACATTTATCCCCAGGACAAATGGAAGGAAATACAACAAGGCATGATGGAAGTAATGGTCTGTACACAACACCAGTGAGTATGTATTTCACAGTATATTAACAAATATACTGTTCCATTACATTCTCTAACTGTTTCAACAAGATATTTCACCTCATAGGCTTCATTTGTATGATGGTAGAAAAAAATCATTGTGATGAGAATTATTGAACAAGAACATATTCGGAAAGGATGGATGCAAGAAAATTGAGCTTTAACCCCTTCACTACCAACTTATTTTTCAAAAAAGTCTGAAACCAGTGCGTTTTTGGAAAATATTTTTTAATTAAGAAATATTCGGGAATCTTCCCTCTGTATTTCTTGCCGGAGTATCTTATTTGGCAGGGAGATGTCGCCATATGCTGTCCAAATGGAGTTACTACAGTTCTGAACTCTGTGCAGGATCACCTAGGGAAAAGTCCTTTAGAAACATGGCCAGGGTGCAAAAACTTTGGGGTTAGGTTCTGGAGCCCAAATGCAAACAAAATTAACTTTCAACAAACTAATTTCATTTTCAGTGATGGAGCATACCTCCAGATCGTGTTAATACAATCTCTGCAGTGTCTGCTAGTGTTGGTTGTGTAAACATAACTACAGCAGTGAAGGGGTTAGTGCACTATATTGCCAAAAGTATTCGCTCAACTGCCTTGACTCGCATATGAACTTAAGTGACATCAAATTCCTAATCCATAGGGTTCAATATGACGTTGGTCCACCCTTTGCAGCTATAACAGCTTCAACTCTTCTGGGAAGGCTGTCCACAAGGTTTAGGAGTATGTTTATGGGAATTTTTGACCATTCTTCCAGAAGCGCATTTGTGAGGTCACACACTGATGTTGGACGAGAAGGCCTGGCTCTCAGTCTCTGCTCTAATTCATCCCAAAGGTGTTCTATCGGGTTGAGGTCAGGACTCTGCAGGCCAGTCAAGTTCATCCACACCAGACTCTGTCATCCATGTCTTTATGGACCTTGCTTTGTGCACTGGTGCACAGTCATGTTGGAAGAGGAAGGGGCCAGCTCCAAACTGTTCCCACAAAGTTGGGAGCATGGAATTGTCCAAAATGTCTTGGTATGCTGCAGCATTCAGAGTTCCTTTCACTGGAACTAAGGGGCCAAGCCCAGTTCCTGAAAAACAACCCCACACCATAATCCCTCCTCCACCAAACTTTACACTTGACACAATGCAGTCAGACAAGTACCATTCTCCTGGTAACCGCCAAACCCAGACTCGTCCATCAGATTGCCAGATGGAGAAGCGCGATTCGCCACTCCAGAGAACGCATCTCCACTGCTCTAGAGTCCAGTGGCGGCGTGCTTTACACCACTGCATCCGACACTTTGCATTGCACTTGATGATGTATGGCTTGGATGCAGCTGCTCGGCCATGGAAACCCATTCCATGAAGCTCTCTGTGCACAGTTCTTGAGCTAATCTGAAGGCCACATGACGTTTGGAGGTCTGTAGCGATTGGCTCTGCAAAAAGATGGCGACCTCTTCACACTATGCACCTCAGCATCCGCTGACCCCGCTCCGTCAGTTTACGTGGCCTACCACTTCGTGGCTTAGTTGCTGTCGTTCCCAAACACTTCCACGTTCTTATAATACAGCTGACAGTTAACTGTGGAATACTTAAGAGCGAGGAAATTTCACAACTGGATTTGTTGCACAGGTCGCATCCTATCACAGTTCCACGCTGGAATTCACTGAGCTCCTGAGAGCGACCTATTCTATCACAAATGTTTGTAAAAACAGTCTGCATGCCTAGGTGCTTGATTTTATATACCTGTGGTCATGGAAGTGATTGGAACACCTGATTCTGATTATTATGATGGGTGAGCGAATACGTTCGGCAATATAGTGTATGTTTTTCATGTCCTGAGGGGGAACCAAACTGAAAAAAAACTGTTAATGAGCATACAACTGTAGTAAGCATTTTTTTGGTTCTGTCAAGTCAGATTTTGCCCGATTCCGGGAGACACGCTGGCAATTGGACTAATTGAAAGACTACCTGAGATTAAAAAAATCAATGAGATAAACGACTAAGGAATATGTAATACAGGGCTGTCCAACACCCAAAAGCAAGGCACTGATACTTAAGGGGTTATTCATTGAAAGAAATGTGGTGGAACTTTGGGAAACTACGGTTAGATCAGGGAACTACCTCTGTAGTTTCTCCATTATTTCCATAGTAGTTTCTGTCAAAGTTCCTCAGTGTAGTTCCCGGGGGTAACGTTAAATGAGATTTCTATTGTAGTATAGCATATATTTCACTGTAGTTTACTTTCCACCAGTATTCAAGTTTCTCCAGCTATGTTTTATATAGTTGTTCTCATTGTAGCATGTATGGGAGGTCTATAGAGACCACCACTTTGAAATCCCCAAAATATATTCACCAATTTGGCAAACTGTGAAAGAATTGTAAACTGAGAATAGCCGCAGGTTATGGTGTTGCAGAAAAACAGCTGTGGTACTATTTGTTAACCCACTGTAGTTCTGCATTGTTTGCAGGAGCACCTGCCAGTGTTGGATTTTCCATCTGTCGATAACCAATATTCATTGTAGTTGCAACACCAGTTATTTTGATCCTTGGCAACTAAGGTGTTTAGTGAATTACCCCTTTGGATTATGGATATGTGTAAAGTAGACAAGCATCTTTGGTTTGCATCAACTTGTTTAATTTTTTAGGAGACAAATACCACTCGGGTACTTTTAAACACAACCAGGTAAGCAGCATCTAGATTCATAGTTAATGTTGTGCAGCATTGTTAAATGAGTTGTACTGGAGAAATAATTCAGGAATGTAGCTAGGCAAAATTTATTTTAGGAACACAGGACTATGTTATAGACAAGGGACATCAGACTTTACCACAAAGGCTATTTGGAGCATCTTGTGTTAGGACACATTCATCAAAGTATTCAATCATATAAGAATTTCTGCAATTCAGGAATGTAGCTAGGCAAACTTTATTTTAGGAACACAGGACTATGTTATAGACAAGGGACATCAGACTTTACCACAAAGGCTATTTGGAGCATCTTGTGTTAGGACACATTCATCAAAGTATTCAATCATATAAGAATTTCTGCATTTTGAAACTACAGATATGGCTCGGATGCACAACAGAATTGTAATATTGGATGGTATTTGTTATAAATCTCTTAGCAAATTAAAATAGATCATTTGAATTTCACATCGGTGTGCTTCTATGATTAGATTACATCAGGCTTTTCAATCTTGAAATGCTGTATTGTAATCTTTTCATCCTCTGAACATTCTGTTATTTGATTGTCGTCATTGTTCTCATTATAAAAACAAATTTGCAGTTGCTTTCTGTGTTGCCAACACCTATTATAGGATGACTTTCTTTTATTATAATGCAGTAATTATTATTCACCTTTTCAGCCATTAAAGGATACAAATGGCTTTTGTTCCGTAAGGATGCCTCTCTGCCTTGGTGTAACATGACCTTGCATAATCAACTTTAACATTTCCTATCTACAAGAAGAGATTATAAATACCGGTAATTGCGCTGCAAATTCTGGGATAAGAAAGGTATTTTGAAATGTCATTCACTTATCATATTAACCTCTTCGCTACCATCATCAAGTATACTCGTTCTTCAAAGGTTCCTGTAGAAGCCCAACATTGAGTAAACTCAACCTGGCTTGTTAAGTTGCAGCATACTGGACATTGCAGCCAATGTGCTTCTGCTACTGCTAATGCTCTATGTCTGTAACCGACACAGACTTGATCTGCCAGGGTCTCATAAACACATGCTGCAGTAGGAAAATTTGACCAACCGGAGGACCCCTCTGTCTGAGCTTAGTGTATTGTAGTGAATTGAAAACATGTATTTATAGAAGCTGCATAGGTTTTTATAGTTTGGGCACTGGTACGTGATTTTCTGTATAACCTCTTGATCCTGCCAGCTATTTTAAAGAATATCAATTGTTTGTTAATGAAACACTTTAAAGGGACACTGTACTCCTCCTGACCACTTTATTCTGACCCGCCCCCCTTTCTGCCCTGATCTGGCAGAAACGCTGGGTGAAGTGGAGCAGTTTGTGCCAATCCCCTCAGCGTCACCAGGAGCTAGGATTTAGATTTTTTTTTTCCCTGACCAGTCACTAGTAACATCCACATGCAGAGAGTGTGTTGACGTCACCCTCTTTGAGAACACTAGACTTGTGCACAGTGTTTTGTTTTTTTTGTGGGGTTTTTTTAGGGGGTTTTTTTGTTTCTGAATCTTTCATCCCTTCTTTTTCGTTTCGGGTCATTTCAGGCCACTTTAAACTATTATTTTTTGTTTCGGGTTGTTCATTATTTTACAGTGATTCGTAATTTCGGCCAATTTGTAATTTCGGATGGCAGATATGTTTTTTGGATCAGTTCGTTTTACGTTTTCATGTGTTATTCCGTATTTTGGGTTGATTTGTATTTTGTTTTTAGGAGTTCTTTAGAACACTATGTATCAGACCAGCAGTTCAGCACTATGGACAGCAGCTATTGAGTAGCTAACCATGGTGCTGAAACAACAATGTTTCAGCACCATGGTTAGCTCTTCAATACAGATGCAAAAAATAGTATGTGAACCCTTTGGGATTACGTGGAGTTTTGCATGAATTGGTCATAAAATGTGCTCTGATCTTCATCTAAGTCACAACAATTTGAAAAACACAGTCTGCTTAAAATAATACAACACAAACATTATATGTTTTCATGTGTTTATTGAACATAACATGTAAACATTCACAGTGCAGGGTGGAAAAAGTATGTGATCCCCTAGCCTAATGACTTCTCCAAGAGCTAAATGTAGCCAGGAGTGAGCCAAACTTGAGTCCAATCAGAGTGATATTATTGGATGTGTTGCTGAAAGCTGTCCTGCGCTTTAAAAACACACACCAGTTTTGGGTTTACTGGTTTCAAGAAGCACTGCCTGATGTGAACCATGCCTCGCAGAAAAGAGCTCTCAGAAGACCTACGATCAAGAATTGTTGACTTGCATGAAGTTGGAAAGGGTTACAAAAGTATCTCCAAAAGCCTTGATGTTCATGTGTCCACAGTAAGACAGACTGTCTACAAAATGGAGAAAGTTCAGCACTGTTGCTACTCTCCTTAGGCGTGGTCGTCCTGTAAAGATGACTGCAAGAGCACAGCACAGAATGCTTAATGAGGTAAAGAAGAATCCTAGAGTGTCAGCTAAAGACTTACAGAAATCTCTGGCACATGCTAACATTTTTGTTGACACATTTACAATAAGGAAAACATTAAACAAGAATGGAGTACATGGGAGGACACCACGGAGGAAGCCATTGCTGTCCAAAAAGAATATTGCAGCACGTTTGAAGTTTGCAAAAGAGCACCTGGATGTTCCACAGCACTACTGGCAAAATATTCTGTGGACAGATTAAACCCAAATTGAGTTGTTTGGAAAAAACACACAACACCATGGGTGGAGAAAAAAAGGCACAGCACACCAACATCAAAACCTCATCCCCACTGTAAAACATAGCGGAGGGAGCATCATGGTTTGGGGCTGCTTTGCTGCCTCAGGGCCTGGACGGATTGGTGTCATTGATGGAAAAATGAATTCCAGAGTTTATCAAGAAATTTTTCAGGAAAACGTAAGACCATCTGTCCGCCAACTGAAGCTCCGCAGAGGATGGGTGATACAACAGGACAATGACCCAAAGCATACAAGTAATTCAACAAAAGAATGGCTTCAACAAAACAAAATACGCCTTCTGGAGTGGCCCAGTCAGAGTCCTGACCTCAACCCGATTGGAATGCTGTGGCATGACCTTAAGAGAGCGATTCACACCACACATCCCAAGAATATTGCTACACTGAAACAGTTTTGTGAAGAGGAGTGGTCCAAAATGACTCCAGATCGTTGTCCAGGTCTGATCTGCAACTACAGGAAACGTTTGGTTGAGGTTATTGCTGCCAAAGGAGGGTCAACCAGTTATTAAGTCCAAAGGTTCACATACTTTTTCCACCCTGCACTGTGAATGTTTACATGTTCTGTTCAATAAAAACATGAAAACATATAATGTTTGTGTTGTATTATTTTAAGCAGACTGTGTTTTTCAAATTGTTGTGACTTAGATGAAGATCAGAGCACATTTTATGACCAATTCATGCAAAACTCCACGTAATCCCAAAGGGTTCACATACTTTTTCTTGCAACTGTAGCTGCAGTCCATAGTGCTGAACTGCTGCTCTGCTACATTTTCTTTGTTTTGAATTAAAAAAAAGTAGCAGAATTACATTTATCCTGAGCAACAAAGGCACTTCAATACAGTAGTCAAAATCAAGGCATACGTCTGCTACATTTTCAATGAAAGAAAACTTTCAGGGTTATTTCTCAGAGAATCGACAAGTCACTGCACGTTCGGTGACTTTTCGTTCTCTTCAATTCTGTGCGATTCAGCGATCCCATTTCGGCAACCCTGCGGTGTATTCAGCAAGCACCACAGGGCCGTCGTAGTGCAGGGAAAAGCCACCGCAAACCCACCGAACACTCACTGCAAAACCTGGCGAACGCACACCGAAACCCACAAAAATATCTGGATTAACCCCGCCGGAGAAACCCGATCACTGCACAGAGCAGCCGCCGGAAAAAATCAACACCGCAGACGAATGGAGTGGGGGAAAAAAAAACAGTACGCTTGAATGTTTGAAAAGTGAAACGCTGTTTGCAAGGAAACTACAGAATGAAAATGTCTGAAATTTACATATAAGATCCAATGAATGATAATAAAAAGGGCTGTTACAGAAAAAAAGATTTAAAAACAAACACCAAAAAATTATTTTGCCTAAAAGATCATAAAAAATCTATACATAAAGAGACTTTTTACTGCAGAATATTATAATCAACGGTTTATTAGTTATTGCATTAAACCGGGAATATTTTTAACATTGAAGCCTATGGGATTCGCCTGAATAAACCTGTTGAATGAAACCACCAAACAGCAGGGCAATTCGGCAACTTTTCACTGCTGGTTTTTGTTCTCTGAATAGACGAAGCATTGCTTCTCTATGGGGATTTCACTGCCTTCAAACAGGCAACGAACAGGCACCATATGTGCAGGCAAATCGGCAACATTTGGCGAACTGCCTGCTCTCTGGATAGCCAAACGGCCAGGAAAGGTAACCGTACGCTGAATTTCACTGTTCGGTTACCTTTCGACCACAATTCGGATCTCTTTGAACAACCCTGTATGTATCAGGACCTTGGACAGGGCTACGGAACTCACTATCGTGCTGAAATAATAAATTAGGAACAATAAAATGTCACCAAATAAATCCCGAAAAATGCCAAATAAATCCTAAAGAATAAACTGTCTTTTTGCTGCATGTGAAAAAAAATATATGGTTTAAGAATTATTTAATAAAATGCAAATATTTTTTTACTTTGAAACCTATGTGGGGGGGGGGAAGCCTTGTTTCTTTAAAAAAAAAGTTAGGAAACCTAAATTTCACCCAAATAATCCTGAAAAATTGCCAAAAAAATCCTTAAGAATAAAACGGATTTTTGCTCAAAGTAAAAAAGTAAATGGTTTAAGATATATTTAATAAAACAAGAGATTTTTTTAACATTGAAACCTAAAGGTGAATCCTATAAGTTGCAACGTTTAAAAAAATCCCATTTTTATTACTTTGAAATCATTTTGTTTCCCTTTTTTTTTTTTTTTTTGTTTTGGAACATTTTGTTCTGTATTGGGTCATTTTTTTCCATTTGATTAGTGTTTCGGATTATTTTTCTTAACATTGGATATCGTTTCGGATCGACTTCCCTTCCAACATTACATTTAGTCATTTCCATTGTGCTACCACGATTAATAATATTGGCCGGCCGATATTACGTTTTTCGAAAAGGCAAAAAATTTATAAAAATACAAATCTCGGACGAAAACTTAATTTTTGGCAATCTGAATTGCACATGTCCAGAGAACACCCACTGTAGTGAGCGGTCTCAAAAGCAGCAATGGATCATATCTGCGCGAGCACGCAGCACCGATCCGTCGCTCTGTGCAGGCGCTACTGAACTGACATACATAAAGTGCGCAAGTCCCATAGAGATGTGTAGGAGTGCAAATTGCATTAGATAGCTGCAGAGAATTTCTGGTTCGGGAGTCCTTGAGCTGAAGAGGAGGAGCTGCTCATGGTGAGGGACAAAAGTTGAGTTAAATCATGTAAATTACTAAAACTTTGGGGAGCAGTTATCAGCAGCATCTGCCCAAATAAAAGGCCAAAAAAACCTCTCTGGCTTTCAATAGAGTATCCCTTTAAATTCTGTTTCTAAAATGTATTTTATAACACTACGGAAAAATAGCATACAACAAAGTGTTTTTGATTTTATCGATTTTTGTTTCCTTTTGCTATCTTAAATTATTCCTGCTTTGACATAACATGAAATGTTTGCACAGCAGTGATTACATCCTATGTCATGTATTTTTTTTTAAACAATGTGTGTTTCAACAAATTTGTCATTTGTTTCAATCCTTTTTTTCAGTAAACACTATTAACCGTAGACACTAGATCTAGAACCATTCACGGCTTGAGATATTCTTATCATTTATATAGTGCCAACAGTTTCCGCAGCGCTTTACAATAACCAAAGGGAATGAGATACAGATAAATGGACATAGGATGGAAACAAGAGGTGTAGAGGGAGCTGCTCATAGGAGTTTACAATCTAGAGGCATTGGGGTTGTCACGGATCCCTCTGACTAACAAAATAGTGGTCCCTTTACGTAGACCGCTCTCTACCCTTCCGATCCTTGAATGGTCGGCAAAACTAGATAGACAATAAACCAGACAATAGATAAACAAGGGATAACACCAGACAGAGGTATAGAATAGAGTATTGTCACGAATCCCTCTGACTGCCAGAATAGTGGTCCCTTTTCGTAGACCGCTCTCTACCCTTCCGATCCTTGAATGGTCGGTAAAGCTAGATAGATAATTGATCAGGCAATATATAAACAAAGGGAAACACCAGACAGAGGTACAGACTAGAGTATATGTTCTCCCTAGGACCTTAGTTATAACAGAGGTAATCTGATGTGTGCTTAGGGTGCCACATAGACTGACCTCGGTACCAACGTTAAGGGCAGAACCAAGAGCAGAGTAAATGCCAATACCAGGGGTTATACACAGAATGGTACGTTTGCCAATGCCAGGGGTCATACACAGAATGGTTCGTTCGCCAATGCCAGGAGTCATACACAGAATGGTTCGTTTGCCAATGCCAGGAGTCATACACAGAATGGTTCGTTTGCCAATGCCATGGGTCATACACAGAATGGTTCGTTTGCCAATGCCAGGAGTCATATACAGAATGGTTCGTTTGCCAATGCCAGGAGTCATACACAGAATGGTTCGTTTGCCAATGCCAGGAGTCATACACAGAATGGTTCGTTTCCAGAAGCAAGGTCAGACACAGATTTTAGCCAAAAACACAAGAGCTCTGCGGGAAGTGAATACCACATCAGGGCACCGGCGAACTAGTGAAGCCGGGTTTTAAACCCGGCGGTTCCGCGTCACAGCGCCAGGCTCCGCCCCCCGGCGTCCCACGTGAGCGCACCCGGTAGCGTTATCATTCGGCGCCTGGCCAGCGAGCAGCGAGGAATCTGCTGCCAGGCGCCCCAGTACTGGCCCATCCGTGACAGAACCACCCCCTCCACGGGCGGCCACTGGACGACCCCCAGGGGCACGGGGGTGCGCCAAATAGAATGCTTTCACCAAGCGAGGGGCATGGACCTCTGCAGCCGGAATCCAAGAACGATCCTCCGGACCGTAACCTACCCAATCGACCAAGTACTGTAAGGAACCCCTAGACATCCTGGCACCCAGAATGGCTTCAACCTCGAACTCCTCCTCGCCCTCCACAGAAACCGGAGGCGGTGGAGCATGGACCTTGTGTGTACCGGTTACATAACAATGGCTTCAAAAGGCTTACGTGGAACACATTGTGTATCCTAATATGGGGAGGTAATGCAAAGCATAGGAGACACAGGGTTGAGTCGCCGCAGAATCTTATAGGGGCCGATATATCTAGGTGCCAACTTCATGGAAGGCACTAAGAGCTTGATATTTCGTGAAGACAGCCAAACCCTATCCCCAACTTGATACACGGGTGCCTGCCTCCTGTGTCTGTCGGCCTTGGTTTTCTGGATGGCACTACTCTCCTCCAGTGCCCGTTTCACTCTCTCCCAAGTCTCTTTTAATGATGCCAGTTGCTCATCCAAAGCAGGAATCGTGGTATCAGGAAACGTAGCGGGGAGCACGGGAGGATCAAAACCATAAACATGAAAAAAGGAGAATGTCCTGTGGATTCACTCACTGCACTGTTCAGAGCATACTCTGCCCATGGTAACAGGTCAGACCAGTTATTTTGTTGTTCTGATATAAAACACCTCAGATATTTCTCTATGTTTTGGTTGGCTCGTTCTGCTGCTCCGTTGGTCTGGGGGTGATAGGCCGAAGAGAATGATAGGTCTATCCCCACGTTCTTACAAAACCCTCTCCAGAATCTGGAGATGAATTGGGTCCCCCTATCGGAGACGATCTCCAGAGGAACACCGTGTATGCGGACCACATTGGAAATGAATATGGGCACCAGTTCGGCTGCCGAAGGTAGTTTCCGAAGAGGAACATAGTGACCCATCTTGGAAAATCGATCTATGACCGTAAGTATCACTGTATTCCCTCTTGACTCAGGTAAATCTACTATGAAATCCATGGCTACATGTGACCATGGTCGTTCGGGGATCGGCAAAGGCTGGAGTAACCCAATGGGTGCTGTTTTGGGACTTTTCTGCCTTGTGCACACCTCGCACACTGCTATGTAATCTTTAACATCTCGGCGCAATGTGGGCCACCAGAGGAGTTTACTGATACTAGACACTGTCTTGGTGATACCCATATGCCCAGAAGTTTTATTGTCATGATAGATGTTAAGTACTTCCTCTCTTTCGTTCTCAGGTACAAAGAGTTTCGCAGGAGGTTTTTCCCCAGGAGCTGCACCCTGGACGGTCTGCAACCTTTTCACCAGAGGAGACGAGACATTTAATCGGGTAGAGGCTATAATCCTTTCCTGGGTACAATGGGATGCTGATCTTGGATGTTGTGTTCATAAGATTCATACTGTCTCGATAAAGCGTCTGCTTTAATGTTTCTGGACCCGGGTCTATAGGTAAGCACGAAATTAAAACTTGAAAGAAACAATGACCATCTCGCTTGTCTGGAATTTAAACGTTTAGCATCTCCAATGTACGTGAGATTCTTATGATCAGTTATGATAACGACGGGGTCCCTAGACCCCTCTAATAAGTATCTCCATTCGGCCAAGGCCGAGATGACTGCTAACAACTCTCTATTTCCAATGTCATAGTTCTTCTCTGCGGGGACAATTTCCGAGAATAGAAGCCACATGGATGCAAGGGTTTGTCGGGTGCCTCCCTTTGGGACAAGACTGCGCCAAGACCTAGTTCGGAGGCGTCAACTTCTACTTGGAAAGGCAGAGCCGGATCTGGATGTCGGAGAACAGGGGCAGTAGTGAATGCTTGCTTAAGTGCCTCAAAGGCTTGAGTGGCTTGAGGTGTCCATTTCTGATTTCCCACTCCTTTCTTTGTCATGGCCGTGAGGGGAGCTATCAAGGCCGAAAAGTCTTTAATGAATCTTCGATAGTAGTTCGTAAACCCCAGAAACCTCTGAATGGCTTTAAGCCCTTGGGGTAGAGGCCAGTCAAGAATAGCTGAGAGCTTTTTTGGATCCATTTGAAAACCCTCAGGGGTTATTATATAACCCAGGAATTGCACAGTTACTATGTCGAATAGACATTTTTCTAATTTACAATACAATCCAGCCTTCAATAGTTTTTTCAATACTTGTTTCACGTGGGCGTGATGAGTGTCCACATCAGGAGAGTATATCAGGATGTCATCCAGATATACTATGACGAATTCTTGCAGAAAATCCCTTAAAGTGTCGTTTATAAGGTCCTGAAAAACGGCTGGCGCATTACATAATCCAAAGGGCATCACCAGGTATTCATAATGCCCGCTACGTGTATTAAAAGCCGTTTTCCATTCATGCCCTTTTTTAACCCTAACCAGGTTGTACGCTCCGCGTAAATCAAGCTTCGTATATATACGGGCCCCTTTTAATCGATCGAACAATTCTGTTATGAGAGGTATGGGATATGCATTTCTTATGGTTATCCTATTCAAACCTCTATAATCGATGCAAGGTCGCAGATCTCCTTCTTTTTTAGAGACAAAGAAGAAACCTGCTCCTGCTGGAGAAGAGGACCTTCTAATGAATCCTCGCTCCAGATTCTCCCTTATGTATTCCTCCATAATGTCGTTTTCTTTTTGTGATAAAGGGTATACGTGTCCCCTAGGAGGCATCGTACCGGGGAGTAAATCAATAGCACAGTCATATGGACGATGTGGTGGTAGGACCTCAGTCCTGGCTTTGGAGAACACCTCCTTTAATGCCAAGTAACATTCAGGGACCTCTGTGGACAAAGGAGGGGCTGTGGCATATTGAGACTACCAATCACATTGACTCTGCCTAGGCACTTAGACTGACAACCAAGACCCCAACTTTTTACGTCTCTCTGGACCAATCGATAACCGGGTTGTGTTCTGTTAGCCATGGAAACCCAAGAACTACAGGACATGAGGGAGATTCGATAATTTGAAATCTTATTGTTTCATGGTGCAAAACTCCTGTTTTCATACATACATCGACAGTATCGTGAGTGATATGTGGGCAAGACAGGGGTTTACCGTCTATGGCCTCCACCATTAGAGGCTTCTCCTTCAGAACCAGAGGTAAGAGGTTTTTGGCAGCAAAATTCTTATCCATGAAATTTCCTGAGGCCCCAGAGTCTAAGAACGCCTCAGTCTTGAGGTGAACCCCTCCAGGTTAGGGAGATTGGTAACAGAATCCTGGATTTTTTCTTTTCATTATCCACAAAGGAGGCATACAGAGAACCGATAACCTGGGTATTGGCTGTTCTTTGGCCCAGTTTGCCATATTCACCTCTGCTAACCCTGGGTCTCTGAGGACATTGAAGGCGGAAGTGATCTGCCCCTGCACAATAGAAGCAGAGCCCCTTTTCTCTTCTGTGCGCTCTTTCTGCTTCTGAAATACCCGTTTTTCCTATTTGCATGGGTTCAATGACTGGCATATCTGTTTAGCATTCTCCGGGTTACCTGACGTACTGGTGTGTCTGGGTAATAAGGGTAAAGGAGGCAAGACCCTTCTGGGTCTGTCTCTGGGATGTCTCCTTTCCCTAATTTGATCGTCCATGGCTATACAAAAATCTATCAGGTGATCCAGATTCTCTGGTAACTTTAAGGGAGCCAGCTCAAACATGAAAGCCTCGTTCAAACCTTCGGTAAAGGCTAGGGTTAAAACGTCGTTCGGCCAAAGCACCTCTGAAATCAAAGTTTTAAACTCTATGGCATAGTCGGCGACCCTCTTATTACCTTGTTTAATGTGAAACAAGGATCTACCCGCATTGGTAGCCTTCTAGAGGGATCAAAGGTACGTTTTAACTCGGAGGTAAAACCTCATAATCATAGATGATGGGTTTCTTATTTTCCCACAACGGCGTAGCCCACAACAAAGCTTTTTCTGTTAAATGATTAATCAGATATCCTACTTTGGCTTTATCAGATATACAAGACCCTGGGTTGTTCTCAAACAAGATCTCAAGCTGAGTCAGAAAACCCCGGCATAGGCTTGGTGTACCATCATAGCGTAGAGGTGCCTTCATACCAAGCCTATGTCCTTCAGGGGAGACCGGACTGACCCTAGGTAATACTGGATCTGGGGGGTTTGTGGTACCTGTATTGGAGCGATTTAACAGGGTTTGCAGAGCGAGAGAAATCTGGTCCATTCTATGGTCCTGTTCCTCTTGTCTGGCTGCGATACGTGCCAACTGGTTAGAGAGGTCTGCGGGATCCATTGGCCCTGACGTAATGTCACGGATCCCTCTGACTAACAAAATAGTGGTCCCTTTACCTAGACCGCTCTCTACCCTTCCGATCCTTGAATGGTCGGCAAAACTAGATAGACAATAAACCAGACAATAGATAAACAAGGGATAACACCAGACAGAGGTATAGAATAGAGTATTGTCACGAATCCCTCTGACTGCCAGAATAGTAGTCCCTTTTCGTAGACCGCTCTCTACCCTTCCGATCCTTGAATGGTCGGTAAAGCTAGATAGATAATTGATCAGGCAATATATAAACAAAGGGAAACACCAGACAGAGGTACAGACTAGAGTATATGTTCTCCCTAGGACCTTAGTTATAACAGAGGTAATCTGATGTGTGCTTAGGGTGCCACATAGACTGACCTCGGTACCAATGTTAAGGGCAGAACCAAGAGCAGAGTAAATGCCAATACCAGGGGTTATACACAGAATGGTACGTTTGCCAATGCCAGGGGTCATACACAGAATGGTTCGTTCGCCAATGCCAGGAGTCATACACAGAATGGTTCGTTTGCCAATGCCAGGAGTCATACACAGAATGGTTCGTTTGCCAATGCCAGGGGTCATACACAGAATGGTTCGTTTGCCAATGCCAGGAGTCATACACAGAATGGTTCGTTTGCCAATGCCAGGAGTCATACACAGAATGGTTCGTTTGCAATGCCAGGAGTCATACACAGAATGGTTCGTTTCCAGAAGCAAGGTCAGACACAGATTTTAGCCAAAAACACAAGAGCTCTGCGGGAAGTGAATACCACGTCAGGGCACCGGCGAACTAGTGAAGCCGGGTTTTAAACCCGGCGGTTCCGCGTCACAGCGCCAGGCTCCGCCCCCCGGCGTCCCACGTGAGCGCACCCGGTAGCGTTATCATTCGGCGCCTGGCCAGCGAGCAGCGAGGAATCTGCTGCCAGGCGCCCCAGTACTGGCCCATCCGTGACAGGGGTTGAGGAAGACCAGGGGAATTCTACTGGATGGCAGGATCATTAGTGCCAGTGTTTGGGAACGGTGGGGACATAGAAGCAGTTTCAATCATGTATGAGTACAGGGCTCAAAATTTCAAGTCCAAAGCTACTAGTAACCAGGCCATAAGAGTTACTCGCCACCAGTTGCTCCACCTAACACCTACCCAGTCCTTAACTCTGCACCTAAACACACACCCTTAAATTATCTTATGAAATTACACTGTTTAAAGGTTTTATTTAGAATAAAGGTAGAAAAATAACATTAATACCCAGACATCATACCCCAGATACATGTATATCCAGTTATCAGACCCCAGTGAGAGCAGAGCGAGGAGGCAGGGAATCTCCTCCCCACCCCACTGCCAGTGACAGAGACAAGCTGGGTCAGGTTAGGCAGCTGATCCCTGCCACCATGCAGCCTGGGGAAGGGGGGCTGCACGGTGGCACCACTGGAATACACAGCACAAAATAATTTTGTTGCCTGCGTATGCATTTCCACTCGCCCTCTCTTAATTTCCACACGCCAAATGCTAGTAGGCGAGTGGAAATTTTGAGCCCTGTATGAGTAGGTGAGCAGAGGGATGAGTTGCATCAGTGATGTGGTACACTAATATGAAGAGATGGGTTTTGAGGGATTTATTGAAGGCACAAAGATCAGGGGAGTGTTTGATCAGGCGAGGCAAGTCATTCCATAGGACCGGAGCGGCCCTTGAGAAGTCTTGGAGGCGAGAGTTGGCAGCACGGGTGTAGACTAGGGATGAGCTGTTTGGGTTCGGACGGTTCGGAGTTCGACCCGAACTTTGGCAGTTCCAAAGTTCGCGAATTTCGAACTTTTTGGGCATGTTCGGGTTCGAAAAACAAAAAAAGAAATTTTTAAAAAAGTATAGAAAATGCTTAAAAAAATACTAAAAAATCTAGAAATAAAGAGACTCTTTACTGCAGAATATTATAAGCAACGGTTTATTAGATATTGAATTAAAAACTAATGTGTACGTGGAAAGATTATCAACTCTAAATGACCTCTGTTCACAAACGGGCATAACACCAGCAGGGTTATCCAAAGAGATTCGAAAAGTCACCGCACGTTCGGTGACTTTTCGTTCTCTTCAATTCGGTTCCTTTTGCCGATTGCATTTCGGTGACCCTGCGGTGTATTCAGCAAACACCACAGGGTCCCCGAATTGCAGGGAAAAGCTGCCGAAAACCTGACGAAAACTAACCGAATGCACGCTGAAAACAAGCAAAAACATCTGGATTAACCTTCGAAAAAGCCGAACAGGAGCCGAAAAGGAGCCGAAAAGGAGCCGAATCACACAGAGCCGAAGCAGCTGTGACGTAGAGGAGGCAGTGAATAAATTAGAAAAACCATTTGTATGAATCTGGGAAAAAGAAACGCTGTTTGCAAAGAAACTACTAAGCGAAAATGTCTGACATTTTCACAGGAGGTCCAGGGAATGATAATAAAGAGGGCTGCTACAAAAAAAATAAGCAAACTGAAAAAAAAAAAAAAAAAAAAATCGGACTTTTAATTTTTTTTTTTAAAAATTCTGAAAAATGCTTAAAGTATCCTAAAAAATCTATAAATAAAGAGACTTTTTGCTGCAGAATTTTATAATGAACGGTTTATTAGATATTGAATTAAAACTGGAATATTTTTAACATTGAAGTCTATGGGATTCTCCTGAATTAACTTGCCGAATTAAACCACCGAATGGCAGGACATTAGGGGAACCTTTCACTGCTGGTTTGTGTTCTCTGAATAGCCGAAGCATTGCTTCTCTATGGGGATTTCACTGCCCTCGAACAGGGACCGAACAGGCACCGTATGTGCAGGCAATTCGACAGGATTTGGCGAATTGCCTGCTCTCTGGATAGCCGAATGGCCAGGAAAGGTAACCGAACGCTGATTTTCAGCGTTCGGTTACCTTTCTCAAGCAATTCGAATCTCTTTGGATAACCCTGCAGGTGTTTTTAGTCTGGTAATCAATTTGATACATTGTACAATATACTGAGGGTGGGGTGGTGTCTGCTTCTGATTGAGATTTGAGAATTAAAAACATCCTAATATGCTGCATTTAACTGGTGTTTGAAAAAAATCTAAAGCAATGTTATTTTTCACCTCGGGATTAAACATTCACAGGGTTATTCAGAAAGTGGTGAAAAGCAGGAGAATAACTGGAGAAGTGAAAATTCTAGGTCAAAATGGCCAAACCAGAAAAATTCTCCCCTTTATCTCACTTTCCAAATCGGCTATTTGGTCTTGATTGTTCTCTTCTCTTGCCAGTTCTCCTGGCTTTCACCTCTCTCTCAGGGTTGTTCAGAGAAAGGTGAAAACCAGGAGAAAGGCAGGAAAAGAGAACAATCTGGACCAAATAGCCGATTTGGAAAGTGAGATAAGGCTAGGGTCAGACTAATGCATGTTTCGCAGCGACCGTCAAAAAGTGCGTCCGAACGCATTGCCGTATTTTTTCACGGATTGCGCGAAAACGGTCATACGATGCGCATTTTTGTGCGTGATTTTTTACAGATGCAAACCAGGAACCTTTGGGTGTCTGCACGTTATGTTGGCCGGAACATGAGCAGGGTCTGACGTCTCCAAATCACGTACACACGCCGCTAGTGGATGCAGCGCACTCTGTACGTCCGTACTAGCAGTTCTGCGTTCTCGAAAAAATGCGTTCATTTTCCACTTGCGTTGCGCAGCCGGACTTTCGTGCGACCGTACTTCGTATATTGGCTGTCATTGCCCGTCATTTGCTGCTAGTGTGGCCGTGATTAAGTGCGCCTAAACGCACGTTAAAAATTCGCTAGTCTGACCCTAGCCTAAATGGGAGAATTTTTCTGGTTTGGCTATTTTGACCTAGAATTTTCCATTCTCCAGTCATTCTCCTGCTCTTCACCGCTCTCTGAATAACCCTGACAGGGTTATTCAGAGAAAGGTGAAACTCAGGAGAATGACTGGAGAATGGAAAATTCTAGGTCAAAATAGCCGAACCAGAAAAATTCTCCCATTTACTCACTTTCCAAATCGGCTTTTTGGTCTAGAAGTTTCCATTCTCCTGCTTTTCACCGCCAAAAAATCAGTAAACTTTTTCTGCGTGTCCGAAAATGTCTCCTCTTTTCATACAGACTGCCGCCCCAAGCAGTTGTTTATGGATAGATTAAAGGAAAAGCATTTACCGTCATTTGAAATGTCATTTTTTGGTTTTTACATATTTCTATACATCCTAGAAATCCGCCACTTCATGGGCAGGTTATGGGGACCTCCTAGGCACGATATTTGAAGGAATTTTTCATTTTTATTTTTAACCCTTATTTCATGGAAAACTCATTGTCCCTTTAACCCTTTCGCTGCTGAGGCTTTTCCCGCCTCTGTGCTGAGGTAATTTTTACCGGTTTTGCTCATCATGTTTAAACGCGTTTTGAAGGCTTATTTTAGTATATGACCCAGACATATTATATATCATTCTTTCCGTCAGACTCGGCAGATTAATAATATATCATTATTATATGTATACGTCATGACCTATCTGTATATTATAACAAAAAATGCAATAAAATATGAATTTTCAATAATTTTACAGCGTGTAAAGTGTTTTTTTTCCACATTTTAACATGCGAGCAATTGCGGTTATATTTTGTATGGGGTGCGCTTGTTAAAAAAATTAGAGATGGGGTCTCGTTACATTTTTTTTGGGGAAAATTACACGATTTTTAACAAACGCACCGCATACAAAAATCGTTAGTGCAGCATCATTGTTCACATTATAATTGAAATGGGAACAATATTGCTGCATTAACAAACCAAAAAAAAGAAAAAAAAAGTGTTTATTTTTTTTATAATTTTTTTAAAATATTTTTTTATTTTTATTTTATTTATTTATTTATTTTTACAAACTTTTTTCACATTCGAGTTTGGTATCGTTGGAACGGCCATGCTCTGGCCGATCCAACAATACCAAACGTTAACCCCTAGCTACCACGGATCGGGAGATAGGGAGTTCATTGGAACTCCCTATCTCCACCGTTGGTGGCAGTTAGGGGTTAACTCCAGGACTGGCGTCATCGTGCTATGCACGATGACGCCAGTCCTCAGGTAGAGTTCCCGGAGGCTTGGCCGACATCCAAGATGTCGGCCAGCTCCGGGAAAGGATCACGAACCGGCGCTTTTCAGCGCCGATTCGTGATCCAGCTCCCCAGGGGTTAATGCCAGGTACCATTTGGAAGGGCAGGCTGTGCCCTTCCAAATGGTGCCTGGGTTAACCCCCGCAACGCCGCCGATCGGGAGGGAGAGAGGTCCGAAGGACCTCCCCCCCTCCCTTTCAGGCGCCTCCTCCGCACATGCGGGGGGGTGCCTGAATTAGGTGTCATCGCGCTGCCGCGATGACACCTAATTTCACCGGCGGCGGTTCCGGATGCTGGGCTGACATCGAGGATGTCAGCCCGCACCGGGGGGGCCAGCGATCGGCCGGAACCCGGCCGAACGCTGACCCCAAAGGGAGGACGCGCTCAGCGCGTCCTCAGCACAGCAGGAGCCATGCGGAGGACGCGCTGAGCGCGTCCTCCGCATCGAAGTGGTTAAAAACTTTTTCTTTTAAAACTTTTTGTCCTTGTTTCCTATCCCCCAGGGCACTACCCGGACCCCCATACACCTTTTATGGCAAATATGTAGCATATATGCCCTCTTGGAGGGCACTCCAAAAAAACGAATTTTCAGCCCCATTGACTTCCATGGGGGTTCGGGTCGGTCCCGAACAAATGGGAAGTTCAGGTTCGGGCTCAAACCGAACTCGGGGAGTGTTCGACTCATCCCTAGTGTAGACAGATGGTCTTTAAAACAAATGGCAGGATGTGAACCAATGAAATGGAAAGTAGGCAAAGGTGATAATACTTAAATTAGTCAGAGGCATGAAATCCTGTGTGCCAGAAAAGGTAAAGTAGACCACACAGACTGTGCAGCATTGGTTTAGAACAAAAAGAGAAGTTAGTTTCATTTTAATGTTAAAGAGGAAATATAAATTGGCCTAGGATACATTATTTTCTAAGATATAGTCATTTATATGCTTGGAAACACTTTGGTTACTGTCATCGCCAAATTACAAAATAAATGCGTTTTCCCATTTTTCTGAGAACTTTAGCCAAGTCTGCTTTTAAAGATGGATTTATTTACAGCATGCAATTGCTCCAAACACCTTGTTATCTTCATGCTGCTAAAGATGTTAAGATGTTGATATAGGACAAAGCTATGTCCCAGCCCAGGAAATCAGATTTCTCAGTGGCACTAGTCAGTAGCACTACCTAAATTTAATGTGTGTGTTTGTTTGATGGGATTATCTGTGGTTGTTTACATAACATTCAAATAACAGCAGTATTAAGAGATTACAGTAAATGCTTGACATTTGCGTCTCCAGCAGGGTAGAATGTTTTTAATTAAGGCATATTTGGGCAAAGCCCTAGTTGTTGTGTTAATATATTTTACTCATGCACCAGAATAATTCATAAACACGTCAGTAATTCATTTGCAATATCCGCCTAGAGAAAAAGGCCTTAATTAAAAATTAAAGATAAACCTGTATATACTGTGTATTCAATTAGAATTGTTTAATTGGGCTAACAATGTCAAAGGCAACCTGTGGGTGCATGGACATATACAAAAATCAGAATCAACTTTTCACCTCCTATGGTTTCAACAAAAATGTGTGTGTAATATATATATCATATTAGTCTCCCTATTGTACTCTGACAAACATCAGAAATCTTCTCAGACATGCTATTATTAAATACTTTTTAAGGTTATTTTTATTTTATTTTATATATATATATTTTTTATTTATGTATTCGTATGACGAGTATAGAGCAAACAAATTCACAGATCTCAAATTACCCATGGAAAAACGAAAGCATTCTTGCTGACGGATAAGGAGGTCATATGGAAAAACTACAGGGAAAGGTACACAAGAGACGAAAACTGTTTAGGGCACAAATTTAGAGAACATGTTGCAGCTGCAACAGCTGGCCTCATTCATATGGTAATGAGACTTTTATGTTCTTTTCTGGTTAGTAAGGCAGAAGTGTTTTTATATTTACTACGCTGTTATACCCTTCAAATAGATAAACTGGCACAAGAAATGAGATTGCTTGACTTTATCGATTAAAATTATGTGAAAATCTAATCCCAGACCTTAGTAACCCATAATAAAAATAAAATGTATAAAAAAGCAGAGTCATGTAATTAAGTTACTTTTAAGTAGGTGGAAGAAATTCTATATTCTCAATGTGTTTAATTGGATTTTTAAAACTCTGTCTTGTATTCCTATAGGATAAGTATGTAGGAGGACATGTCAATAGTAATTCTATTGTTTTTGACTTTTTTTAAAATATTTTTTTAAAGAAAGGCATATATCAACTTTGGCATCAATTCTGTTTGTCATTGGAAAATTCTTATTACCAACCTTATTGCTAGTGTGGTGTAATGTGCGTGGTTTGACTTGAGAAAATACAGAGCAGATACCAGCGACAGTGTACAGCACCATTGTCTTCTGAGTCCATTGGATTCCATGCATAAGGGAGAGAGCATCACAGGGCACATGGAAGCACATTGAATTTTTAATTGGGTGTCCTCCCATCGGTGAGAAGAGCTGGCGGATCGTAATCTCTTCTGTCCAGATGTTTTGTGGGGTTTTTTTTCTGTAAATACTCTTTTTTTGTATTAAGTACCTAAGCAAAATCACTTCACGCAAAGATTTAGCAGCAGTTAATTTTTTTCTTCATTAGTGAAAATAACATGCGATATTGGCGTTGCTCATTATTCTCCAGCTGCCTCCGCATTAGCACTTCCTAGACAACATAATGGAAGCGTTAATTTATAGGAAGCTGTTCTAACAGTCCACCTACAAGGGACGTTTGCAGCTCAGCTGGAATAGGATGGGAGGTATATTCAATAATAAACGGTGTCGTTACAACGGCTCCCGTAGAATAGAGCTTTCTGTGTTACATGTATCCTGACCAAAATAACATTTTGATGAGTTAGGTACAATATAGCTGCAAGTTTTTTATTGTTTTTAAGAAGAAAAAATTATTGCTAAATGCTTAGCAAAAAGTAATTCTTTTGTGTAGAGTGATAAAACAAATTATTGTTTTGCCAGTTTCAATGTTCGATTAGCTGAAATAAATGGCTTTTTATTCCCATAGAGAAAAACATAGCTGACATATAATTTTCACTGATATTTTGTATAAAACTACAGATCTTACAAAGAACTTCAGCAGCGAAGAGGTGCTTCCAAACCTTCTTGCTTGGGGTGTGGGATGGAACCTGTCTTTGGTTGCAGTCACCGGGGTCAGATTGTCACTGGAGGAGTGTAGAGGAAGAGCTAGACTCCTGGCTAGTTTATAGACAAATTCCAGACCATTTATTGCTGCTCTTGTGAAACCTTTCCTAGAGGGGGATCTGGAGTCATTCTTTCCATCTGAAGGAGCTGATTTCATAGACCGAGCATAGAGCTAGTGTCCAATTCCACAGTAATGGGGTAACATAGGCAAATGATGATTGATCTGCTCCATCTGGTAGAAGACTTTGCCAGGAATAGGTGACACAGGCACATGCAAATTTACATCAAAATGGGCCTAGATGCATTCCAAACAACTAAGTGGGACTTGTTGGCAAACTTTATTTTGAATTGTTTGAGTGCTCTTGTACTGCTTTACATTTTCTTCAGTCTTCTGGGTATCCACCTACCTTGTCTCTCTTTTCTTGAAGTAGAACACTGTATCCTCATTAGCCAGGATAACCTTGACAATAGCGAAGTTCTGTTATTGGATGAATATTTGTTACATTTGTGTCTGGCCCAAGTCAGGGTGGAGCCATGGCTTTGCCTATAGGTTATATATTTTATTTCCCAAGCGCTGGGGGTGAGCAAAACAGGCAGACTCAAAAAGCAGTTGTAAGCAAAAAATATAAGAGTATTGAAAAGTACACAACAAACAGTCTTTGTACAAAAGAAAGTCCAAAAATACAAAACCGGTAATAACTGAGCAGAGAGGATCTTGGGTAATGTAGTCCTAAGCTGTAAGAAGAATCCTCTGGAACAGCGGTGGGTAATTACGGCCCTCCAGATGTTTTGAAACTACATTTCCCTTGAGGCTCTACAAACCTAATGAGCAGCCGAGCATCACGGGAAATGTACTTTCAAAACATCTGGATGGCCGTAATTGCCCACCCCTGCTCTAGAATGATCACCTGGAGCTTCAGCACTAATACCTTGATTGAAGGTTAGTGTAGAGTATGAGGACTGGAAGCCACCAGTACGTCTCTAGATACACAGGAACCAGGATGACTGTAACAGGTTCAGAGGACACAGCGTGGCTGGAGCTTGCTGGTAACTGCAGGCAATAAGTTAGAGGATGAACCTATAGGGTAGGGATAGCAATATGGAAGAGAAACACCAGTCCTTGTATGGCTTGCAGTCAAAGACAGGAGAGGTATGGAAAAAGGGGAACACTGAACCAGGCAGAGCCTGGAAGTAAGAAGTCCTGCCCAGCAGGTAGCATAATAAATAGTCAAGAATATCAGAAATCAGTAATGGAGAACGATAAGGAATAAACAGACACTAAAGGGAGGTCAGAACAAACTGAAACTGAAAATACTAAAACCTCTGACAGGTAAGGGAAGGAAACAGAGCACGGAGGAAGGGGAGAGGTCACAATAAATGGCTGGTCATCCAGGTGAGAAATCCGAAGACAGCCAGCCAAGGGGAAAACCAGAAATGGTAGGAGCCAAAAGATGGAGTGGGAGATGAAGGGGGAAAAAGCGGAATGGAATGAATCCATGAGGTGGAACGGGACAAATGGGAGGCTGAACAAATAGGAGAGACAGAAGGAAAGGGGTATAAGTCTCACAATTTGCCTCTCTACAGAGGAAAGATTTGTATTCCCCAAATTTCGTGAAAGAATTGTAGTGCACATTTATGTTGCCTTGTCTTCCCCCTAGATGTTTTCGTATTTAGTAGAGGTGTGCACTTGTTTCGTGACGAATCGCAATTAATTTGAAAATTCATTAATTTGTATTTTGGAAGTACTTCCGAAATAAGGAATTGATTTCATCCGAATTGAAACGAAAACTAAATGGTATATAACAAAATTGATTTGTTATTCTGTTTCACAAGAGAACTATTGATTTTATATGATTCCTGAGCAGAAATTGATTTATTGGGGTTTTATTTAGTGACCCGTAATTCGACTCAATATCAGCTATCAAATCGATCCCAACTTATAATACATACAAGCACTAAAGCAATCATTACGAAACAAATCAGATTCGTTTGACTGGTTCACAAAGCGCCCTGTTCCCTGTAAATTGGCCTGTGCTGCTGAATCTGTTGTCATAACCACAGGCCAATGGTCAGCTCAACATTTAACCCTAGCTTGCCTTTTAACAGCAGGATTTGATACATTGGGGTTTTATTTAGTGATCTGAAATTTGACTCTATATCGAATCGATCTTAACTTACAAAGGGGTTTTTAGTGATCTGATATACCAAACAAAATGACATAACATAACAAAACAAATTTTCCAGCCATGCCACACCTCTAGTATGTAGACTGGGCCCTCCACATCTCTCTCTTGTGCAGCTCTCCAGGTTTTTATAGCTTGTCTATTTTTTAAAACCCATTTCTTTTGCCTAGCTTTTATCCACTCGCTTCCTATCAATCTACTCCTCATCACCCCATACCATTTCCATTCATCTAACCATCTTGCATTCTTCTTTACAATCTTCAGTTCCCTAGCTCCGTGGTCTAGGTCTAACATATTAAACGTAGGTTGATAATGTAAATGATACAATGGATTTTTATAGTGTATTGTTAATGAGCATACTAATATCACAGTAATTGAATATTGCATATGTTATTTTATGATCACGACCTTAAAGCCACTTTGATTGGCTGAGCACCATCTAAGAATCATAAAATAATGACTCCTCACTTACAAGACAGCACGTTATAATGCTCCACTATGTATTTCAGCCTTTGTGCATTGTGCAGTATCATGAACTGGACAATTGCAGCTGAATTGTTAAAATGCTAAGTGCTTAAGGTTTTATTGTTCTGTTTTAGAATGTTTTAATAGCATGCACTGATTGATGTATAAATTGGATAAAATATGTAATAGTAATTCTAACATTAACATTAGAATAATATAATTTTTTTGGTATAACATCTTGCATATCAAATATCTACTCCAAAAAGCATGACCTTGTCTTTCATCTATATTTATATAAACGCGAAAGTCCTGACTGACTCATCAACGCCCAGCTGAAACGTTTAACCTAGGAACGTGAATTTTGAAGGTGCACTTTTTTTATTAGTTAGGCACCCACTAAGGAAGGATTTTTGAAAACTCCACCCCTAAGGGGGTGAAAAAGGGGGTTGAATATTTTAAACAGGATATCTATAGCTCAAAAACAGAAGATGCTACAGATGTGAAAATCGGTATTTAGTCATCTTGAAAAATAAAAAAACATGTATTTTACCGTTTTTCAAAAATCCAAGTGGGGGGGCGAAAAAAGGGGGTTGAATATTTTAAACATTTTAAAAACCATACCTATATCTCAAAAACAAAAGATTGTTACAGACATGAAAATCGGTATTTAGATTCTTCTTGAAAAATTAAACCCATATTTTACCGTTTTTAAAAAATCCAAGTGGGGGGGCGAAAAAAGGGGGTTGAATATCTACATACATATATATATAAACGCGAATGTTTTGACTGACTGACTCAACGCCCAGCTGAAACCATTTAACCTAGGAACGTGAAATTTTGAAGGTGCTCTGTTTTTATGATGTACGCACCCACTAAGGAAGGATTTTTGGAAACTCCGCCCCTAAGGGGGTGAAAAAGGGGGTTGAATATTTTAAACAGGATACCTATAGCTCAAAAACAGACAATGTTACAGACCTGAAAATCTGTATTTTAGATTTGTCTTGAAAAACAAAAAAACACGTATTTTACCATTTTTCAAAAATTCAAGTGGGGGCAAAAAAAGGGGGTTGAATATTTTAAACAGAATACCTATATCTCAAAAACAGAAGATATTACAGGCCTGAAAATTGATATTTATTTTCCTCTTGAAAAATTAAACACATATTTTACCATTTTCCGAAAATCCAGGGGGGAGGCAGCAAAATGGGGGGGATGAATACTTTTAGCAGTATACCTATATTTCAAAAACCAAAGATGTTACAGGTGTGAAATTTAGTATTTACAATCTTCGTGAAAAAAACCAAACATGTCTTTTACCATTTTTCAAAAATCCAATTAAGGGGGGTCGGGGGAAAGGGGTGTGAATACTTTTATCAGTATATCTATATTTAAAAAAACAAAGATGTTACAGATGTGATATTTGGTATTTACAATCGTCATGAAAAATAAAAAAACGTGTTTTTACCATTTTCCAAAAATCCCAAGTGGGGGGTTTAAAAAAGGGGGATGAATACTTTTAAACAGGATACCTATATCTCAAAAACAGAAGCTGTTACAGATGTGAAAATTGGTATTTAGATTAGTCTTGAGAAATAAAAAAAAAACATATTTTACCATTTTCCAAAAATCCAGTGGGAGGGGGGCAAAAAGGGTGGGTTGAATACTTTTATCAGTATACCTATATTTCAAAAACCAAAGATGTTACAGATGTGAAATTTGGTATTTACAATCTCCTTGAAAAAGTAAAAAAACATGTATTTTACAATTTTCCAAAAATCCCAAGTGTTGGGTGAAAAAAGGGGGGTGAATACTTTTCAACAGGATACCTATATCTCAAAAACAGAAGATGTTACAGACGTGAAAATTGGTATTTAGAATCTTCTTGCGAAACAAAAAAAAAATATTTTACCATTTTCCAAAAATCCAGTGGGAGGGGGGCAAAAAGGGTGGGTTGAATACTTTTATCAGTATACCTATATTTCAAAAACCAAAGATGTTACAGATGTGAAATTTGGTATTTACAATCTCCTTGAAAAAGTAAAAAAACATGTATTTTACAATTTTCCAAAAATCCCAAGTGTTGGGTGAAAAAAGGGGGGTGAATACTTTTCAACAGGATACCTATATCTCAAAAACAGAAGATGTTACAGACGTGAAAATTGGTATTTAGAATCTTCTTGCGAAACAAAAAAAAAATATTTTACCATTTTCCAAAAATCCAGTGGGGGGTAAAAGGGGGGTTGAATACTTTTATCACTATACCTATATTTCAAAAACCAATGAGGTTACAGGTGTGAAATTCGGTATGTATAATCTTCATGCAAAAAAAACTTTTACCATTTTCTGAAAATCCCAAGTAGAGGGTGAAAAAAGGGGGGTATGAACAAAACCCAAAGAAAGAGGTAGACACCAGCTACCTAAGTATAACTTTATTAAACACATACATTATACAAGAAAAACATTTAAAACACATATACATGTAATCTTCCCAACACAAGGTAGGTTACCATACAATGGTCTAGCCACAAAAATTATAATGGTGCCAGATAATCACTTCTGTTAGCAGATATTGTATATTCATAGTCACACTGCCATAAATCACCTTTTTTTGCAGAAATTGAAAAACAAGAAATATATCCGCAACAGAAAGATAAGAAATCAGGTATCCAGACAAGCCACACTGGCCATATAATAGTATTACTGCCTAGCGACTCACTCATTGAATAGGGGCAAAAACAATTGACTCAGACCATGGTAAACAGAGACACCAAAGACAACTGTTAAAACCTCATCTCATGAGATGCGGATATATTTCTTGTTTTTCAATTTCTGCAAAAAAAAGTGATTTATGGCAGTGTGACTATAAATATACAATATCTGCTAACAGAAGTGATTACCTGGCGCTATTATAATTTTTGTGGATAGACCATTGTATGGTAACCTACCTTGTGTAGGGAAGACTAATTACATGTATATGTGTTTTAAATGTTTTTCTTGTATAATGTCTGTGTTCAATAAAGTTATACTTAGGTAGCCGGTAGCTACCTCTTTCTATGCTGCTGTTGACTAGGGTTAAGCCCATTGTAGACACTGGCTGTATAGATACCCCGGTGTTCTCTGTTTTGTCTTGTCGGGTATGAACAAAAAACTCATGTTTCTTTTATAAACAATTTTAACAAATCCAAAATCCACACAAGCGAAGCTGTGGGCAAAAACTAGTATATAATATTATGAATATTATGAATAGGAACTTGAATATTGGAATAACTGTAACTATATATTTTACCTTTATGTCTATGAAATGGTCTTAATTCAGTATTTTATATATTTATAGGTTCAGTTTTATTTCTATTGATATACATTATTGTGCCATCTGCAATTATGGAATAAGGTAATAAACCATTCTTGGACAGGCTATACAGTAACTGTTTATTAAAATGTTTTATCTTATGTATGATGCTACTTGGTTCAACCTCATCATTATCCCAAACCTAAAACAATTAGTCTAGCTCATAATAAAGTACCAGAAACAATGAAAACCGTCATATTTAATCATTAATGTCGATATTACTGGAATCTTTTGAAATGTACCTTGAATACGCAACTCCTATTGGACACTACCTCATGAAAATTAATCATTAGGCTGGAGTCTGTCCATAAGAGATAGAAAATAATATAAATGTTACAGGAATTGGATTAGAATTAAAAAGTAGCAGAAATAGAATTACATAGTTGCCAAAACATGTGAGGTAACACAAAACCAGTGTGGAATTTCTTTGTTGTGATTAAGTAAATGTCAAAAGAACATCAGGGGTGATCAATAAAATGAAGCTGTCCATTCTCAGAAGTATGGATTTTGCAGAGTAGGTAAAATCAATGCTTGCTAGTGTTGTAGTCCTGATTTTTAAACTTGGCATAAAGAAATGGCTGCAGAATAACATGGCATTCCTACCACATGCAACAGTCTATAGTATAAAAAGGTTGATGATAAATGTGTTAAAGTACATATAGTGATTCCTTTCTACTAATTGCAATGAGTGAATAAACTGGTGAAACAAAAATTATACCAGTTTTGTCTTTTTGACCTGAGGAAAAAAAAACGTTTTATTGACAGCTAATCGAGAAAATTGTGGCCAAGTTTTACATAACAGATCTTTTGCTAAGAAATCTAAACTAAACCCATCCTATTGCCAAGAAAATGGCTTTGCGCAAAAATCTTTTTTTTTTCCATATAATAAGAAAAATCTATTTTGCCTAGGCAACTGACGTGCAAGTGAAACCTTTTATTGCATGCCAAAATACATATAAATTGCTTAAGCAAATGCATAAATATTGAAATTCTGATCAATGAAGTTCAATTTAACCTTATGTGTACCTGACAAACTATTTGGATGCTTTATTCTTGAGAAAGCTTTATTATACCATTTACTACAGAACACCTATCACATACAAATAACAACCCATACGTCAAACATATTTCCTAAATATGTTATCTCAGCACTTTACAAAGTGTATAGGGAAGTGACTTTGCCTCAAGTCGATGGTTTAGGATCATTCAGTGGATTCTCTTATGATCTGGGGTGACCTTATCTCTGAAAGGGAGAGGGTTGACATGTGTGAATGGTCGTTGATGTGGCTTGAATCTTCAGTCGCTCAGTGGCCACTAGGTTCTCCTTCTCCATCTACCTCAACAGTTTACTCAAGGTATATTGTTCATCTTTATAGCATCAATTCTTTGTTGCATGGTTTCTGCAATCTTGGTGAGGGCACTTGATATCTTGATAGACTACTAAGTTCAGTAGCTTGTAGGTAACAACAGTATCCATCTAGTTAGTGTGGCCCTCGCGATACCTACTGTGAGTCTGACCTCTGAATTAGGCTGTTTGAATAAGGTGAGAAGTTGTCTTGTGCCTATTGCTTGTTTGGGTGGGGGAGACCGGAGCAATTCACTGTTCAGCCAACAGGTGGAGAAGTCTAGCCTAAAACAAAGACTTACTGTTGTAATCGTAACGAGAAAAACTGGTGTTCAAGGTTTTGATTAGGCCAGAGAGTGTTTGTAAGTGGGAGCTCAACTATCCTTAAAAAAAGCTTGTTACGGGGGCACCCGGCATGAGCCAAGGTGGGACCCATATACGGGGTAAAGGTCCAAAAGGCAGGAGACCCCACTGGCTAAATAAAGACAACCAGTAGAGAGGCAGGCAGGAGGTGAAGACACCACTAGGGTGGGCAGAGACTCCTGCATCGAACAACCAAAGAAAAACCTAATCTAACATGCCACAGCTATGCCGCACAAATATTGTATTGGGCACCTTTCTTACAGGTATTCACGAAAAGGTAGTAAGTAAAGTAGAATATTTTTGTCAAGAAATAATACAGTAATAAATGGTAAGTCCCATAAAAATAATTGCACCGGATTGCACACTGAAGCCATCATTGGCGGGTTCGTTTTATTTTAACTAGCTTGTCATCTCTGTGTACATCATGTTAATGTGATTTTCAAATGTAGAGGTTTCATTTAACATGATAAAAAGAAAGGTACCTGTCATTCATTTCTCCAGTATATGTAATCTAGATTCATGCCGACTCCAAACCTGACGCTGATAGATTTTCTAAGAACAATAATTGTATAGCAATTAAAACACAGTAAAACCACTGCAAATAGTGCAATAATGCTTTATTTGTAATACAAATTCTTCTTAACATTCAATTGAGCTAAATGGTTCAAGTTTTTGCCCATGCAGGAAACCCAAAGAAATGTAAGTAGTGCTTGCTAAAAGTTTGCATCTTTTATAGTTTTTCCCAAAAATGCAATCATACTCCTCATTAAAACTAAAATTTCATAGTGGAATAAAAGTAAAGCTCCTTCTAACCCCTAGATCTCAAGATAAAGAACTTTAAGAAGCTGGGACTAATTCGGTTTAGTGTAGACAGATATTATTGCTACACTTTTCTATTGGAAACCGTAACAGCCACTTACAATCTCAAATTCTATTAGTTTGAAATAGCATATTTTAGAACATAGAAATGTTAGAAATTATGACAAAAGATTGAAGGATTTAGAATGTTATTGCTGCAAGTTTTCTGTAAATTGTTGTTTCAATTGTTTCTAAAGTGGTTGCGTAGGAAGAGAGTGATTTTGCATATAGAAAGATTTTATCTGTTTGCAAGTTACAAAGTATTTCAGAACATATTTCTTGCTACTTGGAAGGCATTACCAAAAGCACTTCAGGATTTTCTAATGGCTTGCATTGAATGATTTAAAATAGATTATATTTCATGAATATTGTTTGTACTAAGGTAAAGATTATCTGTAGGAATCTGAAAGCTAGAAATTAAATGTGTACAAATCTGATCGCATACGCCCTTATAGTGGGCAACATTTAATCCAATCATGCTCTTTGTTACAATGGCAGGAACGTTTGCCTCCGTGGCCACCTTCTCCCCTGTGCTTGTATCTGCCAGCAAATCAGTACCAATCACTCCATCTACACTTGGAGACCTGGCGTTGTGTACCAGAGACCCGCTCTAGACCAATGACCAATGGAATAAACGCATTAGCCAGTTTGAGTAAGTATGTTCATCCAAAAAAGATCATCTATAGAAGATCTCTGATCTAATGAAAGCTTCAAGCCAATAAATCAAATCTAAGGATTCTAAGAAGGAACTCTCTGAAGACAAAAACTCTTGCGCTAGCCCAAGGTACATGTGATTCTTCAAGTTATGATTCTCAGATGTTCGTTTTATTTATTTGCAATGGACTTTACCAGAAAGGATACATTGAGATTTCTCTCGTTTTCAAGTATGTCCTGGGTTCACGAACATTGTTAACAAAAATGTATATGTGACGATGGATTCAGATATAACCCAGTACTTATACTTACAGTAATGATAATGCATTGGTAGAGACAATGTTTCCATATAAAAAAAATCGTAAATGGTGAGGAAGAGATTGGATGTAGGGTACATGGGGAACTAAGTCCGAAACTATTTGGGAGTGATTTAGACAATTACATAAATACATTGTTGTATAAGGAGTGACATATGAGTAGAGAGGGCACAGAAGTGGAAAGGATAAAAATAGTAAATCAATTGTAATTGGTTGTTAAGCTAAGATTATATAGTGCAAACCCAATTCCACTATAATGGAGACATTGTGTTTCTTATTGGTTTTATTCACATAAAAGGGTAAATGGATGGTATTGACGCTTTAGTCCGTGACTTGTTTCTTCAAGATACAGTAAAGAAGAATGCGACAAGCAGAGAGAGCCCTATTGGCCGGCCAGTGTAGCACGGTGCTCCACCGCAGGAGAGCCACTTCTCCCAAATATAATTGTATAAAATACAGGTCAGTAGGCAACCCAGTGCTGACAAAAATCTTTATTGGAGAAAAAAAACAACAAAAACAGCGATGTTTCGACCTCACATGGCGTAAATCATGCTGATATCCTCATGTTTAAGGCCATGTGAGGACGAAACATCGCTTTTTTTATTTTGTCTTGTCACCAGTAAAGACTCACGTTTATTGTCAGCACTGGGTTGCCCACTGACCTGTATTTTATATTGGTTCTTCAAGATGTCACAGCTTAATCCAGTATAACATGTGCCTTATGGGTGACAGGAACAGGATTAATTAATGCATCACAGACCGAGGTAAAGGTGCACAGTTGTGGTGCCTAGCACACTTTTTTTACTAGTTCCGAAGAATGATCAACTATCTGTATACTTTCTATGTAAATGCAATATATAATTGTAGCTTCATAGTAAAATAGATTATTCGTCTTTATATAAAAACTAATGCCCCTACCATTATTCACTGATCCATAAGATGTTTTTCCCAGCTGTTTACTGTAGTTTAAGAAGGAATTTTTGATTTATAAGCCTTGACAGTTCTCCAAAGTGACTTTTATTCATTCCTCACATCTATCACAAAGATCTTTTGTTGTATATATGCAGCAACAGCTTAAATAACGTTATTGGCATAGATCTCCGCTTGGCTAACCACGATATTCCTAGAAACATTTTTTTATTGATTAGGCTCCTTGAATTGTGCACCACATTTCTTTGATGGACCGTGTGTGCTTCAAGTTATTTAAATTAACACCTACTCTGTGTTATGATCTGCAAGGAAACACTCATAATATTCTGGTTTAACCCCTTAACGCCAGACTGGCCCAAGGGAGGGGTTTAACTCTGGCAGGGTGTGCTAGTACTTGACTTGGTGTCTCTGAGGTATGATGGCAAATCCTGAACAAGAGGTTTTAAAAACATGTCAAGGAATTTACTGATATTTTCTGTCAGGTTGTTATTTCCTGAGACGATAGGTCTGCCCAGGGGGTTGGTGATATTTTTATTGATTTTGCGCAAGCAATAGGTTGCTACAGTAGCTGCCACCGGCAACAATTACTTTTTTACTTTTTCATCGATCAGACAAAGGTCACACCCTTTTTTCAGAAGGGCCTGTAGCTCTTTATAGAGCCTCACGAGAGGGTAGTTTGGTAAGATTTTGTATGTGCTGTGATCCACGAGGATCAACTCAGCCATCTGGATGTATTTATCCCAGCTCATGACCACTGTATTATCCCGCTTAGCTGAGGGTTTGCCACACTTTCTTGGTTTGCTGCGAGCTCTCTAAACCGAGCTTGTCCATAATGAATAGATTGTTATCCAGATCAAGTTTTAGTAGGTCTGAAGTTTGAATGGCCTTGAAGGCTTCCACCACAAGATTGGGAAAGTTTTCAATATTGTGGTAGTCTTTGATAGATGAGGTGAAAACTCTCTTCAGGGTGCAGCTGGGGACTATGGAAAAATCAGTCTCATTATCTTCCAATAGAGACACCAGGTCCTCAACAGCAGATAGTTCACATTCAGATATGTCCATCTCATTGGCTTTTTTTCTGCCTAATATTGAGATTATTATTATTTATTAAGCGTCAACGCATTCCACAGCACTGTACAAGGTGCAATGGGTAAAGGACATGTCAGTCTCCTGAACCCTGCCTGGGCAGCCCTTCAGTCTTGCTTTAATCCTGTTTAATGCTGGATCACAGCCCTGGAAATAAACAGTTAAAACACACACCATCGGTCATCTGACTTACCTGAAAATAAAGGTACCAAATGCCCTCTGCTCTTTGCTCCAACATTAGTTGTAGCTCTGCTTTCAGAAAGAGCAAACCTATGTTGAGGCTCTCCTGAACCAAAACCTTACCGTTGCTACCAAACCTTCCCTGTGTTTCCAGACCCTCCGGTATTGTGTGTGCTCAAGACCCTGCTGTCCTAGTGTGTTTCCTGATTCCCTCTGCTTCAAAGTTATTTGTTTTTGCTGCCTCCTGCAGAATCCTCACTGCTCACCGCAGAACCCTGTTTTGGCATATCACCGCATCTAGGGCTCAGAATCATGCCATTTCTGTACCACCCTGGTACAATCCCTGACAGGACAATTCTACAATACATACAGGAGACAGGTCAGTATTCCTGCCAGTAGATACAAGAGGACGTGAGGCCACCATTCCCATTCAACTTACAATTTAGGTGGGACTTATGCAATGCCAACTTTCTAGCAAAAAGATTGATATCTTTGACCCACTCAAATTTATTAAGGCTCAGAGTTGGGACAAAAGACAGGCCCTTTTCTTAACAAAGATATCTGGTGTGTTTTGAGTTGGTTTGAGGATATAGGGACCATGTTAACATCTGACCTGTATGCAATTATTGTCCCCTTCTACCTGTTTCGCAAATGACCCCTCTCTGGCAGGGGGCCCTGGTCTAAAAAATAAACCTCCTGTCTTTTTAAAGAATGCCTCTGGTCTGGGACAGGTATTGCTCATGTTTGGATTCTGTGTTCTCGTATTCAGAAGTAAGGGTCTGGTCTAAGTTACGTAACACGTTGCGCGTGAACCTGCAGTAAACTATACTATTTTTATAGTCTTTGCAATCCCTAAGTATTTTCTGATGTTTTTGTGCTTTAATGATGCTTTTGTACACTTTCAAGGTTTTTGTAGGTGGAAGGGATCTCCCGTGGCACAATAGTATTCTATAGTGGGGTTTTCAAGGTTTTGTTGTAACCTTGTTTCTGCAGCAGGGAAAGTGGGTTCACTTTTGAAATTCTCAATATCTTTAAGTTGGGAGCCCATTTTGGAATCCATTTTGGTCAGTTGTTGCTTATTGTGTCTGATAATGATGACTCCCATTCCTTAAGGCTGGCGTCAGACGAGCGCGCTATGTGCGCCCGTACTGACGTGCTTACCGGCGTCTGTCACAGCGTTGTGACGCTGCAACAGGGCCGGTCACCCGCTTGTGCATGCTTGTGTGCGTGCACGAAATGCGCATGCAACAAGCGTCCGTTATCCAAGCCTCTCCGGCAAAGCGCTAGGACTTGACCCCTGAGTGAAGGTGCTAATGTAAAACAATAACGTGATACATGGTAGCATGCCAACATGATGTTCTTCTGACACATCACCCTCCCTTGGAAACCATTATTTATTAGCTAATGGGGAAAAAGGATGAACGGAAACAAATTCCTTTCTTTTCATCGACTTTAATTTCATTCTATCACTTGTGCTTTTCAGACGCATATTAAAAAGGACACATACATTATCCAATAAGCTCCAAGGAAAAGACCTTGATTTTAGCATTAGCTGTTCTTGTCTGGATTGTCATTGTCTTGATTTTGTTGAGGAAAGAAAGAGGTCTATGAGAGTCCTGAGGGTGCGCAACGGTAATAGTGGCCTGCTTTACGGTAGGCCCCACTCAGGCCTCAAAAGGTTTTACCTCGATTGTGCCATTACAGGAATGACTGCTCCATATGCGAATCAAACTGCAATCACCCAGAAAGTGTGACCAGTACTGAAATGCCAAACAAGTCTTGATTTTGGACTTCGAGTTTTTCCAAGACACTGCAGGATCCGCACAGTCTTCGACAACAGGAATGGATTGTCTGGATACAATTTACTTGAGCATTAAATGCAGTATAGAAAATCTTAATGCCAAAGAACATAAAGTCACCTCAGAAGCAAAGACCTCACCGACAACTTTTTTAAAGTTAAAACGTTAAGTGACATGATTATTATGGAAACAATGGGTCAATGAACAAGACTGAGCAAAAAAGATGACTTCATAAAGCATGTTTGTATGTTGTGCTTGACTAAATAATCTCTGAACTAAAATTCTATTTTCTTTGAGATCCGATGCTGGTAAAGGATGGCATACATGCACTTAACCCAAGAGCTGATTATTCCTTGAAGCTTTCATTAACATTAATGGCAAATGTTGACTGCTACAATCTAGCGTATATAAAATCTGAACTCACGCAGGTACTTGTGACTATGAAGACGAAAATGAAATCGTTGGCATCAAAGTTGCCACTCTTCTTCTTCTTGAGTTCACAAACTTTTGTTTTGCCAGTTAGCAGTGTGTCAGCTCAAAGCTTTTAAGCAATGAAGATAATAAAATCTTACTTCCTTATGACAATGCCTGTCAGATCTTGCCACACTAGCAACTGAAGCTAGTTGAAGCTTGCAGATCAAATAAACATGAATCAAGTCATTGACAGGTTTGCATCAATGCACACAATTTCACATATAAACCTATATTAAGTTCTATGCTTTCTTGCACGTATGCAGCTAAATAGATATGTTTCTTAGTCCGTTTTATAATGACCTCTTTACCCATACACTATGGTCCATATTACAATGTTGGTGCTAACTTAACCAGAGCTGTTGTAAACTTAAAACCTCCATAGGCTATAATGGCTCTGGTAAGATTACAACAGCTCTGGATAAGTTGGCACCAACTATGTAATATGGCCCTATATATTTTCAGTCTACTATCTATTGCTAACAGCAGAAAAGAAGCTACTGAGCTTTATTATGCTGCCTTTTGTCCTTCACCGTGCAAAAATCACACGGACCATTGGGCTAAAATCCAAGTTAAGTGTGAACATTAATTGCTCTGGAATGTTTACCAGAGCTCTGGGTAAGGACCAAAATCCAATGCAGGTGTAAAATTAATCAAAGCTTTTGTAAATTTATGAATTCTCCAGATTTTAATGACTTTGGTAAGTTTACATCAATGGTTACATTTACATCTTTAAATTTAAGGCTTGGAATCTAGCCCACAGTCTATGGAGTTGCAAAGCTTAACAGAATTCTCCTTTTTTTCTAGTTACTTTTACACCTGTCTTGGAAACTACTGCATTATTTCTGGATACTCCACTGTGTATCAACATGTTCATTTTGCTCAATGTTCCATTTATGGAACAAGTCCATAGTACTTGATATTAGACACACAAACTCTTGGTCCAATCCTTGGCTTTCATCGGTGTTACTGTGAATTGTAAACTATATAGATGTAGCTTTTGTCACCACTGTAAATGTTTGTGTGTATAATTACCTGTATTTGGAAATTATTAGTTCCTCTCCAATTTGTTTGTTGTATCTTTTCTGCTCTGATATATTATTTCTTGGGTCGTTACTATATGGGACCTATTTTGTTTTTTGATACGAAGTAGAAAAAGGCAAAATTACAAAATTGGTACACTTTGTGTACTTCAAATTAGTGATATGTTTACAGATTGCTATAGTTTCTAAAATTAGGTTTGTTACCATTTGTTCTTTAGAGAAAGCTGTGTTTGTTAGAAGTGATCTGCGGCATGATGTGCAATGTAACTGCTTTGATACAAATTTATAAAGAAGTATCTTTTTTTTTTCACGCGTCCCTCTGTAAACCCAAATACATACAAAAGCAGTTGCTCTTGCGTTGCTGTTGCTGTGCAAGACGAAGGTCAATTTCTTATGTTGACAGTTTGTGTGCTCTGAACTGTAGTACTTCATTCTGGCTTAAATTCACACAGCAAGTTTCACATGAGTAGCATAAGCAGCTCTTTAGTAAATGTTTGAATGCTGTTCAGTGACCAGTGGCCTTTCGTGTTCCATAACATAAGGCATAGTACATACCTCTACCACCTGACCAAATAAAAAGAGACTAAGACGAGGCTCTCTATTTTTAGACATTTGAAAATAACTATTAGAATAACATGAACAAAAAATAAAAGGATGACCAGCAGTTTCAGCACACCGCTATCTAATAAGTATAATAAATATACTATTAATTTTAATATGTGGCCTGGCGTTTCACCATTGGTTCTAGATGTGTGTTAGTGACAAAAAAAAGCTATTAAGGTCATAATTTATAACATCACTTATGTACTCTGACATCAGCAGATATGAAGTGACATCGGTAAAGCATAGAAATGTGCAATTCAGATTAATCCGAATTGCTGAAATCCAAATCGAATTACTCTCTGGATAAAAATAATCCAGAGTTGATCCAAATCGATCTGATTATAACCCTCTAGATCCAATATGATTGGATATATTCAGATTAATTTGAAATATATTAAAAGTAATTGAAAGAAATATTAATGCTGCTACTCATCTCTTCTGATGCATATGAGGCATTTCTGAGACCATGGTCATTATGTGCGTCGTTTTCTGAGGTCTTTATGTGTTATTCTATGCATTTTTATTATTATTTTTTTGAGAAAGGATTTTACTAGGAAGGATACATTGAGAGTTCTCTCGTTTTCAAGTACAGTATGTCCTGGGTGGCGAGTATGTACCATTTGGGTGTCTTGTCCAAGGACACTTACTGGAGAGGTGCTCTTGCTGGGATTTGAACTTGTCTCTCCACGGTTATAGAGAAGTGATGTTACCTCTACTCCACCCTGCCGGAGCATATGCTTCATTCTGTACATCATTTTGGATCCTTTGCGTCATTCTGTGCATCATTTTGGATCCTTTGCGTCATTCTGTGCATCGTTTCAAAGTCATTCTTGCGTCATTCTGTGTAGGTTTTTATATTTTGATTCATCGCGCTTTCCGAATATGGAAACGGACAAATATATCAAAGTTTCCTTTTTATTCTGAATTGGCTGATCCTGATTATTTTGGAATCTGAAACTTTTCCGACCAAAATTAATTTTTTTAACCTGTGCGCATGTGCACTAAAGCAAACCACTGCCCACTGTATATCAGGTTCTTTTAATTCCTGAAAACAAACAGTTTCCCGGTCTCTATTTTCTTCCACTCCTCAGCAGCTGTGTCTGCTTAGTGCCTCGTCTCCTTTGGGAGTTTTCAAAAAGGCTTAGCAGGCTCTCATAACCATCATGATTGCTATAAATAATCAGGTTAACCTCCCCAGGACAATAATTGTTATAGTACTCAAAGCAATAAATATTTTGCAAATAAGAACTAATATGCAAAATAATTCCCTTTGTGCCCAAATTACTGCAGGTGTTAGCAGTAGCGAAAAAGACAGCACACGTGGAATTATGTTATAAACATTATAGACCAAACTAGTTTGGTACACAGCTGATTCTGCACCTTACAAACCACTTAATGCATCCTTTGGGACAAACTTTAAACCAGGATGAGTCTAACAGATTTTCTCAAGAAAATTGGATAAAAAGTCTAATCTACCAGCCTGGGAATGCATCTCCTGTAAACCATAGTTTGCATGTTTTTATTATTATTTATTTTAAATCTCTTAGTTTTGCTTTTTTTCATTTTAACCAGGTTTTATGGAGTACATCTTTTTCACTTTCCCTGTCTGAATTTTCTCATTTCCTCGGTTCATTTTCACATGTAGAGATGGTATCTTTTGTTACATGACTCAATGAATGTGACGCATACATGGAGTCACGAAGAAAATTCATCTCCGTTGTGAAAGAGTCAAGGATTGCAGAAATGTCAGCAGGAGAATGGAGCATGCTATATTTCTAGAATGAAACCAGTTAATTTTCTGGTGGTTGCCAGCACGACATTTGCTAGCCTACACTGTTATGACTGATCAATCTCCTCTCTCTTCCTTCTGAGGTAGGAACAAAAAATAACCCTTTTTTATGTGATCGCATAACTTAGCGGCTCTTAGTAACCAGGACAAGACTTAGTCAGGTTATTATACTGTGAAACCTTTGATACGTAATGAATGAGTTCTAAATATCTTTTTGGTTTCCAGGATCGGAAATGTTTTTTAATCTTCTAATCTTCTATTTGGTGTGGGGTACAGCTCAAATGGGGGGTACCCTTCCCAGGATAAAGGTAGTCCCAATCGCAGGATTTCTTTATAATGTACAGCCCTCTGTACTTTTATTCAAGAGCTGCATACAGGTCAAGAAACAAAACAAAACAAAACAAAACAATACCCTTGCCTGTCCGGCGCTAACTAAACATTTAAGGTTTTCCCTCACTACCGTTTCAGAAAACAAAGTGTATTCCAACCTTTCCTTTTGCAGCCTGATCTCTGGTTCAGCTTTGCTCCCTCAGTAGCTGGTCTGAGTCCCAGGGTGGAGACTGAATGAACCTCACTTCCTGCTTTTATTTCCCTCTAGCCTCACCCATCAATCAATTAAGCCTCCCAGGGAGAACTGCAAAACCCGGAGATTTGTGTGCCCCGAGCTGAACCCAAACTCCGGCCTGGAGTGCTAGTCCCAACAATATGACAAAACTCGAGGGGACACATACCGTCCCTCAAACACCACTCCTCTCCTCTCGTCACATATCCCCCCCCTCTGCTCCAGCCCCCGCGGCTGAGCAAACGCAACAATAGGGTTGGGGGCCCGTGACAGCGCATCCGCGTTAGCCTGCAACCTCCCAGCCCTGTGTTCCACCGTGAACCGAAAGGCTTGTAAGGCCAAGAACCATCTCGTAACGCGGGAGTTTCTTTCCTTACTATTGCACATCCACTGCAACGGGCTGTGATCGGTGATGAGCCGGAACTGTCGGCCCAACAGGTAATACCTAAGAGCATCCAGGGCCCACTTAATTGCTAAGCATTCCTTCTCAACGATCGCGTAGTTCTGCTCGTGCCTGTTGAGTTTCCTGCTTAGGTAGACCACCGGGTGTTCCTCCCCCTCCCGTACCTGGGATAAAACCGCCCCCAGACCCACGTTCGAAGCATCAGTCTGGACTACAAAGTCCCCTGAAAAATCAGGGGCCACCAGCACGGGTTGTGTGCATAACGCCCGCTTCAAGGCTTTGAAGGCACTATCAGCCTCAGGGCTCCATCGTACCAACCCCGACTTCGTACCCTTTGTCAGGTCGGTCAATGGGGAGGCCATGGTGGCAAAATTTGGGACAAAGCGGCGGTAGTAGCCGGTGATCCCTAAAAAGGCCCGGACTTGCTTCTTATTCTGGGGCTGGGGCCATTTTTGAATAGCCTCCACCTTGTCAATTTGTGGCTTAACTAGCCCTCGTCCAATGACGTATCCCAAGTATTTGGCCTCTTCCGAGCCTATGGCACATTTCTTAGGGTTTGCCGTGAGACCTGCCTCCTTCAGCGAATCGACTACGGCCTGTACTCGTACCAAGTGCGTCTGCCAGTCAGGACTATGGATCACCACATCGTCTAGATACGCTGCGGCATACCGTCGGTGTGCCTTCAATAGCCTATCCATTAACCTTTGGAATGAAGCAGGGGCCCCGTGTAAGCCAAAGGGCATTCGCGTATATTGGAACGACCCATCCGGGGTGGAAAAGGCGGTCTTTTCTCTGGCCCGGTTTGTCAGGGGTATCTGCCAGTACCCCTTCGTCAAATCCAGGGTAGTTATATATCGGGCCGTACCCAGTTGGTCGATAAGCTCATCCACCCGGGGCATGGGGTACGCATCAAATCTCGATACAGTGTTCAGTTTCCTAAAGTCATTGCAGAAACGGATACTCCCATCTGGTTTTGGCACCAGCACTATGGGGCTCGACCAGTCGCTATGGGACTCTTCAATTATACCCAAGGCTAACATTTTCCCAATTTCTGCCGAGACGGCCTCCCGCCTGGCTTCTGGGATCCTATAGGGTTTAACATTTATGAGAACCCCAGGTTCAACCACTATGTCATGGTGAACCACCGTGGTTAGTCCTGGTATCTCTGAAAAGAAATCGGTGTTTCCCCTCAAAAATTCCTTCACCTCATTGCGTTGAGCCACCGACAATGTGTCGGCGATAGGAACCTCAGGTGTGGGGCGAGCCATGGGGTTTGAAGTAGCTGGGGTGCTCAGCAGGGCCTCCCGGTCTTTCCACAGCTTCAGGAGATTTATATGGTAGATTTGTTCGGTTTTCCTTCTACCGGGTTGGAGGACTTTATAGTTTACTTCACTTTTTTTTTTCGACTATCTCATAAGGGCCTTGCCACTTTGCTAGGAATTTGCTCTCAGCCGTTGGGACCAACACCAAGACCTTATCCCCGGGGTTGAAACTACGCATTTTCGCCCCCCGATTATACACCCTCCTCTGGGCTTCCTGGGCTTGCTCCATATGTTCCCTCACCAGGGGCATAAAGGTGGCAATCCTGTCCTGCATCATGGACACATGTTCAATGACAGTCTTAAAAGGGGTGGTCTGACCCTCCCACGTCTCCTTGGCAATATCTAGGAGTCCTCTGGGATGCCTGCCATATACGAGTTCAAAGGGGGAGTAGCCCGTAGAGGCCTGGGGCACCTCTCGGATGGCAAACATGAGATACGGGAGTAAGAAGTCCAGTTCCTCCTCTCTGTCCACGACTTTTTTTAACATATTTTTTTAGGGTTTTATTGAACCTCTCCACTAGCCCGTCGGTTGGGGGTGGTATACAGATGTGCGTAGATGGGAGATTTTAAACAACCTACACAACTCCTTGGTCACCTTCGACATAAAAGGGGTACCCTGGTCCGTTAGTATCTCTTTCGGGATGCCTACCCGGCTAAACACTTGGACCAGTTCTTTGGCTATGGTTTTGGCCGAGGTGTTGCGTAGTGGGATCGCTTCCGGATATCGCGTGGCATAATCCATTATCACGAGGATATATTGGGACCCCGGGCAGACTTCACCACCGGACCACCAGGTCCATGCCAACCCTCTCAAAGGGAACCTCTATGATAGGCAACGGCACCAGTGGGCTACGAAAATGGGCACGGGCGCGGATTGTTGACACTCCGGGCAGGACTCACAATAATTCTTTATATCTGCATGCAGACCCGGCCAGAAGAACCTCCGGCATATTCTTTCTTTGGTCTTTTCTACCCCTAGGTGTCCCCCCAGTACGTGCCCATGAGCAAGATCTAGCACCAACTTGCGGTATGGTTGAGGCACCAGTAGCTGTTCCACCACATCCTCCCCTTGTCTCACGACCTGGTACAACAAGTCTTTCCTCTGTGCCATGTATGGAAAAGCTAGCCTCATATCTGGGTCAACGGGTTTATTGTCTATAACCTTTATATTCTCCCGGGCTCTGGCCAAGGTGGGGTCCTTCACCTGTTCGCTAAGAAAATCGTCCCTTCTGACTTCTAAATCAGGCGCGTCAACCGATCCGTTCACCCCCCCAGGGCCCGGTTCTTCTTCCTGCTCCCCAGCCATGACAGAGAAAGGAAAAGGTACACTATCCCCCTTTGGGACCCCCACAATGCCCTCTTCCGTATCCGGTTCAAACGGTTCGGGGTTAAGATTCGTGACAGGGTCCACACTATCTATTCGGAGGTTTTTTCTTCCCATAAACTCCAAAACCGTGGAAAGTTCCTCCCGACTAACACCTCATATGGCAGGGAAGGAACCACCCCCACAGACTGTGTCACAATCCCCCAGGACGTACCAATGTCTACCACGGCGGTCTGGTAGTCGCGGGTATCCCCATGGACACAGACCACACCTATGGTACTCAGGTGATACTTGATGGGGTCAACAAACTCGGGTCGGACTAAGGTCACTACGCTCCCCGAATCTAACAGGGCGGTAACTGCCTTCCCATCTACGGACATCTTACACATCTGTCTCTCAATATGCTCCTTGTGTGCAGCAGTGCATGTGAATTGAGCGAAGAAGGATAAGCGTTTCGGCCTCCCGGCATTATCACATTGCATTGGTTCATCCATAACCGGACAGTGAGCAGCAATGTGTCCCATTTCATGACAGCGAAAACACCTTACGGTGTCGAGTCCCGAGGGTGTCCTCAAGAACTTTCCTGACCGATTCGGCCCGATCTTCAGACCCAAGCCTGGGGTTTCTTCCTCCCGACTAAAGGTCTTCTTCGACTCTCCCATGTCCTTAGGGCCGCCGACGAACTTGCCAAGTTTTTTAGGCATACCGCCTTGTGGTGCCGTGGAATGTTCCAGGGCTGAGTTACTTTGTAAATGTGGCCGTGGTGTACCGCTCCACCATATCTACAAGCTGGGTGGCAGTTTTTGGGTTCCCGTAGCCGACCCATTTCCTCAGGGGCCTGGAAGCGCCCGCAAATAGTGGTCCATCACTACTCGTTCTACGATCTCCGGTGGGGTCAAGGTCTCTGGCTGTAACCACTTTCGGGTAAGGTGTACGAGGTCAAACATCTGTGACCTCGGGGCTTTTTCCGCTACATAGCGCCATTGGTGCACGCGCTGGGCGTGAACAGCCGTCGTTACTCTCAGTCTTGCTAGGATCTCCGCTTTCAGGGTGTCGTATTTCCGGGCCGCTTCTGGCTCCAGATCGAAGTAGGCCTTCTGAGGTTCCCCGGTTAGAAACGGTGCCAGTAAACCAGCCCACTCCTCCTTCGGCCAGCCTTCTCGTTCGGCGGTTCTTTCGAAAGTCGTGAGGTAGGCCTCCACGTCATCCGTCGTAGTCATCTTCTGCAGGAACTGGTTAGCACTCTTTACTTTGGGCACCACCGGCTCGGAGACCGCACAGTTTTGTCTTAGTTCTATGAGGCCCTTGGCCAACTCCTGGAGTACCTCCCGGTCTTCCCGCTGGTTTGCTCTGTCCGTTTGTTGGGCGGCTCGCTGAAGCTCCAGCATCTGGCGAAGGAGATCCCGGTCAGCCTGCATCTGTCGGTTGGTCTCCTGTTGGGCCGCTGTGGCCTGGACTAGGGCTTTCACTACGTCGTCCATATCATCACTTGTCATGTACTCCGGGCGTTGCCCGCATTCTCCACCATATGTGGGGTACAGCTCAAATGGGGGGTACCCTTCCCAGGATAAAGGTAGTCCCAATCGCAGGATTTCTTTATAATGTACAGCCCTCTGTACTTTTATACAAGAGCTGCATACAGGTCAAGAAACAAAACAAAACAAAACAAAAAACAATACCCTTGCCTGTCCGGCGCTAACTAAACATTTAAGGTTTTCCCTCACTACCGTTTCAGAAAACAAAGTGTATTCCAACCTTTCCTTTTGCAGCCTGATCTCTGGTTCAGCTTTGCTCCCTCAGTAGCTGGTCTGAGTCCCAGGGTGGAGACTGAATGAACCTCACTTCCTGCTTTTATTTCCCTCTAGCCTCACCCATCAATCAATTAAGCCTCCCAGGGAGAACTGCAAAACCCGGAGATTTGTGTGCCCCGAGCTGAACCCAAACTCCGGCCTGGAGTGCTAGTCCCAACAATATGACAAAACTCGAGGGGACACATACCGTCCCTCAAACACCACTCCTCTCCTCTCGTCACATTGGATTAACATGAATTATTCTGCCTCCCTAGCAAAACTGTGAGGCGTGGGTGCTTGAGACTAACGAAGTCTGTGTTGACCAGTACTCACACAATGAAAGTTCAGCAGACAGTGTCAACTCAGCAAAACAGACACGTAGAAAGATGTATCCAGTTGAAAACTTTAATGACCAGACTGACAATCTTTGTAATAGTGTACAGCAATGCAGGTGAAAAGACATTAGTTCTGTCCAGCATTGAGCAAAGATGGCTGCTAGGTGACCAGTAAGTACCTCAGAACTAGACTGAACCAAAAGGGGGTGGAGGTAGCTGGATACAGCAAGGCTAAGGGAACCCAGCAGGATCAAAATAGCTATGAAATAATAGCTGCAAGCAGCAAAAAGCAGATTCAACATATGACATTAAAATATGCAAATAAACCCTGAGTCATGGGACATGACATGAATTCTTCACTAGACTAAAAAAATGGACAAATGTGAACCCAGTTAATTGCTTAATTGACTTAAGCAATTAGTGAATAATATTTATGGGTGAGTAAAGTACCAAGTAGACATGTGCACAGCACAAAATTTCGTTTTGAACTAATGGATTAATCCTAAAATGCAATTTATTTAGTTACTAAAGAAATTCGTTTTCAGTTCTTTAGTATGAAAACTAATTTCATTCATCTGAAAACCAATGGATACAATTACTATTGTAGTGGCTCCTCAGAGGGCTGAGATCGCTGCTTGTTACAGTATCTCTCACTCTCAGCACAATGTGGGCCATATTACATAGTTGGTGCTAACTTAACCAGAGCTGTTGTAAACTTCCCAGAGCCATTATAGCCTATGGAGGTTTTCAGTTTACAACAGCTCTGGTTAAGTTAGCACCAACATTGTAAAACTGCCCTGTGTCAGGCAAAGCTGTTACAGTAACTGACTGCTGCTCATCACAGCGCTCAGAGTTTCGGTAAAACTAGTAAATAATATTTTTATATACAAGAGGTTAGAACAATATTATTTCCTTGTTTTACTGAAACTCTGAGCACTGTTGCAGTCAGTTACTGTAACAGCTGAGCCTGATACATTGTACTGAGAGATAATGTAACAAGCAGCCGATCTCAGCGCTCACAGCCACTGGATTTAAAGGGCTGAAAAAAAAGGATCCTCTCTGTATAATGTTTAGAACATCCTCCTGCATTAATTAATACCCCTCTCTGTACAATGTATACAACATCCACCTGCATTAATTAATACCCCTCTCTGTATAATATATAGAACATCCTCCTGAATTAATTAATGCCCCACTCTGTATAGAACATCCTCCTCAATTTATACCTTTCTCTGTATAATGTATATAACATCCTCCTGCATTAATTAATGCCCCTCTCTGTATAGAACATCCTACTGCATTGGCATGTGGAGGGTGCAGAACTTCGGATGTTGCGCTCTTCATTGCTGGTCTCCTTCACTCATGTAATATCACAAAAAGGACTGAAACTAAAATGTAGTGCATTTTATTTTAGTTTCTTTCGTTTTTTGTACTGAGCAGTTTCGTTTCTCTTGAGTCATACTAAAACTAAATTATCCCAAAATTCTGACTAAATCGTTTTAGTACTAAAACAAATGCACATGTCTAGTACCAAGGTGGAAATTTATGGCAGGCTCCTTCCTGGGGTCAAGTCAAGCAAGAAGGCAGTACATGAAAGTTTGTTTCCACTGACCACACACTATAAAGCTTTTATTTAGCGATTTAATGTGTTTTCTTGCTAAACCACTATAAATATGATTTATTATTTATTTTCACTAAACCCAGCCTAATATTCCCTTAAGATTTCCATGGGCTTATAGATTCTACGTCCGCACAATAATTCAAAGGGTGAGAACCCTGTGGATTCTTGGGGTACAGTTCTGTGAGTGAATAGGAGGTAAGGAAGGAACCGTTCCCACTCTGCGTGCTAGCCCGTACTGTATGTGCGATAGATATCGATCTCAAAATTTATATATCAAATCTGAGTGTGTGGTAGGTTAAATACAAGAGGACAATCATCCGTTGCGGAGGAAGTAATCCTGGTGAGTTACCACAATTTTTTTCAGGGCTTGTCCGATGGCTTCTTTTCAGTGTCTCTGCATCTGGGCCCAATTTCAAGCATCGGTCATAGTCACAGTTGTAATATCTTAATATTGTGATTATTGTACAATATTTTTGAAGAAGCATGCTCTTTAACAATCCTATTTATGGTAGAAAATATGCTGGAAACAGGTTACAGACACAATTCTTTTATATACCGTATGCACTAACATTTGCCTGTTCTGATGAATGGGAATTGCTACCGAACGCTGAACTATATGACCCATTAACCCCAGTTGGGGCAGAGGTGTATGGAATACTCGCAGCTCCCTTTAATGACAATGGGACTATAAGGGCTGTCATAGTCACTTACTGGTTTGGTGTGAGGAAGATAAATACCATTATTTATGTGCTCTTACATGCTACGTTGGAATGCTGCATTACCTGAATTCAGCAGCAACCCAAGCAAGAACCGTTCTTGTTTTAGGTTCAGTACAGCTTCCTTTTCTGTGTAAGAATATATATATTTAGTTATTTTTTGCATTAAAAGTATTATATAACCCCTTGTAGTATTAACAGTACATACCACTCAAGGTTCTTGCACAGAGTAAAGAAGCACATTCTATGTATATGTAATGTTTACATACAGGTAAATGTATTTTTTTGCAGATCTTTGTTTCCATTCGTATATATGGTAGCATATCTTGTCTCTGTGTTAGAAGGTGTGTTGCATGCTGTAATAATTGGTTAATAAAAGAACTCTTGGATCATCTGTTTTCAACTTTTACATGGTTTTGAAATATCCACTGTTAAGAGATTCAGTAATAAATATACATAAATGAGAAAAGCGCAAGAACATTAAAATATAAAGCTGGAAATAATCTAATCTCTACTCTATTAGACTAATGGCCTCCGTTATTGATTGTACAATGATACCATTACGAATATTTACAGAGTAATGTCATTCTAAATTATCCTCCCAAGCCTATACTGCCAAATTATAGCACTGCATGTCTATAACTCTGGTTAATATTGAACAGTAGATTTTAATAAAACTTTTAAAATGTATTTGTATTCTTCTTGTATAACAAAGGTTAGGCGATGTTATTAAATGTCTTCACCTAGGTGTTGCAAAGATGTTTGGTTGCAAAGTAAATACAGTGCTAGTGACCCCTTCACGATTAAGGGTAATATTGAATTCCAAGTTGCTGATTACTCTTGCTTCATGGACGAAAAACTGGAAAAATGAACGGGACCCAAAACCTGTTCAAAGGTTGCCAAAACCACTTTGTCTTTATTCCTGCAATTCTTCTATTTTACAGATTCATTGTTGGGAGATTTATTGCTTTGCAGCTCTGTTACACCCACCCTGCACACCCTGAATATATTCGACTTCTCAAAGAGAAGACATTAGAAAAGAATGCTGCCACCTGCTAATGTCTGGATTAGGCCGGGGCTTAGTTGGCTTTTGCAAGAATACACCCTGGACAGGTCCTATTATATCATACCGTAATGTTCTTCATGCTCTTATAAAACAAACTCACTTACTTAATACGCGTATCCTCTTTCAGCTTTCTACAGTCAACGTTTAGATAGGATCCTTACACAAGTACCTACAGTGTTGGGTGGTTAGTTCTACATTTGGATAACTGTTTTCTAATTACCTGCTTCGTTTTATTTTAATACCTCATACTGTTCAAGGTCTACACACATACATAATAAACTCTTCTGAGATTGTCTATGGTGCTACTTGGTTACAGGCAGGTCAGAGGCAAGTACATCATGGCTACTTAACTGAACATGCTACTAAAAAAAATGCCCGTCCCACTTTTTAACAATTAAGCAGAATCTGCTGATAACATCTACCCAGTTATTTTAACCCCTTAAGGACGGATGGGTGTCACCCATTACGGGTTGGGTTAACGCAGCAAGCTTCTGATTTTGGCCCGCCCCGCAGCTAACACTCGTCATTGGCTGCAGGGGGACGGCCTGAGTTCTTTGCAGCCAAGAGCGCGGGGCACGTGGCAAGCTGTGGGAAGGGGCCAGGGTGGCCCACTGAGGACAGCGGGGCATACATGTATGCCCTGGATCTTCAAAGCCCTCAAGCCGCGAAGACGGCATGGCACCTCCCGCAATGGCAAGAGGTTAAAAAATGTGGAAGTCCCTGCAGGTTCTTATGCAATTTTCATAGTGTACGTAAATTGCGTAGAGTAGGTTACACAAATTACCTATCTTGCAGAACCTCCTTTCTTGTGCAAGTTACGCAGCATCTGTGCAGAACAATAGATTTGAGCTGTGCATGTCTCCTCATCTGCCGTCTCCCAGAACGTTCCCTACAGGGTTGGTCATGGGCAGGAGGGTTATTCAAAATCCCATAAGCCGAATGACTGCTGTGTGGGCGGGGAGAAACACCTCCACTTAACACAGCGCTAGCTGCAAAATGAAAAAAGTAGTCGGGCTGCAGAGGATATGTAGACTGTCCCTTTAAGTATTATAATATTGATAGTAAAGTGCAAAATCAATGTTCTAGACCCAAAAGTATCATCCCATGCAGGGCCGGCCCGTCCATGGAGCAAGGTGGAGCAGCCGCTCCAGGCAGCCCTTTGTCAGGGGCAGCATTTTGCCACCCTGGCAAAGGCCATGGCATGGTGAGCGCTCGGCCTGAACAAGGCACAGCCCTCCAGCAGGCTGGTGTTTCATGGAGAAAGCCAGCAGCGCCCGTCCCTCTAGCAGGCTGTGCCCACCCCTTTCAGCAGGCCTCGCCCACCCCTTTTTAGGGAGAGACTGGCCGCTTCATCTGCTCAATGAGTGATACACCGGAACTTAGATTAGAGATATGGGGTGCTCCAGACCTGTCTGACCCCCTGGATAATATTGGTGCCCGCCCGTCCGTGTGTATCCAGGAGGCTCTGTTTAATGTGTTGGTTGTTTCCGGGAGAACAGGTTTTGAGCTAGACCTGTTTCCGGGGAAGGGACTTGACGTCTGGTCCCTGCAGGGAATGCGGTGCTGGCCAGGATCCGGGATGCTGCAGGCTCAGGGCTCCATAGCTAAGTCTGTGGATGGAGATGAGCTGGGGAGTGATGACGGGTTCCAGGGAGAGAGGCCCTGTCGCACCTACTACTGCCTTTACCTGTACCAGGCAGGGAGGTCAGACTTGTGTATAACACTCACACTGTCTGGGGGGAGGGGTCATTTACTAGACTGAGACACCTGACCCCTGTATTACACACAGCTATCAATTTCCAGACTAACAGGTCAAATCTCCATATAATAAAAGGAATACAAACTTAGTCGTAAGGGAGCGCAAAGATGAAACTTGATAAGATTTCGTTCGCAAATGATGTCACAATTGCTAGGTGGTCAATATATAGTCACTATAAAAAAAAAATTACAAATTGCGCAGTATTGTAATACACATAGATCAATATGTACTCGGAAAATGGAAGAGGATCACTCACAAACAAAGAGCCTATATGCTCTTGGTATACGCCTTTAAGCCTCTATGGGGGGCTTCTCCCATCAGTCAGAATGTAGCTTGTCACAATCAGATGGTTGGCACTTTGGACCTCGGTTAAAGGACAAAAGAGCAACACATGGCACAATACCATTAAGAGACAGATGGCAATATATAATGTAAACCAATCTACTCACGAATTTATGAGCCTCCCAATAAGTGGCTCAGTATTTGGGCTTTGGACCTCTTTAGGATGGTCCCACCTCTTGCACAGACTTCCCACTGAATGGATGTAGTCAATGATCCAGGGAATTGGTAAAAAAAGGGGTTTTATTACAGAATAAAAATAAATAAAATAGTACAGGCTTCCAATCCCGAAACGCGTTTCACTTGCTCGAACTGCAAGCTTCATCAGTCGGATGACTGATCTCCATTTAACACTCACTGTGCATTTTGTTATTTTGCAGCCTGTCACAGCCTCTCGCAGACAGTGGGTTTTATTGCTGTGGAGCTCTGTTACGCTCATACACACACTGCACATTAAATTTTATTGCTGTGGAGCTTTGTAATAAGTTCATACATGTTGCATGTTTTTTTTTGGGGGGGGCAGCAATTTGTCCATCGCTCCAGGCAGCACAGTGGCTTGGGCCGGCCCTGATCCCATGAATGGTAGTCTAGAATCTAAAGAGCAGTCTGTGCTGTTTGTAAAATAAATAGTTTGCAGTTTTAGCTGTATTTTTTTAAAGGGATTCTTTCAGAACATGTGATAAATTTCAGGCACGGGCTGTATCTGATGGCAGAAAGTCAGATGTCTTTTTCTAATAGGTTATCTGAAGCCTGCTTTAGGAGAAGCTAGATATAAAACGTAGATACAAAGGGACCACAGACCATTCACACTTTGCCTTGATGTCTAATTATAGTTACATGATGGCTATTTGGGAAAAGTAAGAAACGGAGGTCACATCATCCATCAACCTGCAAACATTAATCATATACACGCACACGCTTTATTGACAGACTGAAAATCTGTATTTACCACATTCACTTGTATACTCATAATGCATACAGCGGCAGGATGTTTGCTGCTAAAGGAGAATGATGAGCTCTCGTGCAGTAGCTTATGTTTTCAGTACCAGTTAAGTGGAATTACGTGCATTAATCCATCACACGTTTGGCAGACTGTGCTAGGCATCTGCATTTTTTTTTGTTTTCATTTTTGTTATTTTAATTAAGATTCTAAAAATAATTTGAGGCTGCTGGACTATCTATATATGTCCATATATGTCTGGTTTTAAAGAGGTTTGCTGTTCTCTTTGCTGCACTATGTTACACCCTCCAACTCCTCAAAATTACGTTCATTTGATTTTATATTTTCGTTATCTTGAGTCATAATTTAGGATATTTATTATTTTTATTGGACCACTGTTTTATTTCACATTCTTTATTTTAGTAAGTTTTTCTGGACGTTCGCTTTCTGTTTCAAAACTGTTAAGTCATATATTCGAGTTATTCTAAGCAGTGCATTGCAAAATTCTAAATGTACATTGCTAAGCTACAACACGCGCCTTGCATTTTTATTCTATCTGTCCCTGTTGGATATGCAAAATCTTATTTTAATACCCTATCTTTCTTTAATCGTATTGTCCATATTCCTACCTTATTTTTGCTTCACAAACACAAAACCTCAATTCACTGTGCAATTCTCATTTTCTACTCCGTGTCTTTATTAACCACTATCCAGTAATGCCATTCTCTAATTCCCTTCTGTCAATCATTGTACTCCTTCCCTCATACCTAGATTTCCTTCACCTCTGTAGTAAATAATATTAAAAATGTAATTTAATCTTTTTTTTCCATAGGAGCTGTTGATCCTTCTTTCATGTCTAGCTACCTTAATCTGTGCATGCATGCATACCCCCATTTTGACATCTTATCCATTACACATATGATTATTCCTCTTCTCTCTTCACTCCTATAGTGATTTCCCATAACAATGACATTAAAAACAAAGTCCTATTAATACAACTGAATATTTTATAGAAGATAGTAAATACTTAGCTGGAATTGTCCCCTTGGGTTGCAGAGGACATTCCGTATCTATAATTGAACCTGGCTCAGTTTAAACATTGCGCAACCCCATTTTTTTCTGCAGGTTCTACAATTTTTTTTATGCCACTAAAAAGCTCTAGCTACCAAGGGAATTGGAATGTAGCAAATAAAGAATATATTTATAGAAATTACACAACCACATCACCACAAGGCAATTAGCAGTATAAGCAACTCTGCCTGCAAAAACACAATTTGTTTCAGGTTTCTAGTCCTGGAAAAGTGGCAAACTATTTGAAAACTGCTCACTGTCAGCATTCCTGTTACAGGAAGAGAAGCCCAGGTGGATGTAGCTAATAGTGCCAAATACTAAGTTCACCCAGGGTGATCCAATACTTGAGGTCTTGATATAGGCTGGGGCGGGCAGCTGAGTAGCGAAGTCAAGGTCACAAAATCCGGGTAAGACACACACTACGCTCTCTTGTGTTGACTCTTATCTGTCTAGCAGGTCCTTCTCTGTGTCATTTGCTGGTAACTCCTCCTCCACAACGCCTTTATCAGTTGGTGTACCTCAAACTCTGTCCTAGGTTCTCTGCTCTTCTCTACCTACACCTACTCCCTGGGGGAAATCATTAACCGCTTTGGCTTTAATTACCACCTCTATGCTGATGATACTCCGATCTACCTCTCCACCCCTAATCGCTCTTCTCCGGTCCTCTCCAAAGTCAACGACTGTTTATCCTGCATCTACTCCTGGATGGTCTTTCACCACCTAAAGATTAACATGTCAAAGACTGAGCTCCTACTAATTCTTCCCTCTAATGCCACCCCACCCCATGTATTCTCTATTATGGTCAATGGTATCACTATCTCTCCATCAGACCAGGTTCGCTGTCTCAGAGTTACACTTGACTCTACTCTTTCCTTCATCCCCCACATCCAGTCTCTTTCCTCCTCCTGCTGCTACCAATTACGTAATATTTCAAGAATTTGGCCATTTCTTACTGCTGTCACCACAAAGCAACTCATTCATGCCCTGCCCTTGTAATCTCATGACTTGACTATTGTACTAATCTTCTAGCCGGCCTCCATCTCTCCCGACCCCACCCCAATACAATCCATTCTGAGTGCCTCTGCCAGGCTCATCCACCTCACCCGCCGCTCTGTCTCTGCCGCTCTGTCTCTGCCGCTCCTCTCTGCGAATCCCTTCACTGGCTTCCCATACACTGTAGAATTCAATTTATAATCCTTTCCCCGACCTACAAAGCCCTCACAAACTCAATTCCCCACTACCTGTCCTCACTTATTACCAAATACACTCCAGCCTGCTCCCTAAGATCAAACCGTGACCTGCGCCTAGCTTCTCCCCTCATCACCTCTTCCAATGATAGACTGCAGGATTTCTCACGCACAGTCCCCATCCTCTGGAATGCTCTCATTTGTACTGTCAGACTCTCCACTAAAGACATTCTTATTCAGGCAAGCTTACCACTCAACTCACTAATACACCTCAATGCCCCAATCAGTCCCTCATTCTCACCTTGCAGTCCTCTCCTCCTGTTTCCACACCCAACCCATCTAGATTGTAAATTCTCACAGGAATAGGGCTCTCGTTTCCTCCTGTACTGGTTTGTCAAATGTTGTTCAATGTATTGTAACCCTGTCTATATTGTGCCCCTTGTTCAGCGCTGCAGAATATGCTGGTGCTATATAAATAAAGAAGAATAATAATAAAGAGGCAATCTATAAATATAGGAGAGAAGGAACTAGGGAACTGCTTCAATTCTGGAGCAAGGACTGAGTGAGCTGACTGGGTTTTTATACGTAGGTCGGCCGCCATAGTGGCAGAGCCTAGTTCTCAGCCTGATTGTTGATTGAGGTCTGAAACCTCGAACTCTGGCAGAGTCTGGCGACCGAGGTTTAGGGGGCTGGCACCTGACCTCCCTTAGAACCCATACAATGAAGAGGGGGTGAACCAGGGAGCGCTGAGCAAACAGGATCGCTAGGTGATCGGCCTGGCAGCATCCCTGCACATCGGGCAGGGAGTCGCCTAAGCCTGGCACCTATAGGTCAGTGTTCCTGACAAGCTCAAGGTCTAGAGCTGCGCCAAGAAAGCACAGCACTTTAATGAAAAGTAAATAAATGGCTCTCAAGGGCTAAAACTAAAGGGAGAGTTGCAAGGAAGGGTCAGCTGGGATTAATATTTATCCCAATAATTTTCTACCAGCCTAACCATATACTGTACCTTTACTATCAATTGTATCTTCCTGAATAATTCTGAAAATTATAAAAATTATTCCTTTATTTTGTACTTTAATTGGTTTAGAAATTGTTATGAAATTCAACCTAATAACTGTTTTAAAACTAACAATGGCAATAACCTTTTTGTCTGTTGATTGCATAACACAGGTAATTGCTATTCCTTCTTACTATAGGTAACGAGTTGCTTTGTTTTGGGAGGGTGCTTTTGGGAAGGATTTTGAAAAGATGCTATTATAAATCCTAATGGAAGAGCAAACAGCTCCTGTCTTAGGAGAGAATTATAGCTTATACAGAAAAATAATACATGAATGAACCACTGTAACCACGGAAACTGTCTGTGCGCCGCACTCATCAACATATTGCTGTTTGTTTTAATGAATGTCCTATAATCAAGAAGTCATAGCCGTGCTTAAAATATACATTGAAACAGGAAGGAGTTTTTACAGTGTTGTAAGTGCTTTACCTACACTCATTTATGTATTAAAACCTCAATAGATAAAATAAGGTGATTTTTAAAAAAAAAAATATTATTATTTATTATATATTATTATTATTATATTATTATTTATTTTTATTTATTTTTAGCCATGCACTTCAACAAGCACAGACATTTTCCATTTTACATGCACAAAAACATGTTTACATGAAGTTTATTAGATTACAACAAATGGCTAAATTACCTTCGGCGCACAATCACCTTATGCTGCTTGGGATGTGGTGCTTATGTGTTTATAAGCAGACATTATCTTTGTTTTAATACCCTCATTACCATCACTGTGTACATCAGTTTTGTTTTACATTGCATTGTAAATATAGTTCAGTCTGCAATGTTTAAACTCCTCTGCAGTTCTGGCCATCAACTAGTTGACTACATTCAGATTAGGGATGAGCTGTTAGGTTCGATCAGTTCGGAGTTCGTTTCGAACTTTGGCCGTTCGCAAGTTCACGAACGCTGAACTTTTTGGCGTGTTCGGTTCGAGTTCGGAAAAAAATATTTTTGAAAAAAGTATAAAAAATGCTTTAAAAATACTAAAAAATCTAGAACTAAAGAGACTCTTTACTGCAGAATATTATAAGCAATGGTTTATTAGATATTGAATTAAAAACTAATGTGTACGTGCAAAGATTCTCACCTCTAAATGACCTGTGTTCTCAAACGGTAAACAACAGGTGTTTTTAGTCTGGTCTAATGAATTTGATACATTGTATGTATGTAGACTATACTGAGGGTGTGGTGTCTGCTTCTGAGAAGTGTTAATTTCTCTACTAAATCTTCCTCTAATATGCTGCATTTCACTGCTGTGTGCTCAGCTAATTTTTACCGCTTTCGCTCATCATGTTTAAACGCGATTTGAAGCCACATTTTATTAAATATCATATTAGATATCGTTCTTTCCGGCAGACTCCGCAGATTCATAATATATCATTTTTATATGTATACGTCATGTCCTGGCTGTATATTATGACAAAAAATGCAATAAAAATCGAATTTTTAATAATCTGCAGTGTGTAAAGGTTTTTTTCACATTTTAGCACATGAGCGTTTGCGGTTATGTTTTCTATGGGGTGCGCTTGTACAAAAATTAGAAATGTGGACTTGTTACATTTTGTGGGGGGAATTACGTGATTTATAGCAAACGCACCCCATAGAAAAAAAACATTAGTGCAGCATCATTGTTCACATTATAATTGAAATGTGAACAATATTGCTGCATTAATAAAAATAACACACAAAAAAAATACATTTTTTTTTATTTTTTTACTTTATACCTGGTCATATTGGGCATCATTCGAAAGGCCATGCTCAGGCCTTTCGATTGACACCCTCCATGACCCCATAGCTGCCTGGAGATATCGGGGTTCAAATGAACCCCCTATCCCACCAGGGGATTCCGGGCAGCTAGGGGTTCCCCGGCTATCTGACGTCATCACGGTATGCGTGAGGACGTCAGGCAGTGAGGGGGGACCCGGGGGTGAAGCCGCCATCCAAGATGGCGGCCCCCACCGGAGCTGGGTCGCAGCACCGAAGTGCGACCCGGTGCCTAAGGGGTTAAAGCCAGGCACTGCTTAAAAGGGGAGACTCTCTCCTTTTAAGCGGTGCCTGGCTTTTTTTGTGGGACCTTCCGATCGGGAGGGAGAGGGATCCGAACAGATCCCCCCCTCCCTTCCAAGCGATCTCCCGGCATTGCTGTAATTTATACTGTGTATGACTGATTTCAATACCCAATGCTGTTTGTGGAAACAAAATATGATCAGAACATTTATTAGAACTATGGAATGTGTAGTTTTGCATAGAAATTGTTATTCCGAGAGGACTAATAGTTTCAAATAATGTAAATTTTAAATTTTAAATGTGATCAGGCACCTAAGGGGTTAAAGAGAGGTACCGCTGAAAAGGGCAGACTCTGCCCTCTCCAGCGGTACCTTTTATTTATTTTTTTGTAGCTTCAGCTGTTTTGGAGGGAGAGGCGCCCAAACGACCCACCCCTCCCCTTTCAGGTTTCCCCTGCAGGCACAGGGTGACACCTGAAAGTGACCTCATCGTGATGGCTGGGATCTATAAAAACACCGGGCAGACTTCAGAGAAGTCATTCCAGCTTTGGAGCATGGACAGAGAGATGAGCATAGGGAGGGACCGGGGATAAAGGACCATGATGTACATAGTATTGTCAGACCTTTTCAGATATGAAATTTCTATATTTCGCAGCAATTGCTTCACACAGACAATTCGTCTACGTGGTTAATATATAACAAGAATATGCGTTCTAAAGACAATAGATAAACTCGTTATTGTTACGCATACAAGAAAAGACATTTTCCATTGATCAAAGACGGTCTAATGGACTCTGGTTGTAAAAAAAAAATAAACAAGCAGATGTTAGATCAAATGGTTTAAAAGTAAGGGAACACAATGACAACTGATCTTACCCTAGGATAGGTATCTCAGTATTGTGTTTATTTTGTCAGATCGAAACTCTGAAAGCCACGTAAACATTGAACAATGGGTTGCCCAATAAAGAAAAAAAACCCAGAGAAGGTTAAATGGCTTGGATAAACCAGCTTGTAAGGCTATGCTATTCGGCGATATGATCTAACACTATATGGTATTTGAATATTTAATACAAATGTCTGGTGTACTAACATGTTATGTGGTCAGTTAGAATAGATAACCTTGGCATCTTATAAAAAAACAGAGGCCCCACCACATTCAGTTGATTATTCATGAAACAGATTAAGTCTGGTAATTGTGAATGTTAAAGACGATATCACGAATGAATGAATTAATGTATGTCTGCAGGATCCTCTCATAAAGGGGGTATGAAATGCACACACGCCGTGGCGAAGTATGCCGGCGATGCCACAATAGAAATAAATTTTGATTTTGTTAATAAAATCTATAGAGTCCCGGGATATAGGAATAAAACGACCCCAAACCAGTAAAAGATTGGCCAAACACATAAATTAATTCCTGCAGAAGGTTGATGATTGATCTCAGAGCGCCATCTGCTGGCCAGGTAATATAACACCTGGACAGACCCCTGGAGTTTATGAATATATATATCCTCCAATCAAATGAGGCCACATAGTGATGGGCTAGATCTAAAACTGGGCGGAAGACCACTATATAGAGGGGACAATCCAGAGCAGAAGGATCAACACACTGAGAAAAGCTTGGGGAGAGACCTGAGGGACGCTTGGAGGGGAGAAAGGGCAAATATCATCAGCCCCCTTTAAGACGTGGCCACACCCTAATCTTCCACCACTCTATCTTCACTAACCGGATGGTAAAGTATACCTGAATAACTTGATATCTATTTTCTAATTGCATAGTCCTTACTTTAGATGTCCATCACAAACTAAAGGAATATAAATGAATTATTTTGCTGTTTAAGCCTACTCAGTAGACTAGTAATCAACCATTCCAATCCCCTGCAGAGGATTGCTAAGGAAGAAACTATTCCCGGCTAAATACTTGAGCCATAATTTTGTGAAATTATTTATATTCCAAGAATACTGGTTGTGGACATCTAAAGATCAATTGTATACCTATAGTGAGATACGCTGGGACCGTGAAATAGCTTTTATATGTCAAGTGCCGTCAGCCCCATTCGTAAAACTAGCATAACTCCTTCCATATCCATCTTGCAGCCCTTTCGATTGAATGCATGTCAATAAGAAGCTTTGGGTTAACGTATATTGAATGAAGTGCTGTGATTGATCTGTGGAAGAGATAGTCTACCTATCGAGTGTGTTATGTATCTCCCTGAAGGAAGTTGCATTTAGTGAATAGGCCCCCACAATAATAAATTGTGCTGCAGGTGATGCCCAGTAACTGAGTGTTTATTTTAGCCAGGTGGAGGATTGGTTTATAAGGGGAAAGGTTTAAGTGAATAGAATAGAGTTTGGTGTTTAAGAACTGAGGCGTGTATATCTGTGGTGCGGTCTATAAACCTAAAATATTTGTCCATTAGATTATTGCGTGTCGCAGTATCGCTACTAATCATGATCTATAATCACTTGTAAATTGTATCTTGCTAATCCGTTGATAACATATGATAGTATGAAACTTGACGTGTGAATAAATTTTGGTTTGAATTGTTTTACCGTTACGCAGTCTCATATCATCTTTATTGATTTTATTGTGTTTAAAAATATCTAGATAGCATCAAAAGAACTCGGGATAACGCGCCATATATTTGTTAAGACGTATATTCATTGATTGGTTATTATCTTATTTTCTTAAGGGTAAAATACCAATTTATACCACTGGTATTGGAGGCACTGTCAATAATATATATATATCTATATATATCTACAATAAGAAAAATATACGTCATAATTAATATATTCCTGACCTATTAAAGAAGTCAATAATCTCTAACATTATGTCCTTGAATCTTAAGGGCGTACTGTGTACGTCAGTGGTCCTTTTGGGGGTTAAAAGTTTTTATAGATTTTTTCCTTTGTTGACATATTGCTAAGATGAAAGGTTCTGAACTCTAGGTGATATCCCTTATCTTGCACAGTTTCAAATGGGGCCGGCATTATTGGCATGCATGCAGAAATGGCCTTTCTTTCAAGTACAGTAAATGTGATAATGATAAAAGTGGTCAGTGGTCTCCTGCTTATGGGGACTTTTTAGTGATCATAAGGAGATTATTTGCAATTCAGCTTCCAAAAATACCAAAAGAATATAAAAATAATATTTATATGTGGCATAATGCCAAGATATGGAAATGACAGTACCACCTTGTATCTGTGCTCTAAAGGGATTTTAAGTCTCTATAACACCTTGAATCTTATCCTTCTACAGTAGTGAATGGCACAAGAGCCCTCCCTGTATTCTGCCCTTGCCCTGGTTGTTGTAATGCAGCAGTAACGTTTGTTGACCTTTTTGTTACAGTCATTGCAGCTTCTTACAGTAATACAGGGTGAAAGGAGTGAGATCTCACAAAGCATTTCATTTCTTCACAAAGGACACATTAATCCTGCTTAAAAAAAGTTATGCAAACGTGGTGTTATGTTTTTGTTTATCATTGTATTACAATGTACAATTGAGTTTAAATGTTTTTGGTAGTGAAAGGGTGAATATATTTATTTTTAAGAGCTTACAGAATAAAAAGATGGTAGTGAGGACTCTGCACATATGAGTGCATATGTGCACAATACATTAGTAACCTGCAGTGTTTTTTGACATAAAGATGCATCGTTTCTCCCCATGATGAATACCCGAAGGATATTTTCTGTAGCTAGGCAATTTGACACTTTGGGAAATTTCATGAATACTAAAAATAATATAATGAGCCTCATCTTGAAATGACTTTGTAGAAAACCCTTCGATTAAACATCAATAATAATAATTCGCAACAGGGGCAGTATTTATTTCAGTAGTGTGATTTCATCCTGATTAGTCTACCTGAGCAAGATATAGACGTCAAAGCAGGTCTGGAAGACTTTTTTTGTAAAGATACAAAAATGTTGTATTTACACTGAACCAAGCTGTTACATGCCAAAAAGCTTTTGCACTATTTACACTGAACTAAGCAGGTTTGTGTCTTCATCTGCACGAAAGTCACTAGGGAGGGAACCTTTTCTTCCTTTTTAAACTGTACTGTCAATTCTTTGTTCCCCCCCCAAGGCCATATCAATATTGTTTCCAAATATGTTATCCTTAATGTGAATATCTGTATGAAAATCAATATCCTAGAGCCGGGGAATATACCCACAGGTGACCTGCTGTGGGACTGATGAGGAAAAAATCTTTGACATATTTAAACGCTTCTGTCCATTTAAGATTTTGTATCTATTACCATATAATATATATATATATATATGAGTGGACTGAATGATGCTGCTGGATCAACATCTTCATAAATATAAAAAGGACGGTCAAAAATGTAATACAGTTTCAAGTCCGATTTTATAAATGGCAGCTCCTTATGACAAAAATAAACATAAACAGGTATTCATACTTGAAATATATAAATTTGGAAACTTCTACAACCTGTTGCAAAGTTTAATTCTTAATGTTTTCGTAATACACATATGGGATTGTTGCTATTCTTATATACTGAGGAAAAGCAAATTCAAGAATACCGCTCAAACATTGTAAAATGCTGAAAATGCAATTGCCATGTTAGAGACGGAGTTGCATTTTATGTCCCTAGGTCCTGTCCGTTTGTCACAAGAGAAAATGGTTTCTGGGTCTTTTTCTTCTACATTGTAGATTTTATCATGTTGCTCGTCTAGTCAAGCTTAGGTGGTGTGACGGCTATACCACAGACACATCTAAATAAGCGCTGTATCTATTCAGTCTGTTCTGTCCTTTTTTGGTCCATGCCTAGTGTTTTTTTGGATGATATTTAGCAAAGAAGTATTTTTTTTGGATGAACCGCTGTTGTTTGCAGTTGTTTGATATCCAGGAGGGCAGAGTAATTTAACAAAAGATCAAAACGTTAAACCAGAAGTACAATTTTCCCAGCCTTCTTTGCTCATATTTACCAAGGGTTCCAACAATAGTGGAGGGCATTGTGTATATCCTTGCTAATCGTTCAAGTTATTCAGTCACTAGAATACAGTTAGGGCCATCACACCCATTACGCAAATTAGTCCGTTGCCTAGGGCGCCAATGAGGGGGTAGGCACCACGCTGCACTCCTACCAGAGCTATGGCAGATTCCCACTTGGTCTGTCCTTGTAGCGCTAGAGAGGTTACTTGGAGCGGCAGTCTGTAGGCATGAGCACCACCCACTTGTCAGCTCTGCATGCAGAAGATGAAGGTCCAAGCACTATAGCTTCAGGCAGAAGGTAAATCCAAAGGGTGGCTGTTCCACAAAGTGTGGAACACTCTCTCCGACCCCTTCGCAGAGGCAGCTGCTCCCACCCTCCACCTGCTACAATAATTCCCTTCCAGAGCATTCTATATTCCTGGTAAGCTGAAGAAGGACGAGACAGTTGTTCATATGAGGGCTGGGGGTACTGGTGTGTGTGTGTGTGTGTGTTTTGGTCTGTATATATCTGTATATGTCCTCATTGTTCTATGCTTTTTATGTGTATTGGATTTGTGTATCTGTCTTGCACCTGGCCTGAATACAGCTAGTTAAAAATGTTGTATTCGAGCATGCTGACTAGTTAGTGGCACTCGTTAAACTGCACAGGTTCAAAACATTTTCTACAGTCTATTAAGAAGCCATAGTATTATGCTTTCTTTTGAACACTGGGGATTTTATGTAAAATAATCCATTTAACAGGGCCATCAATCACATATATATTTTTGATCTTATGAAGTGCAACTCTTGACCTAATCATAGTTTTCTTTTTTCAACATATGCCATGACAGTGTGAATGCTGATAAAATAGCAGTATGTAGTATAGATTATAGGACTCAACTTCAAAAGACTTCCATTTCAAGAAAATTTAATGAGCTTTCCTTTTGAAAGTATGTGCCTACTTGCAGCGCCATTAACTATTTTTTTAACCAGTTATTACGGAGAGAAATTGCTCACCAACATTTTGAAGAGTTGCTTTTCTTCAAAAGGTCCAGTAGGCTTGTTAACTGATGGTTTGCATACTAAGATCAATGATTTCATATGAATTTAAATACAGAATTTAAAAAAATCCTATCTATTATTTAGGAAATCTGTAATGTTTACAAAGAGAATCTTGTAGACGTCTTTTTTGTACTGCAGAGAATAACCTTACTTGTTTAGGGTTTTTTGTACCACAGGAGAGGAGAGTCAGCTTTCTAAAATTCTGAAAAATGTGTGTGACCTTTAAGGGTTGCAGCTTTCTTTGATATTTGTTAGCCATAGTAACAGATATAATATATTTATAACCCTTACAGTATTTGGGTAATTTGTTATTGATACTGGATCACACCAGGTATCTCTCATCCAAATGCAATAAAAATAACAAAAAACATATACATACTGTATACCCTCTCTAACTATTACATGTTAATAGACTGTAATAATTGTTCTTTTATACAAAAAAAAGATAGCAAATCATTTGACATTGTAAGTAGGCCTAGACCGAATTGGGATTACTACACAATTAGAAGTCAGCAGCACTACTCAAAATTAATCCGACATTGACTTAGTGTGGTGGTTTAATGAATCCTTGTTAGAAACATGCAAAAAATAAATAGTACAAGCACAAGGAACAAACCACACCAAATGAACAGCACACTGTATCGCTAAACACCTCTAAAAAGTATACCATCTATCAGAAGTACAGAAAAATAAAATCATACAATACAGTCAATGGGTGAAGCGCTACTCCTGGAGTTGTTCTTGTATTCAGTTTCTTCAATGAATCTCATAAGAGAATGGAAAACATCACAGTGCAGATTTGCCAGATCAATAAAATAATAATAAAATGAAACTGGGCCCATTCACAAGGTCTAGAGCCCTAGACAGACTGGCTCATTTTAAAACACCGGTGGACCCGAAGAAGCGATCCCCTTTTTTGACTTCAATAATGGATGGGCTGGGCCTCAATCCAAAGACAGAATATGGTGCGGAAAATCCTATAAAATGGCTTGCATATAAAACCAGGGTAAACCCTACTCACATGATGTGGTGTCTTACTCCCAAGACACCAGATAAGAAACAGTTGGTAATTTAAGGGAGTACCGAACCCCCTATCCTCCTCAGTGGTCTTGCTGTAGTATCTCCATATGGCCCCAAAATAAACATGTACACATGTACACAAATGTATTCAAATAAGAAATAATAATTTCTACACACTCAAATATATAAGATATATATATATATATATATAACACGAAAGTTCTGCACTCACGGTTTACCACAAAGATTTAGCCTCACCCGGTGCTTCTGCGATGGCTTCAATTAATATCAATTTAGCAAGAACGCCAGCACTCCAGGGATTTTTCAAAGATAATTCCATTTATTAGTCCATAGACATCAACGTTTCAGTTCACCAAGAAGCCTTCATCAGGAAATATATAAGTGACCCCGCACTCCACATACAAGATACAAGATTATTCTCCTCCGGTGCAAAAATTCTGACTGCATCCAAACATCCTCCATGTAATATTTCAAACTAATTTATTTAATGTTGCATAATACGCATAGATCAACGTTTCAGTTCCCTGAGGAAAGTTCCTTTGGGAACTGAAACGTCGATCTATATGTATTATGCAACATTAAATAAATTAGTTTGAAATTTTACATACAGGGTTATTCAAAGAGCATCGAAAAGTCACCGCAGGTTCTCTTCAATTCGGTTCGATTTGGCGATCCAATTTCCGCGACACTGCGGTGTATTCAGCAAGCACCACAGTGTCCCCGAGTTGCAGTGAAAAGTTGCCGCAAACCCGCCGAAAACGCACCGCAAAACGAGGGCGAATGCATACCAAACCTGCAAAAACATCTGGATTAACCCGCCGAAAACGCCAGAAAAACCCGAGCAGGAGCCGATCACACGCAGCGCAGCCGCCGGAAAATGGCGACACTGCAGAGGAATGCTGTGAATAAATTAGAAAAACAGTTTGCTTGAATGTGTGAAAAGTGAAACGCTGTTTGCAAAGAAACTACTGAGTGAAAATGTCTGAAATTTACATATGAGGACCAATGAATGATAATAAAAAGGGCTGTTACAGAAAAAATAAGTAAAGTAAATTTTTTTTTTTTAAAAAAATCCCAAAAAAGGCTTAAAATATCCAAAAAATCTATAAATAAAAAGACTATTGCAGAATATTATAATCAACGGTTTATTAGATATTGGATTAAAACGGGAATATTTTTAACATTTGAAGCCTATGAGATTCGCCTGAATAAACCTGCCGAATTAAACCACCGAATGGCAGGGCATTTAGGGAACCTTTCACTTGCTGGTTTGTGTTCTTTGTATAGCTGAAGCATTGCTTTTCTATGGGGATTTCACTGCCCTCGAACAGACACCGAACAGGCACTGTATGTGCAGGCAATTCGCCAAGATTTGGCGAATTGCCTGCTCTCTGGATAGCCAAATGGCCAAGAAAGGTAACTGAACGCTGAATTTCAGCGTTCGGTTACCTTTCTCCATCCATTCGGATCTCTTTGGATAACCCTGACAGTCTCCGTGTGCATCTGAAACTTGGAGGATATATATATATATATATATAGTTGTAAGAAAAAGTATGTGAACCCTTTGGGATTACGTGGAGTTTTGCATGAATTGGTCATAAAATATGCTCCGATCTTCATCTAAGTCACAACAATTTGAAAAACACAGTCTGCTTAAAATAATACAACACAAACATTATATATTTTCATGTGTTTATTGAACATAACATGTAAACATTCACAGTGCAGGGTGGAAAAAGTATGTGAGCCCCTAGCCTAATGACTTCTCCAGGAGCTAATTGGAGCCAGGAGTGAGCCAACCTTGAGTCCAATCAGTGTGATATTATTGGATGTGTTGCTGAAAGCTGTCCTGCCCTTTAAAAACACACACCAGTTTTGGGTTTACTGGTTTCAAGAAGCACTGCCTGATGTGAACCTTGCCTCGCAGAAAAGATCTCTCAGTAGACCTACAATCAAGAATTGTTGACTTGCATGAAGCTGGAAAGGGTTACAAAAGTATCTCCAAAAGCCTTGATGTTCATGTGTCCACAGTAACACAGACTGTCTACAAATGGAGAAAGTTTAGTACTGTTGCTACTCTCCCTAGGCATGGTCGTCCTGTAAAGATGACTGCAAGAGCACAGCGCAGAATGCTTATTGAGGTAAAGCAGAATCCTAGAGTGTCAGCTAAAGACTTACAGAAATCTCTGGTACATGCTAACATTTTTTGTTGACACATCTACAATAAAGAAAACATTAAACAAGAATGGAGTACATGGGAGGACACCACGGAGGAAGCCATTGCTGTCCAAAAAGAATATTGCAGCATGTTTGAAGTTTGCAAAAGAGCACCTGGATGTTCCACAGCACTACTGGCAAAATATTCTGTGGACAGATGAAACCAAAATTGAGTTGTTTGGAAAAAACACACAACACTATGTGTGGAGAAAAAAAGGCACAGCACACCAACATCAAAATCTCATCCCCACTGTAAAATATGGTGGAGGGAGCATCATGGTTTGGGGCTGCTTTGCTGCCTCAGGGCCTGGACGGATTGTTGTCATTGATGGAAAAATGAATTCCAGAGTTTATCTAGACATTTTGCAGGAAAACGTAAGACCATCTGTCTGCCAACTGAAGCTCTGCAGAGGATGGGTGATGCAACAGGACAATGACCCAAAGTATACAAGTAATTCAACAAAAGAATGGCTTCAGCAAAACAAAATACGCCTTCCGGAGTGGCCCAGTCAGAGTCCTGACCTCAACCCGATTGAAATGCTGTGGCATGACCTTAAGAGAGCGATTCACACCAGACATCCCAAGAATATTGCTACACTGAAACAGTTTTGTGAAGAGGAGTGGTCCAAAATTACTCCAGATCGTTGTGCAGGTCTGATCTGCAACTACAGGAAACATTTGGTTGAGGTTATTGCTGCCAAAGGAGGGTCAACCAGTTAAGTCCAAAGGTTCACATACTTTTTCCACTGTGCACTGTGAATGTTTACATGTTCTGTTCACTAGAAACATGAAAACATATAATGTTTGTGCTGTATTCTTCTAAGCAGACTGTGTTTTTCAAATTGTTGTGACTTAGATGAAGATCAGAGCACATTTTATGATCAATTCATGCAAAACTCCACGTAATCCCAAAGGGTTCACATACTTTTTCTTGCCACTGTATATATTTATTTTCTCTAATAACATGGTCTGATCATGCGCCCCACATAATGGAGGAGGCTGCATGGACATGTAATAACACAAATTAATTTTTTTTATGTGACACGTAAGGAGATCCTTTATCCTATATTCCTTTCTAATAAAATTTTTTAAAGGATTGAACACTCAACTTTTTAATCTTAAAACTCCTACACAAAATGTTTACAAATGTCTCTTTTCACTAAATAGTTCCTAAGATTTCCTTGGTAGGAACATGTTCCTATATAGCCGGTAGAGTGGACTGCCAAAGAACTGCTCTCATTCTATCTTCGCCACACAGCATATTGGCCAGAAAGGACTGATGTTTTGTATGGAACAAAACTGGTAAGGGTACTGAGTGAGAAAAAGGGGAACATTGTGAGGTATGAGAGGTGGATGTAGCCTGACATGGGGTCTGGGGAGGTGGAAGTCCACTGACATGATATTTGGAAAGGTGGTAGAGGATTGAAATGTGGTATGGGGAGGTGGAAGAGGACTGAATGCAGATGTGGAAATTTGAAAAGCGACTGGGTCATGGGGTGGAAAAGGAATGACATGAGATAAGGAGGTTGAAGAGTGATATGTGTGAAGCGAATAAAAGTGGACTGACCTGGGGTTCTGATTGTTGTTGAAATTGACTAATAGGTATAAACATATAGACCAGTGTTTCCCAAACCTGTCCTCAGGAACCTCTAACAGGCCAGATTCTACAGATCACCTTGGCGAAATGCAGACTGATAATCCTGCAATCACTAAGTGGCAAATTATATCACCTGTGCTGTTCTTCAGATATCTGGCAAACCTGACCTGTCAAGTTTGGGAAACGCTGCTATAGACCATTCAATAGGGTAGAAGCCTGTGTCAATGGCGCCACCTAGAGGAGACAATTGAAAATGTTCCACAAAAAATAATTGTGTGCGGATGAAAAAATAATTAGTGAGAAATGAACAGTTCTTAAATTGAATCAGCTGCTGTCTCTTTCAATAGGTGGTATATCCAAACCCACCAGAAGAAAATTAGTAAAAATCGAGGGAAAGAACCGATCGAGTCAGTGCTTCCTTCAAAGAATGTCTTCTTTCTTTCTGTGTACCTTTAAAATAAACAGAAACGCTGCCATAGCATAGTAATCCTTCTACACGATAAGAAGAAGCATAAAGAAGTATCACTCACATTTTGGTGTGTCTCAATCAGACACTAGATGCTCCAGGCGACCGGCAGTATTTGATGGGAATGCCGGATTTCCCCCAGGATTTGCAGTCTTGTCGCTCCAGTGAATGCTGGACGCCAAATTTTGGTTTAAAAAGGCAAATTTATTAAAAATAAACAAAACAAAGTTATGAGTATAACACCTATACGCGTTTCGCGAGATACCTCGCTTCCTCCGTAGGTGTCACAGTATTGAGGAAGCGAGGTATCTCGCGAAATGCGTATAGGTGTTATACTCATAACTTTGTTTTATTTATTTTTAATAAACTAGGTGTAAAGCCTGCCCAGAGGGCAGTCTATTGATAAGTGTGGTGCGTTGTGCTTGGTTCTGTGCTCGGTGCCGTTTATTGTGCTGTGTTTGGCTCTGTGCTCGGCTCTGTGCCGTTTATTCTGTTGTGCTCGGCTCTGTGCCGTCTATTGTACTGTGCTCGGCTCTGTGGCGTTTTTATTGTGCTCGGCTCTGTGGCGTTTATTCTGTTTTGCTCGGCTCTGTGCTGGGCTCTGCACATCGGCTCTGTGCTCTGCTCCGTGCCGTATATTGTGCTCTGCTTTTATTGTGCTCTGCGCCGTTTATTGTGTTGGGCTTGGTTCTGTGCTCGGCGCCGTTTATTGTGCGGTGATTGGCTGTGCCTTATATTGTGCTGTGCTCTGTGCCGTATATTGTGCTGTGCTCTGTGCCGTATATTGTGCTCGGCTCTGTGCCGTATATTGTGCTTGGCTCTGTGCCGTATATTGTGCTTGGCTCTGTGCCATATATTGTGCTCGGCTCTGTGCCGTTTAATGTGCTTGGCTCTGTGCCGTTTATTTTGCTCGGCTCTGTGCCGTCTATTGTGCTGTGCTTGGCTCTGTGGCGTTTATTGTGCTTGGCTCTGTGGCGTTTATTGTGCTCGGCTCTGTGGCGTTTATTGTGCTCTGCTCTGTGCCTTTAATGGGTTGTGCTCTGCTCTGTGCCATCTATTGTGCTCTGCTTGGCGCTCTGCTCTGTGCTCTGCTCAGCGCTGGGCTCAGGTACTGGGCTCAGGCGCTGGGCTCTGCGCTCAGGCGCTGGGCTCTGCGCTCAGGCGCTGGGCTCAGGTGCTGGGCTCTGCGCTCAGGCGCTGGGCTCAGGCGCTAAGGAGCTGGGCTCAGGCGCTGGGCTCTGCGCTCAGGCGCTGGGCTCAGGCGCTGGGCTCTGCGCTCAGGCGCTGGGCTCGGCGCTCAGGGGCTCAGGCACTGGGCTCTGCGCTCAGGCGCTGGCTCTGCGCTCAGGGGCTCAGGCGCTGGGCTCTGCGCTCAGGGGCTCAGGCGCTGGGCTCTGCGCTCAGGGGCTCAGGCGCTGGGCTCTGCGCTCAGGGGCTCAGGCGCTGGGCTCTGCGCTCAGGGGCTCAGGTGCTGGGCTCTGCGCTCAGGGGCTCAGGCACTGGGCTCTGCGCTCAGGGGCTCAGGCGCTGGGCTCTGCACTCAGGGGCTCAGGCGCTGGGCTCTGGGCTCTGCGCTCAGGCGCTGGGCTCTGCGCTCAGGCGCTAAGGTGCTGGGCTCAGGCGCTAAGGCGCTGGGCTCGGTGCTGGGCTCTGCGCTGAGGCGCTGGGCTCGGTGCTGGGCTCTGCGCTCAGGCGCTGGGCTCGGCGCTCAGGCGCTGGGCTCAGGCACTCAGGCGCTGGGCTCGGTGCTGGGCTCTGGGCTGTTTTTGCGCCCTTCCAACATTGGTGGTCCTGCGGCGGGAGGCACGTGGCAACCTCCGTAACAGACTGTTGGGGTTTGGATGCGCGCGCAGCAGAGTGCGCGCGCGCCACCTGCCGCAGCACGCCCAAATCGTCCAACGGAGGTTGGATGCGCGCGCAGCAAACCTCCGTAGGACGCTTTGGGCGTGCTGCGGCGTGTGGCGCGCGCGCACCCGGCTGCGCGCGCATTCCAACCGCCACAGCACCCCGTGGGCTGCGCACATGCGCAGTCCGTATATATATATACACACACACACACACACACTGTAACCCCATGTGGATATATATACACACACATACACATATATGGTTGTTACAGTGTGTGTGTGTGTGTGTGTGTGTGTGTGTGTGTGTGTGTGTGTATGGCTGGCATCCAGGCTTGGGCGAGCCCCCGGCTTGGCTGGGGCCTAGAGGCCCAGCCGAGCCGTGGACTCGCCTGAGCCTGGAGGACGCCCGAGCAGGCAATTCGGCCGGCCTCCATGCTTAGGTGAGTCCCCAGCTCGGCTCGGCTGGGCCTCTAGGCCCAGGCCAAGCCGGGGGCTCGCCTAAGCTTGGATACCGGCCGAGCAAGCAGGGTGGGTGTGGAGAGCACATACTCACCTACATCGGCCCTCCAGCGATGGCAGTCCCGCTTCCAGTGTCCTCTCTCCGTTGGTCGCCGGTATGACGTCACGAAAGCCTTTGACCCCGGGGTCAAAGGCTTTCGTGACGTCATACCGGCGACCAACGGAGAGAGGACACTGTAAGCGGGACTGCCATCGCTGGAGGAGCTAAGGGGCGATGTAGGTGAGTATGTGTAGGCAACATCCGCCTACATTGGCCCGGAGCTCCAGCGGTGGCTGTCGCAGGCTGCTCGGCCGGCCTCCAGGCTTAGGCGAGCCCCCGGCTCGGTTGGGCCTGTAGGTCCAAGCCAAGCCGGGGGCTCGCCTGAGCCTGGAGGCTGGCCGAGCAGCCTGCGACAGCCGGAGGACAGTCACCGCTGGAGCTCAGGGCTAATGTAGGTGAGTATGTGCTCTCCACACCCACCCTGCTTGCTCGGCCGGTATCCAGCTTAGGCGAGCCCCCGGCTTGGGCCTAGAGGCCCAGCAGAGCCGGGGACTCGCCTGAGCCTGGAGGATGCCCGAGCAGGCAACTTGGCCGGCCTCCATGCTTAGGTGAGTCCCCGACTCGGCTGGGCCTCTAGGCCCAAGCCAAGCCGGGGGCTCGCCTGAGCCTGGATGCCGACAAAGCAAGCAGGGTGTGTGTGTGTAGAGCACATACTCACCTACATCGGCCTCGAGTCCTCCACCGGTTCCACACATACTCACCTACATCGGCCCTTAGCTCCTCCAGCGATGGCAGTCCCGCTTCCAGTGTCCTCTCTCTGTTGGTCACCGGTATGACATCACAAAAGCCTTTGACCCAGGGTCAAAGGCTTTCGTGACGTCATACCGACGACCAACGGAGACAGAGAGGACGCTGGAAGCGGGACCGCCATCGCTGGAGGAGCTAAGGGCCGATGTAGGTGAGTATGTGTAGGCAACATCCTCCTACATTGGCCTCCTACATCCGGCTGTCGCTGGCTGCTCGGCCGGCCTCTAGGCTTAGGCGAGGCCCCGGCTCGGCTGGGCCTGTAGGCCCAAGCCAAGCCGGGGGCTCGCCTGAGCCTGGAGTCCGGCCTAGCAGCCTGCTCGGCCGAGGAAGTCACCGCTGGAGCTCAGGGCCGATGTAGGGGAGTATGTTTTGGCAACTTCGGCCCTGAGCTCCAGCGGTGACCGTCCTCCGGCTGTCGCTGGCTGCCCGGCCGGCCTCTAGGCTTAGGCGAGTCCCCGGCTCGGCTGGGCCTGTAGGCCCAAGCCAAGCCGGGGGCTGGCCTGAGCCTGGAGTCCGGCCTAGCAGCCTGCTCGGCCGGAGGAAGTCACCGCTGGAGCTCAGGGCCGATGTAGGGGAGTATGTTTTGGCAACTTCGGCCGTGAGCTCCAGTGGTGACCGTCCTCCGGCTGTCGCTGGCTGCTCGGCCGGCCTCTAGGCTTAGGCGAGTCCCCGGCTCGGCTGGGCCTGTAGGCCCAAGCCAAGCCGGGGGCTCGCCTGAGCCTGGAGTCCGGCCTAGCAGCCTGCTTGGCCGGAGGAAGTCACCGCTGAGCTCAGGGCCGATGTAGGGGAGTATGTTTTGGCAACTTCGGCCCTGAGCTCCAGCGGTGACCGTCCTCCGGCTGTCGCTGGCTGCTCGGCCGGCCTCTAGGCTTAGGCGAGTCCCCGGCTCGGCTGGGCCTGTAGGCCCAAGCCAAGCCGGGGGCTCGCCTGAGCCTGGAGTCCGGCCTAGCAGCCTGCGACAGCCACCGCTGGAGCTCCGGGCCAATGTAGGGGGATGTTGCCTACACATACTCACCGACATCGGCCCTTAGCTCCTCCAGCAATGGCGGTCCCGCTTCCAGCGTCCTCTCTCTCTTCGTTGGTCGCCAGCATGATGTAACGAAAGCCTTTGACCCCGACATTTTGACCCGGGGTCAAAGGCTTTCGTGACGTCATACCGGCGACCAACGGAGAGAGAGAGGATGCTGGAAGCGGGACCGCCATCGCTGGAGGAGCTAAGGGCGATGTCGGTGAGTATGTGTAGGCAACATCCCCCTACATTGGCCTGGAGCTCCAGCGGTGGCTGTCCTCCGGCTGTCGCAGGCTGCTCGGCCGGCCTCCAGGCTTAGGCGAGTCCCCGGCTCGGCTGGGCCTGTAGGCCCAAGCCAAGCCGGGGGCTCGCCTGAGGCTGGAGGCCGGCCTAGCAGCCTGCTCGCCAGGAGGAAGTCACCGCTGGAGCTCAGGGTCAATGTAGGGGAGTATGTGTAGGCAACATCGGCCCTGAGCTCCAGCGGTGACCGTCCTCCGGCTGTCGCTGGCTGCTCGGCCGCCTCTAGGCTTAGGTGAGTCCCCGGCTCGGCTGGGCCTGTAGGCCCAAGCCAAGCGGGGGCTCGCCTGGGCCTGGAGGCCGGCCTAGCAGCCTGCTCGGCGGAGGAGGTCACCGCTGGAGCTCAGGGCCGATTTAGGGGAGTATGTTTTGGAACTTCGGCCCTGAGCTCCAGCCGGTGACCGTCCTCTGGCTGTCGCTGGCTGCTCGGCCGGCCTCTAGGCTTAGGCGAGTCCCCGGCTCGGCTGGGCCTGTAGGCCCAAGCCAAGCCGGGGGCTCGCCTGAGCCTGGAGGCCGGCCTAGCAGCCTGCTCGGCCGCCTAGCAGCCTGATCGGCCGGAGGAGGTCACCGCTGGAGCTCAGGCCGATTTAGGGGAGTATGTTTTGGGAACTTTGGCCCTGAGCTCCAGCGGTGACCGTCCTCCGGCTGTCGCTGGCTGCTCGGCCGGCCTCTAGGCTTAGGCGAGTCCCTGGCTCGGCTGGGCCTGTAGGCCCAAGCCGAGCCGGGGGCTCGCCTGAGCCTGGAGGCCGGCCTAGCAGCCTGCTCGGCCGAAGGAGGTCACCGCTGGAGCTCAGGGCCGATTTAGGGGAGTATGTTTTGGGAACTTCGGCCGGAGCTCCAGCGGTGACCGTCCTCTGGCTGTCGCTGGCTGCTCGGCCGGCTCTAGGCTTAGGCGAGTCCCCGGCTCGGCTGGGCCTGTAGGCCCAAACCAAGCCGGGGGCTCGCCTGAGCCTGGATGCCCGCCGAGCAGGCCGCGACAGCCGGAGGACGGTCACCGCTGGAGGATCAGGGCTTGCGGCGTTTAAACACATGGGTAGCTGCGCGCGGCTCGTGCCGATTTTTATTTTTTTTTTGCAGGCGGCCGGCACGCGCAGCTACCTGTTTGTTTTAACGGCCACTTTCAAATGTCCGTCGCGCATGCGCAGACCGCTTTTGGCGACGGACACTTGAAGGCTTACTCTTTTATAGTATAGATTTGCCTTTTTAAACCAAAATTTGGCATCCAGCATTCACTGGAGCGATAAGACTGCAAATCCTGGGGGAAATCTGGCATTCCCATCAAATACTGCCGGTCGCCTGGAGCATCTAGTGTCTGATTGAGACACACCAAAATGTGAGTGATACTTCTTTATGCTTCTTCTTATCGTGTAGAAGGATTACTACGCTATGGCAGCGTTTCTGTTTATTTTAAAGGTACACAGAAAGAAAGAAGACATTCTTTGAAGGAAGCGCTGACTCGATCGGTTCTTTCCCTCGATAGACCATTCAATGTTCCCCAGATGTCTTTTGAGCACCTGGACTTACCATTAAGAACACCAGGGAAATGTTGCGAGTCTCTAATCCTAACCCAGGTTGGGCACGCCCACAGCCATCCTCCATTATATTGAAAGCATTGGGGCTTCTTTTGGGTTTCAGCCCTAAACACATCCTTTACCAGTCTCAGTCCATTATTACGTAGTACCATGTCTGTACTTTTGGTTGTAAGCATAGTAGTACATGTGAATTTTTGTATCTGTCTATATGTACCTGTCATTAAATATATATATATGTATCAGTGAGTGTACATGTATACCTGTGAGTGTTAACAAAAATAACGGTAAATGAAAGGACTAATGCAATACAGCAATGATATGTATAACTAAACTATGGGTTGCAAAATACATGTGGTATAGTGCAACGTTAAGATTAAATTTGAGAACTTCTATTGCAGCTAAGGAAGTTAAATAGGCAAAATATGTTCTTAGTGTTAACTTGTTTTTTTTCTGGTTATATTGAATATTTTAGTATTTTAATTAAGTCACTTTTAACCCATGGCCTTCAGAAATTATTTCGCTGAGCGGAAGTTTGAGATTTCATCTTATAATCGTTATATTCCAGATATAGAGCCATATGGAGCTCAATTTTACATTGGTGGCCAATCTGTGTGCTAAGTAAATAATCGCAGAATTACTCTAGGAGTGGCCACCCTTGTCTTTCTGCTTATGTTTATGTATAATGTATAGCTAAAAGAAATATCTAAAAGAAGGAATTGATCACAGATCTTTTGAGAGTTACGAGCACCTATACAAAGCAAGAATAAACGCATTGGCGATTTTACTAGTCCTACTGTGATTTTTGAACTGAAGGGAACGGAAATATTTGTATAAAATAACTTTATAAATGTATCTGCAGTGGTGAGTTTGCTTGAAACTCCGAATTCCACAAGTTCCCGATTGGTAAATACAATTCACTGAAGATTCCACAATCTAACATTCAAAGCACACATAGAGTAAAATGTCCTCAAAGCTTTATATGCAATTAATTGTAATTAATGAAGACAGTGAAAGGAACCAGAGCGTTCACTATCCTTATCTGGCGTGATGTCGAGTATGTACTAGGTCAGAGTTTCTGCCATCTGTCTCACACATAACACTAAATGTCTTAATAATATCTCTGCATAAGCATATGCCTACTAATGCAAATGACTAAATAACCAATTATTCCACGATTAAATCATCACTGCTGCTACATGGATTACTTGGTTTATGAGCTAACAAACCTGTCCAGAAGATCTATGTGAAACTGAACTTTAGCAGAACAATATTTATCATCTGTGGTGTATAAAAGTCTAATCACTAACAAAAAATAAAGTATTATTGGAAGTGAGAAAATTTTACCATATGCAGTGTGGCATGTGTCCGAATACATCTGTGTGGTAGTGATGAATTGACATTGCCTTCATTTACATATGGATAGAAATCTAATATGGGACGATCAAAAGCTCAAGAGAACCAGGGCACTGACGGATCCGTTTTCTGAACTTGGTAATATACTGCTAAGTGTGAATGGCATTTGTGCGAGGCTTTGAACGCAAAATAAATGCAAACGTATAATTTTAGACATACTGGAGTCTTTAGAGATTTATTGAGGTTCTTGGCATAGCATTAATTTAGTGGACAGTATGGTCTGATGCAGTCTTACATGCCTTTTATGATGGGAATAACTCTTTGGTCATCCATTCTTAAACTGATAAATGGCTAATTATACAACATCTCCTACTTCGAAGGTCAGAAACCTTGGCCCTCCAGATGTTTTAGAACTACCTTTCTCATGAGCTTCAGCCAAGTTGATTAGCCTTTGAGCATCATGAAAGATGCCGTTCCAGTACATCTGGAGGGCCAAGGTTGTAATAACCCTGTTCTACATAGATGACGAACATTTTAGTTTTCAGCTTGCAAGTCTACATTTACTTACTCTTGACTAAATGTAATGTTTCACTGAATGTTACATATACTTTTTAGTGCAGGGGTCTGCAGCCATGGCCACCCAAATGTGTTTAAACTACACTTTCCAGATCCTCTTCAAGCTGACTAGGCCTCCTGGGATATGTAGTTCTAAAACATCTGGAGGTGGCCAGGATGCTGACCCCTGCTTTAATGCTTGAAAGTCAAACTAGGTTGAAAAACAGTGCATGAATGCTGCTAAAGGATGTATACTCCAGTGATGAAGCTCCATTGCGTATTGAGGTCCAAATGACCTCCCTGGGAAACCTCCCTGCTTCCTCCCTGGGAAACTGTCAATCTTGCATTAAAAATTTGGGTATGTGGGGTTTCCTAGACTAAGTTTTGTGGAGGGTAAAAGTAATTTTCAATGAAATTGTCACGTCCCACGCTGTTCTGGAGTCCCAGAAGCTGGCAGCACCTTCCTCGCTGCCTGCTGGCTGGCCGTAAAATGATATACTGGCCGCTCGCGCTCACTGGTCGAAGACATCAGTCGGGCGCCGCGTGCTGATGTGGCGCCCGGATGGTTTTTCAAAACGCTTGAGATAAGTTCCTTGCCCTGGCGTGGTTTTCACTGCTCAATGCTTGTTGCTTTATTCACCTGTAAATATCTGTTATTGACCCTGGCTTTTCTGAGGTTTCTCTCATGGCTCTTAACCCTTGGCATCCCTCTGACTAGCAGATCTGGCACACGATCCCTGATATCTGGCTGATGTTCTATTCTGGCAAACCGACCCCTAGCATTCCTTTTACTACTCAACTGATATTAACCCTTTGTCTCTGGCACACAAGCATCCTTGGTATTTAACCCCTTGTTTTTGGCTCATGAGCATCCCTGGCATTAACCCCTGGGGTCTGTTGTTCTGTTCACGTATACCTCTGGTTCTGTCTGTTTCTGGAAATAGGTAAGATTACCGACTATTCTTAGGATCGGCAGTGTAGGATAGCCAGTCTGCGTGTAGTGATCAGACATTATATCTCAGAGGTACGTGACAGAAATGCTATGGTGATATTAACAAAGCATACCTAATAAAGTGTGATAGGCATACTGTGGAAATCGGCCAATTACCATAGTTTATGGAGAGTGCTCCATTATGTGATTATCCCATCCCATTTAAGTAAGCATTGTTATATTCCTCGCATAATTTACTGTTAGTCTGGATTGAGACTACTGATTTGTACTTACATGCTCTGTGAATGTTTCCTGTATTTTTTTGAATATATTCTTCGTGGTCATGTTTATAGGGACTACCTAAAGCTGTGTGTGTAATCTAATGTCTCAGAAGTTCACTAAAAAAACGGTCTAATAGATTCCAAGCATGGTGTAAATTTAACCAAAACTCTGTAAATTTACCAGAACCATTAAAGTCTATGTTAAGCTTAGCAAAGCATAAGTTTCTAACAGGGTTGGAATCCAGGTCAATGTGTTTATTTTAAATCAACCTGTTGTAACCTGTAAATCATTATTGGGTAGGAGGAGCAGTAATCAAATGCATATCAATTTTATGACCTACAATCTGGCGACACCTATAACTGATAAATATTTTGAAATGGTATTTTTGCACCATGTGATGTAACAAAAAGTTAACTTCTTTCTTTTCTTATTTAACTATCCCCAGTGTCGATTAGAATTCAAAGTATTGACAATTTCCTTACAACATTGCATGTTTCTAAAGCAGATTTTGAACATCCATATGTTAGCTATGAAATACAGTAAGTAAGCTAAAATTAACTACTTCGAAATCTTTCATGCACAAAATTTCTGTGGCTTATCATTTCATCTGCATGTTTAACCTCTTGAAGGCCAATGACGTACATGGTACAACCTGGGATAAATCCCTTTAAGGACCAAGGACGTACCATGTACGTCATGGTCTTCTAATCCCCCTCCTTCCCTATACTCTCTTCTCTGGCTGGGGTCCCGTGGTGCTCTGACTTCCTTGAAGTCAGACCAACGGGTTTAAGGTGCCCAGCCATTTAATGGTGAGAAAACGGTATATAATATGTGTGGATTCCATAAACGAGTAAGAGAGAAATTAGAGCTAAACGCAACCAGCGCAGAAATGTAAAAACAGCAGCGGGCACTTTCGGACTCACAATAGTAAAACTGCCTGGTCACTATACATAGTTACATAGTTACATAGTTATATAGGCTGAAAAAAGACATGCGTCCATCGGGTTCAGCCTCTCCCACATAACCTACTGCTGTTGATCCAAAAGAAGGCAAAAAACCCAGTCTGAATGCTTGCCAATATGCAACATACTGGGAAAAAATTCCTTCTTGACCCCAGAATGGCAGTCAGATTTCTCCTTGGATCAAGAAGCTTTTACCCACATATTAAATATTATAACCCTTAATATTCTGTGTCTGCAGGAAGTCATCCAGTCGTTTTTTAAAAGTCTGTACAGACTCTGACCCAACCACCTCAACAGGCAGAGAATTCCACAGCTTTATTGTTCTCACCGTAAAATAACCCTTCCTATGCTTTAAGCTAAATTTTCTTTCTTCCAGTCTAAATGGATGACCCCTTGTCCTATGTATAGTCCTGTTAATGAATAGGTTATCAGACAATGGTTGATAATGGCCCCGTATATATTTATATAAGGTTATCAGATCCCCTCTAAGGCGCCTTTTCTCTAAACTAAACAGGTTTAAGCTTGTTAGTCTTTCCTCATAACTTAACCCTTCCATCCCCTTATTAATTTAGTTGCCCGTCTCTGCACTTTTTCTAACGATATAATATCTTTTTTTAAGACAGGTGCCCAAAATTGCACGGCATATTCAAGGTGCGGCCTGACCATTAATTTATACAGAGGCAAAATTATGTTTTCATCCCGTGAGTGAACTCCCCTTTTAATGCATGCCAGTACTTTGCTGGCCTTGGCGGCTGCTGTTTGACATTGCACATTGTTACTTAGTTTGAAGTCTATGATTATTCCCAAATCCTTCTCCTGCTTGGATTTCCCTAACTCCGTACCATTTAGGGTATAAATTACTTGTGTGTTCTTCACTCCAAAGTGCATAACTTTGCATTTATCTAGATTAAATCTCATCTGCCATTTAAGTGCCCAGTCCCCCAATCTATCTAAATCCCTCTGCAGCGAAGTAACATCCTGCTCACATTGTATTACTTTTCCTAGCTTTGTGTCATCTGCAAACACTGATACATGACTTTCAATGCCTATCTCAAGGTCATTTATAAATAAATTGAATAGTATTGGTCCTATAACAGACCCCTGAGGGACACCACTTACCACTGGTGTCCATCTTGAAAATGTACCATTTATGACCACTCTCTGTACCCTATCTTTTAGCCAGTTTTCTATCCAAGAACAAGTATTTTCATCTAGACCATTTTTTCTTAATTTAAGTAGTAACCTTTTGTGAGGTTAAGAAACCCAGAGCCCGCAGAAAAACATGTGTTTGTATTTATTTACCCCTACAGACAAATGGTCTTTAAAGTCAATGCATTTATGACAGTTATGTCATTGGTCCTTAAGCGGATAAAAACAAAATAATTAATAAAAACTATTTATCTTGGACGTACAGAATGTATCAAAAAGAAATATTGTATAGCTCTAACCTACAACAGTTTAAAAACCAGCTCTGCTAATTTGGATAAAATTTTTAGTACTGCCTGACAAATGTTGAAAACTCAACACTAGGTGACAACATCATTGTCTGTAACATGTTAATGGCATGAATTGATTACTAGGATCTAGTATGCCCTTGCACAAGGCAAATCAATCTGTGTAAACGCGACACCGTGCAATTTATTTTGCTGCTTCGTGCTCTAATGTAATTACAAGCGCCATCATTGTGATCTGTTAAAATAATTAGTCAGGCTTTTGCTTGAATCCAAAAGTACTTTTTACTTATCTTTGTTAATAGCCAATTCCCTGGAAAGCTTTGAATCTGTTTGAGAAGTGAACAGCTCTCCAAACCACCTACAAGCTCACATCAAAATCCGATAACTAAGAGTTCAAGAAATGAGAGAAGCTTTCGTATCTTCTAATTTATGGCATTATTTGGGCAGTGCACTTTCCTTCCAGTTTGAAATACTGTTCTTATTACACTGCACATAGGTAGGAGTTTTGGGTGAAGACACACTGCCAAATCCCTCCCCATCTTCTGAAAATTGCCCCCTCCACAATATAAGTGACTGTTCAGCAAAAGCTGCTCAGTCATTAATATTATTTATTTGGTGCTGGGACAACAGTGTTTGTCAAGGTCACTGTGGCTGTTCATTATCAGTTAATTTTACTCTCGTAGTGGTTCAGCCAGTGCTTTGTAATTCAGAACAAAAGTGCACAAATTTAGAGTGTAGGTCTGTGTGTACATATTTGTGTATGTATATAAGTTGCATATACATTCAAATATGTATTTGTATTAAACTATATGTGCACGCAACACGATTAGGACAAATGGACATGAGTATATATAGAGTGTTAAAGTTCAAACTAAGGCGAAACGCGTCTTGTACACGTAAACATATTGGTTTTAACAATATCACTTTTATGATAACCTCCAGAGCCTGATGATTCTGCTATTCCAAAGCTATAGGGGAATGGCAACACCATAATATCATCATATGTGCATTTATGTAAGCCACATACTGGTTTGGGTCCAAAACCAGTGTTATGCTACTGTATGCACATATAAGTATTCTCTGTGATAACAGATCTGCACTTTTGGACTGATTTTTGCTGGTATTCAATTGTGAAACCTCTGGAAAAATGAATGTGAATCTCAATACAATTATGCGAATTTGCATGCCTCTTGAAGACAAATCCAAGAAGGGATTTTCTATCTTTTATAGACAGAGAGTGCATTTACAGAGTCAACTAAATATTTGGGAAGCACTATTATTGTGAGTGTCCAGTATCCCTACATTTTCCCAATTTTTATACATATATAGCATACTACATGTATCTTATTTTCTGTGTATTTGTTATCAATTTCCTGCACGACTCACAATTGGTCTGGAATTGATATTTAATTGAAGTGATACCTACTAGTGTGTCACCACTAGGGATGAGCCGAACACTCCCCGAGTTCGGTTCGAGCCCGAACCCGAACTTCCCATTTGTTCGGGACTGAACCCGAACCCCATGCAAGTCAATGGGGCTGAAAATTCGGTTTTTTAGAGTGCCCTCCAAGAGGGCATATATGCTACATATTTGCCATAAAAGGTGTATGGGGGTCCGGGTAGTGCCCTGGGGGACAGGAAACGAGGACAAAAAGTTTTAAAAAAAACGTTTTTAAAGGGACAGTGAGTTTTCCATGAAATAAGGGTTAAAAATAAAAACGAAAAATTCCTTCAAATATCGTGCCTAGGAGGTCCCCATAACCTACCCGTGAAGTGGCGGATTTCTAGGATGTATAGAAACACTTAATAACAAATAAATGACGTTTCATATGACGGTAAATGCTTTTCCTTTAATCTATCCATAAACAACTGCTTGGGGCGGCAGCCTGTATGAAAAGACATTTTAGGACGCGCAGAAAAAGTTTAGTGTTTTTTTGGGCTAAATTATTATGAAACTTATGCAGGCTTTGGATGAAAGTAACAATAGGTGCTTTAAAATTGGGCTTTTAGCGTCGGCAACAGTGCCGTCACACCGTAACCCCTCTGAGGATATGAATCTGATACAGGCGTCAATGGCAGTGCACCCAGATATTGTGCCTTTAGTGCCAGGCATGCAAGTACTATCATACAGTAACCCCTCTGTGGTATTGTGGAAGAGTGCAGGGGTGGACCATGCGGTCCTATATTGAAAAGTGTTTTTTTTATCTGGTAATGGGCGTCAGTGCAGCCAGATATTGTGCCTTTCATGGCAGCAAGTGCCTTTACACCGTAACCCTTTTGTGGTATTGTGGAAGAGTTCAATGCTGGAGGTTTTGTGAATGCAGAAGTGGACATCCCCTATCTATTCCATTACTTCAGCATCAGGGGATTGATAGCTGCTGATCCAGGACTGATTCATTTTTATAAATGTCAGCCGGTCTACAGAGTTGGTGGACAGACGCACTCTTTTGTCTGTGACAAAACCTCCAGCGGCACTGAACGTCCTTTCGGAAAGCACGCTAGATGAAGGGCAACCTAGTAGCTGCATAGCATATTGGCTAAGTTCTGGCCAGTGATCCAATATCAACACCCAGTAAGCCAGTGGATCATCTGCTTGAAAGGTATCCAGGTCTGCCCTTGACCCTAGGTAGTCCTGCACCATATGGTGAAGATGCTGGCAATGGGTGCCTACATTTAACGTCCCTGGGCGTCGAGGACTAAAAAAAATTAAAAATGCATCAGTCAAGCGGCCCTGGCCTTCACCGCTATTCCTCTGATCACCTGCAGCCTCAGAAGCACGTGTGTCAGCACTTGATAATCTAACAGTGCCTGGAAAGGTGTTACACAAGTTTTGCTTTAGAGCGTCCTCAGGTTTTGTCATCCTGTGCTCCCTCTGTGCGGGCAGGATGAGCTCTGCAACTTTCCCCTTGTATCGTGGATCAAGAAGGGTTGCCAACCAGTAATGATCCTTCTCCTTGATAGCATGAATCCTGGGGTCCTTTAGCAGACTTTGCATCATTAGGGAGCCCATGCAGCGTAGGTTGGAGGTGGCATTAGCTGCTGAGTCTTCCTGGTCAATAAGGATGACCATATCGTGCACTTCCTCCTCCCAGCCACGCACAAGCCCTTCTGTTTCTGGGCACACAAAACCCTGCCTTGAGGAATCCCCACCTTCAATGCCCCCACTACTTAAATAGTCCTCCTCCTCCTCATCCTCCTCCTGTCTGATCTGAGTAGGACCCGCTGGAATGCTGTCTGCAGAAAGACTGGGGCCTTGAGAGCTAGGGAAGGCCTCCTCTTCCTCCTGCTGCTCTGCCTCTAGAGTCACATCTATAATTCCCCACAGACTGTGCTCCAGCAGGAACACTAAAGGAATTGTGTCACTGATGCATGCACTGTCCCTGCTCACCATCCTCGTTGCCTCCTCAAATGGTGACAGTACAGTGCATGCATCCTTGACCATCAGCCACTGCGTAGGGGAAAAAAAACCAAGTTGACCTGAACCTGTCCTTGTGCCATACTCACACAGGTACTCGTTGATGGCCCTCTGCTGCTTGTGCAGACGCTGCAGCATTGCTAATGTTGAATTCCACCTGGTGGGCATGTCACAGATCAGGCGGTTTGTGGGAAGGTGGAATTCTCTTTGAATTTCTGCCAGGCGAACGCTTGCTGGGAATGACCGTCTGAAGTGGCTGCAGACTTTTCTGGCCTGGATGAGAAGCTCTGGCAGCCCTGGGTACTTGGTTAGGAAATGCTGTACCACCAGATTTAGGACGTGTGCTAGGCATGGTACATGCATCAATTTACCCTTGCGTAGGGTGGAGAGAAGGTTGCTGCCATAATCGCAGGCGATCATTCCCAGCTCAAGCTGGCGTGGTGTTAACCATCTCTGCACCTGCCCCTGCAGAGCTGACAACATTTCTGACCCGGTGTGGCTCCTGTCCCCTAAACAAAGCAGCTCAAGCACAGTATGGGATCTTTTTGCTTGAACCATTGCGTACACCCTGTCAGGCGTCGGTTTAACTGCCACTTCGCCAGAGACAGAGAAGGAGGAGGAGGAGGAGGAAGAGGTGGTGCTGGTGGAGCAGACAGACCTCATACAAGCAGCTTTCTGGAGGCGTGGTGGATGAACAAGCTCCAGCACAGAGCCCCGTCTTGGATCCCTCCCAGCTGCAATCAGAGTTACCCAGTGTGCCATGAAGGAAATGTAGCGACCCTGTCCATGCTTGCTGGCCACGTGTCTAAAGTGACATGCACCTTGCTGCTGACTGCCTTTCCCAATGACTGGATAACATTGTCTTCCACGTGCTGGTATAGTGCTGGAATGGCCTTGCGTGAAAAGTAATGGCGTTTTGGAACCTGCCACTGTGGTACAGCGCATTCAGCAAATTCACGGAAGGGAGCAGAGTCCACCAGCTGGAAAGGCAGCAGCTGCAATGCGAGTAATTTTGCTAAGCTGGCATTTAGACGCTGTGCTTGGGGATGGTTGGGACTATATTCTTTCTTTCGCTGCAGCAGCTGCGGCAACGTAATCTGACTGCGTAAATCTTCAGCTACTGGGATGATGTCACATTGTGAGGAAGGACCTGCTGGTACATCCATTACTGTAGCATCATCCCTGTCGGTGGAGGTTGTAGGCAATTGCATGGCAGGACATACAGTGTGGGTAGAGACAGATGAGGAGGAGGAGGAGGACCTACGCAAAGTTTTGCCCCAACGGGATGTGTGGCAATTGTTCATATGTTGCCTCAAGCACGTGGTACCCAAGTGTCTGGTGTTTATCCCACGCTTCAGCCTCCTCTGACATAGATTACAAATAGCAACGGTGGGGTCTGCTGCACAGTTCTTAAAGAACTCCCAGACAGCAGATTTCCTGCATGTGTTCTTTGAGACAACAGCGCTCTGCACCGGAGCAGCTCTGACATGTGATGCCTTGGACTGGCTAGTGCTACGGTTGGTCACAGAGGATGTTGTGCCTCGTGTTTGCTGTGCCTCCTCCTCCTCCTCCTCCTCCTCCCCTCCTCCTCACTTGATTCCTCAGTTCGATCTGGCACCCAGGTGGAGTCAGTGACCTCATCATCATCAATGTCATCTTCACCCCCTATCTCCTCGTCACTGGAGCCAACTTGGCAGTATGCTGCAGCTGCTGGGGCAACATGAGTGCCAGTTATTTGTGTGTCATCACTGGCAACCCCTTCCTCTAGGTTGATTATACTCCCTTGCTCAACCTCAGAGATTGAATCAGAGCACTGTACTTGCTGCGCATCCTCAAGCAGCATGTCACTCTCATTGTAGTCAAACAATTCAGCTGACTCCTCCGTGTGTGATAGCGAGGCTACGGCAGGAGTAGCTGTGGACATGGAGGCTGCATTAGATGCCTTGGGCACTGAGGTGGACTGTAAAGCACTAGAAGCCTGGCTGGCAGAGGACTCGGAGGATGAGGATGGCCTGTTTAGTCAATCCACCAAGTCCTCTGTATGTTGCTGCTGCTTAAGACGGCCAGCACCAGTTAGAAAGGACAAGCGTGCCCCTGCAGAGGATGCACCACGTCCACCACGACCAGAGACACAGCCTCTCGACACAGGGGCTGCTTGCCCTCTTATCTGTGGCTGGGAGCGTCTGCCTGTCCTTTTTGTTCTTTCAGACATGGTGAGTGATATATAGATTAATATATACAGAACTCTGATTCAACTCTGGTATAAAAATTTAAATAACTCTGGTATAACTCAGTGAGACACACTGATAGCTGGCAGCCAGTGACAAGAGACAGATCACCTTAATTCACAAATGTTTTAAAGAAATTAGTGAGCCCCAAAATACAGCGTGGTACTTTTTGTATGACGAGACACAGATCACCTTAATTCCCAAGTGTTTTACAGAAATTAGTGAGCCCCAAAATACAGCGTGGTACTGTTTGTATGACGAGACACAGATCACCTTAATTCCCAAGTGTTTTAAAGAAATTAGTGAGCCCCAAAATACAGCGTGGTACTTTTTGTATGACGAGACACAGATCACCTTAATTCACAAGTGTTTTAAAGAAATTAGTGAGCCCCAAAAATAATTGCTGGCTGTGTGACGAGACCCAGAAGATCACCTCAATTCACAAATGTTTTAAAGAAAGTTGTAAACCCCCAAAAAAATTGCTGGCACAATGACAAGACACACATCACCTAAATTCCCTGATATTTGGTCGAAATGAGACCCCCCAGACCCCCCCAGTAGCGTGGCAGACCGGCAGTAACAACACACACAACTATCTTCTTTGAAATCTCCTCTGAAATGCGTGCAGAAAGCGCTGCTTTGAAACCTTATATAGTGTGCTGCGGGACTTAGCTCTGTGAGCCCATGATTGGGCAAAATTTGCCGAATCAGGACTCTGAGCGGTGATTGGCATAGTGTTCAACCAGTCTTGCACCAGACCTGTGGTCAGGTGCAAGGCTGTAGCCAATTACGAGCTTCAGGCAGTGGGAAAATGCATTGTGGTCCATTGTGGTCGAACATGCGGCGAACACCCGGAAATGTTCGCGATCTGCTCGAACAGGCTAAGTTCGGTCGAACCCCGAACCGTCCGAACCCGAACAGCTCATCCCTAGTCACCACCTATTGCACCAAAGGCTCACATTTGCCTTGCTGTGTGCATCTCTCAATTTGTGGAGTAATTCACAAAGTGCCAATATTCACCGTTGTTGCAAATAGTAAATGTCACCACGGTTGCAGCTACGGTGACTTTTGGCTATCCGCAGAAGGAGATTTTAACATTGGCAGGCAAATTTGCTACAAATGACAATGAGCACTACTAAACGACACTGTTATTCTTGCGTACAAAGTGTGTACTGTCCTCCCTCCACGTATCACTTTTGCAAAGTTTGACAGCCAGGAAGTAAGCAGCTCTTAGAAAAACAGGAAGTGTAAACTAACTCAGGGTTGTTATATGGTGATCAGATGGACAATCGTGCATAGAAAATCTTCATTAATCCTTTTTTGAGCATTCTGAAGAGCAATAGCTGTAAGTTTACTTACCTTATCTGCTTCCGTCAACACATGTATTTGTTTTTCTGTTGTGTAGAGTGGATGTAATGTTGACATTTTAATACATAGCATGTTATCTTATGTACAGTATATTTTTAATAGCCTCATATGATGTCCAGATGTGTGTGATGACAACAATATTACTTTGTTTTTTGTTGTATTTGAACATGTATAGTTAGAGAATAATTGTACACTATAATTCTTTGCTTTTAGTTTCACTATTATCCAACGTAGAGTTTATGATAATTCTTCAATAAAGATTGGAATTGAAACTTAAATTTTCGTGACTCTATGATAGATGAAGTTTAGCTGCCTGTCAAACTTTGCAAAAGTGATACGTGAAGGGAGGACAGTACAAAATGTACATCTTGGCAATTTTCGAATTACTGTTGTTAATATACTTCTGTATACTACTTATGTGATCTACATAGACCTCCCAAAGAAACTATGGTGAAGACAATGGTAGATAACAATGCTAGACAACCAGAACACTGGAGGAATTGCTGGAGAAATCTACATTCGATCACTAGGGCAGAAAATACAATGGAAACCCCATTGAAAACCTACAATGAGATCTTTGATAGGCAAGTTTAGAGACTCCAGCGGAAAGACTGGTGAATTTCCCTACATAGAGCCCTATTCCAATCCTGGTGTAAACATAACCAGAGGTCTTGTAAACGTCTCAGAGTCCTGTAAGTCTAGGGAGTTGATAAGTTTACAGCAGCTCTGGTTACACCAAAGTTGGAATAGAGCCCATAGTTAATTCACCATAGTTTCACGGTACTTCATCCACCATACCTTTCCAACATTAAACTGGCGTTCTTTTAATGAAAGAACGGTAGTTTGCTAATAACCCCTCAAGATTATTTATATATAAAATTGAGAAGTTTAATATATGTATATGCATGTCTAAAAAGGATAATATGAAAAGTAGGCAATTCTGAGACATATGCAATGCCTTCTTCTTTGTCAGTCCTGAGATAACTCAATAAATGTATGGATTAATATCTCCACTGGGCATTCTATTTACTATATTTTTTTGTACATCAGATAAATAACATTTTACAGAATGCTTTTAGAAGGTTCTCCAAAATGAAATCCCGATATACTGTAAGTTATGTCATTGTTTCTCAATGTGATATTGTCCTATAATGCATTGTGATATGGTGATCATAACAGCAGTGGCTCTGTGGGAGAGTACTCTATAAGGTGTATATCAAAGATTGCAAAATCTGTGGGAAAAATTTTTAGGAATCTTGATTCATAAAAACAGAATTCCGTACAGTTTTCTTTTTCCTAGCAAGTAAAAAAAAAAAAAAGGAAAAATAACCTTTAGCTTCATTTGCAGCATTGTTCATCTTTATATAAAACTCAAGGATACCTCTTGCTTAACTGATCAGATTGTAATGCCAGGAGTTAGAATTTTAATTATAACTAGAGGATATTTTATTTACAATTATAATAATTCAGCCATTACACTAAAAATAGAACATATGTAAGGCCATCATTAAGCCACATTTTGCATGAAAGATAATTTCACAAATTGACTGCACTATATATAATTGAATATATTGTACAGCAGACTTTATGTGGATTATTATTCCAATAATTCTCAACTCAGAAGAACATTTTGCTCAACATCCTGAATGTTGAGATGGAATAGGTTTTTCAAGTTGCATCTTTCTATAGAGGCTTGGTGTTTACATAATCCTTTATCGTCACACCTCTCTTGGCAGCAGAATCTGTATTTTAAGTAAAGCAGACAAAATTCTAATACATTAAAACCAAGTGAATGCAATGTTAAAAAAAAAAAAAAAATCATGTTACCAGGCAGACAGTATATACATAGATTTATTACTTCTTGTAGATCGCCTGGGGTTTATTATTTCTTATTTTCGTTCTTTTCGTTCAAAACAAAAACATAAATGTACACTTCATTATTGACTGTCAAACTGTGCAGGATTATTGGAAGGATAAAAAGATGGGTAGATGGATGATAAAAATATAGCAAAATGAAAGTGAAAAAGCTAAATGTTTTGGCCAATCACGTCAGGTGTTGAAGATGTCGGCATGGTGCATAGTGCTATTATTTTAACTCCGTCTTTGTCTATTATTATGATGCATGGACGACGCAGTAACACGTGCCTTCAGATCTACCATGGCCAGAATGTACAGAAATTGCCTGATAATTAATCTGTAGGTTCATTTGTGGGAGAAGCTGTGCAAACTTGGCTTGTTATAGGGGCCAGACCTCTGGTCGTCAGAGTTTTCTGATGCCAGTGATCCAGGGAGGGAACACCTTAAGCGGTGGGAGAGAAAACAAAGGCATGGTAAGAGTGAAGACGTGCGCGCCAGACTAGAAGCAAACTGTAGCCGGACGGTTTTCTCCCCTATCCTGCATTCCAAAGTCCACTCCCTGGATATGTTGACTCATTTCATTGTGTACATTTGTATGCAAAAAAAATATATTTTGCTTTTGTTGTTCACAAGGTTAGGACCCACCCACGAGATTTGCATTGACATGTTAGTGAGCTTGGTACCTCAATGGCCAGTTACGTAAACAAAAGTCTCTCTTATTTTGATTGTAGGGTCATAGGGTTCTGATAGCAGTGACTCAAATTTTGTCTGTTGCATACTATGTAGCGGTTTGCTAGCCCGAGGGTGGTGGGGATGTGCGCCAAAAAAATTCTCCTGTTGAAAGGAAAAGTCTGATTCTGACTTTATGATACAAAATATATTGCAGAAATAAAGGTTGTGGGTTGTTACTTGGCGCTGGCACTGTATTTCATTGTCTGTCTTCAAAAAAAAGGGGTGGTATCGCTACATGGATTGGTTATGCGATGTTTCCTCAAAAAAAAGTAGAAAAGAATAACTGTGCAGACTATTTTATATATAGTCAAGAAAAACGGTAAGAAAAAAACTTGCTCAAGTTTTATGGTGCCTGTTCTAAAAGAGGCACCAAACAGCAGGCATTCGGTGAATTTATGGAGACACCGATTCCCCTTCTTCAGAGTTCCAAACTCCACAGGTTAGAAGTGGTGATTTCCCCAGGAAACTAACAACATGAACTCAAGTCGTTAGGAATCCACAATGGGTTTATTTAGGGCAGATAAAAAAAAACAAATACACCTCAGACACGTTTCGCTGTTAGCAGCTTCATCAGTGGGTGTGTATTTTGTATCATGGAATTGTATTCAAATTGATTTGCATCAATATTAATCACACAGTATCCTTTCAGTGTGGTCTGATTCTAGGCTAGAACAGGTCTGTTAATCTCTGGACCCCAGATGTTTCTGAACTACAACTCTCACAAATCCCTTGCCATCTATTACATTGAAAGAATTCTGGGCTTTGTAGGCACCAATCTTGGGGGGGGGGGGCATGAGTTTGACAGCCCTGGCTAGAGAGTCTCCAACATTTTTAAATCCCACTACATTCTAATCCAATTTATGTCCTTTTAATTGTCCAAACCACCAATGAATTATGCACAATTTTAGTATCTAAGTATAGCCTGCTCTTTGACAATAATCTATTAATTCCCTATTTTCTTTCCCTACATTGAATCCTTTAATTTTTAATTCTGCTCTTGCTGCACCATTTACAATAGATAAATCAAGTTAATTAATCACTAAATAAATAGATGCAAAGTGATTGACAAAGGAACAGTTGCTTTAGGAGGGCAATTTATTGCAGTTCTGTTTAGTTAATTCAGCCTAATTACTTTTTCTGGCATCATAATCCTAAACTATTTCTGTTGCAAGTGTTTGTTCATTGTTGAAACAATTGTTTCTGTGCATAAACAAGCCTAGTTTGCCCTCCTTTATTATACACCACAACAGATCAAAAAGGTTAACAGATAATTCAATACTGGATTTAGTTTTGTGCCTAATTAGAATTGCTATTAGCATCAGCTCAATGGATTTCTTTTTGTGCTTTTGACACTCCAGTAAATACACATCCATATATATGCATCTCCACGAATGGAGGATAATGCTGATCGTTGGGTCTATGTCTGCTTTCACATTATATTAATATATAGCAACTTAGGCTAATGTCAGACGAACGCAGTCTGAGCGCACTCTGCGTGCGTGCATAACAGACAGACGCACTGAAGGAAGATACTGTAGACACCATACGGTCCGTTTTTTTTTGACGGACGGAAAAAAAAGGGAATTATGGGAAATTTAATTAATATGAAAAATTATAACAATTTCAAAAGGATATGAAAAGCCATTGTGTGCGTCAAGGTGCTGGACGTCGCAAATGCGCTGCGTCTGACATCTCATCACTCACACACAACGCTACGCGGACGTGGCGCACTCTGCACGTCCTTGGTGTAGCAGTTTTACATTCTTGCCTAACTTGCGTCCATTTGCCATGTGCGTTGTGTGTGCGCAGTTCGGTGCGCACGTACTTCATGTGTGGGTCTCTATTGATCATGATTGTTTGCTACGACGATCGTTAAACTGTGTGGCGATACGTACGTGATCACTGCGTTCATCTGACATTAGACGTACAGTATGTTCAATATCAAGAATCCGAATGACCTTGGAAAATTATTCTAAGCATAAGGCAATGCCAATTTTGTACTTCAGTGCTTTTTTAATCATATATTAGCACTTTACATTTAGATCTGAGTAAAGATTATCAAAATCCTATAGGAAAAGATTATATAATTTGAATATTACTTGAGAATTCCCCAAAGGTAAAGTATAATGAAAAATATAATGATGATTTTATCTACATAATTACTTTTAAAGGAACACTACCACCATTTCTGTAAAATCTGCAAACCTTTTAGGCTAGGGTCAGACGATCGTATTTTTCGCGTTGTCCGTGAAAAAGTGCGTTCGAACAAATGGACGTATTTTTTCACGGAATACGCGATAGCGGTCATACGATGTGCATTTTCGTGCGTGATTTTGTACGGATCATCAATAAAACCCTTTTTGCGTCTGGACGTTATGTAGGCCGGACATTAGCAGCGTCTGACGTCTCCTAATCACGCACACACGCCGCTAGCGGACGCAGCGCACTCTGTACGTCAGTACTAGCGGTATCACGTTCTCGAGAAAATGCGTTTGTTTGCCACTTGCGTTGCGCAGCCACACTTTCGTGCGGCCGTACTTCGTACATTGCCCGTCATTGGCCGTCATTTGCTGCTACTACGGCCGTGATATAGTGCGGCTGCACGCGCGTTCGCACTGCGTTCGTCTGACCCTAGCCTTATTGTGTGATTTCTACCTGCATCCAGATCATGGCAACTTTTGTATAGAATACCATATTGAAGAACATTAATTTAGCAGACTGACAGGAAATATTCAGCTATCTGTAAATTTATCACGTGTAGCAGTTAGTTTCACCCCTTCACTACCAAGTGATTTTCCAAAAAACGCTGTCATAAACAAGTGATTTTTTTTGTAAAAATCATTCTAAATTTAATTTTACAATAATAAATAGCTATTTGGCCAGTAGATGGCAGCATCTACTTCAAAATTGAGTTAGAGGTTTGAGCAGCAGGCCTATGTTTTTCTTTTCTCCCTGCATCGGCTGCTGAAAGCCTGATATTTTAGAGCTTTCAGCAGCTGATTTTACAGTTATAGCTCTTTAGCCTTAGCTCTGTGGGCATAATGTCCAATGTCAGATGAACGCAGTTTGAGCGCACTCTGTGTGCGTACATAACTGACAGACGTACTGACGGAAGATACTGTAGACACCACACGTCCATTTTTCTTGACAGATGTAGAAAAAAAAGGAATTATGGGAAATAAAATTAATATTTGATACTGTTCCACATAGAAGGCTTATCAATAAATTGCAATCTTTGAGCTTGGATTCCAATATTGTTGAATGGATTAGGCAGTGGCTGAGTGACAGGCAACAGAGGGTTGTGGTAAATGGAGTTTATTCGGCGCAAGGTCTTGTTACCAGTGGGGTACCTAAGGGGTCAGTACTTGGACCCATTCTCTTTAATATTTTTTTTTGTGATATTGCAGAAGGTATTAATGGAAAAGTGTGTCTTTTTGCTGATGACACAAAGATTTGCAACAGGGTTGACGTTCCTGGAGGGATCAGCCAAATGACAAATGATTTAGGTAAACTAAAAAAATGGTCGGAGCTGTGGCAATTGAGGTTTAATGTGGATAAGTGCAAGATAATGCACCTGGGACGTAAAAACCCAAGGGCTGAATATAGAATATTTGATACAGTCCTAACCTCAACATCTGAGGAAAGGGATTTAGGGGTTATTATTGCAGAGGATCTAAGGGTAAGTAGTCAATGTAATAGAGCAGCAGGAAATGCTAGCAGAATGCTTGGTTGTGTAGGGAGAGGTATTAGCGGTAGGAAAAGGGAAGTGCTCATGCCACTGTACAGAGCACTGGTGAGACCTCACTTGGAGTATTGTGTGCAGTACTGGAGACCGTATCTCCAGAAGGATATAGACATCTTAGAGAGAGTTTAGAGAAGGGCTACTAAAATGGTGTACGGCTTGAAGGAGAAAAGTTACCAGGAATGGCTTAATGATCTTAACATGTATAGCTTGGAAAAAAGACGAGACAGCGGAGATATGATAGAAACATTTAAATACGTAAAGGGAATCCACAAGGTAGAGGAAGGGAGTATATTTAAAAGGAAACAAAGTAGCAAAACAAGAGGACATAGTCTTAGATTAGAGGGGCAAAGGTTTAAAAGTAACATCAGGAAGCATTATTTTACTGAGAGGGTGGTGGATACATGGAACAGTCTTCCAGTTGAAGTGGTAGAGGCCAAAACAGTAATTGAATTTAAGCAGGCCTGGGATAGGCATAAGGCTATCCTAAACAAAAGATAAATCCAGGTAAAGTATCAATGTAATTGGGCAGACTAGATGGGCCGAAAGGTTCTTATCTGCCAACATTTTTCTATGTTTCTATGAGCAAGGGACACATTAACTCTATACCATACATAAACTAATCAAAACAGACCAAATCTAGTTCTTCATTCAGTCCCCCAGGAGATAACGTTTTTAATTTATATATCCAGTAGGATTCCCTCTGTAATAGTTTTTTTACCTCTGTCACCACTAGGGATGAGCTGTTCGGTTCGATCAGTTCGGAGTTCGATTCGAACTTTGGCCGTTCGCAAGTTCGCGAACTTTGAACTTTTTTGGCGTGTTCGGTTCGAGTTTGCAAAAAAAAATAATTTTGAGAAAAGTATAAAAAATGCTTAAAAAATACAAAAAAATCTAGAAATAAAGAGACTCTTTACTGCAGAATATTATAAGCAACGGTTTATTATATATTGAATTAAAAACTAATGTCTAAGTGCAAAGATTCTCACCTCTAAATGACCTGTGTTGTCAAAGTTGTAAACAACAGGTGTTTTTAGTCCGGTGTAATGAATTTGATACATTGTATGTAGAGTATACTGAGGGTGTGGTGTCTGCTTCTGAGAAGTGTTAATTTTTCTGCTAAATTTTCCTCTAATATGCTGCATATCATTGCTGTGTGCTCAGCTCATTTTTACCGTTTTCACTCATAATGTTTAAACGCGATTTGAAGCCACATTTTATTAAATAGCACAGCCAGATTAGATATTGTTCTTTCCGGCAGACTCCGCAGATTCATAATATATCATTTTTATATGTATACGTCATGTCCTGCCTGCATATGATGACAAAGAATGCAATAAAAATTGAATTTTTAATCATCTGCAGTGTGTAGTGTGTAAAGTGTTTTTTTTTCACATTTTAGCACATGTTCGTTTGCGGTTATGTTTTCTATAGGGGGCGCTTGTACAAAAATTAGAAATGGGGACTTGTTACATTTTGTGGGGGGAATTACGTGATTTATAGCAAAAGCACCCCATAGAAAAAAATCATTAGTGCATCATCGTTCACGCTATTATTGAAATGTGAACAATATTGCTGCATTAATAAAAATAACACACAAAAAAAAATACGTGTTTTTATTTTCTTTTTTTTTACTTTATACCTGGTCATGTTGGGTATCATTCGAAACCGGGTGCCAGAGATACCCCTGCAGTATAAGCAGAATGTACCGGAGATACTCCTGCAGTATAAGCACAATGTACCGGAGATACCCCTGCAGTATAAGCGGAATGTACCGGGGATACCCCTGCAGTATAAGCAGAATGTACCGGAGATACCCCTGCAGTATAAGCGGAATGTACCGGAGATACCCCTGTAGTATAAGCACAACGTACCGGAGATACCCCTCCAGTATAAGCGGAATGTTCCGGAGATACCCCTCCAGTATAAGCGGAATGTACCGGGGATACCCCTGCAGTGTAAGCGGAATGTACCGGGGATACCCTGCAGTATAAGCACAATGTACTGGAGATACCCCTGCAGTATAAGCGGAATGTACCGGAGATACCCCGGTCTCCTCTTTTAATACAGACTGACGCCCCAAGCAGTTGTTTATGAATAGATTAAAGGAAAAGCATTTACCGTCATTTGAAACGTCATTTTTTTGTTTTTAAATGTTTCTATACATCCTAGAAATCCGCCACTTCACGGGCAGGTTATGGGGACCTCCTAGGCACAATATTTGAAGGAATTTTTCGTTTTTATTTTTAACCCATATTTCATGGAAAACTCACTGTCCCTTTAAAAACGTTTTTTTTAAAAACTTTTTGTCCTTGTTTCCTGTCCCCCAGGGCACTACCCGGACCCCCATACACCTGTTATGGCAAATATCTTGCATATATGCCTTCTTGGAGGGCACTCTAAAAATCGAATTTTGAGTCCCATTGACTTGTATTGAGTTCGAGTTTGAATTCGAACATTTGAAAAGTTCGAGTTCGAATGCGAACTGAACTCGGGGGTTTTCGGCTCATCCCTAGTCACCACCTCTCCAATGTGGGCTAACATGTTCAATGCCTACAAAGTTAAAAGACATAGGGTTGTATATTGCACAACTATTACAATGAATAGGAACTGAGTGTTTTTCAGATCTTTTCCTAATGTTGTTTTGATGTTAGTGAATTCTTTCTTTTAGTTTACGTATAGTTTTACATGTCAATAAATATACCACATACGTAGTTTCACACGTAATCCTTTGTTTAATTTTATAAAGCTCCTTCGTCACGGTACTTTTAAAATTGACAGTTTTATTTTTCTTCAAAAATCTGCACGCCTTACATCTAGAGCATCTAAAAAAAACTCGTTTTTCGTTTATTTCATTATGTTCATAAGCGTTCATCGCACTTGGGGCTATTAACAATTTTAGATCATTTGCTCTCCTAAATACCACATCTGCTCCCAGAGAAATCTGCCTGCCAAATAGGGTTACTCCAGTGAAATTCACATTGGGAATTTTTACATTTTTTCCGCCCAAAAAATGCCACTGGTAGCTGAAAGCGATTTTCTTGAAAATCATATAATTTTGAAGAATCTGTCTGCAATGTAATGGATTCGATGTCTGGCTAAGATACAGTACAGTAAAACTACTTAACAGTTTAGACCTGTAAAAATAAATATAGTTCTAACAGATTAACAAGTAGGTATTTGACCCCATCTTTTGAAATTGTATAACTTCTGTATCACTTGCTGTTGCTTTCTTCATCAAAGAATGTGGGACAAAGAGTAATTGTATGTCCATTCAGTCCGACACCTCACTAAACAATTTATAGAGAATGTTAGGAAATTTAGCATTGAAAATTGAAAGATCAATGTCATCACTTTGTTTCTGCCATTAGGTTTGTTTTCTTCTGCTGTATTTGAAATATTGTTATTGGCGTAATGGCCACAATGGAAAAAACCCACAATCTACCCTGGAACACCAAGGGATCTTACTGACAAACTAATGATTAGTGAAACTAGGCCACTGAGACAATAGTCCAACTCAGTGTATCTGTTTCGGCTCAATCTGCGTATTATTGTGCAAAAGGCAGGCAGTACTAGAATCTGTGCATGGGCCTGCTACTGGGTCAGTCCTGAGCCAATTCAACAAATACTGAAGGTGCATCAATATATGATTTGGACATTCTATTTGCTGCGTTTTATTTTCAGCAGATAACTAATATTTTTCAGAGACCATTGGCAAGATTCTCCTAATTGCAACCCCTATATATTGTAATTTATGATGTTATCTCTTAAAATGACATAGTTATATAGTGAATTGTGATATTTTGAACAAAGCAGCAGTGGCTGTTTTAGGAGGATAACCTATAAGGTCTATATCAACAAACTCTTGTAAAATCCGTGGGACGAAAAGATAAAAATATTTTCAGTGTTTTCCTTTTCTATTCACCATTTGACGTTTTTGCTCTCTTCTCCATCAGTCCATCATTTTAATGAAGCTAGTTATAAGCTAGTTATAGGACACATTGTTATTCATAAAGCATGGTTTAAAATACACCTCAAATGTTGATAAAGTGGTTTTTGCTTTTAGAACGTTGACCTTCTTAAACCATTTCATCAATAATCCGATTGTTAGCACAACTAAGGGGAATGGTTGCCAGGGCCTAGTGATCTAGGGTCGTAATTCCCCCTCCACCTCTCCCTTTCATTCCTGTGGACATTTCTCTGAGCTGAGTAACTGACCATTATGAATAATATAACCCAATTAATGTGAGTATTCTATAAGCGAATGCTAGCATATGTAAGGAAGTTTACCACTAAGACTAGTGCAAGACTAGACCACTAAGGCCACTAAGACTAGAAATTGACCTGTTGTCTCCTCCTTTGATAACCCAAGGATTATTTCTCTTTGCTCGGATTGATGGACATAAGGCTTAAGAGTATGTTCTTAATACTACAAATATAGCAAAGCCCTACTGAATCCTTGCTTAACCTCCTTGGTGTTCCGATTCTGACATATTTTATATGTCAGAATCGGTACAATTTATTTGGCCCCCTAGCGGTTTTCCCGAGTGTGGCTCGGGGTTAACTTTCAATGCTAAAAGCATTAACCTCGAGCCACACTCGGGGCTGGATACATACCTGTACCTGCGCTCCCTTGCTGTCCCTCGCTGTCACCTCCGGATGATCGTGACGTCCTGGTTCCTTTCTCACGAGAAAGGAAGCAGGACGCCACGATCGCGGAGGTCAGTGAGGGAGTGCAGGTACAGGTATGTATCCAGCCCAAGTGTTGCTTGGGGTTTCCGTTTTCAGCGGTGAAATTTAACCCCAAGCTACATTCGGGAAAACCGCCAGGGAGGTTAAGAATCTAGTCCTAAGGTTATTGACTCACAATCTGTGTTGCCTACCTCTTAAACGGTTCTAGTTTGAGGATTTATATCCATGAGATGATCAAAAAGAGGTCCTATATTTGCATACTATCACCTCTTAACAATAATGAGTAAAGGCCTCCATACATTAATGTTAATAGCGCCCATCTTATTCTAGCTGAGCCACAAACATCTCATGTGGTTCAACTGTTATGGCAGGCTACTGTAGATCAAGGATTCCTATAATTTGTATAGGAAGCGCTATTGTAGAGGCAGAGGGGAATATCAAGCTAATCCAATGTTGCAATTTATTCACTCTGGCAGCCTCTAATAAACCTGCAAGAAACTAGTGTCAAGTGACTTTGCTCCAACAGAATTATTGACAAATGATTTAGGTAAGCTAAAAAAATGGTCGGAGTTGTGGCAATTGAGTTTTAATGTGGATAAGTGCAAGATAATGCACCTGGGACGTAAAAACCCAAGGGCTGAATATAGAATATTTGATACAGTCCTAACCTCAACATCTGAGGAAAGGGATTTAGGGGTTATTATTTCAGAGGATCTAAGGGTAAGTAGTCAATGTAATAGAGCAGCAGGAAATGCTAGCAGAATGCTTGGTTGTGTAGGGAGAGGTATTAGCAGTAGGAAAAGGGAAGTGCTCATGCCACTGTACAGAGCACTGGTGAGACCTCACTTGGAGTACTGTGTGCAGTACTGGAGACCGTATCTCCAGAAGGATATAGACATCTTGGAGAGAGTTCAGAGAAGGGCTACTAAAATGGTGTACGGCTTGAAGGAGAAAAGTTACCAAGAAAGGCTTAATGATCTTAACATGTACAGCTTGGAAAAAAGACGAGACAGAGGAGATATGATAGAAACATTTAAATACGTAAAGGGAATCCACAAGGTAGAGGAAGGGAGTATATTTAAAAGGAAACAAAATAGCAAAACAAGAGGACATAGTCTTAGATTAGAGGGGCAAAGGTTTAAAAGTAACATCAGGAAGCATTATTTTACTGAGCGGGTGGTGGATACATGGAACAGTCTTCCAGTAGAAGTGGTAGAGGCCAAAACAGTAATTGAATTTAAGCAAGCATGGGATAGGCATAAGGCTATCCTAAACAAAAGATAAATCCAGGTAAAGTATCCATGTAATTGGGCAGACTAGATGGGCCGAAAGGTTCTTATCTGCCAACATTTTTTCTATGTTTCTATGTTTCTATGTTTCTACCTAACTTTTTATAAACTAGAGGCGGATGATTGTCAAATTCAAGCAAAATTTTCCCAAATGGCAGGCATGCAGGAATTGACCCCTGCCGAGAGGGATAGTTTAAATGCCCCGATTTCTCCCCTGGAAATTATAAAAACTAAGAACTCCAGGTTCCAATGGCTTTTCAGCCGAATTTTATGAAATGCTGAGTGGATATTTTTTCCGTACCTCGTAGTATTGTATAATCATATTCTGCAAGGGTAGGCACCTTCATATCGACCAAACTGAAACCGTTGACCGCTCTCGATTTTAATAATCCCCATGACAAATGTATTGGTAAACACTGCAGTTCTTAGGTCATGTATTCGCCTGCAATTTGACTGGTCTTTGGATCTTTCCGGTTTGGCGAGTTGGTATGCTCGACTCACTCACCTCTCTCCTTTTGAGTGTGGCCACAGACTGCACAGACAAATATCCTCGGTGCAATATAAAATAAATTCCTTATGCACCTCTCATCTCATGATGTCTGGGAATAAAGGTGGCTCGTAAGCTGGAGTAGCTGGTGAGGAGGAACCCAGCAGGAAATCTGGTGAACTAGGTGAGAGAGGAAGCAGGCAAGGTAGAAAAAGGTGGTCCGATGTTGGGTCAGGAGGCTGGCAGACAATGTCAGAGTAAGCAAATCTGGGTCAATACACTGTGGAAGTCAGTCCAAGGAGAACAGAGGAAAAAGGAGCAAATAGATAATAACTACTGTAGGAGAAGTTACTGGTTCGATGCTGGAGCATTGACTGAAAGGACAACCTGGTTTATATAGTCAGGGTCCTTAAGACTCATTCTACCATTTTTTGGGATGTCTGCGATATCATCAGCCAGCAATGTATCCCTGCTGCCATATTGGGGGTGGTAGGCTATGCAAATGCCATCCTTTTGAGACATGGCTTGGGCCTGAAGCCTTGGACTTCTCCTGTCTCCCCTGGGAGACCAAGGAGAAGCTGACTCGGACACCGTAGGAGCAACAACTCGGAGAAGGGTGTCAGCTGGGAGACTCTTATGCCGGCAAGAGGAATCCATGGATGGGTGGCTCCTGGGTGAGTAGGCCCAACATGGGATTATCGGGCGAGGTGACCTGACACAAGATTCAAAGGAGATCATGATCCACTGTCTCCTCTCTCCACAAGCAGAATAACACTAAGGATATACATGCAATCTTGGGGAAGTCTCCAAGGAGTCCTATGGACTTCAGGAGAGAATACAAACAACAGCATGTGGTACCACTGCCATTACTCATTACTGTCTCTTAAATATTAAGATTCAAGATGTCAAGATTACAGCTCACTTATAACAGAGCCAGCAGGAGCTGTTAATGGTTAAGTTTGCAGCATCTTTCCCCATTGTTGACTCATTATTACCAGCTTGGACAAAATAGGGTCCTAAATGTTTGGAACATCCTGAAAATGTTAATGAATTTCAGTGAAATAAGTGGAAACTGTTATTCAATGATGAAATGTGTTACAAATGAAAAGGGGTGTTAATAAAGAACTACAGTTGATTCTTTTCTTAGACATGTTTTTCATTGTAATTGAAGAACAAAAACAACTCCATTTCATTTGATGCTCAAAGTGATTTATGAAGAGAAAGCAAGTGTTTTATAATACAAATGCATGTTCCATTCAAATTGGATGATATGAAAACAACTATGTATGCTCTGTGGAAAAAAACAAGGCAATAAAAAGCTATACTACTACTCTCTTTCTTGTATTTGCTGCCACTATGATTTAAAGGTCATGTGCCTTTGTAATTACCATTTTTAGAATACTTTAATTTAGATTGTTTATACATTGGAAAGTGTTAGAACATATTACTTGAGATGCTGAATTGATAGGTCAGTCTTTACAGCTTTATCTGCAGCAGCTCTAGTGCTTGTTCATGCCTCAGGGTAAAGAAACAAGTGTCACTGACTTAAGTATTCATAACAGCCATACCTCAGGCCAAACGTAAAAATACAAAAACGTAAGCTGAATACATCCCTTCTGCTTAAATATAACATTGGTTACACATGATAATATTGTTTTTCTTGGTGTAAATTAGTGCTACCTATACTTTGTACACTAATTTATGGGCAGCTGATAACGAACAAGCAATTCTCATCTTGAGCCAGTGTTTAACCCCTTCACTACCAAGCACTTTACGATGAAAAAAATATTCTGTTTTGTTGAAACATTGGATGCATAGTAAGAAATTATATATAGGGTATAATGGGAATTTTGCATAGAAATTGTTATTCTAAAATAAAGAGTAGAATAAAGTAAAATTTTCATGCATTCATCATTTCCAGAAGTATTGCTGAGGGGAGGAGAGATTCTAAACTCTAGATATGGCCTCCCAGTTGTTTCTGATCTCTAATGATTCCCTGGCAATCTATTGCATTGAAAGAATTCCGGGACTTGTAGGCATCAACATCTGGGGTGCCGTGAATTGGACAGTCCTGCTTTGGATGATGTAACTCATTGTATTTGTACTGTACAGGATTTTTCAGCAAGTATAACTCCCCAAATCAAATACTTGTAAAGTAGTGAGAGAACCCAGAGCTTGCCCTGAATTCTGCTCTATCACTGTTTATAGAATGTTTGTTGACCTTTTTGTTAGTGTGAAGTTGGGGGCTACTCTATGTATGCAAATTGGGTTTTCTATGCTAGGTTTTTACATTTATTGTATTACACTGCAAAATTTAATTTACACATTTTTGTGTAATGAAAAAATACCGGCACTTAGAAACTAATGTTAAGTGATTTTATAAATGCAGATTCACTTAACAGAAAGAAATAAGATTAAAAAAAATCTATACAATCCTGGCCTGGCCAATCCTGGCCAATTCTGGCCTGCATGCAGTACTATGGGCTCCAGAAAATTCTGCCAGTGGTGATGTGGTGACGCTGTCGGTAACGGTTAGTGCTCTCATATATTACGAAGCGAGTAGCTAATATAGCAGGTCACTTGAATAGAGCCAGTATTAGGGATATTAATGGATACAAGCTTGCAGCTTTTTCTGGCTTTCTAATACCAGCGCATTATGAATAGGGCCCCATAAGGGGTACTAGTGGTACGGGCCCTGCATATGCTATTTATATTTACACCGTTGTAATTTAGTTTGGTTTGGACTTTCCATCAATCACATGGCCAATTCTTTGACCTGGAATGACACAATTAAAGTAAACAGGAAATATAGAGAAATGTATCTGTGGGTTGATCTGGCTGTCAGTATGTCACTGTCAATGTTGTAGATGATGTCATGAAAAATATTATGTGCTATCATGCAGGGCACTCAGGGTGAGACAGTTTAGGTTTTGAAATGTCTTGCTTTTTTTCCTCACATTTTGAATTTAAACTCTAGAAATTAACATACTTTTTATTTGTTTTTGCCGATAGGTTATATGTAGCTGTTGTGAAAAGGACACGTGACATCTAAAGCCTAGAAATGGACAGGTGAGTAGGTTTTGTTTTTTTTGCAATTTCATGATAGGCAAGGAGCTGCAGCATTGACCTACTAATTAGAAATATATTTAATTACAGCTTTGAAATATAGAATAAGCGTGAAAAGATTTTGGATAAATTCCTAGGATTAAGATAATCCTTGTGGAATAAAGACCATAGAGAGATCAGAGGTTTATTACTTCTCTAAAATATAATGGATGGCAAAAAGCTTTCAAAGGCACATGATCAATAGAAAATAAATTACCTGTAATCACAATAGTTATCTATCTTGGATAAGTATGTTTTTTATCCAGCTTTAAAGTGACATTCCTCAATTCACACAAATTTGATACAATGTGCAGATTAGGTTATAGCAATGCTGCAGAGTTACAGTTACAAGTACTTATACAGTGCCAACAGATTCCGTAGCGCTTTACAATGGGAAAGCACGAACAGAAGACTAATACCGTAGATACTTGAGTATAACACGACCCGAATATAAAGCGATGGATAGAGATTTATTATAAAAATGAGAGAATACTCAAGACTCAAATACAACGTGAGGAGCAAAATTCTAAAAGTATACTGTACCGGTAAACAATTAAAATCCTTCGAGCTTCTCTTAAGGCTCGGGTCTGATGAGCGCAGTGTTCACGTCCATGTTGCCGCACATTTTAACGTCCGTGGTAGCATACAATTATGATCAATAGAGACCCACACACGAAGTATGTCCGCTCAGAAGTGCGGAAGCACAACGGACGCAGCAAACGGACGCAAGTTAGGCAAGAACGTAAAACCGCTAGAACGGACGTGCAGAGTGCACCACGTCCGCAACGTCCGCATAGCTTTGTGTGTGAGTGATGGAACGTAGTCAGACGGACTGCATTTTTGACGTCCAGCATTTTGACGGAAAAAATGTTTTTTTCATATTAATTTATTTTCCCATCTACATCAGACGCATAGTCCGCACAGAATGCGTTTGTCTGACCCTAGTCTAACAGTCAGGCTACCCCTCAGTCCAGGGTGCTCTGCTCCACAATGAGTGTAGTTGTTACTAAATATGACGCCGCCAGCCACCCATCTGCTTTTACTTGCGATAAGATGGCCAGTGTAGCGAAGTGAGCAATGCAATGAATCATTTAACAATAGTCAGAAAACAATACCTCCTGCCGTGCTGACCTCCGGCTCATCCACTGTGTCATCTGCTGATAGCCAGCCCCCCAAATGAGCTCCTATCATCACTGCAAAGGCACTGCGTGATTCTCCTCACATTCAGAATGTGCGAAGAATTGTGCAGCATGTCTGCAGTGACATCAGGACGGGGCAACAATGGGGTGGGGCTGGCTATTGGCAGACAATGCAGTGGAAGAGCCTGCTTGCTGGAGCCGGAGGTCATAAAATGACACCTCTCGTCAGTCTGCGTGGAGCGAGGGTGCATGCTCGGTTGTAAGCCAATTTTGAATGATTGACTTAAACCGAGCGTGCCCTCTGGTTGTGATGGATCCCACCTCTCCTGAATCTGGGAGTTCCTGAAGTGTTTGCAGGCGTCAGGGAGACTTGGGATCCCTGAGCAAGTCAAGTTTTTTTTTTACTTTTTACACGCGATGCAGATGTCTCGAATATAATGCAACCCTCCAATTTTCAGGTAAATTTTTGTTAGCCCCCGCTGCACTGCCTGGGGGGTCTGGGAAAGGTTCTGTGCCAGGAGCTGGCCGGCTGCCAGCATTGGGGAATGGCCGAGCGGCGTCCGAAGGTGCGGGGCCAAGCATAGTCACGAGGAGCCGCCAGGTTTAAAACAGGGCGTGAGGAGTTGCCTCCTTGCCCTGTCGTGGAGTCTGATTCCCGCATCTCTGCCTATTGATTAAGATTGCCTCTCTGTTGCCAACCCGTTTTTTGTATACGATCCCTGCTCCTGTTATTTGACCCGGCCTGATTTCTGACTATTCTCTGCTGATTGATTGCGATCTCCCGTGTGGTGTTTTGGTGGTTTAACCCCATGCTTGCCGCTGGGGTGTTTACACGCTACTGGGGAAGTGTTCCTTCTCATTGGTGGGTCTTGTCTGTGGCCTCTCTAAGTGCCTATACCCAACCAAGGATTCACGTTCGCCAGCCACATATATTGTTTCAATCCGCAATTGCAAAGTCTTACATATTTAATGCTGATGGTCAGTGTGCGTTTACCATAAACAATACTCGTTCTTGTTTGTACGACAGACCCCGAAGTGTATGTGTTGATTCTTACCATCTTAAGGTACTGCTGACCTGCTCCGATTATCAGCAAACATTAAAGCTACTTATTTCCTGACTGCCCTGCAGTCCGCGCAATTCACCAACTGTCTGATTTATCTGTGTTTCTCTGTATCTGCTCTATCGGTCTCGAAACCTTTAGTGCTTAGTAGCGACTCAGTCTATGGTTTAACCTTGTTGCCACAAGTGTCTGATTCTGTGAGATTTATTCTGTGTTTAAACGTCAAAAAGATTTCTCAGCCCTTAAGGATCTCAACTCCGCTCAACTCATACTAGCGGTATGCTCGCGTATCTACAGTAAATAATAATAAAAATATAAGAAATAGACGCCCTGCCCATAGGATAATTGTCCTGCTAATACAGCACTTTATACAAGTGCTCAACCAGACATTCCATGTTTTACAATCTAAGGGACTAAGGCAAGTGAAACAAAAGGGAGCAGAGGGAGTGTGGAGATAATTACCAGAGAGAGTATAGCAGACACTGCATGATGATAGACCAAGAGCTTGGGCATGATAAGGTAAAACCGAGAAAGCTGTACAGCAGCTGAAAAAAAAGAGCCTATATAACTAAGGTAGGGGCTGGGTGGGGGTGGTTGGGGTAGGTGGGACTGGAGAGGAGTATATGGAGGTGAATAGTGGCTGTGGGTAAGAAACACAGCTCAGAGCTATGGCTAATGCACATAAAGAATTTACATCAGGTAGGAGCAGAACAGACTAACAGAAACAGAGGGAAAGGAGAGAAAAAAATACATAAACTAACACTCAACAATTCAAAGCTAATGGAGCAGTAACAATGTGGAAAAACATTTTGTTGATTGAATACCTTGCTGGCATCAGAGGGAAAGATTGCAGTGAGTTGTTGCTTTCAGAGGGGTGTATGGAGGTGAATGGTGGTTTGCTGGCATCATTGGGAAAGATTGCGGCATAGGTGTCTTTTAGGCTGGGGTCAGACTAACGCATTTTTAACGTGCGTTTAGGCGCACTTAATCACGGCCGCAGTAGCAGCAAATCATGGGCAATATACGAAGTACGCAACGCAAGCGGGAAACTAACGCATTTTTTTGAGAAAGCAGACCCGCTAGTACTGACGTACAGGGTGCGCTGCGTCCGCAGCGTCCGCATAGCGGCGTGTGTGCGTGATTAGGAGACGTCAGACGCTGCTCATGTTCGGCCAACATAACGTCCAGACACCCAAAGTTTCCTGGTTTGGATCCGTAAAAAATCATGCACGAAAATGCGCATCGTATGACCGTTTTCGTGCGTTCTGTGAAAAAATACGTCAATGTGTTCAGATGCACTTTTTGATGGTCGCTGCGAATAATGCGTTCGTTTGACCCTAACCTTAATCCTCTCCAGCATTTCTTTTTAATTTAAAGTTTATTCACTCCAGTATTTTATTGTGTAAGAATTTAGATTAATTTTTTTTCTGTTAATAATTATAAGTTTAGGACTTCTCTCAACCGGGTCAATATCTGCCTTTTGTTTTAAGATGGCTTCTGTAGCATAAAAAAAACTTTCTGACCACAACAAAGCTGACTGCTGATATTGCATAACCTGAAGAATTACAGTAAATGCAGGAAACTTCATACACTACTTGAATACAACCTAAAGTGTCTCTTTAAATAATTATTTTATATAATAAATACAATGCCAGGCCTTATGGATACACTGTGGTTTGCATTTTATAGAAGCAATACACCAAGCTAGGGTTTACATTATTTTCATCAGAGGAGCTCCCCATATAGAGTAGTCTGTAGATTAGAGTATTGATATTAATGTAGCAGCATGCATTTACAATTTGAAGTCTTAATCTACTTGGAATGGATGGTATGAAAAAATTGGTAAAGACACCAACTGGAGTAGGAGCAAGTAGGCTTGTGCACCGATTTTTTTTTCGGTTCGATTCGGTTCGATTTTTCGGATTTTTAAACTTTTCGATTCGGCTCGTTTCGACCGATTTCGGATTCGATTCAATTCGATTTCGGAATTTCGACCGTTTTTCGTATTTTCGTGTCACTGTGCTCGGTTTTTGTATCGACTTTTCGTTTTTCGAAAAATTTTCGTTTTCAGAAAATTTTTGTTTTTCCAAAATTTTCGTTTTTCGGAAAATTTTCGTTTTTCGGAATTGCAAATTTTTCGGAATATCGACCATTTATCGTATTTTTCCTGTCATTTTGCCCGTTTTTTGTATCAAACTTTCGTTTTTTAAATTTTTTTTCGTTTTTCAGAAAATTTTCGTTTTTACAAGATTTTCGTTTTTCGGAAAATTTTCGTTTTTCGGAAAATTTTCGTTTTTCGGAACATCTGTTCTCCTCGTGTGACACATTTCAAGTCCATTCGAAAAATCCGAAAATATTTCGTTTCGGCTCGGAAAACATTTCGGATCTGCAATTTTCGGATCTGAAATTTTTCAGAAATTCGGCCGCATCCGAAAACACGAATCGGGAAATTTCGTGAAAATTCCGAAATTCCGAAACCCGAAACGCACATCCCTAGGAGCAAGCCAAACTGAACTAAAGCTCAGCGGCTGCAACTCCATCCTTACTTTTTTAATGTCATTTATATCCCAGGGCAGCCTAAATGGTACCCATATCCCGGCCAGTTGCAACTAGGAGACGCATTCTAGAGATGTGCAATTTGTTTCTTTCCGAATTGAAATTCAGACGGAATTCACCATTTTTGTGTTTCGGGAGCATTTCCGAAAACAAAATATCGACCACCCGAAATTTCGGATCGATTTGATTCGGCAATCCGGATAATTTCGGGTGATTCGTATCAGCTGATTTTTTGCTTTTCCTGACGAATTGCCTGCACATACGGTGCCTGTTCGAGGGCAGTGAAATCCCCATAAAAAAAGCACTGCTTCGTCTATTCAGAGAACAAAAACCAGCAGTGAAAGGGTCCCGAAATGCCCTGCCATTCGGTGGTTTCATTCGACAGGTTTATTCAGGCGAATCCCATAGGCTTCAATGTTAAAAACATTTTAATTCAATAAACCGTTCATTATAAAATTCTGCAGTAAAGAGTCTCTTTATTTATAGATTTTTTTAGGATATTTTAACAATTTTTCTGGATTATTATTTTTTTTTCTAAAAAGTCAGATTTTATTATTACGTTTTCTTATTTTTTCAGTAACAGCACTTTTATTATCATTCCCTGGACCTCATATGTAAATTTCAGACATTTTCGCTCAGTAGTTTCTTTGCAAACAGCGTTTCACTTTTCAAACATTCAAGCAAACTGTTTTCCTAATTTATTCACTTCACTTGTCTGCCGTGTTGGCTTTTTCCGGCGGCTTCGCTGTGTGTGATCGGCTCCTGCTTGGGTTTTTCCGGCGTCTTCGGCGGGTTAATCCAGATGTTTTTGTGGGTTTCGGCGTGCATTCGCCGGGTTTTTGCAGGCACTTTTTGTCGGGTGTGCGGCAGCTTTTCCCTGCGCTTCGACAGCCCTGTGGTGCTCGCTGAATACACCGCAGGGTCGCCGAAAGGGATTGCCGAATCGGCCCGAATTGAAGAGAACGAAAAGTCACCAAATGTGCAGTGACTTTTCGATTTGCTTGGAATAACCCTGATAGTGATCACTACAATTACACATAAGCAGAATATCTGACCATTTTTGATATTTGTATTAAATTTACTGTATTTGATACAAACATCATTTCTGCCTGTATTCTTATAATGCAGACCCAATATGAAATTGCGCAAGACAAGAGACATCTAGAGTTTAGAACCTTGCATCCCAGCAATATTTCTGTGATAGATAAATGAATACATGGAACATACTAAAATGAACAAATTTAGATTGTATTCTGAGATGGCGAAAGCATAAAGGGACACTACCACCAAAAAAGCGGTAACTAGATTACTTGTGCATTACAAACAAAACCACCTAATGAACTACATGATGCTGTTTTTTTCCCTTTGTTCGAAGTAATTGCAAGTAAAAAGGAAAAACAAAGATAGATTTTCATCTCTTGCTCCCATTTTGTTGATATTTTCCCATGATTAAACATTTACCAATTTCAGCATTTTACTGCTGTGGGCAAAAACCTAAATCATGATATCCTGGGATACACCCCTGCTCTCTTATTGGCTGCTTTGTCACTACAGGGCAGGACCAGGCAGCTCAGCAGATGTTGTTTTTTTTACTTTACATATCTGTCAACAGTGAAAGTACAGCCTGCATATACAGTACAGTATGAATGCCTGTGTGTGATAGGTGCTGCATTGTATCTGATATAGCCCTCACTGCAGCTTGCAAGCATCACATAAATTGCTTCCCCTATCACTCCCAAGCATGTGTGATGTATATGTAGTGATGTCGTGTTTGGACTGTAAACTAGGAGTAATCTGAAGCCTGTGCTGCTGTGCTTTGCAATGTGGAGGGCTGGTAGAGCAGGACACATTCAGGCTGGACGTGAGAGGTTCACTCTGGCTGGGAGGGCAGGACGTGGGAGGTACAGTCAGGCAACCTATCCAGGCTGCCAGGCATGGATGTGGGAACTCTAATGAGGCAGGGGAATGAGGGGGCGTGGTCATGGTCATGGTAGAAAGGGGCAGGGACTTTTTTTTCATTGGAGCCAGTCATCGACCAACAGATCCCATTCTAAAGCAGCTGCCGCAAAGTAACCAGCAAGCACTGCAAAGATATTGTGTGAGTGTGGGGGGGTAGTTTACATCACAAAGATCACAAAACGGATGCACCCAGTGACAGAGTAAAATATTTTCTTAAACACACAAGAGAAAAACAAAGCACTTGTAAGATAGCAGCATCATTAAAAAAAATAACATACACATTTTCATTTTTTGGTGGTAGTGTCACTTTTAAAATACCTGTGAACATTTTCAGTTTATCCCTTCATTCAAATGTTCACTACATATATCATGTTTCAAATAAATGTTAAGGTAATACTTTGTCAACAAAAAGCAATTGGTAGTGAAGGGGATAAGGGAGGGTTTAGATCTTTGGTGGGTAGGTGACATGCTGTGGAGATCTCTCCCCCAATCAGACTGAGTGCAGCCTAGGAGAAACCCTGTGGTGATGAATGTGAGGAGGAATTGACAGCAGAAGATGAGTCGTGCCGAGGCATGTAGTATGAATTGGAAGGGACAGTCTGTTGAGGGGAAGGCTGATAAGGAGGGAATTGCATTATTCCAGACAGAACATAATTAGAGAATGGACTTGGATTTTTGTGGTGTCTTGTGTGTGGAAAAGTATGTTCTTGGATATGTTGCGTAGGTGGAAGTGACAGGAATTGGCAAGAGATTGAATGTTGGGCATGAGGGAGAGAGCAGAGTCAATTATCAATCCAGAACATCAGACATGGGAAGCAGATTGGTTGGAGTCATCAACTGTAAATGAGGAGTCTTTCAGAGATGTGTGTGAGTTGGGGGTGATCTGCTGCAGTTTGGTTTTTGACTGGTTTGTGGTGGGGTGATGTGAAGTCATCCAGGAAGAGATGCTGGAGAGATCTTCCGATACTTGACTCAGAAGAGAGAGAGACAAGGTTGGAGAGGATAGGTATTTTTGGCCATCATCAGCATAAAGGTGGTACTGAAATCCAAGAGAATAAACTAACTTCAAAACAGATGATGTGTAGATTGATAATAGTAGGTGAAAATAGAAATTGTTCAAATATAAAATATAATGAAAATATCTATATATCTGCATAAGACTCGCATATATAGAGCAATAAAGAATAATAAAAAGTGTCTTTGTATGTGGCAATAATATTACAAAAAGTGATTCTTGTGTGGGAATCAAAAATTCCATGAGTCACATACAAAGTATGGAGGTACCATCTCTATAAAAAGACAATAAAATAGATAAACTAATTGCATATAATTTTCATTATATAAAAATATGGCTATAGAGGTAATATAATCTTGCTCTCTCAGTCACAACCCCAAATAAACTCCCCTTTTCACATTTTCCTTCTTTGACGTCATAAATAAATGTTTTAAAATAGATTTTGATTGACTGGATAGAAGTATAATTTTTATAGTTTTTTTTTATAACCACCACCTTTATAACCACCACTGGTATTCTGTGTGGATTAATTTATGTAAATATATTTCCAATAAGACACAGTTCGTTCTTTTATTAGCCTTATGATTTTTTTCCAGTCTCCAAAGATATACAGGTGTAGAGAAGCAAATGCCAAATATGTTGTGTCAAGCACCCCAGCACCCTTGTGTCTTTGTAGAATTAATCTGATGAGGTGGTGGTGCACCTGATGTTTAATTGTAGGTGCATAAAGAGGGGGATCTTCCAATGATGGCATTGTTTGCTCTATGATTTGCCTAATGAGATGAATTAAGTAATTATAGATTAAAAAAATGGAGGAGGAAGATTGGCGCGTGCGCGAGGTGATCCAACATGGCGGCTGCCACGGGTGTGGATAATCGGGCGTTAGATCTGGACAATCGGTACATCAAGATGGACTATAAAAGCACCTGGAGTGGGGGGGAAGTTTGTTCGCTCCTGAGGAAGTCCCGTTTGGGAAGAAACACGTTGAGCTGGGCGTTTTAACCCATTCGTTCCCAGTGTTGCTGTGCTGCTTTGTCTACTCTGTAGAGAAAGTGAATAAAGTGTTTTTATGTTTATTATTGATGACTGGTACCATCAATTTTTATGCTGTTAATTTCGACATCCTCCATCGTTGGATCCGCTTGATATCGGCTACACAGCCACAACTGGAGGATGATGGGTGAAATAATTTCCAAATCCTTGTGAGTGACCAATTTATTCTGCGCATATCTGCTATTTGTGGGATATCACCCTATGTTCTTTTTGTAACAAAGTAATTATGGCATTCACACACTCAGAGTAAGGGAAGCATGAAGGAACACCTAGTCACTACTCAAGTAAGAAAAAACTGCATCAAATTTAGAAAGCTCTGAAATTTCATTCACCATCCTGTAAGGACCCATGTGTTTGCCTCATTCTTGTAAGATGGTGATTATAAAAATTGTAGTAATCTTAAAGGGATACTCTATTGAAAAATCGTTACCTTTTTTGCTGCTGGAAACGACTTCTCTTCAGCTCTGGAAATCCAAGATCTGCGCTTCCACGCAATCAGGGCCGGTGCTTGTTGCTATAAGGTGAGGGGAACAAATAATCTGAATCTCCAGTCACAGACACACGGGGTTATCCAAAGAGATCCGAATTGCTGGAGAAAGGTAACCGAACGTTGAAAATCAGTGTTTGGTTACCTTTACTGGCCATTCGGCTATCCAGAGAGCAGGCAATACGCCAAATTCTGGCGAATTGCCTGCACATACGGTGCCTGTTCGAGGGCAGTGAAATCCCCATAAAAAAGCAATGCTTCGGCTATTCAGAGAACACAAACCAGCAGTGAAAGGTTCCCGAAATGCCCTGCCATTCGGTGGTTTAATTCGGCAGGTTTATTCAGGCAAATCCCATAGGCTTCAATCTTAAAAATATTCCCGTTTTAATTCAATATCTAATAAACCGTTCATTATAATATTCTGCAGTAAAGAGTCTCTTTAGTTATCGATTCTTTTTTGGAAATTTTAATAATTTTTCTGGATTTTTTTTTTTTTTTTAAAAATCCTTTTTTTTTATAATTTTTTTTTTATTTATCAATTTATTTATTTATTTAAGTTTACTTATTTTTTCCTTGGACCTCATATGTAAATTTCAGACATTTTTGCTCAGTAGTTTCTTTGCAAACAGCGTTTCACTTTTCGAACATTCAAGCAAACTGTTTTTCTAATTTATTCAATCCATTCGTCTGTGGTGTCGGGTTTTTCCGGTGGCTTCGCTGCGTGTGATCGGCTCCTGCTTGGGTTTTTCCGGTGCTTTTGGCGGGTTAATCCATACGTTTTTTAGGGTTTTTGGCGTGCATTCGCAGGGTTTTGCAGTTAGTTTTCGGCGGGTTTGCGGTGACTTTTCCCTGCAATTCGGGGACCCTGTGGTGCTTGCTGAATACACTGCAGGGTCGCCGAAATGGGATCGGCAAAACGAACTGAATTGAAGAGAACGAAAAGTCACTGAGCGTGCGGTGACTTTTCGATTCTCTTTGAATTACCCTGTAGGATTTGGATCTCTGCCCTGTGCCCTCACTCAGTGAGCAAACCAGAGCCCCATAGGCTGCCTCCACTGCCAATTATCTGGCTGCAGTGAATGCAGGCCGCCCCACCCCCTGCAGCTGTAAGTCTGAACCTCAGATCAGATGTTCAGGGAGAGGGGAGACAGGCTTACAATATGAGTGTGTGGGTTTGGGGGGGCTGGCAGTGTGTTTGTATTTGTGTATATGGAGGGCGGCTGGCAGTGTGTGCATATGGGGAGAGGGGGCCTGGCAGTGTGTGTATGGAAAGGAGGGGCTGGCGGTATCTGTTTTTGTATGTGTGGGCCAGCATGTGAGTTTCAGTGCTGTGGATTCTGTGGTACGCTCTAACACACAGCACATTGTTGCGATTTTTATAGCTGTGGGATATGTGATACGCTAATACACACTGCACGTTACTGTGGGTTTTATTACTTTGTAGCTCTGGGACTGTTGTGCATCGTTATGAGGAGATGCTGATTGGCTTGGCACGGAAGGGGTGGAGGAAGTACATCCTTGCTTTTGTACACAAAAATCCATTTCAGTGGCCCTGTATGCAACTTAGGTAGCATAGAAATTGCGAATTGAGCACCACTACGGGACTTGTACACTGTAAGTATGCAAGTTCCATAGTGCCTGCGCAGAGCGATGGATCAGAGCTGCATGCGCAGATGCGATCCATGGACTGCCTCTCAGACACCAGTCGCTAAGCAGGTGGTCTCAGAAAGGGTGTCGTTGACACACTCTCTGCGTGGAGACTCCACTAGTGACCGATCTAGTGACCGGCAGCTGGTGATGCTGCATGGGATGGAGAACAATCCTCCACTTCACCCAGCGATTTCTCCAGATAGGGTAGCGGGGGGGGGGCACTCCACACATCCTGACCACTTTATTTTAAAGTGGTCAGGATGAGAATAAAGTCCGCCTTTTTAGCATTTTGAGTAATTTTCATAGCATGGACCTGCGGATAATGATATTATTCCATATTTAATAATAACTGCAATTATTAAAATACCGTCAAATATATTCCACAGTGCTGCACAAGAGGACTCAAATATGAATGAACAAAATAAACTTGAGTAACAGAGAAATGGTGGACCCTGCTCAAAAAGCATGGGTTCAAATTGCAGCAAATTCGTTATTGATCTATACAAAATGCTAACTTAGTTGATGTGGGGTTTCAGTTATTCCAATTCAATTAAAAGAACGCTCAAATCAGCCTATTGTCATTTTCCCAGAAGGAAAATTTCAAACACCTTTTTTAACCAATTACCATGTAGTACCATTGAGCCAAGTTCCTTTAGATTGCAGACCGACCTGCTGAGTGGCACTTTACCAAACGCTTATTTAGAAAAAGAAATCTAAACACTATACACTTGCTGTGTTTTCCTTGATCTATACTAAGAAATGGTAAGTGTGCCAAGGCTTCTTTTTTCCTTCCATCTTTATGTTCTGTCTTATGTTATTCCTATTGCTTTTTTCCCCCAGCATTAGTATAAACTGTATCCATTTATAATTCTCAGCTTGAATTATTGTTTCCTTTTTAAATAATGGCAATGCCTTGGCTCTCCTCCAGCACCGTGGCACTGATCCAGAGGAAATTGAGTCCTTGAAGATTAAAAATAGAGGTCTGACAATTATTACACTAAGCTCTCAAAGATCCCTTGGGTGAATGCCATCTGGGCCAGATGCCTTATTTATCTTAATATTGTCTACCTTCCCCTTGAGTCTTTCATTAGCCAAATATTTGTTAAAGAATAGACTATTTTTGTGACTCCCTTGCAGATATTAAATAATTACACTGTATAACTTTTCTTCGTTTCTTATTCCAGGCATTTCAATTATTTAATGTTTTGAAGGAATAAAACAACATACGGTTTAGCCTTCCTCTAAATTATTGAAAGATATGAAGTCTGTTTTCTTCTCAGCGGACAAGACGAGTGTGCTTTATAAATAAAAAAAGTTACTGTTAAACAACTTGAAAGGCGAAACAGAAAATCCATATGTCTTGATATATCGGCTTCTGTGCTGATCTATACTCCAATACCACTTGATATATCTGTTCTTAAATGCATCTGTTAGTTTTGCTTACTTTAGTTACCTTAGGTGTCGTTCTTTTTTTTTTTTTTCCTCATTAAAGCAACAGATTTAAAAATATATATATAAAAAAAAATACTTAACTCCTTCTACCGCAATCAGGAATACGTGATATGCAGCGTCTCTACACGCCATATAGACTCCAATATTGTGTATACACAGTTTGCACATTTGAATTGATTTATTAGAATCCCCAAAACCCCAGTGTGTGTGTGTGTGTGCTTCATCACGCTTCATCATTTGTTTTACCAAGATAGGTGTCTTTAAATTTTTCTGCCTATATTGTAGTAGAGACACCAGAGCCGGTGCTAGACTATTTTGCGCCATAGGCAAGACTAGAAAATTTACGCCCCCCCATGAAAGAAATGTTAACTGTTGAAATGCGGGGGGGAAGGGGTACACACACAATGTGTGCACGGGGAGGACACTGTGCACGGGGGCCACACATGGTTGTTCGGTGTCCATCTAACCCCTCAGCTGGTCGGACCCGGGATCGGTCTGTGCCTCTTTCTTTCCTCTGCCTCTTTCTTTCCTCTGTCTCTTTCTTTTCTTTCATCTTTTTCTTTCTTTCGTGCCTTTCTGTTTTTCTTCTGCCTCTTTTTTTCCTTTCACTTCCCTCTGGTGGTGCCCGCATGTCTTCTGGTGGCGCCTGTGTGTCAACAAAAGATGCCCACCTTCTGCGCCACTAGAGGGGCTCCGTGAGCTGACAATGTCGGCTTTGCAAGCTGCTGCTGCCGGCTACATGAGTCGCACACGAACAGCTACAATAATGGAACACAGGTTGGTGCCAGCTGCGCCCCTAGGTGGCAGTGCGCCCTAGGCGGTTGCCTAGGTTGCCTAGTGGGAGCACCAGCCCTGAGAGACACACACATCCTACCATATCATTACATAGATCACATCATTGCAAAGCTCACATAATTTAAAAATGTAAAGACTTTCAAAGATTACAATTTTTACAGATTTTCCACAGCCTAACTCAGATGATAAATGATGGGAATTTGGTTCACAAAATATGATCATACAGTATCTTAAGCCTGTCGCAGCGTCAATGTGTACCATCTGACAAGTCCTATACTACACACCTAATGAAAGTGTATGTATATACATATATATATGTATTTATTTTTTTTCTGCTGAAAATTTGGACACATCCATACTTGTGCCGTAGCATTTTTTGAGAGTGAGAAACACCTTTTTTACATTTTCGTCTTACTGAAAAGCGTGGTAGGAAGAAACCAATTTCGAAGAGGAGATATGAAATATTAAACAATACGCTATCACAACATGATATGCAGGACTAACAACTGAAAACTTTCAAATATTATAGGTAGATGGGTGTAAGTAAAATGCCCAGATACAAATACACAGGTCTATTCACTAAAAAGTGAAACTCTGGAGAACTGGCAGGAGAAGAGAACAATCTAGACCAAATAGCCGATTTGGAAAGTGAGATAAATGGGAGAATTTTTATGGTTTGGCTATTTTTACCTAGAATTTTCACTTCTCCTGCCAATTCTCCTGAGTTTCACCTTTAGTGAATAGACCTGATGGTGGCGCAACAACATGTGACGTTTGTGGTCCTATGGAACAGTGTCAATATCTTTTTCTTTTTTTTAACTATTACATTTTATACGAACAAGTGCATAATGATTAAAAACATTTCTTACACTGTAACCGTGTTCTTAAGGAGAAAAAAATATATATATACACAGTAGTAAGAGGTGATGGGCTGCTTGCTCTTCAAAGCCAAGTTAATTATAATTCCACAAAACTAAAATTGAAACTTTCTGGATTTTAAGACCAATTAACCGGTCTTTAGCAATTTAATGTTATGGTTAGAAAAGATAATGGAGTGATGTAACATGACAAGTATTTACTTGCTATTTCATCTGTCATAATCCATTTGATTAAAAAGGTCTATGTTAAAATTGCTATAAATTATCAGCACAGAAGAAAATTATATCCTACGGTTATTAAATTACCATTTCTGAATGCTAAGATTACCTTTGTCACTCATCAATGTTTTTTTCTATTTATGACAATAGTTGAAAAACATCAGTTAATTCTTCAGAAATGACATTCTTAAAAATTTTAAATTGTGCAATTTCTCCCGGGATAAAAATACTCTCTTAAGAAACCTCGATTCTAGTGATTTGTTTTTATGATTTCCCACAAGTTTAAACTCTTTAAATCTCTCTGTATTCAGCAGTGATTTCTTTAGCCTTTCAAATTCCAGAGGCTGTCAGAGTTAATATGTCTAATAAAAATATATATATATTCTTTAAATTTACAAAATCCCTTTATATTACTTGGATTCTCTCCATACAAAATCATTTCCGTGGTTTGCTTGAGATTAGAGTTGCACAAGTGATGCGAAAAGACATTAGAGCACACTGAATACAAGGGTTATTTTTATAGCACACTGTATATGACCAGTACATTGCAACACAAAGGAACAAAGCATATATTTAATTCCAGAAGCAAAAATAATTAGGGTAATATCCCACAGCACAAAATAGCCGCGTAGATACAATTGGCCACACACATGGGAAACACAAAGGAACAAAGCATATATTCAAATCCATACAGGCCCTCACACGTACTGCAGCAATTTCACCTCTCTGTAAGGTGTTTCAGCCCTACCAAATCTGTTACCCCCCCCCCCCCCAAGTACACATATTGAAGAGAAACTTATACAGGGTTATTCAAAGAGAATCGAAAAGTCACCGCACGTTCGGTGACTTTTCGTTCTCCTCAATTCTGTGCGATTTGGCGATCCCATTTCGGCGACCCTGCGGTGTATTCAGCAAGCACTGTGCTGACTAGAGCAGCCTGAGAATAGTCAGTATTGGCTACTGTCTCCTTAAGAGACAGCTTATAATGTTTAAGAGCTATCCCTTTAAGGGCAATGTCTTCAGGGAAATGTAGTTCTGTGACATGTGACCAGTTCTATGTGTCTGATTGGTGCTGAGGTGCTTTGCATGCTGGTAAGAAGAAAGCCCTCCATTAGGAATTCCAATTCTCCAGAAGAGCAGCTTCTCACACTCTCTCAGCATGGGAGTGAAGTTACCCTCTTCTCATACCGTATGAAGGGACAGACTGAGTAATCCGGATGAATCTTTTCAACACTGTAAGTGTTTGTTTAGGATGCCTGGAAATAAAGAATCTGTATGTATAATACCCCTTTATCGGAGTTATCACTGCTGTTTTCTGCAAAGCTACCGTGGGAACAGAACAGTGAGAAGAGGCTGGATAGATTCATTCCCAAGCTCCATTTGATTGTTAACCCTTTGAAACAACGAAAGACTGTTTGGCCTTCACTTTATGCAGCTGCATCTAAAAGCCAGCTTCCTAAAGGACATTTTTCTTTGCATTTAAAGCTAAATGAGTCAGTCTGGCTGCTCCCCCTCCTTTTTTCTCACCTCATGGAAAGGCAGCTTAACTTCAGCAATTGAGAAAACAAGTTTGTGAAGTTTATATCAAAGTAAAGGTTCCAAGGCATGTGGCTTAAAAGGCAAGAAAGTCTGCGCAGAATGAGTTATTAATTCAGCTGTTAGCTTAACTACTGTTGAAAGAGAAAATACACTGGAAAGGAAAATCACCCTCAGGTGTGCAGGCCTGGTAAAGCCCAAAACAGAGACTCAAGGCAAGGCCCTTAGGAGATCTATAATTGGAAATTCCAGCTCTGCAAACCTCATCCAGGGTAAAACTCCCTAGCCCAGTAATCTCTCACATTAGTTACACTCAGCGTCCTTTGGTGACTCCTCTGCAAACTACAGGCCAGCATTAAGCCAAGCAAACCGCGCCAGCTGCAACGCACTCCAGCAGCGCTCCCCAGAGACCACAAGCAAACCGCGCCAGCTGCAACGCACTCCAGCAGCGCTCCCCAGAGACCGCAAGGTAAACCGCGCCAGCTGTAACGCACTCCAGCAGCGCTCCCCAGAGACCACAAGCAAACCGCGCCAGCTGCAACGCACTCCAGCAGCGCTCCCCAGAGACCACAAGGTAAACCGCGCCAGCTGCAACGCACTCCAGCAGCGCTCCCCAGAGACCGCAAGGCGAACCGCGCCTACGTCTACAACAGTTTGCGTAACGCACCCAAGTGGGCAAATAGTGAACTGCATTGACATTTCTAAAAGTGTTTTAGCAATTTCTTGAGTCTCCTCAATCATGGCAGAAGGCTGTGACGTGCCAAAAGAGTTGGGCCTACTAATCGACCCCGACTCAAATGAAGAGTGTGTCCTCCGAAATTCAGAAGATGCAAAGGCAACTCAGAGACAATATGAAACGAGGGCGCATAGGGAGCTCACCAGGAAATGCGATCGTATCTGATGGTTGAGTGGGACAGGTATTACAAAAGCTACACTAATTCCCGAGATAAATTAATAGAGCTCTGCAATAAACCTAAAGGAGAGCTCTCTCCTGGTCGCATCACATTGAGAACGAACGCATGAGGAAGATGCATCTAAAGTCAAAGGATAGCGAACGCCACCTCATTTTCATCCAGTCACAGTTGGAAGACCCAAGTCTCCAAGCGGACTTACAAAGCATCCAGGCGTTTAACATACAGCATGCGAATTTCCTTTCAAACTGTGATGACTCTCAGACAAATCTGCAAGCAAAGGACTCAAGCAACGAGAAGGCCGAGTCGGAGTCATCCCATCGCTCGTACAGGGCCTCTTCTCATGCTTCAAAGAAAGCCTCGTCCTTTCACCCCAAACCGGCACGGTCTCACTCAGGTAGCAACGTTTCACAGCAATCTTATATCACAGGCTCTAACCATTCTTCAAAGCATCCTCTCATCACAGCCGTTTCGTCCCGTGCCTCGAGTAAAGAGAGTCTCGCCGCCCTAGCGATATTAGCACAAATCGAGGCTGATGAAGCTGCTGTAGTGCAATCATCTGCAAGTGGCAGATGAAGAGCGATTACAAGAGGAAGAAGTGGCCAAAGCCATAGCTCAAGCCAACCGTACGTATCTTCAGCATAAACGGGAGGCTGCAAAAAAGGCAGTACGGGCAACAGCTTTACGGGCGGAAGCTGCCAATGCTTCCCTCAAATTCAATCCTACACAGCTGGAAGGAGAGAACTTGCAGAACCGTGTCGAAGCCTACGTGAACGACCAGAACTCATTACGGCAGGGACAAGGAGGGAGAATCTCAACCACTAGTTTTTCGCGAACTATTCAGAATGCTGACACCGCCAAATTCGTACAAGTCGCAACCCTCCTAGAAGCTGAAAAATTTACTCCAACAAGCCAAGACACAAGAGGTAACCAGATTGTTCCATCAGCATTAGTGAAGGATACTCAGCAGGCAGACACAAGAGTAGCCGCGAGCCACAACCTCAACGTAGAGGCAGCAGTGTTCCAGCACAGCCTCAGGCAACTCATGGACGACGTTGAAGCCCATTCAAACACGATCGACCTGCCCAGCGGCGAAAGGAACAACCATCACATGTGTCATGGCAAGACGTAATAATCAACAAGTATTCTTGTCACGGTGGCCCCCGCAACCCCCCCGGCGCCTGGCAGCGGCTTCCTCGCTGCTCGCTGGCCAGGCGCCGAGTGATATCGCGGAATGGTTCCGCACACGTGGGACGCCGGGGGGCGGGGCCAGGCGTGATGACGCGGACCCGCCGAGTTTAAAGCCCGGCTTCACTATTTCACCGGTGCCCTGACGTGGTAGTTACTTCCCGCAGAGCTCTTGTATATTTGGCAAACGAACCATTCTGTGTATGACCCCTGGCATTGGCAAACGAACCATTCTGTGTATGACCCTTGGCATTGGCAAACGAACCATTCTGTGTATGACCCCGCATTGGCAAACGAACCATTCTGTGTATGACCCCTGGCATTGCGCGAACGAACCATTCTGTGCATGACCCCTGGTATTGGCTTTAACTCTTCTACTTCTGGTACTGAGGTCAGTCTGTGTGGCATCCTAAGCACGCATCAGACTACCTCTTCTATTGTTAGGGTCTTGGGAAGAGCTAACCATTCTAAGGTCTTGTGTATAATTCTAGTGTTACTCTTTGTAGATACGCTATCTTGTCGAATTCTGTGTCTGTCTAGTCGTGCCGACCATTCAAGGATCGGAAGGGTAGAGAGCGGTCTGCGTAAAGGGACCACCATCTTGGTAATCAGGGGGATCCGTGACATTACGTCAGGGCCAATGGATCCCGCAGACCTCTCTAATCAATTGACACGTATTGCAGCCAGACAAGAAGAGCAGGACCATAGGATGGACCAGATTGCTCTTGCCCTGCAAACCCTGTTAAATCGATCCAATACTGGAACTGCAAGCCCTCCAGACCCAGTATTGCCTAGGGTCAGTTCGGCCGCTCCCGAGGGGTGTAGGCTCAGTATGAAGGCACCCTTACGCTATGATGGAACACCAAACTTATGCCGGGGTTTTTTGACCCAACTCGAGATCTTGTTCGAGAACAATCCAGGGTCCTGTATGTCTGATAAAGCCAAAGTAGGCTATCTGATCAATCATTTAACTGAAAAAGCTTTATTGTGGGCCACGCCCTTGTGGGAAAATAAGAAACCCATCATCTACGACTATGAGGGTTTTACCTCTGAGTTAAAGCGTACCTTTGACCCCTCTAGAAGGGCTACCAATGCGGGTAGGTCCTTGTTTCACATAAAACAAGGTAACAGGAGGGTCTCCGACTATGCCATAGAGTTTAAGACTTTGGCTTCTGAGGTGCTCTGGCCGAACGACGTTTTAACCTTAGCCTTTACCGAAGGCCTGAACGAGGCTTTTATGTTTGAGCTGGCTCCCTTAAAATTACCAGAACATCTGGACCATTTGGTTGATTTTTGTATTGCCATGGACGATCAAATTAGGGAAAGGAGACACCCCAGAGACAGACCCAGAAGGGTCCTGCCTCCTTTACCCTTATTACCCAGACACACCAGTACTTCAGGTAACCCGGAGATCGCAAAAACTGATATACCGGCCGTTGAACCTATGCAGATAGGAAAAACAGGTATTTCAGAGGCAGAAAGAGCTCACAGAAGAGAAAGGGGGCTCTGCTTTTATTGTGCCGGGGCAGATCATTTCCGCCTTCAATGTCCTCAGAGACCCAGGGGTGGCAGGGGTGAGAATGGAAAATCAGGTCAAAGAACGGTTAATACCCAGGTTATAGGTTCTCTGTATGCCTCCTTTGTGGATGATGAAAAAAAAAAATCCCGGATTCTGGTACCCATCTCCCTAACCTGGGAGGGGGTTCACCTCGAGACTGAGGCATTCCTAGACTCGGGAGCCTCAGGTAATTTCATGGACAGATCTTTTGCCGCCAAAAACCTCTTACCTCTGGTTTTAAAAGAGAGGCCTCTTATGGTGGAAGCCATAGACGGAAAACCCCTGTCATGTCCCCATATCACTCACGACACTATTGATGTATGCATGAAAACAGGAGTGTTGCACCGTGAAACCATACGATTTCAGATTATTGACTCTCCCTCATGTCCTGTCGTTCTTGGGTTCCCATGGTTAACAGAGCATAATCCGGTGATCGATTGGGCCCAGCGAGACATAAAATGTTGGGGTCCCAATTGCCAGTCAAAGTGCCTGGGCAGGGTCAATGTGATTGGTAGCCTCAATATTGCCACAGCACCTCCTTTGTCCACCGAAGTCCCTGAATGTTATCTGGCGTTAAAGGAGGTGTTTTCTAAAGCCAGGACTGAGGTCTTACCGCCTCATCGTCCTTACGACTGTGCCATAGAGCTACTCCCTGGTACTATGCCTCCTAGAGGACACGTATACCCTTTGTCACAAAAGGAAAACGATATTATGGAGGAATATATAAGGGAGAATCTAGAGCGAGGATTCATCAGACGATCCTCCTCTCCAGCAGGAGCAGGTTTCTTTTTCGTTTCCAAAAAAGAGGGAGACCTGCGACCTTGCATCGATTATAGAGGTTTGAATAGGATAACCATAAGAAATGCCTATCCCATACCTCTTATCACAGAATTATTCGACCGACTAAAAGGGGCCCGTATATACACGAAGCTCGATTTACGCGGAGCCTACAACCTCGTAAGGGTTAAAAAGGGGCATGAATGGAAAACGGCTTTTAATACACGTAGTGGGCATTATGAATACCTAGTGATGCCCTTTGGATTATGTAACGCGCCAGCTGTTTTTCAGGACCTCATAAACGACACCCTAAGGGACTTTCTGCAAGCGTTCGTCATAGTGTACCTGGATGATATCCTGATTTACTCTCCTGATAAGGAGACCCATCACGCCCATGTGCAACAAGTGTTAAGGAAGCTATTGAAGGCTGGGTTATATTGCAAACTAGAGAAGTGCTTGTTCGACATAGAAACAGTGCACTTCCTTGGGTATATAATAACTCCTGAGGGTTTTCAAATGGACCCTAAAAAACTCTCAGCCATCCTTGACTGGCCTCTACCCCAAGGGCTTAAAGCCATCCAGAGGTTTCTGGGGTTTACTAACTACTACCGGAGGTTCATTAAAGACTTTTCGGCCTTGGTGGCCCCCCTCACGGCTATGACAAAGAAAGGGGTGGGAAATCAGAAATGGACACCCCAGGCCATTCAAGCCTTTGAGGCACTCAAACAGGCATTCACAACTGCCCCTGTTCTCCGACATCCCGATCCGGCTCTGCCTTTCCAAGTTGAAGTTGACGCCTCCGAGCTGGGTCTTGGTGCAGTCTTGTCCCAAGGGAGGCACCCGACAAACCCTTGCATCCATGCGGCTTCTATTCCCGAAAGTTGTCCCCGGCAGAGAGGAACTATGATATCGGAAATAGAGAGTTGTTAGCAGTTATCGCGGCTTTGGCGGAGTGGAGATACTTATTGGAGGGGTCTAGGGACCCCATCGTTATCATAACCGATCATAAGAATCTTACGTACATTGGAGACGCCAAACGTTTAAATGCCAGACAAGCGAGATGGTCATTGTTTCTTTCAAGCTTTAATTTCGTCCTCACATATAGACCTGGGTCAAGAAACATTAAAGCAGACGCATTGTCGAGACAGTACGAATCCTACGAACATAACATCCAAGATCAGCATCCCATTGTACCCCAGGAAAGGATTATAGCCTTTACCACGATTAGTGTCTCATCTCCTCTGATGATCAGATTGCAGACCGTCCAGGGTGCAGCTCCTGGGGGGAGACCTCCTGCGAAACTCTTTGTACCTGAGAACGAGAGAGAAGAAGTACTAAAACTTTACCATGATAACAAAACCTCTGGGCATATGGGGATCACCAAAACAGTCTCTAGTATACGTAAACTCCTCTGGTGGCCCACGTTGCGCCGGGATGTCAAAGATTACATAACCGTGTGCGAGGTGTGCACAAGACATAAAAGTCCCAAAACAGCGCCCATTGGTTTACTCCAGCCTCTGCCAATCCCTGAACGACCATGGTCGCATTTAGCTATGGATTTTATAGTAGAGTTACCCGAGTCTAGAGGGAATACTGTAATACTCACGGTCATAGATCGATTCTCCAAAATGGGTCACTATGTTCCTCTTCGGAAACTACCTTCGGCAGCCGAACTGGTGCCCATTTTCATTACCAATGTGGTCCGCATACACGGTATTCCTCTTGGGATTGTCTCTGATAGGGGGACCCAATTTGTCTCCAGATTCTGGAAAGGGTTTTGCAAGAATGTGGGAATAGACCTATCCTTCTCTTCGGCCTATCACCCCCAGACCAACGGAGCAGCAGAACGAGCCAATCAAAATATAGAGAAATATCTCAGGTGCTTTATATCCGAACGACAAGACAACTGGTCAGACCTGATACCTTGGGCAGAGTATGCCTTGAACAGTGCAGTGAGCGAAGCCACAGGACATTCCCCTTTCTTCACTGTTTACGGTTTTGATCCTCCCGTGCTCCCCGCTACGTTTCCTGATACCGCGATTCCTGCTCTAGATGAGCATTTGGCGTCATTGAAAGAAACTTGGGGAAGGGTTAAACGGGCACTGGAGGATAGCAGTGTTGTCCAGAAAATCAAGGCCGACAGACACAGGAGGCCGGCACCCGTGTATCAAGTCGGGGACAGGGTTTGGCTTTCTTCACGGAACATCAAGCTCTTAGTACCCTCTATGAAACTGGCACCCAGATATATAGGCCCCTATAAGATTCTGCGGCGAATCAATCCGGTCTCCTATGCTTTGGCACTGCCCCCCATATCAGGATACACAATGTGTTCCACGTGAGCCTTTTGAAACCACTCCTGTGTAATCGGTACACCAGGGCCCGTGTCCCCCCTCCTCCTGTCTCTGTGGAGGGCGAGGAGGAGTTTGAGGTTGAGGCCATCCTGGACGCCAGGATATCTAGGGGAGTCCTTCAGTACTTGGTTGACTGGGTGGGCTACGGTCCAGAGGATCGCTCTTGGCTCCCAGCTACTGAGGTCCATGCTCCTCGGTTGGTGAGGGCTTTCTATTTGGCTCATCCCCGTGCTCCTGGGGGTCGTCCAGTGGCCGCCCGTTGAGGGGGGTTCTGTCACGGTGGCCCCCGCAACCCCCCGGCGCCTGGCAGCGGCTTCCTCGCTGCTCGCTGGCCAGGCGCCGAGTGATATCGCGGAATGGTTCCGCACACGTGGGACGCCGGGGGGCGGGGCCAGGCGTGATGACGCGGACCCGCCGAGTTTAAAGCCCGGCTTCACTATTTCACCGGTGCCCTGACGTGGTAGTTACTTCCTGCAGAGCTCTTGTATATTTGGCAAACGAACCATTCTGTGTATGACCCCTGGCATTGGCAAACGAACCATTCTGTGTATGACCCTTGGCATTGGCAAACGAACCATTCTGTGTATGACCCCTGGCATTGGCAAACGAACCATTCTGTGTATGACCCCTGGCATTGGCGAACGAACCATTCTGTGCATGACCCCTGGAATTGGCTTTAACTCTTCTACTTCTGGTACTGAGGTCAGTCTGTGTGGCATCCTAAGCACGCATCAGACTACCTCTTCTATTGTTAGGGTCTTGGGAAGAGCTAACCATTCTAAGGTCTTGTGTATAATTCTAGTGTTACTCTTTGTAGATACGCTATCTTGTCGAATTCTGTGTCTGTCTAGTCGTGCCGACCATTCAAGGATCGGAAGGGTAGAGAGCGGTCTGCGTAAAGGGACCACCATCTTGGTAATCAGGGGGATCCGTGACAATTCTGCAGACACAGAACAGCTGTCCTTAGCTTCCGCTCCTGATCCTAGGGACTATGCTTACCAGGACCCACGGGAAACCCCTGATCCTGCTTTCACCAATTCCATATGGTTCAGCTTACCATCTCCCCCCAATACAAGCCCCATACAGCCCAGATGGACTTTCGACACCCAGGGAAAGAAACACAGAATGCCCACTCGACAAGGGAAGGTGGATTTGGCTTCAAGAGGAGCACAGAAGTTTTCTGACAAGCCAGGCAGAGACTATTTACTATGGAAGCACATCTTCTTACATACCGTTAGTGACGAGAGGTTACGGCCAATCGAGAAGATCATACATCTGATGGCTTGGCTAGGACCAGAATCTACACGAGTAGTAAAGGATATTTATTCATCTCATCTCGGTGACCCAGTCATCGCCCTCAAACAAGCCTGGGAAGTGCTCGATCAACGGTTTGGTGCATCCACGTTGACGGAGTCCTCGTTGTTAGAACGTGTGTTAGCGATTTCCCAGTCATCCGCACTAACGAACCTCACAGGTTATGGGACTTCTCTATTCTCCTTACACAGTTGCGAGCAGCCAAAGAAGATCCTAACCTAACGGGACTGACATGTCTCGACCAGCATAGAACACAGAAGCCTATCGTTAGAAAATTACCTACACAGTTAATCGAAAAGTGGATCGAATTATCAGATGCCTATAGAGAGCGCAACCTAGACAGAGACCCTCCCTTCGCCGCTCTTCAAGAATTTGTTGCCTACCAAACAAAACGGTGCAACGATCCTCGGAATCGAAGCTTCAGAGAAACGGAGTTCCCTACCACCAAAAGGGCCAACTATAACTCCGACTTCAAGCGAACAACACAAATGGCGAGGGAAAGGACCATTGTGTCTGTCCACAAAACACAGGTCGCTGCCTCATCCACAAGCAAGTCAGATGAGCATCCGTCGAAGAGAGCACTACCTAAAACCCTAAGCACAAATAAAGATCCTTTCTGTCCACTCCACAAGTCCTCGCACTCTCTCTGAACAAGTGCAGAAACTTTGGAAAGAAGCCCCTAGAAGAAAGGAAAGCCTTGATCAGGGAGTACAGACTTTGCTTCAAGTGTTGTGAGTCTACAGAGCACATGGCCAAAGCTTGCACAAGTAAGGTACAATGTCACCTATGCGGTAGTGACAGACACCCTGGTGCACTGCATCCAGATTCCGAGCCAACACAATGGACAACACCTACCCCTCCTTTGCCTAAGGAGTCACAGGACAATACTGAAGCGCATCGAGAGGCAACCGCAAGTATCAACTGCACGACAGAATGTGGTGGCTCAGCATTCCCTCGCTTATGCCACGAGATCTACCTAACCAAAGTCTACCCAACCGGACACCCTGAAGAAGCTGTGAAGATGTATGTGATGCTGGACGGACAAAGCAATCAATCGTTAGCCAGGTCAGCATTCTTCGACCTCTTTAACGTCCGAACCGATGACACATCATTCACTATTTCCACGTGCACCGGTTCCCAGCGCACGGCGGGGAGGAAAGTCACTGGATTCTGCATAGAATCATTAGATGGAAGTGCAAAACTGAAACTGCCACCATTGCTAGAATGGGATGCTTTGCCAGATGATCGCAACCAGATAGCGACACCAGAGGTAGCAAGCAATATATACCTCACCTGAAACACATGGCTAGCCTCTTCCCTGCCCTAGACCCCGAAGCTGAAATCCTTCTCTTTTGGGATTAGACGCCTCCGAAGCTTTCCTTCAACATGACCAGGTTAGAGGCCCAGCAGGTTCTCCGTTTGCCCGCAAGTCTGCACTCGGATGGGCCATCTTAGGAACAGTTTGTATCGATCGGCTGCAGGCCCCAACCCAAGTCAACGTTTTCGCAACCTCCATTCTCAGTAATGGGAGAGCATCACACTTCAAACAATGTCACGAGCACTTCACGACTTCAACAAACAATCCCGTTTTAGGAGCAACGGTGTTCGAGACCAGCAAAGAAGATAATGACCTGGCCTGGTCAATAGAAGACAAAGACTTTTTGCAGCTCATGGATAAAGAACTTCAACAGGACGCCTCCGGGAGCTGGGTAGCCCCATTACCCTTCCGTACACCCAGACAGCGCCTGCCAAACAACCATGAACAAGCTCTCTTGCGCCTCTTCAGTCTGAGACGACTCATGAACAAGAAACCGCCAATGAGAGATCATCTAGTGGCGTTCATAGATAAGATGCTCCAGAACAGACATGCTGAGCTTGCCCCACCTCTGGAAGGGTGAAGAATGCTGGTACCTGCCATTCTTTGGAGTGTACCACCCACAAAAGCCAGGCCAGATTCGGGTAGTCTTCGATGCGAGTGCAAAATTCCAAGGCTTCTCCCTGAATAAAGCCCTTCTCACAGGGCCGGATCTCATCAACAGCCTCCTAGGCGTGCTCATTCATTTCAGAAAGGAAGCCGTAGCCTTTATGGCCGACATCCAGCAGATGTTTTACTCATTCCTAGTCAGAGAAGACCACCGCAATTACCTACGTTTCCTGTGGTTCAGTGACGAACAGCGCAACCAGCAGATAACGGAGTACAGAATGCGAGTGCACGTTTTTGGGAACGGTTCTCCCCGGCAATTGCCAACTACGGCCTGCAACGCACCGCTCGCATCGGCGAAACCAAATACGGCACAGATGCCAGACGATTCGTGGAACGAGATTTCTATGTAGATGATGGTCTAAAATCTGTAGCCACACCAGCAGAAGCTATAGACCTACTGAACAGAACACGCCAGATGCTAGCAGTAGCCAACCTCACATTGCACAAAATCGCGTCCAACAGTGAGGAAGTGCTTGAAGCCTTCAGTCCTGAAGATCATGCCAAGGGACTACAGGACCTAGATTTTACAACAGACATGCCTCTTATCCAACGTAGTCTCGGTCTATGTTGGGACTTGAAGAAGGACGCCTTCACCTTTAGAGTTCCAGCCCAGAAGTCCAATTTCACAAGGAGAGGAATTCTGTCAACGGTGAACAGCCTTTTTGACCCTCTAGGATTTGCCGCGCCTGTAACGATCCAAGGGAGGCTCCTTCTACGTACGCTATCCCAAAACACCAAAGATTGGGATGAGCCACTTCCACCAGACCAGAAGCAAGAATGGGAGAAATGGTGTGCCTCCCTGAGATGTCTCCAAAACGTTAGTGTTCAGCGCACATACGTTCCCGTTTCACCCGCAGCTGCACTGAAAAAAGAACTGCACGTCTTTTCAGATGCATCGACTAAGGCAATAGCAGCTGTAGGATACGTCAGAGTCTACGGCCGGGAGAACAATACTCACATCGGTTTCGTAATGGGAAAGGCGAAGATAGCACCACAACAAGGTCACACAGTACCAAGGTTAGAACTGTGCGGCGCCGTATTGGCCGTGGAGCTTGCTGACCTGATAAAGAAAACTATAGACCTTGAGCTACAAACCACCATCTTCTACACGGACAGCAAGGTGGTGCTGGGCTACATTCACAACCAAAGCAGACGCTTTTATGTCTATGTGAGCAATAGAGTCGACAGGATCAGAAAATCTTCAGAACCTGAGCAGTGGCGACATGTGCCAACAGACCAGAACCCAGCGGATCATGCTACACGGTCCATCCCTGCTTCCCAGTTGGCAGAGTCAACCTGGATAAAGGGTCCTGAGTTCTTGACCTGTCAAGACACCTCGACGTTACCGGGACTGGAACACCATGAACTTATAAATCCAGATCAAGATGCTGACATCCGACCTCAGGTACTCAGTAAATCAACCCCTGCGGATGAGAAACCGGTGGTCCAAGCCACCATCTTCTCAACGATGGTCAAGAAAACCAAAATATTGCCCCTCGATCATAACCCAGTACCAGTTACCTTTGAAAATTTCTCTCGTTGGAGATCTGTCTTACGAGGCGTAGCAGCCATCATTAACGCCCGACCTTTGGGCCCAGTTTCTACAGACCCCGAGAATCCAAGTATCCTCGCCCCAGCCACCTTGCTCACCTACAAAACAGGTGATTGGCCGGCTCCAGTAGGGAACTTCGTTCCCAAGGACATGTACAGACAACAATGGAGACAAGTGCAATGGCTTGCCAACACCTTCTGGAAGCGATGGAAGCAAGAGTACTTACCTACCCTACAGGAACGTCGCAAATGGCAGAACAAAGAACCAAATCTCGAAGACGGAGACCTTGTTCTTTTGAAAGATAAGGAAGCGCACCGTAACTCATGGCCTATGGGACTTGTGCACCAAGTCTTACCCAGCAAAGATGGATTAGTACGCCAGGTTGCAGTGCAGATCGTGAAGCCAAAGGAGTCCGGTGGCAACCAGCAGACTTTCACCAAGAAACTATATACCAGGCCAATTACCGACCTGGTCCTGCTGCTGAGGAAGACCGAGCTGGAAGATTGAACCTCCAAGCTTTGCATGCTTTGTGTATACTCATTGTTTGCATGTTTGATAATATGCCTTGATTATCTTCGTTAACAGTTTAGTTAGTAAGTAGTGGAATTTATAATTCCAGGCCGGGAGTGTGCTGACTAGAGCAGCCTGAGAATAGTCAGTATTGGCTACTGTCTCCTTAAGAGACAGCTTTATAATGTTTAAGAGCTATCCCTTTAAGGGCAATGTCTTCAGGGAAATGTAGTTCTGTGACATGTGACCAGTTCTATGTGTCTGATTGGTGCTGAGGTGCTTTGCATGCTGGTAAGAAGAAAGCCCTCCATTAGGAATTCCAATTCTCCAGAAGAGCAGCTTCTCACACTCTCTCAGCATGGGAGTGAAGTTGCCCTCTTCTCATACCGTATGAAGGGACAGACTGAGTAATCCGGATGAATCTTTTCAACACTGTAACAGGGTTATCCAAAGAGATCCGAATTGCTTGAGAAAGGTAACCGAACGCTGAAAATCACTGTTCGGTTACCTTTCCTGACCATTCGGCTATCCAGAGAGCAGGCAATTCGCCAAATCCTGGCGAATTGCCTGAACATACGTTGCCTGTTCGGTGCCTGTTCGAGGGCAGTGAAATCCCCATAGAGAAGCACTGCTTCGGCTATTCAGAGAACACAAACCAGCAGTGAAAGGTTCCCGAAATGCACTGTCATTCGGTGGTTTCATTCGACAAATTTATTCAGGAGAATCCCATAGGCTTCAATGTTAAAAATATTCCCGTTTTAATTCAATATCTAATAAACCGTTCATTATAAAATTCTGCAGCAAAAAGTCTCTTTATTTATAGATTTTTTAGGATACTTTAAGCATTTTTCTGTTTGTTTTTTTTTATTTTTAAAAGTCCGATTTTTTCTTATTTTTTTTTTCAGTTTACTTATTTTTTTTGTAACAGCCCTCTTTATTATCATTCCCTGGACCTCCTGTGAAAATTTCAGACATTTTCGCTCAGTAGTTTCTTTGCAAACAGCATTTCATTTTCCCAGATTCATACAAATGTTTTTTCTAATTTATTCACTGCCTCCTCTACGTCACAGCTGCTTCGGCTCTGTGTGATTCGGCTCCTGTTCGGCTCCTGTTCGGCTTTTTCGAAGGTTAATCCAGATGTTTTTGCTTGTTTTCAGCTTGCATTCGGTTAGTTTTCGTCAGGTTTGCGGTAGCTTTTCCCTGCAATTCGGGGACCCTGTGGTGCTTGCTGAATACACCGCAGGGTCACCGAAATGCAATCGGCAAAAGGAACCGAATTGAAGAGAACGAAAAGTCACCGAACGTGCGGTGACTTTTCGAATCTCTTTGGATAACCCTGAAAGTGTTTGTTTAGGATGCCTGGAAATAAAGAATCTGTATGTATAATACCCCTTTATCGGAGTTATCACTGCTGTTTTCTGCAAAGCTACCGTGGGAACAGAACAAGCACCACAGGGCCGTCGTAGTGCAGGGAAAAGTCGCTGCAAACCCGCCGAACACTCACCACAAAACCCGGTGAACGCACACCGAAACCCGCAAAAACATCTGGATTAACCCAGCCGAAAACACCTGAAAACCCAGAGCAGCCGCCGATCACATCACAACGCAGCGCAGCTGCCGGAAAAAGCCGACACCGCAGACGAATGGAGTTTAAAAAAAAAAAAAACATACGCTTGAATGTTTGAAAAGTGAAACGCTGTTTGCAAAGAAACTACAGAAGAAAATGTCTGGAATTTACATATAAGATCCAATGAATGATAATAAAAAGGGCTGTTACAGAAAAAAGAAAAAAACTTTTTAAAAAGAAAAAGAATTTCTGGAAAAACAAAACGAAAAATGCCTAAAAGATCCTAAAAAATCTATAGATTAAGAGACTTTTTACTGCAGAATATTATAATCAACAGTTTATTAGATAATGGATTGAAATGGGAATATTTTTAACATTTGAAGCCTATGGGATTCGCCTGAATAAACCTGTCGAATGAAACCACCGAACAACAGGGCAATTCGGCAACTTTTCACTGCTGGTTTTTGTTCTCTGAATTGACAAAGCATTGCTTCTCTATGGGGATTTCACTGCCCTCGAACAGGCAACGAACAGGCACCGTATGTGCAGGTAATTCGCCAACATTTGGCAAACTGCCTGCTCTCTGAATAGCCGAGTGGCCAGGAAAGGTAACTGTACGATGAATTTCACTGTTCGGTTACCTTTAGGTCACAATTTGGATCTGTTTGAATAACCCTGATTGTGTCCTATGCCAGTGGTTTGAATTCGACTTGTGTGATTCAATTCAGTCCAAATCGATATTCTGCTAAATTATGGCCAATTAGGCAATTCTATGTGAACTGAATTTCTCTCCAAATAAAAATATCACAAATTCACCAGAACCCATCCGATTATAATTAGCCAGATCTGAATCTTATCGTATATGGTCGTGTCAATTTAGAATGCTTCACATTTCTATTGATTGACAACTTTTTCTTGTAATATTTTATAAATGAAGCAGGCTGAATACTTCTGTTCTACGCAGCCGCTCTGATAGGGAATAGGTGCGATACCATCTTTTATGCATGTATGTTTATTTTGTTGTATCCCCAGCCAGGTCATTATTGCTGCTGCCGCTTTCTGTATTTTCTTTTTGATCCCAAAGTGGAATTTTTCCTGGTGAGGGTATAAGTATAAACCCACCATTTTCCTCTTGCTGATAAGCAGCATGAGGATATGTGGTTGCTTCGAAAGCAGCTCTTGGTTTCATTAGGTAGGACCCACCTGACCCAGAGGTGTTGTGACGTGATGGGTGGGCTTACACTTTAATGGCCATTCAAGTAAACCAAAACCTCTGATTGTGTTTTGTTTCGCATGGAGCTACAGTGGGGAATGCAAACGTCAACCTTTTTTCTTGTTAGGTTTTATACATGAAGTGGGCTGTATACTTCTGGTCCACACAGCCGCCCTGATAGGGAATAGGCGCAAAACCGTTTTTCTATTTCTATTGATGCCTATGTGTTATTCCTGGATCACTTCTTCTGCGTTATTCCATGCATCATTTTTGGAACAAATTCATCATTCTGTACCTCATTTCAGTGCATATGCCCTACTCTGTTGCCTCATTTTTGGAATATATGCATTATTTTGACTCATGCGTAATTAATGTGCCATTTTGCTGCATGTGTGTGATTTATTTATTTATTTTTGCCTCATTTCTAGGTCAGGTTGTGTATGTTTTTTTATTTTAATACATCGCGTTTCCAAATATCGGGTAACCGCAGACTATATAGGATCCATCCAATATTCAGAATCTGTCTGTTACTGAAATAATGGATGTCTGTGATATTCTTTGTCAGCTGATTCTGATTATTTGTGACTCTGAAAATTGTGGTTTCTGACATATTCCAAGCCAATCTTAATCTATAATTTTTCTTTTTTTGCCTGTGCATATGCCTAGTATGGCTTGTGAGGGTCAGGGAGTTTTCCACAGTTTGTCGAATCTCTTTTTTTAAACAAATGACTGGAGAGCAACCACGGACTTCAAGCTTCCTGACCACTATGAGTTCTTTCACTTATTGCTGCTTTATCAGAAGTTGTAGAATCTATTTATCAGAATCTATGCTGTAGATAAGATTGATTATTTTGTGGTTACTAAGCTATAATTGCAGAATAACTGAAGTCCATCTGTTTTTGATCTGCATAAGAATCTCATGTTCATCGTTGAAATAGACAGTGGAAACAAGGAATGTACATGTCTTGCAAAGGGTAATGAGCCTAAACCTGCCATCCTGTATGTTGTGAAACACTTTTCATGACATTTCACTCCTAAGCAGACAATGCATTAAATCTCATTCCAAAAAGAATATGCTGGCACAGCACTTTTCTTCAGAAATGGCACTTATGATCTGCTGAGACATCTGTCTTTTGCTTCTCTACATATCTTTTTCCTCTTATATTTAAATGCCATGCGGGGCACAGAGTGCTTTAAGCCCTTTAGTTCACTTCTAATCAATGCATACAATTGTGCTGTTTTTCTGTGTGTTTAACATCATAAATACCTTACCCTGTGCTGGCTGTGAACCTGATGATCTCTTCTTCATGATCCAAAAAAGATTCTCAAATTAATTTTTTATGCAGAATACATCTTGACATATGACACCATTAAGCTCTCTGCCAATCTTATATTAACGTTTACATCAAATTTTATAAAAATGGGATATGTATGAATATAATTATAACACATACTGCATTGGCTTTGCAAGTGACTCATTCGAATTCTGGCAAGTCTGAAGTAGGTGGATTGGTATGGCCATGGATATATTAACAGGTGTTTGAACCTTTAACAGCTTCCAGTGTAATTCTCAAGTTTCCCAATTATATGAGAGGAAGTTATATTTTTATGAATCCTTTCAAATTGTTGTTTTCCATAAATTCACTGCCAGAACCTAGTGGGTTTATGGAAAAAATAAGCACTATACATGCTTTGAAACTGCGTTTGAAAGTCTCGAAAGCACATTTTCAAATGTATGTAGTATTCGTGGGCAGATAGGGCCATCTGCTGGCCCAATGGCACTACTACATCTTCATACTACAACTTAGTTTATCTTCCTTCTTAAAGAAGAAAAACAAAACCGTTTCCGAGCTGTTTAATCTGCTTCTGCACTTTGAGTATCATGCCCAATTACCTAAAAGTATAGGGGCACATTCTTGAGCCCAATTGCAGTAGGATTTTGTTTGCAAAACAAAAAGACCTCTCATTACTCCAGAATTGGCCCACATATCATATACTCAATTTTGGGGCATCAGTTAGGGCCTTATAGAGCAAGTGTATTCAATTTTGGTAGTGAAGGGGTTTAACCCCTTAGTGACTGGGCGGTTTTACACAAATCCGTCCTTTAGTGACCACTGCTGTTTTTACGTTTCTGCGCTGTTTGTGTTTAGGTCAAATTTTCCTCTAAGGCTAGGTCAGACTGAGGCAGTGCGAACGCGCGTGCAGGCGCACTTAATCACGGCCGCACTAGCAGCAGATGCGGGCAATGACGGCCAATATACGATGTACGGTCGCACGAAAGTGGCTGCGCAACGCAAGTGGAAAAGAACGCATTTTTCGAGAACGTAAAACTGCTAGTACAGACGTACAGAGTGCGCTGCGTGCTAGCGGCGTGTGTGCGTGAATTGGAGATGTCAGACGCTACTAATGTCCAGCCAACATACGTCCAGATGCACAAAGTGTTTTATTGATGATCCGTACAATCACGGACGAAAATGCGCATCGTTGACCGGTATCGCGTACTCCTGAAAAATACGTCCATTCGTTCGAACGCACTTTTTCACGGACGTGAAAATGCGTTCGTTCTGACCTAGCCTTACTCGTTTATGCAACCCACACATATTATACACTGTTTTTCCCGCCATTAAATGGACTTTCTAAAAATACCATTATTTCCATCATATCGTATAATTTACTATAAAAATATGAAATATGATGAAAAAATGGTAAAAACACACTTTTTCTTAATTTAATCTCCAAAATCTACAAACGCCAAAAAAGACCCAGCTAAATAGTTTCAAAATTTTGTCCCACTGCTGAGCCAGTTCAGCTATGTGCGTTGAGCTCATTCTGACTGTTTTTTTACTCATTATTTTTAGATGACAGCCTAAACCCCAATTTGTTTTATTTTTTTTTTACACCTAACCTAGTCATGTTCAGGCCTTTCCAATGATGTCCAACATGACCCTCTAGCTGCCACGGATCGGGAGATAAGGGGATCCAAAGGATCCCCCTATCTCCCCTTGGCAGCTAGGGGTTAACTGGCCCACTGATATCCTCACACATATATAAAGCAGAGGGGCAGGCTTCCTGCCTGCCAGAACTCCGTTGGAGCCAGCGAGGGAGGTAAGTATCGGGTGGGAGGGAGGTTAGAAGCAGCTGACGTACTATGTACATCCGCGGATCTAAGGGAGACCCGTGGGCAGGACGTACATGGTACGTCAGCGGTCATTAAGGGGTTAAGGAATGATGGTGAATATTATATATAACTTTATTTTAATTTTCTCTGAGCAGCAAAATAAATGTTATGGCTTTTTCCACAGATGAGGGATTAATAGCAGGAAATCTTAGATTTGTAATGGTAGGCATATGCAATTTGCATTTTGGAGTGTGAAAACATTTGTTTTCATTGTCAAGCTTTTTATCATAAACCATATAAAAGCCACCCTTCACGCATGTGTACAACAATGTGTGTAATAGACAAACTTGACCTAATGGGCTTTCTAAATTGAGGAATAAAATTCCTGTAATGGTGTAAAGCACTTCAGTAAAGGGGAGCAAGTGTTGAAAGCGTCATAACTGCAGTTAAAGAGGACCCTTACACTCAGCCGCATTTATCGAGCAAGAGAAATACATTGAGGCAAATTCGGTAAGTTAAAAAATATAACTATATTAATTTTCCAATGAATAAAGAAGGGGTAATAAATGAAAATTAATCAACTATTGTATTAATATCATAAATAATGTAGCCATTAAGATGCAAAATTAAAGTTGAAGTTGGATTTGAAATTGGGAAGTTTAACTAAACTAAAACAGATAAAATAGGAAAACAAACTTCTTTTAAAACCATAGCAATCCTGACAGCTGGATGCTGTGCACGGAAACTATTACTAATCTCAACTAATCTAATTTCAGGGAGCTAAGAGGGCAATCGTGAGTTCAACGTAAACCCATAAGATGGCATACACAGCCAAATATCAACAGGAAGGAGGAAACACAACATGAAACTGAAGCAACTAAGAAGGTTAAAAAAATAAATGGCACTAAAAAAAGAATGATGGAAACAGTGGGTGAAAGAAAACAAATGGGCAGAAAGGAAGAATAGTTAGAGGTTAAAACAAACAAATATAAAATACATACAAATAAATGTATTTACCTAAACAGGGAAGCATAATTGTAAGACTTCTAAAGAAAATAGCATGACCCTGATATAGAGAACCATTCTTGCTCCTTTCTGAGGGAGAAACAAAATAGGGTTACCTTTATTTTCCTTATACTTCGAACACGTCATTGAAGTATATATTGGAGCAATAATTATTTGTAATTTGGTCCTAGTTACAGTTTTCATTAATAGGGATGCGTAAAGAATTTTAAACATAATCTAAGCCTCTGGTCTTATAAAAACATTACAAGCACTTAGCAAATTCTCTCTAGCCGACATAGCATTTAAGGCATTCAAAAGAAAGCACAAAAGATACATTTATGCTAGACATATAAAGTCAAAAGTTCAAATTTTAAAATGTATGATGTTTTAATGCACTATTTATATTACTCACAGCAAGTGCAATTATTTTATTGACTCGGTCATGAATTGCAAGGTCATTCCTGATAATAATGTGGCACTGGGCAAATTTTTTGCTTTTAGGCCCCCCCACTCACTCGACGTTGTTGCATTATTATTTTTTTCTTACACTATCCCATATTTAGATTCAATGATGACAAAAACTGATGGTAATTTTCCTTAAATTATCTGTGGAGAAGCAGTCTGGACTACGGGCCAAGGTCTGATTTTGCTGGAGGTGTATTTTCTGCTGGAGCATATGCTTATACAAGATGGAGCAGTAAAATGCTGCCATCAATGGAGACAAAGGACCTTATTCAGACCTAGCCATTAGGTTAACAAGTAGAGCCTTTAAGTTTAACGTCCACCCTTTTTAATTTGTAACCACTATTCCAACTGATCTGCACACTTTACTTGCATTGCGACTTTTATGGAGCTTGCTGTAAGGTAACGCTTCCTATACTTTGTTTAGGAAGCATTAACTATTCGCCAGATAGAGAATTATGAGCTATTTCTTGATGGCTCATAGTTATTGAATTGAGCCATTATTCAGACATGATTATGACTTGTATTATTAAGGCCGTTGGGCCAAAACGTCACACTGTTTGACCTGTGGGGTTTGCTATCCGCTTGAATAAAATTTATTTTACCGGCTCTACCTCCCGCTTGAGGACCTTCTTTTTTCTGGTTGGATTATTAAGACAGGAGTTCAGAATCCCTGGTGTTAAGTAATTTTGCAAAATCAAATACCACATAAAAATAAACACCACAAAAATCCATTACTTACCTATAATCCTGTGGTGTAGAGCAGTGGTTTCCGAACCGCGGTCCTCAAGTACCCCCAACAGGTCAGGTTTTCCAGATATCTGAAGCACAGCACAGGTGGTCTGATTTGCTGCTCAATGATTGCAGGATTCAGTCTGCATTTCCCCAAAGTGATCTGCAAAACCTGGCCTGTTGGAGGTACTTGAGGACTATGGTTAGGAACCACTGGTGTAGAGGATGACATGGTCCATGACTTCCTCTGCTTTACGCAGGACAACACTGGGAACAAATAGCTCATAGTGTTCTTCCATGGAGCTGGCATGAACCCACTTATGCAAACTCTGCAGGGTTTTGTTTTCTCAATGAAGACCTTTGAACTCCAGAAGCCAATATTGGCCGCGGTGTACAGTAGCGCTGCCGGAATAATTTAGAGTCTCCTTCCTGTTACAACTTGTGCCACTTATGCATGTTTTTGGCTCATGCCAATATTTCTCCTTTAAGGTCAGAATAGGAACCAATATATGTGCAAAGACTCAAACTCCCACTGTAAAAAACAGGAAAGTTTTTACGATTCTGTGCCCAGCCTAGATATGTTCTATTTGGAGTCTATTCTTTAACATATGTTTACGGAATTTCTATATGGTATCATATAGACATTTTATTAAAGCACATGGTATATTTATTACTATCGACGTTTTCAAATTTGAATTTATTTCTTTTGAACATAATCAAAACTACTTTTCTATCAACTAACTAATATGGAATAAAACTCTTTGTAATATTACTTTGTGTGGGATACTCAGTATATACTGTATATGACACTGTAATCATTTTAGCCACTTTGCACATTTAGCATGGATGGAGTTGGTGTTTACTTATGTTAATCTACAAATAATATTTTCAAGGAACGATTTTCTGTTTTCAAAGTACATTAGATTCTATTAAATTGCCTTTTATTGAACAATTTATTTCATTCATTTGATTTCTGACTATGTGCAGTCATTTCAATACTGGTAATTTTCATCATTAGTATTGCTGGAAAATTGGTAATCAGGAGTTGTTGCCTTTCTAGAAGCCAAGATTAGAAATCAATAACACATTTTTTAAAAATGAAATCCTCTAACTCTGAACTCCCCTGCATTTTACAAAGATAAGATTAAAACCAGTATTACCCATTCATAAAGACAAAACGAGGCTTTCTGTTACAGGATTTAGTATCCGTTATCATGTTTTTTTTAAATTTTGAAATATTTGCAGATAGCAATGAAATCTCTTGGAAGGGTCCAAAGTCTGAACACACTATTCACTTTATACACCTTACAGCCTGAAGGTAACTTTATACAAGAGTTTTAATAATGTAGACCTCCGTCTCATGAGTTCAGGAGGTGTTGTTACAACATACAAATGCAATAAAAAAACTGCACTGACAATAAAAAATATTGTTGTTACACTGGTCCTGACTCCTGATCAGTACATGAAGTCAAAATACATTACAGAAATATTGAAAGGCACAACCATGAACATAAAAAGTAAACTAGCAATGCTTCTTCAGTCAACGACCTAGTTTTGTGATGCACTTTCATAGTGAAGTGATGGAATCACTGTAATAATCACTAACAGTGATATTTTTGTGTGATCTGAGAATAACAAAGGGTCAGTAGCTCATAACATATAATGAACCACATACTATGTAATAAAATGACACACACACTAAACGGCAATTATACAGGGTTATTCAGAGAGCGGTGAAAAGCAGGAGAATGACTGGAGAATGGAAAATTCTAGGTCAAAATAGCCAAACCAGAAAAATTCTCCCATTTATCTCACATTCCAAATTGGCTATTTTGACCTAGAATTTTCAATTCTCCAGCCATTCTCCTACTTTTCACCTCTCTCTGAATAACCCTGATAGTTTTTGATAATTTCACATTAACATTGTATCCAGTCCATGAAAACTGTATAGTGTTCTGCTATCGTGTGTCTATTAAATTTGCAATTTCTGCTAGAAGGCTTTACTAAGTGAACACAACTCACAGAATTTTTTTTAGCATATGCTTATTTTATAAAAATCTGATGGCATAATTTTTAGAATAAAGGAAGTCATGATGATTACTATAATTAAATTGTTCCTGCAAGTCTTAACTGGACTTGTATGAGAATGGACCTGACTGTTACCATCATCCTCATCACCATCATTTATATAGCACCAACCGTTTCCGCGGCACTTTACAATAACCAAAGGGAACAAGACACAAACATAAGTGTAGCGCTCACTCCCGGAGGAGCCGCTGAAAATGAACCACGGGTCAGTCTCCCCGCACTAGGGAATAAATATACTCCAACACAGTTGTGAGTTTTTATCATTTAAATAGTTTACTAAAATAATGAGCAGATGTTGAGACACGGTATTCACAAGTATTATTACAGTATTTTCGTATCACGGTAAAACGCGTAGCGGAAAAGAAACGAAACACGAGGCTTCGTATTTCGGAAAATAAAATATTCGCAACCGAACATAAAAGAAATGCAATTTCCCGATAGTTCAGAAAAAGGGGACACGTAGCGAAACCCAAAACATACAATCCCTTCGTATTGCGGTAAACGCGCAGCGGAAAAGAGAAAAATATATCTTCGGAACGTATCTTTATCTTTAACCCCTGTTCCGATTCGTAACAGACTGAGTCCTGCACAGGTTAAGTCCCGGAATGTAAAAGATTTATATGTGTGTGTGGTACCGGGTACTGTTCAACTGGCCAGTGAATTTACAGAAGGAAAGTCTTTGACTAGTCAGTTGGGGCCCTGTGGACTTTAAAGAGAAAACAGCAGCGTTTTGGTTCTGGCTCAATCAGTTCCTCTTCAGGTGGAAGTACTACAGGTGTTGGCTCAATCCTTCTCTCTATCACTGGAGCAGACGTTTCTTCGGAGTATGATCCCTCCAGCGAAGGCATAGAACTATAATCGCCGGAATAAGCTTCAACTTCCGGAGCTACCGGGATCCCAACAGCCTCAGGGACTTCCAGCTGAAATTCAAGAGCCTCAGGGATTTCAGTAGTCTCAGGGACTTCTAGCAGAAATTCAGGAGCTTCAGGCCTCAAATTACTCTCCCACCGCTCAGGAACAACGACAACCTCCTCAGGCTCTGGTGAGCGCATCCAGTCTAGACAATAACTCTCTTCTTCACTGTCCCTTTCGCTCTCTTCGGCAACTCGGGTCTGTTGAGACCGAGTAACAGGGGGCAAACGTGGAACAGGCGGATTCGGCAGAGGCGGTTCGTCCCTAACTGGCATTCTCACAGCCTCTCTCAAAGGTAACAAATGATTCCGGTGCCAGTTCTTGAGAGGCCCAGCCTTTCCATCCGGGCGAATCTGATACACTGGTAGACCTGGCAGTTGTTTGCAGACAATGTAAACCTGGGAACTCCACCTATCCGCCAACTTGTGTCTCGCAGCAGCACCCAAGTTCTTCAATAGGACCCTATCACCGGGTTGTAGATCTTGTATTCGGACCTTCAAGTCATAGTTCCTTTTGTTTCTTTGCTCCCTGTTTCCCGAGGTCAACCGGGCCTGTTCAAATGCAGAAGCCAAATTCTTTCGAAGTCTATCCACGTAGTTTCTATGGGAAGCTACTGACGTCTGGTCTAGAGATAACCCAAATGCCAAATCAACCGGCAGTCGAGCCTCTCTTCCAAACATAAGACGGTACGGTGAGTATCCAGTTGCATCGCTCTCCGTACTGTTATATGCATGCACCAGAGTAGCTATGTGTCGACTCCAACTCTGCTTCTCCACATTCGACAAGGTCCCCAGCATGTTTAGCAGTGTGCGATTAAACCTCTCAGGCTGAGCATCACCTTGAGGGTGATATGGTGTAGTTCGGGTCTTTTGGATTCCCAACAACTCTAACAATTGCCCCACCAGTCTGCTCTCAAAGTCTCTACCCTGATCAGAGTGTATCCTCCTTGGCAGTCCGTAATGAACAAAGAACTTTTCCATCAACACCTTGGCCACTGTCGGAGCGCGTTGATCTTTTGTGGAAAATGCTTGGGCGTAATGAGTGAAATGGTCAGTCACTATTAGAATGTTCCCTTGCCCACTAGCATCCGGCTCTAAGCACAGGAAGTCAATGCACACCAAATCCATGGGTCCCTGGCTCTGCAGATGGCTCATTGGAGCAGTTCGGGTCGGTAGAGTCTTTCTCTGAATACACCTCAGACAGGAATGACAATAACTTTCCACTTCAGCCCTCATGCAAGGCCAATAGAACCTATCTCGCACCAGTTTAAAAGTTCTTTCTGCACCCAAATGTCCATGCTCATCATGTAGTGATCGCAGCACACTCTCCCTATGTTTAGTGGGGAGGAATAACTGTTGAATCTCTTCAGCGTTAGCTGAGGGGCCCCTTCGGTAGACCACCCCATCCAGCATCTTTAACCGCTCCCATTCTTTGTAGACCAACCTGGCTCCACTCGGGGAGTTGGTTAACAAAATCTCTCGCTGGTTTGCAGTCAGGGCCTTTATGGTCAAGGCAATTAAAGGGTCTCTGGCCTGATCCGCTTTCAGGTCCTGTCTCGAAAAGGTAGGTAAACTTTCATCTCTTAACTGCGTAGGGTTACAGTAAAACTCAGGAACAGCTGCAGCCATGACTCCTATGGCCTCCGCTTCAATCCCTCCTTTGACCCGGCGCTCTGTTCCTTGACACAAAGCTTGCACCCCGTCTGGAGTCAACTGAGTCCATTCTGTAGTGTAGGGTCTTCTCGATAACGCATCAGCATCTCGATTATTCACTCCAGGGCGATACTTCAGGCTGAACCGAAACCCTGACAGAGCGGCCAACCACCGATGTCCCGTTGCGTCCAGTTTTGCGGTAGTAAGGATGTAGGTAAGAGGATTGTTATCCGTCTTGATCACAAACTCGGCTCCATACAGATAGTCTTTTAACTTGTCTACCACTGCCCACTTTAAGGCTAGGAACTCCAACTTGTGAGTAGGGTAGTTCTTCTCCGAAGGCGTAAGGCTCCGACTCACGTACGCCACAGGCCTCAGCAATCCACCATACTCCTGATACAGGACTCCTCCCAGGCCTTCTCGGCTGGCATCCACATGTAACTCATACGGCTTGTGAGGGTCCGCATAGGCCAAAACAGGAGCTCGGGTTAGACTCTCTTTCAATTTCACGAAAGCTCCTTCACATTGACTGGTCCATTCACCTTGTATAGACTCTCGAGCTTTCCTTGGCCCTGGAGCTGACGGGTTTTTATCCGAGACCTTGCAGCCTTCTTCTGTGGTTTCCTTCTGCAGGAGTTTGTTCAGTGGTTGAGCTATTTTCGCGAATCCTCCCACAAATCTTCGATAGTATGAACAGAATCCCAAGAAAGATCTAAGCTCAGTGACGTTTCGGGTCTAGGCCAAGAAGCTACGGCCTCCAACTTCCGAGGGTCTGTTGAAACACCTTCTGCTGAGACCACATGTCCCAGATACGTAACAGACGGTAGACAGAATTGGCATTTCTCTAGAGACAGTTTCAGCCCCTCTTCATGGAGCCTCTTCAAGACCTTCTCCAAACGTTGCTCATGTTCTTCCAGAGTCTTCCCAAACACAATTATGTCATCCAGGTACACTAATACTTCGATTAGATTCATATCCCCGACTGTCTTCTCCATCAACCGTTGGAACGTGGCTGGAGCCCCCGTAAGGCCTTGAGGCATCCTGTTGAATTCAAAGAACCCCAGTGGACAGATGAACGCAGTTTTCTCCTTGTCTTCAGGATGCATGGGTATCTGATGATATCTGCTTCGCAGGTCCAGTACACTAAACCACTTTGCTCCAGACAAACACTGTAGGGCATCTTCTATCCGAGGAGTGGCATATTGATCGGGGATAGTTCTCCGGTTCAACGTGCGGTAGTCTATGCATAGACGGACAGAGCCATTTTTCTTCCGGACCAACACTATGGGAGATGCGTATGGACTCCTGGACTCTTGAATCACCTTGGTTCTTTGCAATTCATTCAGCTGCTCTCGCAGATCATCTAAGTCTCCTAGCGGAACTCGCCTTGATCTTTCCCGAAACGGCTTATCTTCTTGTAACCGAATGCGGTGCTCAGTACTCTTTGCTAGGCCCACATCGAACTCATCTTTCGAGAACAATTCCTTCCACTTTAGGACTTGAGACTGAAGACGTTTCTTCCACTCAGGTGAAATGGGAGCGTCTTTGGGGTAGAATCTTTCATCTGGAATCTCTTTATCCACTCCCCCTCCTAAATCAGTGGAGAGGGGTGTAGCAGACTCTACTTGCCCAATAGGCATTCGTGCTTTAAGGACTACTGGAGAATCCGTCACATTGCACACGCTGACCGAGACTCTTCCTCGTGTTCTCTTCAGAGCTTTGGTGGAGATTATTTCAGGAATTACTTCGACTCCGGTTTCACTCCCATGATCAAAATCGGTTCCCAGCACCACATAGGGGCCTGGTTGCGATCCATTCAACTTGACTGAAGCCCGGAAGCTCGCTACTTCTCCTGCTTGCAGAACCTTCTCCGTTCCACCCAGTCTCCACAGTCTTCCCACCTCGGCAGGTGCCTTTCGTTCTTCGACCATCCTCTGATAGACCGGACGTAACATTGGGTGTACTCCTTGAGTTGAACCTTCTTCCAACACAATAGGCGTCAGAAGACGCCGCACTAGGTCAGTATTCGTCCCCACTATCAGGGAGCTTCTGTTCGCACCCGAGGGTCGAGGACACACAATAGCCAATGCATCACAACCCCCAGACTGCCCGATGACTTCAGATCCGATCTCCAACTTCACTTGCAGGTACCCGTCATAAGGGAGTTTCTCAGTGCCGATACCCCATATTTCCAGATCCTTCAATTCTTGCAGAGGGATGTGCTTTAAGTGTTTCTCATAGAAGTCTCTGTAGATCAATGTCACTTGAGCCCCTGAATCCAACAGGGCTTTGGTGTAGACTCCTTCCACTTGGATTGGCACAATAGGAGAAGGACCTATCAGTTGGTCGGGAAATTTGGTGGCGGTATCCGGACGCTTAGACCCAGTTTGCTGTACCCTGGCCTTTTTCTTGGCCCGTGCAGGTTTTGGGCGTGCATTGCTTCCCCATGACGTAGACCCGGACGCTAAGGGAGTGACTCTTTCAGTCCTGGCAGGCTCTACAATTGGCTCGGCTTTGGGCCTTCTCGCCCTCTTAGTCTTTGCTTGGTTTCTGGAGCGGGGTTCAACCCTCGGGCACTCAGGTTGCTCCTTCACTGGTGCCCTCTGGCGTTTCCCGCCGGTGAGGTAGATAACAGTCCTTCCAAGGCTTCCAACAGTCCCTTGACTCTATCCTTCTCAGGCTTTCGGCCTTTGCACTGTGCGCGGAAATGGCCCATTTCTCCACACCCGAAACATCTCTTCTTAGAGAGCGGAGACGTAGTTGCTTGTTGAGATTTGGTTAAAGGATTTGGACCAGACGCCACAGCAACTCCCATCGTCTGCATACCTGTGAGGAATTTCTGCATTTCTGCCTGCATCTCTGTCACCTTCATCAATACCCGGCACAGTTCCGCATGCGCTTGTTGCAATTCAACTTGAGCTTCCTGAACTTTTTTGACGGTTTTGGACAATTCACCCCGTTCAGGGAGGTTCGATTCTTTGGCAGCCTTCTCTGTAGATTTAAAAACAACTAGGTGTTCTTGTTCGTCCTCGTCAGATCCATAGGTATCTAGAAAGTCGCTTTCAGGCTGCAGGCCGTCGTTATGTCTCACAGGTTGTGCATAAGCCCTTTCCCCCCGCCTGAAAGATTTCTCTTCTAGTAAAGATTCTTCCTCTCGTACAACTCGGATCAGTTCCAGGTACTTTAACTCTTGGTTACCTGCTCTGCTTCTCAGCTGCATCATCACTGGATCTAGAGGTTGAGAGCCCCTCAGAATCTGTTTTATTCGGATCTTATCTACTTCGGCCGGTTCGGCCCCTTTCTTCAAGAGTATCTGGTGTAGGATCTTATCCAGGCGCCTCATGTACTCGGTCATCCTTTCACCTCTTCTCTGATAGGTGTGTTCGTACTGATATACCAGTTCGGCCGCCTTTTCAGTTCGCCCAAAAACTTCTTCAAGAACGTTTAAGTAATCTAAAGCAGTACAATCTTTCCTACTCAGTTTTAGGTTTCTCACCGCTTCTGACGCAGGTCCCTTTAAGTTCTCAGTGATCCTTTGCTTTTTCTGGGCCTCAGGGACATCCCACTCATCCAGAGCCTGCATCGCCTGTTCCACCCATTCTTCAAAGGTTTCTTCTCCCGCCGGAGTTGGTACGTTTCCTGTAAAATTTCTTAACCGTCGATAACCAAAGTTAGTGTGAGGAGGGCTTGTTTTCTGACATCTAGCCAGTAGATCTCCAATAGCCACGATAAATTCAGGCCCGATCATGGCCAACGGACTAGGCGCGGGAACACTTGCGGATTCTCCACGTGGCGTACTTGGCTTAATTAGTTGGACTTCCAGCTCTTCGGCCAGTTTCACGCTCGTGCCCTGAAAACATGGCGGAACACCCTTTCTCCATTCGAGAAGAACATACATGTGAGAAGTATCTGGGTTTTTTTAATGTCCAGTATTAACCCCCGATGATCTGGTGTTAGCGTGGCCACGGCCTGGCGAATCTGTTCTTCAGCCAAAGTGTCTGCGGGAATATCCATAACTATACAACATTCTGACTGGCTACTGTGCTCCCCACACCACTCGGCAACAGTGTCTGGATCCATATTTAACCCTTTAGATGCGGTTTTTCCAGAGACTGGATCCCGGAAACGAGCCCCCACGTGTAGCGCTCACTCCCGGAGGAGCCGCTGAAAATGAACCACGGGTCAGTCTCCCGCACTAGGGAATAAATATACTCCAACACAGTTGTGAGTTTTTATCATTTAAATAGTTTACTAAAATAATGAGCAGATGTTGAGACACGGTATTCACAAGTATTATTATAGTATTTTCGTATCACGGTAAAACGCGTAGCGGAAAAGAAACGAAACACGAGGCTTCGTATTTCGGAAAATAAAATATTCGCAACCGAACATAAAAGAAATGCAATTTCCCGATAGTTCAGAAAAAGGGGACACGTAGCGAAACCCAAAACATACAATCCCTTCGTATTGCGGTAAACGCGCAGCGGAAAAGAGAAAAATATATCTTCGGAACGTATCTTCATCTTTAACCCCTGTTCCGATTCGTAACAGACTGAGTCCTGCACAGGTTAAGTCCCGGAATGTAAAAGATTTATATGTGTGTGTGGTACCCGGGTACTGTTCAACTGGCCAGTGAATTTACAGAAGGAAAGTCTTTGACTAGTCAGTTGGGGCCCTGTGGACTTTAAAGAGAAAACAGCAGCTTGACCTTTAATCACAACACAGCCTTGGAGGCCTCTCACCCATCCGACGATTGCTTTATGCTCCGCTGACCCAGGACGTCTCTCCACCGGATTTTGACTGGGGATACTAGCGGCCGGATCCGTTGTCTGACTTCATGCAGCTTGTCCAGCTCACCGCCTGCTCTCCGTTCGATTCCTCCGGTCTGCAGCAATGCCTGGGTTCTGGCAAGTCTCCTTCTCCTCAGGTTGAGTGATCCAATCCGGACTGACAGGTCTCACTCGGGCTTTGGCCTAGGCCCTCTCGCGATCTCTTCAGTATGTCTGCTTTCTCTCGTTCCCTGGCGCGCTCTGGCGCGTTCTCCACGAGGTGGAGGATGTAAGTGTCCAGTCCCCACCCACTTCCTGTCTCCTTGCAAAGCATGCCGGGAAATGTAGTTCCAATGTCCAGTGTCCCTAATCGCGACTGTCTCCATCTTGTGGCCAAAAATAGGTAATGCCACAACAAGATCTTTAACACAGCGCTACATAAGGATGAGAAGAATAAGCCTGGCAGCGGCATTCATTAGATTGCAAAGGGAAATGCGGGTGTTGGGGTGGCCAATGAGGAGCGAGTCTCAGTAATCAAGTCGTGATATAATAAGAGCATGAACCAACATCTTCACAGTATTTTACATCAGAAGGGGTAGACACGGCAATGTTTTTGAGTTGATAAAAACAGAATTTTGGCAATGTCTTGAGAAATGTTCAGTCGGAATCAAAAGTGACACCAAGGCAGCGAGCTTGAGGCGTCGGGCTAATGATCATTCCATTTACTTCTAGAGCAATAAATGGCAGGGTGGTTCTTCTTGGAAAAGAGCAGTGAAAAGAATTTCATTTTTGGCAAGATTGAGTTTAAGGAAGCCAGAAGACATCCAGTTAGAGACGCCAGAGATGTATTCAGTGACACGATCCAGGACAGCAGGATTGATAGCAATGCATGTCTTTACCTAATTCTCAATGATGGAGGACCCGTCCTGGATATATTCCTGCACCGGAGCATGATTTAATCGTTATCGGGTGTGCAGAGATCGAGTTTGTTATATATATTTGCATTAAGGCATACCAACAAAAATACTCTATTTCTCATATTTTGTTAATTCTCATATATATATATATATATATATAACAAAACATATATATATAATTTGAAAAATTACCAGATTGCATTTTTGTTTGCTTGTAAGGAGAGATATATATATATATATATATATATACCCTTACAAGCAAACAAAATTGCAATCTGGTAATTTTTCAAATAAAGCACATTTAATCTGTTCTTCGATACTCATTATGTTCTTAGAAAAACCATCTGGAGTTAGTAGTAGTGGTAACCATTGCTTAGGAGCTGAATCTAATCTTAACAGCACAAGATCAGAGCGAGATAAATAGTTTAGGGAGTTAGACTTGTTGCACAAATGTATTTTTAATACAATCCTTATTTTGACATTTGATTCTCACGTGCATATTCTGACAGCCAGTCTGTTAAAATTCCAGCGTTAACTGTGAATTATGTTTTAAAGAAACAGCTGAACAACCTATCCCTTTCCTGTATACATATTTGGTACCAAGTTGGGTTAACGTAGATGGGTAAATCATTTCTATACAGATGGCATTTAAGTTTTTTAACCAGCAATACTTCTGTTTATTGAAGTGCTTTGACTTCATCTGCACACAGTGGCGAGTCAGAGCAAATTAAAGTTGATAACGAAAAGTATCTAGATTTAATATTTAAAATGTGTGTGGGCATGTAGTGGAGTCCACAGGGAGAGCAGACTCTAATGTCTGTAGGATCAAGCGAAAGATAAATACAGTGAAGTGTTGTGTGGTTGGCTGAGTTACTATGGAACGAGGATTTCACTAACTCAGCTCCCCACTTCCTGTCCTCACTAATCACCAAATACACCCCAGCTTGCTCCCTAACATCAATCAGTGACATGCGCCTAGCTTCTCCCCGCATCACCTCTTCCCATGATAGACTGCAGGATTTCTCACACACAGCCCCCATCCTCTGGAACGCGCTCCCTTGTACTGTCAGACTCTCCACTAGTTTCCCCTCCTTCAAACGCTCTCTTAAGATATTCATATTTAAAGAAGCCTACCACCCGACTCACTAATACACCTCCCTGCCCCAACCAGTCCATCACTCTCACCTTGCAGTCCTCTCCTCCTGTTTCCACCCCCAACCCTTATAGATTGTAGGTTTCCACGGGAATAGGGCCTTCATTTCCCCCTGTACTGGTTTATCAAATGTTGGTCATTCTCAGTGTATTGTAACCCTGTCTATATTGTGCCCATTGTTCAGCGCTGCGGAATATGCTGGCGCTATATAAATAAAGTATAATAATAATTTTTGCAGAGAGTGCAAGGTGACCATATGAGTGTGTGATTGGTTGCTTGTGATTGAGTGAACACTGTATATACACTGCTGCACGGGTTTCTGTTGGTTGTGGGTATTCCTGTCACTTCACTAACATCCCTTACCTCTTTACTTAACCCACTCCCTCACTCCTGACCCTCTCACTGGTTACCTCTTTGTGATTGCCTTCCTCCCTGCCCTCCAGTCTGCATTCCACTCTTCTTCTCTGGTGACAGAGTTAAGCTGCAGGATCTGTGTTCCTGTCTGACTCCCCACCCCTCACTCTGCCTCAATATTTTCTGGTGATTAAGGGGTCACCACCAGAAGCCTTCTGTAATCTGTGCTCCACCTCTCTCCTTCCATATTAACTCCTAGAACTCCCTTTAACAAACGTGAAAAAATATACCTTTGACTAAGTAGATAGAAATTCTTGCGCCTGCCCAGTACACACACCATATACAACACATTGCACGTACTACAGACCCAGTATACACTACCTACACACAAGTCTTCTTGGAGTCCATAAGAGCAGTTGGTAGGTTGGCATAAATACCTGTCGGTATTGAGGTACAGTAATTTTGCTGCAGGCCTATGCAAGGTATGCTCATATTTTGTAACAAGGCCCTTGTGTTTTTATAGGAAAATAAATGAGAATCTCTCAATAGGTCCCCAGGGTTGCAGTGTGTCTAATTCTTTGATCCATTATGCTTCCCTGCGAAGCAACAAATTACGACGATCCCCTCCCCTCCGCAAGGGGGCGGCATGATCAATGGCTTCACAGGGAAGTATATTGGATCAAAGAATTAGACACAACCCCAGGGAACCCCAGGGACCTAATGAGAGATTCTCATTTCAACCTTTCCTATCAAAAAACACTGGCCTTGATAGAAAATATGACCATACCTTGCAATAAGCCTGCCGCAAAACTACTGTACCTCAATACCAACAGGTCCTATTTATGCCTACGAACTGCTCTTATGAGGTTAACACACTTAATTGGGCCACACCTATCCTTTCTAGGTTTCTCTGCAATTTGATATTTAAATAGTTATAAATGGCAATATAGATGATGATACTATGAGTTAATTTGAGTCTTGGTTCGCTTATACATTCTCAGTGCTGTTTTAATGCTGTTCAGATTCAGTTGTTCAATTTTGACCTTCCTTCGTCACCAACAGCGGCCACTGTGAATGAGAGTTTGTCATATCCTAGGAGAGAGAGCCAACCCCGAGTTAGTGCAGGTTGGACTATTCACTCTCCTGCGGCTATTTTTAGAGGCAATCGCTGGTCAGTGTGACAGCCAGAGGTCAGGTCCTGCAGGAACACTTAGGAAAGCAGTTCCCTCACTATTTTAGCAGGAGGAACCTAGATCATTTTTGGCTGATATACTGAGAAGTGACAACACAATTTTCTAAAACTGTCTATATTTAAGGGTTCCCTGGATTTAAGTACATTGGGATGACCTGGGAATGACAATTTCTCAGTGTTTGCCAGAGGAATGGCATTCTCATGCATAAAGAAGTGCTGCAGCTGCTGAGCCTTCCAGTAATCTTTAAGACTGCAATGGATTGAAATGTGAAGCGTTCCCATGCTTATTTTTTTATGACTTGACCCCTGGTGAAAAGCCCTGACTCCCAGGGCTGCCTGGGTTATGGAGTATGGGTAGAGATCAAAGAAAGCTGAGGACAATCAACCAGCAAGCAGAGCAGGAGAGGAGGGTGAGAAATGGCAGCTCAGAGTGTGAGGGTCATTTTTGGAGAGCATGAAATGTAAATGTTAACCCTTTTTGGCTCTCCAATAAATCAGTTTGTCAAGAGCAATCAGTAGCTTCCTGGACATTCTTGTACTGTACTGATATTATTCCTTGACTGCCTTCTGGGGAAAGTCATGTATGCTTTTTTTTTTATCTTTTATTAACATTTTACAGTTCAACGAACAGAAACACGTATACAAATATATCCAAGGTCTCCAACAACACAGCGCGATAACAGAGACAGTAGAGCCTGCAAACGCACAAACACAGTAAAGTACCAGTAGTTAAAGGGACCAAACTGGGGCTATTCGGGAGTGAATACGGACCTGGTGAATGTATGCTGTATATATAATTTGTGGAAATCTGACTTGCGACTAAGTATTGAAAACACATAATAAAGCTTAACAAGATCATAAATTCAAAATGCCATACAAGAAAATGTTAGTATAAGATTTTACATCTAAAATAACTGTTCATATTGATCAAATTAAATTTAGTTGTCTTTGTTAAAACATCTAATGTATCATTACCATCTTAGAAATTTAAAAAATCATATTGCAAATGTGTATTCCCATTCTCTTCTTTTATTTAGAGTGGGGGAAAAATGGTCATTCCTATGATAAGATTTCGATTTAATAAGAATCTATTCTTCTTGGCCTTGTACGACCAATCTTCTAAAATTAAAATCAGCATTTGCCATGAAACATACTTCATGGTTCGTGGATAAATTAGATGCTAATGAAAAAATGTAACATAAGCTTCTTGCCAGAAAAATGCAGTAAATTGCTGTTCTTTCACATCATGCTGTCTTTCAACAATCTATAGACGTAATAAAACTGGAGTTTACTTATACTTGGGATATAATTTGAAGAGAAGCTTTCATCTTTTGAGCTTGATTATTTTTATTTTCAGTTTCCTATTGTTAAGAAAAAAAAATGTTTTGCTTCCAGTCTGGAACATTTTAGTCTGGTATTGGTCCTATTTTTACTCTGTAGGGAAGGTGATCACCAAGGACTCAATCTCACGTTTTTTTCTCCAAACAAATGCATATACTCAGTGTGGTTTTAGTATACATAACAAAAAAAAACATGAAACATGTTTTGGGTACAACATCTAGATTGTTCAATTTCCATTCTCTTAAAGGAGAAATGCACAACAATGTAATGCCTCGGATTTCTAGCAAGCATGATAATCAGAGAAATATTATTTCACTGGTCTATGTAAAAAAATGGTAAATACCAGTCAGTCTTGTAGGCTTCAACCATTCCATAAAATGGGTAGCCAACCTGTCACTTTGTGATGGGCAGATCTACAAAGAAAGATTTTGACTTTAAAACCCCTTCTCTAGCTGTTGCGGTCTAAACTCTGTCTGGTCTTCCATCCCTCCAGTGACCACATATGCTTCTTTCACAATACCAGCAACACCTTATGATGTACATGCATCCTTTCTATGTTTTCTGAAAAGGACAGGACCCAGAGGTTCCATGCCTCTCATCTACTGCCCCATGGTCTTAAAGCCATCCAAAGATTTCAGTTTTTTAAACTGTTATCAGAGGTTTTAAAAGGTTTTTGTTTTTCTGATACCCAGAATTGGTCCCATGAGGCTCTCCTAGTCGTAGAACAGCTGAAAATCGCTTTTGCACCATCACCTGTACTATTTCATCCTTATTCCAGCAAACCATTTCTAATGGAAACCGATGTTTCAGAGACCAGCGAAAGTGATGTACTCTTCCAAAGACAGTCCTCAGTGTTTCCTCTACATCCCTGTGCTCTCTTATTTTAAGAAACTTAGTGTAACCGAAAATAATTATCACATAGGCAATTTACAGCTTCTTGTCCTCAAAGAGCAGTGACATCTTTTGGAAGCTGCTACTAGCCCAGATGTCATACTCAGACCACAATAATTTGTTTTATAATAACTGGTGCTGAAGGATTGTCCTCTCAAAAGGCTCTGCACATATTCCAGTTAAACTAGATTAGATTGTAATGGTAAAACCAACTCCAAGCCTAATGCTCCTGCTCATCAGCATGACTCAACTCAAGATGAGGGAGTGGACAAATTGTTACCTGTGCTTCTGACAGGAACCGGACAACAATTATCATAATCATCACTCATCTAGCACCAACAGTTTTTGAAACACTTTCCAGTAAAGAATGGTGAATTAAAGTAATATAGTCACTAATTGGGGCCCAGAGACAAAAGGTGTACAGAGCCATGCTCAGATGATCTTACAATCTAGAGGCATTGGGTTGGTTGGAGAACAAGTAGATGTGTCATCTTCTTGGTAGTCAGGATCAATAATGAGTTTTGAGGGATTTTTTTAAAGGACAGAACATTAACAGGGTAATTCAAAGAGATTCGAAAAGTCACCGCACGTTCGGTGACTTTTCGTTCTCTTCAATTCGGTTCCTTTTGCCGATCCCATTTCGGTGACCCTGCGGTGTATTCAGCAAACACCACAGGGTCCCCGAATTGCAGGGAAAAGCTACCGCAAACCCGACGAAAACAAACCACAAAACCCAGCGAATGCACGCCGAAAACCCTCAAAAACATCTGGATTAACCTGCCGAAAACCACGGAAAAACTCAGGCAGGAGCCGATCACCCGCAGCGAAGCCGCCGGAAAAAGCCGAGACCGCAGACAGAGTGAAGTGAATAAATTAGGAAAACAGTTTGCATGAATGTTTGAAAAGTGAAACACTGTTTGCAAAGAAACTACTGAGCAAAAATGTCTGAAATTTACATATGAGGTCCAGGGAATGATAATAAAGAAGGCTGTTACAAAAAAAATAAGTAAACTTAAAAAAAAATCAAAAAAAAAATCGGACTTTTAAAAAAAAAAAAATCAGAAAAATGCTTAAAATATCCTAAAAAATCTATAGATAAAGAGACTCTTTACTGCATAATTTTATAATGAACGGTTTATTAGATATTGAATTAAAATGGGAATATTTTTAACATTGAAGCCCATGGAATTCTCCTGAATAAACTTGCCGAATTAAACCACCGAATGGCAGGGCATTCCGGAAACCTTTCACTGCTGGTTTGTGTTCTCTGAATAGCCGAAGCAGTGCTTTTCATGGGGTTTTCACTGCCCTCGAACAGGCACCGAACAGGCACCGTATGTTCAGGCAATTCGCCAGGATTTGGCGAATTGCCTGCTCTCTAGATGGTCGAATGGCCAAGAAAGGTAACCGAACGCTGATTTTCAGCGTTCGGTTACCTTTCTCAAGCAATTCGGATCTCTTTGGATAACCCTGTAAGTCAGTGTCTGGCAGGGTAAAGGAGGTCTTTCCACAGGGTTCATACCGTCCTTGAAGTCGTGGAGGTATGAGTTACCAGCAGGCATGGACTGGGACAAAATTAGGCCTGGGCCTTTTAGAGTGAGCAGCCCACTTTTGTTTACCGCTCTACATAAAAACATATACATATACACACCCATATTCATATGCATATATGTATAATACATACACACACGCTTCTATATACAAATACCCCTGTACAACCCATATTCGTGTGCCTATACTCCCACCTAAAACCACCTATAATGTACCTAACCTCTGCTGTACACACACACTCATAAACACACCTAATGTGCACCCAATCCAGGACTTAATTATTAATTGTGCAGCGTATTTTCAATCCATACCAGCATACCAGTACCTGGAGGTAGGAGAAGAAATCTTGGATAGGGACAGAGGAACATATGCATTGGTTTTTGGATTGTAGGGTTAAGCGAGGGCTGTATAGTGAAGGGCTAGCTCAGGGCCGTAAAGGTAATGGTTGAACTACAGATGTTTAGTGAAGAGTTAAGTCAGGACTGCAGGGTTAAGGGTTTAATTAGATGTGTTCAGTAAAGGGTTAAATTAGGTCTGTTTAGGCAAGGGTTAAGTAGGGACTGTAGAGTTCAGGGTTGCACTAGAGCTGTAAATAATGTTTAAGCATTTGGGCTGTGGATTCAAGGATTTCTATGCGATCTTGTGCTGTTACATTCTCAGGCTGGCCATCCACTGGCACTGGAGTCGGGCAAAGGGAAGCAGGACGCTGCGATCGGCCGGAGGTGACTGCAGGGGGCAGTGTGGGAGTGCAGGAACAGGTCCCTACCACCCCGAGCAACACTCTAATACCACTGGGGCTTTAATTAATGCACCGATTTTGACACATAAAATATGTCAAGATCGGACCGCCAGGGAAGTTAAAATCTAAGGGAATTTTTGTAGATCAAGCCTCAGATGCTTTTCTAACAGATTGTAAGCATTTGAAAATAATTATCAAAAGGTGCTTCTATCAAGGCCACCGTGAGATGAGGTAAGACTCTTCACAGATGAGAATTCTCCGCTAATGCAAGACAGTCATCAAAGGAATCCTTGCGATACCTGTCTCTTTCCATCACAACTTTTGTGGAAACATGCAATGCTAATCTTATTGATTTAATCAAGCTACAAGAACTAATTACAACATATTTCGATTCTCTAATGGCATTATGTTTGGCTATGTATTTGCTAGATATGCTATACTCGGTACCATTGTGTATAATTTTGTATATTTAATCACAATACGTGATTAGTTCAGTAAGCACTGTTTGACTAAAGGTAGATTAAGCTGTAAATAATGCCTAGATGGCCTACATAATTCAACTATTGAGTGAAAGAAGAACTGGACTGGGCACTCAACCTCCCTGGCAGAGGCTTTTTGTTAGCCGAAACATTGCTGTACTTGTGTTGCCGGCCTTAAAAGGAAGCGAAGCTTAACTTCCCAATCCAGTTCTTCGTTCATTGTATGGCTATCTTGAAGGTGGTTGCTCCATGGATCGTGGTGGCACCGACCTGGCTTGCATGGTGGGAGTGCTTCTCTACATTGTGTATGAGCAATTTCACAGAGCTGAACGACTACTGAAATTAAGTTGCTACCAAATTGAACTTCAGTTCACTGTTGTTGCTATAGGGGAGGTGTTGTCAGGAAAGAGAACCTCATCCATTGATGTGCAAAATGTTTCAACTTTGTTTGATACAGTTCTCCAACTTGAATCTGGCTGGTGAACTGTTAATAAAGAGCAGCATAACAACATATCCGAAATTACATGGTTATGTAATTATGGATCTATCACTGTTTCTATACAAGCGCGACAATTTAAAGTGATTGTACTATGCTTTGTGGTTAACTCCTAAGAAATAAAATGGGCTGACACGAAATTTGATCTTTAATGGTTAATTTACAACTTGCGTCTGGCTAATCCTACTTTTATTTTGCATAATTGTTCTTTCTTAACCACTGCTAATTGTTGGTTTACAGCTTAAAGTACTGGCACAACTACACAGGAACAGAACTGCACATCATTTATTTAGCATCCCATCTGTTGTGCAGTGCCTGGGGTCGTTTCATGTGACATGGTCAACATTTGGTTGCATCCATCTGTTCAGTAAAGTATAATAAATATCTTTGCCCATAATTCAGGTCAAAAACAATACTTGGATTCACAAGTTGCAGGGCACTAGAATATAATATTTTAGAACAAACCTTTTAAATGTACAAATGCATGATTATTTTGTGCCCAAAATCCCAGAAAATATATTTTCTTTGGTTTGGAAATCAATCCAAATCTGTAACTATAATATATGGATGGTATTATGCAAATAATTTGTCAACTAATGTTTAAAAGTGAAATAAAAATCCATCTTTTTTTTATCTATGTAAAATATTTTATATGTGGTGCAGAATAATAATGTCTTCAATTGACTAGTATGGCTCAATGTTTTTCATATACAGATATTGTAAATGGAAATAAAAATTAAAAACATTAATATTGTATTTTTTGCAGACCTGCATTTAAATGAAATTGTAAGGTTGTATTTTATATGAAATGATTAAATAGTAACAGAATTATGGCAACAGGCTCCAGTATATATCACTGTTACAGAAGATGCAGTTTGTACTTCTAAATATTATGGGCTCTATTACATTCTTCACGCAAAAATGCACGGTAAACGCATGAATTTTTGCACGAAGCGTTAAAGGTTAACGAGCGGAAATTAACACTGGTATTACAATCCTCGCGCATTATTTCATCCGTCAAAAAATAACGCGCGTAAAAAAAAAACGCGCGCGCATTAACGCTGCGTGCAGAAATTGGTGTGTGGACTGTTTTTTCACGCGATTCAGCCAATCAGAATTAAGAACCTTAATTGTCTCACGTTAAGTTTTTGCACCTGTCAAAGTCAATCTGCGCATATATGCTGCATCAAAAAAAATAACACGCACAACTTCTCAATTTTATTGTTTGGGTATGAGTAGAATGTGTAACTATACTGTGCTGTATTTTTTTTTGGGTTGGTGTATATGGTTTCGGCCAGGACGTTCAGATTTGCCATTACCACCAGCTTTTCAAAGACGTTAAAATTATGCACGCAAACGCTGTGTATTAAATTTTGCGCATAGATTGTAATACCATCTGCGTACCAGCGCACAAACGCATTTGCGCTCACAATGTGAAGTATAGGACAGGCAACGTACATTACTCTCGCGCAGGGTTCACGCAGGTCCACCCACGTTAGACGTTAACACGCATTTTTTGCACGGCGTTGTAATACGACGTTCAGCGCAAAGGGTTTTGCCCCTCGCGTTAATGCATTTTTGCGCACGCGTTAGTTTTTGCACAAACAATGTAGTAGAGCCCTATGTGAATATAATTCTAAACCATAAAGTACCATTCTTAACCAGGGAAGTTATACTTTTTTAAGGAGACGTCTGTCATTTGGCTAAGAGAGCATTGATGATTTAACATTCACATGAGTTCATAAAATTATAGCAAATATTAATCTAAAAACCGTTTCAATCCTCCATTTCTAATTTGTAAAAAAAAAAGTTAAAATACTTGTGCTGCTACATTAAGAAAAAAATAATAGATATGGTTTTTTTTCTGCCAGGAGGTCAACAACGCTCCATCTTTTTGGCATGACTCATCGACTGTTGGCTGTTACCCTTTACAGGGGAATTTCAGAGGAGCAGTAACATTAATCATATCCAGTGCATAATCCAAACTCAAGAACGAGTTCTGCCAACATCCTACTTAAAGATACTGTTCTGGACCTAAGGTCAACCAAATCTACAAACTGAAGTCAACCAAATAATCAAAAAGGTTGCAAAACAGGATTAAAACCAGGTAATCCATGATTATTTTATTTACTTAAAACTCTTAAGAGGAAATTTCGCTAAACACCATTGTTTTAATTCAACAATTTTGATCTTCGGTGAACTAGGGTACCTGAACTACAGTGAACATTGAGTCTGGAAGTTCCAGATTTTAACCAAAATTGAGACTGGTAAAATCAAGGAATTTCTGTATTCACCTTAATTTGCACAGTTCCTGCTACAAATGTATCAGTATCTCACATTCCATCTCTCTAGCAGAGGATTCTTGAACTGAACCTATCATGGACAGCCAGGGAGTGCGTATAATCATAGTACCTCATTTACAAATTCAATTATACTTCACAATGAGCTGGGAAATCTAAGGCTGGGGTCAGACCAGTGCACTTTTAACGTGCGTTCTGGCGCACTTAATTACGGCCGCACTAGCAGCAAATGACAGGCAATGACGGCCAATATACGAAGTACGGTCGCACGAAAGTCCGGCCGCGCAACGCAAGTGGAAAATGAACGCATTTTTTCGAGAACGCAGAACCGCTAGTACGGACGTACAGAGTCCGCTGCGCCCGCTATCGGTGTGTGTGTGTGATTTGGAGACGTCAGACCCTGCTCGTGTTCGGCCAACATAACGTCCAGACACCCAAAGTTTCCTGGTTTGGATCCGTAAAAAATCACGCACGAAAATGCGCATCGTATGACCGTTTTCGCGAATTCCGTGAAAAAATACGTAAATGTGTTCGGACGCACTTTTTTACGTTCGCGTGTAAAAATGCTTTCGTTTGACCCTAGCCTTAGGGTGCAAGTGGATATTAAGTAGTAAATAAATTTATATGAGACGCATGAAAGCTTTTCTCTGCAGTATGTAGAATTCATACACTGCAAATGGTGCTATTTGCTGACAGCACTTCGTGGTTTCAGAAGTGCTTCCCTGCAGTTTGATGAATTCATATGGTCCAGGAAATCTCAGTCTTGATTAGTAAATTGATTGCCCTCCCTGTGATGTATGCTTTCTGCATGCTTCAGAGAAGCATCCACTTTGCAGAGGTTGTATGTGTTGAGAATTGTGGCGGAATTTGTAGGGAGCTTGCACATTTTGACGGTGAGGCTTGGGGTGACAGTATATTCTATAGATATTTAATAACGATTGCTCACATTCAAAATTACAATATTTAAAGTTCTGCAATTAAAAAAACCCCCAGGACTGCCCTGGGGACAGGAAACAATGAAAAAAAGTGTAAAAACGAAAAAAAAACAACACGTTTTTAACCCTTTCACTACTGAGTGCTGAGCCATTTCACTGCTGTACGCTGAACTCATTTTTACCGCTTTTGCTCAGGTTTAAACGCGATTTGAAGCCATGGGAAATGTTTGACCAACAATGAGTGAAAAATGTTTGACCAACAATGAGTGGGAAATGATTGACCAACAAGGAGTGGGAAATGTTTGACCAACAAGGAGTGGGAAATAGTCTTCAATGTTAAAAAGGTTCCCGTTTTAATCCAATATCTAATAAACCGTTTATTATTATATTCTGCAGTAAAGAGTCTCTTTATCTTTAGATTTTTTTTAGGATCTTTTAAGAATTTTTTTTGAAAACCTTTTTTTTCCGCGAACGTCCCGAAAAGCTCGAAGTTCGCGAACAGCCGATGTTCGAATTGAACTTAGAACCGATTGGAACAGGCAGTCCATCCCTATACTCCAGCATTCTCTGCTTTTTTTTTCAGTTTCAAGGTGGAGAACTGGATCCACCACAGTAGAAACATTTTGTACAGCAATGTGCTTAAATCAACTTTGTTTATTGAAGAATAATGGTGGTGTCCTTGTTCAACATTGTTCACGGTTGTTTGAAGCAACTTCATCTGCCTTTGTTAAATTCTTCTTCCCTGGATAGCTGAAGTGCACTGTAGTAGGCTAGTAGCAACAACAGTGATTGTTACCATGGTTAGTGAACTACCCCTTTCAACAATATTGCTGGGAATGAATTAAAACACTAAAAATCAAAACATGCCAGCGGTATGTATGTGCAGTTCCTGGAAATGTCTGTTACAGTTATGTTTATTAATGCTTACTCATTGGTTAGCTACTAGGCTTGTGCACCGATTTTTTTTTCGGTTCGATTCGATTTTTCGGATTTTTAAACTTTTCGATTCGGCTCGTTTCGACCGATTTCTGTTTCGATTCGGTTCGGCTCGACTCGTTTTTCGTGTACATTTTTTTTCCCGGAATTTCGACCATTTTTCATATTTTAGTGTCACTTAGCTCGGTTTTGTATCGACTTTTCGTATTTTCAGAAATTTTTGTTTTTCGGAATTGTACATGGTTTCGGAATATCGACCATTTTTCATATTTTCGTGTCACTTAGCTCGTTTTTTGTATCGACTTTTTGTATTTTCGGAAATTTTCGTTTTTTCTGAACGTCTGTTCTCCTCGTTTCAAAGCAATAAATTTCGATTTGACACATTTCAAATACATTCGAAAATTCCGAAAATATTTTGCTTCGGCTCGGAAAACTTTTCGGATCTGCCATTTTCGGATCTAAAAATTTTCGGAAATTCGTCCGCATCCGAAAACACGAATCGGGAAATTTCGTGAAAATTCCGAAATTCCGAAACCCGAAACGCACATCCCTATTAGCTACACTGATTTGTTCAAGGATTAGGAAATTGATGGAATAAAGGATATTTTCGAACTGGGCGAAGTGTAACGGTGGTCTACAAGACATGTAAGGGGAATGATTTGTTATAAAAACTTGTTTTGGGGTTATATTTATGTTAGAAGCTGTGGATGTTTCTAAAAACATTGAGGGTCTTATTTCAAGGTAACCGGTGTTTGGCAATCACACAGGCGTAACAGAAACAGCAGGATTTTCACCTTGACGATGACCAGCAATGGCTCAATTCCAAGTCAGCTGGCATGTAAGCAGGAGGACTCATAACAGCAAAAAACAGCGAAGCTGAGGAATAGCAGGCTATGTTGTTGGTTGCCTGTCATCCTCAGATCCGGGCTTGAAAAATACAATGGTTAAAGGACCACTTTTATTAGGCAATATACATACAATTCGGTCCACAATAAAGGTACAAAAAACATATATAAATATACAGTTCATAAAATTTGAGTCATATGAATAATTGGAAAGAAGCGACCACTAAAAAGAGGTATTATGACTGCCCATATATACACTCACTGTCAAGCTTAAACAAATTGCATAGAGCTTGACACATAATTATATTTGTATCAGCAGTGCAACCATGTGCGGTACATAGTAGGGTAATTCCCCACAAAAGATGGGCTTGTCGATAATATTGTAAGTATCTATATCTTAATTGATTTCTAACCTTTACCTATGCAGTAAAATCTTGTCAGCGCCCACCATAAGGCAGATAATTGGACTGTTCAAAAATAAACTTGCTGTCAAGCTCAGAAATAGAAAAAATTCAAAAAATTCATAGGGCATGACACATATTAGTATCTACATCGGCAATACATGCAGTTTAAATTGCAAAATAGAGTGATACTCCACAGAGATAGACTGCAAGTCCCTATATCTTATAAGATTTCTGTCCTTTCCCTATATAACCGAGACTAGTTGGTATCCACCATAGGACAAGTCAACCAAACGCATACCGCACTTTACCTCAGGGGAACCTCAAAGACATATATAGACAACTGTTAAAATATCATGGAGAGCTGTATTGCTAGGACATGCTCAACGCACATTTCGCTGTCTATAATCACGGCTTCCTCAAGAGCTACTGACGTCCTGTATGCTCGTTCCTCTGAAAGTACCTTACAGGGTTATTCGAAGAGCTCCGAATTGCTGGTGAAAGGTAACTGAATGCTGAAATTCAGCGTTCGGTTACCTTTCCTGGCCATTCAGCTATTCAGCGAGCAAGCAGTTCGCCAAATGTTGGCGAATTGCCTGCACATACGGTGCCTGTTCGCTACCTGTTCGAGGGCAGTGAAATCCCCATAGAGAAGCAATGCTTCGTCTATTCAGAGAACACAAAACAGCTGAGAAAGGTTGCCGAAATGCCCTGCCAGTCGGTGGTTTCATTCGACAGGTTTATTCAGGAGAATCCCATAGGCTTCAATGTTAAAAATATTCCCGTTTTAATTCAACATCTAATAACCCGTTGAATATAATATTCTGCAGTAAAAAGTCTCTTTATTTATAGATTTTTTTAGGATCTTTTAGGCATTTTTCAGGATTTTTTTGCAAAATTTGTTTCCCTTTTTTTCTTTTTTAAATCATTTTTTCTTTTTTCTGTAACAGCCCTTTTTATTATCATTCATTGGATCTTATATGTAAATTTCACACATTTTCATTCAGTAGTTTCTTTGCAAACAGCGTTTCACTTTTCAAACATTCAAGCGTACTGTTTTTTTTTCACTTCATTCATCTGCGGTGTCGGGTTTTTCCGGCGGCTGCTCTGCGCTATGATCAGCTCCTGCTCGGGCTTCTCTGGCGTGTTCGGCGGGGTTAATCCAGATGTTTTTGTGGGTTTCAGATTTCCCCAACTCTAGCACTACTGCACACATCAGGCTCTGCCACCCTGTCAGTGTCAGAGGGCATTGGCTCAGGGTGCCAGCTGGCTGTGCCACTTTCTGCTTTGCTGCCATCTTTCAATGCAGGGGGTCCCCGTAATACCTGGTGAGCTTGGGCATGTGGATGGAGCCAGATGCATACAGACTTCTCCCTGGAAATTGCAGAGCCGCCAGCCAAGCAGCCCACAGACAGAGGAGGTGGGGAGTGTATCCTGGATATCCCCTGCCGAGCCAGCAGCATAACACATACTCACTGGTGGCTGCCGGGGCCGGCGGGAGACGAGGGGAAGGATCCGCCCACATGCTCTTCCACTCCTGGACCGACTGGCAGCATGTGTGTGGGCGTGTTCAGCTGACCTCACTGCTCCAAGATGCCGGCGCTGCAGCACTGATAAAAAAAATAGTGCAGCGGCTCTGAAATTTTGCCACCGGTTGCATGATTAAAGCCTGATTCTGCCAACCAACCTGACTCTGAGCAGAAAGGAGCCATGCCAGAGCAGTCCCAGCCACCAGCCATTCCCCAGTCTGTTCCCATCACATAACAGGAAGCTGGAAATGAAGATTTTGGATGCAAATTCTTAACATCTGTAAAATAAAGTTAAACTCCCCCCCCCAAAAAAAATAGGCCCTGCCGGGAGGTGCCGGTGCTGCAGCACAACACCTATATTCAATCAGTTCTCCAAGTGGCAGTTCATTTCTGGCATCTCGTAACTATAACAACACTCGGTCACATGGTATCCCTCTGACCAATCAGGCTCTTACTCCATGTGGATCGATAGTACAGAATATTCTTAAAGCCGATTCATACTAATTACCATCTGATTAAATCAAGAGGGGATCCATAGCCCCCTTCGTTAACTCCATTCTCTTTAAGGACACCAGTGTTCAAAAATAACCCATAAAGAAATTTCTAAACTCTCCAGGTCACATGACATTAATAGGCCAATACCAGCACCATTAGGACTATCAGCATCGTGTAACCATGGGATACATCAGTCACATGGTGCTAAACTGTCCAATCCATGTGAGCCATGTCTATGCTTAATACTCCATCTCATAGGAGACTATATATCTAGAACCCACATAAAGCGGAGCTGGGCATAAACGATAGGAAATGAGAGAGAATCATATGAGCTCAATCCACCCAACCCCTGTGTCTTCTCTGTTATCCTTACAACTTCTCCTGATTTTAAAGAGTTGTTGTTCCTAGTGATAGTATTGGCCCGGCCATGTGACACACAGTGGGCCAATAATATTTATATAACTATTCCAACCCTTCTCTGCTGAAACAAGCTCCATACTGATAAAGATTAGTGATGGGCCAAACACCCCCGTGTTCGGTTCGAATTCGAACTCGAACATCCGAAAAAGTTCGAATTAGAACACAATGCAAGTCAATGGTGCTCAAAACTTTAAAAATGAAAGTGCCCTCTAGAGGGCATATATGCAAGATATTGGCCATAAAAGGTGTTTGGGGGTCCGGGTACTGCCCTGGGGGACAGGAAACAATTAAAAAAAGTTAAACCCTTTTTTAACCCTTTCACTCACTTTGTTTTGTTTTTTTTTCCAGGTGTTTCTTTTTCGTTTTGGACCGTTTCGATTCAGGGATTCAGTATCGATTCAAAATTTCAGATCGATTCAGGTCATTTTGGCGTTTGGATCATTTCGGCGATACAGTATAATTAATGCAACATATGAATCCGCACACTGCCGGGCAGCACCGCTACAGTATAATTAATGCAGCATATGAATCCGCACACTGCCGGGCAGCACCTCTACAGTATAATAATGCAGCATATGATTTCGCACACTGCCGGGCAGCACCTCTACAGTATAATAATGCAGCATATGATTCCGCACACTGCCGGGCAGCAGCTCTACAGAATAATGAAGCGTATGAATCCGCACACTGCCGGGCAGCACCTCTACAGAATGATGCAGCATATGAATCCGCACACTGCCGGGCAGCACCTCTACAGTATAATTAATGCAGCATATGAATCCGCACACTGCCAGGCAGCACCTCTACAATGCAGCATATGAATCCGCACACTGCCAGACAGAACCTCTACAGTATGATTAATGCAGCATATTAATTTGCACACTGCCAGGCAGCACCTCTACAGAATATTGCAGCATATGAATCTGCACACTGCCGGGCAGCACCTCTACATTATAATTACTGCAGCATAAAATGAAAAACCAACTGAACTGAATCACCAAAATGATCCAACCGGCGAAATGACTCTAATCACCGAATCGACCCGAAATTTAGAATCATCCGAATTATCGAATTGATTGACTCGATATTTTGAATCGATCTGAAATTTTGTGTGGTCGGGATGCCCTCTGAAGCACAAAAATGGTAAATTTCGTCCGAAAATCGATTCAGTACAAAACGAATTGCACATCCCTACTGCTGAGTGCTGAGCCCTTTCACCACTGTGCGCTGAGCTCATTTTTACTGCTTTTGCTCATGTCTAAATGCGATTTGAAGCCATGGGAAATGATTGAGCCACAAGGGGTGGGAAATGTTGAATCCCATAGGCTTTAATGTTAAACATATTCCCGTTTTAATACAATATCTAATAAACTGTTGCTTATAATATTCTGCAGTAAAGAGTCTCTTTATTTTTCAATTTTTTTTTTAGGATTTTTTAACCTTTTCACTGCTGAGTCATTTCACCGATGTGTGTTGAGCTCATTTTTACCGCTTTTGCTCATCATCTTTAAATGCATTTACAAGCCATGTTTTATTATATGACCCAAAAATATATTTATTTTTTTCCGGCAGACTCAGCAGATTCATAATATATCATTATTATATGTATACGTCATGTCCTGTCTGTATATTATGGGGTGCACTTGTACAAAAATTAGAAATGAGGATTCGTTACATTTTTTGGGGGAAATTACGTGATTTTTTCCAAACGCATCCCATAGAAAAAATCATTAGTGCAGCATCATTGTTCAATTTATAATTGAAATGTGAACAATATTGCTGCGTTAATAAAAACAACAAAAAGGTAGCTGTTTTTTGGGGATTTGTTTGCAACACTGGCATGGAGTGGATAGTCCCCTAGCATTTGTGAGCACCACAGGAATGAAACTCAGTTTTGCTGAGTATGTATGAGCTCCACAGCAATGAAACTCACAGTAATGCGCAGTGTGTATGAGCTCCACAGCAATGAAACTCGCAGTGTGTATGAGCTCCACAGCAATAAAAGTCCACTGTCCACCAAGTACTGTTTGAATAATATTGGGGGACTCCAATGAGAGGGTGTTTGACCTTGAGAACACCCCCACATGGTGGTAACAGCAGGACCAGGTGACCATACCTGTGTTGCTACAGCTGATATTTTTAAATGCTGATTTGAAGTGTATTTGGAAGCAGCAGCAGTTTTTTCTTTGTTCTGAGGCCTGCCTGTCACTGAGCCCCTGCAGAGCACTGCAGCCAGGACTTCAATTTCCACCTGCTCACCTTCCATGGTGCACCACACACTGTCTGCAACTGTTGAGGAGGCACACCCTCCTCTTGACATCATCAGAGGGGGCCAGGCACCAGCAAGGAGGAAGGGACCAGGAGGAGAGAGAGCACAGGCTTCTGTATCCAGCACCGTGGGGGAGTCTGCTCTCTGACCTGGCAGATACAATGCAGCTTGCTGGGCACCAGCTGCATCTTAGAGGAGGAGAAGCAGGGACACAGGGCCAGGCAGATAGTTTAAAAATTAGGATCCATGTCAAGACAAGTGGCCAGTGATTCAAAAAGACCTCCTGGTCTTGCGCTCTTAGGCGGCCACCTGTACCGCCTTACAGTGCCAGCTCATCTGATCACGCCGCTTGCCTGACAATCCACAGCTCTGGCAGATGTGTGAAAATATGCTGCACCCCCCTCCCCATGCTGTTCAAAGTTTCAGCGGCTGCAAACATCTGCCAGAGCTGGGGCACTGAAGAAACAGAGGGGAGATTTTATTTAACCAGCCCTCCCTTGTCACTTACTGGGAGAAGAGGGGGGTTATCGGTCCCTACATACACTCCTGACAATCGGAAGCGTTCAGGAGAAATATGAGCAAGCAGTTCCGATTCTCTGCCTGCCACTGCAGGAGGAGGGAGGAGCATCATGTTCTCACCTGTTAGTTCGAGCTGGTGGTGAGGTGCCGGTACTGAGTGGTGAGGTGCCGGTACTGAGTACTGGCGAGTACCGCCTGAAAAAAAGCCCTGAACGAGAGAAATCTCAATGTATCTTCCTGGTAAAATCCTTTCTCAAAAAAAATAATAAAAATACAAAACTGTCTCTAACCAGATTTTTCACATCCCATTACCATGTCCTGCCATGGGTGCAGATTGTAATGTACAGTACAGTGTTAACTCTTTCGCTGCTGAGCCATTTCACACCTCTGTGCTGAGCTCATTTTTACCGGTTTCGCTCATGTTTAAACGCGATTTGAAGTCACATTTTTTTATACAACCTAGACATAGTATATATCGTTCGGCAGACTTGGAAGATTCATAATATATCATTATAATATGTATTCGACATGTTCTGCCTGAATTTTATAACAAAAAATGCAATCCAAATTTAAATTTCAATCATCTACATTGTGTCAAGTGTAAAGTTTTTTTCAAATTTTATCATGCGAGCCTTTGCGGTTATATTTTCTATGGAGTGCGCTTATTAAAAAAATTTGAAATGGGAACCCGTTACATTTGTTTGGGGGGAAATTACGTGATTTTTTGCAAACATCCCCATAAAAAAAATAGTGCAGCATCATTGTTCCCATTGTAATTGAAATGGGAACAATATTGCTGAATTAATAAAACAAAAAGAACCAAAAAAAACACTTTTTTAAATTTCTTTTAAATTTTTATTTTTACACTTTTTTGTTTAACATAGCCTTGTTTGGGATCATTGGAAAGGCCATGTGCTGCCCGTTCCAACGGTACCAAACATTAACCCCTAGCCACGGGACGGGAGATAGGGGGTTCATTGGAACCCCCTATCTCCACCATAGGTGGCAGCTAGGGGTTAACTCCTGAACTGACATAGCGAGGTGATGCCAGTCATCGGGGGGGATCCCGGAAGCTTGGCCGACATCCAAGATGTCTCCGGGAGGGGATCGCGATCCGGCACCAACAGAATCGCGATACAGCCCCCATTTCTAGACATCTGCTCTGTTAACCCCTTGATTCTTTTTTTTCCCCTAATCACTGAATTGTTGTAGACATTCAATGTTAAATGCCACAAATGTTTTCTGAATATTCTGATATCTTTTTTTGTACTGAAAAACAAAGTATGCTAAAAAATAGTCTCCTAATAAATTGCACTCTATATTTAATTTTCTGTTATTTTAGTTTTCATAGACCTTATGCTAATGTTTGATATATTGGGTCAGCTGAAAATTACAAAAGTTAAAAAAAAAGTAAGACTATCCCCCCAAAAAATATCACCTTGCCTTGATTTTGTTATATAAAGCCTGCTCTTTTTTCCCCTAAACTTTCTATTAATATCATATGTTTCATTAGGGTAGTTTCTGTGTAATTTATACTGTCTTGTTATAACTCAATTTTACTTTAGTTTTCCCAAATGCATCTCTAGATTCGCTCTATACCCTCTGTCTCTGCTATATGTGGTGCCACCATGTATTTAAATTAGAAGCCACCATACGTTCAGTGTTCTACAGCACGACTTGCTATTGTTTCTTCGCTTCTGTATATTATCTGATATTGTTAATACTGTATTCCACTGCTGACCCATCAATAAAAATATATATAAAAAAAATTAATTAGAAGCCACCAAATGTGTTATGCCTCTGCTGGATGAGACAGTCTTCTAATACCCAATCCATTTAATGCAGTGGGCTTTCTCCACCTGAAAGTTGTCATGTAATGATGGGAAATTAAGGATCTCATTAGCACTGCATTTCTGTGACAAATCACAGACCTGCATCAATATGTCCAATAACACTGACAACTTCTTGTTCTGTGGAATAATATTTATTATAGGCCACAGCTTTCCATATCTTCCGTATTTAAAATATAACAATGTAAACAATATAAAAATATAGGAGTTCTCTCCTTCTCTACCTGTACCTTTTCTCTACTCCCAACTTAACTCCGTTCCCATCTCACTTCCTTCTCCCCAGCAAATTATCCATCCTAACAAGAACCCTTCCTCAGCACTGCCTACCAACCTGCGCTGTGACAAAGGGGAATAAAATAACTCACAATAGCCCAAGCCACTTAAAATATAGCCCCAACACAACCCAGACTAATCCCTATACTTAAAGGAAGGGAGGGTGGGGATGCTGCTCTCCAAGTTACCTCAGGAAAAAAGGCCTGCAGAGCATCTGCATGTGCACCTGTCATGCCCGTCGCCGCAGACACCGCAAAAGGCCTAGATATGGGTCTGAACTACCATCTTCCCTGTTCTGTCCCATTCCAGATTTCCCATCTAGCCCTTGCTTTGATCCAGTTCCCCATCCTCCAGCCCAGTATTTCCCATATGTTTGTCCCTGAGTTTAATTACCCCTCACCTGCCCAGGTCTCCATATAGGGAGACTATGCCCAATGCTCGGGACTTCAGCATTAGCATCTGACCACTGAGTCACACGCTGTGTGAACCTGCCTGTACCTGGATTCCAGACCCCCTTGTCTTCCCTACTGGACTTTTCGTTACTATTTGGATTATCCCCTCATTTTGCCAAAAGGACTTCTGTTTATTTCAAGGACTTCCACCATTCATATGGACTCCTGCTGACCCCTGTACCAAGACCTCTTTGTTTCTACCTCCACCATAGACCCTCTGCTATTTGTGTATCTGTCCCTGTGTCCTGCAATCTGCCTCTGTTATTATCCTGCTTCTGTGTAAGTACCCCTTTGTATCCTGTGTCTAGTTCATGACATGCCCCTCTGTATCCAGCCTGTGTCTAGTTCATGTCATGCCCCTCTGTATCCAGCCTGTGTCTAGTTCATGTCATGCCCCTCTGTATCCAGCCTGTGTCTAGTTCATGACATGCCCCTCTGTATCCAGCCTGTGTCTAGTTCATGTCATGCCCCTCTGTATCCAGCCTGTGTCTAGTTCATGTCATGCCCCTCTGTATCCAGCCTGTGTCTAGTTCATGACATGCCCCTCTGTATCCAGCCTGTGTCTAGTTCATGTCATGCCCCTCTGTATCCAGCCTGTGTCTAGTTCATGACGTGCCCCTCTGTATCCAGCCTGTGTCTAGTTTATTCATTTTTCTCTTAGTCCTCTGTCAGCTCCTTTCTTGTGTCTAGTCATCTTTTAGTTCTAGTCCTGTATATTCCTTTTTGTCCTGCCGGTGCATAAAATAAACTAAACCGTGCCCTTCAACCTGTATGGTCTCCTGCATTTGCTGCAAACCGGACTCCCCTGCTCCTCACACACAGCGACGCATGACAGCACCTTTTCAATACTCTCGGCCATGCCCACTCACCTTCCCACTCTTACTAACTCTCCTAACTTAACTCCTTGCATGCTGGCCTCAGGGGCAACTCAAGGGCCCTCCACCTGAGTTTTTTCAGGCCTTCAGTCAATGCAAAACCCTGGAAATAAACTAATCCCTAATATTAAACTTGACCCCAAAACTAAAAACTGACCCTAATATGAAGCCTAACCTTAAACATCTAACAATAATTATGGAACTGTAGTGTACACCCATCTATAAACATTATTACATACCAAAACCTAAAACACAAAATTGAAACAAAAAACCATAAGCCTAGCCCTGTCCTTAAACTTGACCCTTGTTTCTAAAACAAACTCTAATCCAAACCCTACACCTCTCTGTAAAGTGTACCTACACCACACTGCTTATTCCCTACTCCAATTAATCCCTACTCAACCTATACACACCCATAAATCTTACTCAAAAGAACCACTACTTGGCCCCCTACTCTAAAGAGATTATTCACTAAAGGGAATTTCGCCGTATGTGCAATTTGCGGCAATTTCTGTATTCACTAATCTGTCAATGCAACAAATACAGGGGAATTCACAGTGAAATACTGTGCAATCCGGTTGCACCAAAATTGTCCCATACAGAACTAATGATTAGTCTATTCACAGAACACCGAATGCACCAAAATTGCAGAGAAATTACCTGATTTCGATCATTTTAATTTGATAGGTTTAAATAGGCGAATCGAATAGGTTTTAATGTGATAAATGTAATATTTTTTTTGACCATTTATTATTTAAATTTTTTTATTTTTTTTTTAACCCTTAAGGACCATTGACGTACATAGTACATCCTGGGGAAAATTCCCCTTAAGGACCAAGGACATACTATATACGTCATGGTCCTTTAACCCCCCTTGCTCCCTATATCACCTTTCTGGCCAGAGTCCCACCTCGGTCTGGCTTCCTAGAAGCCGGCCCAACAGTTTTAGGGGCCCCAGCCATTGCGATGATGTCATCGCCGAGCGCAATGATGTTATTTTCAGGCGCACCCCGGCGTCTGCAGGGGGCAATCTGAAAGGGGAGGGGGGAGGTCCTTTCGACTCCTCTCCCTCCCAACAGCTGAACATAGAAAAAAGAGAGGCACCACTGGAGAGGGCAGAGTCTGCCCTTTCCAGTTATGCCCCTCTTTAATCACTTTTGGGATTTTTTTGGGGTGAAATTTCTGGTTTCCTAACTTTTTTAAAACTTTTCGTTCAGTAGTTTTTTGCGAACAGCGTTTCAATTTTGACACTTTCAATCGTTTTATTTATTTATTTATTTTAACCCGACCGGTGGCTTGTTGGCTTTTTTTCATTTCAGGTTCAGCGGATCATCAGATCGGATCTGATCTGGTAATGAATCGGATCCGATATTCTCTGAGTGTTACTTTAAAAAAAAAAGCTGCAAAACCATTGAATCTGATACTTTCAGCGGTTCTTGGTGTATTATCGAATCTAATCCGATTCAATAATTTCGGCGGGTCAGACGTATTATCGGATCCGAAAACCAAAGTGATCCGAAATTGATATTGGACGATTCGATATTTCGGATTGGTCTGAGATTACAAATCGCGGTAAAATAACGAAGGACCTGAAACAGAAAAAACTGTTTAAAATGGCCAGAAATTACCCGAAACGTCAAAAAAACTCTGAATTGAAAAAAAAAAAACGCTGTGCACAAATCTACTTGAATGTGCAGCAATCGTTATTTTGTGTTTTATGTAAAGGCAATTTCTTTTTTCATTCATTTTAAATGTGCAGAGGCATTTCAGACACAGTTTTCTTCCAAAGCACTAGTGAATTCTAAAGATTATAGACCCATGCATAATGTCATTTATGCAAGAAATCCATTGCAAACCGTGAATAACTTTTAAACATCACTGTGGAAATATTTCTAAAAATTGTTGTGAACTACTGAGGTCTTGCTGACATATGTGTTATGAGAGGTGTCAGATTCTGTCTGCTTCGGTCATGTAAAGCAGCCATCAAGCTTTCAGTTCTCACACTTATGGGCCAAGATGTGTGCATTGTACACTGTGCATCTTAACTTGTCAAAAATTAAATTGCTCCTGGCTTTCAAAATCCTTCCGTTCTAGGGGACATCAATAAGTCAGTTGGAAGAATGTGAAACATTTACAGTTTAATCTGCATGATTGGATTGGCAAAGCTACAATGCTCAGAGGAGGAATGGAAATCTATTTTGTATATAAACTGTGAATAGGCAACCTTAAGTACACCTCTTATAGGATACAGCCAAATAATGCCTGGTCACTGCAGAATATATTTTATTTTAGGCACTTATCAAATGTAATAAACAGCTGTATTATGAGTAAGAGGTCAGAGTCAGGCAACGTTGATAAAAGATGATTTGCGGCGTTGGTTTGAGAAGTGGGCGCTCAGCTGGAAAAAATGTATGGAGATGGATATCAATTATGTTGAGGTGCTGAATAAATAAGCTTTCTTTAAAAGAAAAAAAATTGAATTGGCATCATTGTCATTGATGCCTCACTTTTGGACCTCCCATCGGGTGTGTGTGTGTTGAGATATACTGTGTGTGTGTATATATATATATATATATATAATGTCAGGTCCAGAAATATTGGGACATCGACACAATTCTAACATCTTTGGCTCTATACACCACCACAATGGAGTTGGAATGAAACAAACACAATGTGCTTTAACTGAAGACTGACAGCTTTAATTTGAGGGTGTGTACATCCAACTCAGGTGAACGGTGTAGGACTTACGGCAGTTTGCAGATGTGCCTCCCACTTGTTAAGGGACCAAAGGTAACGGGACAGAATAATAATCATAAATCAAACTTTCTCTTCTTAATACTTGGTTGCAAATCCTTTGCAGTCAATCACAGCCTGAAGTCTGGAATGCATAGACATCACCAGACGCTGGGTTTCATCCCTGGTGATGCTCTGCCAGTAGGCTTGTGCACTTTTTTTTTTTTTTTTCCGGTTCGATTCGGTTCGATTTGTTCGGATGTTTAAACTTTTCAATACGGCTCGTTTCGACCGATTTCTGTTTCGATTCGGTTCGGTTCGGCTCGTTTTTCGTGTACATTTTTTTTTCGGAATATCGACCATTTTTGTGTTTTCGGGTCACTTTGCTCGTTTTTTGTATCGACTTTTCGGAAATTTCGGAAATTTTTGTTTTTTCGGAACGTTTGTTCTCCTCGTTTCAAAGTGTCTACGATAATTCTGGCGATTCTATCGTGTTTTTTTTTATTAAATAAAGATCCTTTTTTTCTTATGAATAATTGAATATACATTTCACAACTTTATTTAATCATATTAAAATGGTATGAAAGCCAAGGAACAAAACGATTTAAAAAACGCTAAACTGACCCGAATGCCACAAGAAACAAGTGATACGCATTTACAAATACAAAATTTACAGAATCAGCGATCTAACCGACAATAGTTAAATATACGATGTCCAGAATTACAGAAATGGAACCGAAATCATGAATGGAACCGAAATCATGAATAGAGCAAAAATAAATTTCGATTTGACACATTTCAAGTCCATTCGAAAAATCCGAAATTTTTTCGTTTCGGCTCGGAAAACTTTTCGGATCTATCGGTTTTCGGGTCCGACCCGATTCGGAAATTCGGCCGAATCCGAAAACACGAATCGGGAAATTTCGTGAAAATTCCGAAACCCGAAACGCACATCCCTATCTGCCAGGCCTCTACTGCAACTGTCTTCAGTTCCTGCTTATTCTTGGGACATTTTCCCTTCAGTTTTGTCTTCAGCAAGTGAAATGCATGCTCAATGGAATTCAGGTCAGGTGATTGACTTGGCCATTGCATAACATTCCACTTCTGTCCCTTCAAAAACTCTTTGGTTGCTTTTGCAGTATGCTCTGGGTCATTGTCCTTCTGCACTGTGAAGCGCCATCCAATGAGTTCTGCAGCATTTGGCTGAATGTGAGCAAATAATATTGCCCGAAACACTTCAGAATTCATCCTGCTGCTTTTGTCAGCAGTCACGTCATCAATAAATACAAGAGAACCAGTTCCATTGGCAGCCATACATGCCCACGCCATGACACTACCACCACCATGCGTCAATTATGAGGTGGTATGCTTAGGATCATGAGCAGTTCCTTTCCTTCTCCATACTCTTCTCTTCCCATCACTCTGGTACAAGTTGATCTTGGTCTCATCTGTCCATAGGATCTTGTTCCAGAACTGCGAAGGCTTTGTTAGGTTTTGTTTGGCAAACTCTAATCTGGCCTTCCTGTTTTTGAGGCTCACCAATGGTTTACATCTTGTGGTGAACCCTCTGTATTCACTCTGGTGAAGTCTTCTGTTGATTGTTGACTTTGACACACATACACCTACAGTACCTCCTGGAGAGTGTTCTTGATCTGGCCAACTGTTGCGAAGGGTGTTTTCTTCAACAGGGAAAGAATTCTTTGGTAATCCACCACAGTTGTTTTCCGTGGTCTCCCAGGTCTTTTGGTGTTGCTGAGCTCACAGTTGCGTTCCTTCTTTTTGAGAATGCTCCAAACACTTGTTTTGGCCACGCCTAATGTTCTTGCTATCTCTCTGATGGGTTTGTTTTGTTTCTTCAGCCTAATGATGGCTTGCTTCACTGATAGTGACAGCTCTTTGGATCTCATCTTGAGAGTTGACAGCAACAGATTCCAAATGCAAATAGCACACTTGAAATGAACTCTGGGCCTTTTATCTGCACATTGTAATTGGGGTAATGAGGGAATATCACACACCTGGCCATGGAACAGCTGAGAAGCCAATTGTCCCATTACCTTTGGTCCCTTAACAAGTGGGAGGCACATCTGCAAACTGCTGTAAATCCTACACCATTCACCTGAGTTGGATGTACACACCCTCAAATTAAAGCTGACAGTCTGCAGTTAAAGCACATTGTGTTTGTTTCATTCCAACTCCATTGTGGTGGTGTATAGAGCCAAAGATTTTAGAATTGTGTCGATGTCCCAATATTTCTGGACCTGACTGTATATATATATTTATCTCTTCTCAATTAATGTTACAAATATGCACTGAAATAGATAGATGTATACACATTTGAATGATAGCAAGGCAATCTATTGACATCAAAATGATGTACCGACTCGTGATATTAAGTTCCTTAGGTTATTTAGTAACTTCCATAGATTGGTGGCAATATTTTTAATATATCTTAATGCTAATGTTAGTGCTCAGCTATGTTAACGTTAAGTTAAGTGGCCCTAGTGCTGTCACGGTTCCCGGATCCCACCACGCAGTACTTAACCCCCAACACTCCACAAAACTCAGAAGCTACCAACAGTGTAGCTGTGAATGATCCCTATCTGTCTGGTCCTTAGAATTGGCCAGGTAAACTAGCTAGACAGAAAAGGGTTAACAATACGGAGAGGAGTCAGCCGAGCCAGAATCAGGAATACAGAGTTCACAATGGTCAAATGGAATAGCCGGGTCGGTATCAGAGCAGTAGCGTAGTACAAGAAAATAGTCTAGGGCAACAGAAGGCAGAATGGTCAGAACACAAGCAGAGGTCAATAACAGGTTAAATCAATTTAGCAGTCAGGTACAAGGAGCTCAGGTATGGATAACCACGATCTGGCAACTTCTGAAACTATACTGAGGGTTTTTAAAGACCTTCACCAGACCACGCCCCCCACTCAAGCCACACCTCATGCAATCACCTCCCTGCCTGTCTCCATTTAAACCGGGCAGTGGTCAGCGAGCAGCATCAGACTTGCTGTCCTCAAGCACACAGGTAGGGCTGGAAGCCCCCAACGTTACAAGTGCAGGCCGTCCATATTACAATTCGAAATCTAACGAGTCAAAAAAAAACATTGGCTCATCAGATATTGTGCTTTCTAGTGTGGGCTTACTGTACTTTTCGCTCCCTATGCTTAACGTGGGGAGTGCAAAGAGTAATTAGTGTTAGGATTACAGAGTCCTAATGCTAATTACACCCCACTGCAGTTAACAACAGCTAGAAGCTTAAAATCCCCCCAACAAAATCAGATACTCCTCATCCCGCGGAGCTAACTGTGGCCTGATCTGCCACTTATGATTGCCAGGAGCAGAGTGAGACTGGGGGGGGGGTTCCCAGTCTTCGTCCGCGATCACTCCGTGGACCTGCAGGATCTCGCGGGTGGCGAGATCCTACAGGTCAGCTGACCTAGCAGCACAAACCCCCCATGGAGTCCTATCCAAAGGCCTAGCGCTGCATTAAGGGGCTGGCTGCTGGATCAGCGCCTGCCCCGTAATATGGAGCTAAAACAGGGATGCTAAGGGGAAACATGCAGGTGCAGGTTTTACACTTCAGCGTCCCTGTTTCAGTAGGCGGTTTATAATACAACCCTGGGTTTCTATAGGAGTGATGCCTGTTTTTTTTGACACAAGGGGGGAAAAAAAGTAATTTCTATGGCTTTGGTCAGACGAGCGCAGTGTTCACGTCCGTGTTGCCGCACATTTTAACTTCCGTGGTAGCATACAATTATGATCAATAGAGACCCACACGAAGTACGTCCGCACAGAAGTGCGGACACAAAACGGACGCATCAAACGGACCCAAGTTAGGCAAGAACGTAAAAACGCTAGAATGGACGTGCAGAGTGCGCAACGTCCGCATAGCTTTGTGTGTGAGTGATGGAACGTGGTCAGACGGACTGCATTTCTGACGTCCAGCATTTTTGTCGGACAAAATGGTTTTTCATATTAATTTTATTTCCCATCTACATCAGTCAAAAAAAAGTCACAAAAATGGACCGTGTGGCCACTCCTTGTCGTCAGTCAGAAAGTACGTCCGTTGTGTACGGATGCACAGTCCGCACAGAATGCGTTTGACCCTAGCCTATAGGATACTAATAGGTTTATAGCAAGAATCCTAGATAGGCTTGGTCCAGGGAGGAATAAGAAGTCATGATACAAAAGGATAAACAGCAGTTACCAACCAAAGATGCAAGAGCACTAAGGCAATATTTTTTTCTTAATGTTGTTATGCACAAACATGAGAACTTTCAAATATTTGCTCAGAGCCAGAGTAGAATAAATGGTGCTTACAACCAAATATGACTTTGATTAGTACATAGAGAATCTTTACTATATTTTTTACTTTTAATAATAATAATTATAATTTTATTTTAAAGCAGTGGAACAGAAGCACTTCTAAAACCTAGCTTTCTCTGAAAGGACCATGAATCCCTTTGTAACGAATAGATTAAACTGAACGTATTTGATCTCTTTTCAAGAAACAGAAATAACTTTACATTGAGTTAAATCAATTCAGCCATGTGAAAATCAATTGGATGTATTTTTACACTGTCAGCTTCCATAATTTATATAAAGGATTAATTCAAAGCAGATATGTAGACAGTTTATATGTGTATATCTACATGCTTAACCAGTTGATCTCTGTGCTGATGCATCCGTGCACTTAAAAAATAATATTTTGCAATTAAGATGAAGTGTCAAGTGGGTGATATAAGCCCATGGAATGTTAAAGTCCATGTTAATCATATTTTTAGATCTTTAATTTTAGATTTTTTGCCGTGTGGATCTTTGACATCAAAGTGTGCATAAAAAAATGTATATTCGGAGGAGCCTGTATTTAAATACTGGTAGATCTTGCTTCCATGGATTATCATAATCTCCAGAGGGAAGTGGCATCAATGAAAAGTAGTGCATCTTGCAGTTAACTTAAACATAGATAGTCTTCATCTCTAAACTTCACAGCCTTGTCATTTTTAGTGCTTTAGTTATTTGTTGTTGCTATTGAAGTATTGCACTGTCAGCAATACCAACATATGCCTAGCAACATAAACATATCTATTTACAGTGTTCTATGTAAAGTCACGTTTTGCCTAGTGTGGGATCGTATTTTATTTTTGTGTGTGTTTGGTACTGCTGGTTTAAACATGGCAGCAGTACAATGAAAATGGAATTATTTATTAAATCTATAGGTGTATATATAATTCCTGAATTCTGTATTCTACCGTATTGACATAAACTAGAGGTTGCTCTTTTCCAGTGACTCTACACATTACTCTAGATGGTACAAACCTACAAGGTTATGCTCCTCATCTATGCTTCTGCACCCCTAGTCCAGCCTTATACTCCAAAACTTGCATAACCTGCCTGATACCTTATTTTGACAAAAGTCATATAAGGATTAAAATGTTGATCCATCAATAAAGCCTTTAACCCCTTAAGGCTAGGGTCAGACGAAAGCATTTTTCCCCGTGAACGTGAAAAAGTGCGTCCGAACGCATTGACGTATTTTTACACGGAATGCGCAAAAACGGTCAGACGACGCGCATTTTCGGGCGTGATTTTGTACGGATCGTCAATAAAACTCTTTTTGCGTCTGGACGTTATGTAGGCTGGACATTAGCAGCGTCTGACATCTCCTAGTCACGCAAACACGCCGGTATGCCGCAGCTGTGCACTCTGTACGTCAGTACTAGCGGTTCAGCGTTCTCAGAAAAATGCGTTCAAATTCCACTTGCTTTGCACGGCCGGACTTTTGTGCGGCCGTACATCGTATATTGGCCGTCATTGCCCGTCATCTGCTGCTAGTGCGGCCGTAATTATGTGCGCCAGAACACACGTTAAAAGTGCGCTGGTGTGACCCCAGCCTAAGGACGGGAGTAATTTTACAACTTCGGCGCTCTTTCGGAAGTGAAGTTTGCTGAAGTTTTTGCTCATCATGTTTAAACGCGGTTTTAAGTCACGTATTATTATACCACCCAGACAAATTATATATCGTTCTTTCTGGCAGACTCGGCAGATTAATAATATATCATAATTATATATAAACGTCATGTCCTGCCAGAATGCTATAACAAAAAATGTAAAAAAAATGTGAATTTTCAATAAAATTTCAATCATCCACAGTGTGTAAAGTGTTTTTTTTTTTCACATTTTATTATCCGATCCTTTGCGGTTATATTCTATGGGGTAGACTGGGGAAACCATTTTTTTTTTGTTTTTTTGGGGGGGGAGAAATTACGTGATTTTAGATAAAACCCCCCCCCCAAAAAAAATCATTGGTGAAGCATCATTGTTCACATTATAATTGAAATGTGAACAATAATGCTGCATCAAAAAAAAAAGCACATTTTTATTTTTTAATTAATTGTTTTATTATTTTTTTTAACACTTTTTTATTTTACTTTTATCATTGTCATGTTTGATATCGTTGGAAAGGTCATGCTCAGACCTTTCCATCGATATCAGGCATGACCCCCTAGCTGCCACCGATCAGGAGATAGGGGGGTTCTTTGAACCCCTTTCTCTCCTGCATGGCATTTCCTTAGGAAATCCCTTTGCAGCTAGGGCTTCCCCAGTTAACTGACATCATCGCGAATGGCGCGATGAGTCAGTTGAAGCGGGGGGACCCAGAGGTGGGGGCTGCCATCCAAGATGGCAGTCCCCACTGGAAATAGGCCGCGATTGGGCACAAATTAGTGCCCGGTTGCGACCTGGCAACTAAGGGGTTAACCCCCATACATCGCTGGAAAGGTCAGGCTGTGACCGTTCCAGCGATGCTGGCCACAGCCTTCTAGCCCCGGCGATGGGGAGATAGAGGGATCCGAAGGATCCCACCCCTCCAGGTGCTTCCCCATGCTCCGGCGGGGGGGGCGCCTGAAACTGACATCATCGCGCCAGCGCGATGACGTCAGTGCGCCGGGAGGCTAGGAAAAACGCAGATCAGGCTTCATCGAAGCCAGATCTACGTGGGAGCCGCCGGGGAGGTAAGTATAACCTCCGGCTGGGCTCCTAACGCCTAGGACGTTCCATACCGTCCTGCGGTGTTAAAGCCCGCCAAATGCAGGACGGCATGGAACATCCTGCGGCGTTGAGGGGTTAAAGTATCAAGAAAAGAGGACTCCTCTGATATAACAAGACAGAGTGCACCCTGGTTATACTATTAGAGATTTAAAAAACACCAAGATGAGGATACAATAGTAAAGAAAGACATTAGATACGTTGTGATCACACAATGTACTCCATCACAGAGGGTCACTATCATAGACAAACGGTTGCCCTTATGAGATTACCCCATTTACTGGTACAAGTTGTCTTCTGGGGCTCTCTGAAGTACAAGTTCAAATAGTGGCTGCAATGGAGAACCTGTAAACTATATGTGACTAGAGTGGTGGTTCTAACCTATTAGGGTGATCAGCCCCAAACACAGAATGGGAGAGGATGCTCTCAAACTTAAATGCATTTTGTGTAAGGCTGCTACAGAGTCCAATGAATACAACAAACCCTATACAGAGCACTTTTCTTAATTATACAACTAGAGATTTTAAAAACACTTCACTGAAAATACATAAAGACGGAGATTTAGTCACACATTATGATCAAAAGATGCAGGAAAACGGTGTCGCTCCTGAGTCCTACGAGGGAGGCTGCAAATACCAGACGTATCCAGCCCAGTAACGTATAAAATACAAAAGAAAAAAATATGTCATCTGCGTTTATCCCTATAACACAGTGTTTCCCAAACCTGTCCTCAGGACCCTCCACCTCGCCAGGTTTGTCAGGTATCTGAAGCACCTCACAGGTGATATGATTTGCTGCTCAGTGATTGCAGGATGCGGTCTGTATTTCCCCAAGGTAATCCTTAAAATCTGGCCTGGTTGAGGGTCCCGAGGACAGGTTTGGGAAACACTGCTATACCACAATTCGAGTCTTTGGTTTACTTGAATGGCCATTGAAGTGTAAGCTCACCTGCCGCGTCATGGCACCCCTGATTAGGTGAGTCCTACCTAATGAGGCCAAAAGCTGCTTTCTAAGCAAGCCACATATGCTCATGCTGCTTTTCAGTCATGAGCAAACTGGTGGGTTTTCTTTTATACCCTCCCCAGAAAAAGCACTCTTCTTAATTACACAAATAGAGATTTAAAAACACTTAGCTGAGGATACATTAACCTCCCTGGCGGTATTCCTGAGTGTGGCTCGGGGTTAAATTTCAATGCCGAAAGCGGTAACCCTAAGCCACACTGAGACTGATACATACCTGTCCCTGCGTTCCCTCGATGTCCTTCTGCAGTCACCTCCGTCCCATTGCGAAGTCCTGCTTCCGCGTTCTGAAATATAGAATTATAATTTAAAAGTGGAAAATAGTGCTGCATTAATGAAAACACGGTTTATTTTTTAATATTTAATGATTTTTCAATATTTTTATTTATTTTATACTATTAACATGGTCATTTTTGGTATCATTGGAAAGGTCATGCTCTGGCCTTTCCAATGATTCCAAACACCAACCTCTAGCTGCCACTGATCCAATGACCCCCCCCATCTCCACCATTGGTCTTCCATAGGAAACCCCTTGGCAGTTACGGGTTAATTCTCACACTGGCATCATTGCGCAATGCCCAATGACCTCAATGGGCGGGGAAAGGCCCCAGAGGCTTGTCTGACATCAAAGATGTCAGCCACTTCCGAGAGAGGTCCTCGATCCGGCACTGAATAGCGTCGGATCGTGGACTGGCAACTGAGGTGAAAGCGAGGCATCGCTGGAAAGGGCATACTCTGCCCTTTTCAGCGGTGCCTCTCTTTTACTTTAATCTCCTCCCGATTTTTGATTTGCTGTTTTCATATGCATATTATTGTTAGTATTTGTATTTTTTTTTTCCCACTTAAATTCGATTTTATTTTTCATTTAATTTATTATGAACGAGTGGAAGTGGGTGAGACAACAACCCCCTCCCTTATCCCTTATTGAGGCTAGAAGTATTTTTTTTTATGTATATAAAATTTTTATTTTGCAAGAAACAAAGGATCATACACCATCTAATCAAGTGGCCTCGCAGGACCAAATTCAGTACTCACAGAAGGAGCACACAATACAGGAGGGGGGGTCATAAAGGGAGCTGCAAAACGGAAATAAAAATAGGGGGGGAGAGGGGGACAATAACATTAGGGTACGGAAACTCGTCAGAAGGGCTGATCCAGATAAAACAAAAGAACAATAGAGGTCGCTGAGGGCGCACCAGGGCAATTGAGGGGAAAAAAAAAGTAAATAAATAATGGGTGGCGAGGGACTGCCAAGTAAAGCGTGGAATTCCCGGCTCACCTCGGCAACCCTGTGGGAACCGAGGGCCATGGAATAGGCCACAAGGCCGGGAGACCTGGGGCCAAGAGAATGGACAGGGCCTAGGTAGCCATTCTAGCGGCTCGCCCAGGCCAGTTCCGAGTGTCCCTCACTGAAAAGAAAAGAACAAAAAAAAAAGGGGGGGTGGATAAAGAAAGACCTGGTGTTCCATCAGACGAACAATATGAAGCCCAATAATTCGGCAGGCAAAACTGTAGTACAGAAAATAATAATAAAAAAAAATAATAAAAAAAATAATAAAAAATTAATAAATAAATAATGAAAATAAATAACAATTGGTTGAAAGTCAGAGGGAAATCATCAAAAGGGAGTGGGGGGAGGGAGTTCTCTGCTAGAGAGCGGCGGAAAATGTCAGCAGTAAAGATTAGAGGTCACAGGTCCAAAGTCAGCAATAGAAGGAGGTAGCAGGGGGTGGAAAAGTCTTAAATACAGAGAATCCAAAATGAAGGTCGTAAAAGAGTCCGAAGAGCAAGTAATCTGAAAAAGTATAAACCTAAACATAAAAAGGGGATTCATCACACTAGAAGGGTCATCCACATAAACGAAGAGAAAAATAAAAGGCGTGAAGGGTGGTGACAAATATTCAGCCGGTGTCAGACTGCAGATCCATCGAATCCGGAGCGATTCCGATTGCGGCAAGATTCGCCCTCGCCTCCTCCAGGGACGACGCCGGGATGAACTTGCCGCCATGACAGATGATTAGGGAACCAGAGGACCCCCAGCGGTAGCGTATTTCACGGGCACGCAATAAAGATGTGACCTCTTTAAATCGACAGCCAGCCACCAACGCCAGGAACGGTAGGTCACGGTATATCACCAGACAGCTGGAGGCGTAGGTGACCCGAAACGTGGGACCAGCAACAGATAGGATTCTGGAGTGGACATCCACGTCCCTGGTGACCACAAGGACGTCTCGGGGGGCCGCCACCGGAGCAGTAGCTGCCTTCCGTAGGCGCACAGCCGAGAGAATCGGCGAGGCCTCCATATCTCCAGCAGTCTTCAATAGATGCGTCGCCAGACCCACCATGTACTCGAGCCCTTCACGACCCACCTCCTCCGGGATAGTCCGCAGTCTGAGGTTCCTGCGCCTGTGTCGAGCCTCCAGAGCTAAAACTGCAGAGCTGAGGTGAGTAACCTGTGACTGCAACCCTGCTATCTCGGCAGCGGCAGCGGCAGCCGCCTGCGCCACCTCCGTAGCCCGGGCTCGGATCTGCACCTCCTCAATTCGGGACTGCAGAGGTTCCAGGGCGGCTCTCACCTCCTGCAAATCCCGGTGCCATAAGACCCGAAACTCCTCCATCAAACGGTGCAGGTCGACAGCCGTGAGCGGCGGTGGCGGTACCTGTGCTTCAGCAGCTTCCACCGGTTGAGGCAAGACAGCTGTCATCAAAGCATCCGGCCATGTGGGACCACCATCGTGGGATGCTCCAGCACGCCCGGCACCCAGCGATATTCGGATGTCAGGTAAGCGACCCTCCACCTCCTCTGTCTTCTTTCCCTTCTTCCCCATGGGGCTGATAGTGCAGGATCCAATTACAGGCCGCAAGATGGCATCTGTCCACCCCAGTCTCCTGCAAAAAACTGCTCCGGATCAGTGGTAAAAACCGGGACTCCAGCCCCAAAGTATCACCAAACTGATCTTGGACTAATCAGGAACCCGGTCGAGGAGAGTGTGCCGAAATCGGTGCAGAATATAGCCAACAGGAATAAGAAAACGTTCAGATCCACACGGAGCTCAGCAGGATGGCTGCCACTCTCCTCGGCTCCGGCCACGCCCCTTAGGCTAGAAGTATTTTAATTAGAAACCATAAATACATTTTCAGGCTGTTTATTATTTCATTAAGCCATTCTTTTTTTGTTTTGTTTTTACATATTGTGACAGACTGCGTGGATCGGGTAACCGATTTTCTGGGAGAGTAATTGAGGGAAGGTATTTAGGACCCAGAATACTGCATGGCCTCTAGCCTCTTGCACACTTGTTGGCAATTAATTCATTAAGCAACAGGTAAATTCTCAGGCTTCTGACTCCTGGACAGAAGTGTTTAATCAGACTTTGAGCAAGGCAGGGAGCAGAAACACTTCTAGGAAAAATTATGATTTTCTTTTGTTTTTTAGATTATGGTACCAGGATAGTCAGAATCGCTGTAAGTAAGTGCTCTAATTTGAGCTAGGATTTTGATTGCAGGTTTTTCTTTTATCACCTGCAATAGAAATTCAAAGCCACGTGTGGCATTTGGGTTATACTGGAATAAAAAGACCTCTCATTTGCACAAGTTCAAGTCTACGGCTGTTTATACCCTAGGGGGCCGTGTCATTTGGCTGGAACCAAGTATCCCAAGTAGTTGCTGTACCACAATATTTTGGTTTCAGGAACAATGTTAAACATATACAGAAATTAACTACAAGGCTAGGTTTAAAATTAACCAAAACTGTTGTAAACTTGCCAGAGCCTTTATCGTCTATGAAGTTGGTAACATGACAACAACTCTTGTTAAGCTTACACCTCACTTGGACTGTAGCCCTCATACTGTAAAATATTTTTTGAAAAATGAAAATATTTTGATAAGGTTTATTTGCAGTGTTATTGAAATCTAATATTTTTTGTAGATATTTTGTCAACACTACTCGTTTATACCAAGTGGCAAGAAACTGTATTGTTTATTGAAGATTTGGAGAGTAATTACAGCATAGATAATCAATAGATATTTGGTGTGAAAGTACAGTAAGGAATTGTTCGTCTTGCATAGCCTGACATTTATATATGTTTGCTCAGAGTGGAAGAGAAGTTGGGTTTTGCTTTTGCTTTTTTTTGTCACTTGCCAGTAGCACAATATACAGCAATGCCATTTGGTATCTTTTTGAAAGACTCCGTGCAGATCAGCTACTGATGCCATAAAAAATGAAAAACCCTTATTGTGATTTATGACATATGAACATTCTGATATGTTATGATTGTAGGTGAACTGTATTTTATTCAAAATAAGAAAAAGGCAAAATAGGCATTTTCTACTGTGCACAGAAAGTGTCTAAAACTCAATCAAAACCTGTATGTATATTGTATTACAAAGAGTCTGTCATGAAAGTAGAAAAAATAAATCTGTTGATGTTTAGATGTTTCCCTTTCGTATCACTCTTTAAATTTTCTTTTATGCTGCTGTTAAATTTAGTTTAACCCTTCTCTGCTGAGCCATTTCACCTCTGTGTGCTAAACTCATTTTCATTGTTTTGTGCTCCCTATTTTTAAACGCAATTTGAAGTCACGTTTTACTGTACGACCCAAACAAATTATAAATATATATATATATATATATATATAACAGAGAATGATGGCGGCACTCAGTCAAAATAAAATAAGTTTTATTAAATCATATTTAAAATAGGTCCTATTTTAACCTCCCTGGCGGTATTCCCGAGTGTGACTCGGGGTTAAATTTCACTACCATGAACGGTAACCCCGAGCCACACTCGGGCTGGATGCATACTCACCTCCTCCTGGCTCCCTCGCTGTCCCACGCAGTGTGATCGCGGCGAGCTGCTTCCTGGATGGCTCTCTGCGAGTCACATGATGCAGGGGGGCTGGACGCAGCAAACTTCATTCATAATACTCACTGAATACAAATGGAAACGTTTATGAACGGCCACTAGGTGGCAGTACAGGATAAGAAATAGACCATACCTCTTCTCACCCTTGTTCTCAGTCAGATTTCAGTGGTTTTTGTTGTATTTTATTGTACATCATTTATTTTTATTATTTTGGATAATTATTTTTGGGATAATAAATTATTATGTCGTGTTTCAAACTTTATCGGACTCCGTGTATTTACTATTTTTTTTTAAATTAATTAATAATTAATAAATTAATTTATTTATAAAGGATTTTACCAGTAAGGACTCTTGATTTCACGGATTTCAGTGTGTGATTCCTAATTATTACAGGCTAACTATGTACAAAAACATGTTTCCTTTAAAAAAAAAAAATTGAGACGCTTTTAGACACAAAATTTTGAAAAAATTAGACCGCCAGGGAGGTTAAATATGATTTAATAAGACTTTTGATTTTATTTTATTTTGATTGAGTGCCACCATCATTCTCTTTTCTATATTATCTCTGTCGAAGCACCAATATAAGGACAACATTGGATACTGGAAGGTGTTGCAGGACTATTGGTGACATATATATATAGATATATATATACATATACATACAGGTAGTGGCGGCACTCAAACAATTAGAATAAAATAATAATCTTTATTAAATCATCATTTAAAAGAGGACCGTTTCGGCTCGCACAGGAGCCATTCTCAAGGTGATACATGTGATATACAAGCTTAATTGGAGTACCAATCAGAATAGTCAGTTCAAACAAGTACTACACCTGAAATACTACGTAATTAAATTACTGATCGGATAACGTCACGAACCTGAGACTCCCCACGGCATCAGGTATAGACCCGGTGTCGTAGCAACTAAAAACAAAAAACAAAAAAAACTTTTTAAAAAACTGGTAGATTTGAATGGAGGAGGACCATGCATAGTTATGCAAAACTAATAAACGGAGCAACCCACATACAGAAGACATCTGTTCAAACAAGTATCTCTATATTCAGCAATACATATCCCATTCGTTTATAATTGTACAAACCACTAAGCTCTATCATCGATCATATAAAAAACATGAAAAGGAGACATACTCATTAAGTCCCCTAGGTGCCACGGTATCCAACGTTTTTATCCAATATGTTTCTCTTTGTAGTAGACGTTGGGATTGATTACCCCCCCCCTAGGAAGTGGGGGCACATGGTCAATTGCCTCAAAACGTAATGTACAGTAGGTAGTCGGTGTTGAAACGCCAAAAAATGTTTGGCCACCGGCTTATCCGTATGGCCATCTCTGTATGCCGTGTTAATGGATGAGCGGTGGCCCCGAATGCAGTCTCTAAGTGTGAGATCGGTCTTACCGACGTAAGCCAGACCGCAAGGGCATGTAATCATGTATATGACAAATTCTGTTAGACAGGTTATACGGTGTCTGATCTTATATATATGTCCAGTTAAGGGGTGTACAAATGTGGCTGAGGCATTCATATGGTTACATGTAACACACCTGTACATTTAAAACATCCCATTTTTTGAAAAGGTGTTTTAGTATCATAGGAATCGTGACGTTATCTCAGGTTATTCTCAGGTTCGTGACGTTATCCGATCAGTAATTTAATTATGTAGTATTTCAGGTGTAGTACTTGTTTGAACTGGCTATTCTGATTGGTACTCCAATTAAGATAGTGTCTATTTACACAGGCTTGTATATCACATGTATCACCTTGAGAATGGCTCCTGTGCGAGCCGAAACGTCGGTCCTCTTTTAAATGATTTTAATAAAGTTTATTATTTTATTCTAATTGTTTGAGTGCCGCCACTACCTGCTTTTATATACTATTATTTTGGGCGAAGCACCACCTTACATGTAACTACCATTAGAAGGCGTTGCAGGACGATTGAAGTGTGTATATATATATACTGTATATATATATATAACACCAGGAAAGAGCACTCCATATCAATGACCACCTTCATACACCATTTTCTGCAACAACAAAAAACACATTTCAAAAGTTCAAAAACCTGATGGGGATTCAGTTTACAAAGTATGATCATAGTTTGCGTAAGCCTGTCACAGTCGCCAATGTACCCCATCGTTGACAGGTCCTATCTAACATGACCGTATCGCACTTACAGGATCAACTCACCCTGGAGCTCCCCAGCAGGCACTGGCCTTTATAGGCTGTCACGGTGGGACACACCCATGAGCAGGGAGGGGTGCATACCCATGAGAGTAGTTTTTTTAAAAATTTTGAATTCCCATTAAAATTTAAATCCTCTACATCAAGTAAGTTGCTTTTCCCACATTTTATCATCCAAGCCTTTGTGTTTATGTATTTTATGGGGTACGCTTGTTAAAAAAAATTTAGAAATGGGAATCCGTTACAGTGTTTTTCTCTGAAAATATGCAATTTTAGCTAAAACTGAAAAAAAAAATTTGTTAGTGCACCATCATTGTAAATGAAAAGTGAACAATAGTACTGCATTAGTACCGGCTGGGTGGAGCAGAGGTAACATCACTGCTCTGCGTGGAGAGAGCCTGTGGAGTCATGGGTTCAATCCCAGCGAGCACCTCCCCAGTAAGTGTCCTTGGGCAAGACACTTAACAGTACATACTCGCCACCCAGGACATACTCGAAAATGAGAGAAATCTCAATGTATCCTTCCTGGTAAAATCCTTTCTCAATAAATAAATAAATACATTTTTTTTTATTTTGGTTTTACATCCCTACACTGTCTCCCCATCTACAGCAGAATCTAATTCAAACTACTCACCCTGACCTACAAAACACTCACGAACGCCTCTCCTCACTACCTGTCCTCACTAATCACCAAATACACCCCAGTCCGTCCCCTAAGATCCAACAATGACCTGCGCCTGGCAGCCTCCATCATTACCTCATCACATGCCAGACTGAAGGACTTTTCTCACGCGGCGCCGACCCTATGGAATGCACTTCCTTTCAATTATTAGACTGTCCCCAAATCTAGCTTCATTTAAACGCTCCCTAAAGACCCTTCTGTTTAGGGAAGCCTACCATCTGACTCTGTAACAAGACATCCGACCGACCCAATAACGATCCTCATCTCTCCCTGCATTAACTCATCACTGCAGCCCCCCTCCTGTTTCTATCCCTCATCCATCTAGATTGTAAATTCCCACAGGAATGGGCCCTCACGTCCTCTTGTATCTGCTGGCAGCAATACTGACCTTCTCTTGTATGTATTGTTGAATTGTCCTGTCTTTACCCTTTGCACCTTGTACAGCAGCTGCGGAATGTGTTGGCGCTTAATAATAAATAATAATAATAAAAATAATTAACCTGGTCATGTTTGGTATCATTGGAAAGGGCATGCTATGTCCTCTTCAATGATACCAAACAGGCTGCCACCAATCGGAGATACATGGCTCAAAGGACATTGTAGGGTTGAGTCATAAGGAGCAATAGAGGGGCTAAATATGCTGACCCCATCTCAATTTTGTTTAACTCCAAGGTGTCTTACATACTTATCTTTCATTCCAGCACTGCTCCAAGCTGGCAGCCACTGTTACTTTCTGTAACAGCAGTGTGTCACTGAGCACTATTAAGCTGTTCAGGAATACAATTCCTGACCTAGCTGTCATGAATCCTGGAAAACTGATGATCTCAATTCAAGGGACAACTCCATTCAAGGGAGGGGAGAGGACTCTCAGGGCACAGTGATCATTCATAATACATTAAATGTTCATAGTGCCTATATTAATGATACCATCACTGCAAAGCAATTTTCCACCAAATTACCAACTGTATTTTTGTGTTTTGAAAAATTATATGTAAGATGCATTAATGATATCAGTGTAAGGTGCTGGTTCCGGGGCGGTAGGTACGAGCCAATGTGCAATGAAGAAGTCTTGCAAAGCAGATATATATATATATGTATATGATGATTTATTGCAAAGACACAATAAAGCAAAGGCAATAACAGATATAGAAGAGGTATGCAATAGATGGAGAATACTGAATAGGAGGGGAAAAGCTAAGGAATAGGGAAGAAGTGTATATATGTATACACAGGTTACAGGTCTAGAGAGAACTAAAGCAGAATATATACAGGTTACAGGGCGAGAGAACTAAAGCAGAATATATACAGGTTACAGGGCGAGAGAACTAAAGCAGAATATATACAGGTTACAGGGCGAGAGAACTAAAGCAGAATATATACAGGTTACAGGGCGAGAGAACTAAAGCAGAATATATACAGGTTACAGGGCGAGAGAACTAAAGCAGAATATATACAGGTTACAGGGCGAGAGAACTAGAGCAGAATACATACAGGTTACAGGGCGAGAGAACTAGAGCAGAATACAGGTTACAGGGCTAGAGAACTAGAGCAGAATACAGGTTACAGGACTAGAGCAGAATACAGGTTACAGGGCTAGAGCAGAATACAGGTTACAGGGCTAGAGCAGAATACAGGTTACAGGGCTAGAGCAGAATACAGGTTACAGGGCTAGAGCAGAATACAGGTTACAGGGCTAGAGCAGAATACAGGTTACAGGGCTAGAGAACTAGAGCAGAATACAGGTTACAGGGCTAGAGAACTAGAGCAGAATACAGGTTACAGGGCTAGAGCAGAATACAGGGCTAGAGCAGAATACAGGGCTAGAGCAGAATACAGGTTACAGGGCTAGAGCAGAATACAGGTTACAGGGCTAGAGCAGAATATACAGGTTACAGGGCTAGAGCAGAATATACAGGTTACAGGGCTAGAGCAGAACATACAGGTTACAGGGCTAGAGCAGAACATACAGGTTACAGGGCTAGAGCAGAACATACAGGTTACAGGGCTAGAGCAGAACATACAGGTTACAGGGCTAGAGCAGAACATACAGGTTTAAAGGGAAACTACAGATCAAAACAAAGATACAATACAACAAGGTGTACTTAGGTTATATATATGTATATATATCCGAGTCCTTGGAGATATGGGCAAGTCCTTATAATCCAGGCAAGGAAAGCTTGGGAGGTCCAGGAGGATAACAAGTCCAGAGGTCTGTAGTAAGTAGGAGATCCAGGAGGTTTACAAATAATAAGTCCAGGAGAGATAACAGATAGCCTTGAGAAAATAGGATCCAGCAGAGTATGGGTCCTAGGAGGCCCAACAGGTAGCTCCTTGCAGCTTGGATATTTCCAAGACAATGTGGAATCGTTGGGCTTCAGGTGTGGCCTAGTTTTATGCAGGAATAGTAGGTGATCTAGGCAACACCTGAACGATGCACAGGCAGAGGTGAGTAGTGGTACTGCTATATGAAAGTCCCACTACTATGAGCCAGCACTGGGTTTAGGCTTTTTATTACGCCGCCGGCGTTGATCCTTACATATGCCCCCTCCTAAGGGCACACTCTGGGTGCCCACAATGTCCTGTGAATCGGTGACGGTGTGATTAGACTCTAGAAGATCTTCTGATTCTGAAAATATGGAATCCAGTATAATTGTATCTGTTAATAAAGACACCTTTGGTTTAAGCCCCCTGGTACTGATGATAGGGGAGTCTATTTTAGTTACTCCAGGTTTCCTTTCAGGCCAAGCTATCCCATACTGTTGTACAGCCGGGAAGATGGTAGGTATAGGTACGGTATTCTGGGTAGAATCAGATAATGGGGGCAAGACGTTATTTACACTGCTCTGTAGTTGATCCTGTAGGGACATAATGAGACTCTGTTGATTGATCACAGACTGGGCAATGTTACTGACTTGATTCGTGAGTGTAGTCATCACAGAGATCATAGTAGGTATAGTGGTGGTTTCAATAGATTCCTTTATAGGAATTATACTAGCAGCAACGGTCATATCAGGTAAAGAAAGGGTGGCATGGGTCTTTGTAGTCTCACCAGGCAATTTGATCCCCGAAGAAGGTTTAGCAGATGGGGTTTTGGTAACCGGTATTGGTCCGGTGTCGAGTATGTCGACCGGTAGATCCTCGGTACCGTGGAGCATCTTGGCGGTGGGTACGACTGGCGAAGTGTTGGTAGGAGGCACCTTGGCAATGAATGATGATACCTCAGCATCTGGAACTCTGGCAGCAGGCGCTTTGGCATGAACTGAAGCCTCGTCATGTGATAGCGTGGTAGCAAGCACCTTGGCGTGAACCAAGGTGTTGGCGACAGACTGTTCTTCACAAAGTGGAGCTTCAGCAGCGGGCACTGCGGCTTGGGTCGAAGTTTCCAGACACGATTTTATTTGCCCAGCGAAGGCCTTAGGATCGTGATCAGCCACATTTTCAGATACTGTACCTCCTATAGGTGAAGGTATACGTTCGGTTTCAGTGAATTCGCCAGAGGAGGAACAATCAAAAGGAAGAAAGTCCTCTCGTGGATCTCTGCGAGGGACGACTATGGTGGATCCGACGAAGCCAGTACAGCACCCAGGACCACCATTAGGATGTCGTGCTGTTTGTATGGGTATCTCCATCGAATCATCACTATCCCAGCCTTCAGAACTATTGCTTAACATGGGGAACCGTGAGAGACATTGGTCTGTATAATGTTGGCTGGAAGTGATTAGAACAGTGGCTGTAGCGGCATTAACTCTTTCAGATTGGTACACACCTTTCCTGGCCTTCAAGGCGGATTCAAATAAATTCAAGTCCTTTTTGCGAACTACTGTCCCATTGGAGGCAATTGTACAGTCAGTAGATATGGGTTCCATAGAAATAAAGGCCTGTACAGGGTACTCCGTTGTCTTGATAGGTGTTTGGCTGTGGGCAATGGATGTAAAGGTGCTGGCAGCAAATACAGGTGAAGTATCCATAGGAACATCATAGGAACGGGGTACCGATGGTTCATAATCCATGCTTTCATATTCTATAGATGCGGGTAGAGGAGTCTGCTGTATGGTGGGCCTTGGTGGAGATTCTGGTGGTATTACCTGTTGTGGAGTTGCAGTAGCAGGTTCTCTGTAATGCTGATTAGACACAGGTTTAGGCAATGGGGTGGATTTCATGGTAATAGATTTGGTCACAGGATTCTTTGGTGCAGGTATGGGGGTCTTGGATTTTGGGGTCTGCTTAGGGGGTCTTATTGGGCAAAGCGGTATCCAGTGCCCCCTAGAACCACAGTAAATACAGACCCCCGCCGCTTGCCTCCTGGCGCGCTCTGCCGGGGTTAGAGGACCACGATGTATCTTGGTAAGGTTTTCAATTGCAGCAGGGTTACAAAATCCTTGGAGTTGCAATTGTAGGAATCCAATCAATTGGGTGAGGAACTCATGGAAGGATTTCTGGATTAACCCCGTGAGTACTTGATTCATTGCTGGCTCGTTGGTATTAGGATTCCACATTCTGTAAGGTGCTGGTTCCGGGGCGGTAGGTACGAGCCAATGTGCAATGAAGAAGTCTTGCAAAGCAGATATATATATATATGTATATGATGATTTATTGCAAAGACACAATAAAGCAAAGGCAATAACAGATATAGAAGAGGTATGCAATAGATGGAGAATACTGAATAGGAGGGGAAAAGCTAAGGAATAGGGAAGAAGTGTATATATGTATACACAGGTTACAGGTCTAGAGAGAACTAAAGCAGAATATATACAGGTTACAGGGCGAGAGAACTAAAGCAGAATATATACAGGTTACAGGGCGAGAGAACTAAAGCAGAATATATACAGGTTACAGGGCGAGAGAACTAAAGCAGAATATATACAGGTTAGATACAGGTTACAGGAGGAGCGAGAACTAAAGCAGAATATATACAGGTTACAGGGCGAGAGAACTAAAGCAGAATATATACAGGTTACAGGCGCTAGAGAACTAGAGCAGAATACATACAGGTTACAGGGCGAGAGAACTAGAGCAGAATACAGGTTACAGGGCTAGAGAACTAGAGCAGATACAGGTTACAGGACTAGAGCAGAATACAGGTTACAGGGCTAGAGCAGAATACAGGTTACAGGCTAGAGCAGAATACAGGTTACAGGGCTAGAGCAGAATACAGGTTACAGGGCTAGAGCAGAATACAGGTTACAGGGCTAGAGCAGAATACAGGTTACAGGGCTAGAGAACTAGAGCAGAATACAGGTTACAGGGCTAGAAGAACTAGAGCAGAATACAGGTTACAGGGCTAGAGCAGAATACAGGCTAGAGCAGAATACAGGGCTAGAGCAGAATACAGGTTACAGGGCTAGAGCAGAATACAGGTTACAGGGCTAGAGCAGAATTACAGGTTACAGGGCTAGAGCAGAACATACAGGTTACAGGGCTAGAGCAGAACATACAGGTTACAGGGCTAGAGCAGAACATACAGGTTACAGGGCTAGAGCAGAACATACAGGTTACAGGGCTAGAGCAGAACATACAGGTTACAGGGCTAGAGCAGAACATACAGGTTTAAAGGGAAACTACAGATCAAAACAAAGATACAATACAACAAGGTGTACTTAGGTTATATATATGTATATATATCCGAGTCCTTGGAGATATGGGCAAGTCCTTATAATCCAGGCAAGGAAAGCTTGGGAGGTCCAGGAGGATAACAAGTCCAGAGGTCTGTAGTAAGTAGGAGATCCAGGAGGTTTACAAATAATAAGTCCAGGAGAGATAACAGATAGCCTTGAGAAAATAGGATCCAGCAGAGTATGGGTCCTAGGAGGCCCAACAGGTAGCTCCTTGCAGCTTGGATATTTCCAAGACAATGTGGAATCGTTGGGCTTCAGGTGTGGCCTAGTTTTATGCAGGAATAGTAGGTGATCTAGGCAACACCTGAACGATGCACAGGCAGAGGTGAGTAGTGGTACTGCTATATGAAAGTCCCACTACTATGAGCCAGCACTGGGTTTAGGCTTTTTATTACGCCGCCGGCGTTGATCCTTACAATCAGACTCCTTGATTTCCCTAGTCCGCATATACTGTATGTGAAGAATAAAAATTTTATTTTGTTAAACTAAACTTGTTGAAAAGATTGTTTTACACTAGATGAATAATGTATTTGAATAGGAAAAATGTTTCTACTTTCTTCTGCCCAGCCATGCATGCGTTTAATGTATGTTTTGATAGTCCTCATCAGGACAGCATTACTGACAAGGAACAACTGAAATGCTCGTTGAATGCTCCTGAAACTAGCTATTACATGTATAAGGAATCTTGAACCTTCCAGGATCTGGGAATCTGGGATTACCTAACCCTTCTTTATGTACCACAGATACAGACTACATAGCTTGGTCAACCAGTCACCTCTTGCACAAGAACTAGTCTTTCCATATACTGGACACCACAGGTTTTTTTGGTACCAACTTGGAGCCCTACACTTGTTAGATGGGCTCAAATACATTTTGTATCTCCTTACATTTTTGTTACCTAGGTGCTATCAATCGTTACTAATTTTTACCTATATCGAATTTTGGCTTGACTGCTTATATTAAAATCCATGCACGTGTTTGGTGGATTTTTTATAAAAATTTAAAAAGTTTATAACAATACAAAATATAAAGAATTTTGTCATTTTAAAATGTATATATTTTTAGGCACAATTTGAAGTTCAGTATTAATCTGTATATGCTCACATATTTTTTGTCCTGGTTTGTCGAGGGAAAATGTTTTATGTTGTCTGCGTGTAATCTTTTTTTTACTGTGTGCTTCCCTTTCTGCCACAGGTTCAGTGATTGATGACCATTTTTATTGTTCTAGAAAAAACTCAAATGCTGCATCTCTATTTATGTGTTGCGTGAAAACAAGTAGAATCACTATATACCTATCTTAATAACACAGGTGTTGGAATCTGTGTACTGTCAAGCCAAACATCTCTTTACTACAATATTAACTATTTAGTTTTCACGATCTTAAAGACAGAATTAGCTATACTGTTGCTTAGCACCAAGTATTTTCATAAGATTAGCACTTTTATAAACATGGATCTGAAAAATGGATAAAGTTCTGATTTACTTGTAGCTGTATGCATTCTATGCCAACCCTACTCATCAGCAAATTAATAATGAATTTCATTGCATTGTATTTAGCTAAATCCTCTGTAGAAGAAATGGAGGTTTGCTTTAAAAGCATGCTGCAGTATGTGTGATATGAGTAGTGTTGGCCTTAACATGCAGAGTATAAAGCCGCAGCACCACTAGATAACCGAATTCCTGTCCTTGCAACAGCCAGGCTTAGATTAGGTGTCTAGGGATGACAAAGCCAAATCAGGAACAGCAAAGTCAAACACCAGAGAATCAATATATAATATCAAGAGGAACGCAATAAAGGGAGGGCAAGGTTTCACATTCGTCTTGAGATTTACATAGGGGCAAGTGGACTCTCATTGGGTGGTGTCATCCGTGTTCAACAGAACATGTCCATCTTAAATGATGCAGGTCTCACTGCATTATTATTGTGTAACATTTCCACATTTCAGCAAGGCCTCCTGGTGGTGAGAGCGATCCTTGGCAGCTCTTATGGGTTTCTGGGCTAGCTAGTCCAGGCTCCTCCACCCCTGGATTCTCTGTGGCTGATTTGGCCTGTGGTCACATGACCTGCCCTGCCCTGCCCTATGTATATGGCCAGCAGGGCATCATCTCCTTGCTCCAGGATAAGTCTATAGTTACTGAGTGCCTGCATCTGTGATTTTGTTCAACAATTCTCTGTCTGACTTCTGTCTATTGTATTTGACTATTCTCTTGTCTGCTCCCTGTAATCTGTAAACTGTGATATCCTGTGCACATAATTTGGCTTGTATGACTTGCTCTTCTGGTTCCTGATCCCTGGTTTATGGCTGACATTCCTCTCTGGCGTCTAGACCTTGCTGACCCTGACTATTCTTGAATATTCCTGCTTATGTTATTATTATTCTTATTATTCTTTATTTATAAAGCGCCAGCATATTCCGCAGCGCTGTACAATAAGCACAGTATAGACAGGGTTACAATACATTGAACAACATTTGACAAACAGTACAGGAGGAGATGAGGGCCCTATTCCCGTAGGAACTCACAATCTGGGAGGGTTGGGGTTGGAAACAGGAGGAGAGGACTGTAAGGTGAGAGTGATTGATGGTTGCGTCAGTGAGTTGGGTGGTAGGCTTCCCTAAATAGGAATGTTTTCAGGGAGCGTTTGAAGGAAGAGAAGTTAGGGGAAAGTCTGACAGTACGAGGGAGAGCGTTCCAGAGAGTGGGGGCTGCGCGTGAGAAATCCTGCAGTCTATCATGGGAAGAGGTGATGCGGGGAGAAGCTAGGCGCAGGTCACTGTTTGACCTTAGGGAGCGGGCTGGGGTGTATTTGGTGATTAGTGAGGACAGGTAGTGGGGAGCTGAGTTAGTGAGGGTTTTGTAGGTAAGGATAAGGATTTTGAACTTAATTCTGCAGTGGATGGGGAGCCAGTGAAGGGACTCGCAGAGGGGAGCGGCAGAGACAGAGCGGCGGGTGAGGTGAATTAGCCTGGCGGAGGCGTTCAGGATGGATTGTAGGGGGGAGAGGTGGGACAGAGGGAGGCCAGATAAGAGATTATTGCAATAGTCGAGTCGGGAGATTACCAGGGCGTGTATGAGTTGTTTTGTGGCGACAGCGGTAAGAAATGGCCGAATTCTGTAAATATTACGCAGTTGATATCGGCAGGAGGAGGAAAGAGACTTGATGTGGGGGATGAAGGAAAGAGCAGAGTCAAGTGTAACTCCAAGATGTCTTGTTTTCTTGTCTTTGTTAAACTTGTCCAGCAGCATATTTCAGAATACATTAGAGGCCAGCTAAAGGACCTCTTTCGAGTTTAGGGCCTGTGTTACTGCTGGATATGTCATATTGTGGTCTCTTGCAAACCCCTGTTGTTTATTGTGGTGTTTATCCCTTGCCCTGTATCCTGTTTAGATTTAGAAGCCCGTTCAAGGATCTTCTCCCCCCAGAATAGGGATTCCTTTTTGTGTCTGTATCTCTTCTGTCATTCGTGTTTAGTATCTGTATATATGCTGTGTGCTGGGTTCTGCATCATGCAGCAAACCACAAACCTGCCTAAGGGCTTAACAGCACTCTGTACAAAGGGCCCTCCTTGGCATCAGCCTGGGGCGCTCAAGACATAGTCACCTGGCTGCATCTTTACCCCTGGGTGTTTGGCTATAAATGGATTGACTTGTGGAGCATTCCACATTACTGTTAGAATGGTGGACTGGCATCATTCTGGGAGGCACAAGGAACTGAAGGTGTGCTAATGTGGCATCCATAGTATTGGAAGTAGGAGGACTGCGGGTAAATGAACAGGAAGTCATGACACTGTGATCCTTATATAACTTTCCTTTAACGACTGCATTTCCTAATCCTACCTGACTGCATGCTTAACTTGCAGCTCAGGTTTATTGGCTACTAATGTATATTAATGGCTTATATACTTTATATAGGAGCTGTTAATTTGTTGCCAGAATGAGAAGATTAAGCTGTTCCACGTTGTCATTCCTGTCAGAAATGCCAGCTCCAGAAGAGCAGAACAAGCTAACTCTTAGAACCTGGTTTTAATTGAAAAAAACACACCAAATTTACTTCTAATTCTACATTGAAGAGATCCGTGTGATCTGCTACTTTCTCTTGCCATTCGCAGTGGAAGAGTGGACACAAATAGTTCCTAGCGTCTTCCACACTCCCTGCTTAACAGTCTTGCAAGATCAAAGGAAGAGTTGCACAGGGCCTCCAGGAGCCAATACCTGAGGCGGCATCATGGGCAGTATCTGGTTGCGACTCCACCTTATTCCTACACAAACTGTTAAGGCTAGGGTCAGACTAGCGTGTTTTTTACGGACTGTGCGCCCGTGCAGTACGGATGCACTTTTTGACAGAAGACGCAGTAGTGGCCACACAGTCTGTTTTTGTGACTGACATTATTTTTGACGATGTAGGAGGGAAAATAAATTACAATGAAAAATCATTTTGTCCGTCAAAAATGCTGGATGTATAAATGCAGTCCGTCTGACCATGTTCCATCACTCACACACAAAGCTATGCGGACATTGCGGATGTGGCGCACTCCGCACGTCCGTCCTAGCGGTTCGACGTTATTGCTAACCTGCGTCCATTTGCCATGTCCAAAGTGCGTCTGCACTTCCGTGCGGACGTACTTCGTGTGTGGGCTTTCATTGGTCATGATTATCTGCTACCACGGACGTACTAAAGTGCGGCTATAGAGACGTTAACACTGCGTTCATCTGACCCCAGCCTAATACAGTAAATGGTTTGGAATAAGCCCAGTAAGAGCAAACTGGTAAGTGATATTCAGCCCTCGACCATTATTTCCCATAGCAGCTTCCTGTTATTTATAGAGTTGTAATAAGGCCCCTTGTTTTTATATGGGAACATCAGTTGGTTGACAAGTCCTAGACTCCTTATGACTGTAGTCCCCTAAAAGAAGAAAACATGTTTACATGGCCCTTCTCACTCTGCCTTTCATGCCATAATTTATTTTTACGGTGAAGGAAGGTAAGAAAGGAATGCTTGCACTAAAGGCATGTAGGGTTTGAAGACTGGAGTCTTGCCTTATGTAGCATTTCTCTTCCATGCTTCTTACTTTACTGTTTTCTGCACTGCACATACAGTAATCCCAATCAACAATGAGGTAAAAAAATTCTCTAGCCCCCAGGTGTTCCAGGACTTCTGAACACAACTGACAGAGGTCTTTTCATACATTCACAGTAATGGTCTGTGTCCTGGACCAAACATACTTCATCTCCAACAATGTCACCTTATTTCATGACCCCAAGTACTTTTTCATGCTGTTGTATGAATTCGATTTAAATATCCCCTATAGTACTTCTACTGCTGTCAATTTTGTAGTTACATTCTACTTATAAAGTCCTTCACTGAAACGAGTTTTTCAAGAAAATTTCTTCGCTATTGTCCCCATATCTCAGTGTTTCTACAACTTCTTGCTTGGTACTCGGCTTAATTAATTACACAAATCAAAACTTTTGACTAATTTCAGTCTGGCTACAAATTCAAGAACTCTACTGAAATTGTTTTCAATTTAAATTGACAATTAATTTCAGTGTTATTAAATCATTTATTTATAATTGAGCTTTTTGTGGCTTTTGACACAGGTGACTACGTCCAATTGCTCTTTCAATCTCTCTTTGTTCATTTAGTGTTCCATGTTATGGCATCTGCGATGTTATGGCTTCTGCCACATTAACTGGTACACTCCATCAAAATCACTTTACTATGCCTGTCATGCAGCTCACCGATTCCAAGCAGGCATGTGACTTGGTTCATTGGGTGAAAGGTTTAAAAATCATTATCTGTCTGCACTAGACCCAAAATAGTGAATAAATAGTGAAGACTAGCATTTCCTCTTACCAAGACATAAGCGTACTTGGAGCTAGTCTCCGTTCACAGCACTTGATTGAATTCTGATATCACCTAATATTGGGACAATCAAACTTAAAATTAGGTGTTCTATCATGTGCCCATCATCTTCCTTTAGGGTGCCCAAGCTATCGGACAAATAAAATTATAGATAGAACCTTTGTAGCGCATCAAAAATAGATTTAAAGGTAGACTTCAACAAAGAAGTATATCAAACATAAAGTGCTTCAGTCTTAAAGTGCTTCAATCTTAAGGTGACAAATATTCAATCAATGTACACATATAAAAGTGCAATGTGCCATAGAACACAGTAAAGTGCAACAATATAAAATTCCAGCAGTGCGATGGGTATAAGAGAGTCTATAAAGTGCAACAGTGTCCAAATTTGCAAAATGTGCAAATCCAATGATATCCAATACAACAGTATGAATACCAGTGGGAAAATTTCTTAAAATTTAGTTCTCTGTATGTTCAAGCGATGCACAAATATAGTCCTCCTTTCTGGTCTGTGTATCTCTTGCCGTCTCTCAATAATGGAGAGGATAGCCAGAAAGGAGAAAAAAGTGAGAGAAAGAAAAAAGGAAAAAAAAAAAAAATTCGAGGGGAGAGAAAAAATTAAGAAATAATCGTGCAGAAAATCCCAATTAAATATGGCAAATAAATCACTTGTAGGAATATGGAAACTCACATTTATAAGAGCCCAAAAATCCCTGGCTCTAGGTTTAGGGGCTTCCAGCCATATAGAGGGTGGTGTATCCTTCTTAAATCTTCAACTCTGGTTGCGATGGCTACAATAAGATAATAGACAGCGCTCCCAGACAGCGCTCCCATAGTATATTACCGTATTATGATAAAAAGAGGTAATAATGTATTGTACTCACCAGATATGGAGCCTCTTCCACACAGGGTCACTCAATACAGCAACAGGTACACTATGGTGGATACCCATAACCTTTTCCCAACCGTCTGAGGGCCAGATATCAGGAGCTTTCAAGCGGTGGTAAGTATATATCCAAGGAGAGTAGTCAATAGAATATAAACCGTATAAAATTATATATGTATGTAAAAAAATTAAAAAATCAATTGCATATTAAAGAAGGGACAGAAGCGTTACCGAGACGCGTTCGGCATTAACAGCCTTCCTCAGTCGGTATATTTAGGTGCACTATTGTCCAAAAAATCTCCAACCAAAATTAGGTGTTCTATCATGTGCCCATCATCTTCCTTTAGGATGCCCAAGCTATCGGACAAATAAAATTATAGATAGAACCTTTGTAGCGCATCAAAAATAGATTTAAAGGTAGACTTCAACAAAGAAGTATATCAAACATAAAGTGCTTCAGTCTTAAAGTGCTTCAATCTTAAGGTGACAAATATTCAATCAATGTACACATATAAAAGTGCAATGTGCCATAGAACACAGTAAAGTGCAACAATATATAAAATTCCAGCAGTGCGATGGGTATAAGAGAGTCTATAAAGTGCAACAGTGTCCAAATGTGCAAAATGTGCAAATCCAATGATATCCAATACAACAGTATGAATACCAGTGGGAAAAATTTCTTAAAATTTAGTTCTCTGTATGTTCAAGCGATGCACAAATATAGTCCTCCTTTCTTGGTCTGTGTATCTCTTGCCGTCTCTCAATAATGGAGAGGATAGCCAGAAAGGAGAAAAAAGTGAGAGAAAGAAAAAAGGAAAAAAAAAAAAAATTCGAGGGGAGAGAAAAAATTAAGAAATAATCGTGCAGAAAATCCCAATTAAATATGGCAAATAAATCACTTGTAGGAATATGGAAACTCACATTTATAAGAGCCCAAAAAATCCCTGGCTCTAGGTTTAGGGGCTTCCAGCCATATAGAGGGTGGTGTATCCCTTCTTAAATCTTCAACTCTGGTTGCGATGGCTACAATAAGATAATAGACAGCGCTCCCAGACAGCGCTCCCATAGTATATTACCGTATTATGATAAAAAGAGGTAATAATGTATTGTACTCACCAGATATGGAGCCTCTTCCACACAGGGTCACTCAATACAGCAACAGGTACACTATGGTGGATACCCATAACCTTTTCCCAACCGTCTGAGGGCCAGATATCAGGAGCTTTCAAGCGGTGGTAAGTATATATCCAAGGAGAGTAGTCAATAGAATATAAACCGTATAAAATTTATTATGTATTAAAAAATTAAAAAATCAATTGCATATTAAAGAATGGACAGAAGCGTTACCGAGACGCGTTTCGGCATTAACAGCCTTCCTCAGTCGGTATATTTAGGTGCACTATTGTCCAAAAAATCTCCAACCAAAATTAGGTGTTCTATCATGTGCCCATCATCTTCCTTTAGGATGCCCAAGCTATCGGACAAATAAGGCTGGGATCAGACGAGCAATAGTAAGAGCGGAAGGAACGTCTGTGAGAGTGGATATTCCTTCCACTCGACGCACGTCTGGCCACCTCGCTGAGCGCAGTTATTGCACTCAGCGCTGCAAGGCTCGATCCTCCTATGGAGGATCACGCTTTGCAGCCCCGTCAACGCGCGTCCTAGCGCTTTGACGGGGAGGCTTGCTGCTCGAATGAAGCACAGCGGCTGTCATGCTCACGCAACAGCGTGTAGTCGGCCCCATTGCAGCGGCACAACACTGCGACGGACGCCGGAAGGCACGTCAGGACGGGCACACATAGTGCTCTTATCTGACCCCAGCCTAAGAGTTAATAAATTAAACAAATCCACATAATGAATAATGCAGTTTAATTTATTTCCGACAAGGTGAAACCTGGTAAATCAGAGTTCATCCATTTCCACAATCTGTATTTACACATTCGGTAAATGGGTTAGGGACTATTTTACTTATTATGTTTGATTTGAATGACATGTTCTTCTAGGATTTTCTTTTGTGGATAGCCCTACACAATTTTTTAAAAAACTTTTTTAACATTGAACCTTGCATTAGAAGGGTTATGACCCTTTTCTTTGGGATGCATTTTCCCCAACTTACATTTTCTTTTCTTTTTTTTTTTACCTTTTAAGTAAACATACTTGAAACACTACAAATCGCTGCCTACATGCTACATTCATAAAAAATAGCAGATTGGTGGCAGTAATTTAAGTCTAAAGCATTGATTTTAAAACGGTGGTGGAAAATGCTATTTTATAAAGAACATTTTCACTTGGTAATCTGCAAAGAATGGCGCATTTCGCAGTTTATGAATTTGAGGAAACACATTTTCCTAGAAACAGAAATAAATTTAAGTGCAATGTCATTTCCCAACACGACAGCTCAGTCGGACTGCTTATGTCTAAATGTAACTTAATTTTGACATACTGCAGTACATCTAAATTATGATATACGTACACCAATAACGTTATACCTTCTGAAATTTAAAGCCATCTCTTTAGCTAAAAATCAGGTTTTTGGGAATATATGCAATCTTTTTATGAGTAAATAAGACTGCTTGTCATAGTTGCAAAAGGCATTTTATTGCAGTGTTCAAAGGTGATCATCACTTTAATATAACAGAAGTTTATTTACTGGTGTTGCAAACGGTATTACAACTGCAAATGGATAATAGTTTTCTCCTTTTAAGGAAGATTTATGGTGGTAACATTGTTCTGCATTCTTCCTTCTATGAAATGCCAATGTTCACTATATTTATAACGTTGTTTGCAACAAAGGTGAATATCCATGCCTTGTGGATAACTCTGAAATTGTTCATAAAATATATTTATACCATTAAATGTTTGGATACATTATTTTTTAGATTTAGATTTTACATTTATTTATTAAATAGGAAATGATGGATTATGGGAATAAACAACTAACACAGTCTCATTCCAAATTAAAGGTATACTCTAAACAGGAGAAATGGAACAGAAAAAAATAATGTTGTAGATAAAATCTCCTCTACTTTATCTATGTGATCTATGGTGGAAATTTCCATGTCGGTGTGTTACGGAGTTCTGTGCTCCTCTGTTCAAAGCACCACAGATAGATGGCCCTTTATCGCTGTGCTGTGCAGCACATTTTGTTTTTCATGTTCAGGAAACAGATCCTTTTTTTTTTTACAACTTCTCTTTACATCCACAGTAATTGAGACGTGTGAGTGATTTATTGAGAAAGAAAAAGTCAGAGAAAATTATAACACACAGTAAAAAAAGATCCTGTGATTTGAAGAGAAAAAAAAGATATGAAAGCCTGTTATATCAACAGGAAAACTGTTTATTCCTTTCTTTACCAATATAACATGACACACACACACCATAAATTTCATTGAAATACAGTGTATACTAAAATTTGCATGCCTTTTTTTTTTAAATGCAAAATTCGTATTCTACCTGGAGGAGAAATTAAAATTCTGGTTAAGATCTTACACCCGTTATTGCGGCAAGGCACAGCCCCACCATCACTATAACATATAACACTACATTTCAAAAGCTAGGGTGAATTCAGAATAAAACTGTGGGGTCACTCACTACTGTACAGAGATAAGATCCAGGTTATTCCGGTTGCTAAAAAATCCTGGTACAGTAAAGATACCAGTTGTTATTGAAAAGTTCAAATTTAATTATTTTGCTGAAAAAACTAATTCTTATATTCGGTTATTAATTTAGTTTTTTGTTTTTTTTTCTTTTTAGAGCTGCACTGTTTATAATCTCGTTATCACCTTGAGATATTTGACCTTTTTATCTATACTTTTTTCTGTATTTAACACAATACTCCATTTGAAATTCTGCAAGATAAGGGACACCATCTAGAGTTTAGAACCTTTCATCCCGGTAATATTTGTGTAATGGATAAACAGATTTACTTTATTTTTTAGCAATCTCAGTATAATGGTTTCTTTGCAAAATTGCCATGTTATCCTACAGTGGCAAGAAAAAGTATGTGAACCCTTTGGGATTACGTGGAGTTTTGCATGAATTGGTCATAAAATGTGCTCTGATCTTCATCTAAATCACAACAATTTGAAAAACACAGTCTGCTTAAAATAATACAACACAAACATTATATGTTTTCATGTTTTTATTGAACATAACATGTAAACATTCACAGTGCAGGGTGGAAAAAGTATGTGAACCTTTTGACTTAATAACTGGTTGACCCTCCTTTGGCAGCAATAACCTCAACCAAACGTTTCCTGTAGTTGCAGATCTGACCTGCACAATGATCTGGAGTAATTTTGGACCACTCCTCTTCACAAAACTGTTTCAGTGTAGCAATTTTCTTGGGATGTCTGGTGTGAATCGCTCTCTTAACCACTTCAATGCTAAGGACGCGCTCAGCGCGTCCTCAGCATTACCGCTGGTATGCGGAGGACGCGCTGAGCGCGTCCTCGCATTGGGGTCAGCGTTCGGCCGGGTTCCGGCCGATCGCTGGCCCCTCCGGTGCGGGCTGACATCCTGGATGTCAGCCCGGCATCCGGAGCAGTGGCCGCCATTATTAGGTGTCATCGCGCCCCCGCGATGACACCTAATTCAGGCGCCCCCCCCGCATGTGCGGAGGAGGCGCCTGAAAGGGAGGGGGGGAGGTCCTTCGGACCTCTCTCCCTCCCGATCGGCGGCACACAGGGGCTTAACCCAGGCATCATTTGGAAGGGCACAGCCTGCCCTTCCAAATGATGCCTGGCATTAACCCCTGGGGAGCTGGATCGCAAATCGGCGCTGAAAAGCGCCGATTCGCGATCCTTCCCGGGAGCTGGCCGACATCTTGGATGTCGGCCAAGCTTCCGGGAACTCCCCAGAGACTGGCGTCATCGTGCGCAGCACGATGACGCCAGTCCTACAGTTAACCCCTAACTGCCACGAACTGTGGAGATAGGGAGTTCCAATGAACTCCCTATCTCCCGATCCGTGGCAGTTAGGGGTTAAATTTTGATATCGTTGGATCGGCCAGAGCATGGCCGTTCCAATGATACCAAACATGAAAGTAAAAAAAATTGTAAAAAAAAAAAAAAAAAGAAAAAGAAAAATAAAAAAAAATTTAAAAAACACTTTTTTTTAATTTTTTTTGGTTTGTTAATGCAGCAATATTGTTCCCATTTCAATTATAATGTGAACAATGATGCTGCATTAACGATTTTTGTATGCGGTGCGTTTGTTAAAAATGGTGTCATTTTCCCCAAAAAAAAATGTAACGAGACCCCATCTCTAATTTTTTTAACAAGCGCACCCCATACAAAATATAACCGCAATTGCTCGCATGTTAAAATGTGGAAAAAAACACTTTACACATTGTAAATTATTGAAAATACATATTTTATTGCATTTTTTGTTATAATATACAAACATGACATAACGTATACATATAATAATGACATATTATGAATCTACCGAGTCTGACGGAAAGAACGATATATAATATGTCGGTGTCATATACTAAAATAAGCCTTAAAAACACGTTTAAACATGATGCGCAAAACAGGTAAAAAATGACCTCAGCACAGGGGCGGGAAAAGCCTCAGCAGCGAAAGGGTTAAGGTCATGCCACAGCTTTTCAGTCGGGTTGAGGTCAGGACTCTGACTGGGCCACTCCAGAAGGCGTATTTTGTTTTGTTGAAGCCATTCTTTTGTTGAATTACTTGTATGCTTTGGGTCATTGTCCTGTTGCATCACCCATCCTCTGCGGAGCTTCAGTTTGGCAAACAGATGGTCTTATGTTTTCCTGCAAAATGTCTTGATAAATTTTTGGAATTCATTTTTTCATCAATGACAACAATCCGTCCAGGCCCTTAGGCAGCAAAGCAGCCCCAAACTATGATGCTCCCTCCGCCATGTTTTACAGTGGGGATGAGGTTTTGATGTTGGTGTGCTGTGCCTCTTTTTCACCACACATAGTGTTGTGTGTTTTTTCCAAACAACTCAATTTTGGTTTCATCTGTCCACAGAATATTTTGCCAGTAGTGCTGTGGTACATCCAGGTGCTCTTTTGCAAACTTCAAACGTGCTGCAATATTCTTTTGGACAGCAATGGCTTCCTCCGTGGTGTCCTCCCATGTACTCCATTCTTGTTTAATGTTTTCCTTATTGTAGATGTGTCAACAAAAATGTTAGCATGTGCCAGAGATTTCTGTAAGTCTTTAGCTGACACTCTAGGATTCTTCTTTACCTCATTAAGCATTATGCGCTGTGCTCTTGCAGTCATCTCTACAGGACGACCACGCCTAGGGAGAGTAGCAACAGTGCTGAACTTTCTCCATTTGTAGACAGTCTGTCTTACCGTGGACACATGAACATCAAGGCTTTTGGAGATACTTTTCAAACCCTTTCCAGCTTCATGCAAGTCAACAATTCTTGATCATAGGTCTTCTAAGAGCTCTTTTCTGCGAGCCATGGTTCACATCAGGCAGTGCTTCTTGAAACCAGTAAACCCAAAACTAGTGTGTGTTTTTAAAGGGCAGGGTAGGACAGCTTTCAGCAACACATCCAATAATATCACACTGATTGGACTCAAGGTTAGCTCACTCCTGGCTCCAATTAGCTCTTGGAGAAGTCATTAGGCTATGGGTTCACATACTTTTTCCACCCTGTACTGTGAATGTTTACATGTTATGTTCAATAAACACATGAAAACATAAAATTATTTAGTATTATTTTTAGCAGACTGTATTTTTCAAATTGTTGTGACTTAGATGAAGATCAGAGCACATTTTATGACCAATTCATACAAAACTCTACGTAACCCCAAAGGGTTCACATACTTTTTCTTGCCACTGTATATTTAAAAGTACGCTATGCATCTAATTTTTCAAATAAACGTTATATTTTTTCCAACAAACGTGCTCGGTAATGAACAGATTAAAATATGTTTTCATTGACATAAATGCATCACTGTACTTAAAATACTATATGAATATTAAAAGGGGCATGCTTATTTAATACAGCTTCATGGACACTTATCACATTTTGATATGCTGAATCACGAACTAACGGTTAATGATTTTTATTCATTTAACAAACTGCTTTGCGGGATTCACCTTGCAGATACTCTATTCAGCTTTATAAAATAAACCATTTTTATTATTTTTTTGTTTTTATAAAAAATAGCAACTAGACAATTACCAAGAATGAACAAGACATTCAATCTGGGACAGATTTTCAATATTGCAGTCTATGTAGTTGACTAGATGACTGTTGACTAGCATAGTTTCTTGGGATATACAGATGTGAATTCAAGGCTTTGTATGGCCTAATTTCATGGGATAGCTTGTTTGTGTGTTCACCGATGCATAACCTTGTTAGCATGAAATGGGAAGAAATGTTAAAAATACAAAATGTGCTAAAATACAGTTTATGCACCTTTTTATTCAAATTTTGGGATTATAAAACTTGGTTTACATCTACATGTATGTATCAAAGTGCTGCTTTTTTGCCATATATAATAAGATGATGATTTATTAGAAAATATTAGTGTTAAACCACAGGTATAAGCAATATGAATCCATTATGGTGTTCATTGAATGTTATACCTGAAAAATCAATGTTCTTATGGGACATACAGTGACAAGAAAAAGTATGTGAACCCTTTGGGATTACGTGGAGTTTTGCATGAATTGGTCATAAAATGTGCTCTGATCTTCATCTAAGTCACAACAATTTGAAAAACACAGTCTGGTTAAAATAATACAACACAAACATTATCAGGCTTATTCAAAGAGATCCGAATTGCTGGTGAAAGGTAACCGAACGCTGAAAATCAGCGTTCGGTTACCTTTCCTGGCCGTTCGGCTATCCAGAGAGCAGGCAATACGCCAAATCCTGGCGAATTGCCTGCACATACGGTGCCTGTTCGGTGCCTGTTCGAGGGCAGTGAAATCCCCATAGAGAAGCACTGCTTCGGCTATTCAGAGAACACAAACCAGCAGTGAAAGGTTCCCCTAATGCCCTGCCATTCTGTGGTTTAATTCGGCAAGTTTATTCAGGAGAATCCCATAGGCTTCAATGTTAAAAATATTCCCGTTTTAATTCAATATCTAATAAACCGTTCATTATAAAATTCTGCAGCAAAAAGTCTCTTTCTTTATAGATTTTTTAGGATACTTTAAGCATTTTTCATTTTTTTTTTTTTTTTTTTTTAAAAGTCCGATTTTTTTTTGATTTTTTTTTCAGTTTACTTATTTTTTTTTGTACCAGCCCTCTTTAGTATCATTCCCTGGACCTCCTGTGAAAATTTCAGACATTTTCGCTCAGTAGTTTCTTTGCAAACAGCAGTTTCATTTTCCCAGATTCATACAAATGGTTTTGCTAATTTATTCACTGCCTCCTCTACGTCACAGCTGCTTCGGCTCTGTGTGATTCGGTTCCTATTCGGCTCCTGTTCGGGTTTTTCAAAGGTTAATCCAGATGTTTTTGCTTGTTTTCAGCATGCATTCGGTTAGTTTTCGTCAGGTTTGCGGCAGCTTTTCCCTGCAATTCGGGGACCCTGTGCTGTTTGCTGAATACACCGCAGGGTCACCGAAATGCAATCAGCAAAAGGAACCGAATTGAAGAGAACGAAAAGTCACCGAACGTGCGGTGACTTTTCGAATCTCTTTGGATAACCCTGTATATGTTTTCATGTGTTTATTGAACAGAACATGTAAACATTCACAGTGCAGGTTGGAAAAAGTATGTGAACCCCTAGCCTAATGACTTCTCCAAGAGTTAATTGGAGCCAGGAGTGAGCCAACCATGAGTCCAATCAGTGTGATATTATTGGATGTGTTGCTGAAAGCTGTCCTGCCCTTTAAAAACACACACCAGTTTTGGGTTTACTAGTTTCAAGAAGCACTGCCTGATGTGAACCATGCCTCGCAGAACAGAGCTCTCAGAAGACCTACGATCAAGAATTGTTGACTTGCATGAAGCTGGAAAGGGTTACAAAAGTATCTCCAAAAGCCTTGATGTTCATGTGTCCACGGTAAGACAGACTGTCTACAAATTGAGAAAGTACAGCACTGTTGCTACTCTCCCTAGGCGTGGTCGTCCTGTAAGGATGACTGCAAGAGGACAGCGCAGAATGCTTAATGAGGTAAAGAAGAATCCTAGAGTGTCAGCTAAAGACTTACAGAAATCTCTGGTACATGCTAACATTTTTGTTGACACATCTACAATAAGGAAAACATTCAACAAGAATGGAGTACATGGGAGGACACCATGGAGGAAGCCATTGCTGTCCAAAAAGAATATTGCAGCATGTTTGAAGTTTGCAAAAGAGCACCTGGATGTTCCACCGCACTACTGGCAAAATATTCTGTGGACAGATGAAACCAAAATTGAGTTGTTTGGAAAAAACACACAACACTATGTGTGGAGAAAAAAAGGCACAGCACACCAAAATCTCATCCCCACTGTAAAACATGGCGGAGGGAGCACCATGGTTTGGGGCTGCTTTGCTGCCTCAGGGCCTGGACGGATTGTTGTCATTGATGGAAAAATGAATTCCAGAGTTTATCAAGACATTTTGCAGGAAAACGTAAGACCCTCTGTCCGCCAACTGAAGCTCCGCAGAGGATGGGTGATGCAACAGGACAATGACCCAAAGCATACAAGTAATTCAACAAAAGAATGGCTTTAACAAAACAAAATACGCCATCTGGAGTGGCCCAGTCAGAGTCCTGACCTCAACCCGATTGAAATGCTGTGGCATGACCTTAGGAGAGCGATTCACACCAGACATCCCAAGAATATTGCTACACTGAAAGAGTTTTGTGAAGAGGAGTGGTCCAAAATTACTCCAGATCATTGTGCAGGTCTGATCTGCAATTACAGGAAAGGTTTGGTTTTGCCAAAGGAGGGTCAACCAGTTATTAAGTCCAAAGGTTCACATTCTTTTTCCACCCTGCACTGTGAATGTTTACATGTTCTGTTCAATAAACACATGAAACCATATAATGTTTGTGTTGTATTATTTTAAGCAGACTGTGTTTTTCAAATTGTTGTGACTTAGATGAAGATCAGAGCACATTTTATGACCAATTCATGCAAAACTCCACGTAATCCCAAAGGGTTCACATACTTTTTCTTGCCACTGTATTACATTATTTACTGCAAACATGACTTTTGACCTTCTTGGTTTAGTGCATTATATTAATATTGTGAATTTTTTTGGGTTTCCTTGTTTAGTGAAAGGCACCATTTTTCACTGCAAACATCCTGTAAGAAAATTGGATTATGCTGGTGGGTGTGTGCAAAGGCTTTGCATTTACAAGCTACAATAAATGTAGGCGTGATAATGGTTTGGTATTACAATAATCTGTTTGACTGCCAAAAGGATGCTTGAAAAATGTGACTGGCTTTAGATGACACTGGTTGGGGGGAGTGCTCTACGCTTAAATATTTTTTTCCCATTTCCTCTTAGATTCTATTGACTTGGCAGAACTCCTTCTGTGTCTATATCTTTCTGTATTTTTAGAAAGATTTTTACCAGGAAGGATACATTGAGATTTCTCTCATTTTCACGTATCTCCTGGGTGGCGAGTATGTACCGTTGGGTGTCTTGCCCAAGGACACTTACTGGAGAGGTGATCTGGCCGGGATCGAACCTGTGTCTCCACAGTCTCTCTCCACAGTTATAGAGCAGTGATGCTACCTCTACTCCACCCAGCCGGTGGTTGCCTTATGATATCATTTTGAAAACCAGGTGTCTTCTGCATAATTCTATTTATAGAATGTATTTCAATCTTGCACCGATTCCCATACATTTATTCTCAACAAATGCACTTGCAGTAATTCCATGTTTCCCAATGCACTTGCAGTAATTCCATGTTTCCAGGTGACACAGGAGTTCCGGGTTGCTAACCCACAAATAATGCAATTTGTTTTTAGTCCTTTAATTATACTCAAGGAAAACAAAACCTCAGTCACTTTAATATCTATTTACTTATTTTGATCTGACTAAAGGGACTATTCACAACGCACAGAAATTGCGCTAAACTACAGTGAATTCGCTGTTCAACACAGTGCGCTGAAGATGGAGTCACCAAAGCCTCATGTAAAAGTCGCTGAAGCCAGCCGAACTGGCCTTGGTGAAATCCAAACTGGAAAAAAAAAAAAGGGGGGAACTCTTCTATACTCCTTAAAAAATAAAATATTATTTTTTTACACTGAAACCTATAGGATTTGTCTGATTAAACCTATCGAACTGAATCACTGACAATCAGAGCATTTCCCCAACATCTCGGTGCAGTTCGGCGTTCTGTGACTCTGAGTAAATGGGCCATTACTTCTCTATGGGACAATTACGCTACCGCACTGTATTTTGCTGTCAATTCAACCGTAATTGGAGAATTGACAACTTTGTGAATAGACAAACTACTCCAACATTGCACTGTATGGTGAAATTCCCCTATTGGTGCGCTTCAGTGTCAAGTTTGGAGCTTCATGAATAACCCTGTGGTCTCCTGGGTTGTCTGAGATAAGAACAGGAAAGTATTGAGATTCCAACTAACAACATGTTTAGAATAATTTAAGCATAGATTACCATCTGTGTTACCCGATTTTGTCTCAATCACATCTTATATAATTCATTTTTAAGACTCGTCTTTCAAAGTTCTAGAGGTGGTGGATTGGCCCAAAATATATACCCAGGAATTTAATCATTAACCCCTTAGTGACCAGGTTGTTTTATCTTTGTCCAAAAGTACCCACTGCTGGTTTTAAATTTCTGTACTAATGACAGTGTTAGCGTAAAGGAGGTCATAGCGCTGCGCTGCATCGCCTTCGAATCGCTAACGGGTTAAAAACCCGCTATCGCTCATTTATTTGCGTTTCGTAGCACCAGTTTACTGTACTTTGCGCTCCCTAAACCTAACTTGGGGAGCGCAAAGTGCAAGCACAGGTTAACTAGCATTAGGATGACTTGATGCAAACGCTAGTTAAGAACTGGCGCTAACGAAAAAGTTAACAGCTCATAGGTGTAGGCTACGGATTCCGCCGCTGCAGAATCTGCTACCTCCAGCTAAACTCCCCTCCCCCAAAATCAGACACCTATCTCCTATCCTGCGGCGAGAAGGATGGCCTGATCTGCTGCTTCTGGTCGCCAGGAGCAGAGTGAGACTGGGGAAGAAAGTCCCCCTGTCTCTCTCCGCGATCACTCTGCAGACAAGCAGGATCTCGTGTGAGGTGAGTCCCTGCCAGTCATGTGACCTAGCAGCACGATCTTCCATGGAGTCTTATGGATGCCATGGAGGGGATGCTGAGGACAGCACAGTAGTGCTGCCTCCAGCATCCGCGAGCTTAGCGATCACTAAGGGGAAGGCTGCTAGACTCGGCGCCTGCCCCACGATCTGCTGGGGAAACCGTGATGCAAAGGGGAAGCTAGTTTTTCCACTTTGCATCCCGGTTTTAGCGAGGGGCAGCTGATGGATTGTGCCCTTTGTGTTTAGCTCTAAGTTTCCTCTCACTTGTTTATGGAACCCACACATATTACATATAGTTTTTCTTCCCATTAAATGGTCTTTCTATAGATAGCATTATTTTGATCATGTCTTAGAATTTACTATAATTTTTTTTTAGAAATGTTGTCCTGAGTATAGAAATACCCAGGGCAGTATTACAATGTTGGTGCTAAGTTCTAACGTAACCAGAGCTGTTGTAAACTTAAAACCTCCATAGGCTATAATGGCTCTGGTAAGTTTACAACAGCTCTGGTTAAATTAGCACCGACTATGTAATATGGCCCCCAATGTTTACATGTTTTTGCTTTTTAACCCCTTCACTGCTGATCCATATCAACTCTTTGTGCGGTGCTCATTTTGACTGTTTTATGCTCATCATGTTTAAATGCAATTTGAAGTCCTGTTTTATTATATGACCCAGACAAAAACAATTTTTTTTTTAAAAAAAACCCACTTTATTTATTTTTTACATTTTTTTATTGTTACAACAAACTTGGTCATGTTTGGTATCATTGGAAAGGCCATGCCCAGGTGTTTCCAATGATATTAAAAATGACTCTCAAGCTGCCACCGATCAGGAGATAGGAGGTCCAAATGACTCTGCAGTGCCGGGAGGGTGCCTGAAACTGACGACATTGCACCCAGCGGTGTCGGCTGGGGTTTTTAAAGATGGAGGTCTGACTTCAAGGAAGTCAGACTGCCGAAGGACCCCTGCCAGAGATGTTAGTATTGGGAGGGATGGGTGGTTTGGGGGGCCATGACGTACAGGGTATGTCCTTGGTCCTTAACAGAATTTCTTCCCAGGACGTGCCCTGTACATCATTGTTCCCCAAGGGGTTAAACTGCAAAATATATGGGTTTTGTTTTTTGTTTTGTTTTTTACAAAAATCTGGCCAAAATGGTTTCCGGTCTAAACATTTTTCTGCTTCTTTATTTTCACAACTGATTTGAACGATAATTTATGATAACTTTGGCAGGTCTTTATGTCTCTGCAAATAAATGGGTATGACTTTCCTGAGTTCAGTCGATTAATTGAAACCTCATGAATCTAATCTGACTTGGAATGGTCATTTAAATTAAATAGACCAGCTCATATATTTCACACAACACAATATATTGAAGAGTTTTCTGGCCACAAAAGTTTACTAGTGTCTTTACTGGAATTTTCTAATTTACTTAGCGCTTCAGTTTCTAATTCATGACATCCTATAACTCTTCTCCTAGGTCTCCTTTATTATATCTCACCACATTCTTTTCTTTAATCTTTTCTAACCGTGCTGCTTCCAAATGAAAGTCTCCACAATACACAGGTTTGAACTTCTCTATTTATATTTCGACCTTTAGTTGAAAAGATGGCAATGGAATATACACTCTCAATGTGAAAACTTGCCTGCACGCTGTTGCAGTAATAAATCAAAGTAAAAACAGGGCATTAGTAACCTAGACAGAAAACCCATCAGCAAGATATTCCATACAATATCAACATATAAAAGCAAAACGTGTATGTTAATATATAGTATGTGTCAGACATGAATGAACTAAAGGAGAAAAAGTAATACTGTGACTACAAGACCATTGGCTTGTCATGAATTTTTAATCTTTTTATTTATTTATTTATAAAGGATTTTACCAGGAAGGATACATTGAGATTTCTCTCGTTTTCAGGTATGTCCTGGGTTCAAGAACATTGAATTGTTTCTTTCTGATGTTATTTTATATTTTTTTCCTGAACCAACATACAGTAACAATCTACATTTTTGCAGACTCTTTCGTGAATTCATCTATTTTTTTTGCTAACATTATAGTCAGATAAAATTAATAAATGTGCTAAATAACTGATAATTAGAATTGCATATGTATTAACTTTGAGCTTTTTCTATACCACAATCCCTCATCTTTCTTAACAAAGTCAAGTATCATAGTCAATTTATATTATAAAGGTCAATGAACATAAACATAGGAGTATTTTTTTTAGAATTCTTTATTCTTCACGTTTTAACTTTTACAGTTTTACATTTGCTGCACAGATAAAAAATTTATAATTTTTTACAAAAGTAGAAAAGGGGACGTATAGGGAAAATAATATAATCACGAGTATAGCAGTACGTAGTGATACCTTTTTTATTGGACTAATGTTACATTTAAAAGACAAGCTTTTTATACTCGAGAGTATAACCATCTTCTTCAGGTCTGGACGCTCTACTAATCAGTATCCTAGAATTGAATATTAAGGGAGACACGGGTAGGGGGTTAGATGTCGTAAATAGTGAGAGTCAAATGATATGTTCAAAATGGGAAAATAAACACATGAGAGATCTTAGGCGCATAAAACAAAAGTGATAAGATCATGACAACCTGAAAGAAAAAAAGAAAAAAAATCAAACACAAATCAGTGAAGGCAAATCAGTGAAGGCTGAAAAAGACACAAAACAAAAAAAAAAACAACACACCAGCCAGAATTCTGAATGTTATGTGACGTTATGATAATGGGTAACTAAAACAGAGTCCACAATGAGCCCTTCTTTTATGGTGTTAAAATATGTGATAATTTTCATTTCAAATGTCTTGCGCTCACGAGGGTCTTTAAAATTTCCTTTGAGGATTTTAATTCTGAGGTTTTGGATGGAGTGGCCTGTTAGATTGAAGTGATGTCCCAAATAATATAGAAATAATGAAAGACCTAGACAGAACATCACTGGGAAAAGAAAATAGTAAAGATCAGCATAGTGTTAACAAAAATGAATAATGAGATGCAAATATCCTGTGTTAAATGGCTAGTTATTCTGTGAAGCATCTTAGTTTTTCAAGTCAGGGTAATAAGAGGAATTAGAGTCAATGCAATCTGCCACAGTCCACATAGGAATCAGCTTCTTTCCCAATTTTATGGAGCTGCGCATGCCCAGTTTGTGGACAATCAACCATCCTGTGACAGGAAGTGCTTCTTGGTGTAACGTTTTGGACATTCTGTGTGCCTGGCGCCCCCACTGGTTATTTTATATTGCCATGTTATGCATTAAAGATGCTGGTTCCAGGACTTTCGTTTGATTTTGGACCTCTAGCCCTGGAGCCACACCTGGACTCGCTTTAGTTTTGATGAACTGTGCTTAAAAGGAGGCAACACCCTAGGAAGGGGGCTGCCTCATTCTGATCTCAGTCATTCACTTCTATTCAGTCCTGGTCGTGTGCAATTCTGTTTTCTGGATCTCCTGTCTGTATTCATGGTATTTTGTAGTAACATCTGTTTTCAGGTTTAAACATTCGATTACCCTCTGCTTTGTTTTGTTTATTCTGCCTGTTCATAGTTATTATTGTTTCCTGCATTTTATATACAGTACTGTGCAAAGGTTTTAGGCAGGTGTGAAAAAATCCTGTAAACAAATAATGCTTTCAGAAACATAAATAATGATTGTTTATATTTGTCAATTTTCAACATGCAAAGTGAGCGAACAAAAGAAAAATCTAAATCAAATCAATATTTGGTGTTAGTACCTTTTGCCTTCAAACCAGCATCAATTCTCATAGGTACACTTGCAAAGTCAGGGATTTTGTAGGATTATAGTCAGGTGTATGATCAACCAATTATACCTAACAGGTGCCAATGATCATCAATGTCACACGTAGGTTGAAACCTAGTCATGAACTGAAACAGAAACCGCTGTGTAGGAGGCTTAAAACTGGGTGAGGCACAGCCAAACTCTGCTACCAAGGTGAGGTTGTGAAAGACCGTTTCATGTCATGGCAAGATTGGGCACAGCAACAAAGCCCAAGGTAGTTATACTGCATCAACAAGGTCTCTCCTAGACAAAGATTTCAAAGCAGACTGGGGTTTAAACTTTCAAGATGTGCTGTTCAAGTTCTTTTGAAGAAGCACAAAGAAACGGGCAACGTTGAGGATCGCAGACGCAGTGGTCGGCCAAGGAAACTTAGTGCAGCAGATGAAAGACACATCAAACTTATTGCCCTTTGAAATCGGAAAGATGTCCAGCAGTGCAGCTCAGAACTGGCAAAAAACAGTGGGACCCAGGTACACCCATCTACTGTCCGTAGAATTCTGGCCTGAAGTTGTCTTCATGGAAGAGTTGCAGCCAAAAATCCATACCTCCGACGTGGGAACAAGGCCAAGCGACTAAAGTATGCACGAAAACATAGGAACTGGGGTGCAGAACAATGGCAGCAGGTGCTCTGGATTGATGAGTCAAAATTTGAAATATTTGGCTGTAGCAGAAGGCAGTTTGTTCATCGAAGGGCTGGAGAGTGGTACAATAATGAGTGTCTACAGGCAACAGTGAAGCATGGTGGAGGTTCCTTGAACGTTTTGGTCTGCATTCCTGCAAATGGGGTTGGAGATTTGGTCAGGATTATTGGTGTTCTCAATGATGAGAAATACAGGCAGATACTTATCCATCCTGCAATACCATCAGGGAGGCGTATGATTGGCCCCAAATTTATTCTGCAGCAGGACAATGACCCCAAACATACAGCCAAAGTCCTTAAGAACTATCTTCAGCGTAAAGAAAAACAAGAAGTATTGGAAGTGATGGCATGGCCCCCACAGAGCCCTGATCTCAACATCATCGAGTGTGTCTGGGATTACGTGAAGAGACAGAAGGATGTGAGAAAGTCTACATCCACAGAAGATCTGTGCTTAGTTCTCCAAGATGTTTGGAAAAACCTACCAGCCGAATTCCTTCTAAAACTGTGTGCAAGTGTATCTATAAGAATTGCTGCTGTTTTGAAGGCAAAGGGTGGTCACACCAAATATTGATTTGATTTAGATTTCTCTTTTGTTCATTCATTGCATTTTGTTCATTTATGAACATAAATGTGTAACAATTCCATTTGTGAAAGCATTCTTTGTTTACAGCATTTTTTCATACCTGCCTAAAACTTTTGCACAGTACTGTATATTATCATGTTTATTCTGTTTATTGCATACTGTGTTTTCTGAGGTTGTTATTCTTGTTTCCTTGTGTCCTGATTTAAGTTCCCTGCTTGTAGCCCTGCACTCTGCATTGATATTGTGTCTCTATATTTTGCTTATAGTCCTCAGGTCTTATTTCCTGCGTGTATCTATTGTGCTTTTGTTTTGGATCCCTGATCTTGGTTTACATTCTGTTATTGTTTGTCCTTACATTTAGCCTTGTTTTGAAATAAATTCTTGTTTTCCAAATCTGTATAGTGTTTTCACTGCACATTAGGCTCACACTTTTCTGCATCCAGCCAGGCCTGGCCCATCATGACACTTGGGCATTAGGCTTTGCACCCATAACGGAAAGGACTATTTCATCATCCAAGATACCGGACACCTACCGGAAATGAATTCGGTGTGTCTATATAAGTAATTTGGTCTGTTCTCTGCCTGCTATATGTGTATGTATATATTTCTATATATAGATGTGCATATCTATTTGTATAGTGGAGCACTGCGCACTGAGAAAAGGGCTTTAACCACTTCGATGCTGAGGACGCGCTCAGCGCGTCCTCAGCATTCCCGCTGGTATGCGGAGGACGCGCTGAGCGCGTCCTCCCATTGGGGTCAGCGTTTGGCCGGGTTCCGGCCGATCGCTGGCCCCTCCGGTGCGGGCTGACATCCTGGATGTCAGCCCGGCATCCGGAACAGCAGCCGCCGGAATTTGGTGTCATCGCGGCAGCGCGATGACACCAAATTCAGGCGCCCCCCCCGCATGTGTGGAGGAGGCGCCTGAAAGGGAGGGGGGGGAGGTCCTTCGGACCTCTCTCCCTCCCGATCGGCGGCTCTGCGGGGGTTAACCCAGGCATCATTTGGAAGGGCACAGCCTGCCCTTCCAAATGATGCCTGGCATTAACCCCTGGGGAGCTGGATCGCGAATCGGCGCTGAAAAGCGCCGGTTTGCGATCCTTTCCCGGAGCTGGCCGGCAAGCCTCCGGGAACTCCCCCTGAGGACTGGCGTCATCGTGCATAGCACGATGACGCCAGTCCTGGACTTAACTCTTAACTGCCACCAACTGTGGAGATAGGGAGTTCCAATGAACTCCCTATCTCCCGATCCGTGGCAGCTAGGGGTTAAATTTTGGTATGGTTGGATCGGCCAGAGCATGGCCGTTCCAACGATACCAAACATGAAAGTAAAAATTTTTGTAAAAAAAAAAAAAAAATTAAAAATAAAAATTAAAAAATTTTAAAAAAAAAATTATAAAAAAAATAAACACTTTTTTTTTCTTTTTTTTGGTTTGTTAATGCAGCAATATTGTTCCCATTTCAATTATAATGTGAACAATGATGCTGCACTAACGATTTTTGTATGCGGTGCGTTTGTTAAAAATAGTGTAATTTTCCCCCAAAAAAAATGTAACGAGACCCCATCTCTAATTTTTTTAACAAGCGCACCCCATACAAAATATAACCGCAATTGCTTGCATGTTAAAATGTGAAAAAAAACACTTTACACATTGTAAATTATTGAAAATACATATTTTATTGCATTTTTTGTTATAATATACAGACATGACATAACGTATACATATAATAATGACATATTATGAATCTACCGAGTCTGACGGAAAGAACGATATATAATATGTCTGGGTCATATACTAAAATAAGCCTTCAAAACACGTTTAAACATGATGAGCAAAACCGGTAAAAATGACCTCAGCACAGGGGCGGGAAAAGCCTCAGCAGCGAAAGGGTTAAGCCCTGAAAAATTTTGGTTTTTTTTCTGTCTCTCCAGCAACACACTGCTCATACTAGTGGATCAAATTATAGTAGCGCCAGCGATTGCCTGTTTTTTTTTGTGTTTAGTAGCTAAGCTATACACATTTTAGAAAACATTGACAGCAAATAATTTTTTCACATCCCTCAAATCAGTTGGTTAAATTAAATTTCTTAGATTTTTCTTTTCTAAACACTGATATTTTATAGTGATTTATATTAATCTTAATGAAGACTAATATGTAAAAAAAAATACAATTTGTATTCCGTTAAGCAATATCCCCTCACATTATTATTTTTCTAGAGGCTTTATAGGGTCAGATTTTTAAACTTGTCCATTGAAGAATTCAGAAATCGATTCAATGGTCTCTATCATATATGGGTGATAAAAATAGTAACTAATGTCGTGCCATTTAAAAAAAATTACATTGGGTATTCTGAGAATTTTAGGGAGCAATGTTATCACTAGTAGTATTAAATTTATATATAATTTTTTTGCTTGTTTTTCCAAAAAAAAAGTTAGTCTATGATACATTTTTACAAATGACATCTGCCGTGATAGTAAATACCTCATCTTGTATAGTGCTTCGGCATCCTGATATAGAGATATCCCACATTTATACCTTGGTAAGGGGGTATTAAAAATCCTGGAGTTAAGTTGTATATCTGCAATAATTTGGAAGGTCTAATTTCTTCCTGAGTTGTATCTTATTTCTGATGGCATGGCTGGCTTTAAATTATTATAATCAAGTAGGGAGATACACTCACGTTGCAAAAAGATAAACATTTATTAATAACACAATATATAGATAAAATATGATGTATGCATATAAATAAGCACAAAATGATAATCAATTAACCCTCAAGAGGGAAGAACAGACTCAAATGGCAATGAAAAAACATCAAAATTACCCGGTAAGACTGTGGCTGTCGAAACGTTGGGATCCTTGGCACCCTGCTCTTGTTCACTTTATATCCAAGTGCCAGGTAATTTTGATGTTTTTTCATTGCCATTTGAGTCTGTTCTTCCCTCTTGAGGGTTAATTGATTATCATGTTGTGCTTATTTATATGCATACATAATATTTTATCTATATATTGTGTTATTAATAAATGTTTTTCTTTTTTCAACGTGCGTGCATCTCCCTGCTTGATTATTGTGATTATTGGAGGTTTGGGAAGTCTCACTTTGGAGAGTGCACCTTTTCTTTGATTAGTGTGCGGACAACTGCTTATTTTTGGCTTTAAGTTATTCCCATTGTGGTCTGGAATTTATAAAGTGAGACCCACCAGGCATTATACGTGGAAGATAATAAGAGTTTTGATTTTGCAGTTTAAGATTAACTCTAAAATTAATGTAACCCTAATTTTAAACCTAACCCTAATCTCCCGGCTAGCGTTTATTGCGCACCAAAACCTAATTATGCACCTTACCCATTTTACAACTTGTTACATAATCATAATCTGCAACCAAACGGTTTACATAGGAAATTGACCCTTCAAGGGGATTTGGCCCCTGCTAATTACCTATTTTATAATATCTACATATGCTGCTTAGAGCTCACACACATCTTTTATTGAAACGTAAGAGAGACAAAGGGAGTAGTCGTTGTGTAAGAAGACCCCAGAAATGTTCATACGCAATATATGACCTCGCCTGATTGTTCTTGTTTTAGTAATCTGAATGTCCTGTACGGCGGGAACAGGCAGCTTATGTTTTGAAACACAATGATTGTAGTGATAACACCCTGATACAAACTGAAAAACTTTAACTCTTTTGCTATGTCTCCTTACACACCTAAACCTAAAAGAAACTCTCATAAATATGAGAACTATCCCAAAACCTAAACTAACCCAAGCTATCCCTAGCCTAAAAAATGACATCTGAAAAAGTTCTATGAAAAGTCATTCATTTGAAATGCTGGATGCCCAGTGATGATCTAAAGCAGTGGTTCTCAACCTGTGGACCCTCAGGACCCACAATTGTCCTTGGTCATTAAGTCGCAACCCAAAATTACAAAAATAATTGCATTTCTGAAACATTATAAGTTATTCCACAAAACAACATGTGCAACATTCACAATGTATGCACTTTTTAAACAATTTTGTAAACAAACAGGGATTCTTTCCAAAAAGAATAGTGCAGTAATCACAGAACCAGTGTAAACCAAAATGTTTGCTGTAAAATAAACTAATTGAAACATATGAAATTAGTTAGAACTTATGGGAAAACTGGGGATGCTTCTTGCTCTTAATAAGTGTCTCAAAGCGTGGGGTGATGGCAGACAAAGCAACTCTATTTAAAATCACTACTGAATTAATAAAATATTATAAAAACAATTTAACAAACTCACCTGCTCCATGCTCCCCCGCCGTCTGTCTCTGCGCACATTATTTTTTTGCACCAGCCTGCCCTCCCTGAGCCTACGCAATTTTCAAAGCTGAACGCTACGCTAATCGCATAAGCTCAAGCTGGCCACGAGAGCAGCCAGATCCTGGGGAGCACTGAGAGCAGCCAGATCCTGGGGAGCACTGAGAGCAGCTAGATCCTGGGGAACACTGAGAGCAGCCAGATCCTGGGGAGCACTGAGAGCAGCCAGATCCTAGGGAGCACTGAGAGCAGCCAGAGCATAGGGAGCACTGAGGGCAGCTGCATCCTGGGCAGCACTGACAGCAGCAAGATCTTGGGAACACTGAACCTACGTAACCTGTGTATATCTGACTCTGATACTAGCCTCACCAGCCACTGACCTCACCGCACGTCCCTGGTATGCAGGAAGGCCGGGATCAGGAAGCAGTGTGTGATTCTGTGGAGAATTCTCAGTGTACATTCTAGTTATCTGCAGGGATTATCACATCAGGAGGAAGGCAGGAAAGGAAGAGGAGTGAGAGATTTATAGAGTAAAAGTAAGAGTGATAGAGAGAGATGAGAAATGGAGAGTAAGACATAGCTACAAGGACAGATGGAAAAATAACACAGAAGGACACACAGATATAGATGGACAGACAAGAATAACAGATATTCAGAAAGAAGGCTGCATAAATAGGTAAAAGGACAGATTAACAAAAGGACATACAAAATCACAATCAAATATACATAGGGAGTCCCCCCCCCCTCTTATCCAACAGCCTTTTGCTTCACTGAGATGTGCATTATGCACAGTGGCTCATGGTACTGGGAGTACAGAGCTACTGCCAGTCACTGAGTCCCACCCCACACCTTCCCATTACAGATTCTCTCCCTCCCGCCTTGCAATTACAGAGTATTTTACCTGATGCAGCAGGCCCCAGGTGGCACCTGGGAACATTCAGAGGTAGCCGCACCGCCTGGGACCTGCTGCTGCAGGTAAGATGCATCAGTGGGTCCCAGGTGTTAGGCCTGGGGGCACTTCCCCGCAACCCATTCCGCCGCTGGTCGCAACCCACTTTTGGGTCACGACCCACCACTTGAGAAACACTGATCTAAAGCATTTACCTGGCGCAGAGGAAGTCTGTAACCCTAACAGCAGGGCTTTGCCAACGACATACAAGTATCAGCCTATGAATGAGCACAAACATATCTTGTGCAACAGCGGGTACTAAGGGGTTAATCTATTATCACACATGATTACACATAAAGTAAAGAATTGACAAAACAAACAACGTCGATGCTGAAAATAAATCATTTTCTTCATAGTGATCTGTGAAAACCAAACTAAAATGGTGTAATTCTACAAATAAGTTCAAATCGTTTTTTTCAAGCTTTTGTGCTACAAATTTAGAATCTCTTTAGAAATCTATCCATCTCTTATTTTTGACAGGCTCCACTTCAGCATAATTTCCTCTGGAAATAACTTTAAACAGCAATATACAGCCATCTAGTCCTTGCAGCTGTTGTCTTCCCTTTGTAATTGTTTTCCATCGCCTCAATGCTTAAAAACTTTTGCAGACAAATAATTTAACCACATTTTTGCTTGGGCTGATTTTAACCAGGAAACTTATTTATTTTAGTTTATTCATTTATCTGCTGTACTAGGTCTTCTTGGAAATTGTGACGAGAACAAATGTGCACTTACTGTGGAATTCTTAAAATGAAAAATGTCAGTTTTGTGCATGCTTGCTGTGCAGGCTCTTAGACAAGAATACATTGGGAATGGATTTATCAAATATATATTTATCCCAATGCAAGGCACTTATCACATAACTATTCTGATCAGTAATCCATTTGCCCTAGTGCAGGGAAATACTCAGACAAAAATATACAAATTCATAGCAGCAAGTAGGCACTCCTGCTTCTTCATTTAAACATAACTTTTATTTCATCAAAAATAAAATACGATCGATGTTCCCGTTCTCTAGGAAGCCTTTGTCAAGATAAGGGCTCCCAGAGAGCCGAAACGGTGATCCTATTTATTTGGATAAAATACTATTTGTTTTCTTGAAGACCTGGGACTGCGTCTTTGCTTCTATAGATTTGTGTGTGTAAATATATAAAGATCATCCTAACATTAAATATTTAAACTGTTACTATTGACATCATTTACCATAATCGCCATTAAATGAGTAATACAATTAATATTGCAAGGAAAACAAACATGACTTTGGGTGACCTGGCATAGATCCTGTTTACTCCTTTATGCATTTTGATTATTGAAAATGTGTTGACATAGAATTATGCACACATCCCGATGGGCTTGTAGTACCTTGCCTTACATGCACTGGCGTACGCAGACCCAATGCATTAGGGTTTGCATCAACAGTGCATTTATTAACTGAAAAATTATTTTTATGTGATTTTGCACAAAATACACATTTTTCGTTAGCAATAACAAGGCTGTAATAAGAGATGCAGTCCATTTTCAAGCTATTCATTATGAGCCAGATAATGGACATCTGAAATGTCATTGTAGGGTAGGAAAAATTGCTTCTTTAGCCAACATTAGGGTGTGCCTGAGCACACCAGGCACACCCCCTGCGCACGCCTATGCTTACATGTGAGCTTCTAGAATGTTGAATGTGCGAAATCACAGCATTTAGGCTTTTGTCATGATTTAGTATGTTGTTTTTTTTTTACATTAGTATTATTATGATTATTTAATTTGTGCGTTTTTTTATGTGAAAATCAGAACACCAAACTTAAGATTTTTAACTTTTCACTTTAAACCACCGCAACTATTAGTAGTTTGCAAAACAATACTTGAATTCACCAATGAGTGTGAGCGATTGTGGCTTTCCTTTTAAACCATATGATTTTCTCACTTTTAAGGCCACAATTTCTTTGGGTCGCCTCAATTTTAGATCCATGGAAGATCAATAGAGAATTTGGGATATCTTCTCTACCTGTTGATTAGTATATAGTTAAATACAAATTAAATGTGCAGTGTAGATCAACTTACTGACGGACGTTTCAATGGCATTTAAATGTTTTGATTTTTGAAATATTGTGAAAATAACATTGAGTTATTTTTAACTAGTAAGTATATTTATACTTGAACAAAAATGTATGAAGCCTCAAAAAGTAATGTGCCTGATTTTACTGGGGCCATTAACATTTGTGTGTGAGCTGTTCGTTAAAAGGCTTGTGTAAATAATGGGCAATGATAGTGCTCACCTGTCCATAAGTGGATGGAAAAGGTCCTCCCTACCAAACAACAATATGAAAGGAAACGTTTTTTTAAACAGATCATGAATTCTCAAAAAGTGGGCTTGTTCTTCGAACATAAGTAACATATCGACTTCAATGAGGTCGTTATCAAGTCTAAAGTGCATTATTGCAAATTATTTAAATAGTCATAGACCAGAATCTATTGCCTAGAATTGAAGCAAGCATCAGCGAGTTGTATTGCCGGTCACATATAAATATTGTGCATATCTACCTGTTGGGCTGTAGGGATAGTTTTTACTGAAAATAATATCCATAAGAATTTTTATTTATCATCATTTCTGATGCATCTGAAGATAGCCTAATTATTCTTCTGTCAGTGTCATTTTTTCCCCACACATCAGGGGCGGATCCAGACACAGGTTTCGGGGGGGGGGACTCTACCAGTTTTGGTTAAGAGCTGGTGTTGAGTTCACAGTGACAGGTAGAGACGCACCTAATCGCAAGCTGTGCTCGATACACTCACTCTCCCCAGAACATTGAACAGGGTCTGTCCTCATGTGGCTCATGAGCCCTGCAAACCCTTTCCATATGAGGGGCCAAGGGTAGCCCCCCAGCTCAAATGTAATATATTGCCCCAGCTCACACATGGATATATTTGCCCCCAGCCCACATGGATATATTGCCCCTAGCTCACATGTATATATTTGCCCCAAGCTCACATGGCTGTATTTGCCCCAAGCTCACATGACTATATTTGCCCCAGCTCACATGGCTATATTTGCCCCAGCTCACATGGCTATATTTTCCCCCAGTTCACATGGGTATATTTGCCCCCAGCTCACATGGGTATATTTGCCCCCAGCTCACATGGCTATATTTGCCCCAGCTCACATGGCTATATTTACCCCCAGCTCACATGGATATATATTTGCCCCAGCTCACATGGATATATATTTGCCCCAAGCTCTCACCACTTCTGCCAGGCTCCGAGTACCCGCCAGCCACTTTTGTCCCTACGAGCGGCCACTGGCATGCAGCTTGGCCGCTTGCCTGGGAACCACCTGACCAGCGCAGCCGCGTTCTCACAAGATCCCGGAGTTCACGTGAACTCCACTATCTCACGAGCTTGCGGCTGCGCTGGTCAGATGGTTCCCAGGCAAGAGGCCAAGCTGCATGCCGGCAGCCACTCGTAGGGAGAAAAACGTCTGCCGGTCGGTATCTCGGGGGAGCAAATGCCCCGTGGCCCCCCCTGGATCCGACCCTGCCACACATAAGGTAGTACAACTTTCGTGATGCAAGGCAACCCTGCGTTTCATACCATTTCATGTCAATTTATAATCCTAGTTATAGTTTTATAAAAAGAGCTTTTTTTTTTAACCTGTAATTCTATTCGAACATTGTTTTTAATGCCACAATTTATTTTTACTCTACTATTTGCAACTGTAAAGTGGTGCCATTCTCCGGGAACAACTATCATGTGTGCGCACCTATGACTCCATGTAATTGTGTGAATTGTATTTGTACATCTTGATTAGAAATATTGAGTAGTATCAAGTGGATGGATCAGCCAGGTAGATTTGAAGTGGCAAAGGACACATAAAAAGGCATGGTAGATGTAAACGAAAAACATACAATTTTTGCTCAAACATAAAATAGAAATATATATTATATGAAAAATTAAGTTATTTGTACAGGTTGACTGAGAAGCAGCATAACCATATGTGGCTTGCTTAGGCTAGGGTCAGACGAAAGCAGTTTTAATGTGCGTTTAGACGCACGAAATCACGGCCGTGCTAGCAGCAAATGACGTCCAATGCCGGGGAACACACGAAGTACGGCCGCACGAAAGTTCGTCCGCGCAACGCAAGTGGCAAACGAACGCATTTTTTCTAGAACGTCAAACCTCTAGTACGGACGTACAGAGTGCGCTGCGTTGGCTAGAGGCGTGTGTGCGTGATTGGGAGACGTCAGACGCTGCTAATGTCCGGCCAACATAACGTCCAGACACAAAAAGGGTTTTATTGATGATCCGTACAAAATCACGGACGAAAAGGATATGACCGCTATCGCGTACTCCGTGAAAAAATGCGTCCATTCGTTCGAACGCACTTTTTCACAGACAACGCGAAATGCGTTCGTCTAACCCTAGCCTTAAAAAGCAGCTTTTGGTTTCATTAGGTAGGACTCACCTCACCAGAGGTATTGTGATTAGGGATGAGCCGAACACTCCCAGAGTTCGGTTCGAAGCCGAACCCGAACTTTCCAAATGTTCGGATCCGAACCCGAACTCGAACCCCATACAAGTCAATGGGGCTGAAAATTCGGTTTTTAGAGTGTCCTCCAAGAGGGCATATCTGCTAGATATTTGCCATAAAAAGTGTATGGGGGTCTGGGTAGTGCCCTGGGGGACAGGAAACAAGGACAAAAAGTTTAAAAAAAGGGACAGTGAAGGACAGTTTTTAAAGGGACAGTGAGTTTTCCATGAAATAAGGGTTAAAAATAAAAATGAAAAATTCCTTCAAATATCGTGCCTAGGAGGTCCCCATAACCTGCCCGTGAAGTGGCGGATTTCTAGGATGTATAGAAATATGTAAAAACCAAAAAAATGACATTTCAAATGACGGTAAATGCTTTTCCTTTAATCTATCCATAAACAACTGCTTGGGGCGGCAGTCTGTATGAAAAGAGGAGACATTTTCAGACACGCAGAAAAAGTTTACTGATTTTTTGGCGGTGAAAAGCAGGAGAATGACTGGAGAATGGAAAATTCTAGACCAAATAGCCGATTTGGAAAGTGAGAAAAATGGGAGAATTTTTCTGGTTTGGCTATTTTGACCTAGAATTTTCTCTTCAGTCATTCTCCTGAGTTTCACCTTTCTCTGAATAAACCTGTCAGGGTTATTCAGAGAGCGGTGTAGAGCAGGAGAATGACTGGAGAATGGAAAATTCTAGGTCAAAATAGCCAAACCAGAAAAATTCTCCCATTTAGGCTAGGGTCAGACTAGCGAATTTTTAACATGCGTTTAGGTGCACTTAATCACGGCCGCACTAGCAGCAAATGACGGGCAATGACAGCCAATATACGAAGTACGGTCGCACGAAAGTCCTGCTGCGCAACGCAAGTGGAAAATGAACACATTTTTTCAAGAACGCAGAACCGCTAGTACGGACGTACCCGAGTGCGCTGCGTCCACTAGCGGCGTGTGTGGGTGATCTGGAGACTTCAGACCCTGCTCATGTCCGGCCAACATAACGTCCAGACACCCAAAGTTTCCTGGTTTGGATCCGTAAAAAATCACGCACAAAAATGCGCATCGTATGACCGTTTTCGCACATTCCGTGAAAAAATAAGGCAATGCGTTCGGACGTACTTTTTGACGGTCGCTGTGAAAAATGCGTTAGTCTGACCCTAGCCTTATCTCACTTTCCAAATCGGCTATTTGGTCCAGATTGTTCTCTTTTCCTGCCATTCTCCTGGTTTTCACCTTTCTCTGAACAACCCTGAGAGAGAGGTGAAAGCCAGGAGAACTGGCAGGAGAAGAGAACAATCTAGACCAAATAGCCAATTTGGAAAGTGAGTTAAATGGGAGAATTTTTTCTGGTTTGGCTATTTTGACCTAGAATTTTCACTTCTCCAGTTATTCTCCTGCTTTTCACCACTCTCTGAATAACCCTGTGAATGTTTAATCCCGAGGTGAAAAATAATATTGCTTAAGGCTGGGGTCAGACGAGCGCAGTTATGACGTCCGTGTTGGTGCACATTTGTACGTCCGTGGCAGCATAGCATTCTGACCAATGGAGCCCCACACACGAAGTACGTCCGCACGGAAGTGCGGATGCATGGCGGACGCAGCAAACGGACGCAGGTTAGGCAAGAACGTAATACTGCTAGAACGGACGTGCGGAGTGCGCCACATCCGCAACGTCCGTGTAGCTTTGTATGTGAGTGATGAAACGAGGTCAGATGGACTGCATTTATACATCCAGCATTTTTGACGGACAGAATGTTTTTTCATTGTAATTTATTTTCCCTGCTACATCAGTCAAAAAATACGTCAGTGAAAAAAACGGACTGTTTGGCCACTACCTTGTTGTCAGTCAGTAAGTACGTCCGTACTGCACGGACGCACAGTCCGTACAAAATGCGCTCATCTGACCCTAGCCTTAGATGTTATTTTTAATTTTTTTCAAACACCAGTTAACCACTTGGCTGCTATGGACGCGCTGAGCGCGTCCAGCCAAGTGGTTCTCCTGTGCTATGGACGCGCTGAGCGCGTCCATGCACAGGAGGCAGCAATCTGGCGGATTGCTGCGCCCCCCGGTGCGGGCTGACATCTTGGATGTCAGCCCAGCACTCCGGGACCCCGGCGGAGCAATTAGATGTCATCGCGGCGGCGCGATGACATCTAATTCAGGTCCCCCCCACATGTGCGGAGGAAGCGCCTGAAAGGGAGGGGGAGGTCCTTCGGACCTCTCTCCCTCCCGTTTCGCCGGGGGGCAGAGGGTTAATCCAGGCACCGTTTGGAAGTGCACAGCCTGCCCTTCCAAACGGTGGCTGTGATTAACCCCTGGGGAGCCGGATCACGAATCGGTGCTGAAAAGCGCCGGATCGTGATCCTCTCCTGGAGCTGGCCGACATCTTGGATGTCGGCCAAGCCTCCAGGAACTCCCCCTGAGGACTGGCGTCATCGTGCATAGCACGATGACGCCAGTCCTGGAGTTAACCCCTAGCTGCCACCAATGGTGGAGATAGGGGGTTCCAATGAACCCCCTATCTCCCGATCCGTGGCAGCTAGGGGTTAATGTTTGATATTGTTGCATCGGCCAGAGCATGGCCTTTCCAAGGATACCAAACATGAGCATGAAAAATGTTTTTTTTTTAAAAATAAAAAATAAAAATAAATATTTAAAAAACAATTCTAAAAAAAAACAGTTTTTTTTGCTTTTGTTTTGTTAGTGCAGCAATATTGTTCCCATTTCAATTATAATGTGAACAATAATGCTGCACTAACGATTTTTGTATGTGGTGCGTTTGTTAAAAAAAGCGAAATTTTCCCCAAAAAAAAATGTAACGAGACCCCATTTCTAATTTTTTTTAACAAGCGCACCTCATACAAAATATAACCGCAAATGATCGCATGTTAAAATATGAAAAAAAACACTTTACACATAATAAATTATTGAAAATTCTAATTTTATTGCATTTTTGTTATAATATACAGACATGACATAACGTATACATATAATAATGACATATTATGAATCTGCCAAGTCTGCCGGAAAGAACGATATGTAATATGTCTGGGTCATATATCAAAATATGGCTACAAAACGCGGTTAAACATGATTGTGAGTTCCTACGGGAGTAGGGCCCTCATCTCCTCCTGTACTGTTTGTCAAATGTTGTTCAATGTATTGTAACCCTGTCTATACTGTGCTTATTGTACAGCGCTGCTGAATATGCTGGCGCTTTATAAATAAAGAATAATAATAATAATGAGCAAAAGCGGTAAAAATGACCTCAGCACAGAGGTGTGAAAAGCCTCAGCAGCGAAAGGGTTAAATGCAGCATATTAGGATGTTTTATGGAAATTAATTCTCAAATCTCAATCAGAAGCAGACACCACCCCACCCTCAGTATGGTGTACAATATATCAAATTGATTACCAGACTATAAACACCTGGTGTTATGCCCGTTTGTGAACAGAGGTCATTTAGAGTTGATAATCTTTCCACGTACACATTAGTTTTTAATTCAATATCTAATATACCGTTGCTTATAATATTCTGCAGTAAAGAGTCTCTTTATTTCTAGATTTTTCAGTATTTTTTTAAGCATTTTTTCTATACTTTTTTCAATTTTTTTTTTTTTTCGAACTCGAACCGAACACACCCAAAAAGTTCGAAATTCGCGAACTTTCAAACTGCCTAAGTTCAGGTCGAACTCCGACCGTCCGAAGCCGAACAGCTCATCCCTAGTTGTGATGCGGCGGCTTCATATTTCCTGCTCCTACACACCTCTGCATCTTGGACCAGAGAATTGGTGGTACAAAGGGGTCTGGGCATCCACCCTTATGGTGCCTGACACTACATCCATAAGAACAACGAGGCTCCTGGATCGGTAAGCGAATTTCTAATCACATCAGTATCCATTGTTCTAAGGTATTCTATTATGGAAGCGCCGTCTCCCAGTTATTTCTGCTTTATCAAGTGACCAGCGCCAACTAAAGAAGGGTAGAGCCTACCTCTATATGGCCAGAGGTACTTATACCTAGAGCCGGGAACCACTTAGGCTTTTAAAAATTTGAGTTTCCTATTGATAATGAAGAATGGTGTCATCTGTAGTATCAATCAACACAATTTTTGTGTATCTTGTCTTCTTGTTTTTGAGAGACTTTGAGGACAATGATCACGAGTATCAACACATGAAGGGGGACCACATTGACCTTTGAGTAATTTTTGCCTTTTTACACTGGACTTAAACCTTGTTGCACCACTAAGTGGTTACACTCACAGACTATAAGCAATTCTGCACTTTTGAACAATCAACACACTGTTTCTTGATTATTTTATACATTTGAGGCGCCATATGTAATATTTCTTTGTATGGTTTGTTCTGATTGGCACAAATTTTGGTTGTTTTATTTGTGCACACTATTTCCATTTTTTAGGCAGCATCACACTACTTAATAGTATTTTTACTTAACCTTTATATTGTACCTTTCCTCCATCACTGGTATTTGTCTAAATAGTGCAGGTGCCCAAGAAGTAATCCTAGAACATATTTGCAGAGCCTGAGCTGATGTAAATGGAGTCTTTATATTAACCACTTTCCTGCTGAGCGCAGGGGGTGCATCTCTGATTTTTTCCACTGCTCAATGTCAAATGAGGTGTCATCGGAAATGTCAGTATCTGACCTTTTCAGCATTGCCAAGTATGACCACGTAATGTGTAAAAGTAGAATAATAACATATTAAATGCAAAATTCTCTTTTTTTTCTAAAGCGGTGACATTGTGTGTGTTTACATGTAACAAACAATGCCACTGTGCTAACTCACCTTCTCATTTCCCATGCCGGGACCAAATATGCAGGTGATGGCACAAAGAGTTACTACATATTGATCCACCTAAAACACAAGCTACTTGCGAGGAAAGCAGGGGTACTTTGGACCCTGGTTTCCATTTGTTACACCCCACAAAATCATGTTGGGTGTCATTGGACAGGACAGAGTCTGGCCTTTCTAATGATACCAAACATGATCATGAAAAATGTCATGTAAAAAAACTAAAAGATTTTTTATTTTATTCCAAAGCAATGGCATTGTCCATATATCACTTATAAAATGTGCAATACCACTGTTGTTACCTCCTGATTTCCCACGCCACAGGCAAGTCCTATTATTCAAAAAACACAATGCGCCAAAATACAAAATATTTCACTTTTAGTTAAAATTGTGTATTTTCTCAGAAAAATGCAGGAACAGGTTACCAAGAGTGCCCATAGAATATATACGCACAAATGTTTGGATGATAAAGTGTGAAATAAAAAAAATTACACTGTAAACTGCTGAAATCTGAAAGAAAACCTAATTTTTTTTGCATCTGTTGTTATCGCAATCTGACAGAACATGACATATACACATAATAATATATTTAAAATCTGCCGAGTCTGCTGAAAATGAGGATATAGAATTTGCCTAGGTCTTGTAATAAACCATGACTTCAAAACCCGTTTAAACATGATGAGCAGAAAACGGTCAAAATTAGCTTAGCAAACAGGGGTGAAATGGCTCTGCAGTGAAAGGGTTAACAATATATATTTTTATATATCTTTCTGTATTACATGCCAGTTTCCTGAGTTTAATTGAAGTCATTGCATCCACAGATAAATCTGATGTTCTATTCACCCCACCTAGTTTGTTACCCCTCTCCTCTTAGATTGTAAACTCTCAAGCGGGGTCCTCTCTTCTACGTTTCTGTGTGTGCAATGGGTATGTACAGTTGTGTTCAAAATTATTCAACCCCCAATGCTGTAAAGGGTTTTAGGGAATTTAGTGTACATTTGTAATTGTATTCAGAATGAAATCCTACAAGGACTTTTTAAAGAACCATATGCAACTAAAATTACATCAATTGGTTTTGTAATACAGTAGTAAATGTTTCTTTTGTAAATTCTTCATTGACACAATTATTCAACCCCTTAAAGACTACCACTCTGAAGAACAGAGGTTCATTCAAGTGCTTTCAATCAGGTATTGAAAACACCTGTGGATGTCACGGAGCAGCAATAAAGCATAATCAGCACCAATTAGGCAGCTTTAAAATGACTGTGATACTCAGCTCCTTCTAGACATTTACTGGTGTGGTTACAAACATGGTGAAGTCAAGAGAATGGTCCAGGAAGACAAGAGAAGAGGTGATTACTCTTCACAGGAAGGGCAATGGCTATAAGAAGATTGCAAAAAAGTTAAACATACCAAGAGAGACCATAGGAAGCATCATTCGCAAATTAAAGGCAAAGGGCACTGTTGAAATGCTACCTGGTCGTGGCAGAAAGAAGATGCTGACTTCGACTGCTGTGCGCTACCTGAAGCGTAGAGTGGAGAAAAGTCCCCGTGTGACTGCTGAGGAACTGAGAAAAGATTTGTCAGATGTGGGTACTGAAGTTTCAGCTCAGACAATACGGCGCACACTGCGTAATGAAGGCCTCCATGCCAGGACTCCCAGGCTGTCTCCAAAGAATAAGAAGAGTCGACTGCAGTATGCCAAAAGTCATGTGGACAAACCACAGAGGTTTTGGGATAGTGTTCTGTGGACTGATGAAACAAAATTAGAACTGTTTGGGCCCATGGATCAACGCTATGTTTGGAGGAGGAAGAACAAGGCCTATGAAGTAAAGAACACCTTGCCTACTGTGAAGCATGGCAGGGGGTCAATCATGCTTTGGGGCTGTTTTGCTTCTGCAGGTACAGGGAAGCTTCAGCGTGTGCAAGGTACCATGAATTCTCTTCAGTACCAGGAGATATTGGATGACAATGTGATGCAGTCCGTCACAAACCTGAGGCTTGGGAGACGTTGGACCTTTCAACAGGACAATGATCCCAAGCATACCTCCAAGTCCACTAGAGCATGGTTGCAGATTAAAGGCTGGAACATTTTGGAGTGGCCATCGCAGTCACCTGACTTAAATCCGATTGAGAACCTCTGGTGGGACTTAAAGAAAGCAGTTGCAGTGTGCAAGCCTAAGAATGTGACTGAACTGGAGGCTTTTGCCCATGACGAATGGCCGAAGATACCTGTAGATCGCTGCAAGACACTTGTGTCAAGCTATGCTTCACGTTTAAAAGCTGTTATAACTGTAAAAGGATGTTGTACTAAGTACTAAGATTGAATGTCACTTGGGGGTTGAATAAAACTGATAATGATGTGAGCACAGAAAAGACATTTGTGGTTATTTCATTATAAATGTTATATTTGTCTGACCTACACGTGCCTCTTTGATTTAATTGTAAGCAAGATGACTGAATGATCAAAATCAATGTCAAACTGGCCAAAACACTCAATTTTAGTGGGGGTTGAATAATTTTGAACACAACTGTATTTGTTATTCTGTCTCTCGCATTGTACAGTGCTACTGAACTTGTCAGTGCTTTATAAATGCTTGTAACTGTAGATGTTTGAGGTACAACAAAGGACTCTTTGATACTAAAGACAGTGTAGCTAAACATAACTATGCTGTATTCATTGAATTATTATATTTCTACTAGTTTGTTTTTTGACTAATTTTCAAAAAATGGTAAACTAGAATTGTAGAATTTTTTTTCCAGATAAAAAGGGTGCCAAGATTACCCGCCAGATTATTTCTAAAGTATGACTTCATTTTCTTTTTGTAGTAAACTTTGCTTTATTGTCCATTGTCATATTGACGGTGTCACTAAGTTACACAGTTAAATCCATTATACATATTAATAGTGATTTCAAATGGATTAGTTTTGAGGATCTGTTAATTCCAGACTTTAACTGGGACCCTGAGTGGGCCGATATGTCTATGGCAACCATTCAGAAGTGGCAAACATATATCTACCAGCATTTCTTAATGCGCTTTCTTATGAGCGCGTTATTAGGGCCACATGCAACTGGTATATATTAATGTGCTACACTATTAGTCTCCTTTAGTTTCATTTCTATGCATTGCTTGTAATGAATGCAGTTTTCTTGGTTATTTTTTTAAGCTGCCAACTGTGTCTTATGCTTGTTTCCATGGCAGTTGCTATTTGTCAGAATTTCACCTAAGCGTACACTCCATATTTACCATTCTGTTTTAAATGTTAACATGTTCAAACTAATAATGTTCCGGCCTTCAGTTACTCTTGACTGTTTGTTTCCACCTTTTTTTTTTTTTATTCAAGGTAAGGGAAAATAAAGTAAAAAAATAACGAAACAACCCCCCCCCCCACAAGCAAATACCTCACCTTCGGCACGCGTTCTGAAATAATTGTACACAATGATAGAATCTCTGTAGAAGTGACAATGAGAATTTTTTATTTCTTTCTTTTTAACCTTGAAAACATGTTGACTTGCTGTTGCTATTGTGTTGTTCAATTGTGTTCGTTAAATCTATCAATTCTACTGCACTTAAGAGCTTTGTAGCATATCCAAACTGCATTAGCAGGATAAAAATTGGTTCTGGAGTTAATGTTTATAAACTGTAGATTTGTCCCTAAAATAAAAAGTGAATAAACACCTGTAAAATTTCAAATACACAATACAAAATAGATACATTTTACAGTGTTTGCAATCCAGAGTAAATATCCGGCTGATATTATTATATTGAGTTCTTTGTATAAGGTTTCCTTTAATGCAAGAATATAGCATCAATAGAGTATACTTGATCTAGAAACCATTCTATGTTTGCCTTACATCAACTGACATAAGTCACTTGATGTAAGGCAAACTAGAATGGTTTGTGTTCTATGTGTGAAATGTAAACAAATGATCTCATAACATAATGATTTATTATTTTTTTGCCTGTTTTGCAAAAACAAAATCATGATAGTGATATGATTTTTGTTAGTGGTTGTCTTTAGGCGCAAACTGAGGTCAGGCAAACGACTAACCGTCACTTGTTAGGCTTTTGAGTAGTAATGATGAATACATGGTTTTCATGAGTCAAAATCCCTAATTAAAGGGACATACATGCATTGCTAGAGTGCATATAAAAACATGCTATGCCTTTTGAATGAGTCCACCTTTTGAATGAGTCCGTAGTTTAATTTGGCAGGCATGAAAAGCAAGTAAATATGATATTTTTCATATATACCTGCTTTTCTTTATTGGCATTTTCCACACCCACCTGAGGAGGCACCTTAAGCTAACCAACCTGTGTATATACCTAGGTATACATAAAAAAAGCACTGAGCATGTGTGATTGAGTTGCTCGTCCTCCCTCCTGCACTGTGAGCTGAGGGGAGGGCGGGGCTGAACTTTCACCCCCAGCTACTGCAGAGACGGAAGGAAAGAAATCCAGACACACAGGGAGAAAAAGAGACCACAGAGGGACAAAGAAAAGCACAGAGACACAGCAAGAAAAGGTAAAGAGAGAAAGACAGCAAGATAAAGCAGAGAAAGCACAAGAAAGGTGCAGTGAGAGCGTGCACAAGAGACAGCACACGAAAGAGTGTGAGAGTGGAGTGACTGTGTGAGGGACTTTGAGTGAGACAGTGCGTATGTAAATCATGAAAGGGCGCAAGTGAGCGTGTCAGTGGGTGAGTGAGTGAGTGAGTCTGTGTGTGAGAGAATGTGAGTGTGGCAGCGAGTCAGCGAGTCAGCGGGTGAGTGTGTGAGCTAGTCAGCGGGTGAGTGTGTGAGCGAGTCAGCGGGTGAGTGTGTGAGCGAGTCAGCGGGTGAGTGTGTGAGCGAGTCAGCGGGTGAGTTTGTGAGCGAGTCAGCGGGTGAGTTTGTGAGCGAGTCAGCGGGTGAGTGTGTGAGCGAGTCAGCGGGTGAGTTTGTGAGCGAGTCAGCGGGTGAGTGTGTTTTGCTCTCACAGTTGCAGAGATGCTAATATTCAGTTCCTCGGTTTCCCCAGTTTGAGGTCCTGAGAGTGCACAGCTTGTGTTTGTTCATACAGTAACAGGTATTTATAAAGCACTAGCAAGTTCTGTAGCGCTGTTCAATGGAAGAGGCAGAATAGCAAATGTCCATACAAGTTAAACACACAGAACAGTAGGATAGAGGACCCTGCGCAAGAGCTTACAATCTAAGAGTAGAGGGGTGAGACACTAGGTGAGGGTAATAGCTGAGTGTGAATTAGTGGGGTGCATGGGGGCTGCGGGCAAGATGGAGCAAGAAATGTGAAGCTCTGATGGGTGGAGTAGTGGGCGGGGAGGAAGCGGGGAATATTCAGGAAGTAGGAGCTGAAGAAACTCCCCTAGCTGAGGGGCGTCACCGGAAAAGATGAAATGACAGTTTAAAGCAAGAAAATAAACATTTTTTTTAACACTTTTTTAAAACTTTTATTGATTTACTCTAATTTGTCTATAGGTATTAAAGTGTTTAAACGTCAAGTTAAAAAAATATTTCTAGACATGCATATCCCTTTTAAGCTTTGGAACCACCACATGCTTCAGTAGCCATAGGGTCCATTTTCCAATTTGGCCATTTCAGTGCCATATGTAAACAACATGCAACAGTATAGCAGAATAAACAGTATTGTGAAGATCAGGGCTGTTGTCATATAGTGGGGTCCTATACTGGACCATTTTTTGGGCCCCCATTAAATCTGCCACCCCTGCATCTGCTATGCCATGTGCCCACTCCAATTATATTTATTATGCCCATATTTTATGCCCTAGTTCATTCAATATACCCCATTTATTTTTTACCCTGCACCCCTCCATTTCTCCCATTACCCCCAGTTCAATTACCGAACTCCAGTTAACTCATTGCCCTCCTCCAAGTCCACCCATTGCGTAAACCCACAGTTCATTACTCCTTGCACACAGAGTTCATTCATTACCTCACAGTTCATTTTATACAAGTGGACTGGGATGTGGGGAAAGAGGGATACAGTATTTTATATATACATCTGTATCCACTAGCTGGCACTCACCGGGAGTCAGACCACAGGCGGCCCTGACACTGAGAATCATTAAGTGCAGAAGAGCAGTATGCAGTCTGTGCCCGACAGATGCTCATATTGCACTGCTCCCCCCACTGTCACGACGCCCTGCTCACCTGTGCAGACTAGTACGGGCATCCAGCAACGGCCTCGTGGTCCCGAGTCGGATCCGGGATGTTTCTCCCTCACAAGGTCCCTGCCTGGTCCCTCGTCGTTTCCCGGCATTGTGAAGGGTTCAGGGCACCCGGACCGCCTCACAGGCCCAGATGCTACGGCGTGTCCTGGCGTCCCTTTGCTCCACCCTCTGCATGTTAGGGAGGCCACATGTGAGTGACCCGGGTCTGCCATAAAGGGACAGACACCGGATCCAATATTGTAAAACACAAAACACCTGTAATCAAACACTGATTCTACTATAAAAGACCAGTCTGGCTCTGACTTCCTTGCTCCCCGAGTTCGGTTCGAAGCCGAACCCAAACTTTCCAAATGTTCGGATCCGAACCCGAACCCGAACTCGAACCCCATATAAGTGGGACTGAAAATTTGGTTTTTAGAGTGCCCTCCAAGAGGGCATATATGCTAGATATTTGCCATAAAAAGTGTATGGGGGTCTGGGTAGTGCCCTGGGGGACAGGAAACAAGGACAAAAAGTAAAAAAAAAAACGTTTTTAAAGGGACAGTGAGTTTTCCATGAAATAAGGGTTAAAAATAAAAACGAAAAATTCCTTCAAATATCGTGCCTAGGAGGTCCCCATAACCTGCCCGTGAAGAAGCGGATTTCTAGGATGTATAGAAATATACTTTTTGGACTTCTTGCACAGACTGATCATTCAGAAAGGATAACAACTGATGAAGCCTATTGGTGAAAGCGCGTTTTTGTTGATCCTACTTAATTAGTATTTTAACAATTGATTTTATAGTTGAAGGTCTACCTTTTTATTGATTAATAAATGCATTTTAATTGAATTATCTGCCGCTCTGATGCCTTTTTTTACATCAAGTGGAGAAATACCCTCCCCCCTCCTTTTTTCTGGGATAGAACAGCTACATCGCAGGACCCCATGCTGAGAGAAGGGAAAAAAAAGAAACACCACTGAAATATAAGTATTCCTTAAGTTATACACATTTATCATAATATAACCACTGTTTTGTTTAAATATTAATTCATTTGATGTTTGCACATTGGCCATTTTTGGTTTTAAAAAAAGTGGAAATTTTAGTAAGGTGCGCCTGGAAGTGTTTTTTCTTTTCTATTATATTCGTGTTTTTGAGGTTGTAAACACATATCTTCTAGCTTGCAGCACTGACCTATATTGAGCACGCCTTAATAATCTCACAACCACTAAGAAAAGCGCCAGATTCACGCTGTCTTTTACTTCATGTATAGAAATATGTAAAAACCAAAAAATGACATTTCAAATGACGGTAAATGCTTTTCCTTTAATCTATCCATAAACAACTGCTTGGGGCGGCAGTCTGAATGAAAAGAGGAGACATTTTCAGACACGCAGAAATAGTTTACTGATTTTTTGGCGGTGAAAAGCAGGAGAATGACTGGAGAATGGAAAATTCTAGACCAAATAGCCGATTTGGAAAGTGAGAAAAATGGGAGAATTTTTCTGGTTTGGCTATTTTGACCTAGAATTTTCTCTTCAGTCATTCTCCTGAGTTTCACCTTTCTGTGAATAACCCTGTCAGGGTTATTCAGAGAGCGGTGAAGAGCAGGAGAATGACTGGAGAATGGAAAATTCTAGGTCAAAATAGCCAAACCAGAAAAATTCTCCCATTTAGGCTAGGGTCGGACTAGCGAATTTTAACATGCGTTTAGGCGCACTTAATCACGGCCGCACTAGCAGCAAATGACGGGCAATGACAGCCAATATACGAAGTACGGTCGCACGAAAGTCCGGCTGCGCAACGCAAGTGGAAAATGAACACATTTTTTTGAGAACGCAGAACCGCTAGTACGGACGTACAGAGTGCGCTGCGTCCACTAGTGGCGTGTGTGCGTGATTTGGAGACGTCAGACCCTGCTCATGTCTGGCCAACATAACGTCCAGACACCCAAAGTTTCCTGGTTTGGATCCGTAAAAAATCACGCACAAAAATGCGCATCGTATGACCGTTTTCGCGCATTCCGTGAAAAAATAAGGCAATGCGTTCGGACGCACTTTTTGACGGTCGCTTATCTCACTTATCTCACTTTCCAAATCAGCTATTTGGTCCAGATTGTTCTCTTTTCCTGCCATTCTCCTGGTTTTCACCTTTCTCTGAACAACCCTGAGAGAGAGGTGAAAGCCAGGAGAACTGGCAGGAGAAGAGAACAATCTAGACCAAATAGCCAATTTGGAAAGTGAGTTAAATGGGAGAATCTTTCTGGTTTGGCTATTTTGACCTAGAATTTTCACTTCTCCAGTTATTCTCCTGCTTTTCACCGCTCTCTGAATAACCCTGTGAATGTTTAATCCCGAGGTGAAAAATAACATTGCTTAAGGCTGGGGTCAGACGAGCGCAGTTATCACGTCCGTGTTGCCGCACATTTGTACGTCCGTGGCAGCACAGCATTCTGACCAATGGAGCCCCACACACGAAGTACGTCCGCACGGAAGTGCGGATGCATGGCGGACGCAGCAAACGGACGCAGGTTAGGCAAGAACGTAATACTGCTAGAACAGACGTGCAGAATGCGCCACGTCCGCAACGTCCGTGTAGCTTTGTATGTGAGTGATGAAACGAGGTCAGATGGACTGCATTTATACGTCCAGCATTTTTGACGGACAGAATGTTTTTTCATTGTAATTAATTTTCCCTGCTACATCAGTCAAAAAATATGTCAGTGAAAAAAACGGACTGTTTGGCCACTACCTTGTTGTCAGTCAGTAAGTACGTCCGTACTGCACGGACACACAGTCCATACAAAATGCGCTCATCTGACCCTAGCCTTAGCCGCACGAAATCACGACCGTGCTAGCAGCAAATGACGTCCAATGCTGGGGAACATACGACGAACGGGCGCACGAATGTTCGTCCGTGCAACGCAAGTGGCCAACGAACGCATTTTTTCGAGAACGTCAAACCGCTACTTCTGACGTACAGAGTGCGCTGCGGCCACATAGCGGCGTGTGTGTGTGATTAGGAGACGTCAGATGCTGCTAATGTCCGGCTAACATAACGTCCAGACACAAAAAGTGTTTTATTGATGATGCGTACAAAATCACGGACGAAAAGGCGCATCGTATGACCGCTATCGCGTATTTTGGGAAAAAATACGTACGTTCGTTCGAACGCACTTTTTCACGGATAACGTGAAAAATGCGTTCGTCTGACCCTAGCCTTAGAGTTGATAATCTTTCCACGTACACATTAGTTTTTAATTCAATATCTAATAAACCGTTGCTTATAATATTCTGCAGTAAAGAGTCTCTTTATTTCTAGATTTTTTAGTATTTTTTTAAGCATTTTCTATACTTTTTTCAAAATTTCTTTTTTTTTTCGAACTCGAACCGAACACACCCAAAAAGTTCGAAATTTGCGAACTTTTGAACTGCCAAAGTTCAGGTCGAACTCCGAACCGTCCAAACCTGAACAGCTCATCCCTACTGTTTAGTAGCCATCCTGTTACCGACCACTGCTGACGTTATGTACCACGCTGATTTCTGTATACCCGCCTCTCGCTAATGTTTAATCGACTATTCTACTTCCATAATCCCGATCACTGGCATATATCTCGACTACGCTGTTATACCCACTCCTGACCATTGGCTTGTGTCATCAACCACTCTATCACTGCTAGATCAAGGCTGAAGCCTGTTCTCTGCATCCTGTGGTCCTTTGTCCTTGTCTTGAATACCGCTACAGCGTGACACCCACAGGGTTACATATGAGGCTGCAGGGTTATGTGCAACATGGAAATGCTGGGCCACTGAAACTCGGGCAATTCAGGGCCTTGGCCCCTATGCTGAAAATTACAAGTGTACTGGAAGTTACCCTCTGGTTTTAGTCTTTTCATAAACTTTAGTTCCATTATCTTCGTTAATTAGGATTTTTAAAAAATCAAATAAACTTTGAACATCTCATGTAACTTAATCCTTGGAGCAACTGCAGCAATATATGGCAATGATAGTTGCAAATTTGCTCTTCCAGTGCTTACTAGAAAAGGTAGACTCTTCCTGCTCTCCATTCCATACAGGAATTCCTCAAAAACGGCTGAAAAATAATTAAAATTCTCTCTCTCTTCCAACCAGCTTTTGTGGGTGTTTAACTGCCTTTACATGGTTTCCCAGGATTCAGAAAACAATTTGCAAAGATATTCGATCTGAAGCTTTAATTAATAAAAGAACCACCTTTTTGAAGTTCAGTCTAATATACATTAAATGAACAAAAACATTTCATGCTTCTTGCCATATTAAAAACACACACACACACCTGTAGTTTAGTGATTTATATTAGAACGTTTTCAAATGAGAGTCTGTAGCATTTCAATTTGCTGCTTACTAATGGTCTAAAGGCTGTTTTATGAATATAGAGTATGAAAATATTGTGAAATCTTTGAAAGGTATTACTAATTATGTTAAATAATGCACTCCCAGTGATAAGAACTGTAAATTATAACAGATAATGTACTGCATAAATAAGGGAAAGTGTAGGGTATATTAGTAGATTAAAACAAATTCTATATCTCATCATATCACAGTTGAGATGTGGATCAAACTAGGGCTGCAACGAACGATTAATCTCATAATCGTTTAGTTGGCCGATTATTATTTCGATTAATCGATTCATCGGATAAAAAGAAAAAAATTGTGTACTTAAGAATTTTATGGAAAAAAAAAATAATTTGCGTAGTGTATAACTTTCATACGTACATACGTAAATTGCGTATCTTGCGTATTTTTCACACAAGGTATGCGAGTGCTTGGTCAGAGGGATGGGTTGATGCTGAATGCGCAGCTTAAGCCTATGTTTGCTTTCTCAAATGAACACGGCTACAAGCACTTGGTCATAGATGATGTCAGCATGAAATCTGGGTTAATGAGCTAAAGTGGTGAGGGTGTGTAGAGTCCCTTTTAAATAATTTCGTGAACAATCTTAGTGGGAGGAGGGACTGGAGGTGGAAGGGAGTGACTTTGCTCAAGTGACTTGACCTGAGTGTGAGAGGGAGTGGGTCTGGAAAAAAGACCAGATCTGAGTGTGGGATTGAGTTTGGGGAAAGGGACCAGACCAAAGGGAGGGAATGGCAGTTCCCAACCAAAAAGAGTGGGATGGTGGCACAGGTATCCAGCTGCAAGTAAAGATAAAACACAGGCATACAGCTCCTTCACCCAGTGGCAGTATCCTATTGTTTGTGTTCTAGTTCTGCTACTGTTGTAAACGGAATAAAAACAAACTGGTTGTGTCTGACACATAACCCTAGAACTAAATCACATCTAGTAAAGCAGTGGCGCGTCTTCTCCAATCAGCTCCGAAGCGGAGGTTATTTACGTTTAACTCAGTCTGACTCTAAACAGAGTGTGCTGTACACAGGACGATTAATCGACACCTATTAATCGATAATGGAAATAGTTGACAACTAATTTAATCATCGATTAGTTGTCGATTAATCGATTAGTTGTTTCAGCCCTAGATCAAACCCTGTTTTTACTTTCTTAATGGAGTAATTTCATGTCAGTACTCCATACTCTATTTTGACTTTCACAAACCTTGAAAGTTTCAATATTATTTGTTTCTGTCTTGTTACTTGTTTATTTTATACTAGGTGGAAAGCCTCCCCAGAGGGCAGTCTTGTTTTTGTTGCCAGCTCAGAATTCACGTCCACATAGTTTTTTATCAATGTCCTATCCAAGAGTATCTCTCTATATAAATACGTTTGTAACGCGTCCATCGCCATCCCATCCCATCCGCAACAGGAGGGCCGACTGAGCAGCTGTGATGGGTGCGTGCACAGCTGACAGCACATTACAAAGGCATTTATATATTAGAGCAGGTTCCTCTTCCCTCTTAGATTGTAAGCTCACGGGAACAGGACCCTCAGATTGTAAACTCACAGGAACAGGACGCCATAGGTTGTAAACTCATGGGGCCCCTTAGATTGTGTTGGGCTTGGGCGGGCATTTTTTTGTAGCGTATACATTATACGTATATTTAATGGCACGTGGTATGCATGGCATGTCAGGCTGGTATTTAGGCACACTGGTGTTATGAGACACTGGTATTATGCATGGCAGACTGGTAATATGGCTGGCAGACTGGTATTATGCATGGTAGACTGGCATTATGGCTGGCAGACTGGTATTGTGCATGGCAGACTGGTAATATGGCTGGTGAACTGTAATATGGCTGGCGAACTGGTAATATGTCTGGCAGACTGGTATTATGCATGGCAGACTGGTATTAAGGCTGGCAGACTGGTATTATGCATGGCAGACTGGTAATATGACTGGCAGACTGGTATTATGCATGGCAGACTGGTATTATGCATGGCAGACTGGTATTAAGGCTGGCAGACTGGTAATATGGCTGGCAGACTGGTTTTGTGCATGGGAGACTGGTATTGTGCATGGCAGACTGGTATTGTGCATGGTAGACTGGTAATATGGCTGGCAGACTGGTATTGTGCATGGCAGACTGGTATTAAGGCAGGCAGACTGGTATTGTGCATGGCAGACTGGTATTGTGCATAGGCAGACTGGTAATATGGCTGGCAGACTGGTATTGTGCATGGCAGACTGGTATTAAGGCTGGCAGACTGGTAATATGCCTGGCAGACTGGTATTGTGCATGGCAGACTGGTATTGTGCATGGTAGACTGGTAATATGGCTGGCAGACTGGAATTGTGCATGGCGGACTGGTATTAAGGCAGGCAGACTGGTATTGTGCATGGCAGACTGGTATTAAGGCAGGCAGACTGGTATTGTGCATGGCAGACTGGTATTGTGCATGGCAGACTGGTATTGAGGCTGGCAGACTGGTATTGTGCATGGCAGACTGGTATTAAGGCTGGCAGACTGGTATTGTACATGGCAGACTGGTATTAAGGCTGGCAGACTGGTATTGTGCATGGTAGACTGGTAATATGGCTGGCAGACTGGAATTGTGCATGGCGGACTGGTATTAAGGCAGGCAGACTGGTATTGTGCATGGCAGACTGGTATTAAGGCAGGCAGACTGGTATTGTGCATGGCAGACTGGTATTAAGGCTGGCAGACTGGTATTGTGCATGGCAGACTGGTATTAAGGCTGGCAGACTGGTATTGTGCATGGCAGACTGGTATTAAGGCTGGCAGACTGGTATTGTGCATGGCAGACCGGTATTATGCATGGCAGACTGGTATTAAGGCTGGCAGACTGGTATTGTACATGGCAGACTGGTATTAAGGCTGGCAGACTGGTATTGTGCATGGTAGACTGGTAATATGGCTGGCAGACTGGAATTGTGCATGGCGGACTGGTATTAAGGCAGGCAGACTGGTATTGTGCATGGCAGACTGGTATTAAGGCAGGCAGACTGGTATTGTGCATGGCAGACTGGTATTAAGGCTGGCAGACTGGTATTGTGCATGGCAGACTGGTATTAAGGCTGGCAGACTGGTATTGTGCATGGCAGACTGGTATTATGCATGGCAGACTGGTATTAAGGCTGGCAGACTGGTATTGTACATGGCAGACTGGTATTAAGGCTGGCAGACTGGGCACAGAGGAGATGGAGGCTGGGCACGGAGGAGATGGAGAGCGGGCACGGAAGAGATGGAGAGCATGCACGGAGGAGATCGAGGCCGTGCACAGAGGAGTTACACAAAACAAACCCGATCCATTGGAGAGGCGCTGTGCTGTGCGCCTCTCCAATGGATCGGATTTGATTTGTCCCTCGCGCACGCCGGCTGTGCGCGTGCCGCGGCTGTTGGATGCGCGCGCAGCCAACCGCCACAGGTTGCGCGCGCATGCGCAGTCCGTTTTTTTGGCGACGGACACGCCGGAGCGTATTGTTTTATGGCAACCCTCAAAATTTCCACTCGCATACTCGCATTTGGTGAGTGGAAATCGAGTGAGGGCGATTAGAAATTCACACACAGGCAGCACGATAAATTATATCGTACTGCCTGCTCTGTGTATCCCAGCGGCGGCAGTTTTTTTTTTTTTTAGGCCGGCCGATGTGCTCAGGACCAGTCAGCGTGCTTTTCTTTCACAGCAGCAGCTGGACATGGCCTGAGTCATTTCTGGCGCGCTGACCGCTCAGTTGCCTCTTCTCCCTTTCCCATAGAGAGCACGCCAGCTACAGTGGGTATTCCAGGGATAGAGAACGTCTGGCCAGCGGGGGAGGAAATCAATCAGTCAATCAGTCCTGAGTGCCATAAAGGGAGCGGGTGCAAACTCCCTCTCCCTCTGCTCTCCTTACTCCAATTCCCTCTCCAGTCATTACTGCTGCCCTCTGGATCTCTTTCGTGCTCAGTCCCTGAATCCGGCATGCCTCAGCGAGTGAGGGAAGCGGAGATCATCACCACCCCCTCATTCTACTCGCAGGGCAGGTAAAAGGAGGGGGAGGTGTGGAGAGGAATTAAATTAATTCTGGGGACAGAAATGAATGAAATGCTGGGGACAGAAATGAATTAAATGCTGGGAACAGAAATGAATTAAATGCTGGGGACAGAAATGAATTAAATGATGGGGACAGAAATGAATTAAATGCTGGGGACAGAAATGAATTAAATGCTGGGAACAGAAATTAATTAAATGGGGAGAGAAATTAATTAAATGGGGAGAGAAATTAATTAAATGGGGAGAGAAATGAATAGAATGGGGAGAGAAATGAATTGGGCAAAATAAATGAAATAATCGGAGGGAGAAATGAATTAAAGGGGGACCTTGACAGAAAAAAGGTTCCCCAACCCTGTTGTAAACTAAGTGAAAGTAAAAAGCTGCCGAGCTGTCAGTGCGCCGGAAGTGACGCCAGAACCAGCGGCGCTACTACAACTCCTGTGAGGGTCCATAATTAGTGAAATGGTGGCGTAGGTGTTTGAGTTTATGCAAAATAAATAAATTTTATAGAAAGAGGTGATACGGAAGGAGCAAAAAAGAAAAAATGGGGATGGAAGTATCGCACATGAATATTAATGGGATTATCTGTTTAAGCATCCAAGGGGAAAACCTGACTTTGGGGTCTTCTAACTTCTGTTGATAATACTCTCTTTTCATTATTCATATGGCAGGTTAAGTTCCCCTTGATATGTCGGATGCATAAACTCCAAATTAACTTGGTCCTAAAAACTGTTGGAGAGGAGTCTGTACTTAATGGATGAAACTACTTGTCTGGGTCTGGTGCCTGGGTATACATGTATCTGATGCCTGGGTATTAATGTTATTTATTATTTTGTAACTTTATTCTGAATAAAACTTAACAGTGTAATTTCATAAGATAATTTAAGAAGGCGTGTTTAGGGGCGGATTTCAGGGCAGGGTAGGTGGGGCAACTGGTGGCGAGTAACTCTTAAGGTCTGGCTAGTAGCTTGGGACTTGAAATTTTGAGCCCTGTTTTATGGTATAGATAGTTTTGAAGGGTATCCTAGGGTAAAGTCGCCACGTTGTAGATGCAGATAAAATCTATGTGATTATTAAGTCGTCGAATCGAAAAAGATGGTCCAACATGGATGCTTCTGAATATGACAAATTGTCACTGTTCGGAATTTTTTTTGGCAATCAAAAAGTTTCATATGCAACCAAGTTCAAATTTAGGGTTAGTTTAAGGGTTTGTAATTAGTTCGGCTTTTTTGGGTTATGTTTAGTATTGGGGTTAGGGTTTGTAATGAGGATTAAGTTACTATCTATGCTTGTGTTAAGGGTTAGGGTTACCCCTAATTATAAACCCTAACATTCTGCTTTATTTTCCCTTCATTTTTAGACCAGATCCAACTCTTTTGACGTATATGTATGTTTGTATGCGTGTGTGTTTCAAATGATGACTGGATGCACTCAGGGTCTTATCCAAAAATGTAAAAAGCGTTGCTTTATTAAATACTCATTAAAATCTTCCTGCAATCATATTCCGACGTCTCGGTTTTTTGAGCCTTTCTCAAGGTTACAGACATATAACATACTGCAGAATTTATAGTAAAAAACGTCAAGAACTCACCGATTCTGTAGCACGCCCTCACCAAGAACGCTAGTCCATTTCCAGGAGGCTTGCGGTTCACTGACATAAATCAAATGAGACAATTGCGTTCCAAGGCCCATGTAGCCAAGGAAAGACAAAAATTGACATTAAAAAAAAGACATAAAAATGACTGAGGAAGGCGACAGCTGAAACGCTTTTCAGTGGATCTGTATGACTTTTATTCCCTTCCCTACATATCTTGCTGCTATTATTTGAACCTGAACAGATTTCGAGTGTCTGATATGTGCGCTCATTTTTTATGTCCTTTTTTGTCTTTTTGATATATTGCAATTTATGCTTTATATTTGTTTATATTAAGCCCAGTTTGGCCTATTTTCTTGTCGAGATTTTTGAAAAAATATTTGTGTTGAATCCCAGCTCCTCTATTTGGATCTTCGATATGGGCTCTTGGGGATTTTATATACATATACATTTTTAATATCAAGCCCAGTGGGCATCACTGTTTTTTTCTGCAAGAAAAGCGACCATATATAAGAAAGTCTTAACTCTCTTGAGGAGGTTGGATACTTACCATAAATGTATCACAAGCTACAAGCCAGAAGCAGCTGGTGGAATAGGCTCCAGTCTAGGTGAGAGTCTGCACTTATATATTCTTCTACTGTGCCCTCATTAAGAGAATATTACAAGATTAGAGATGGCGCTCTCATAGTCTTTAAAGTGATCCTGCCAAAGAAGGCGTCCGTCACCTTTGAGTTGACTGAATAGCTATACATCTAGAAACCGAGTTTTAAGCTCTGAAAAATGTGAGTGCGTAGCACAATGCCAAAATATCAACATCATTTAATTTGTTTTACTGTATTGCACTATTAGATTGTGTTTGTTTTGTGCTTTGAGATCTTCAAAGTCTCATTGAGAGGAGGACTTTGCGAGGTCTCAATAAGAATAGAAGTATATTTGTTTGTACACTTATTAGCATTTGCATGTGCACTTTTCTATAATATATTTTGGCTGTAGCCTCGGTTAGAGTTACTGCGTTGCAGTTCGTGACTAGACCAGTAAACCCCAGTGCCTGATAATTCAGTAACCGGTAGCTAAAAGCTTTTCAGTGTTGCTATACAATCATTATTTTTGTTAGATTTAACTGGTACCAAGCTCCTAGTTTGTTTCTGTTTTTTTATCATACATAAATATCGCATGATTTTCTTTGGAAAGGGCATCTTACAAGTAAATGTTAAAACTGCATGCATCTTAAAAATTACATACATTTTATATCTTTAGAAAATTAATAAGTAACATAAACCACCTCATCTTCCATTATTTGAAAACACTTAGGCTAGGGTCAGACGAAAGCATTTTTCCCCGCGAACGTGAAAAAGTGCGTCCGAACGCATTGACGGATTTTTTCAGGGAATGCGCAAAAACGGTCAGACGACGCGCATTTTCGGGCGTGATTTTGTACGGATCGTCAATAAAACTCTTTTTGCGTCTGGACATTATGTAGGCTGGACATTAGCAGTGTCTGACATCTCCTAATCACGCAAACACGCCGCTATGCCGCAGCTGCGCACTCAGTACGTCAGTACTAGCGGTTCAGCGTTCTCAGAAAAATGCGTTCAAATTCCACTTGCGTTGCACGGCCGGACTTTTGTGCGGCCGTACATCGTATATTGGCCGTCATTGCCCGTCATCTGCTGCTAGTGCGGCCGTAATTATATGCACCAGAACGCACGTTAAAAGTGCGCTGGTCTGACTCCAGCCTTATAGCCGTACATTTACTCTCATTACAAAAAATATCTGCTGCCCAACATATGCAAAGTCCATTTTTGTTGATTAATACAATTGAAACTGCAATATTATTCATTTGTAGATGTTTCTGGGATTTGTTTTGCTTCCACTGAGAAAATAGTTGCACAAGACTGTTAAATCACAGATTCAGAAAGCTTGTGGCAGAAAATGCTAGCTTAAGTAAGATTTAATGGATTGAAAACTCTCTGGAGAAATACCCTCCTTTTTTCAGCTTGTGTCGGCTCATTGAATTTCTACATCCACTGCATTGTGTAGCCTCATTTGTAAAGCAAACCATCCAACAATGTTGGTGTTCGTATAGTCATATGGCTTGCTCGAAGATTTTGAAGTAAATATTTTGGAATGAAAGGTCAGAAATAATTAGCATTGTACAATATGATTAAAATGACTTGCACACGGTGCAGGTATTTTACATTATTATTTAGCTAGTCATGCATATTTTTTTTTTGTATTCCTAAAAATAAACTGAATATATGGTTGTATTTGTACAATTTAAAAACCTGCTATATGAGAGTATCAACAAGCCCTTACATCCAATCATTTGTTTGAATATTTTCTTACTCTGAGGACGTTTCCCACAGGTAGTTTAACCCCTTAGTGACCGGGCGGTTTTACACAAATCCGTCCTTTAGTGACCGCTGCTGTTTTTACGTTTCTGCGCTGTTCATGTTTAGGTCAAATTTTCCTCTTACTTACTTTATTCAACCCACACATATTATACACCGTTTTTCCCGCCATTAAATGGACTTTCTAAAAATACCATTATTTCCATCATATCGAATAATTTACTATAAAAAAAATAAGTAATATGATGAAAAAATGGTAAAAACACACTTTTTCGTAATTTAATCCCCAAAATCTACAACCACCAAAAAAGACCCAGGCTAAATAGTTTCAAAATTTTGTCCCGAGACTAGAAATACACAATTTTTACATGTTTTTGCTTTTTAACCCCTTCACTGCTGAGCCAGTTCACCTATGTGCGCTGCGCTCTTTCTGACCATTTTCTGCTAATTATTTTTAGACGACAGCCTAAGTCCTATTTAAGTAAACCCCCCCAGACAAAAACTTTTAAAGAAAAAACATTTTTTTATTTTATTTTATTTATTTTTTATTTTTTTTATTTTTCATGATCAGGCTTTTCCAATGATGTCAAATATGACCATCTAGCTGCCACGGATCGGGAGATAAGGGGAACCAAATGATCCCCCTTTCTCTACACATATGGTGAGGTTGTCAGTGGGTGGGGGGGGACCTGGAGGCTTAGCTGACATCCAAGATGTCAGCCCCCTCCAGGTTCGAATCACTTTTTGGCACCAATTAGTGCCAAATTGCAATCCGGCAGCGAAAATGTTAATGCTATACACCGCTGAAAAGGGGAGACTCTCCCCTTTCCAGCGGTGCATAAAGCATCACTGTGCGTTGCATTGTTGGGGAGATAGAGGGTTCCAAATGAGCCCCCCTCCCCTTCCTGAATTTTTACTACCGGCGCTTGCCGATGATGTCATCACGCAGCGTGATGACGTCATCGGATCCGCCGGCCCCCAGGAAATGGCGAGGCAAGCTTCCAGCTTGCCATAACCGCCGAGGGAACGAGCGAGGAAGGTGAGTATTGGCAAGAGGGAGGTTAGAAGCCCGATGACGTACTATGTACGTCTGCGGGTCTAAGGGAGACCCGTGGGCAGGACGTACATAGTACGTCAGCGGTCAGGAAGGGGTTAAGATAAAATACCCTTCATTAGCCAGGGTGGACTACGCTTTTTATTTTCTTTTTTTTCTTCACAGTCAAGAGTAGACTTTGGATGCTAGATTGTTAAAATGTAAATCATTTCCTCCCATGTGCTTATTAATATTTAAAAAATTCGAAAAACTTTTTTACCAAAAATATTTTTTATTTCTAAGCATGTGATTTGAAAAAATTGTTCAATAGAACAGGTATTGCAAATTAACATCCCTATTTATTATACCATGCATGCTATTCTTACATCATCTTCTAGTTTCACATTTTCTTTACGGAGGCTCTTTCAATTCTAACCATTCAATATAAATTTTAATCTCTCGTATTTTGTGTAATATGTTTGTGCTTTGGTGATTTTTCTTTCCATTCTACTTCTTGATTTTGTGCCTCTTCGCAGCTGAATCTATTTGTTTCCAATCACCAGCAAAATGTTTCTGCTGTTTATCTGATTAAATTATTTGTGCTACCTGCGGGGATTCAGCATCTGTTTTATAACCCATACTATTTACTTTCTACATAAAGAATACACGTGACAGAGATGCGCAATTGTAATGAATGCAAAGCAATGTGCCAGTACGAAGTCTTTCTAAAAGAATAAGGGCTCGATCACCTTTTTCAAGCGTCAGTGTTAGCTTAAAGGAGGTCATAGCGCTGTACCCACATCACCTTTGAATCGATAATGGGTTAAAAAAAACCTGAAAGCCCTTGTTAATTTGCGATTCCTAAGGCGCGAGTTTACTGTACTTTGTGCTCCCTATACCTAACACGAGCGCAAAGTGAAAGCACAGATTAGGCTAGGGTCAGACTAATGCATTTGTCGCATTGTCCGTGAAAAAGTGCGTTCGAACGAATGGACGCATTTTTTCACGGAATACGCGATAGCAGTCATACGATGCGCATTTTCGTTCGTGATTTTGTACGGATCATCAATAAAACCCTTTTTGTGTCTGGACGTTATGTTGGTCGGACATTAGCAGCGTCTGACGTCTCCTAATCACACACACACGCCGCTATGCGGACGCAGCGCACTCTGTACGTCAGTAGTAGCGGTTTGACGTTCTAGAAAAAATGCGTTCGTTTGCCACTTGCGTTGCGCGGACGAACTTTCGTGCGGCCGTTCTTCGTATGTTACCCGGCATTGGACGTCATTTGCTGCTAGCACGGCCGTGATTTTGTGCGGTTAAACGCACGTTAAAAATGCTTTCGTCTGACCTTAGCCTTAACTAGCGTTAGTAATTAACGTTAGGACCTTGTGATCCTAAGAGCTGGCGTTAACGAAAAAGTTACCACCAGCTTAGAGGTGTAGGTAACGGATTGCACTGCTGCAGAATCCATCACCTGTTGCTCAAAACCCCCCCAAAAAGCTGATCCTCACTTCTCATCCCGCAGCAAGAACAGCGGCCCGATCCGCTGCTGCTGGCGGCCGGGAGTAGTGAGACTGGGGGGAAAAAAGTCACCTGTCTCTGTCTGCGATCACTCCTCCAACCAGCAGGAGGCGAGATCTTGCGTGATGCGAGATCCTGCCGGTCATATGACCCGTCAGCACAATCCTCCATGGAGTCCTATGGACTGCAGCCTAAAAAACATGGCCTACAAGTGCGCAGTGATGGGCGGAATGTGGCAAAAATTATCTGACAGGCCGTGACGGTGGATTAGTTGGAGTGTGTGTATGTGAGTGGCACTCCATTGCAAAAAATTGTTACATTTATTCCTGTCCTGGGCCTGGCGAGTTGGTGTCACCCAGGTGTGGGCCGCACCCCCCTTGTGACACCACTGTTTGGGAGCAACAGCTATATTGTTACAATGTGCAAGTATATACTGTGCAAATTCTTGAACCATGCATACCGTTGTTCATGTAGCTTCTATCTAAGGAAGGAAAGGGACCTCAGTTAGGAGAGAACACTAAAGAGACATTTACATATGAGTTTACAGAGGAGGAGGTTCTAAAGCAGCTGTCTAAAGGAAAGACAAATAAGTCAATGGGGCCTGATGGGATCCATCCTAAATTATTAAAATAGCTCAGTGATGTAATAGCAAAACCGTTAACAGATTTATTTAACCAATCCTTGTTAACAGGAGTCGTCCCAGAAGACTGGAAATTAGCAAATGTTGTGCCCATTTACAAGAAGGGTAGTAGGGAGGAATCGGGGAACTATAGGCCAGTTAGTCTTACGTCAGTAGTGGGGAAATTAATGGAAACCATGTTAAAGGAAAGGATTGTTGAACATCTAAAAACACATAGATTACAGCATCAGAAACAACATGGGTTTACCTCAGGGAGATCATGCCAAACTAATCTTATTGATTTTTTTGATTGGGTAACAAAAATAATAGACACAGGTGGTGCAGTAGACATTGTTTATTTAGATTTCAGTAAGGCTTTTGATACTGTTCCGCATAGAAGGCTTATCAATAAGTTGCAATCTTTGAGCTTGGATTCCAATATTGTTGAATGGATTAGGCAGTGGCTGAGTGACAGACAACAGAGGGTTATGGTAAATGGAGTTTATTCGGCGCAAGGTCTTGTTACCAGTGGAGTACCTCAGGGGTCAGTACTTGGACCCATTCTCTTTAATATTTTTATTAGTGATATTGCAGAAGGTATTAATGGAAAAGTATGTCTTTTTGCTGATGACACAAAAATTTGCAACAGGGTTGACGTTCCTGGAGGGATCAGCCAAATGACAAATGATTTAGGTAAACTAAAAAAATGATCGGAGTTGTGGCAATTGAGTTTTAATGTGGATAAGTGCAAGATAATGCACCTGGGACGTAAAAACCCAAGGGCTGAATATAGAATATTTGATACAGTCCTAACCTCAACATCTGAGGAAAGGGATTTAGGGGTCATTATTTCAGAGGATCTAAGGGTGAGTAGTCAATGTAATAGAGCAGCAGGAAATGCTAGCAGAATGCTTGGTTGTGTAGGGAGAGGTATTAGCAGTAGGAAAAGGGAAGTGCTCATGCCACTGTACAGAGCACTGGTGAGACCTCACTTGGAGTACTGTGTGCAGTACTGGAGACCGTATCTCCAGAAGGATATAGACATCTTAGAGAGAGTTCAGAGAAGGGCTACTAAAATGGTGTACGGCTTGAAGGAGAAAAGTTACCAGGAAAGGCTTAATGATCTTAACATGTACAGCTTGGAAAAAAGACGAGACAGAGGAGATATGATAGAAACATTTAAATACGTAAAGGGAATCCACAAGGTAGAGGAAGGGAGTATATTTAAAAGGAAACAAAATAGCAAAACAAGAGGACATAGTCTTAGATTAGAGGGGCAAAGGTTTAAAAGTAACATCAGGAAGCATTATTTTACTGAGCGGGTGGTGGATACATGGAACAGTCTTCCAGTAGAAGTGGTAGAGGCCAAAACAGTAATTGAATTTAAGAAAGCATGGGATAGGCATAAGGCGATCCTAAACAAAAGATAAATCCAGGTCAAGTATCCATGTAATTGGGCAGACTAGATGGGCCGAAAGGTTCTTATCTGCCGACATTTTTCTATGTTTCTATGTTTCTATGTTTCTATCTCATCTGATGCAAAAACATTAGAATAGCTAAACTTTGGTATCAAAATTTGTCAGCTACACAAAGCATTGAGTTATGAAGTGTGAGAATATAAGCAAAACGTTTGCTTAAAGATGTTACGCTTGAATGTGGAATGTTCTATATACCATCGAGAAGCAACAAACGCACGTTTGTCAAATATATACAATATTCCATTAGTGGCAACATTATATATAAAATATAAAATAAATCACACAAGTTTTGGCAACAACTTAGAATGTGTGCAGACTTATGTAACCCCTTCACAACCAAAATCGACTAAACTCAGTCTGCAAGGCACCTCCTGGTGCCTCAATATTGAGTATAGTCAATAAGGTGTCTCACAGGAGACATGCAAAGGAATTTCATTTATAGCACATTAACCCATTCCCGACTGTTGACATACCTAGTACGTCCTGTGGGGAAATCCCCTTAATGACCGCGGATGTACTATGTACTTCATGGTTATCTTACCTCCCTCCCTATACTCACCTCTCTGGCCGAGTTCACGCAGCAGTCTGGCAAGCTTGGAGTTTGCCCCACCTATTCATGGGGCCCAGCCATCGTGATGAGGTCATCAGTGTGCGTGATGATGTCATTACCAGCTGCTCCCCCGGTGCAGTGGAGTTTAAGAATGGGGAGGGGTGAGCTCCAAAGGGGAGAGTCTCCCTTTTTCAGCAGCACCTCTCCTTAACCCTTTCGTTGCCGGATTGCGATTCAGCACCAAATCGCAGTTCACACCCGTAAGTGGCTGACATTTTGGATGTCAGCCAAGCCTCCGGATCACCCCCACCCACTGACATTGTCACCATATGTGTTATGACGTCAGTGGGTCAGTTAACCCCCTAGCTGCAAAGTAGAGATCTCCCAATACGTGGCAGCTAAAGGATTATGTTTTATATTGCTGGAAAGACCTGAACATGGCCTCTCCAATGATAACAAACATGATTAGGTTTGGTGTAAAAAAAAATAAAAAAAAATTAATTTGCCTGGGGATTTAATAAAATAGGACTTCAATTGGCATTTAAACATGATGAGCATAAAATGGTCAAAATGAGCTTAGCGCACAGAGGTGAAATGGCTCAGCAGTGAAAGAGCTAAGAAGCAAAAACATGTAAAAATTGGGTATTTGGTATCTCAGGACAAAATTTCAAAACTATTTAGCTAGGGTTTTTCTTTACCTTTTTTTTCATATTTCATATTTTGTTATAGTAAATTATACAATATGATGGAAATAATGGTATCTTTACAAAGTCAATTTTAATGGTGAGACAAATGGTATATAATATGTGTGGGTTGCATAAACGAGTAAGGCTGGGGTCAGACGAATGCAGTGTTCACGTGCGTTTAGCTGCACTTTAGTATGTCCGTGGTAGCAGCAAATTATGTCCAATGAAGGCCCACACACGAAATACGGCCGCACAGAAGTGCGGTTGCACAACGCAAGCGGCAAAAGGACGCAGGTTAGCGTCAGCATAGCGGTGTGTGTGTGTGATTAGGAGACGTCAGACACTGCACATGTCCGGCCTACATCACGTCCATTTTTTTTTATAGCTCCGTCAAAAATCACTGCCGTAATTGCGCACCGTGTGACCGCTACCGTGTCTTCCATCAAAAAAGTGCGTCTGGATGCACGGACGCACTGTCCGTGAAAAATACATTCGTCTGACCCTAGCCTGAGAGCAAAATTTGACCTAAACACAAACCGCGCAGAAATGTAAAAACAGCAGCAGGCACTTTCGGACAGAAAAATTGAAAAACCGCCCGGTCACTAAGGGGTTAAATTAATTTGTGTTTGTCCTCCATAACATGCCCATAAAGCTTTAGCACCATGGGCATGATGTCTGAAATGTGAACACTTTTTAAAACCAGCTGGAAATGTGTCTGCCATCTCCCCAGCTGATCTTGCATGAAGACCAGAACTGCAGTAACTCCTTTTGGCCAGCAGATGGTCTGCCTGCCAAATAGGATATTACAGTATGGAATACATTGGGAAACCTCTTAAATATATCATACTGTAATTAATGATTTAAAAAAAAAAACACTTAACTGTTGTTTCCTGGAAAAGTCCTTGTTAGTGAAGGGGTTATTCAAAGGAAAATACAGAACTAAGCTTTAAGCCATGAACCGTGAGAAATGTAACATATTTTAGGGTGAATTGAAGTTACATAAAAATAACACGCATTATATATTGTAAATGTAACATTAAATTATCTTTTTTGTGATCTGGCATTAGTTTAAGACTTGTAGTGTTTAAAATATGAATGTGGATTTACATTGAGAAAGACAGGTTAAACCTTAACATGGAATGGTTTCTAAGCACAAACCATGCAACACAAAAGACCAGGCTTGGCTTTAACTGGCCCCCAGAAGTTTTCCCTTGTATGGCCCAGTGACTTGACAATGAGATAATGTGTGCCACTTATTAAATCAATTATAGAAGACATTAGCAAGTAGATTTCTTCCTGGAGGCTGTATTATTTTGTACAACTGGCTGGAATAGAGCCAGTGTTCATTATCAGCAGACCCTGGGGCTGTCACGATCGTGTTTTATAAAGGGATTATTGGATAATGACTGATACAGCAAATGCTTTAGGATTGCCCGATCTGTCCTCAGGGTGTACTTCTTAATTTCTCTCATTTACTCCATGTTCTCAGGATGATCTCTTTTAATTGCCCTTTTTATAGAGCTACCCAGGGATCCTACATTGTATGGTTGTGATATATTTGTTTAATTTCTGAAAGTTTAAATACTGTGTTCCTATTTCTTTATGAAGTGTTCTTTAGTAGCACTTTTTGTCTAGCAGACTACATTTTCATTATAGCATAGGCTCCGCGTTTCCGTGAAGGAAAATCTAAAAGCTTTGAGATACAACACGTTGGCCGTCATGTCCGAGATGCTGAAATTTTAGGGTCGTGTTCAGGAGCCCCTTAGTAAACAAATTTTGGTTGCAAGAAGTTAAATTCCTTTGCATTGTGTCAGGGACTTACCAGGAGCTGGCGCCCAGGTTGCAGGAGATGACACCCACCCATGTAGAACCTCACTACACAAAGTGACCAGGTGGGTGCTGGGCTCTGCACAGTGGGTGTAGGCATGGCAGCAAGTCTGAAGTACAGAACAGGGGTAACCCAGATATGTGGTTAAACGGAGGAGAGGTCAGGCCAGTGAAACAGGATCATAGACTGTATAACACGCAGTGGTCAAAAGGCATCCTCTCTGTGAATCCCTGCACTGGCTCCCCATCCACAGCAGAATCAAATTCAAACTACACACCCTGACCTACAAAACCCTCACTAACACCGCCCCTCACTACCTGTCCTCACTAATCACCAAATACACCCCAACCCATCCACTAAGATCCAACAACATAGCGCTCAAAAGACCAAGGTCCATGAGAAAGTGGGAAAGACACACTGTATGTCCACAGACAGTAGTTCTTATCTTCTAACGATAGTCTTCTCTGTAGTGTAGATGGTAAAACGTGCACTACAGGAAAAAGCAGAAAGAAGGACCAAAATTGCTCAGTACATCAACACCCGATGGACTTGAGTTTCATTCGTATTTAACTCACATTCTGGGGAGCCTACAACCGGCTCTCAGGAGTATAGCGAGCAGTGACTTATACCAGGTGCCCATAAACCCTTCGATCCGCTCCTTCAGTGTCGCCAATAATGGTTTATGGGCACCTGGTATAAGTCCCTGCTCGCTATACTCCTGAGAGCCGGTTGTAGGCTCCCCAGAGTGTGAGTTAAATACGAATGAAACTCAAGTCCATCGGGTGTTGATGTACTGCGCAATTGTGGTCCTTCTTTCTGCTTTTTCCTGTAGTGCATGTTTTACCATCTACACTACAGAGAAGACTATCATTTGAAGATAAGAACTACTGTCTGTGGACATACAGTGTGTCTTTCCCACTTTCTCATGGACCTTGGTCTTTTGAGCGCTATTTTGTAATTCCTTCGTTTAGTTGTTATTCAGGTGTTTAGAGAAACCTTCATACACAATATTTAGCGAGTGGGTGAGACACTCGTGTCCGGTGGGCGCTTCACCCCTTTTTTCTCCCTTTTCTATCCTTGCCCACTAAAGCCCTGTTTATGATGTACATGTGGTTCCAATCCATTTTTTCATGCTACTTCTCCTATGGGTGGTTACATGTGATTCCTAAACTATTATGTAAAGTGATCCGAAGACTTTCTGTGTACCTGCCTTCCTTGTTTCACCTGTAACCCCTGTTAATAAATCACCTGCCTGTACCATTAACCTGCCTGATGTTACATCCTTTCCCCACATCTTGGGTTCTTGCCTGCAAACCTGCTGCACACTGTGCTGTAAACCTACCCATAAGATAAGCATGCAAAAGCAATATCTCAAATATATTAAGCTGATACAAAACACTAGCATAGTGAGCAAGACTGCCATCTTGTCTTTACCATAGTAGTGAACCTACCAGTATTCTGTCACAATCTGACTAAGCATGATTATGTCAGGCCCGCGCCAGGATGGAGCCATGGCCGGGACCTTTTTATATGTTATATTTCCCAAGCGCTGGGGGAGAGCAGGTGAATAAAGCACTGAAAACTTGTATGCGGGTATATAGAGTATATTCAGGATATATACACAGCAAGTTTGATAAACAATAAAAGTCAAAAGGCACAATGGATAGTGGGCTATGCAGTGTCCACTGCAGACAGGATCCACTGGGCTCGAACCAGGAGCTCTTCGTAAAGGTACCTTGATAGCCGTAAGGTGGAATGAAGCTTGAACACTGGTATCCACAGGTGTAGTCTCGATGCACACAGGATAGTGGGCTATGCAGTGTCTTCTGCAGACAGGATCCACTGGGCTGGAAGCAGAAGCTCTTCACAAAGACACTTTGGTGTAAGACAGGTAAATGCAAGCTGGAACACTTGTAGCCACAGGAATATCACAAATACAAAGGATGAAGGGTAATGGTAACAAAACACAGGGGGAGGCAGCTCACAGGACCTCACATAAACAAGATAGGGAACAAAATGAGAGAGCGAGGTTAGGAGGGTGTGACCAGGTTAAATACACACACACACACAGGATCTGGCTTGGGAATTAACCCTATAGTGTCTAGCTTGGGAATTAACCCTATACTGATGCAAACAGGGAGTGAATGGTACCCATAGTGGCTGCAAGCAGGCTTCTAGGGCTGGGGCATGACAGATTAAATTCCACTACATTTCAGTCACCGTTTCCCACATTTAGTGTGACACTAACGCGTTTCACTCTTTTAATTTGTCACTGCTTTGAGTGGATACAAAATATCCAATGTTTATATATACTGATATTTATATACATATTATGAGGTCTAAAGATGAGCCTTACGAAGTGGTCATTCATTGTGGGCTCTATTACATTATTGGAGTTTGTTTCATATTGGGTCACTCCTTCCCATTTTCATATTTTGTCCATGCCTTGGGAGGAGACGGAGTGTCACAGATACGTATTGCATCTTATTTTACTGGTGTATTGTATTTGACACAAAATTTTGAACCCAGCAATCAATTGTTTATATGGAGCTTTACTTTTGCATCCCAAGTCAACCGATACCAAACCGATTATTTAATCTTCTGAATTCAGATTATTCTTTTTTAATATGGATGAAGAGTGATACCGTAATTATAAATGTCTTGTCTAATAAAAACTTATAAATGCAATGACCTGGAAAGTGGATTGTTCCTTAGTGGATTACTAGCAAGTAACAGTCAATATCTTTGTTCTCTAGTACATTGTAACAACCAAACCAAGTGTTAATTGGATTTAAATTGCAAACATGTCTGCCGTTGCACTTTTCAAGTTAAGGAAATTAAATATCCTTTCAAAAATCCCTTTGAAAAGGAGCTCAGTGCATCCTTGTCTGACTCTATTGAAGATTCCTTGAAAACTACAGGGGTTTGTTTAACATTTGCCAAAGATCAAATAGGGATTTATAGAAACAAACAGGAAGATAATGGTGTTGACCTTTATTAGATTTATCTTTTAAGATGGTAGTATAGTAAAATAATAATCAGAATATGTTAAATTAAAATGTCCTTACAATGTGCTGGATGTTTGTTGAATGAGCCTCTTTTGAAAGTCCGGTTGAGTTTCACACATTAAGGACAAGGAACATTCCAGTATGTCACAGCTGAGCTGCCCCTAAATGAAATTTGATGTACAGGAACATCACTCTATTAGATGACTATTGCATTGCTGTTTCATCAAGATTGGTGAAATCAAGCTGCTTCAGGTTGCTTCACAAGTGAGACAAGCCTGCAATAGCCCCCCTTGTCACCCATTTGCTGTGGTGTTAAGGTATCTGCTTTGAGAAAGCCCAGTGATTGGGTGAAACATGTCAGCTGACTTTTTCTACTTCAAAGGTCTACGTCTGTATCTCAAAATGATGGACTGTACCAAAGATCACATCCACCATTTAACAGGAACTACGTGGGGACATCTGCTCCCTGCTTTATGGACTGAGGACCTTCCGGATAAATAAATGTGTTTGTGGACTTTCTGTAATGCAGGCCCACCATCTTTTATGTTTAGCAGTTGGTTAACTTGTTTATTGGTTGATACAAGTGTTTTGTTTGCTTTTTCATGTGTTTACTGATTGGCTGAAGTTCTCCCACCATGAAGATCTAAGGCGGTAGTGGTGATATTCGGTCCTTATACGTTATAGCAAACAATTTATTATTATTATCCTTTATATAGCGCCACATATTCGGCAGCACTTTACAAGATCAGTGTAAAAGGAGTTGATACATTCGAATACCACACATGGATGATATGGCCTGATTCAGGGGGACCCTTTTCCCAAGGGAACTTACATTCTACAACACGTACAAGTATTTTGTGAGGTAGGCACATCCATATCATTGGGTGTCTTGCCCAAGGACAGTCACTGGTGGCGTCTTCAGAGTGGGATGAGTGTTGGCTTTTCACGATTGTAGATCAGGGACCTAGTAGTTAGGTTGAACCTGCTTCACGTAAAGTTGAGACTTGCTTCTCCACAGTTGTATTAGAGAGATCTGCTAGTGAGGTTCAAATCTTTTATATTGTATACCACCACCTTATTTTATCTGTTGTTGTTGAAGTGATGGGTGTGGGAGTGGTACACCTGGAGGTGTCAGTTTTGTGAATGTTCAATTCCACTAAACATGGTTTGCTTTGTGTGCCCTGTGATTGGCTCTGGCAGCAATTGCTAAGGACTGCATTTTAGGACTAGTGTTAGGAGTCAATGCAGAGTTAGGAATAAGGATAGCAGGGTTAGGGGTAGTGTTAGAAGTTATTTTAGGAGATATTTTTAAATTTAAGGTTATTCTTATTGATTTGGATTCGGGTTTCAATACACCTTTGCATATAATCAGGGAAAAGTGTTTACGGATAACTTTTACAATTTCTATTTCTCTGTTTGAAGGTATGTTTCATGAGCTGTAATAGTAATTTAAAAATAATTACAAGGAAAATGTTTAAAATATTCTATTCATGTTTAGTTTTTATTGTCTGGAAATGGCATCTCATAAAAACATTATTTGCTCATAACAATATATAACATGTGGGGGTACATTGAAACCAAGAGAGAAATTATGGTCAAAAAACAACATGGGGATAAAAATTGATGCAGTCAAACTGTTAAAATTCAGATTGGGCGAGTTGAACGTAAGTACAGAGATACAATGTTCTCAAATGCAATGAACTTGTATGTAAAAGGAATTGGTGCTTCGTGGCCCGATAAATGCCAGCTATGTTTGTAGCTGTAATATGTTTAGTAACTATTTTACTTAAGGTGTATTACTTCTAAAAGCTCAGACACATTCTGTAAAGAAAGTAATTTCGCCTAGAAAAACAAAAGGGGTTATTCAGAGAGAGCCGATCTGGCCCCAAAATGTCAGCGAACAGGGAATTTTCCTGTACGGTGTCATTACGGGGCCATTTGGCTATTCAGAAGGCAGGCAGTTTGTCAAATTTTGGTGAACTGCCAGCAAGAACGGTGCCTGTTCGAAGGCAGTGGAATCCCCCATAGAGAAGCAATGGATAATCTATTCAGAGAACACCGAGCAGCAGTGAAAAGTTGCCGAAGTGCTTTGTTGTTCGGTGGTTTCATTCGGTAGGTTTAATCAAGTGAATCCCACAGGTTTCAATGTTAAACATATTCCCGGTTTTATGCAATATCTAATAAACCGTTTATTATTTTAATCTGCAGCAAGAAGTCTCTATATTTATAGATTTCTTGGATCTTTCAGGCATTTTTCATGATTTTTTTGACAATTTTTTTTTAAAGCATTTTTTCTTTTTTCTGTAACAGACCTTTTTATTATCATTCATAGGAACTAATATTATTATTTATTAATTTTAGTGCTGTGTGAATAACCCCCAAAGTCTATAAAAATATATATAACTACACAAGAACCCAAAACCACATTATATTCATTGTGACTGGAAGCCTTATCTGGGCTTTTATCCATGTCTGATATCATTTTTTCTCCTTATTTCCTCATATTTATGTATATTTGAAGTATCTTTTCATCTGTTATACTTTTTCTGGGCAGTGTACCTAACGACATTTTTAAGAAGTACATAAAAAATTGCTTATGGAATGTGCAAAGACGTATCACGAAAGATTTATGTAGAACGAGATGTGGAATGGCAAACATGACACGGAAACTTATATCCGGTTTTAAAACCAGGTTTGACTTCAAGTAATGTATAATGAACACAAATAAAGAGAAAAATGGCTAAAATTATTTTAGATTACAGAGTAACAGCTGTAGAATTATTACATGCCTTGTTATCGTTGTACATGTTACTATTATGATTGTCGTTATTATTATTTTACATTTGCATCTTTGAAACCACAATCTAGATATAGCTTCTATGTCATTGTCCTCTCTATTTTTCGCCACATGGAATACAAGTATACTGTATTACAGTTTATTTTGGGTATTGGTGGAAATATATTTATCAGTTCCTGCATGCAGCAGCGTAGCGTGGGTTGTCAGCGCCCAGGGCAAGGCAAGAATTGTGCGCCCCCCCAACCTGTGGACACAGTAACACATCCTGATTCCCTTCTACCAGTACAGTATTGACCCCCGTTACCCCACAAGCACAAGTATTGTATATTAACAAAATACTGATATAATAAAAAAATGAAACACATGCCCACACGCTACGCCACTGCTATCAGTCACCCTGTCCCAGTATACCCTAGCATAGTTCTACTCTCTCCTCTCCCAGAACCCCCCAGTCACTCTCCAAGTACCCCCAGTCACTCTCTCTCCAAGTACCCCCAGACACTCTCTCCGAGAACCCCCAGACACTCTCTCTCCCAGTACCAACAGTCTCTCTTTCCAAGTACCCCGTCACTCTCTCCCAGTAACCCCCAGTCACTCTCTCTCTCCAAGTACCTCCAGTCACTCTCTCAGTACCCCCAGTGACTCTTTTTCTCTCCAAGTACCCCCAATCAATCTTTCTCTCTCCACAAACCCCCACTTTCTCCCACTACCCCATCTCTCTCTCTCTCATCACCCTCTCTCTCATCACCCTCTCCCCATATCCCCTCTTTGTGTGTTGGTCATGCTGCTCTGGTGTCACACAGTGTCACTTACCAGCGTGAAGTTGCTGGTGGCCCGGCGGGGGAGCTGTCCAGGGGGCGTAGTGGAAACAGGATTTTAAATGTGCTGCAGGGCAGGTGCCTCCCTCTCTCCTTGCTGTTCAGTGGCTGCAGGGCTGCTAGCGGCGGGGGACTGGCACAGGGCTTCAAGGGGGCTGACAAGCATGGAACAGGGTGTTCTGTCAGATAATGCTGCACTGCTTCATGTGACTAATTTCAGCGTTAAGGAGGAGTCAGGACAGAAGTGTGTTAAGTCACCTCCGGCACCGTAAAACTAGTGGCTGCCCCTGCAAGAGCCTCTCACCAGTGTCCGTGAGCAGAAACCTTGCTGATCCCTGCTGGAAAATATTAGTGGATCAAATTTCTTTTGAAATTTTGTGCCCCCTAAGAAAATTGCGCCCGGGGCGACCGCCCCCGTGGCCCCCCCACGCTACGCCACTGCCTGCATGGTAGTTATATCAAAGGCTTTGCAGAACAAATGTAGACTTTGGGAAATTTTTCTTTTTCTATCTTACATTCTTCCCTGTTTATTTAAAAGTTCAACAATACTGTATTTCCATGTGATTTATATTTCTGGGACATTGATCATCTCTGCAATATTTAACCGAGAGAGGGCTAGATAGTAATAAAATATTTATATGCATGGATAACGGGCTAAAGGAAGATTATGTATTAGAAAAGATAATATCCACAGTAAGTTATAGTTACAAGTCTTTGTCTTAAATGGTTATAATCTACAAATTTCTCCGGGGAATGTCCCTGCAAGAAAATACTATTTATCATCTTCTGAGAGACTGAATCAATGCAATAAACAGGCTTGTAATGAGAAAGTTGCATCTATACAAAACCACATGTGCTTAAATATTTATAATATATTTATTTATGATCTTTTGAAACCATAGAGATACTTCGTATGACTTTCTTTGCAAACAGGTTTATCTCATGATTATTATTTTTTCCCTCCGACGATGATTTAGTCAAAATTCAGCATGTCTAACTACTGAATAGTCATTAATGCAATACAACAGAGGTCATGCACATTAATCACATGCCAAATACCTAGTCCATTACATAGGTGATGCACCATTTGTACGGGACACAGGGGGAACCTCAAGAAGAACCCTCGGGGAGACAGTTTCACTGCTATTTTGCAAGCAAAATGAAGTAGCTATTCTAACCAAACTCTCTCATTCTACTGGTGTGTGGTCTTCTTTTCTACTAGACGTAAAAACCTTTTCAGAACGAATATAATAAAGCCACGTCTTTCTCTTGGTACATAATTTTTCAAAATTGGATGTATTTAAGGATGCTTAACCTTAACTAATTCTAATACCTCTAAATATAATTCAACTTTGTAGATACAAGCAGGGTGCATCTTTTTCATAGCAATGTGTACTTAAAAGTCTACCAAAGACAGTCTAGCTATTTAATACACATACTAAGTGGTACAGGTGTCACCAAAGGGCTTCAGAAACTCATTACTGTTGGTTTTGGAAACTACACTTAGTAGAGGTATGAGTATGCCATTCAGCAGGTAAATATAAATGTGGTTGCCAGGTGGTGTATTAACTGAGATAACAATGGTTATTTGGGATGCAAGTGAAGAAAGAACAGACACTCAGTCTTCCAATATTGGCAGATTTATTGGAAAAATTGTCTGGCTATGTTTCAGCCCTACATGGACCTTTGTCAGACCTTGTCTTGAGGGTGGTATGCTGGTGCTGCTTTGTGTTTGTACCTAGTCAATGGTTTCTTGGGAGGTAGAAGTCGAGTTGGTGTGTTTCCATACTTATTTTAGGAACATTTGCTAATAGTTACGTGCACTGTACCTAAGTGTGCTTGCTGCTTTGTGACATGGCCTACACTTGTATGTGAAGCCCATTCCATTAGGGTGTGAACTAATGGAAAAAAATATTATAAACTTAAGTATAGAAAAATTTGTACAAAATGTACATTATTGTTTAATATTTGAATCAAGAGATGTTGTCCATATGCATGCTCTGTATTCCGAAAGTGTAGGTAGAGTAAATAGGGGCAATAGGGCTAAATGTATTCACAATCCAAGCAAACCAGGCACAGACTCCGCATATGTCTACAGTAGCCTGTAACATCCGATCACCATAAAAGGCTGCCTCGATGATCAGCTCTTTGGGATGTTTTTTGCTCTATGGTTGCAGTGTCATTTTTCCCATGCCATTGGAGCCTACCTCTTTGAATGGATTATTCCACCAGGCCCACAATGGAAGTTCCACGAATGAGACTGCAAGCCATCAGGATGTCCATGTGTTCTTGCTTCCTCAGGATGATGCATCCGACCCTCATAAAGATGCAGCACACTGTTCCATGCATCAGTTTCATGACACACATTCTAAGCATCATATTAGAGACATTGGTAATCGTGCGGTTTTCTATGTGCATACTTTCTGAACGATACCGACCAGTGCTAGTTAAATGGACTATATTTATTTATTTATTTATAAAGTATTTTGCCAGGAAGGATAAATTGAGATTTCTCTCATTTTCAAGTATGTCAAGTATATACTGTATAAACTCCTCTTTGTGTCCTTACTAGGCTTGTGCACAGATTTTTTTTTCGGTTCGATTCGATTTTTCGGATTTTTAAACTTTTTGATTCGGCTCGTTTCAACCGATTTCTGTTTCGATTCGGTTCGGCTCGACTCGTTTTTCGTGTACATTTTTTTTTCGGAATTTCGACCATTTTTCGTATTTTCGTGTCACTTAGCTCGTCTTTTGTATCGACTTTTCGTATTTTCGGAAATTTTCGTTTTTCGGAATTGTAAATGGTTTCGGAATATCGACCATTTTTCTTATTTTCGTGTCACTTAGCTCGTTTTTTGTATCGACTTTTCGTATTTTCGGACATTTTTGTTTTTTCGGAACATCTGTTCTCTTCGTTTCAAAGCAATAAATTTCGATTTGACACATTTCAAGTACATTTGAAAATTCCGAAAATATTTAGTTTCGGCTCGGACAAGTTTAGTTTCGGATCTAACAATTTTCGGAAAATCGGCCGCATCCGAAAACACGAATCGGGAAATTTCGTGAAAATTCCGAAATTCCGAAACCCGAAACGCACATCCCTAGTCCTTACCTTCCCCTGTTGTGGTTTCTGTTTAGTTCCCAGTAGTATCTTGTTTCTGATTATGTGCTTGGTTTTGACTTGGCTTGCATACTGACTACCCTGTGCTCTGTACTCCTAACCAAATTCTGTTTTACTCGTGTATTGTGATATCTGAAACCCTCGACCTGGGTTACATTTTTCTCTATTCATTTCTCTTTTGCCCCGTCTATTTGCCCATCCCTGAGGAGGAGCTTTTTTATTCTATTCACCGTATCATACACTCTGTATCTGTTCTGTACCTTGTTATGCAACTAAGAACCAGTACCAGCTTTTCTCTTAAGTGTCTCATCTGTGCACTGGGGTCACATCTGCCATGACATGCAGTCCTACATCAAGGATACAGAGATTAAATTCCTCAAATGGATGTGGCAGAACCAACAGCTATAGTTTCAAGACAGGCAATGTATCGTTTACATTGACTATTAAGGCAATCATGCACCCATCACCATCAGTCATCCAAGATAAGGCTTGTAGACTGTGCTTTAATCTATTTGATGTTGATTGTAAAGATAAAACCACTTGTCGCTGCCTAAATAGAAAACCCCTAATATTATATATATAACCCCCAAATGATCCAGCTGCTCGAGGATGTCTTAAAGGAAAGCTACCACCAAAAATTCAATTATTTACTTTATATTGCCGATATCTTACATGTGCTTTGTTTTTCTCTTGTATGTTTAGGTAAGAAGAGATTTCACTCTGTGTGTCACATATATTATACAAACACACACACACACACACCTTTATTGTCAAAATTTGCATTCCTTCCTATCAGGTGCTATATGATTAGGTTCTGATAAGTTAAGAGTCATTACTGATGAAAGGAAATTCACAATGAAAACTTCTTATTCATTTTCTTTATTCTCATATAGTTTAGAAACTTTAATTCTGCTTGCTTACTTTTTAAAATTTCACTTATGATTTTATTTCAGTTACCAGGATGGAGAAAGGATGTCAAGGGAAACGGATTTCCATAGCTCACAGCAATTATAGTCTAATTTCCACTGTAATATTCACTGGATTTTATGTCCTGAATAGCAGTCTATTTTATATTAATCTCTTTCATTAACTTTCTAACTAACAAGAAAGTTTTATTCTTCAAAAAGACCTATCATAGCATATTTTCCAGAACATTGCTGATTCAATATTTAATTCCAGTAAAAGCAAATAGAGGAAGCCCAATCTACCTCCTAGCAGAGCGACTATATCATAACACTTTTCCATTTTCATTTTGCTTCACAAACCTAGAACAATGTGGTCAAAGTGAAGGATTGGGAACAGAATTACTATTATGTAGGTTAAAATTTGAGCATAGCTAGGAACTAGAACTAAGAGAATATAGACATACTATTAACATTATTGTAAGATACCCAGAACATACTTGAAAACGAGAGAAATCTCAATGTATCCTTCCTGGTAAAATACTTTATAAATAAATAAATTAATAAATAAATTAATAAATAAATAAATTTCAGTGTTTTCTTATTTAAGGGTCTTCTATATTGACTTTTACTAATTAAAACAAATTTCCAAATAACTTTACATACACAGCTATACATGACACAAGGAAGCGATCACATAAAAAATACATCAATCCTATGGATTTGTACAGAGTCATTACATAAGATTTGGGGATTCAGGCAAAAAAAATTGTACAGGGTGTCGTGCAAATCTGTACCTACAGGAGAGAAACCTAATTACAGAATCTGAGACCATTCTAAATGCAGACTTACAGGACACCCTGTATTTATAGAATTGACAAATAGCTGTAAAACAACTATAGTTTGGTCTTATTAATGCCGCAATGTTATTTCTGCATTGTAGGTTACATAGGCTGAGTAATAAAACATTTTAAATGTGTACTGGATAATAGATTAGATTTGGATTCAATGCAATAACCTGAGAAACGACCGTGTATTTTAATAATAATACCGAGGAGACCCTTTACTATTCTTGTTCAAATACAATTCTAAGGAAGAGACTGATATTATCCTCTGTTAAAAATAAAAATAATTCAACTTGCAGAACCTGGAAGTTTGTGATATACAGTCCACAGCAAAATGTTATTTCTGTTTGAACCTTTCCAGAGATCCAGCAATATAAAGGAATATATATATTAGGCCGTGTTAGTCCAGAGGCCAACATCACGGGTATAGCAGTACGTGGTGATACTTTTTTTATTGGACTAACGTTACATTTAAAAGACAAGCTTTCGAGAGTGTTCCTCTCTTCTTCAGGTCTGGTAGCTTTACTGATCAGTATCCTAGAATTGAACATCAAGGGCCAAATTACATTCCTAGCGGTAAAACTGGTGCGCTACCAAGGAAAAACAGCGCTCGCAGTTTTCCCCCTTGTGCAACCGTTTTACCGCTAGATTACAATGCAGGCACAAAAAAATACTGCCTGCATTGTTACCGCGCGTTAACCCCCGGGATGCGCCCGCAGCCGCGCACATCCTCTCAATGGAGCCCATAGGACTCCATAGAAGCAGACCCCGACGGTCACATGACCAGCTGGATCTCGCCTTGCGAGATCTGGCCAGTCAGCGTAGTGATACGCAGGGGGAGACTGGGGGGAATTTTATCCCCAGTCTTTCCCTGCTCATGCCGGACTGAGGAGGCGGACAAAGCCACGGTCCTCACCGCGGGACAGGAGGTGAGTATATGATTATTTCTGTTTGTTTTTTGGCTGGTGTTAACGGATTCTGCAGAAGCGGAATCCGGTAGCACCAAGTCCTGGCTCTGGTTAACATTTTGTTAACTGCGGCCGGACGGTAATCAGCATTAGGACTTTGTAATTCTAACGCTTATTAACACTTTGCACTCCCCATGTTAAGTATAGGGAGCGCAAAGTACAGTAACTTGGTGTGGGTGGGCCGGATCAGGCGCCAGGTGATGTGCCTGCTTCCACGGGGAAACTCAAAGTGAATTAAGGTTGTCTCTAGCGAGCGAGTGAATTCAATTAATTTAATTTGTATGCAGTGTGGCTTCAATGGTTTACAGTCTCCAAGTTCAGAGTTTATGTAAAGTAGCTTTAAGTATATATTTATAGTGCAGAAAAGAATCAAGAATCTGCCTTGTAAATCTGCAAATACATGTTTTTTATGAAGTGGTACAATTATATTTCAGCAAGGAATGTTGGCAACTACTGAGTAGGGATGAGCCGAACACTCCCCGAGTTCGGTTCGAGCCCGAACCCGAACTTCCCATTTGTTTGGGACCGAACCCGAACCCCCATGCAAGTCAATGGGGCTGAAAATTCGGTTTTTTGGAGTGCCCTCCAAGAGGGCATATATGCTACATATTTGCCATAAAAGGTGTATGGGGGTCCGGGTAGTGCCCTGGGGGACAGGAAACAAGGACAAAAAGTTTTAAAAAAAAGTTTTTAAAGGGACAGTGAGTTTTCCATGAAATAAGTGTTAAAAATAAAAATGAAAAATTCCTTCAAATATCGTGCCTAGGAGGTCCCCATAACCTGCCCGTGAAGTGGCGGATTTCTAGGATGTATAGAAATATGTAAAAACAAAAAAATGACATTTCAAATGACGGCAAATGCTTTTCCTTTAATCTATCCATAATAAACAACTGCTTGGGGCGGCAGTCTGTATGAAAAGAGGAGACATTTTCGGACACGCAGAAAAAGTTTACTGATTTTTTGGCGGTGAAAAGCAGGAGAATGGAAACTTCTAGACCAAAAAGCCGATTTGGAAAGTGAGATAAATGGGAGAATTTTTCTGGTTTGGCTATTTTGACCTAGAATTTTCCATTCACCAGTCATTCTCCTGAGTTTCACCTTTCTCTGAATAACCCTGTCAGGGTTATTCAGAGAGCGGCGAAGAGCAGGAGAATGACTGGAGAATGGAAAATTCTAGGTCAAAATAGCCAAACCAGAAAAATTCTCCCATTTAGGCTAGGGTCAGACTAGCAAATTTTTAACGTGCGTTTAGGCGCACTTAATCACGGCCACACTAGCAGCAAGTGACGGGCAATGACGGCCAATATACGAAGTACGGTCGCACGAAAGTCCGGCTGCGCAACGCAAGTGGAAAATGAATGCATTTTTCGAGAACGCAGAACCGCTAGTACAGACGTACCGAGTGCGCTGCGTCCACTAGCGGCGTGTGTGCGTGATTTGGAGACGTCAGACCCTGCTCATGTCCGGCCAACATAACGTCCAGACACCCAAAGTTTCCTGGTTTGGATCCGTAAAAAATCTCGCACAAAAATGCGCATCGTATGACCGTTTTTGCGCAATCCGTGAAAAAATACGGCAATGCGTTCGGACACACTTTTTGACGGTGGCCGTGAAAAATGCGTTAGTCTGACCCTAGCCTTATCTCACTTTCCAAATCGGCTATTTGGTCCAGATTGTTCTCTTTTCCTGCCATTCTCCTGGTTTTCACCTTTCTCTGAACAACCCTGAGAGAGAGGTGAAAGCCAGGAGAACTGGCAAGAGAAGAGAACAATCTAGACCAAATAGCCGATTTGGAAAGTGAGATAAATGGGAGAATTTTTCTGGTTTGGCTATTTTGACCTAGAATTTTCACTTCTCCAGTTATTCTCCTGCTTTTCACCGCTCTCTGAATAACCCTGTGAATGTTTAATCCTGAGGTGAAAAATAACATTGCTTTAGATTTTTTCAAACACCAGTTAAATGCAGCATATTAGGATGTTTTAGGGAAATTAATTCTCAAATCTCAATCAGAAGCAGACACCACCCCACCCTCAGTATATTGTACAATGTATCAAATTGATTACCAGACTAAAAACACCTGGTGTTATGCCCGTTTGTGAACAGAGGTCATTTAGAGTTGATAATCTTTCCACGTACACATTAGTTTTTAATTCAATATCTAATAAACTGTTGCTTATAATATTCTGCAGTAAAGAGTCTCTTTATTTCTAGATTTTTTTTTTTATTTTTTTTTTAACCCGAACCGAACACGCCCAAAAAGTTCGAAATTTGCGAACTTTCGAACTGCCAAAGTTCGGGTCGAACTCCGAACCGTCCGAACCGCTCATCCCTACTACTGAGCTCAATACCAAACAAAGCGTTCTAAAGCATGATTGGTTCCATATAAAGTATTTTTCACCACTATTGAAAAACCATGTTACACATGCAATGAGTGTTGATCAGGTACACAATGGAACTTGTCCCCAAGCAATGCTAATAATAAAATAACATTATTTAAGCAAAAGCTAGTAAAGGAAAAACAGAACATAATAGGATTAAAGGAAACACAGTAATGTGTCATGCATTACAGTATTCCAGTAAAAGAATCTTCGTATTTGCATTTGAAATATACTTCTATATACTTCTTGCTACAACACCAGCCACATGGTTTCCCTATTCAAGACAAATCATATGGTATTTATTGTATGATTATCTGAAAATCCTTTTAGATTGTGAAAATCCTGCTGGTCCCTTCCTTCGTTTTCCACTCTCTTTCTCTCCCTTCCCCTTTCTTACTCTCCCACCCCCCTCTCTTTCTCTCACTTTCCATTGCTTTTTATCCCTTTCCCCTTTCTTCTTTATCTACAGCCTTCTTCCTTTCCTTCCTTCATTTCCTTTTCTTCCTTTCCTTCTTTCATTCCTCTTTTTCCTATTGTTTTCTTTATTTGCCTTTCTTTTCCTCCCTTCCCTCTTAACTTCTCTGCCTTCCTTTCCTTTCTTTTCCTTTCCCTTTTGTTCCTTTACCTTCCATTCCTTACCTATTCTATCACATCTTAGAACTGTGACCTGCTGTATCATGACAAATACCTGAATATTTAACTTATCGGCAGTACTTACCTTCTGGTCACACACTGACTCAGGGCTAGTGAGCATGGACCAAACCACCGGCATCCAGAGGCTTCAGGCTATTTGTTATATTGTGTGGAGTCTCTGCACATCATGCCTTGGTACACATTACCTCCAAGCACATGGGAATAATTATACAATTTATATAAATACATCAAAACATTGTTATTGTCATATTGCTACGACCCCATTTCCAATACGTTATCCATATGTGTTGATAAGAAAATATGATTTCTCTGACATGTATAGACGCAGAATGACAAATCTTAATTTCTGCTAATAATACATTTTACTTGTGAACAATCTCACATTTATCAAGAAATGCCAAACACCGTTCATTTGTTTATTTTCTGCTTCTGCTGGTATAATATATTATTCCCATGGTTTACAGAATGCTGCAATGTGAAATCAATAAACAATTAAGCTAAAGAATGTAAGCAATGGAATTTGTTTCTAATGGCTATACTGGATCACCATTATAATGCACATTTTGTAGATCATACTTTGCATGAATTTCTATTGTTTGCAACTAATAAACAAAAAATTTAAAGCGCAACTGTCACCATTTTGTCGGGTAACAGATCCCGTCTTACTAGAAGGTGCAAAAGCTGATGAAGCTTTCAGTGCTGCAACACCTGTAATGTGGGTTTCCATCAGAATTCTTGGGGCTCCTTACTAAACCACAGGTTGGGCCTTGTTAGGCCTCGTCAGGAGGGTATAGCTGACACCCCTCTAGGTACCTCGGAGCAAGGGGTCCACGTCTGGATTACCCTGTAGATTTATAGTGAGAGAAGGGGGGGTTTGTGAGGGTCCTGAGAATGAGTGTACAGGTTTACAGGGTAATCCAGACGTGGACCCCTTGCTCGAGGTGCCTAGAGGGGTGTCAGCTATACCCTCCTGACGAGGCCTAACAAGGCAGAAACTATCATCAGGGGTTGCTGCATCTCTCGTGAAGGGATGACGTCCTTGGCATTTCAGTACTGGCCACCCTTTCTGGGCGAGAGCAGTCTGATTTGCATATGGAGCATTTGTCCCTGTAATGGCACAATCGAGTTAAAGCCTTGTGAGACCTGAGCGGGCCCCACCGTAGAGCAGGCCACTGGCACCATTTTCATTCTCAGGACGCTCACAAACACCCCTTTTTGCTCATTAATAAAGAGTATTTGATTCCTACGCAAAGAAGCGTGTGTCTGGCTGTTGTTTATGGAGACTCTGCTCCTCTGGGTCACTGCTCTGTAATGCCAGGGCTACAAATTGGGTAGTCTGGAAGGTGAAAGCAGGTCCCTGCGTGGTTTTGGGATGGAGAAGGAACAGACTGGTTCTGATCCTGAACAATATTTTGCCTTCCCTTCTGCTTACCTTATGTTATGGGGAGTGAGCTAAATCCCTGTTTGAAGTCCCCTTACTGGTGCCCTAAGGTCCCTTGCTGGAGCAAAGGGATAAATAATTTTCCCTTGTGAGAGAGCATTCGGTCTGCACGTCTACCTTTTAGCAGATTATACTATTCCCTTGATCGGGGGTGCTATTACCAAACCTAGATGCCGAAGTCCACCACAAACTTTCTTGGTATCTTGGTGAGCTAGTCCTGGATGGCATGGAGGGACCTTACATCTGTGGCAATTAGACCTGCTACACAGAATTTGTCGATGGCCAGGACCCTGGATCACTGAGCTCCTGAACATACAGTATCATGGGCTGTCATGCCCCTGATGGCAGCTGTGTCTGTAAGACGTCACATGTCTGGGTGATCAGTGCTGCGCGTTCCCCATGAAACATTTGTATAATTTCTTAATACATTTTATTTCGCCAAGATTCCTTCTAACAATCTATTATCATAAACCATTTGAGGCATTTTAGGGTTATTCACAAAGCAGCGAATTTATAGAAAATTACAGATTGGAGACCCAAATAATCAATTTAGAAATACTATAATTAAAACCTTTTTTTTTTTTTTAATCCAATTTGATCCAAAGTATAATTTCTTTGTAATTTCTCACCAATTCACTGCTTCATAAATAACCCCATGGAAGTTGCACCAGATGCTAAACTTCTCAGTTGCTTCTTCAAAAGATATTCATTAAAATGTACTTTTACCTCCAGAAATTAGATTTTTCCTTTTAGCATTTCTATATGTTGATTTAAAATTTTCTATTAGCATAAAAAAGTCAGTATATTATGGACAATCGTTAATTAACATGTTTTATTCTATACATTGAATAAGGGTTTTGATGTAGGATGTTAGAAGAGGAGGGATAACCTAATTTATGTAAATGTACAAACCTACATTTCCAACTGAACTTCAACATAAATGCCTTTCATACATATCTCTCTTGAAATAGGAATTTCTTCAAAGCTGCGCTTTCCAAAAAAAGTGACCTTTCCCTTTCCATTTATATTATCTATCACTGTCATTCTGTAACTCCAGTGTATAACCCCTTCAAGACCAATGACATAAAAGCTCCTTTATTACAGGTTGAAAGTCCATTGAGGCACGAATAATGCACTTTATATGTCATGGACTAAAATTGTAGCAATTGTCTGGTGAGCTGTGTGATCAGTGGATAATGGCATTTTCCAAACCAGGTATTACTACATATACGATTGATACCAGAATGAATCCCAAATTAGGAAAAACGCCGTAAAATATATCTTGCTGGAAAGTTATTAGAAATTAGTGTTTAATACAAAAAATGCAAAATGCCGTTTAGATACTCAGGGCTCTATTACATTCTCTGCGCAAAAACGCTCGCGAAGCGCATTAATTTGTGCGTGAAGCGTTAAACGTTAACGCGTGTAAATTAACGCTGGTATCACAATCCGAGCGCATTTTCTCATCCGTCAAAAAATAACGCGCGGAAAAAAGACACATTAACGTTGCGCTCAGAAATCAGTGTGCGGGGGTGGCGGAGCTGACTTCCGGCGGGAACAGTCGCATCTTGCGGAGCTCTCCGGCGGATTCTTAACTTTTTGAGGATTTTTCTAATTTTACCCTTGCCATTTTACATCACTGGCTGTCAGAACCCTGTCAGCCACGAACCGCCGACCCGGACTTTTAATTGTGAAGTTCCCGACACTGCTGTTGGAAGATTGGTGGAGTGCGGCCTAGGCCTGGCAGCCATTTTCAAGGCGCTTGCTGAGTTTTATCCTGCACGGACCCTATAACCCGATTGCCCTTCTTTTGTTGGGATTCCTGAGCGGATTATCGGAGGTAACCAGTGACTGGCTGAGCCCCCCCGGACCGGACCCGTCCCGCAGGTGATATCCCCCTAGACCTGTCCCAGTACACTGGATTGCGGTGGGAGATCTGTTCGGCCCGGAATGTGGTGATAACGAGGAGGGAGGCCTATCACGGAGACACACGCCTGGTGGCCTTTTGTGTGGATTCTCCCTCGACCGAGGTGCTCCCTGTAGATCTGCGACCTGGCTTACCGCATCTCCATGGGTAGGAAGTCGGGGAAGAAGCTCTTACCATCAGAGGGCCCACGACAGCAAGACATCCGTGATGCACTAGGTGAGGACAGGCGTAAGAGGCAGGGAGAGCCCCACACATACCTGTCTCCCACGATGAGCTCTTCCGAGGAGGAGGACCCATACTGGTCGGAGGCCTCGGTGGCGGCGTGGCACTCGCCCCGTGCACCGGGGGCAGGTGGACAGCCAGTGGCGGGCCCCGGCGGTCGGAAGACTCCAGTGGCATGCCGACTTGGGGCATCTTCTGATCCTCCTGTTCCTGCGGATGCTCTTCCAACTGTTCCTAGGAAGCAGGGAGACGCGGGCCACCTGTCCTTCACGAGGGACGATATACGTGGCCTACTGGGAGAAGCACTTGAGGAGATGAGAGCAGTGTGGCGCGCAGACTTTGCAGCCTTGACAACGGACCTGACGGCTGTCAAAGGGCGGCTGACGGCGGTCGAAGTCCAGGTCGAAGAGGTAGTGGCGACCCAGACGCTCCTCGCACCACAGGTGGAATCACTACAGTCTCAGGTGGCGATGCTCACAGGAGCCGTGGAGGCGGCTGAAAACTGTCATCGCCGGAGGAACGTTCGTATCCGAGGGATCCCAGAGACGATTGCCGACGATGCCTTGCTACCATTTACTAATAAGTTTGCGTTGCATGTAATCGAAACGCCAACCGGGACTGTTTTTCAGAACGTTTTCCGACAACGAAAGGCGACTACGGCCCTGGTGGACTCCCCTCGAGATGTGTTGGCGGTGGCGGGAAATGAGGCCGATAAGCGGCGCCTGATGTCGACTCCCGCAGCTCGAGCCCCAATTATTTTTGAAGAGCTGGCTTTGTCATTGTTTAATGATCTCCCCTTTATGACATTGATTGCTCGTCGGCAGTTTCGAGAAGTCTCGGCGTTTCTGAGGGACTGTGGGGTTAGATATTGATGGGGGGGTCGCAGGTTCTATGTACATAAATTATGATAACCTGTCTCACCTGGTGTCCTCCCCTGACGCCGCCTGGTCCCTGCTGCGCTCTCTGGGCCTCTCCCCTGCCTCGGTGTCTCCCGGCACTGTCCCCAGGGGTTCCTCTTCTCCGATGTTGGATCCGGGTTACAATCGGACTTTGAGTGGCCCAGCTCTGTGCTTTAGCCTAACAGTACTCTGTTCCCATTCTGTTTTCCCCCTGTTTGTGGGTATGGTCTTTCTTTTTTCATATCTATCGCTGTGTATTAGCTATGATATGACTTTCCTGTGACATATTTGACGATTTACGGATGCCCTGCGAGGCCTTCACTTTGTTTGTTCTATACCTATTGATGCAACTTCCATACATATTTCTCTTTTTTTTTTTTTTTTTATTTCCTCATTTTCCTGCGGAAATTATTAATTTATTTTATTTTTTTTAAATGTTGTTGCTCGTATGCAGCTCCTTTATGACGACACCCCCCCTTATGTGTTATGTGTTCTTATGATTGTGATATTTGGCCCTGCGAGGCCGACCCTGTTGGTCAGTCTGTGACCCTTTGAATACAAAATAAAAATCTTAAATACAAAAAAAATAAAAAATAGGTGTGCAGACTGTTTTTTCACGCGATTCAGCCAATCAGAATTAAGAACCACAATTGTCTCCCGTTAAGTTTTTTGCGCCTGTCAAAATCAATCTGAGTATATGTTCTGCAGCAATAATAAAAACACGCAAACTTCTCCATTGTATTGTTTGGGTATGCATAGAATGTGTAACTACACTTTGCTGCGTATTTTTTTTTGGGCTGGTGTATTTGGTTTCGGCCAGGACGTTCAGATTTGCTGTTACCACCAGCTTTTCAAAGACATTAAAATTATGCGCGCAAACGCTGTGCGTTAAATTTTGCGCAAAGATTGTAATACCTTCCGTGTACCTGCGCACAAACGCATTTGTGCTCACAATGTTAAGTATAGGACGTGCGCAGTACAGTACGCACGCAAAGGGTTTGCGCAGGTCCACCCACGTTAGACGTTAATGCGCATTTTTTGCACGGACGTTGTAATACGACGTTCAGTGGAAAGGGTTTTTCCCCTCACGTTAATGCGTTTTTGCGCACGCGTTCAAATTTGCGTTAAGAATGTAACAGAGCCCCCAATGTTTTGTATACATATCTTGTGTTTTGCCGTCATCTTTTCGGGGTTGAGCTGAATGCAGATATATTGAGCAAAAACAAAGTTTACGTGAGTACTGAGAATAGGCAACAACAACATAGGTTTGCCTGCACAAGTCTCACAAGGTGTCATGGCGACCTGCGCGGACGGGTGCGGGTGTCCGGCGTGGTCGCGGTTGGCCTGTTTTGCCTCCGCTGGGTCTTCCTGTGGCTCCTGGTCCTTGGGGGGTCACTGGCTCCCGGCGTGGTGGAGGGCCCGGGCCGCCTTGCAGGTTGGGGGAACGCGGCGTGTCCTGGATTCTGTCCTCTGCGTGCTCGGGGAGCCGCATGTTTGTGCAAGTGCGCGCATGCGACCTCGGGGAAGATTTTAAAGGGACATGCACACAAACCTATTGAGTGCCAATACCAGACACCTGAAGGCAATGTGTGTCTCCATAATTGTGAGGGGAGTATAAAAGATCAGTCTGCTTCTAGGTTTATTGCTGGATAGTCGTGTTTGGTACCCTACTAGCACTTGTGTTTTGGTTATGTAATGGGTTTTTGCATAGTCCCACAAATACCCCTGTGGTCCTTTACCTCAGTTACCTTCAAGCCCTCTGCAAGCCGATTCTGAGCCTCCGCTACCTGGGAGTTGGGGTACATGACTGCGGCAGTGCCTCCACCCAACTGGACATCCAGGCTTTGGGTGTGAGATCCAGTTGGGAACATATTTAAACAAGCAATAAATCAACACAGAGCTGTCTTTTATAGAACTTTGTATTGCACAGCAAAACTCTATGCAAAAATAAATGTAACGGTCTAAATAAAAATAATGCAGTGGAATAAGTAAATAACGCAAGAGTCAGTATGAGTTTACCCACAAACAATACTGCGGCCCACTCTAGTCTTTTCCCTAATGGTACCATAGGTAGGTGGTGCACATTGTTGGGGCCAAGAATAATTGTAATCCACTTTGTTAGTAATATGCTGGGATGTTCCAGGGATCAGAGAAGTCATAGACTGCCGCTTTAGTAACCAGTGTCAGAATGCCTTGTTGTAAAACCAATTGGAGAGGTCTCAGTTTACCACTCCACAGTCTGCAATCAGATTTTGTCCAGGAAGGGGAGAAGCTGCTCCACTGGGATTCCTTCTTTCTGCAGAACAATCACTGCCAGGAACAGTTCTGTGCTTTGATCTGGATACAGAGTCTGCTGGGAGCCTTTATGCAGGATGCTTCAGCACTGAACACAATACCACAAATCTCAGCCACCATCATCTTCCAGCTTCCTCTCTCTTGCTTCCTCTCTTGCAGCCCTGCCTCCACACACAAAACCATAGAGCCACACAGTCTTGAATCTCAGAGCAAACAGAAGGTCGCCATCTGCTGGTTACTACATAGAAACTGCAGGGTAGTAGAATTACTGTACTCCAGGGGTTACATGTTCCCCTTTGAAAATAACTTGCCTTCCACTGGCAAGTCCTGGACAGGAAGCGATCAAAAACCAAACCGTATAAAACATTTATAAAAGCCTACAATAACAGTGCTAGCTAATACAATGACATCCTCGCTGGCCAACTACGCTAAAACAGAGAATGATTTTCATTTACGATTTCAGCTAGCGCATGGAGAAAGGAGGTCATTTTACATGATGCCTGTGTCACTGGAGCATAGCTAGGTTCTACTATATGATCATAAACCAAGGCTGTAGGAGGCTGCCGTACCCTGGTGCTGTGTCTTGGAAGCGCTGGGGAAGAGCACTTTCTGACCGTGCCTGGGAAGCTTCTGCTCCTGCCCTGTAGTTGGGGAGGTCACCAGTGGCTTGAGGCCCTGGCTCTCCCATAGATCGAGAGTCTCTGACGGTGGTCCCAGGCACAAAGCACGGGCTTTCTGGGTTCAAAGATGGAGGACTGTTTGACATAAGAGGGGTTTTAACTCTCTGAGGTGCCACAGGGGTAGGAGACAAATTCTGTGTTCTCTCAGTATGGGGAGACCACCACTGATCATCAGCTGTGGGAGACTCTGAGGTCTCCTCTGTCCCATTTTCAGGACTCGCTGCTGTGCTTTCCTCCAATTCACTACTACACTCTTCCTCATCATCTGTATAGGCTACCGGTAGTAGACGGTTCCTATGCCAAGCCTTTATCCGTCCTTCAGGCCCTTTTATGTTGTACACTGGCAGTCCTTTTAGCTTAGACACAACTTCGAACAGGGTATCCTTCCATCTGTCTGCTAATTTGTGTTTTCCAAGCAACCCTAGATTCCGCAGTAGAACCTTATCGCCTGCTTGCATTTCCCGATACTTGACTTTGGTATCATATCTTCTCTTGTTCCGCTCCTCCATTCTTGCCGTAGCTTGAGTAGCCAACTCATAGGCCCTGTGGAGGTTTTGCTTGAGGGTCCTCACATAATGGGAGTGTGAGCTTGAAGTTGTCCCATCAGGGGACACCCCCATCCGGACATCTATTGGTAGTCTAGCTTCCCTTCCAAACATCAGGAAGTAGGGTGAAAATCCTGTAGACTCATTTCTTGTGCAATTATATGCGTGGACTATGGTTTCCACGTGCTTACTCCAAGACCGCTTCTCCACTGTTTTCAGAGTCCCAAGCATATCTAGGAGGGTCCTATTAAAACGCTCAGGCTGAGCATCACCCTCTGGGTGGTAGGGTGTTGTTCTGGACTTCTGAAACTGCAACATATCCAGCAGCTCTTTGATCAACTTGCTCTCAAAGTCTCTACCTTGATCAGAATGTATTCGAATTGGTAGACCGTAGTGCATGAAATACTTCTGCCACAGGACTTTAGCTACGGTCACAGCCTTCTGGTCTTTAGTAGGAAAGGCCTGAGCGTATCTGGTAAAATGATCTGTAACCACTAGAACATTCCCGATTCCAGTAGTATCATTCTCAATACATAGATAGTCCATGCACACAAGATCCAGGGGCCCTGTGCTTTTAAGGTGGCCCATAGGAGCAGCTCTCACAGGTAGGGTCTTTCTCTGAATACATCTTCTGCAGGTTTTCACATAATGTTCAACACATTCCCTCATACGAGGCCAATAGAACCGGTCTTGTATCAGTCCGTAGGTTTTGTCAACTCCAAGATGACCATGTTGATCATGGAGAGCTCTCATGACTATTCCCCGGTATCTATGAGGTAGTACCAGCTGCTTTCGGCCTGGGTGGTCGTGGTATTTCAAAATTCTATAAAGGATCCCATCTTCCAGATGTAGTTTACTCCACTCTCTCCGGTACACGTCTCTTTGTCCTATTGGAAGGGAGCTCAGCAATTTAGGATTCTTAACTCTCATCGCCTTGAGGACTGTTCCTATATACCAATCCTGTGATTGGGCTTTCTTTTTTTCTACATTGGTTATTTGAGACCAATGTTGAAGGATGACTGGAGCACAAAATATCTCTGGTACTGCTTCTGAGGAGTAACTGATGGAATCTATTCCTCTAAGGTCAGAGAACTCCTCCTGTTTCTCAGCCACTACATAGGTGTGGCAAAAAGCCCCTACCCCTGGCCCAGGAATTTCTTCCCATTCTTCCTTTTCTTCATGAGGAAGCAGTGCAGATGCTCTGTCTCGCAGACCTGGACTGACATTCTTGGGGCCTGGCTTGTATTTAAGGCTGAAATTATAGCTCGACAATGCTGACAGCCACCTGTGTCCTGTGGCATCTAGCTTAGCCGTAGTTTGAATATATGTAAGTGGATTATTATCTGTCCTTACTTCAAATGTTGTACCATATAAATAGTCATGCAATTTGTCTACAAATGCCCACTTAAGAGCCAAGAATTCTAGCTTGTGGACTGGATAGTTTTTCTCTGCATCAGTTAGACTTCTGCTTATGTATGCCACGGGTCTTAACCCTTCTGGGTAGCTTTGATGTAATACACCCCTACCTCCTACTGGCATCGACATGGAGCACATACTGCTTCTCGGGGTCTGCATACGCCAAGACTGGGGCTTCTGTAAGTCTTTCTTTCAAGGTTAAAAAGGCTTCTTCACATCCTGAAGTCCATTTGTTTCCGAAGGAGTCTTTAGGACTGGGTACCTTAGCACCTTCTATATCAGAGGTAACCTTTAACAAATTATGTAACTCTCAAGCAATCTTCGAGTAGTCCTTCACGAACCTTCGGTAATAACCACAGAACCCTAGGAATGAACATAGCTCACTGATGGTATCTGGCCTAGGCCAATTCACCACTGCTTCAATTTTGGCCGGGTCCGTTGCTACTCCTTCTGCAGAAACGATATGACCTATATATGTGAAAGAGTCCCGTGCAAATCGACATTTGTCTAATGATAATTTCAGACCCTCTGCTTGGAGTCGATCCAACACTTTCAGTAATCGCTGTTCGTGTTCTTCCGGGGTCCTTCCAAACACTATGAGATCATCCAGATACACTAGGCACTCCTTGGGATTCATATCCCCCACACTCTTTTCCATTAGCCTTTGGAATGTGGCAGGAGCTCCTGTGATTCCTTGAGGCATCCTAGTAAACTCATAGAACCCCAGGGCAAATGAAGGCTGTCTTTTCCTGATCCTCCTCATTCAGTGGAACTTGAAAATACCCAGATCTCAAGTCAAGAACACTAACCACTGGCTTCCAGAAAGGGCATTTAACAGATCTTCTATCCGTGGTAGTGTGTACTGATCTGGCACTGTTCTCTTATTCAGAGTGCGATAGTCTATGCAGAGCCGAACTGTGCCATTCTTTTTCCTAACTATCACTATGGGTGAGGCATATGGGCTTCTGGACTCTTTAATAATACCAGATTCTTCCATTCGTTGTAATATATCACGGACATCCTCCACATCTCGCGGGGGTATTCTCCTTGATCTCTCCCTGAAAGGAGTTGAGTTAGAAAGTCTAATAGCATGTGTGGCACTTCTTGCGCATCCCACATCCAATTCTTCACTGGAGAAGACTTCCTCTCTTGTAATTAGTTTGGATTGGAGTCTATCTTTCCATTCTTGTGGTAAAGGAGAATCTTCCAGATCAAAATCTATACATCCTTCAAAGTTACTCCCCAATTCTGCTTTCATGGACATTACTGAAGATACCTGCTCTATCAAGTGAATTACGCCAATCTTCTGGTGACGATCAATTCTGACCTCAGTAGGTGTGAAATTCTTTATCATTATGGGGAAATCTTTACACCAGTGATTCCGCCAATCTTTCACTTCAGGTATGAGGGTCCATCCATTTTTCGTATCCTCCTCAGTCAAGGACTCAACTAGGTATTGCCTAGGGATGTGCGTTTCGGGTTTCGGAATTTTCACGAAATTTCCCGATTCGTGTTTTCGGATGCGGCCGAATTTCTGAAAATTTTTAGATCCGAAAATGGCAGATCCGAAAAGTTTTCCGAGCCTAAACGAAATATTTTCGGAATTTTCGAATGGACTTGAAATGTGTCAAATCGAAATTTATTGCTTTGAAACGAGAACAGACGTTCTGAAAAAATGAAAATTTCCGAAATTACGAAAAGTCGATACAAAAAACGAGCAAAGTGACACGAAAATACGAAAAATGGTCGATATTCCGAAAAAAATGTACACGAAAAACGAGTCGAGCCGAACCGAATCGAAACAGAAATCGAAAAGTTTAAAAATCCAAAAAAAATCGGTGCACAAGCCTAGTATTGCCTGGTTCCTCCTGATATTTCATGATGCATAGAAGCTATGGCTCGTAGAGTCTTGGTTTCTCCAGGCTTCAGAAATACAGACTCTTTTCCTGAGTAATAGCATGACCCGGTTTAGCTTGTAGGGCTAGTCGACGACACTCCTTTCTAAAAGGGCTGACCTCCATTAGTCGTGCTAGAGATACATCTCCCACTTCAGAAAGATAGGTCCTGAACATGTCCTGCACAATTCTTGCATTGGTACCCAGAATAATTGGAGCACATGGTTTTCTTTCCACTGGGCATATAAGAGCTTCCAATTCCATAGGACAGATCATTTCTGTGTTTAATTGTGGGATGGTTACAGTAACCCTTATGCATCCCTGTACAGATTGGGCCTGAGATCCCACTCCCCACAACTGCAACTCTCCCGCAGGCTCCAGAGGAATATGGCTTAAATGATGATCATAGAAGTCTCTATAAATGATGGTGACCTAAGATCCAGTATCTAGCAAGGCAGATGCGTAAATACCCTCTATTTGCAGGTGTATGATTTGATTTGGGCCGATCTTGGCTCCCACAGATATATGATCTTTCTTACTTTTCTTAGAAACACTGGAAGCGGAGGCCTTCTCTAGTCCAATAGCTAGCACTTCGACATCTGTCTCTGATGAATTGGTGGGACACTCCCGCTTGAAGTGCCCTAAATTTCCACATTTAAAACAGCTTCCTTGGGGGGACGAATCCTCCGGTAACAATCTTCTCATTGTCCCCCTGTGGAGTTGTCTACGAGGAGAAGAATCTGTCCTTTTTGCCGCTGGTTTGGACAATAATTCTAGTTCAGCTATCTTCTTTTAAAGAATTGCCTGATCCATATCCTCTTTCTCTGCTGCTTTAAATGTATTCCCTTTGCGTAAAGGAGATGAGGACATTTGATCCTCCAATCTTTTTGCTTTGTTGATCAGTATGGAATAGGACAAAACTTGATCATCCAGCTTAACTCTTAACATAATCATTACTGGGTCATTGGTAAGGCCTCCCCTCTGAATTTGTTTGGATAGTCGTGTATCCAACTCAGATGCCGTGATTGCTCCTTTTTGAAATCGTTTTCCTAGTAGCAGTTGTAATCGATTAATATAGTCAGAAGAGTTTTCATGCTCCTTCTGCTTAGTGGCTAGGAACTTGACTAACAGATCATCAGAGTCCTCCGATTTTTCATAAGCATCTTGCAAAGCTTGAATGTAATCCTGTGCGGTAGTTTGTGCATTCACTCCCTTGTAAAGCCTTATTATTTCTGTAGCTGGGGATCGGAGACTCTCAATTAACCGTTGTTTCTTTATAAAATCAGTACAAGACCATTCTTCCAGTAATTGTAAAGCATTATCCTTCCAGGCTTCAAAGGTTTGTTCTCCTACAGGCACAGGCTGGTTACCAGAAAACACCTTCAGCTTGCGGTAGCTGTGCGTGTGTGTAGCCGTTACTATGGCCTCTGAGAGTTTTTGTAGTATTTCGGCCATGTTACTTTCCCCTGAATTTGTGGTACTCAAGAAGGGGCTGTCTGGCTGTGGCGATATTGGAGATGAGACCACTACAAGACCTGTGGTCTTAGGGTTGATTTCCCCTTGCTCTTTGGAAAATTGTACAGTCTGTTTTGGAATGGCTCCAACTTCGAATGGTGTAACCGGTAATCTCCAGGTAGTTTTCTCTAACATAGGGGTCCGAGACTGGGAATGGCTTGATACATCAAAATCCCTCAGGTTTATACTGAGGGGTTGCTGTGGAGTATGCCCCTCCTCTTTGTCCAAAAGAGTGTACACTAAGGGGCATCCTTCGGGTGCTGCTCCAAGAAGGTGTAGGCTTGGGACCCTCTGGCGGCCTCTCAAATCTGTATGGGCATATATTAACATATAAATTTGACCATTTAAATCCTGCAAGATATCCCTGATGGTAACAATCTCTATTCCCAGTAAAATCTCCAAACACTTGGTGACATGCTTCAGCTCGCTGTAGGGCGGTACTTGACATATCATCACTGCATGGTGTAACGGTATCTTCTGTTGCTGGGCCCATTCTGTCGCAAATAAGAACGTGGGCCGTGGGATTAATATATCCTTGTTGGTTGTACCCCAATTCATCTCAGCAGTGCCTCCATTTGTAACGGGTTTTTGCGTAGTCCCACAAATACCCCCGTGGTCCTTTACCTCAGTTACCTTCAAGCGCTCTGCAAGCCGATCCTGAGCCTCCGCTACCTGGGAGTTGGGGTACATGACTGCAGCAGTGCCTCCACCCAACTGGACATCCAGGCTTTGGGTGTGAGATCCAGTTGGGAACATATTTAAACAAGCAATAAATCAACACAGAGCTGTCTTTTATAGAACTTTGTATTGCACAGCAAAACTCTATGCAAAAATAAATGTAACGGTCTAAATAAACAAACTAATGCAGTGGAATAAGTAAATAACGCAAGAGTCAGTATGAGTTTACCCACAAACAATACTGCGGCCCACCCTAGTCTTTTCCCTAATGGTACCATAGGTAGGTGGTGCACATTGTTGGGGCCCAGAATAATTGTAATCCACTTTGTTAGTAATATGCTGGGATGTTCCAGGGATCAGAGAAGTCATAAACTGCTGCTTTAGTAACCAGTGTCAGAATGCCTTGTTGTAAAACCAATTGGAGAGGTCTCCGCTTACCACTCCACAGTCTGCAATCAGATTTTATCCAGGAAGGGGAGAAGCTGCTCCACTGGGATTCTTTCTTTCTGCAGAACAATCACTGCCGGGAACAGTTCTGTGCTTTGATCTGGATACAGAGTCTGCTGGGAGCCTTTATGCAGGATGCTTCAGCACTGGACACAATACCACAAATCTCAGCCACCATCATCTTCCAGCTTCCTCTCTCTTGCTTCCTCTCTTGCAGCCCTGCCTCCACACACAAAACCATAGAGCCACACAGTCTTGAATCTCAGAGCAAACAGAAGGTCGCCATCTGCTGGTTACTACATAGAAACTGCAGGGTAGTAGAATTACTGTACTCCAGGGGTTACAGTTATACAGTTGTGTTCAAAATTATTCAACCCCCACTGAAATTGAGTGTTTTGGCCAGTTTGACATTGATTTTGATCGTTCAGTCATCTTGCTTACAATTAAATCAAAGAGGCACGTGTAGGTCAGACAAATATAACATAACATTTATAATGAAATAACCACAAATGTCTTTTCTGTGCTCACATCATTATCAGTTTTATTCAACCCCCAAGTGACATTCAATCTTAGTACTTAGTACAACATCCTTTTACAGTTATAACAGCTTTTAAACGTGAAGCATAGCTTGACACAAGTGTCTTGCAGCGATCTACAGGTATCTTCGCCCATTCGTCATGGGCAAAAGCCTCCAGTTCAGTCACATTCTTAGGCTTGCGCACTGCAACTGCTTTCTTTAAGTCCCACCAGAGGTTCTCAATCGGATTTAAGTCAGGTGACTGCGATGGCCACTCCAAAATGTTCCAGCCTTTAATCTGCAACCATGCTCTAGTGGACTTGGAGGTATGCTTGGGATCATTGTCCTGTTGAAAGGTCCAACGTCTCCCAAGCCTCAGGTTTGTGACGGACTGCATCACATTGTCATCCAATATCTCCTGGTACTGAAGAGAATTCATGGGACCTTGCACACGCTGAAGCTTCCCTGTACCTGCAGAAGCAAAACAGCCCCGAAGCATGATTGACCCCCCGCCATGCTTCACAGTAGGCAAGGTGTTCTTTTCTTCATAGGCCTTGTTCTTCCTCCTCAAACATAGTGTTGATCCATGGGCCCAAACAGTTCTAATTTTGTTTCATCAGTCCACAGAACACTATCCCAAAACTTCTGTGGTTTGTCCACATGACTTTTGGCATACTGCAGTCGACTCTTCTTATTCTTTGGAGACAGCAAGGGTGTGCACCTGGGAGTTCTGGCATGGAGGCCTTCATTACGCAGTGTGCGCCGTATTGTCTGAGCTGAAACTTCAGTACCCACATCTGACAAATCTTTTCTCAGTTCACAGCAGTCACACAGGGACTTTTCTCCACTCTACGCTTCAGGTAGCGCACAGCAGTCGAAGTCAGCATCTTCTTTCTGCCACGACCAGGTAGCATTTCAACAGTGCCCTTTGCCTTGAATTTGCGAATGATGCTTCCTATGGTCTCTCTTGGTATGTTTAACATCTTTGCAATCTTCTTATAGCCATTGCCCTTCCTGTGAAGAGTAATCACCTCTTCTCTTGTCTTCCTGGACCATTCTCTTGACTTCACCATGTTTGTAACCACACCAGTAAATGTCTAGAAGGAGCTGAGTATCACAGTCATTTTAAAGCTGCCTAATTGGTGCTTATTATGCTTTATTGCTGCTCCGTGACATCCACAGGTGTTTTCAATACCTGATTGAAAACACTTGAATGAACCTCTGTTCTTCAGAGTGGTAGTCTTTAAGGGGTTTGAATAATTGTGTCAATGAAGAATTCACAAAAGAAACATTTACTACTGTATTACAAAACCAATTGATGTCATTTTAGTTGCATATGGTTCTTTAAAAAGTCCTTGTAGGATTTCATTCTGAATACAATTACAAATGTACACTAAATTCCCTAAAACCCTTTACAGCATTGGGGGTTGAATAATTTTGAACACAACTGTATATCCTTGGCTATTGTCAATTACCACGCTGTTTTCTAATCCCTCTGAACCTTGGCTTGTTATATTGACCATCCTTATCCGCCTTTCATATATCACCATTACTCTGCATCCTGAGGTCCTGTGTTCCGGTGCTGACTCCTGGTATCCCGTGACACAAGGTTTTAGCTTGATGGTGCCAATACAGACAAGACAGTACCATATGCAAATCAGACAATCACCCAAAAAGAAATGGCCAGTCCTGGAATGCCAAGGAAGGAGATATGGCAACCCCGGTGATGAATGATAACAGATTAAAACTAAAATTAGGAAAACACAATAAAATATATCTTGTTGGCAAAATATTAGAAATAAGTGTTGTTTATACTACTAATGGAAAGTTTAAAAACGCAACATCTTGTATAGATATTTTTCCCTCAGTCTTTTGGGGGTTGAGCTGAATACTATTACATAATGTTATGATATCAAAATGCTTAAGGCTAGGGTCAGACTAACGCATTTTTCGTGTTGTCTGTGAAAAAGTGCGTTCGAACGAATGGACGCATTTTTTCACGGAATACACAATAGCGGTCATACGCATTTTCGCCCGTGATTTTGTACGGATCATCAATAAAACACTTTTTGTGTCTGGACGTTATGTTGGCCAGACATTAGCAGCATCTGACGTCTCCTAATCACGCACACATGCCGCTAGCAGACGCAGCGCACTCTATACGTCAGTACTAGCGGTTTCACGTTCTCGAAAAAATGCGTTCGTTTGCCACTTGCTTTGCGCAGCCGCGCTTTTGTGCGGCCGTTCTTCGTATGCTGCCAGGCATTGGACGTCATTTGCTGCTAGCACGGCCGTGATTTAGTGCTGCTAAACGCACGTTAATACTGAGTTAGTCTGACCCTAGCCTAATACACACTCAGAAATGCCAAACAAATTAAAAGTTTTGAAAAATGTTCAATTTGTTCTTTGCTAAGGGTGTTAAAAATTAATATTGGAATAACAAATAGCAGCCAGCAAACGTTACATGACATAAAGTGTACTTGCATTTACACTCAAAATTATGATTTAATGTTTCTTTCTGTCTTCCTGCCATGAGATAGTACAGGGAGTCATCATGCGTATTTCCAGGCTCGCAGACATCAGCTTTTCAGGCCTTTTAGCGATATATTTGCATTTTGGCAATATGCAATGGATAATGGTTTGGCTGTGCCTGCTCGCAAGTCACTTGATCCCCATTGCGGAAACATCGACCTTTAGTGAATCTAGCCCATTGTCTCTATGTTCTAAAATCTAATGACTTCAATAAAAACACGCACCTATCGCCCTTATTTTTAATAAAGGCCATTTCTTCATCAAAATTCTATTCGTTCTTCATATTGTATACAGTATATTCTCATCCAAGCTTCGCGAGGAATTGGTTTATGTTCGCTTGACTACATCTATTAATGTCATCTCTCTACTTAACCCTTTTCAATATGATTGAATTAATAACTATGGCTATTGGAGTAGTCTCTGTAGAACACATGCACTGCTACCTTAGTGAATGTCATTTTGCTTTGTGTTCAATAAAATCATATCTTTAGCAGTTACTCTCTCTGCACCTTTCAATTATTTTATTATTTTTAAGGCATTTTCAAGGAAAAAGGGGTAAAGCATGTAGAGCTAGTTTTGATTTGTATAAATACATATATCCTTCCTGGTAAAATATTTTATAAATAAATGTTTGTGAGGACTTTTGACAAATATTTATCTATCAAATTTTTTTTGTCATTCGTGTGCAGGAATGTAATTGTGTTGCTCTTTTTGCACTTAAGTTATGTAGAATGCACTTACTAATCTCAAAAGTGTTCCATGAGCCAAATTTTCAAATACAATGGGCCCTATTACATTCTTCACGCAAACGTTAGCGCGTGCGCAAAAATCCATTAACGCGAGGGGCAAAATCCTTTGCGCTGAACGACGTATTACAATCTCAGCGCAACAAACGTGCGTATACGTCTACCGCGGGTGAACCTGCACGAACTTACTGTACTTTGCGCGTCCTATACTTAACATTGTGAGCGCAAATGCGTTTGTGCGCTGGTACGCAGATGGTACTACAATCTATGTGCAGTTTGTAACGCACAGCCTTTGCGCGCATAATTTTAGCAACTCCTAAAAGCTGATGTTAAAGGCAAATCTGACGGACCTGGCCGAAACCAAATACACCAGCCCAAAAAATAAATGCAGCAAAGCATAGTTACACATTCTACACATACCAAACCAATATATTTGAGAAGTTGTGCATGTTTTTTTTTTGATACAGCATATATGCGCAGATTGACTTTGACAGGCGCAAAAACTTAACGTGAGAGACAATTAAGATTCTTAATTCTGATTGACTGAATCGCGTGGCAAAAACAGTCCACACACTGATTTCTGCGTGCAACGTACGTTTTACACACATTTTTTGACGGATGAAAAAATGCGCGAGGATTGTAATACCAGCGTTGAAATAACGTGCGTTAACGTTTGACGGTTCGCGAAAAAATTCACGTGTTTACCGTGCATTTTTGCGTGAAGAATGTAATAGGGCCCAATGTGTATTGAAGTGACGTCTCATGCTGTAAAATAAAGCACTAATCTTAAAAACGGTCCTACAGGCAGTAACTCCGAGAAGAACAAAACAGAATATTGTAAAGGTTGTATTCTACGTAGTTTACACGCTAATGATTCATTTATACTCGATATGGCAGGTAGAACATTTGCTTTACCTTGATTTAAATAATAGACTTTGCAATCTCTATACCAAAGCTGCAAGCTTTAATGAGGCAGAAATGTAATTATATCATCACAAACAGCATCTCACCACGTTTAATTAAATGCTAATGGCATCACGTAAGAAAATACAAAATTCAATTACATCTGATGCCTCAAATGCTTACTAACACTAACAAAAAATGGCAAATCGTTTGCTATGTGTGGTATTTTAATAAATATTATAATTCATCACTCGGATATGAATTAATTTAAATATTTGGAGATCCCATAAAAAAAAGCAAAGTGTTAATAAACCTATACAGAAATCTTTTGAGGCTTGAGGAAAATAATCAGTCTGATAAATATAGTCAATTACAACATCAATGACATGAACTATGGGGTATACATCCTAAAACGGGATGAAAAGAGCAGAAGGTCTAAAAATGATTCTGATAGTAGTGCCTTAAATAGGAGTTGTTTTGATTTGATTTTATTGAGCATTCAACTAACAAAATAAGATTTTTTTTTATTTCAACTATGACTATAAAGTACAGTTGCACAGGGAAAAAAATATTAAACTGGCCAAGGAGTTTTACAATAGGACGGATTCTTCTAACATGTCTTCAGACAGTGAAAAATAGATGCTCTCCTCCAGTTTTTATAATGATTTTCTTATGCAGAGCGATATGTGTCATTGGGACAGCAATGAACACCTGCAATCCAGAAAATAAAGTATTCCTAGTGAAGAAAAAAATATAGGATAAACATACCTTGAAATTGAATTCTAATATCTCCTGTTTGAGCTTTTGACGTAAATCAACAGAATAATGAAGGCACCTGGTTTTCATTAGATTCTACTAATTATACCAGCAGCCAAATAACTATTTGCCCTACCCGTGGAAAATAGCAACCTGTCTTTAAAATAGAATATTAACTCCTTCACTACTCAGCGTCTCATGTTTTATAAAGTGCACCTGACATGGGCAAAATTAGATTTGCCTATTCGACAGGACATACCTGTGACGTTCTGGGTCTCTGGCGCCCCCTCTGGCAATACTGGACATTGCTTTTAGTTCTGGACATTTGGTTCACGTCCAAGCCTGATCAGTACCTGGACTCCATTGGTTCACCCTGGACCATTTTGTATAAATGGAGACCACTCCCTTAGTAGGGTGCGGTCTCATTCATCCTGGATCAGTCATTCAGCTCATGTCTGGTTTGCCTTGCTCTAGATTCATCCTGAATCATCTATTCAGTTCAGTCTGTCTTCAAGCTCCTGTCTGGTTTGCCTTGGTCTATTTTATCCTGTTCAGTCTGTCTGTCTTCCAGCTCGCTCATGTCTGGTCTTTCCCTGGTCTAGATTTATCCTGTTAAGCCTGTTTTCCTGGTCATTCTGTTTACAGGCTCATGTCTGGTTTGCACTGTTTTTCTTGCCTTCTTGTATCATGTTTAATTCTGCCTCCCATGTTTAGTTGCCTATTTTGTTTATACCTGGTTTTCTTTATATTTCTTGCCGTGAGGTTAAAGGCTCTGTTTATTGTATTTAAGTTCTTGGTTCCTAGAATAAATTATATATATTTATTTTTCTAGTTCAGGCTCATGGTCTATTTTCACTGCTCATTAGGCTCACACCCCTCTCTGTCAGGTCAGGTCCCTGACCCCCATCGTGACATACCTCCCTTTATATAGATCTGTGATTTTTCACCAGTCTATATATTACAGTTTGAAGTCTTGACGGCCAGCGCCATGTTGCCAAGGGAGGGAACAATGTGAGCAGAGAGCCGTCCTATAGGTGTGCCGCTCTGCCTGTCACTCAGATTGTGGCAGACAGCGCAGCATGCAGAGGGCAGACGTGTAGGATAGATCTCTGCTCACATCCGTCCTTTTAACTGTGGCATGCCGCAGTCACGTGGGGGACAGGGAACACTTTAAAACTTAATCTTCATTTTTTTTTTTACATTGCATAGGGCAGGATCTTTTCTGCTGACCTATGTAAAAGGAGTCATGCCCTGTAAAACGGCCAAGTCATTTTGCTTGACAGGTGCACTCTAAATTCGTTTTGAAAGTTGAAATGCAATTTAAGTTATCGCTTTAACTTGCTCCAGAAATATGTTGACAAATGCTAGATAATAAATTGATAACTGCTAATTTTTTGCAGTTAATTTTCACTTTGTTGGTAAATGTGGTTTCATCTGCTTTATACATTCAATATAAATGAAAACCATATTCTTATAAAAGTGAATTATTACATTTTAAATAGTATTTATTACTTTGTTAAAAACAAGTTTATTAGAGCACTGAGAATGAGCAGCTGCACTATGGATCTGTCCTACGGTGTGTCTCTGCTCAGGTTCTAATTTACTGCAAAAACAAGCCAGATGTGCTATTACCAACCAGAGGAGGAGGAGCTGCACATGCCAAGGGATATATATAATAAAATAATTGGGCAGAGGCTGTCAATTATTTAAGGGCAAAAAGGATCTCTATTTTAATGGAGTATCTCTTTAATTAAAATACACACAGTCTCACTAGTGGACTGGTTGGCAATAGCTGTCAGGTTCACTACTGGCTGGGTAGCGGCCTTGCAGATATGAGTAAGGTATGCGGTGATAGTTACACACACACACACACACAGTTGGGGATGAGGATGGAGGCAGAGGTAGGAACCGGAGAGCCAGCAATAGGTGAACAATGGACAGGGCGTGAAGAGGGCTGACCAGGCTTGATAGTGGGACACGTAGTTAACAGGAACACAGGAGAGGTTACCTTGAGTCTTGAAGGGTACAAGGGTCTTGAGTACAGCAGGGTTCTTGGACACAGACAGGAATTTGAGAGGGACATGATGAATGTCAGAGGGACATGAGGAACTTGAAGTATCCAGGGGAGGTAGATGCAGGGGTGCAGCAAGCAGTTGAAGGTGCACAAGGGGAATCCAGGCATCAATACAAAAGGGGCAATCCAGGTAGCATGGTCAGGTCACAAGCCAAGGTCTAGAGCAGGGATGTAGCAGATTTACAGGAACAAGCAGGTATAGGTCTTTACTCTGTGAGCAAAGGAGCAACAATGCTGAAGCACTGGTTAGAGGAAGTAGCTGCTCTTTATTGAGGCAACCGGTGCTTAATCAGAACAGCTGAGTGAGAGGACAGAAGCTGACTCAATCAAGCCTGGAATGAATGGTGTAGTCTGAGAGTGAGACATGAAAGTTGCTGCCTTCATGTGCGAGTACAGTTCGGTCCGCTGTTGGGAGCATGACAATAGCACATCTGGCTTGGGTTTTGTAAAATAATCTTACAGTGTAGCTTCTGAGGGACAGAGGAGTGTTTGAGAACCACAGATAGCTGCTGAGGAGATATTGTATTAGTTTTGGTTTTTCTTGCACTCAGACACCGTGCTCTCACCACCCAACTCTCTGCATCACATTGGTACAAATGGATTAGATTAATGGCCCCATTACAGAGAAGTCTTTTCCATGTGCCAATCAGACTGCTATCACCCAAAAACATCTGCCAGAACTGGAATGCATTTTCTTCTCTTTGATGGCACCATTAAACTAAAACCTTATGAGAATTTAGCAGGTACACACTGATGGGCAGGTCACTTACACAGCTGCCTGTTCTCGATGATCTCATAATTTGTTTATATTCACTATTTACTACTTAGTTTCTCAAAACTAGATATTAATGTTAACTCATATTAACTGCCTGTTTAAATTGAATGTGTAATATTCGATTTTAGTGGGGTGCTGCAATACTGCAAGGGGGGATGTGATAATGCAGGATATTCTAGGAAATGATATAGTTAATGGCACAGTTTTATGGAAATCTAAAATAGATACGTGCTGGGAGCCAAAACAAAAGCTGTGATTTGAATTTATACTAGCAGAAGTTAGAAGAGAAGTAGAATCTAGATGGGATTTCCTAACATCAGCATATAATTTCCCTATGTATGAAAAACACTAGATCAGACATTTGTCTTCGCTGTACCTTTAAGGTGAACATTCCAGCCGGAACCTTGGCTGCCTCAAGAAAAAAATAAAATTTGCTGCAATGTTTTGCTTCATCTTTTTATAAGCAGATTTTCGTGTGTTATAGTTTTATTCTGCTCCGAAGATATGTTTCAGTTCTCGTTCTCCTGAAAAGTATTTCAAAATAGACACTTAATAAAAGATATGTCATGCTTTCTTTTCTACTGAAGCTCAAAGAGTATTAATTTAATTTGGTGATTTCGTTTGTTTTTTTTCTTTGGACTTTTCCCTAAACATTGTAATTTGCAGCCAAAAGTAAAGACGACCTACACAGAAAAAAAAGTTTTGCAAAAAAATCCTGAAAAATGCCTAAAAGATCCTAAAAAAAATCTATAAATAAAGAGACTTTATACTGCAGAATATTATAATCAACGGTTTATTAGATATTGGATTAAAACGGGAATATTTTTAACATTGAAGCCTATGGGAATCGCCTGAATAAATATGCCGCATGAAACCACCGAACAGCAGTGAAATTCGGCAACTTTTCACTGCTGTTTTTTGTTTCTCAGAATAGACGAAGCATTGCTTCACTCTGGGGATTGCACTGCCCACGAACAGGCACCGTATGTGCAGGCAATTCGCCAGGAATTGATGAACTGCTTGCTCTTTGAATAGCTGAATGGCCAGGAAAGGTAACCGTACGCTGAATTTCACTGTTCGGTTACCTTTTGGCCACAATTTGGATCTCTTTGAATAACCCTGCTAGTTTTTAATGAGTTTGGCTACTTTACAGCTTCACTTCTTAAAGCTTGGGTGGAATACAGCCCAATAAGGAGATTAAAATAGCCAATATTTAATTCATTTTGTGAGGGGGGACTGGAAATGGAACATTTGGGCTAAAATAAAGAAGTAGAATGTGTCTTTATCACACTCAATCTAATTAAAGGTCATGCATTGAGACTTGAGGAATTGAGTTTACTTACTTGAAATGTACTACAATTATGGAGTCAGTGAGAAGTTTCACCTCTTTTATTGTGAATTATTACCTTGTTTTTGCATTGGCAGCTCAAAAAGGTGTGAGTCTGTACACCATAGAATAAAGGGTCTTTAGACCATAAATTATGTAACCCTGCATGTTTTATATTCTTGGAAGCTGTATGTGAAGTCATTATATTGACTATATTACCTAGTACCTCTAACAGGTTTTTCACTCTATTGCTTATAGAACACTGTTTTTTTTTTCTTGCAAAAATAAATAAACAATGGAGGAATTAAAGAGAGAGGAGAATATAATTTCATTGAATTTAGTTGATAATACACAGTAATGACTTAATTAAATAAACAGAACATTATCTCTTAATGCCTTTCATTATTTACCCAGGACATACTTGAAACGAGAGAGAAATCTCAATGTATCCTTCCTGGTAAAATACTTTGCAAATAAATAAATAAATTTAGAATTAAAAACATGTGTTCTATTTTCCAAAACTGAGTCACTTATTTACAATAAAAAGCTAAAGTCAATGCCCAGCTACCACCGTGACAACTGAATTATGGCAAGAATAACTGAAGACTGCATATGTGGGGCAGCCATAACAACTGGATGGCCAATGTGTAGCTGCAGGAAGCCGTAAAGGATTGGGTATAGGGGCAACACACAAGGCAAGGATGATTGTAACATTACACTTAGATTTGGATTATTAATCCCGGCACAATGTTACCAATATGTCCTACTATTTTGAGTGTGCAGGAGATCCAACTTTCTTTCTGTCGTAATAAAATGTGACAAAAACCTAAATTTCTTATATTAAATCTAAAATGCTTATTTTTTCCGCTGATGATAAAAATCATTTTGTTAGCTCACTTTTCATAGAGCTATACTAAATCTTATTGCACGTAGGATAAATGAAAAAAGCGACCAATGTTACCATCTTGTGTTTTTCATCAAGGGCATAGTTTATAGACTCGGTGCATGGCAGATGCTGATAATAGTTGCCTATATTTCTAGTAAATTGTTTTTGTTGACAGGTCAATGGGAGTCACAGGAATTTGATTTTGCATTGTTGATAGTGTTATAAATTACTCAGCCAAGTATAAAACCTAGGTAGTAAAAATAAGTAAGGAGCAGTCAAGGGGAAAAAAGAACAAAAGAAAAACCTTTTGTAACCCAAGAGAAAATTCTGGATACGTATACAGTACTGCACTTCAATCCTTTTTGGTTTAAAAGTTTAAATCCGTTGTAATAAAAAGCATATATTGCATATATTTTATAAAAAAGGGAGACATGACATTTTGATATGTATCCTTTTTTTCTGTTTTTAAGTAAATCCTAATGGTGAATCATAGTTAACTAATTTTTGTCTTGGTTAAACAATTTAAAATGTGTCCAGTGTTTTGGTAGGTACAAAAAGCCCCCCAAAACTAAATGCTTTGGAATCTTCTTTCATTTTCTTGGCAAAGGTTAGGAACATGGACTATCCTGGAAGAAAACTCTGAGCTTGAATGCCAAAGTTGTGCTTTTTTTATGATCATCTTTATGATGTTCTATGTTCAGGAGCAGTGGGGATGCATCATATACTAAAAGGTTTCTTTATAGACCCTTGGAGTATCTGTTTCATAAGCTTCATTTATACCAAAGGTTCTTTTGGTTCCCTATTTGCCTTGACATGACTGGGTATCAATTCCCTTTCAGCATGTTTCTTTAATACTTTCTGCAAAAAGTTTTAGATGTTTATGAAACGTATTAATTTTATGCTCTCATTCCAAAAATGGTGTTGTAATTTATTTGTTTGTTCCAGGTTGGAACATTTGCCTGCCTTTGTTTTCAAACTCAGTGTTATGAATACATGAATAGGTTTTGTGCAGAACATTTTTCAGACAAAATAATGAATGAATAAAAACATATATATTATCCTAAGATCTTTCTTTAAAACTCCTTCCAGAAATCTTAAAACGGAATCCAATTGGCTTGTCTTTTGGTGGCAAGTGATATTGAACAGAGTTCAAACTCTTTGAGAAGGGTAGACTATTGTTCTTATTTTCTATCAGAATAATTGCTGACTTACGGTCGGTGAAATGATCTGATCTCTTGATACAAAGTAAATAGTCCTTTCTCTACATAATTATTGTTGTGTTTTATGTTTCTTACATTTACAAATGCGCAAAATAACTTCAATATGTTATCACCTTTTCCATCAAGCATAAACCATGAAAGTCAATATCAAATGTGTTTTATTGAAAGCGACTAAGCCAGATGCACTGTCAGTCTTGGCACACAGTGTCTGTTCAATTTCGAGCACAGTATCCAAGCTGATATTGTGTTGCCAGAAACATTTGCAATTCTTTCAATATACTGCAATCTAAACATACAGTTCAGTGGCAAGTATTTAAAACCTATAGATCCTATTCTGGATGAGTAATAAGAAACCACTACTGGAAAATTTCCACACAAGCTGTTATCCATTAGTGGCACCCTATTATGGTCCATGTTATGAGTGAGCGACTATATTCGCACCTAAACTTGTCATTATCAGGAGCCGCTAAGCATTACATCTAAAGCAAATTCACTTAACCCCATGTTTTAGCAGCCAATAATATTTTTGCCATTATCCCTGGCAGACTGTTATTGAAAACCACCACTCAAAACTGCACACACGCCTTCCGCAACACCTTGTTTCACCAATCTCAACTCCACTTAGGACTCTCATGTGCCCATATATTGATTATCTCAAATACATAAACTAAAAACCCACTTAAGTTACTTTCCCTGCCACTGATTAGCCTTTCAGTCCTTCATCTTTTCCACATGCAATCTAGGCCCATATTTATTTATTTTTTATCTCCGTACCCACAGCCAACCTCTGCTTTTCTCCTCTATACTGTCCTCACATTCTCTCTTCAGTGCTTTAATTGCTAGTGTGTTATTTCACAGGCAGGACCCTCCATTTCTTATGTACCATTATGTTTCTCGTTTGTATTCTCTATTTGTAAACTACTGCGAGAATGTTGGCGCTATATAAAGCCTGACTAGTAATAATATCATCTCGTGGAGGTTTTCTTTCATCTTCATGGAGTCCTATGAACTCCAAAAGAGTATACCAACAACAGAGTGGCGCCTCTGCTGGTATGTTAGTGGCTCCCTAATATTATGAATCGCAATAGAGCCAGTAATGAGGCGTTGCTAATGGTTAAACACTCACGCTGAATTCTGTCATTAGTGGCTCGCTATTACTGACTCCAGAGGGAGAGAGCCCATAGAGTAGAAATGTTGAATGTTATTTTATTTGGCCAGTGTTTATAGTCGTTTCTCTTAAAAAAACAAAAAACAATCTACTGTTACAGGCATTATACACTAATTGCCATTGTTTTGGTTGTTTGAAACAGAGAAGAAAATCACTATTGTTGCAACCATGATGATCTTCAGTGATCCAGATAGAGAGATGTGGAAAATTCAAACAATGGAAATCTTCCCAATGCGTTCTTTAATTTTTCCCGATCTGGATCTCTGAAGTTTATCTTGTTTGAAACAATGACAATTATCATGGCAATTTTGGCCCATAAAATTCAGCCTGTGTTTTGAGGGGATATACCAATTAGGTCAACTAAAAATGTGCTCACATCATCTTTATGTGTAGATAAATGGAGGCAATTGTGAGTTTAGAAAAGCTTGCATATGTAATGCTTTTAGAATTCTTTAAATGTTCTAGGATTTCTGCAATGATAGGTTGAGCACCATATGATGTGAATATACAGAAACATTCTAACATTTAAAAAAAATACAAATAGATGTTTGGAATGGTTTTTTTTAATGTTTTTTTTAGATTTATCATCAAGTTTTATTTGGCCTATTGTATAGAATTGTGTGGGTGTCCCTGGGAGTTTTCTGTTTTTTTTTTCCTTTGTCTATTTTTTAAATATTTTTTTAATTGATGTAAGATTCACTAAGGCTTAGCAGGTGAGCCTTGACAGCCCTGATTTTATACATTTCAGCATTTGTAGATATTTCCGGGTTTTCTATTAACCCCTTGCGGGGGTATAGCTCAAATGGAGATAACCTTCCCTAGGAAAAAGGTAGTCCAGGCAACAAAAGTTATTTTTCAATCTGTGCAGCAGTCAGCTTTTTATTTAAAAGGTTGCAATAAAACAAAATAAATCCTTGCCATCCAGGCTCTGACTAAACAGGCAGGTTTCCTCTCTACCCAGTGGTGAGCTTATCTATCTCAGCCACCTCACCAAACAAAAGTACTTTATGCTTTCTGAGTCCCAGGCCAGAGCAACTTCCTGTTTCAGCCTTTCCTTTTTATCTCCCCTGGATAAGCAACAATTAAGAAATTAACTATCCGGGGGAGAGACACAACACCCAATTATTCAGACCCAAAGTCAGCACGAAAACCCAGTCTGGATTCAGCTAGTCCTGTACATAGGACAGAAAACGTGGGGAATATATATCGCCCCTCGATGATCTTCCCTTATGTCACACCCTTCACCTCTTCAATTGTAGACAGAGATTTCTCAAAGGCTCTTGCAGGAGTCCAAATTACTGTGTGCGTGATTGAGAATTAAATACACCTTTGCAAATTAACTTTATTGCAAAATTTAATTTGCATACGTGCCCATAAACTGTTTGACAGGCACGTGTTACATCTGCTTCAGCCCATATACCACTGGAGAGCGCAGCCTGTTTCATTAGGGTGTGCAGACACTGGCGTGCGCAGGCTGTTTCATTAGGGTGTGCAGACACTGGCATGCCCAGCCTGTTTCATTAGGGTGTGCAGCCATTGGCTTGCGCAGCTCGTTACATTATGGTGTGCAGACACTGGCGTGCGGAGCACGTTTCATTAGGGCTCCTCCAATATCCTATTTTGTTTCATATTTGAGGAAAACCTACAAAAGTTCACAGGTGGATGGGTAACCTTATGTAACAGAAGAAAACACCCATAGGCACTTCAACCTAGAGACGCTCAAGGCTCAGAGTTGTGTGAGTTTATACCTGAAAAACGTATATACATTTTCTGGTGGTCATACATATTGTACTAGATTTTTTTCTATTCTACTGTCATTTCTTGAGAGAAAACCTGAAATTGTTGAAGAGATCACACTCCTACAAATGGGTTTATGTGATGTATTTAGTTGTTACCCTTTTATCACTTTTCTAAGGTGGTCAGCGCTGTACCTATTCATATCTATATCTCCATATTCTTGACTGTCATGGGTAAATGAGATGTTAGAGAAAACAATTTCAGTCAATTCTCTCATTTAGTCCATTTTGATGTAGTGTATCCAGTCTATAGGTCCACCTCGCTTCCCTCTGCAAGAGCAAACGTTCTCTGTTACCAACCCTATTCGGAGGTGGGACATGCTCCAAAATCTGTTATCTCAGCTGTGCTGCTGTGCCTTTTCTCATGAAAATTACGTGCTGCTGGTTTGTCTGAGGATGAATTTCTAATGGAAATGTTGTATTGTGGAATTCTCTTCTTAAGTGCATGAATTGCCTTGCCCACATACCCTAAGCCACATGGACACTTGAACAAATATATTACATATTCAGTAAGACAAGTATGGAAGCCTTTTAGTTTAATGACTTCACCAGTTCTTGGATGATTGCAAACCTCACCCTTAATTATCCCACTACAATGGTTACAGCTGAGGCATGGGTATGTCCCATGTACAGGTGTAGACAAAAATATCTGGCGTTTAACCGGAAGTTATGCATCTACTCTAACCACTATATCCCTGATGTTTTTGGCTCATTTATGTGCAAATATGGGTTTCTCTCTCTAAAGAGATGCCCAACTTCCCTGTCCAGTTGAAGTAGGTGCTAATTGTTCAAAATGATGCGTTTAACCCTATTAGATAGTGGAGAGAAAGTATTTACAAATGGAATTCTGTGGTTATGTTTAGCTGTCTTGCAATGCAGTAATTGTGATCTGGCCAGTTGTTGGGCTTTGCTCTTAGCATCCTGTAGTAAGCATTTTTGGCAACCTTTGGAACTGAATTTAACAACCATTTCATCAAGGTGGGTTTGGTGCTTATTCTCTTTGCCCACAATCCTTTTAACCCTTACCATCTGAGAATAGGGAATTGATTCCTTTTATCTGTAAGGATGAAAGCTGTTAGTAAGCTGTTGCTATCAGTCTTTTTCACAAATATGTCACTTTGAAATCTATTCTTTTTGTATACAGTCGCATCAAGAAAAATAATACATCTCTAGGTCCATGAGGTGTGCAAATCTAATTATCCGGTGGCATTGATTAAGGTGTAAGACAAACGTTCCCAAATCTACTTAAGAACTTCTCCAGATCATAAAGCAGTCATCGATAATTCTAAACCATTTCATGATTTTTCTACTCTACTCATAATTAGAGAAAAATGGTGATAATCTGTGCCACTGGCACCACCCAGAGGTGATGGCAAATAAACAACCTCAATACAATCAAATAAAATACAATGCAAGTAAAACAGTGCAAATAAGATAAAACAATCTAGGATTAAACAAAGTAATGTGACATTTACAGTCTTATTCTGTATACTCCAGGTTGTAAAAGTCTTAATGATTGTGAAAATCTTAATCAGTGCAGGGAAGAATAAAAATAAGTCATACAGTATCTCATATTTGTGGAGTCAGCTGCCTCTCCAGACCACTTGGTGGTATATCCCTTTCCACCTTGTAAATCAGTATAAAAGAAAGATGTGTTGGAGCTGGCGCTTCTTTTCCTCTTAGTGGTTCCTTCTGCTGCACCCCGTAGCTCAGAAGTGTGGTTTCCTTACAGGGTTACCATCCTCTGTGTCCCTCAAAATATAAAATGACTCACATAGAGCAATATTGTATAAAATGGAGTGCAAACAAAGGAGAAGAATGTCGTACTCACATTTACTGGTGTCTGATCCATCAGACACCAGATTTGTAGGCAGTCGGTGACTTCAGAAGAAGCAGCAGAAGGAACCACTAAGAGGAAAAGAAGCGCCAGCTCCAGCACATCTTTCTTTTATAATTAGAGAAAAATAATTTGGTCTCAAAATCCGCAATATTGGTTGGCATACGCTGTTTTTATGTTGTGAGGCTGCAATGGGTTTATAGCAATATGAGCGCAGTGTGACATTTCTGTTCAGTATAGCCAACCTGGGAATATCATTCTTTGGGAATATGGCTATGCGTGAGGCAATACATTCCTGGACACTTGCTGCGGGAGATAATGACATACGATCTCTCAGTGGCAGTAGTGGGGGAACATGTCACATTGCAAAGCTCTAAGAGCACAGAAACATTCTAAATGTTACTTGATCAAAAGCATTATTCATTTAGATGTAGCTGGTAATATCATAACAACCTAAATGGTTTCTGAATGTTTTTTTTTCTTGCTGTTAAATGGAATAATTAATTATTTTATGGTTGTTGGTGCTTTTCATGTCACTGGATAATGTGTTTTCCGTGCATTCAGACATCGAAGATAAATATACATATTACTTCTTACAGGAAAAAACACACAAAAACACAATATATAACAACCCCTTGTTTCTGGTGGGGGCATTTTAGTAAAATTGCTCAGTGGTGGAGGCGATACTATTTGTACATTTATTCTTTTGGACAATTGCCTTAAAAGCTGTGTGCATTTCTTTTATGTATGAAAATCCCTTATAATCCAGGTGCATTTTAATTTACATAATTTGATCGCCATTGTGCTTCAGATCCAGGAATTAAGACTTGCACTCAAACTATAATGTAACACTGTAACCCCTACCCACTGAAGTTAATAGTATTCAATTTTGCATTTTCAAGAAGCTTAACACCTAAACCTGTATATAAATGCTTTTGCTTTGAAATAAATAAAAACCCCTCCATTACATAACATTTTTTTTTCTGTATATAAAAATGCTTTGCGCAAAATTGCAGGCAGGTTTAATCAATACGCAAATGGCAGAGAATGAGCAGATACAGTACTAAGTAGTCATTAGTACAATGACATTTGAGAGCCATCAGTAATGTTGACAATCCAGATGAAATGAATACATCATATTGGTACGTACGTGGTAATGCCTAAAAAGGGCTGAAATTAAAAAATATAATTTTAAAAAAAAGTGTGTGGAAGCCGGAGTCGAGAGGAAGAAGCATGATGCCGCCATATGCAAAGTAGGGTAGAGAAAAGGGCAAGTAAAGTCATAACATCTGCTTAGAAACTGTTATAAACCGCACCGTGGGGGTGTCATATATAACACTCCAGTACCCTAAACGGTATTACCCTGAGCCCAGTATGCAGTGGATTCAGGGCGGACAGACAGTACCTTGCTGAACTAGCGTGGTGCCAAAGGGATAGGCAGTAATCGTGGTTATAATCCGGTGCAGCGGTCTTGACAGGCGGCAGGCAAGAGGGTGGTCAAGTCCATGGCAAAGGGGTCTGGTACACAATGAGAGCAATAGAGAATACGTCTTCACAGGTCTGGGAACAAAGCAACAATGCTGAAGCATCATGGGAAGGGCTCAGAGAACCTTTATTGAAACAGGGGTGTGGTGAGTGCGCACTGTGATTAACTGTGCGAGTTCTGGATTTCGTGCTGAGCCGGAGGGCAGCACTTTTCAAGGAGTTGCTGCAGACATGGATATGACAGCAGGCAGTAGGCATGGATCATGACAGCAACATCCAACTCAAAACTCCCCTAATTTGCTCCTTCAATCAACCCCCTTGCACATAATGTTTTCTTACAAGACTTATGTTTTTTTAGTGGATATACACATTTATCATTGTCACTAACCCTATTAATCTATATGGTCATAGAAGAGTTGAAAGGAGCAGCCGAAAACCTCACTGCAAATATATAAATAAGTAAAAATCCCTGATTCAGTCACTACTGTACAGGGAAACAAATATTTTAGATTTTCCAACTAGACAAGCTGTTAAAAATCATGTAAATGTTGAATCTGCTTATTGCTCAGCCAGTAACCCATCAAACCAAGTTCGCTGTCTTGGAGTTACACTTGACTCCTGCTCTTTCCTTCATCCCCCACATCAAGTCTCTTTCCTCCTCCTGCCAATACCAACTGCGTAATATTTCCAGAATTCGGCCATTTCTTACCGCTGTCACCACAAAACAACTCATACACGCCCTGGTAATCTCCGGACTTGACTATTGCAATAATATCTTATCTGGCCTCCCTCTGTCCCGCCTCTCCCCCCTACAATCCATCCTGAACGCCTCCGCCAGGCTAATTCACCTCACCCGCCGCTCTGTCTCTGCCGCTCCCCTCTGCGAGTCCCTTCACTGGCTCCCCATCCACTGCAGAATTAAGTTCAAAATCCTTATCCTTACCTACAAAACCCTCACTAACTCAGCTCCCCACTACCTGTCCTCACTAATCACCAAATACACCCCAGCCCGCTCCCTAAGGTCAAACAGCGACCTGCGCCTAGCTTCTCCCCGCATCACCTCTTCCCATGATAGACTGCAGGATTTCTCACGCGCAGCCCCCACTCTCTGGAACGCTCTCCCTCGTACTGTCAGACTTTCCCCTAACTTCTCTTCCTTCAAACGCTCCCTTAAAACATTCCTATTTAGGGAAGCCTACCACCCAACTCACTGACGCAACCATCAATCACTCTCACCTTACAGTCCTCTCCTCCTGTTTCCAACCCCAACCCTCCCAGATTGTGAGTTCCTACGGGAATAGGGCCCTCATCTCCTCCTGTACTGTTTGTCAAATGTTGTTCAATGTATTGTAACCCTGTCTATACTGTGCTTATTGTATAGCGCTGCGGAATATGCTGGCGCTTTATAAATAAAGAATAATAACAATAATAGAGGTAAAATATTTGTATTCTAATTATTGTTGGCTATGTTTACATTGTCTACAGGATTCTTTTTTCAAATTATTTGCTTCTACAACAGGATTTTAGGGTAATATAAACCAGTACAATACTTACAGTACTTATTACTGTAGAGTTTTATAGCAATTTACAAAACGTGTTGATGGAATTTATCCTGAATTGCACAAGAAATGTAATTCTTTATTCCAAAATGGTTATTGCAGTTTGGCTATACTTCACGTGAACAGGCAATGAGAGTAACAAAAAAAGACAGTTGAACAGATGGCAACTTTCTGAGAAAGTTTCCTTTCATAGCAACAGAGCATACAGTTTCCATTATAAGCATTTTTTTGTTGACTGAGATATCCAAGATGTGTTTATTTTTAATATATAAGCATAAAATTGGCAGCAAAGATTGCTAGATATTTGCATTTTTCAGAATTAAAAATGTATTTGTAGCCTGAATTGTATAACGTAGTTTTTAAAAGCAAGATATGTATTGTGTATATGTCCTGAACATTTTAAATTAAAATAGTATTAATTCTAAAATTGTAATTTAATTTACAGTACTAATTACTACAGAAGGGTTTAGGGGGAACACCTTACGGTGTAAAGGAGCGCTTAGGAGTTGGACAATATCACACATATATAGGACAAAAGCAATTATTTTTCTTTTTCTTTCAATACAGTCCCAGATCTGTTAGAAAGAAGATCTCATTGCGTAGTATTTTGAATACACCAGAATTTGATGAAGAGTAAAAGGTAGAGATTTCACTCACAAACGGGGAGTCTGCAAGACTCTAGATGCATGCCTTTAAGCCTCTTCTGGGGGGCTCCTCCCATCAAACGGAAAAAGACCTTGTTCGGTTCAAACCTTGATATTAGCTTCAGACCAGAAGGTGTATTATGATAAGAAGCCGCTCACTCCCAGGACCCTCAGCCTGGATCTCCTCTCTGGATTCATCAGGTGGATCTGCAGCCTCACAGGGCTCAGGACACAAAGGACAAAGGGGATGGAGCGTTCCTACTAACCCATGTGACCTGAAGGGTTTCTATACGTGTATAGAGTGTTTAACCTCCCTGGCGGTCTATTTATTTAGAAATTCCCTGTCTAAAAGCGGTCTATTTAGTATTTATTTTTGCCACCCCTATCGGTATCCTGAGTGTGGCTAGGGGTTAAATTCCTATGTTGGAAGTGGTAGCCCCGAGCAACACTCGGGATGCCACTGGATACATCACCTCTCCCTGCGCTCCCTCGATGTCCCCAGCTGCCTCCTCCGGCTCCTGCGACCTTATACTTCCTGGTTTCCTCCTCGCGAAAAGGAATCCAGGAAGTAAAACACCACGATCGCCAGAGGAGACTGCAGAGATCAGCGAGAGGTAATGTATACAGCGCGAGTGTGTCTCGGGGTTACCACTCTCAGTGGTGAAATTTAACCCTGAGACACACTCGGGAACACCGCCAGGGTGGTTAAGGTGTATGAATACTGAGATCTATGTGAATAGGGTGTCGGTGTGTGAATTTAGCAGTGTATTTGGAGTTGTTTGTGTGTGTGAAGGCATGGGTGTCAGGGTTTGTTTGTGTATGGGGTGCATTATAGTTAAATGCATTTTTTAAAGCATTTTTCTTCTGAGTTTCCTTGTTTTTCTCGAATACAAATCTCCCACTCATTTCTATATCGTCTAACAAGTAATTGCACTGATCATTTCCACCCTTTAACACATCTTCTACCATAGAATAATTTACATCAATGCTCTGGTTTTGTTTTCATGAAAGTTCACCAAAAATTGATACATACAGTATGTGTCCGTTTTTTCTTCTTACATCAGTGCTTCACTTCTGAAGATTGACAAAGTTCCTATGGTTTTTATACAGCAATGTTATTTCCAGCTCACACATGAGCGCTAAAGCAATACTGACCAACATCCCGCATGAAAGTCCAATTCAGGTCTTTGCTGAAGCCTTTGTTTTTTCCTAGATTGATTTGTTTGCTAGAAAAGAATTTGCACTACAAAAAAATGTCCTGAATATCCTTAGTCTTGATAAATATACCCTACTGTCTTTAACAATTTAGCAAGACCATATTGATACCTAAATAGGCATGTTGCATTGAATGCTATCGTTCAATCAATAAATGCCTTATGTTCATGTTATTCCTGATAAACTGTTGAGAAAACTGTTCTCATGTTCTTTGCTGATTTGGGGATTAAGAAACCAGGTTTAAGCCTTAATCTGGGCAATTTGCCAAGCAAAAATAAATAGTGTATGTTTTCATGTGACAGCTCAGGTTTCGTACAACATTTTAGCTAGACAAGAAAATGGTAACTTACTCAAAGCTGTAAGGGCATTAAATACCAAGCATGAAAATATCATCAACTAAACGCATAATGTCAAGTTTAATTATTGTTCCTGAGTACATCCAGTCTCAAATACACCAAACACTCTTCATATTGAGTAGGCATTCATCATACAATAACGGACAAAAGGTATAGTTCTCTTGCCAATATTTTAAAATTGTTTGAAATGTATCATTACTTTTTTAAGCATTGTATATTGTTATACAAATATTTATTGTTGTTGTTTAATGCCTTAAAATTGAATTCTCTTTGTGTTTTTATGCATTTTTAGATGTCTGTGGATTGTACTGCAAATTAAAGTTCAGAATATTCTGAATCTGGAATCCTGTTTGGATGACTTTTTGACAGCATTTGCTACCAAATTACCCCTTCTTCATGATTGAGTGGTAAGTTAAAGTTTGAATAAATTACTATAGGTTCCATTCTGTACAAAGCCTACAAACCGCGGTTGGGAGACAAGCCATGTTATGAATAACCTAATTTTACGTTATGTCTAGCTCCAAGAAATATTTTTTGTAGAACTGCATTTAATGAAAATAATATATTAAATCTAAAATCATTTGAAAATTGTTCTTTTGCAACGGTCTTTTGCAATCCGGCCACAGTTTTACACAAAGCAAGTTTCTCAAAGAAATGCCAAAGAATGTTTGATAACTGGAAGCAATGTTAATGTTATTTATGCCTTAACCTCCCTGGCGGTCTAATTTTTGTGACATCCCGAGTGGCATCCCGAGTGCGGCTCGGAGTTAAATTCCTATGTTGGAAGCGGTAACCCCGAGCAACACTCGGGATGCTGCTGGATACATCACCTCTCCCTGCGCTCCCTCGATGTCCCCAGCTGCCTCCTCCGGCGACCGCGACCTTATACTTCCTGGTTCTTCCTCGCGAGAAGGAATCCAGGAAGTAAAACGCCGCGATCGCCGGAGGAGACTGCAGAGATCAGTGAGGGAGCGCACGGAGAGGTGCTGTATACAGCCCGAGTGTGTCTCAGGGTTACCGCTCTCAGCGGTGAAATTTAACCCCGAGACACACTCAGGAACACTGCCAGGGAGGTTAAAAATATATGCAATAACATTTATTTGTTTAATCGCTGTCTTGGAACTGAATGTCATACAATATTTTAGCACATAGCTCTCTTTTTGTTCATAATCTACTGTTTTGATTATCCGGACCTTAAACTGCATCTTGGTAATCATCTTTTTAAAATGAGCCTTTATTTTTTTCTGCAGAATTCAATTCTATTATTCTAGTGCTGTCATTAACAAATTATATTGCAATGTGTGTGTTATATAACACAACTCCACCTAGGCAGCCTGTATACTACAATTAATGGCTAATTAAGATGGAAGAATCTGTGAAATATATTAGTGCACTGTTGAATTCCAGACTGCAGAATGTTTTGTTTGCAGACTGACCCTTTTTGAAGGTCATGTGTTAAGATCGTCTTTAGGTCATATTCCAATATACCCTAAACGGAAATGTTTTAACTCAGAAGAGAATGTTTAACAAATCTAAGTGACATTCAACCATAGATGCTTTTACACTTCATAAAATGCACATAACAAAATGTAAAGTAAATTGAATGTGACGGGAGGTGAAATAAATCACAAGTGACAAGGAATAAGGTACAGCGTACATGACCAGGAGTGAAATATATTACACATAACCATAAGTAAGGGTTACTAATCTATAGTGACAATGTTTACAAACCTTCATTAATTTAAATATCGAATGGTAAAAAAAGTTATAATAGAAGTACAAGAAAAAACACAATGTTTTAATGCATAATATAGAAAAAACGAGTTAATCCATTTCAAAATTAGCAGTAAGAAATTAAATGGTAAATGTGTATTGAATCTAAAAATGTGTTTAAAGGGGGCTCCTTGTACTTAATTCCACCATAGGCCTTCTACAGGTAGAGGAAGGGAGTATATTTAAAAGGAAACAAAGTAGCAAAACAAGAGGACATAGTCTTAGATTAGAGGGGCAAAGGTTTAAAAGTAACATCAGGAAGCATTATTTTACTGAGAGGGTGGTTGATACATGGAACAGCCTTCCAGTAGAAGTGGTAGAGGCCAAAACAGTAATTGAATTTAAGCAGGCATGGGATAGGCATAAGGCTATCCTAAACAAAAGATAAATCCAGGTAAAGTATCCATGTAATTGGGCAGACTAGATGGGCCGAAAGGTTCTTATCTGCCGACATTTTCTATGTTTCAATATTAAGATTTTTGCTTAAAAAATGGTCACAGAAAGGGCGTTTTTTGATTTTTTTTTCAATGGGGTAGTTATCTATAAAAGAGACAATCTATGCATTGTGACCAGTCAATGTTGTCTGATGGGTCAAAATGTCAGATGTTCCCTCATCCCACTCCCCTCTACAATGGCTATTTAAGGGTTTTTTCAAAGAGCACCGAATTGGCCACAAAATTGCACCCAACAGTGTATTTCCCCATACGGTGCAATTTGGTGGGCATTCAGCTATTCAGAAAGCTGGCGATTCGCCAAATATTGGCGAATTGCCATCGCAATACGATGACCTTCAGCAGTAGTGAAATCCCCATAGAGAAATAATGGCTAATCTGTTCAGAGACACCAAACTGCACCGGAATATCAGTGAAATGCCCTGATTTTCAGTGGTTTCATTTGACCGGTTTAAGCAGGCGAATCCCATAGGTTTCCTAATTTTTCTTAAATATTTATTCAAAGGTTTATTTTTAATTTCAGTTTTAATTTTTTAGAATTTTTGATGCATTTTTCGGGAATTTTTTAGGCGAAAAGTTTTGATTGTGTTTTTTTTTTTCTTGCTTTTCGGTGTCTCCCTTGCAGTGTAGATGCTGGATCACTGCACTTGTAGATCAGCCGATGGAATTTCTTGCTGAGTTCTGAGGGAGGGTTGCACCATTCCCTAAAGTGTGTGGCGGTGGCAATTTGTACATATATTTGAAGAAAAGTACATTCTATAAAATTTTTGAGCTTGTGTTACCAAAGCTATTTGAGGCACATTGGTATATTTTCTGAGTTTTATTATATTCCAATTTGACTGTACGGGGCTGTTTTATATAATTTAGGGTTCCCCACTATGACATTTTGGATGTCGTGTAGGTATGCTTGCACAATCCACATCTACCTGTTTCTGTACTTATCATGTTGAGGGTAACGCAATCCAGTTGGGCACGCTTAGTTAGTTATTTAGGAATAAGGCAGGTTACCCGTGACTACGTAGCACACAAAAACTGTATAGGGAATGGGCCCATAGTGTTACCTGTTACACCTTATATGATGATGGTAAAACCCTCATGACTGTAAAATAAAATTACTATGACAACAAAGTGAAATAAGATTGTCTACATCAGTTCTAGAAGGCTTTCAGTTCACCTTCCTAAAATGTTTCTAGGAATGATGAAAAAAAAAACATGAGAGGGGATGAAAGCATTTCTTCTGCTGAGCTTCAACAAATAATGTGGCACTTTTTTAATAAGCTTCTGACTTTCCAAAATCTTACTTAACCAAGGTTGAACACATTTCAAAACCAGATGAGAACATCGATAGTGACATCTGTGACATTCAGTTTATTGAACATCTGCTAGGATAACATGTCACTTTGTGATTCTGTGTCAAACACTGAGTAAACATATTTGTCATTTCTTTATTTCTTTTATATCTGTACTTTCAGATGACATTCGTCACCATGATGACATGCATTTTGTTTATTATCTAACACATCAAAGCACTGTATGCTAGCTGATGATTGCCACATTTTATTTGAACTGGCTGCTTAAAAATTCTGCAAATTTGTGTGATGCTGACTAAGAAGAGACTTGTTATAGATTAATCTTTCAACGAAAATAATCCCGCAAATGCAACCATTCATTTTGATTTGTGTTAGAGCCCTCCAGGTGAAAGCCTAAGTCAAATTGAATTATATTATTTTATTTATTTATTTATTAAGATATTGCATAAAATGAAGTGGTTGTATAAAGTCTACCTGTGAAACGCCGTCATACCACAAATGTGGGATTCATATTTTAACCCTTTTTAATTAAATATTGAGGGATATCACTAGTGATTTGCGTTTGGTGAAGGGAAGGACTCCAAGCACTCCAGTTTCTCTAGAAATGGACGCCTTAAACCCTTTTTCTGTGGATGATGTGGGAGGGGATATCCTCTGGTGCGCAGGACGTTCGCCACACGTCATGGGGTCTCTGCAGGGAAAGGAGAGACCTCGTGCATCTGGGACAGAGTCCCAGGGCAGCTTGACTTCCTCAAAGATGATAAAATGTGAACAAAATTTTTTTTTACACTCTGTAGATGTTTGAAATTTGAATGGAAATTCAAATTTTCTTCTACATTTTTTTGTTTTCGCATTCTGGCAGAACATGGCGTATACATATAATAATGATATATTATGAATCTGCTGAGTCTGCCACAAAAAGGATATATAATTTATCTGGGTCCTACAATAAAACATGACTTCAAATCGCGTTTAAACATGATGAGTACAAAACTGTAAAAATGAGCTCAGCACACGGAGGTGAAATGCAGTGAAAAGTTTAATGTGGCGTAGAGAAAGTGTAGACTATAGCACAGCCTTTTTCAAGCTTCAAGCTGGTGCAGCCAAAATGTTGGCTATGCTATATTAAAGGTGTCCCATTTTTTGAGACATTGGAGTGCCTAGAGTTCTTTTCTTCTCATGTGTTGGCGGTCTGCCCCGTGGGCATCCATTGTTTCAGAAGTGTTGTTTTTTTACTAGAGACAGTAGTGTTTTGGTTTTGGACTTTTTGGTTACTGCTTGTGTATCATGAAGGCTTTCCAAAATATTCTGCTGAGGTAGGGTCAGACTAACGCATTTTTCGCATCTTCCGTCAAAAAGTGCGTCCGGACGCATGGATGCACTTTTTGACGGCAGACGCGATAGCAGTCACACGGTGCGCAATTACAGCCGTGATTTTTGACAGAGCTTTAAAAAACAAATAAACGTGATGTAGGCCAGACATGTGCAGCGTCTGACGTCTCCTAATCACGCACACACTCCGCTATGCCGACGCAGCGCACTCTGTGCGTCAGTACTAGTGGTCCAACGTTCTTGTAAAAATGCGTTCGTTTGCCGCTTGCGTTGTCCGGCCGCACTTTTGTGCGCCCATACTTTGTATGTTGGTCGTCATTGGACGTCAGTTGCTCCTACCACGGCCGTAATAAAGTGCGGCTAAACGCACGTTCAAACAGCGTTCGTCTGACCCCAGCCTTAGCATGCATCGATTTGCTTTATTATCCATTTGTCAAAAGCGTACAAGTTATAATAATTTTTATTTTTTTGCAGCGCTTTATTATGAATATATCACACTGGTTATAAATAGTACACACCGAATATGATTTTTACATGTTTTCACATTCTCTTACAGACAGACCACCATCTCAGTGCCACGGCATATGGATTACCGGACTACATGTGATGAGGTAAGTCGTGCTCTGTTTTTTATTTGTTTTACACTATATTAGGTTGAAACTGAGTCTGCAAGCTTTCTGATTGCTATGCTCATAGTAAATGGTGAATTGATAACTATTCCCTATACATTAATCAACTTATTTTGAGATGACACCAGTGGTTATTTCGACGTCTATTTGGAATCAAAGGTTGCTACAGTTTTATTAATATGCCCAAGATATTCATTGAAAACCTAACTTATAATATCAGTCAAATGTGTTAAATGGAGGCACTAGAGTGTTATCAGATAAACACAGGTACACGTATATGTCTTCCATAAGTATAAAACTTCAAAATATTAAATAAGTTATCTGCCATTCTGCTAATATATTTAGGTTGATTCCTATTGTAAACCTACAGGTTACATGATTTTCTTCCAATTCATTATCGTTCTCATGTCCTCCTTCCCTATCAACTGTCTTCTTGATCCCATCCCCATCACATTTATAATCCTTCTCTTCTCAATCTATACCAGTGTTTCCCAAACCTGTCCTCAGGACCCTCAACCAGGCCAGATTTTGCAGATCACCTTGGGGAAATGCAGACTGAATCCTGCAATCACTGAGCAGAAAATCATATCACCTGTGTTGTGCTTCACATATCTGGAAAACCTGGGCTGTTAGGGGGTCCTGAGGACAGGTTTGAGAAACACTGATCTGTACCACCTCTTTTGGCAACCTCATATCTTCCTATGGATTCCAATATTGTCTCTATGCTGACGAAACCCAAATCTACATTTCCTTTCCTGATCTCTCTCTTCCTGTGTTGCATCGTGTTACTGCTTGCCTATCTGCTGTTTCTGACTGGACTACTTCCCGTTTCCTAAAGCTCAACCTCTTTAAACCTGAACTTCTCTTCCCTTCCTCTAAAGCTAACATTCCAGCCCTTCAGGTGAATGGTGCCACCTTTACTTGTACCTCACAGGCCCAATGCCTCAGTGTCCTCTTCGATTCTGATCTCTCCTTCACTCCTCACATTCAGTTGCTAACCAAATCTTGCTATTTTAACCAAAAAAACATTGCACTCATCAACCTCTTTCTTAATCAAGACTCTACTAATAGGCTCTTCCATGCACTTATCTCCCGCTTTGATTACTGTAACCCTCTACTCACTGGCCTTAAGCCATTCCAGATTCTCCCTCTGCAGTCTGTAATGAACGCCTCTGCCAGGCTCCTCCACCTCACATCCCACACCTCTCACACCTCGCCCCTTTGCCAATCTCTAAGCTGGATCCATTTACTTTAGAATCCAATTCAATGTAATAGTGCTCATGTACAAAGCTCTTCATAACTGCGCCCCTGCCTACATCTTCTGCCTTATTAGCAGGTATAAGCCAGGTATAAGCCATCCTGTCCACTTCGCTCTGCCAATGATCTGATGTTATCATCTCCTCATACCCACATCACAAACTCTCGCCTTCAGGACTTCTCCCTAGATGCCCCTTTTTATGAAACTCTTTCTTCTGCAACATTAGACTCTCTCCGTCTCTCCAGTCCTTCAAGAAGTCTCTAAAAACACATTACTTTAGAGAAGCCTATTGGCTCACGCCATAATCCTCCATTGTTCCTTCCTTGCTCCAGCTTCCCGCATCGCACTGCTTCATACACTCAGCAACTTACACTCTCCTCTTAGACACACAGAGACCAGTAGGAAAGAAGACCCTGCTCAAGAGCTTACATTCTAACTTGTATGTATATTTGTTATGTCCGGCCCGTTGTACAGCGCTGCGGAACTTGTTGACACTTTATTAGTACTTGTAGCGGTATTGTTTGTATTCGCCACCTAAATGCTAACATCAACACATGGTATACAGTAAGTTATCATTGTGTTTTCATGGCTGTTCTGTCTATGTTAAAGGAAACTAAGGAGTTTAACATAGGTTGCTGATTGTTACTCCAAACATTAGCTATTGCTTCAGCTTTAAGGGAATTCTAGCCACCCTCAATGCTTAATGCATTCCACATACTTACAGTTTTAATATTAGTAAATAACAGATGTGCTGTCTGAATTGTGAGGTATAATCTGCTAACATTTAGTGGATTTTAGTGATAATACCATCACTCCCACAATTAATATAAAGCTGTTTCGGTTTGAGCCTGTGGCATTTGCTGCACATTTCTGGGATTGCTCCTACTGAAATGTGCTTTGCCAGAGTAGGAAGTTGCTTGAAAAATCAGGATCTTCTCATTTTCTAAACATAGGTTAGCAATAAATCTAGGCAGATCCTGTGCTTATGTATATATGTATTGCAACAGAAGGAACAAGGCACTCTACAATAAAACAGGGTTTGGCTCACATGGTGCAAGGTGAGGGGTGGCTTACTCCCAAGGATCACATGAAAATTTGAAAAAACCCTACACTCTGGACCAACTGAAAAGCATTGTTTGAATTAGATGTTGATAAAAACCCCTATGAGGGCTGAAACATTGCTGGAATCTGCATCTTAATTCTTAATAACAATTTTGGGCTGTCCAGAGTGCTGCTGTTTATTCTTGTTTCCATGTGATCCTTGTATATGTGCCTGTCAATGGTTCTTCAGAATATAAAATATAAGGAAATTATCAAGAACATTTATTAACGATTTAAAATCCATAACAATGTTGAGAAGTCGACCAGAATAAAACTGTTACACAACATGTTGTTTAACCCATTCACTAACATACATGTGTAAATTCAGTTTTGTTTTTTGCAATACAATAAATAATAAAAATTGACATATAAAACCCCTTTGCATAATTTTGTAATACAAATGTAGGGTGCCCCTTGGGAGAAACTAAATTTCTACTGAGATCTCCCCCTGTCATGTCATCCTGTATTATTGTAAAGAATCTACAAAGAGCAGTCCCCTCTCCAATTGTAACAAAAAGATCAACAAGGTTCTGCCTGTATATTAAAAATGCAAAACCCTGTGTGAAATTGTGCAAGATAAAGGACAGCATTTAGAGTTTAGAACCTTTCATCCCAGCAATATGTTTGTAAAGGATAAACAAATACTTGAAATACTACATTTATATTACCTCTACCGGCTGGGTTGAGTAGAGGTAACATCACTGATCTACAACCATGGAGACACAGGTTTGATCCCAGCAAGAGCACCTTTCCAGTAAGTGTCCTTGGGCAAGACACCTAACGGTACATACTCGCCACCCAGGACTTACTTGAAAACGAGAGAAATCTCAATGTATCCATCCTGGCAAAATACTTTACATAGGAGAGAATTTTTTTTGAGAAAGTTGCCATTTTATCCTACATTTAATTGTGTACTATGCAGCCAATATTTCAAATAAAAATTAATGTTTTGTAACGAAAAACATTTGGCGAAGGAGTTATTAAAATTTACACTTATACGGGTCTATGCAGGTTGCAGATTGCAATACATAGCAGCGTATTTGAAGAGTATGTTTTTCATGTACAAATGAAATATCAGTGCTTCAATATACCCCTCTTTCACTATCAGTTCTTATCAAATTGTATAGCTTTACTGGAAGCTCCGGATTACAAAAGTTCTGTTTGTTTTGAAATATCTCTAGGTCAGATTTCACAAAAATAGAGGTTATACAGATTCCGGAACTGAAAGATCTAGTATTTGTTCTAGTTCAAAGTCACCCCATGTAAAGGTGTTCATATAAATAAAAATCTATCTTCCTTGAATCTGGAGAAAGATACGTATGAGGACACATTCCCAGATGGGAGCACAGAGGTGAAAAGATAAAAGTGTAATATTACGCTTCACTTGCTGCCGGTAAATGCAAAGGATATGTTTGCTACTAAAAATAAAAGGCTATTTGTCATGCCAGGTAGTTCTGGGTCAGCAGAAATGTGTCAAATGTAAAGAAACATAGCATTTTTCAATATCCAAAAATCAAAAGGGAGCATACAGCATCGAGTATAATTAGAGTAACTAAATAAGGAAGCATCTCTGCCATCTGGCTAATGCAAAATATTCTATGGAAATGTTTAAAGCAGATTATGAATGTTCAATAAAATCTGTCACAGAATATTATGCTTATCATTATCAAGCAAAAAAGTAATCTGCATTTCCACCTTTTCAGCGTAATCATATTAGACAATGTGCATCATTTGCATCAACTATCTCATAAAGTTATTTTTTCCTATAAGAATACATTTTATATGTTGCAGCATAGCAGACTGTATTCACTCGCAGTAAACACACGAACATTGCCAAGATAAATATAATTTAAATCTGCATATTTGATGTAAATACAATATAATTGTTTATGGATTTATACCCATTCTGATTACATATTATCAGATTTAGAACGCCCACGTAACCCTTCAACCCCTAATGATACAGCTTTGTTCTGCTTGTTCGGTACTTAAAGGGACACTGTTGGACTAACCCCTTTATTATCAAGCAATTTTTGTTGAATTTTTTTATCAGAGGAGCAAATTTACCGATTAAATATAGAGTAATACAGACATTTTTGCATGTAATTATTTATTCTGAGATAGATAAAAAAAATTAATAATGTAAATTCGATCATTTTCAATTTTTCATGTATTCATTTTTCCATTATGGAAATATTGTTGGACTGAAGGATTCTGAACTCAAGATAGTGGCCCCTATCTTACACAATGTCACAGGGGTCTGCATTATCAGCATACAGGCAGAAATAGCCTTTGTTTCAAATACTGTAACTGTGATAAGGATAAATAATACAAATGGACAGATCTCCTGTTTATGGGGATTCGTAGTGATCACAATGAGTTTATTAGCAATGCAGCTTTGAAAATATACCAGCACTTTATAAAAATGTTATCTGTAGGGGGCGTGGCCGGCTGCTCACAGGAGAGGACGTGTATTAGTGGAGCTCCGCACATTTTCTACTTTTAGAGACAAACAGATGACTCTGCCCACAATATTTTTGAAGATACCGATCCCTGGGCAGCTGGCCATCGGTTCTGGACTGTACGGAGCCCGTGTAGTCCCCTGCTCCGGACAAGAGAATTCCCTGGCAGCCATTGCTTGGAGGCTGAAAAGACACTGGCAGCCATCTTGAGGCCTATTACTGGGCCTCTGACACCTCACAACCCCGTCCTCGCTGATCGCTTCCCTCCAGACCGGAGTGCCTACCGCGGACTGCGGAGATGGAGGGCCCCCATCTCCCATCCGCTCTTGGCGACGATTCGGAGAGGGAGGCGGACAGAGCCATGGAACAGCGGCGGGATGGGCACCCTCTCTCTGCTAGAGGTGAGGGAGCTTTTCTTTCCAGCCTAGATGCCTGCTTACTGCTGCTGGTGGGGGAGGAGGCTGACGGCTCACTTACTAAAGTGGTATAGCGCAAGATGATGGGCGCATTACGATGCTGCCAGGAACAGGGGACCCCGAAGACGGCTGAGACTGGGGCTGATGTGACTCTATGCCCCTCCGAGTCTTCCCTATCTGCTGCTGACCCTGTGGAGAGAGGCATTGCGGACAGTGATCTGGATTTCGTACTGCCCCAGACGTCTCGGCCACCTATGTGGCTCCTGGCTTGGAGTACTGGTGATGTGGATGCAACCTGCTTGCCCCAGAGGAAGGCCATGCTGGCAAAACGGTGCTGGCGGTTCCCCCTCGACAATCTGAGATGGTGTCGTGTCGTGCATAGCACGATGACGTCAGATAGCCGGGGAACCCCTAGCTGCCTGGGGATTTCCCAAGGATATACCCTGGTGGAGATATGGGGTTCATTTGAACCCCGATATCTCCAGAACCATGGCAGCATGGTGTCATTTGAAAGGTATGAGCATGGCCTTTCGAATGATAACAAACATGACCATGTTCAAAGTAAAAAGAAACTAAAAGAAATTAAAATAAATAGAAAAAAATAAATAAATAAATAATGAAAAAAAGTAAAAACGTTTTTTTTTGCGTGTTGTTTTTATTAATGCAGCAATATTTTTCACATTTCAATTATAAAGTGAACATAGATGCTGCACTAATGATTTTTTTCTATGGCGTGCGTTTGCAAAAAATCATGTAATTCCCTCCAAAAAATGTAACGAGTCCCCATTTCTAATTTTTTTAGAAGAGCACCCAATAAAAAATATAACCGCAAACGCTCATGTGAAAAAATTTGAAAAAAAAAACACTTTACAAACTGTAAATGATTGAAAATTCAAGTTTTATTGCATTTTTGTTATAAAATACAGGCAGGACATGACGTATACATATAAAAAATATATATTATGAATCTGCAGAGTCTGTCGGAAAGAACGATATATAATATGTCTGGGTCATGTAATAAAACGTGGCTTATAAACGCGTTTAAACATGATGAGCAAAAGTGGTAAAAATGAGCTCAGCACACAGCAGTGAAATGGCTCAGCAGTGAAGGGGTTAAACTCTGCCATTTCATCTTCGCCGGTGACGCCCCTCAGCTAGGGTGTTTCTTCAGATCCTACTTCCTGTATATTCCCCACCTCCTCCCGCCCACTACTCCACCCATCAAAGCTTCAAATGAACTACATTTCTTGCTCCATCTTCCCACACAGCCACCATGCAACCCCACTACTTCACATACTCAGCTATTACCCTCACCTAGTGTCTCACCCCTCTCCTCCTAGATTGTAAGCTCTTGGACGGGGTCCTCTCTCCTACTGTTCTGTGTGGTTAACTTATATGGACATTTGTTATTCTGCCTCTCCCATTGTACAGCGCTACCGAACTTGCTAGCACATTTTCAATACCTGTGACTGTATGAACGAACACAAGCTGTGCACAATCAGGACCTCAGACCAGGGAAACCGAGGAACTGAATATTAGCATCTCTGCAACTGTGAAAGCAAAACCCACTCACCCGCTGACTCGCTCACACACTCACCCGCTGACTCGCTCACACACTCACCCGCTGACTCGCTCACACACTCACCCGCTGACTCGCTCACACACTCACCCACTGACACGTTCTTGCTCTGTGGAATAATATTTAATATTGGCCACAGCTTTCCATACAAATATATATAATATAACAACCTAAAAATAAAGACAGTGCTGTAGGAGTTCTCTCCTTCTCTACCTGTACCTTTTCCAACCTACCCCCAACTTAACTCTGTTCCCATTTGGCTTCCTTCTCACCAGCAATTTCTCCATCCTAACAAGAATCCTTCCTCAGCACTGCCTACCAACCCCCGCTGCAACAAAGGGGAATAAAACCAACCCACACTCGTCCAACCTGCTTAAACATAGCCCGAACATAACCCAAACTAATCCCTATACTCAAAGGGAGGGAGGGTGGGGATGCTGCTCTCCAAGTTACCTCAGGAAAAAGAGACACTGCACATGCACCTTTTCAACCCTGTGTTTGGCCTCGCCCACTCGCCCCTATCACCTAACATAGCTTAACTCGTCGCAAGCTTACCTCAGGGGCACCTCAAGAGCCTTCCACCTGAGTTGTTCTAGGCCTCCATAACCTGTTGTTCCCACAGCAGCACATTGCGAATTTAGCTGACTCTTAGGTGGAGAACATCCATGTGGAATAGTCCTGTCATCTATGGTTTATGGTGTATTGGGTCTCGAGTCATTTCTATTTATTCAGTTCTTAAAGTATTAATAAATTAAGACTATCCTCATAAAATAATTAATGTGCTCGAAAATATAACAAATTTGTTTCTACTTGGTTACTAGACTTTTATTTATCTACATTTATTACTGCCATTAAAGGGTGCGTTGTCCCATGTATTATGAATAAGTTCACAAAATTCATGCCTTAGTAGGTCAGTAAATAATTCATCAACATTGTAACAAAAAGTCATTACAGAACTCTAGGTTTGCTTTAAATTTACATTGGTAGCAGCAAGGTCCACAACTAACTCATATTTCCAAAAGGTTGAATTCAAAAGTCTTGAAATTAAGTACATTTATGTCCCCAATAAACAAAAATCCCAAAGGTTGTGTCCAGGAAAGGTCATACATGACAAATTTATTGGAGCTAAATTATTTGAAATGGATCAAATCTATATTTTTGCTTTTAAAGATTCCTGTTAAAGTAAACTAGAATACGTACAATAGAATTCATGTTTGCCTGATTAAAGCACTGTTACTGCATTTAGATTTATTTAGATGCAATCAGAATTTGTCACACAAGGAGAGTGATTGAAAAGTGAAATGTGGATGACCTTTAAACAAATTGCTCATTTGAATTCATATTCCCATTATCTATCAGTTTATTAAGAGCCTCTTCAAAATAGGATATTAATGAATTGATCCTTTTAAGTAGTTAGTGGTGATATGCTAAATAAATCACATTTTTAAAAATACTGGGCCATATTACATAGTTGGTGCTAACTTAACCAGAGCTGTTGTAAACTTACCAGAGCCATTATAGGCCCCTATTATACGCTTCGCGCAGCGCATTTGCGCACGCACAAATGCGCTTTTGCGCGAGGACAAAACCATTTGCGCGGAACATCGTAGTACGATGTTCGCGCAAACGATGCGCATTATCGTCTAACGCGATTGACCCAGCGCGAGCGCAAGTTCGTGTGCGCATCCTATACTTAACATTGTGAGCGCAAATGCGATAGTGCAGATGGTATTCCAATCTTCGCGCAAAGTCGTATGAGCGACATTTGCACGAATTTTCGGAACGTTGTTGAAAACTTTGGTGTTAACTGCAAATATGATTGTTGTGGCCGAAACAAAATAACTCAGCAATAGAAAAAAATACAGCACAGTACAGTTACACATTCTACACATACCCAGACATCAAAATTTGTTTGCTGCAGCACATATACGCAGATTGACTTTGACAGGCGCAACAACCTAACTTTAGAAAATGGTGGTTCTTAATTCTGATTGGCTGAATCCTGTGAAAAAACTGTCTGCCCACCGATTCCTGCACGCAACCTTCATTTGCGCACGAATTTGCACATTGGATTTGCGCACGAAAAACCATGAAGGCTGAAAAAATGCGCTCGGATCGGAATGCCGCATTAATTTACACGCGATAACGTTTTTTTTCTGTGCGCAAAAAAAATTTGCAGCACGAGGCGTGTAATAGGGGCCATAGCCTTTGGAGGTTTTCAGTTTACAACAGCTCTGGTTAAGTTAGCACCAACTATGTAATATGGCCCACTGTGTTTATAGTTTAAGTTAAAAGGATTTATAAAGCGCCATCAAGTTCCGTAGTGCTGTACAATCCGTGAGACAGAACAACAAATATACCTACAAGTTAAACACACAGAACAGTAGGAGAGAGGACCCTGCTCGAGAGCTTACAATCTAATAGGAGAGGGGTGACACACTAGGGTGAGGGTAAATAGCAGAGTATGTGAAGTTTCGGCGTGTATGTGTGGAAGATGGAGCAAGAAATGCACAGTGGGGGAATAATGGAGTGAGCCGATAGCCTTCTCTAAAGTAATGTGTTTTCAGAGACTTCTTGAAGGACTGGAGAGATGTGGAGAAACTACTGTTATGGCGGAGTTGGTTCCATAAAAAGGGGGAAGCTCGGGAGAAGTGCTGAAGGCAGGAGTTGTGGGTTTGGGTACGAGGCGAGGATAACGTCAGATCATTGGCAGAGCAAAGTGGATGGGATGTACCTGCTAATAAGAGAGATGTAGGTAGGGGCGCGATTATGGAGAGCTTTGTACGTGAGCACCATTATAGGAATTAGAATAGCTCTGACATATTTCAAAAATATCCAAAGTGAACCGGTGTTCAACACTTCCATCGGTAAAAAAATCTACACAAACCACAATAATAGTTCGAACTTTACCCAAAAACAATGCATGTGGCCAGACTCCTAATAACCACATCTCTAGTTTCTAATAGCAGTAGCCACGGCCCTAATGATTTCACATAATAAAAATCTAGCACACATACCATATACGCACAGGTTTGTTTGTTTGTTAAAATATTTCCAACATTTAATCACAGCTGCATTTCAAGGAGATACAATCTGATACACGCACATGCGCACACACGCATTGCAATCAGAACGTTTTCAGACTCCTTCCTTTTTTTCCATTGCAGCCTTATTCTTGATTTTTGAATTGTGTTTCCTATATAATTCTTCTCTCAATACTCCATAATGACAAAGTGAAAACAGGTTTGTGACTGCATTGCAAACTTCTTAAGAAGATAAAACCTGAATATCATATTGCGTAAGTATGCAGACCCTGAATTCAGTACGTAGCCTCAAGTCTTTTGGGGTATGATGCAAGATACTTTTGCACAGCTAGATTTGGGTAATTTCTGTAATTGTCTCTGCAGATTATGTCAAGCTCTGTTAGCTTGGATGGGGACAGCTGTTTTTCATTTTCTACAGAGATGTTCAGTTGGGTTCACGTTTGTTGTCTTAGCTGTGTACTTTGCGGCACTGTCCTTTTGGAAGGAGAACCTTAGACCCAGTTTGAGGTCCTTAGCAATGTGGACCAAGTTTTCAATAACCACATCTCAACCATGATCAATCGCCCAGTCCCTGATGCTGAAACCCCCACCACAAAAAGGATTATGGTACCAACAGAATGCTTCATTAACCGGACGGTTTATTTGTACTGTATTTGATGAGCAGTGCCTGGTTTTCTCCAGCTATGACACTGAATTAATGCCAAGCAGTTCAATCCTGTTTCTTGCAGAGGGTCCTTTATGTACCTTTTGCAAATTCTAAGAGGACTTTCATCTTCCTGCTACAATGTCTGAGCCATAGGCAAAGCCTGTGGATCGAATGTGATAGGAGCACACCAGGCACAACCCCTGCACACTCATATGCCTGGGTCCAAAGATGAAATGCTGCTGCCCCCCCCTCAAACTATTCCCACCGAAACACGGTAATGTGTGGTATGTATGAGCGTATCACAGTGCTCCACAGCAATAAAACTCACAGTAATGTACAGTGTGTATGAGACATCACAGAGCTCCACAGCAATAAAACACCCAGTAATGTGTGGTGTGTATGAACGTATCAGAGAGCTCCGCAGCAATAAAACTCACAGCAATGTGCAGTGTGTGAGAGTATCACAGCACACATACACATTCATACACACCGCACATTGTTGTAAGTTTTATCACTGTGTAGCTCTGTGATACGCTCATAAACACCACACATTACTGTAAGATTGTTGTGCAGCTCTGTGATAGGCACATACACAGGGAAAAGTGTCAGCTACAGTGAAGGGGGCCCCCAATGGTAATTTTCCATGGGTTGCAATACCTTATTCAATGTCTAAAAATATACATACAGACACATAGTTACATAGTTACATAGTTATATAGGCTGAAAAAAGACATGCGTCCATCGGGTTCAGCCTCTCCCACATAACCTACTGCTGTTGATCCAAAAGAAGGCAAAAAACCCAGTCTGAAGCGCTCGCCAATATGCAACATACTGGGAAAAAATTCCTTCTTGACCCCAGAATGGCAGTCAGATTTCTCCTTGGATCAAGAAGCTTTTACCCACATATTAAATATTATAACCCTTAATATTCTGTGTCTGCAGGAAGTCATCCAGTCGTTTTTTAAAAGTCTGTACAGACTCTGACCCAACCACCTCAACAGGCAGAGAATTCCACAGCTTTATTGTTCTCACCGTAAAATAACCCTTCCTATGCTTTAAGCTAAATTTTCTTCTTCCAGTCTAAATGGATGACCCCTTGTCCTATGTATAGTCCTGTTAATGAATAGGTTATCAGACAATGGTTGATAATGGCCCCGTATATATTTATATAAGGTTATCAGATCCCCTCTAAGGCGCCTTTTCTCTAAACTAAACAGGTTTAAGCTTGTTAGTCTTTCCTCATAACTTAACCCTTCCATCCCCCTTATTAATTTAGTTGCCCGTCTCTGCACTTTTTCTAACGATATAATATCTTTTTTTAAGACAGGTGCCCAAAATTGCACGGCATATTCAAGGTGCGGCCTGACCATTGATTTATACAGAGGCAAAATTATGTTTTCATCCCGTGAGTGAACTCCCCTTTTAATGCATGCCAGTACTTTGCTGGCCTTGGCGGCTGCTGTTTGACATTGCACATTGTTACTTAGTTTGAAGTCTATGATTATTCCCAAATCCTTCTCCTGCTTGGATTTCCCTAACTCCGTACCATTTAGGGTATAAATTGCTTGTGTGTTCTTCACTCCAAAGTGCATAACTTTACATTTATCTAGATTAAATTTCATCTGCCATTTAAGTGCACACCATATATACATACAGCATGTATTAATTCATGCACATATATACAGCATGCACATGTGTGGAGCACCTATATCCTCCCATAAATGGCATATAGTCTCACACACACAGCATATTTACACACATACACAGTACATGCTTACACACAGTAAATACACGCTTTTAAAATGTTAATATTCCCTCTGTATTGGCACATAAGTAAATCATTGTTATGTTTACAGTGTTAAATCCCTGGTGGTCTAATGGACTAAAAGAGGTTAATAACTAAAGAAATCAATCTGACAGCCTTGCTTATCAGTCCCCTCCCCTACTCCATACATACCTGACAGACTGTACAGGTTTGGCTTGTGGCAGGTGGATGTGTGAGGGAGACTGGCTGTCTTGGCTGCAGCTTGACTAGCCCCACAGCCTCCATTACAGTTTGATGGCAGTACAGGGAGGTAGGGAGGGGGCTGTGCGTTGAGGGATGGAGGGAGAGGTTGTGGAGGGAAAATCCTTTTGCTGTAGGGTCAGAGGGCCTCCAGGCACTGGTGTATTTTGGCCTAGGCCAACAAGGCCTAGGCCTAGGGCGGCACTCTCCAGGGGGCGGCGGCCCGCCGGGTGGCCCCACCCCTAAAAAAAATTTTTTATTTTTTTTTTACTTTTGCAAACTATTTTACCAGGAAGGAAATATTGAGATGTCACAAATTTTCAAGTATGTCCTGGGTAGGCAACGCCTAGGCTTTCACTTTCCAGGGGACAACAAAAAACCTCACCACTAATTGGGTTACTCACAGAGCACCGAAATGACGCCAACATTTTGGTGCTCTGTAGTTCCCTGCACTTAGGAGAATAAAATTTCCCCACCCTGCAGTGAATTCACCATTCACCACAGGGTCCCCAAAGTGCATGGAGTCGGCCGCTGTATGCTGCCACCGCAAACCCATGGCCTGCTGTTTTCAAAATAACTACTGAACGAAAATGTCTGGAATTTACATATAAGATCCTATGATTGATAATAAAAAGTTCTTTTACAGAAAAAAAAGAACCGATATTAAAAAAAGGGGGGAATTTTGCCAAAAAAAATCTGAAAAATGACTAAATGGTACTAAAAAAAAAATCAATAAATAAAGACTTTTTACTGCAGATTAAAATAAGTGGTTTATTAGATATTGCATAAAAACGGGAATATTTTTAACATTGAAACCTATGGGGTTCGCCTGAATACCTGAACCTGCTGATTGAAACCACCGAACATCAGCGTATTTCACTGTCATTTCTCTGCTGTTTGGTGTTCTCTGAATAGATTAACCATTACTTCTCTATGGGGATTTGCACTGCCTTCAAACAGCACCGTACTTGCTGACAGTTCGCCAAACTTGTGTGTGAGCATATCACCAGAGCAGTGGTGTACTTAGAGGAGTGGCGGAGGGCGGGCCGCCCCAGGTACCAGTGATTATTGGGGTGTCATTAGGGGGTACTAGGAGGTGCCACTGTCACTGTGTGTCAGCTTTGAGCTGTGTTCTCAAACAACGAGCAGCGGAGCATGGCGTTTGCATACGGAATAAAATCGAATCGAATAAAAATCCCCCTCTCCTCCCTCCATAGCTCCTCCCCTGCCCGCAGCAGCTCTAGGAGGATTTGTGTCCAGAGAGAGAAGATGACAGTAAACGGCAGGTAAAGGGGGGTGTATCAGCAGAATATGAAGCCCTGTCTGCTTACTGCTGTTTAAAGTGGACCTTTCCTTAACCAGCACTGCAGTGATAGAAATTTGTCATTGAGTTGCCTGGCTCCTGGTGAGGCTGCGTGCGTGCAGTTCACACTCGGTCCGGCCAGTCAGGTGGTACTGAGTCTCAGTACCACCTGACTGGCTGAACACGTGACACGCACGCGGCTGCCCACCCTTTCGTTAACATGGACTGTCACTCTATTCTGGACTGAACACCCACCAGGAAGGGAATCAAAGCCACGGTGCACCCTCTGGCAGTGGCACCCCACTGCTGACAAGATGGCTCCACGCACAGGCACAGCCGCGATCCTAACATGGCCTGGAGGGACCTCCTGCTGAGTCTGTACACAGTCCCTGCTGACTCTGCACACAGCCCTACCGCGGACGGAGGCCGGTAAATGTAGAATAAATAATTGCTGTGTGCTCATATACACTCGGTTTGCTGGGAGTTTTATTGCAGTGGATTCTGATGCACTCATACACTCCACACATTGCATTGCTGGGAGTTTTATTGCCGTGGATTCTGATACGCTGACACACACCACAAATTTCATTGCTGGGAGTTTTATTGCAGTGGATTCTGATACACTCATACACACCACACATTGCATTACTGGGAGTTTTATTGCTGTGGATTCTAATACACTCATACACACTGCACATTGCATTGCTGGAATTTTTATTGCTGTGGATTCTGATACGCTGACACACACCAAACATTGCATTGCTGGGAGTTTTATTGCTGTGGATTCTGTGATACACACTGCATAGTACTGTGAGTTTTATTGCCTTGGAGCTCTGGGATACACTCATACACACTGCACATTACTGTGAGTTTTATTGTCTTGGAGCTCTGGGATACACTCATACACACTGCACATTACTGTGAGTTTTATTGCTGTGCAGTTCTGTGATATGCTCATACACAGTGCACATTTCTGTGGGTTTTATTGCTGTGCAGCTCTGTGATACGCTCATATGCAGTGCACGTTTCTGTGGATTTTATTGTTCAACCAATTAGAGCGGCTGTGATCCAGTATACTTAACATGCGTGGCTGTTCTTTGTAAAAATGCTTGCATTTAAACATTTCATAATTTTATTTATCTCAATAGATACATTTGAAATGGTATACAAAATATACAAGTAGGCACTTGGTACCTACTTTTAATATAAAGAGAGGAAAAGGCGTAGCTCTAAGAGGAAAAGGTGGAGCTTAAAGAGGAAGGGTGGGGATTAACCAGGAAGAGGTGTGGCCTTGACAGGAAGGGGTGTCTCAAATTTAAATTAGGGGGTGCACGAGTTTAGTCAGGCCTAGGGCAGCACAAAACCTAAATACACCACTGCCTCCAGGAAGGGGTTAAGTGGAGGGAGGTGGCATTCCTCCTTTAGTCCAGACAGAGCTTGTGCCATGGATCACTGTCCTGCCTGAGCTCTGTTAAACTCTGTGCTCTTCAGCCGCTGCACATTAATAAAGGCTGCAGCTGAAGGTTACTGAGAGTTCAGTAGATCTGTCTCAGGCAGGGCAGTGTCTGCGCGGCTCCTACTTGAAGTTCTGGACCACGGCGGCCCCTTGCACTCCTTAGTGAGCAGCCTGGAAGGAAAATGCTCCCCTGCCTCTGCCCCATACTGCCTAGACAACCAGAAGTGTTCAGGAGCAGCATGAGCTGCTGACCGCTTCCGATTCTCTGCCTGTCACTGCAGGAGGAGGGAGGAGCATCATGCTCTGTCTCCTCTGCTAGTTCGGGCTGCTGGATGGTGAGGTGCCGGTACTGTGAACTGGCGTGTACCGCCAGAAAAAGAGCCCTGTGTATGTAATATATCTATATTATTTTTCTTTTCACTACTTGGTTCTGGCTGGTCAGGGCTATATGTTCTACATATATTCACTATTTACAAAAGTATTTTACTCACATATTTTTTTGATTTCTTTCCTTTAAAAACCTGCCCTGACAGCTTATGTGACTGGGAATTTTATAAGTACACAATTAAAAAAATAAGCGTGTCTTCATCAATCATCTGGTTAATGAGTATTTCTGCAGTAATTGGATTAATTCCGGCTATGTTTGTAATACTGCAAAATAAGGTATATTTATTTATTTTAGGTATTTATAAAGTATTTTACCAGGAAGGATACATTGAGATTTCTCTCGTTTTCAAGTATGACCTGGGCATACTTATGTCTAGATAAAGGGGGGCCTTCACAAGAGCTTACAGGAACAGGGCGACCCAGGCAAATCACAGAGAATGAGAAGTAATGGGATGCATGAGGGCAGTGTGGGAGATGGATCAGTTTAGTTGCAATGTAATGTGTTTTGAGAGACTTCTTGAAAAACTGGAGGGACGGGGAGAGTCAAATATTATGCCTGAGAGCCATCCATAGATAGGGGGAAGATCAGGAAAAGGCCTCAAGATGAGAGTGAGCGTTGTGGGTATGAGTATTATGAAATTAATGCATTTACTATTTATGAAGAATATGTATCTGGCCTCCAAAAGGCGTCTATATTTAGGAATTATTGCTCAATATATTTATGTAACTTTCAAAGTAAATAACCAAACCTGGCTGATTGTTGCATCTATTAGAAATCTCAATGTATCCTTCCTGGTAAAATCCTTTGTAAAAAAAAAATAACAAAAAAAATATCATGCTTGTACAAAAACTATATTGTAAAAATCATACCTCCCCCTTGTGAGGTGAGCCTTCTCCAAAAATCTCTGCCAGTTATAATAGTTATCATCAAAACGTTTTACTAGCCACCCCCTCTTTCAATAAAGAAGCTCATAAACGTTTTCCTAAAGATTTGCATTCAGCGTGATATATTCCAAAAACATACAATTGCAATCAAATTAACATAACATATAATGTGAGTTATTGTCCTATCAAGAGCAGCTGCATCCTCTCCGTTAATGTTTGATTGTCTAAGCACACATTTTAAGTTAATTGTGTATTATGTTATCTGTGCTCTTCATAACACACCTTCAGCTAAAGAAATACCAGCGTATTGTTCTGGCTAAGCACCTTTTAATAAACATAAACACAGTTTGTATTCAATGCATCACTTATCTCTGTAAATGGGTTTGTTCCTGGAGATGTTGTTTCCGTGAAATCAACATGCCACAAATGATTTTCTCCATATCAAACAGAAAACTCTAACATCTATCTCGTGGATCAGTGTGAAAATAAATAAATATCAATGTCCTAACTCTAAGTATATTGCCTCAGTAGCAAGGCCTGTTTCCGTAATCCTGCCGAGAATGACATTTATGTGAAATACCTTTTATTGCGAATAAAACTGCATATAAATAATATATCTGAGAAGCTTCTCTAATTCTTTCTTATCGGTATTTGTTGGTATTTACACTGCGAAATGTGACACTCATTTTACAATTTAATAAGCTATTACCTGACTGGTTCACAGGTTTTCATGCTTAAAATACCAAACGTCTCTGTTGAAATTGTATAGCTTTCTATACTGTCCAATCATTGGGTTTTTTCTGTGGAAATTTAGACATTCATAAAAAAATGTAATTAACTTATTAGGCAGGACCGTTGCAATTAAATGATCAGAGAGGCAGACGTATAATTTGTATGTGATTTATTGGCTGAGTGCTCTTCTAAAATGTCATTGTCTACAATTATAAAGGGCAGGATTGAGGAGGAATTGTATTCAGCTGTCCCATTAACAAAAAACTACTATCTACAAAAAGCGTATCTCTAAACTAAAAATGCATCTAAAAATAAAGCAATGTGTAGAGTCTAAAGAGGGTATCGTGTTTCTATAAAAGCACTTGTATGCCAAGAATAAAACTCTTGCCAAAATTACATGGAAGCTTCCAAATACTATTAACAAATCTGAGTGGTTGGACAGTAATCAAGCTGCAGGTGATTAGCAAAACATTTGAAGTAAATCAGTAATAAATGCATTTAATCCAGTGTGGTAAAGTGCACAGGGTCATCTGTGATGGCGTGTACATCCCCATTTAACCTTTTTAGAGAGGGATATGATGTATAGCTCCAGAAGAGTATTTGTGAACAACATAATGAAGCCCAGGAAGTTCTTTTAGGCTCCACACACTGGTCAGCTGGAAGTCATTAGCAGCAGTAAAAGCAATCACTGCCTGCTCTTCAGTCTGAGAGAGTGCCTGTGTGGAGAGGAAGCAGCCTGTTTGGTTACAAGCAGAAAGGTTCTGCTGCATACTGAAAACTCTAAGGTTTCTAAGGTTGGTGAAGCCTGTGTTTTGTTTAGTTTAAACAACTGAGAGTTTTCTTGGTTAGTCAGAGCTCAAAGGAGCTAGGATTTTGTTTGTAGGGGCGTCTTTGTTGTTTTTGTATGCTGATACTGCTTCCTGGTGAAGCGGTCAATACAAGAAAGTTACACAACTTGTTTATGCAACCCCAGAGGACCATGCTTTATTAAGGGCATAATACCCAAGGCGGGTACAAAGATTACACCAGTTATTTTGTGACTTATTTTGAAGAAGCATTTATCTATCATAAAATAGCTGCGCACATTCATTCACACTTTGCACTATGTATAGAATTATACCTGTAAGTGCTTGTATTGTTGATAATGTTAACGGTAGAAAAATTAGGCAATTCATTTTTTACTCACTGGGCCATGAATTATTTTATGAGTTCTAGTAAGCAATTAATAGAGTTCACTTTCCCTATTAAGTATGTGCAGAAGGTACATTTATGAAATTATTGAAGTAAATTTTCAAATATCCCATTTTTTCCTTTTATTCCCTTGGAGAGAAATTGTTTCTATCCACTGTGCTTCTCCGCTATTTAATGTTGTGCCCTATGCCTGGCTTATTTGCTGCTATATTTCTCAGGCATCTGGCCAATGAATGTCATTTTTCATGTTTGGAGCCGATTTGTTTGTATTAGACTTGTCTCAATTAATTGGTCTACATCTCCATTTGTATTGAAAATAAAATGTTTGCTTTACATTTGTGATAGAATGTTGTCTACAGCATCCTTTTTTTTCTTTTACAAAGTATTTTATCAGGAAGTTTATATTGAGATGTCTCTCGTTTTCAAGTATCTCCTAGGTATCCTTTAAAAGGGGTTCTGTAGGAGTAAAAAAGAAAGAAATATATGGGTTAAACAGTAACCCTGTCATGACTCTTTCTACACCTTCCCTCAAGTTTTAACCCTTTACATAATTTTGAAATTTACCTTTATTCCAGTTCTTGGGTTCCTCATTGCTGGTCCGGATATGATGCGCTGCAGGCATCCTGTGTGTTGTAGCAGTCATGTGAACATGGTGGGGGGAAGTGTCAGGGCCAATGAGCGAGCATGCATCCATTCCTATGGTTTCAAGACGAGTGCATTGAGCGCTAATGAAGGGAGTTAGTTTCCTAAAATGGTCCCGCTTCTGGGCCTCGATCCTGCAGATCTGATATTCTGTGTGGATCAAACCCCCTACACTTGGAGGGCTGAATCAGCCCTTTGAGAGAGCCCACTGGAGGTCCTCCAGTCTCTGTGACCGCTCAGTTTATATTGAGTGGAAACTTTACTAAGAATAACCATTTCATAAGTGTATGCTAAATAATATATTTGCATATTCCTTATTTTGCCTGATTATTGCAATCCAATTAAGCTTCATCTACAAACTGATGCTGAATACACAATTTTTTAAAGAAAATTCTGTCTAAAAGTTAATTATCTTTAAAGGTTATAGTTGTACTTTTAACAAGAACTCACAAAACATGTTTGCTTGATAAAATGATTCACAATTGTTTGTTTCAGTTGTAAAAATACTAGTAAACACAAGTTTGAACAAGTTACTTGAATGTAGATAATGTTGTAATTTATCAATTTCTTTTGTAGGCAAAGACTGGAATTTGTTTGCTGCAAGATGGTAGTCAAGAGCCTTTCAAAGTTCGACTCCACGTAGCCAAAGACATATTAATGATTCAGGAGCAAGACATAATCTGTGTTTCTGGTGAACCCTTCTATTCTGGTGTACGTAAAACTTTTGATATAATTTATTTACCACAAATGAGTTTTGGGTGCATTCTAAAGTATTCAGGCGATTTAATTATAGAATTCAGTCAAGGCAATTAAATGAGGACAAAATAAATCGGGACACATTCTTCTATTGAACCTAAGAAAAGTCTACTTCTAATTAAAGACCTAGGAACAAGAACGTGTTAGCTTAGTATGCACTGTATAGTATGAGTATGAATTTATTGATATTACTGTAAACTACATTAATAACTGGTCTATAAATCGAGCACTCCATTCACTTATATCTCATAATTTGTGCTTTTCAACTCACAGATGTAAATCTGGTTTGAAGTATTGTAAAAATGTTATTCTGTTCGCAATCTCTGTAGGCACAGGGGACCCAATTGCTGGTAACAGGGAGCTTCCAATGGAAAAAAATCTGTGTGAGAAGATATTCCATACTAGATCCCTGTTACTGGCTTTATTCATACTATGAAAACATAACATGCAAACTACTGTATGTTGGAATAGTACGCTATATATAAAAAGTACAGGAACTGTTAATGTACAATGAGGAGGCACTAATTCCGAGCCACAAGTTAAGCTTGCAACAAGGTCGGAATAGCATCTCCGACCACTACATTAACAACAAGAATGGAATAGGGCCCGAGAAGGCTTTAAACTGTCAAGTCATTATATTATCAATTCACAGTGCAAAATGTGTACTCCTTGAATGCAAGATAACTGTCTTCATATCTAAGAAGAATTGATTTGTACATCAGTTAAAATTTCTGTCGTTATTTTTCTTTCGACTTTAAGATAAAATGATCCATCCTAGATAAGGAAACATCTGAACCTAGCATACATATTAAGAGAATACTATGATCTAAAAGCTTTTTCATTGCTACATCTCTTGGTAAGATTTTATTTTTTGTAAGCTGTATTTCTTCTCCCTGAAACTTTCTCTTCAGCGGCACTAAAGATAAATCCCTTTTGTCGTCTTATCTATGTCAACTTGGAGGTGACACGTCTAGATGGCTGATTGTGATAGTAACACACTCAGACCTTTTACCTTAAATCTCATACTGTTGATTAACACTAATTCATAAATCGCTTTACGTGTGACTGGGTGAATACTGCAATTACTGGCGTAACCTCTAAAAAAGACCTAAAATCGTCTACTACTTAACCTCTACTGAAAAACCATGAACTATATTAAAGGCTATATTGGCATCTTCAAGATGTACCCATCTCTTTTTACTTCAAACTGACACATGATACTTCCAAGCTGGGCATTAATAATGGTTTAACTTGTCAAATGGGCTTCACTTTTAGTTTAAACTTTTAGTATGGTTTAGGTATATAATTATGTATATTTGTATTTATATCTAATATGAATGGATCATATCAGAAGTTATGGATCATATCAGACAAACCACCTGTACTTGTAAAATCATAAATGGAAAAGGAAGATGAAGTAAGCTGTCCATGTAGACCAGTGGTTCCTAACCTGGGTCCTCAGCTACCCCTCACAGGCCAGGGTTGCCAGATATCTACTGCAATGACTGAGCTAAAAATCATATCACCTGTGTTGTGCACCATTCAGTCTGTATTTCCCCAAGGAAGACCTTAAAGTGGCATTAAACCCTCAGATTTTCTAATATAAAACAGTGCTATAATGTGAGCCTTACTGTAATCCAGTGTAGTTTTCCTTCTCTTTGCTTCTGTTTCTTTTAAATCCTTATCTGTAATCATGTTTGGGAGAACTTCCTGTTTTTATTTATTTATTTATTTTATTTATAAAGGATTTTACCAGGAAGGATACATTAAGATTTCTCTCGTTTTCAACTATGTCCTGGGTTCAAGAACATGGTTACAGAAATACAAAGTAGTAATATGAAAGATATTAACACAAAACAAATATTCTAGACTAACAGAAAATAAATACGTAGGAAATATAGTCACTATGTTACATGTTTACAGGTGCATTCCTTATTGAGGTATGTTAATATGGAGCTCTTAAGGGACTTTAGACTGGGGGAAGAATTGATGGCGTCTGGGAGGTTATTCCATTATTGTGGTGCTCTGTAGCAAAATGAGGATCGAGCCACTTGCTTTTTGTATTGTGGTATTGCAAGTAAGGTGCTGGTCCTGGATCGGAGGTTATAGGATGAGGGAACTGCTGAGAGAAGCAGCCTATTCAGGTAGGGTGGTAGCTTCCCAGAAAAGCTCTTAAACACCAGGTTGGAAAGGTGAAGGGTGCGTCTAGATTCCAGCGATGGCCAGTTTAGTTCATTAACATGTCACACTGGTGGGTCATGTAGTTACAGGTGACTCCAGCTTCTCTGAAATCTTACATGGTGTCGGCATTCTCCACTAAAACTACAAGAGGAAGTCCTGCAGACATCCACATCCCCGCCCACTTGTGATTGACACAAGTTCACAATGCAATGAATATGTTGGTTGTTTATGATAAAACAAAAGCAATAAGGTTTGTTTAAAAAAAAAAGAAATACCTAGCTCTGATTAGAGAATCTGCAGAACAGGAAAAAAAAACACAGCACATTCAGGCAGCTGTTGTCAATCACAAGTGGGCGGGGATGTGGATGTCTGCAGGACTTCCTCTTGTAGTTTTAGCTGAGAACGCTGACACCATGTAAGATTTCAGAGAAGCTGGAGTCACCTGAAAACAGGAAGTTCTCCCAAACATGATTACAGATAAGGATTTAAAAGAAACAGAAGCAAAGAGAAGGAAAACTACACTGGATTACATTAAGGCTCACATTATAGTACTGTTTTATGTTAGAAAATCCGAGGGTTTAATGCCACTTTAATATAAGGGCCTGTTAGTGGTATTTGAGGACCAGGGTTGGGAAAAACTGATGTAGACAATTAATATGACTTTGACAGCATTCATAAATAAATTGCTTGTATGGTACCACTTGTTGCAGGAATGCATATGCAGATACAATGATTTTTTTATGAAAATGTGCTTCTGTGTGCCAAAGAAGATTTGATGGAGCATAGATATACATGCAGCTGATCAAAGCTATGACAGCCATATTGGCATCCTTCATATTGCACCAACAGTTTCTTCAGCACTTTACAATAAAACATCAAACCTTAATTAAACATTATGTACGTGGATAATTGTCTGCAACTGTAACTATACGCACTCAAGACATTCTTACAGTTACAAGTGTTATCTGATGTTGTGCTTTGACTGACAGGTGAGACGTCGCAAAATCTAAAAATTCAGGGCTTGACAGGTTCACTGTCTTCTTTCATCTTGACATGTCCATAGGTAGCAGTAAGAGAGAAACTTTATTGATCTTGAAGGAAAAACTGTTCTTGAAGTCCATCTTCAAAAAGAATGTGCAAGACACTGATCATTCACGCAAGAGTCAAAGATTTCTTGGATGATAACGGTATAAAGTATAGATTGCAGACAAATGAGTCTTCCAAGAATGTACGAAAAGAACAATGCCTATGGCTACTTTGCATCTAATGTACAGTTTGATTTAATACAGGCATGTGACTAATAAAAACTGAAGAATACATGCAGCAAGAATAGCAGCTATAGAGTTCACCATCATATAAGAATTGCATAAAAGAAGGTAACTATTGTAGCCTCCAGTTAGTATTGCCAGGTCAAGCTACAAATCTGAGATTAAATTACATACATTAGGCACAATCTAGCACAATACTTACAAGCACTCTTTTCTGTATTTATATCAGTGTAAAAATTACTGTTCCAGGAGTTTAAAGAGATAGACTTACAAAAAGAAGATTTGCTTGAAAGAGGCTTTACAGAATTATGTTAGATTCCACAGGACAGAAGTGAAGTAAATGGATGTGACACAAAATGAAAAAGAGCCCCCTATAAATGCATGTGCGAGATAACAAAAGAGATGCGGCATAAAACGGCAATATCGCAAGTCTGGATTACATCAACAATTTTGAGTAATCGCTGGCCTGGTATCACTAAGCATCGTATTTGTAATGATGATTGAGCTGTGAGCTCCAGTGAATAAACTGCTGCTTTAAAAACCGAAAAGTCAATGCGAACTGTAACAGTGCACGAGGGCTATGACCTCTTTGCCATGAAAAGTATATGAATGAAATTGAACTCACCACACCAGTGACTGAGGAATCTCCTGCCAAGCTTTGGATTTTTGTTTTTTGTGAAATGCTGGTGTTTGTCGGCAAGCAATACTGGCGACTACTGCTAGAATGTGCAAACAATAGTGCTTTGTGAATAACCCATAGAGTATTTATCTTTTGTAGTTTGTTCTTGTGCTGGTTATTTTGTTGTATAGACCGTTTGACAGTATTATATTACATTATATTACTTTTGAAGGATATAGTGAGACAAAGTTACATTACAATACAGGTTTTACACATTCTGGGCACGATTTCCTGGTTAACACTAACGTTAATGTCTGGATGTGTAAGCATTATAACTGAAGTGTGTTTATTGCATGCCACCCATATTACATTCCGGACGCTGCCCTCATTAGTAATTCGTTAGCACACTGTTACTCATTGTGCGCCTCGTGAGCCACATGCGGCTCGTGTAGCTGGCAATGGTGGCTCACGGACCACGTAGCCGAGAGTGTCGGCTTGCGGACCCCTGCTAGCGGCGTGGTCGATGAGCACCTTCTGATAACGAGCGGGCACCACCTGATAGTGCAGAAGAATGAAGAGGCACAGAAGAAGAAAAGAATGAGGCGTAGAGGTAAGAAAGAGGCAGGCAGATGAAATAAAGGGGGCAGAGGAAAGAAAGGGGCACAGAGAGCAGAGGAGAAGAATGAGGCACAGAGAGCAGAGGAGAAGAATGAGGCACAGAGGAAAGAAAGAAAGGTACAGAGGAAGGAAAGAAAGAGGCAGGGGACAGATAGAGGCACAGAGGCAGGGCAAAGAAAGAGGCACAGAGGAAAGAAAGATGGACAGATAGCAGAGGAAAGAAAGCATGAATGAAAGAAGGACAGAGAGCAGAGTTTGCAAAGAAGCGGAGATAGAAACTGAAGAAAAAAATTGATATCTGGGAAGTCAAAAGCGGAGACAAAATTACAGTTAAGGTAATTAAGAAATTTTTCTGCTCATCTCCGTATTGATTAAAGTTAGGATTTTTTCTTCTTGGTTTCATTTAAAAAGATATAGAAATGTTACATTTATCTGTATTATAGGCTTAAAATATACAGTATTCTGGGTGGTGGGGCGGGAGCCAAACGGCCACAGGTATTTCAATGATGCGGCTTTCCTCTTGACTGCTCTCTTGCCGCTGTGGCTCCTGAATAAAAAAACAGCGAGCATCCCTGCGTTAGCGCATTGTTTTTTGCTCTAGCTTTCGCGTGCTTACTGTACTTTGCGCATCCTATATGTAACATGGGAAACGCAATCATTAATTAGTGTGTTTTTTTTGTTGAGAAAGGATTTTACCAGGAAGGATACATTGAGATTTCTCTCGTTTTCAAGTATGTCCTGGGTGGCGAGTATGTACCGTTAGGTGTCTTGCCCAAGGACACTTACTGGAGAGGTGCTCATCGGGATCGAACCCATGTCTCCACAGGCTCTCTCCACTCCAGCAGAGCAGTTACTTATACTCCACGCAACCAGTGTTTAGATAAGAAAGGTATTACAAAGTGATAGCGCTAATTACCGTTGGGACGCACAAGTCAAAATTTGAGCACCTTCTAAAAGCTGACGCTACATGATACTGTATTTGCTGAATTAAGTAACTCCTCTTAATCCTCCCCCCCCAATGAATCCAATACTCACCTCTCATCCTGTGGCGAGAATGGTGGCCCAATCCACCGCTTTATGTCGCCGGGAGCAGAGTGAGACTGGGAAGAAATGGTTCCCAGTCTCCCTACACGACCACTCCGCTGCTTGCGACTCGTAAGCGGAACCCTCCATGGAGTTCAATGGACTCCAGGAGGTGATACGCGCGGCGGCACAGACGTGGTACCGCAAGTATCCCAGTGGTTAGCGTTGCGTTCCTGGGGTGAGGTGCTGAAGTTGTGCCTGCCTCAGAATATCACATTAACATGGGGGCACTACAGGGAGATCTGCAGGTGCTGATTTTCCTCGTTAGCGTCCCCTTGTTAGCGTTAAGGATGGAATAGGGTCCTCTGCCTTTTAAATCATTTTTCCTATAACTTAGGTTTGATCAGCCAAGAAGCAGCGTTTTTTCTTTTTTGTGAGTGATTTTATTATCTTCGAGTTGTATACCTATTACGCACACAGTGAATTACCTGATTTATTTTTGTGTATTTTGTCAGTACTATATAAATATAAAAATGACTTTGTTTAGTCTACACACAATAACTAAACAGCATGTGCTCAAAATACAAAACTGTAACCAAATGAATGAGGAACAACGATGGTATTTTGTTAAACTAAACATTGAATTAACTGTTTGATATATGTGCCATACTAAACAAAACAGACTTTGAAAATGTAAACCACACCATTATTAAAAAATTTCAGTTTATAAAAATGATTATTAGTCTAAGGAACTTAGAGTATACCTTATTAAGTTTCATATTGTTTTAACCCTTTAACGCCTTCACTTCCAAGATTGACTATACTAGATGTGCAAGGCACCTGCTGGTGCCCTGATTCGAGTATTGTCAATAGGGTGTTCAACTGGAGCTGCAGAATATGCCCCATTTTAGCACTGTGGGCATGATAGCCAAGGTGCTAAAGCTTTTCAAAAACCACTGGGAATGTGTATAAAGAACATATCCCAGGCTGTTCCAGCGCTGCAGTAGCTTTATCGGCCAGCAGATGACAACATCTTCCTGACAAATAGGTCATTACAGAAAGGAATACATTTGAAATGTTTTAAAATATTTCATACTGTATACAGTAAAAATTATTTTTCTGGAAAATCTCTTAGTAGTGAGGGGAAGTCCAAATCTCACCCTAGATTCTTGTATATAAATATACTTTCAATAACTTTTAGGCCTGTGTCAGACGAACGCAGTGATCCCGTCCGTATCGCCGCACAGTTTAACGTCCGTCGTAGCATAGAATCATGATCAATAGAGACCCACACACGAAGTACGTGCGCACCGAAGTGCGGACGCACCACGCAGATGGCAAACGGAAGCAATTTAGTCAAGAACGTAAAACCGCTAAGACAAACGCGCAGAGTGCGCCACGTCCGCATAGCGTTCTGTGTGCTTGATGACACGAAGTCTGACGGAGCGCATTTGACGCACAGAATGGCTTTTCAGATAATTTTCCAATTTTTATCATTTTTCATTTTAATTCTGTTTCCCAGAATTTCCTTTTTTTTCTACGTCCGTCAAAAAAAAAACGGATCGTGTGGTGTCGACAGTATCTTCCGTCAGTAGGTCTGTCCGTTATGCACGCACGCACAGAGCGCTCAGACTGTGTTCATCTGACATTAGCCTTAAACTCCATGTTTGATTTGCTAACCAGGTACAATGTAGAGTTTAATAGGTTATGAATGCTTTAGCATTTATAGTTAATTATAATATAACCAAAAAGGCATCAAATTGAAAATAATGTGCATACAAAATGTAATAGAAATGAATGCATCATTGAGATTATCATAATAATTATTGTATGACAGACTTAAATATACATTAAAACTAATATTGACTAGCACTACGTATCCCCCACTCGTGAAGAATGTATGTGCTGAAAACTGTACCTTAATGGAAAGCTACCTCATCTTCTGAAAGGTTTTGACCACACAGTTGTTATTTTTGGAAGCAGTGACACATGCGGGTCTATTCACTAAACGTGAAACTTAGGAGAATTGGCAGAAGGGAACATTCTAGGTCAAAATAGCCAAACCAGAAAAATACTCCCATTTATCTCACTTTCCAAATCGGCTATTTGGTCTAGAGTGTTCCCTTCTCCTTCCAATTCTCCTGAGTTTCACCTTTAGTGAATAGACCTGCTGGCCTCTGCTTAATACAACGGATTCTGTAGAATTTTGATCTAAATTCTTTACCTATAAAACCCATCATTCTCCCTACTGGCACTCCTCTACTCTCCAGTTTGCGTGCGCAAAACACTGACTTCTTGCAGACATCTGTAATGTATTTTACCTCCCTGGCGGTCTAGTTTTTTCAAAATTTTGTGTCTAAAAGCGTCTCAATTTTTTTGGAAAGGAAATGTGTTGTTTTATATAGTAAGCCTGTAATAATTAGGAATAACTCAATGAAATCCGTGCAAACAAGAGTCTAGTAAACACACTGAGTCAGATAAAGTTTGAAACACGAAATAATAAATTATCCCAAAAATAATTATCCAAAATAATGCAAATAAATTATATTCAATAATATAATCAAACCAAAAGCACTAAAATCTTTCAGAAAACAAGGGTGCAATATTAGTCACTGCATATTGCCTCAGTGTAAACATCCTTGGTATGATATATTATATCAATTATGTACACTCTTATTTATACAGTAACATTCATAATGCATACAGTCTATCAATAATTATATTTTCATATAAGAGATCTTCCAACCATATATACAGTAAAGTCCAGTCTTAGAATGTATATGGTCTGTTTCTGATCTGTTAGTGCCACCTAGTGGCCGTTCATGAGCAAGTCATGCTGTTGGGGATTTTAGATTACATTTTTTTTTTTTACTGTCTTCTAATTTGCTGCCTGGTCTCGCTCCCCTGCATCGTGTGACTCGCAGGGAGCGTTACCAGGAAGCAAGTCGCCGCAATCACACTGCAGGGGACAGCGAGGGAGCGCAGGATGCGGTGAGTATGCAGCCCGAGTGTGGCTCGGGGTTACCGTTCGCGGTAGCGAAATTTAACCCTGAGTCACACTCGGGGAAAACCACCAGGGAGGTTAATTACATAATGCAAGCCTTTGTGTGTAATTGAGTCTGCCTGGTGGTTAGTAACATTTAGCATTTGTGATCAAGGAGAGTGTGAGTGAAGTGAAAAGAAATATAAAATAGCTGTTTTTTTTTTTTAAAAAAAAACAACCTTTATCAACCATATATCAAAAGATCCCATGTGATCGAATGAAAGCCTTTTCATTGAGAAAAAGTGCAGAAAATCATTTATTTTTTTTTAAAAAAAATATTGAAAATGTCTCATGGCTAGCATTGTAAAATTAACAAGCAGAATCCTACAACAATAGAACACCCTAACAAAAAAACACGAAGTAAAAAATAAAAAAGTGGTGCATGTGACACTGCTGTAGTTATTAGTGACTATTGTAAATTACGAGTTGATACAGTAAGCGGCTTGCTTGTAATGGTGCTTGTAATAGGTAGCTGCTAATGTAACAGCTCCCTATTGCCGGCTTAGCTGAAATAGGGCCCGTGGTATTTGTATTTCACATTGTCAATGATAGTGTTCGTACAGCATATTTTCAGTGCCATATTTTACTGTAATACTGGGTTTAAGTTTCACTGTATTTATTGTCCTATGGTGTACCTTTCATTATACCAAAGCATTGGGTGGATCAATGTGTTCATCCAGTATTGTTTCTTCTATTATAATTGTTTGAGGTCTTCTGTGTTCCGTGCAATTTGATCTAAATGTGTTTGCAAATTGGCAAGATTTATGAAATATTAGATTTTTTAATATCCTTCTCAGGGTTCCTTTCGATTGACTGCAAAGTGTAATAAACCAGTCATTCGATTACCCATGATAATTTGCTTCATGTGTTAAAAAAACTATGCCTTCATATTTTTTGAAACTGATTTTTTTTGCATAAAAAGCAATAACACATGCGAAGATCTTTGCAGCCCCATGATCTTGTACAGCTAGAGTGAAATTGCAAGGGCTAATTTCATGGCTTTTCAGTTGATATTGTATAGCATCACTAAATTATGATTGTAAATTAAATTTAATGTCATGATAATCAATTTAATTCGATACCATGTAAAACGGACTTAATCTAGTGAATCTTAGGCTAAGGTCAGACTAACGCAGTGTTAAAGTGCGTTTAGCCGCACTAAATCACAGCCGCGCTAGCAGCAAATTACGTCCAATGCCAGGCAGCATAAGAAGAACGGCCGCACGAAAGTGGTAAACGAACACATTTTTTTCGAGAACGTCAAACCGCTAGTACTGACGTACAGAGTGCGCTGCGTCTGCTAGCTGCATGTGTGCGTGATTAGGAGACGTCAGACGCTGCTAATGTCCGGCCAACATAACGTCCAGACGCAAAAAGTGTTTTATTGATGATCTGTACAAAATCACGGACGAAAATGCGCATCGTATGACCGCTATCACGTATTCCGTGAAAAAATGCGTCCATTCGTTCGAACCCACTTTTTCACGGACAACGCAAAAAATGCGTTAGTCTGACCCTAGCCTTAGAGTGTTGAGTCAGTTGTGCATTTTAATTAACCTCTCTGTTGTATCTCTGTTTAACTTTGAATACAAAATGGTATATACAGTGGAACGTTGGCTTTTAGCTGCCAGACAATTACAAGATCTAAATAACACGTTGATCTTTGTTTATTTAGGAGCGAAAGGTAGCAATTAGAAGACAAACTGTTGGAGGATTTGGACTTAGTATAAAGGTAGGATAATATGAATTGTTCATGTTGGTTGATATATACACATATATAAAGTCTATTTTTTATCCATAATATTAAATTCACCAGAATAAAACTTTTAATTGGAATACATTAAAAGGCAATCATTATCATATCAAGACCCTATTGTTTTGCAAACCTTGTTAAAGCAAGACTAGTGGGCCCGCTGTGGAGAAATGAAATCCAATGGCTCATCTCTCTCCTTTTTACTTTCTTACTGTAAACAAAGTACAAGGAGCCGCCATCACACTCATTGTAACAAAAAGTCTATAAACTTTGATGCTGCATTATAGCTGCCAAGGATAGGGCAGAATACAGGGAGAGCTCCGGGTCACTTACTGCTGTACAGGGCTAAGATTCAGGGGTTATAGTGAATGAAAATCCCTGTACAATACAAGATGTTATTGTAATTTCCATATACTGGCATTATGCCACATACAGATATTATTTTTACATTCTAATGATTTTTTTTTTTTTTGAGAAAGTATTTTACCAGGAAGGATACATTGAGATTTCTCTTGTTTTCAAGTATGTCCTGGGTTGTGAGTATGTACTGTTGGGTGTCTTGCCCAAGGACACTTACTGGAGAGGTTGCTCACTGGGATCAAACCCATGACTCCACAGTCTCTCTCCACGCAGAGCAGTGATGTTACCTCTACTCCACCCAGCCGGAAAATATTATTAGTGAGCTGCATCATTCATAATTTTTCATTCAAACAATATTTCAATGGAGGATAAAAAATACACAAATAATTAAAAATGAGGATTATTTTAATTATCTCAGAAAATTTCTAGCCAAACTTTTTTTTATCCTTTATTTGATTGTTAAATGGCATCCCATGTTTCAAATAATGTTATAACCTTTTTTTCCTTTAAAAAGTGCTTGCTGGTAAAGGGGTTAACTACTTAAAACAAGACTAATGTTGTTATTCAGAATTCACTGAAATTTCAGTGCTTTGTTGTTCGATGCACTGCGTTAAATAATTAAAAAAAGGTCCTTTATAATAAATAGTTCTGTTACAAAATAAATAAATCACCTTTTAAACAAATTGGGAAACAAAAATTTCTCTAAAAATACTTCATTAAATCGAAAGGCTTTTTGCTGAAAATATAATACAAATATAATGATGAAAACAATAATATTGATTACATTGAATCCTATGGCATTCGCCTGTATAAACCTGTCAAACTGAACCACTGAAAATCAGAGCATTTCACTGACACTTGGGTGCAGTTCAGAGTTTTCTTAATAGATTTACTATTACTTCTCTATGGGACAATTTCACTGCTGCCGAAGATCGCCGGTCTGCGGCAAACTGCACTGTATTTTGCTGTCAATTAACCAGTATTTGGTGAAATCACAGCTTTCTGAATAGACTTACGGCCCTGACATTGCACCGTAGGGTGAAATTTACCACTCGGCACCCTTCAGTGTCAAGGTCGGTCATTTTTAAATAACCCCTTACGAGTGAGTTATATACATTGCCAATGCATAATCTTTATTTACTCATTTCTAGTAAGCATAATATTTCTATAAAAATCTATCCAGTATGCGATGTTAGAAATCGTCTGAGGTTTGTTAAACTGAACTGTTCCATGCCTCTAATATTGATAGATTAATTTGTTTATTATTCTTTTAATTTGCTCAAAACAAAGCAACTCCAAAAACGACTTCAATCTTAACAATTTAATAACTTTCTAGAAGTTTAAATCCAACCTGAAATGTGACAAAAATCAAAAACGTAACAAAGTGAAATAACACAATATACATGAACAGTATATACTGTAGATCTAAAACTTTATCTGTTTGGGAGAACGGGGGATGGAAATCTACATAGCCTTAATTGCCAGGTCCTGCGATCTTTATAATGAGTTTTTAAGAGTGCCCCAAACACACAGACCCACCAATGGGAATTGAGATCTCCTCAAAGAGTGTCATGACTGAGGTGTACCAGGGTTGCGGGGTCGAGCTCAGGTGCGGTGACAGATGTGGAGAAAGGCAGGTATGCAAGATTTCAACAGTAATTTATTAAACACAGGGGGAATCACAGCAGGATGAGCAAAACCAAAAGGGAACACAGAACGATTAATAACTAATACCAGGCAACTGGATAACACATGAATAGGTCAGATAAATACATACATACAACAGGACTGATAAAGCAGACAGGACAAGAGAGGTGAACACTGCAGGACAGGAACTGGACTGAACACTGTATATAAAGAATATTTAAGCAGACACAGAGGGGCAGGATATGAAGAGTGCTGACTGATGTATACAACACAATGGAGATAGAAACAGAGGAACAGAACAGACTATGGAGACAAACAAGGGGTTAACTAAGAGAACACTCATGGCAGACAGATGAAAACAGAAACGGGTTAAATCAAAGATGCAATGGCTGTAGTTGAGGAAAGTCCAGGAGTTCAGTGATTTGTAATGCAAGGCAATGGCTATGGCAATGGCAATGGCTGTAGTTGAGGAAAGTCCAGGTGTTCAGTGATTTGTAATCCAAGACAGGGTTCCAGAAATAAACGACAAGTCTGTGGGGTTCTTGAATAAAGGGGGTTCACCAGGCGCGGTATCCAAAGGGGTATTCCAATATCAGGGTCAAAGTCCAGGCATAGATCGAGGCGGGCAGCAAGCGAGAGGGGTGTCTGTCAATCCAAAGCCAAAGGGTCATACACAAGGAAATCCAATAGAGGGGTGCAGGTAGATAGCGGGATCAAGATGCTGGTCTGGTAACGGGTTTGCAGAGCACACAGGATAACAGGCACTGAGGGCTTCAGTCAGGAAGAATGAGAAATGCAGAAGCACTCCATCTTCGGTGGAGTGCCATTATATAGGAGGCCCAGGTCCAGCCCACACCTAAGGCTGGAAATCACTGTGAAACGTGGATTGGATACCTGGACACCTGGATCTGGAACAGAGGAAAACCTGGTCCGGAATCTTCCTGGAGAAGGGAAATGGCGCCTATTTGTGCTTTTTTCGGCGCTGACGACAAGCACTGTAAATCCTGGTGTAATTTGTTTCTGCTAAACTTTTTATAAATATCTAACAGAAACAAATTACAACAGGATTTCTATTAATTACAAGTATCCCAGGACAGGGCAGCAAAATGACATATTTTAATATTAAATATTCCTATATATCAGGGATCAGCAACCCTGGCCCTCCGAATGTTTTGGAACTATATTCCCCTTGAGGCTCTGCAAACCTAATGAGCAGACGAGCATCACGGAAAATGTAGTTTCAAAACATCTGGAGGGCCGTAGTTGCCCACACCTGCTTTAGAGCATTCACCACTATTTGCTACTTATTAAGCTGTTGCTTCATGTAAGTTATTGATTGCAATTGTTTGTTGATACACTTTTAATATTATACTTTGGGAATGACTTTGATATTGGCATTTGGAATCGCAAGCCTGACGCTATCTGCACTACGTTCCTGTGATTATTTCACAATAGAGTATTAACAAAAAAAGTGCTCTGAAATAAATTCAACAATGGGTCCCTGATTTTATAAAATCGTTGCACAGCTTCATGGATCTAGTCATTGAGTCTTTCTCAAGAAATCAAAGAGTGATTCTAACAACTTTCCTGTGGTTATAATGAATTTGGAAATTAATTTCTCCGTCAAGTCAATTATGGGTTTAGAAAGAAGAAACGTTCTTCAGTCAACTGGAACGTGAAAGCCCAAATTATATTTCAAAAGAAAATATATTCCAAACGTTTTATAGCTGTGCATGAGATTGCACATGAGCTCTGATATTCATACAGTAAATGTAGTGAAATTGGCAGAGAAATAATAACTAATCCTCTGAATTATAACAGGAGAGCTGCAAGTTCCCACAGGTAAGTCACTGCTCAATAAACCTGAAAGTCATTATGAACTGGGGGCGCATAGCGGAGCCTCAATCTGCTCATCCTTACATGGATAGGAAACCACACTCAATGGCGTGTGCGAGTTGACCTATGTGCTGCCCTAAATGGATGTGCAATTATAATCCCAAAAATAAAATTAGCCTAGTGTGCTAAAACAAAAGCACATCAAGCACAGCAATTAAAAAAAAATCTCCAACACATTTGGAAAATCACAAAATAAGTCAAACGTGCAGAAACATAAAAAAAAAAAAAAAAGGAAATTGGTATAGGCGCAATGGAAGTATATAGAATGGGGAAAAGAACCTAAGACACGATCGCCACTGCACCCACAAATGTCATCCCAAGAGTGACAAAAAGGACAATAGTCAAAGTGAAGAAAAAAGGATGCGGCGCTTCCCAGTGTATAGCAGAATGTAATAATCAACGTTATTTACCAGTTGACTATAATTGGCACAGAATCATCTATTGATGAAGAATCAAAAACCTCGAGAAAAAATAGAATAAACAGACCTAGCATAATACTGTTTATATATGAATAAAAAAATTCCAAGAGGTGTATACACTCACACTGTGGGGAGCCTCATCCGGCTCTGGCTATTTTCACCTATGGGTGGATTCATATGGGCTCACCCATTAGCCACTTCAATCGATTAGAAGTGTTGAAGAGCCACCAAGGCTCAAGTAATGGGCCCAAGGGTTGTTTTAAGTGGGCACAACTCTCATGAAAGCCTCAATGGATCCCCAGCTCAGCATGGATAAAGAGCCAATCAATAGGTCCGATTGACCTAGGCGAAAACGCGTTCGGCCATTTTGTTATTGTTTTATTTATTTTATTAAAAAATTTTATCCTTAATATCCTTTATTGATTGGCTCTTTATCCAGTTTAATTTTTTGTGTGCGTTTCAAATGTGTTGGGGACTCTTTTTTTTTTGTTTCTGTTTTGTAATTTATTTGCTTATGTTTCAGTAGTACTAGACTAATTACATTTTCAGTTTTTGACCATGATTTAATTTTTGCCCATGACTTAATTTTTGCTGGTGGGTACCTTCACTCACACTCGCTGGATACTGCAGGTCCATCCATAATGGCGTGAAGAAGATCACTCTACTGTGCTGCCACGTGTTTTTTGAGCAGTGATTTCTTTGTGCAGTCCTCTATCTCGGTCATTCTACATTAGGGGCTAAATGAATCTAAGCCACTGGCTACTCCCATGGAAAATAATTGTTTTCTAGAACAAGAAACGAAATTAAATTTGGTATATATGTAAACAAATCTCATTGTAATTAAATTCTAAACTGTTTTGTGGAATGTCACAATTAAAGGATATAATTAGATTTTATGTGTTCATAATCGATGTTGTTCATTGAATATAGAGCTTACTCTACTACATGATACAACACTCAATTAATTTTCTTTTTAAAGCTGCATTTTACCTCATATGCTCAGTGAATATTATGCATTAGATGACATAAGTGGATTTCTGTTGATTTCTATATTTACTGATAAATGTAAAATAAAAACAAATTAATTGAAGCGTATACTATTTTATAGGGAGGATCCGAACATAATATTCCAGTTGTTATTTCCAAGATCTCCAAAGAACAAAGAGGTATGGCATTTAAAAAATTTCCATTTAACGTATAAGGTTAGCATAGCCTGGTTTTAAAACTAGTCAAAGGGGTAAAAGCACAGTTTTATGCAATTAGCTATTTATTCAACCATATCTGCCTTAAACCAAAATGTGGGGTGGTTTAAATGAGCGCTTTTGACCATCAGTGACTTTTTGAAGATATTTCTCCTAGAGAATATATGGACCTAATATAAATATATATGGATAGATCACCTTTAAGATGGTTAATATAATTGTGATATTCTTAAATTTTTAAATATTCTCAAATTGTTATATTTCTGTAAATAATTTCTAAAAATTGTCACAACGTGACACAAATAGCAAAGTCTTGTCTATGTATAGTCAATCTGATCATTTGTCCATTTAACTTTTTCACTGCCATGATAGAGTATTTGTAATCTTCAAAAGCATTTGCAGGTGCCCCGAGATCGAGTATACTCGACTTGGTCTTATTCTGTAGCAATAAATAGGAATCACTTTTATTGCAAACAAAATTTGATAGCAAACAGTTTCCAAAGTTTCAACACATTAGACACAACAGCCAAAGCATTGCAATTGTTTGAAAAACTTCAAGTTTCGTTTTAATCCTTCAAGGAAACTCCGAGCCCAAACTGTAGTGTATATGTAGAACCACTTTTTTGCCAGCAGAGGGAGGTGTCTGCTTTTCAAATAGTACTTATCTACAGTGAATATGCACAGTAAAGGTGTATCTGTATATTTGTACTGATTTTCCATTAAAAATGGGTTTTAACAATGCTTTTATGGAAAATCACTTGGTGGTGAAGGGGGTATCATCAAAGGTTAAATCATAGCCATCTATCTATATGCCCTGATGATTATTTGTAAAAGTAAAAATAAACGTAACTTAGAGTTCGGGAGTTTCGATTTGCTTCTTAAAACAAAAAATAAAAGCTATTAAAACCCCGATTGCATTTAGAAACCTAGTCACACACAAAGCATGTCAAAAGAACTAATTACCGTAATCATGATGAATTATTTTGAAAACACATGAATTACGAGTTAATATTATTTATAAAACCTTTATTTTTCCTAATGTATTACAATTAACAAGATTAATGGCACAGACTGTAAATTATTGCACACACGGATTCTAATTTATCTTATTTTTTGTGAGGAGTTTGTGCCTCATTGCAAGAAATACAAAAACCGTTCTAATAGTCTAGAAGTAATTGTAGGGTTTTCTAGTCTCTATTTGGTGACTGGATAATGGAAAAAATAAATTCTCACCTGGGGAGAAATGAAAGGAAAACTGAATTTCACTGCTGTGGTAGCAAGACGCATTCTTCTGTCTGCTAATCAACAAAATGCAATCTCTGGAATAGCAAAATTACAAAGTCTATGACTCCACCAACTACCCATAAGAGAATTCGATTAATTAATTTCTCTACCCAGCAGCTACGTCTTAAGTGGCCTGAAACAAACCACTGTATCTGAGATATTGCATCCCTGTTGTTTAACACTTAACTTATCAAACAGACATGTTATATTAAACCAATTTTCATGTTTTGGAGGCATGTTCACTTTTTATTTTCAAATATATATATATATATAAAATTGACTATCACCCCTTTCCTCTTTCATGCAACTAAAGCGGAGTTGTCTGGCCTTCTCTTCATAGGAGATGCTATTCTGCAAGTAAGTTGAATTCCGTTTCACTATAAATTGATACTCGCTTTATTATTACGCCATATACAATGATTCCTGTTCTAATTACAGATAAACGGAATAAATGTGAGAAAGTGCAAACACGAAGAAGTGGTGAGTTAATATTTGTTTTGAGATTGAATGTGTTCTTATTGAAGTGAGCAGGTTATGGAAAACATTAAACCGAATCTACCCGCAACTTCTGTTGTCCAAAGAAACAACAAATATACAGAGCTGTTTTAATTATTGCTATCCTTTTTTTTTGTTACCCCTTTTATAAAGATCCACTCTCCCCAAGGCCTGGTTTACAATTAGGCAAAGTAGGCATGTGCCTACAGACGTGCACCACAGCAGGGCGCTGTGCTGTGTAACACTAAATTCTGCCTAGAGGTGACTGTGATCTACACTGACTTCTCAGCCTGGAGCTGGGTCGTAGCAGGGAGAGCATGATGTCATGACTGAGCAGTATGAGCAGCCAGCTCTCCAGCTGCTCATTCGTTTGCTCTTCCCTTTCTATCCTCAATGCATCCTCCCTTCACTCATGCAGAAAAGTTTTTTCCAATTATCTAAAAAGTGTGTAATGTTTTTCATTGGCCCACATAGAAAAATTTAAAAAACATTTCCCCCAATTTTTGGAATTGTTAGAGGGGGGGGGGCAGGTGCACCAGCAATCTCTGTACACAAGTACAGACAGCTCCTGACAAGTAAATTTCACCCTGACTCTCACTACTGCATTCATATTGGTGGAGAAAAAGGAATTGGAAGGTAAGTTTATAATTAAATGTATAAGTCTGACACAAAGTTAATTAGCAATATGTATGGATTAAATTTATTTATTGATGGCATGTCCACTTTAAATCATAATTCTAGACATTCGTAGAATCGGAGCAGATTTCAAACCACGGGAAGATTTGTATTGTCACTTCAATTTGGTTTCATAATTAATGTATTCTCATATATTCTCTAATAAAAAATTCATTTACATAGGCGGACATTACCTGAAACCTATTTGTAGCATTACAGTATTAAATATTTTAGCAAATTATATATCACATTATTCCCTGAAAAAATTGTTTCAGGTCTTAGGACAGATAATGAAATATTTCACACGTAAATATTAAAAAACAAAACTTGGGTAGAGAACAGAAATAAAATAAATCCTTAAAGAATCTCTTCTCAAAAGGTGAAATGACTCAAACACTCTGTCTATGAAATGGGAATTTATTTTTAGTTATTTTCTATAATTCTAAGTTTAATGATTGAAAAAGCAGAATTAAAAAAACAATAGAAATCAACCATTCATCTTAGTCTAGTGTTTCCATTATCTTTAGCTTGTATCAACAGTATCAAATTTTCCTTAAATGTATTAAGATCATATAAGGATAAAGTCAATTGTTAAATAAATGATAAAGGTATTTTGCATGCAGAAAAATCTCAAAGCAACCAATAAGCCAAAAAGTAAGTATATTTTATTTGAATATGATGGAGATAGGACTATTTACAAGGTGGGAGAAGCAGTACTGTGTCTATTGGAGGTTATTAAAAAATGGTAGGTTATATTGTGTGGCTAAGGAAATCACCATCTCTTGCATCATTGATCTAAGGCGGCCGTCCACTGGCACCGTATTTGTGCGATGGTGCGATCATCCGATATTGTCTGAAGTCGTCCGACTGATCCTACAACATGTAGGTGAATCAGCCCTCTTCCACTGCATCAGACCACCGACGGACGATTTCAGACGAGTTTAGGCGATTGCAACAGATGTGCAATCTTTACGATTTTATTTGATTTATTGGATGATGCCGGGTCGATCTGGTACAAGTTTACATGAAAAAAATGAATTGTATGCCTAAACTTCCGTGCTTTGGGGACACCTGTAAAAGATACATTGTATAGCATGACCGGCGTGTGCAGTGAAAAATAGATTGTATAGGAAATCCGCCGTTCGCAAAGCCCATATGATTCAATGGAAAAAATATTAAAGTTTCTATTTATTATTTATTCAACTGTTTATTTTTTAAATCTGCAGCCTTTTTATTCATTGATATTTTAGGATTTTTTAGGTATTTTTATGTATTTTTTTGGCTAATGTTTTGGGCCCGTTCTTTTTTTTTTAAAAAAAAAGGCTAGGCTTTTTTTCCACTCGCGTCTTTTTTTTTCTCTTTTTCCAACAAGCCGGCTCAGCGTTACTTCCTCTCGAGCTGAAACCCTTTCAGCACCAGGGAGAGGTGGGGACTAATCCCACACTGCAGCCTGGCAAGTTGTTCATTTTTTTCTTTTCAGCACGAGCCGGCCGCACTGGATGGGGACTGTCTTTGAAAATCCTTTTCGTTTTCATTTATTTTCTCCCGCAGTTGTCCGGCACCGGCCCCACAGTGCGTTTTTTTTACCTGGAGGTCTGTTCTATCTGGGTCATCCACAGATGCTTCCAGTGGATGGCCCTGATCGGCCTATGGCGTTTTCTGGAGACAGGTGACCAAGTCGGTCGCCCGACTGTGGTGCCAGTTGACGGCCGGCCGAAGTGAACAATGGGAATTGGAGTCTTCTACATTTTTGTGGATGTGTCTTATCATCATTATATTTTGTTATAGCAAGATGATTATTAGAACAAGTGATTGAAAACCATTTCACTGATTTCATATTTAGTTGGCTCCACTGACGTAACCCCATCACTACCAATTTGTTTTCCATAAATTTGCTGCTAGAATCCAGTGCTTTCATGGAAAGCAAATTTGCATTATATATGTATTGAAATTGAGGTTCAAATATAGATTCAAATATTAAGAGCACAGTTTCAAATGTATGAGTTTTTTGACAGGCAAATGACACCACCTGCTGGCCAAATACTATAATTACATCTCCATAGTACAGCTTGGCATTTGATTTTTTTTCTTGGCAAAAAGAAGGTTGCTGACCCCTGCTCTATAGGTAAATGGTTTAGTAAGGCATAGGAGGCTATTGAAGAATTGGGGGCAATTAAGACTTGTTATAGCTTTCATCTTGAAGTATTACAAAGAAAAATTGAGGCTTTCTTAGCTTTAGCCTGGCTGATTGGTTGAGCCCTCAACAAGTACAGTCCATAATCCTATCCCAGTATGAGACAGGTGGGTGTTCTCCTTACTAAATACAGGGAAATGACTCCTAAGCAATACAATTTTAAGTTTAAGGTCCGCTTCAACCCACTAATTGATGGTGGTCCCTCACATATGTGATCTTACAGAACTTTTCTCTTTGTTCAGAATTCCCAGATATTCCTATTCTCCAGGCAGGTCATGACTCCTCTGTGAGATAGATGTTAAGCAAAGTAGTATAGAGGTTTTTGTTTGTTCAGGCAGATGAACTCTGTGGTATCTGCATCTTCTAGTAGTGTGCCTAACATCTGACATCAGTGTTTCCCAAACCTGTCCTCAGGACCCTCCGCCTCGCCAGATTTGCAGGATATCTGAAGCACAGCACAGGTGATATGATTTGCTGCTCAGTGATTGCAGGATTCAGTCTGCTTTTCCCCAAGGTGATCTGCAAAATCTGGCCTGGTTGAGGGTCCTGAGGACAGGTTTGGGAAACAATGCTCTACAGCCTGGCTTTTATAGAGAAACATATTCAAATCTTTGAGAATCAGCAATGAAGTATCTTCAATTTATGATTGGACCAGATTATAATTTATAAAAAAAAGGTATCTACATATATAAATGCGCTCTTCGATATATTTATTTTATTTGCTGCTGGGAACAAGATCATTTCTCAAACTTTTTCTACTAGGTTTTTGAATGCGTGTATGTGTAACATCTTTTAAAATTCAGATCTAGGCACTATTCAAAATTGGGCACACTCCATTCATGTAATAAAAGCCATTTCTTTAATCAAACCTATAATTAAAATTGTGTACCTCCTTGGGACCTTGTTGTGCTGCTCAATCTGTTTCAGAAAATTACATTTGAGCCCCACCTGGATCAACCAATTAAGTCTCTTACATAAAAATCAGTCTGTAATCTCTCCTCCTACACAACATTGTATTTCATACTGGCAAGGTGATTTTGAGATTGTGTCCCAACTTGAAAATATGTTTACAAAAATCTCGATCAAGAAATCATTCACCTACTTCCTGTAATTCTCCTCTTAACATCCTCAAAGTGATGATCCAATGTTTGCACATCAAATGATGCTTCCTATTCTGTGGAAAATTCTGAGAAAAAAATATTTTGAAACACTTATTCATCATTTTCTTTGGCCAAGAATGTGAAAGGTCGATTTCACACTGAATCAAACAAAGCATTGTTTGTCAGATCTTCCACTGTAATTGAAACACAGAGCTCATTCTTCTAGTGCTGGACAATGTATGTATAGAATAGGTAAGGTTATGTGAGATTGAGAAGGAGGAGGGAACAAAGTGAAGGGTAGTGGAGGTTTGGTTCTTAACCTTTTTTTGTTAAAAAAAATTGTTTGATCAACAAATACCAATAAATTGTGTTTAAATGGTACAAGGAAAGGGAAAAAAAACGGTGTCACGTACATAGTTACAGCACAATCCGTGACAGTAAATAAATTGTGTCCATTCACATAGTCCTGCAATCAGAGGTTCGCAATGCAGTACCATCGTACCCAAACGAAGTGGAACAAAGAAAACCAAAGAGGGAGCCATTATGCAATACTAAACATACGCTAGTGGCCAAAATTGTGGATACACCTGGTTTTGTCAATTTTGGGTGACAAGAAAATTCCTCTGTTTCCTTGGCCTAGAAATAGCCCTTACTTGAATCCCATCGAAAATCTGTGGTCAAGATTGAAACGCATGGTCTCGAGCAAGAATCCAAGCAACAAGCGAGGAATCATTGAGGCTATAACCAATTCCTGGCATCATTTGATCACAGAAGAGGATGTCAAAAGACGTGTAGAGTCAATACCTAGAAGGTGTCAGGCAGTAATTAAGACTAAAGGCTATCCAACACGGTATTGAAAAAACACATTGTGACAAACTTGAAATTATAATTTTTATGCTATATAATAGCCAAGATGCATTATGGTACATTTCAAGCCAAAATTTAACTTACTTAGGCATTCATTTACTATATTCAGTTTTGCATGTGCTATGACATTTTTAGAGATTTTTTTATATAAAAAGTACTTTAAATTGCAAAAGTTTGTAAAAATTTAAGGTGAATCCACAATTTTGGCCCCCAGCGTAATGTGCAATCAAGGTATATCACGGAAAACAGTGATGGAACACCCTGCAAAACCTTCTAAATTTAATGGTTGATAACTAGTTTCTTATGCAGGAGAAAAGCTGTCTGCTCCATACTACTGCTTTGGACCATGGAAAAGGAGATTTACAGCATAATAAACATATAGATTGTGTTTATTAAAAGATTACGACCTTTGAGTCCAGGTTTTGTTCTGCTTGGTTTTTTAAGCATTGAGAAGTAACTAAATGCATAACCAATACAAAATGTAATTAATGCAACTGACAGCGAGCACTAAATAAGTTGCTTAAGGTCTGTATGAATGTCCTTGTTTAATCGGTGTATTAACATTTGAAACTGTTTCATACAACATTGCACACAGGGAAAATGTATGATGCCTGGCTTGCAAACTATTGTCAGATAAAACGCACAGATGGCTAGCAGCTCTTGTTGTAATCTGCGAATGTAAAATATGAACAACATAGAAATCACAGCTGAATCAACTGTCAAAGCCACTTTAATTATCAGAAAGGAAGCAGAAAACAATAAATAGTGATTTGTAGTTTTGTTCTTTATGCAAAAACAGATGATGGAAAATGAAGAAAAAAAACCTGCACACACATTAAACTAAACAGTTGTCAACTTCACAAACTTATAATGCCATAAAATGCCCCATTCATGGAATTTGTTGGCATGTTTGAAAAGTTCATCTGTGTCAGCAAATATCAATATCAGAAGTTTATATTATTTAACAGAACACATTTGGAGCGCGTCCATGAAATAACTATAATAAGGACAGTATTACTCGGCCACTACCACCAAAAAAATGAAATGTTTTTATTTTCTTTACTTCGTGTTGCTGATATCATACATGTGCTTTGTTTTTCTCTTATGTTTATTTAAGAAAATATTTTACTCTATATTTGTCACTGGGTGCATCCATTGTGTGATCTTTTGTGTTGTAACCCCCCCCCCAGTATCTTTACATCAGTTGCTCTTCACTGTGTGGCATTGGCCATAGAATGGAGTTAATAGGTCGATCGCTGACTCAAATCATTATATTGTATGGGATGTATTCAAAGGACAGCACCGGGGGTAGATTAGAGGTCTTTTAGGCTCCCTGTCATGTCATTCAGCTGCCAGCTCTAATCTCTGTTAATACATGCAACAAAAGTGTATCAACCAGCACCTCGTGATACAAAGGTTATAAGTATCTTAGTGGTTTTCCCCACGTCTCCTCTTTCCGACGCAAATCAGGATAAAAGATTTAATAATGATGGGAAACCACTACATGGATAAAAGACATAGCGCAACACTAATAAAAAAAAAATTGATGCAAAATCGTCCCCTTTCAAATTGCACTCACAAGATTTAGGAGTAAAAAAAAGCATGTAGTATATGGAGATATATTCACTCATCTGGTATCCCCGTGACGCTCACTTTGGATGCAGTGTTTCTGATTCTCAGCCAGGAAAAGTATCCTCCTTGTTGCGTATTGCAAGCAACTGCAGAAACAGGAATTAACGCCAAAGTAGGAGTGAATCTCCGAACTCGACGATAGTATTTATTCACATCTAAATAAAACGCAATAAAAATAAGAACATCTGACGCGTTTCGTGGAAAACCTTCCACTTCTTCAGAGTGTGCGCTGTAGATTTTTCCTTATTTATACCTCCAAAGTCGCGGTAAATGTGGTTCAATCAATCACAAATTACTTCCACGTTCCAGAGCTGGAGCCTAGCTTTTTTACTCCTAAATCTTGTGAGTGCGGTTTGAAAGGGCCAATTTTTGCATCAATTTTTTTTTTGTTGCGCTATTGTTGTCTTTTATCTATGTAGTGATTTCCCATTATTATTATATCTAATCTCTGTTAGTCTTGAACAATTACCTCCTGTCGTCTTATCTAAACATTCCCTCCTACACTTCATTAACTGTTAAATACTGCAGATTAAATAGACAAAAGCAGTAAAGAAAAGCTTTTGCACAGATTTTAGTAAATGTTGCATAATGGTAAAAATCCATAAAATGGAAATGGATTAAAAGATAAGAAAAATTATTTTATTTATCCTTTTTACATGCAATTAAAAACAGCAACATGTGTTTTATAAGGTTTGTAATGCACAAGTAATCTAGTTACAGCTTCTGTAAGTGTTATTGTCCCTTTAAATGCTGATCAGAAATATATATTTGACTTCATTCTTGTCACACAATGTGCCTTGGCTGGGTAATGCTTTTGGGAAACATTGAAACAGTCAGTTCAACCAGACAGTAACAAGCTTAGGATGTGATACTGTCCAGAACTCACTATAAAAGTAGAAATGATAGCAGAGTTTGAGTTTAACTCCTTTTGTTGCACAATGATAGATTTATTATTATTTTTCATATTGTGCTACAGTTCTGCAAGAGTATTAACCCCCTTCACTACCTCAATCAAGTTAACTCTGCCTTCAAAAACCACCATCAGGTGCGTAAGATCGAGTTACTGTGATCTGGATTGTAGAGGATTGAAAATGGATTTTATGTTTTTCAAGCTGATTTTATTTGCAAATGTTTTACAGTAGGTGTAGATGCTGTTGCGAGACTGACCAGCAAAGGGAGACCACTGGCTGTCAAACGTATGCCATAGGGCAGGGCTCAAAATTTCAAGTCTCAAACTACTAACCAGACCATAAGAGTTATTCGGCACCAGTTGCTCCACCTTACCCCTACCCAGTCCTTAACTCTGCCCCTAGACACACACCCTTAAATTATCTTATGAAATTACACTGTTAAAGGTTTTATTTAGAATAAAGATACAAAAATAACATGAATACCCAGACATCAGACCCCAGATACATGTATACCCAGTCATCAGACCCCAGTGTGAGCAGAGCAAGGAGGCAGGGAAGCTCCTCTCCACCCCCCTGCCAGTGAGTTGAGCTTGTTCAGGTTATTCAGTTGATCCCTGCTGCCGTGCAGCCTGGAGAAGGGGGGGCTGCACAGTGGCACTTCCGGATTACGCAGCACAAAATAATTCATTGTGCTGCCTGCACGTGCATTTTCACACGCCTGCATTTAATTTCCACTCGCAAAATGCTAGTAGGCATTGGGCAAGTGGAAATTTTGAGCCCTGCCATAGGGGTTATTAAAAGAGAGGTGAATTGGCTCCGAAATTGCATCCAACAGTGAATTTCTCCGTACGGTGCAATTTCGTGGCCATTCGGCTTTTCATAAAGCAGTCAGTTCGCCAAACATTGGCAAATTGCCAGCAAAATACAGTGCTGTTCGGTGGCAGTGAACTCCCTATAGAGAAGTAATGGTTAATCTATACAGAGAACACCGAAATGTCAGTGAAATGCCCTGATATTTGGTGGTTTCATTCGACAGGTTTAATCAGGCGAATTCCATAGGTTTCAATGTAAAAAATATTCCTATTTTTATTGAATATTTATTAAACCGTTTATTCTTTTAATCTACAGCAAAAAGTTTCTTTAATAATTTTTTGGGATTTTTTCAGCAAAATTTATTCCAATATATATATTTTTTTTAAATCGCGCTTTTCTTTTTTTCTGTTAAGGACCTCTTTGTTATTATTCATATCACCTAATATGTAATTTTAAGGCATTTTCGTGCAGTAGGTTTTTTTGCTAACAGCTTTTAAAAGTTGCAGTGTGTTGTTTTTTTTACCCCATTAGTCGACTTTTTTCAGCAGCTGGATGGCTCTCTGTTTGGCAGATCGTCAGCTTTTATTGGATGCGGTCGGGTTTTTGTGCCTTATCGTCGGGTGCGTTACACATTTTTTTCAGAGGTTTTGAGGTGGTTTTTCCCATTTGAATCGGTGTTTTTTGCAACAGTTTTTCCGATACGGTCAGCGGCTTTTCCCTACACCTCAGGGGCCCTGCGGTGAATGCTAAATTCACCGCAGGGTCGGAAATTTGATTCCTCATAGTGTGAATAACAAAGAGTATCTAAATGCACTGAATTCATACAGTAGGTAAAGTGCATTAAGACTGTATGTGTGTAGGCATGTTTTAGGGGCCTTGTAGCTGAGTGTGGTTATACGGGTAAGGGGGGAATTTAAAGAGGTTTCCTTAAAACCATTGGTGCCTGCTTGTCGTTTTATTGAACCTCGCTTGTCAAGGTGTTCAGTTGTTGCCATATGCTAGGAAAATGCAAACATGGAGATTTTAAACAAAGATTGATTTATTTATATTCATTTACTCTTCACCTGCTCCTTTTTAATGCATTGTGGGCATATGTTAAAATTAAACAAATAATTGGAAAATAATTTCTTGCCATTTTTATTTTTCAATAAGTATCAATAATCGTTATAATACTAAACAAATGTAACACTTAAATTAAATATAGAACATTTTACTACATTTTGATAATATATTTTTCTATTCTTAATGGCATACTTACACACTTCTTTAGAAAAGTCAACCTCTGAAAAACATGCTATACTAAATCTCTTTTCAACATATTTTTTTTATGATATCAAGACTATCAACCGAAAAGTGGTGAATGCTTAAGTTTCTATCTATCTTCACTAATTTTAAACATTTACACACTTATCAAAGTAAAGTAAATTAATGGTTAAAGTATTCATATTAATGGCCAATCAACAAGACAGTTGGTTTGCAGCTTTCTGTTTCTAAAACTCCTCCTACTTTCTCATTGGCCTTTGCCATTGGTATACTAAGACGATGATAAGAAGGCATGTGTGTCTGTGATTCATTCATTATTATTATTGATATACAGTAGCATCAACAGATTCCCTAGCACTTTATAATATACGTAGAAGGAGGAACTTAACAAAAAAACTTAGGACGCAGAGACAGTAGGTGTAGAGGGCCTTGTTTAGATGAGTTTACAATCTAGTGGAGTTTGGATGGAGGAGAAAATATTGTTTATGTTAAGTATCATCCCTTCTAGTATTTGTAACAAAAATGCTGAAGGGGGATTATAGTAGAACAAGTTTTGAATAATTTGGAAATGTGGGTAAGGGAGGCGAGAAGTGGGATGATTCAGGAATGTGATACGCTAAACGGAAAAGATGGGTTCTGAGGGATTCTTGAACGGCTGAAAATTAGGAGGTCTAAAAGGATGAGGTAGGTCATTCCACAGCACAATGATGCCCTTGGAGTTTTGGGATAAAGAATTGGCAATGTGGATGGGCACATAACAATATGAAAAGGAGCGGTGTTACTGAGGGCTTTGAACATGTGTCAGTATTTTAAATTTCATCCTACCGAGAGCCAGTGTAAAGGCAGGGGAGTGGTGAGGTATGCACGGAACAATGTGTGAAAGGTATATCTAGCAGCAGCAGTCATTACAGATTGCAAGGGGGTGATGTGAGTGTTGGGGAGGCCTATAAGAAGTTATAACAATCAAGTCCTGATAATATTTTTTTTTTAACATTTTATACCTTTTTTTCAAGAATACATGTATCACAGTAAAAGTAAGACACGCAGGCTCAAAAAAATATTCGGTACATATTGCATTCTCATAAGCACATACGCCTGTGGAGTGCAATTTTTATGCAGTTTTGTGTTTGTCACATGTAAAACTACTTAATATATATCTAGTTACAACGTCTCATTATGAAATAATAGTGGGGCGGGGTGGTGGTATGAAAGGTGTAGGTAAGAGGGGTTAGGGGTGGTGTAAAGGGGACCTCGATCATGGTATATTTGATGCATCTCAGAATCATGACATAGTTAACCCTTTCGCTGCTGAGGCTTTTCCCGCCTCTGTGCTGAGGTCATTTTTACCGGTTTTGCTCATCATGTTTAAACGTGTTTTGAAGGCTTATTTTAGTATATGACCCAGACATATTATATATCGTTCTTTCCGTCAGACTCGGCAGATTCATAATATGTCATTATTATATGTATACGTAATGACCTGTCTGTATATTATAACAAAAAATGCAAAAAAATATGAATTTTCAATAATTTACAACGTGTAAAGTGTTTTTTTTTCACATTTTAACATGCGAGCAATTACGATTATATTTTGTATGGAGTGCGCTTGTTAAAAAAATTAGAGATGGGGTCTCGTTACATTTTGTTTTGGGGAAAATTACACGATTTTTAACAAACGCACCGCATACAAAAATCGTTAGAGCAGCATCATTGTTCACATTATAATTGAAATGGGAACAATATTGCTGCATTAACAAACCAAAACAAAGAAAAAAAACTTGTTTATTTTTTTTTATAATTTTTTTTAAATATTTTTTTATTTTTAATTTATAATTTTTTTTTACAAACTTTTTTTATACTCATGTTTGGTATCGTTGGAACTAGACATGTGCACAGCACAAAATTTCATTTTGAACTAATGGATTAGTCCTAAAATGCAATTTATTTAGTTGCTAAAGAAATTCGTTTTCAGTTCTTTAGTATGAAAACTAATTTCATTCATCCGAAAACCAGTGGATACAATTACTATTGTAGTGGCTCCACAGAGGGCTGAGATCGCTGCTTGTTACAGTATCTCTCACTCTCAGCACAATGTGGGCCATATTACATAGCTGGTGCTAACTTAACCAGAGCTGTTGTAAACTTCCCAGAGCCATTATTGCCTATGGAGGTTTTCAGTTTACAACAGCTCTGGTTAAGTTAGCACCAACATTGTAATACTGCCCCGTGTCAGGCAAAGCTGTTACAGTAACTGACTGCTGCTCATCACAGCGCTCAGAGTTTCAGTAAAACTAGTAAATAATATTTTTATATATAAGAGGTTAGAACAATATTATTTCCTTGTTTTACTGAAACTCTGAGCGCTGTTACAGTCAGTTACTTTAACAACTGAGCCTGATACATTGTACTGAGAGATAATGTAACAAGCAGCCGATCTCAGCGCTCACAGCCACTGCATTTAAAGGGCTAAAAAAAAGACTCCTCTCTGTATAATGCTTAGAACATCCTCCTGTATTAATTAATACCCCTCTTTGTATAATGTATACAACATCCACCAGCATTAATTAATACCCCTCTCTGTATACTATATAGAATTGCGCTGTTACAGTCAGTTACTTTAACAACTGAGCCTGATACATTGTACTGAGAGATAATGTAACAAGCAGCCGATCTCAGCGCTCACAGCCACTGCATTTAAAGGGCTAAAAAAAAGACTCCTCTCTGTATAATGCTTAGAACATCCTCCTGTATTAATTAATACCCCTCTTTGTATAATGTATACAACATCCTCCTGAATTAATTAATGTCCCTCTCTGTATAGAACATCCTCCTCAATTTATACCTTTCTCTGTATAATGTATATAACATCCTCCTGCATTAATACCCCTCTCTGTATAATGTATAGAACATCCTCCTGCATTAATTAATGCCCCTCTCTATATAGAACATCCTACTGCATTGGCATGTGGAGGGTGCAGAACTTCGGATGTTGCGATGTTGCGCTCTTCATTGCTGGTCTCCTTCACTCATCAATGTAAGATCACAAAAAGGACTGAAACTAAAATGTAATGCATTTTATTTTAGTTTCTTTCATTTTTTGTACTGAGCAGTTTCGTTTCTCTTGAGTCATATGAAAACTAAATTATCCCAAAATTCGGACTAAATCATTTTAGTACTAAAACGAATGCACATGTCTAGTTGGAACGGCCATGCTCCTAACTGCCACGGATCGGGAGATAGAGGGTTCATTGGAACCCCGTATCTCCACCATTGGTGGCAGTTAGGGGTTAACTCCAGGACTGGCGTCATCGTGCTATGCACGATGACGCCAGTCCTCAGGGGGCATTCCCGGAAGCTTGGCCGACATCCAAGATGTCGGCCAGCTCCGGGAAAGGATCACGAACCGGCGCTTTTCAGCGCCGATTCGTGATCCGTCCCCCATGGGGTTAATGCCAGGTACGATTTGGAAGGGCAGGCTGTGCCCTTCCAAACGGTGCCTGGGTTAACCCCCGCAACACCGCCGATTGGGAGGGAGAGAGGTCCGAAGGACCTCCCCCCCTCCCTTTCAGGCGCCTCCTCCGCACATGCGGGAGGGCGCCTGAATTAGGTGTCATCGCGCCCCCGCAATGACACCTAATTACTCCGGCGGCAGTTCCGGATGCTGGGCTGACATCGAGGATGTCAGCCCGCACCAGGGGGGCCAGCGATCGGCCGGAACCCGGCCAAACGCTGACCCCAAAGAGAGGACGCGCTCAGCTCAGGCGCTCAGGCGCGTCCTTAGCAGCGAAGGGGTTAAAGTCCTCTACTGGTGCTACTAGGTTTGCTAATGTGTATCGACATTGGATAGCAGCCTGTGAAATTCCTGTGTGGAGGTTGTTAGAATCCGGGCTGCCCATATAGCCATATAGCTGTATCTGTGTCAGAAAGGGACCAGATATGAGAACTGTTATGTGAGACAAAGAAAGTAAGATTTAGTAACTGAATGTGCAGCGTAAAAGCTTAAGGCATCAGGATTAGGGATGAGCCGAACACTCCCCGAGTTCGGTTCGAGCCCGAACCCGAACTTCCCATTTGTTCGGGACCGAACCCGAACCTGAACCCCAATGCAAGTCAATGGGGCTGAAAATTCGTTTTTTTAGAGTGCCCTCCAAGAGGGCATATATGTTACATATTTGCCATAAAAGGTGTATGGGGATCCGGGTAGTGCCCTGGGGGACCGGAAACAAGGACAAAAAGTTAAAAAACAAACGGTTTTAAAGGGACAGTGAGTTTTCCATGAAATAAGGGTTAAAAATAAAACCAAAAATTCCTTCAAATATCGTGCCTAGGAGGTACCCATAACCTGCCTGTGAAGTGGCGGATTTCTAGGATGTATAGAAACACTTAAAAACAAATAAATGACGTTTCATATGACGGTAAATGCTTTTCCTTTGATCTATCCATAAACAACTGCTTGGGGCGGCAGCCTGTATGAAAAGACATTTTAGGACGCGCAGAAAAAGTTTAGTGTTTTTTTGGGCTAAATTATTGTGAAACTTATGCAGGCTTTGGATGAAAGTAACAATAGGTGCTTTAAAATTGGTCTTTTAGCGTCGGAAACAGTGCTGTCACACTGTAACCCCTCTGAGGATATGAATCTGATACAGGTGTCAATGGCAGTGCACCCAGATATTTACCTTTAGTGCCAGGCATGCAAGTACTATCATACAGTAACCCCTCTGTGGTATTGTGGAAGAGTGCAGGGGTGGACCATGTGGTCCTTTATTGAAAATTTTTTGATCTGGTAATGGGCGTCAGTGCACCCAGATATTGTGCCTTTGGTGCCAGGCCAGCAAGTATCATCATACAGTAACCCCTCTGTGGTATTGTGGAAGAGTGCAGGGGTGGACCATGTGGTCCTATATTGAAAAGATATACATCTGGTTAAGGTGTCAGTGCACCCAGATATTGTGCCTTTGGTGCCAGGCCAGCAAGTATCATCATACAGTAACCCCTCTGTGGTATTGTGGAAGAGTGCAGGGGTGGACCATGTGGTCCTATATTGAAAAGTTTTTTTGTCTTTTTTTAATGGGCGTCAGTGCAGCCAGATATTGTGCCTTTCATGGCAGCAAGTGCCTTCACACCGTAACCCTTTTGTGGTATTGTGGAAGAGTTCAGTGCTGGAGGTTTTGTGAATGCAGAAGAGGACATCCCCTATCTATTCCATTACTTCAGCATCAGGGGATTGATAGCTGCTGATCCAGGACTGATTCATTTTTATAAATGTCAGCCGTTCTACAGAGTCGGTGGACAGACGCACTCTTTTGTCTGTGACAAAACCTCCAGCGGCACTGAACGTCATTTCGGAAAGCACGCTAGATGAAGGGCAACCTAGTAACTGCATAGCATATTGGCTAAGTTCTGGCCAGTGATCCAATCTCAACACCCAGTAAGCCAGTGGATCATTTGCTGGAAAGGTATCCAGGTCTGCCCTTGCCCCTAGGTAGTCCTGCACCATATGGTGAAGACGCTGGCAATGGGTGCCTACATTTGACGTCCCTGGGTGTCGTGGACTAAAAAAATTTAAAAAGGCATCAGTCAAGCGGCCCCGGCCTTCACCACTATTCCTCTCATCATCCGCAGCCTCAGAAGCACCTGTGTCATCACTTGGTAACCTACCAGTGCCTGGAAAGGTGTTACACAAGTTTCGCTTTAGAGCGTCCTCAAGTTTTGTCATCCTGTGCTCCCTCTGTGCGGGCAGGATGAGCTCTGCAACTTTCCCCTTGTATCGTGGATCAAGAAGGGTTGCCAACCAGTAATGATCCCTCTCCTTGATAGCACGAATCCTGGGGTCCTTTAGCAGGCTTTGCATCATTAGGGAGCCCATGCAGCGTAGGTTGGAGGTGGCATTAGCTGTCGAGTCTTCCTGGTCAATGAGGATGACCGTATCGTGCACTTCCTCCTCCCAGTCATGCACAAGCCCTTCTGTTTCTGGGCACACAAAACCCTGCCTTGAGGAATCCCCACCTTCAATGCTCCCACTACTTAAATAGTCCTCCTCATCCTCATCCTCCTCCTGTCTGATCTGAGTAGGCCCCGCTGGAATGCTGTCTGCGGAAAGACTGGGGCCTTGAGAGCTAGGGAAGGCCTCCTCTTCCTCCCGCTGCTCTGCCTCTAGAGCCACATCTATAATTCCCCGCAGAGTGTGCTCCAGCAGGAACACTAAAGGAATTGTGTCACTGATGCATGCACTGTCCCTGCTCACCATCCTCGTTGCCTCCTCATATGGTGACAGTACAGTGCATCCATCCTTGATCATCAGCCACTGCAGGGGGGAAAAAAAACCAAGTTGACCTGAACCTGTCCTTGTGCCATACTCACACAGGTACTCGTTGATGGCCCTCTGCTGCTTGTGCAGACGCTGCAGCATTGCTAATGTCGAATTCCACCTGGTGGGCATGTCACAGATCAGACGGTTTGTGGGAAGGTGGAATTCTCTTTGAATTTCTGCCAGGCGAACGCTTGCTGGGAATGACCGTCTGAAGTGGCTGCAGACTTTTCTGGCCTGGATGAGAAGCTCTGGCAGCCCTGGGTACTTGGTTAGGAAACGCTGTACCACCAGATTTAGGACGTGTGCTAGGCATGGTACATGCGTCAATTTACCCTTGCATAGGGCGGAGAGAAGGTTGCTGCCATTATCGCAGACGATCATTCCCAGCTCAAGATGGTGTGGTGTTAACCATCTCTGCACCTGCCCCTGCAGAGCTGACAAAATTTCTGACCCGGTGTGGCTCCTGTCCCCTAAACAAACCAGCTCAAGCCCAGTATGGCATCTTTTTGCTTGAGCCGTTGCGTAGACCCTGTCATGCGTGGGTTTAACTACCACTTCGACAGAGACAGAGAAGGAGGAGGAGGAAGAGGTGGTGGTGGTGGTGGAGCAGACAGACCTCATACAAGCAGCTTTCTGGAGGCGTGGTGGATGAACAAGCTCCAGCACAGAGCCCCATCTTGGATCCCTCCCAACTGCAATCAGAGTTACCCAGTGTGCCGTGAAGGAAATGTAACGACCCTGTCCATGCTTGCTGGACCACATGTCTAAAGTGACATGCACCTTGCTGCTGACTGCCTTTCCCAATGACTGGATAACATTGTCTTACACATGCTGGTATAGTGCTGGAATGGCCTTGCATGAAAAGTAATGGCGTTTTGGAACCTGCCACTGTGGTACAGCGCATTCAGCAAATTCACGGAAGGGAGCAGAGTCCACCAGCTGGAAAGGCAGCAGCTGCAATGCGAGTAATTTTGCTAAGCTGGCATTTAGATGCTGTGCTTGGGGATGGTTGGGACTATATTTTTTCTTTCGCTGCAGCAGCTGCGGCAACGTAATCTGACTGCATAAATCTTCAGCTACTGGGATGATGTCACATTGTGAGGAAGGACCTGCTGGTACATCCATTACTGTAGCATCATCCCTGTCAGTGGAGGTTGTAGGCAATTGCATGGCAGGACATACAGTGTGGGTAGAGACAGACGAGGAGGAGGACCTACGCAAAGTTTTGCCCCAATGGGATGTGTGGCACTTGTTCATATGTCGCCTCAAGCACGTGGTACCCAAGTGTCCGGTGTTTATCCCACGCTTCAGCCTCCTCTGACATAGATTACAAATAGCAACGGTGGGGTCTGCTGCACAGTTCTTAAAGAACTCCCAGACAGCAGAGTTCCTGCATGTGTTCTTTGAGACAACAGCGCTCTGCACCGGAGCAGCTCTGACATGTGATGCCTTGGACTGGCTAGTGCTACGGTTGGTCACAGAGGATGTGCCTCGTGTTTGCTGTGCCTCCTCCTCCTCCCCTCCTCCTCACTTGATTCCTCAGTTCGATCTGGCACCCAGGTGGAGTCAGTGACCTCATCATCATCAATGTCATCTTCACCCCCTATCTCCTCGCACTGGAGCCAACTTGTATGCTGCAGCTGCTGGGGCAACATGAGTGCCAGTTATTTTTGTGTCATCACTGGCACCCCCTTCCTCTAGGTTGATTATACTCCCTTGCTCAACCTCAGAGATTGAATCAGAGCACTGTACTTGCTGCGCATCCTCAAGCAGCATGTCTCATTGTAGTCAAACAATTCAGCTGACTCCTCCGTGTGTGATAGCGAGGCTACAGCAGGAGTAGCTGTGGACATGGAGGCTGCATTAGATGCTTTGGCAGCTGAGGTGGACTGTAAAGCACTAGAAGCCTGGCTGGCAGAGGACTCGGAGGATGAGGATGGCCTGGTTAGCCAATCCACCAAATCCTCAGTATGTTGCTGCTGCTGCTTAAGACGGCCAGTACCAGTTAGAAAGGACAAGCGTGCCCCTGCAGAGGATGCACCACGTCTACCACGACCAGAGACACAGCCTTCCGACACAGGGGCTGGTTGCCCTCTTATCTGTGGCTGGGAGCGTCTGCCTGTCCTTTTTGTTCTTTCAGACATGGTGAGTGATATATAGATTAATATATACAGAACTCTGATTCAACTCTGGTATAAAGATTTAAATAACTCTGGTATAACTCAGTGAGAAACACTGATAGCTGGCAGCCAGTGACAAGAGACAGATCACCTTAATTCACAAATGTTTTAAATAAATTAGTGAGCCCCAAAATACAGCGTGGTACTGTTTGTATGACGATACACAGATCACCTTAATTCCCAAGTGTTTTAAAGAAATTAGTGAGCCCCAAAATACAGCGTGGTACTTTTGTATGACGAGACACAGATCACCTTAATTCACAAGTGTTTTAAAGAAATTAGTGAGCCCCAAAAATAATTGCTGGCTGTGTGACGAGACCCAGAAGATCACCTCAATTCACAAATGTTTTAAAGAAAGTTGTAAACCCCAAAAAAAATTGCTGGCACAGTGACAAGACACACATCACCTAAATTCCCTGATATTTGGTATAAATGAGACCCAAAAAGACTTGCTGGCACAGTGTGACAAGACCCAGAAAATCACCTCAATACACAAATGTTTTAAATAAAGTTGTAAACCCCAAAAAAACTTGCTGGCACAGTGACAAGACACACATCACCTAAATTCCCTGATATTTGGTCGAAATGAGACCCCCCAGACCCCCCCAGTAGCGTGGCAGACCGGCAGTAACAACACACACAACTATCTTCTTTGAAATCTCCTCTGAAATGCATGCAGAAGCGCCGCGTTGAAACCTTATATAGTGTCCTGCTGGACTTAGCTCTGTGAGCCCATGATTGGGCAAAATTTGCCCAATCAGGACTCTGAGCGGTGATTGGCATAGTGTTCAACCAGTCTTGCACCAGACCTGTGGTCAGGTGCAAGGCTGTAGCCAATTACGAGCTTCAGGCAGTGGGAAAATGCATTGTGGTCCATTGTGGTCGAACATGCGGCAAACACCCGGAAATGTTCGGGGTTCGCGATCTGCTCGAACAGGCTAAGTTCGAGTCGAACCCCGAACCGTCTGAACCCGAACAGCTCATCCCTAATCAGGATAAGCACCCTATTGCAGTTAGTCATTTATATAGCGCCAGTATTCTGTAGTGCTTTACAATGAGGAAGCACTAACATGAGATGTATATGATACACGAGGAAAAGATGACCTTGCCTGTAGGATAACTGTCCTGCTAAGATAGCACTTTATCCAAATGCTCAGCCAGACATCCCGTGAGTTTACAATCTAAGGGACGGGGGTATGTGAAACAAATGGGAGCAGAGGGAAGGTGGAGCTGGTGGCCAGAAAATAGCAGGGACTACATAGGAAGGACCAGAAACTAGGGCTTAGTAAGGGTAATTAGATAGAAAAAGTGGAAGCAGCTGGAAAAGAGAGCTGAAATGTAGAAGCGGGCCTGGGTGGGAGAGTTGGTGGTCAGCAGAGTGCAATAATGGAGGTCAGTCTGTATATATGTGGATGATCTGATTGCTGTATGGAGAAAGTAAAACTGGGATTTAGCAAGTGTGACCTGGTTGTATTGGCAGTATTTATGACCTAAGAAGAGCAGGGGGGGGGGAAGCAGAGGGAAATATTCTAACTAAAAGAGAGGGAAAAATAAGACCACTAATCAGCAAGTACGAGTTAACCCAATGTGGGTTAAAGATGTTTATATGGCGCTAATATTTATACTGATAAAACAGATATAGAAGTGCAGCTCACCAATGGGTGTATCCCTCACCCACATGTATATACAAAAGACAGAATTACCAAAAAAGTAACTCAGGGAGTGCACACAAGAGGGTAGACAAAGCACTCACACCAGGTGTCAAAGGTGGAATACAATTGTAAAAATACTCATTTTAGGCATGGATTGAATAAAGAAATATTGGCCTAAAATGAGAATGATAAAAAAGACAATTGTGCGATATCAAAAGGTCAGGTAGAGATATAACAGTAATTCGACGATTGCACACTCACAAGTCTGGAGCCTGTAGGCTCGCTATCTTCACTTATAAGCCACTAAGGGGGGCTTCTCCCACCAAATCGATGTGTTGCTTGTCCAGGCACATGAGATGGACCAAATGAGACCTCAAAATAAACAATAAGAATATAGCACAGTATTGTTTGAGGCCATATGGAGGAATCAAAATGCATAGAACCACTCACGTGTCTCAGAGCCTCCTAAAAGGGTGGCTCAGTAATGGTGGCTTCAGACAATATAGAGGGAGGTCACACCTGTCTTTAATCCCAGGAGTCACAGGACCAGTGAAGTATTCCACAAGTGAGATGATGGAATTCAAAGAAATAAAAGTATTTATTAAAATGAAACAATAAAAAGGTCTGTTACAGGAAAAAGAATTAAAAAAATCGGAATTTTCTTTTGTCGAAAAAAATCCCAAAAAAGTCCTTTGACGGCCCACGAAGGAAAAAATTTAAGTGAAACTAGCCTAGTTTCACTTACATTTTTTCCTTCGTGGGCCGTCAAAGGACTTTTTTGGCATTTTTTGAGATTTTTTTCGACAAAAGAAAATTCTGATTTTTTTTTAGTTCTTTTTTCTGTAACCGACCTTTTTATTGTTTTTCAGTGGTTGATTTAGACTGGGGTCAGATGAACGCAGTGCGAACGTGCATTTACCCGCACTTTATGACGGCCATGGTAGGCCCACACATGAAATACGGCCTCACAAAAGTTCGGCCTCGCAAAGCAAGCGGCAAACGAACGCATTTTTGCAAGAATGTCGAACTGCTAGTGCTGACGTACAGAGTGCGCTGCGTCCGCATAGCGGCGTGAGTGCGTGATTTGGAGACGGCAGATGCTGCTCATGTCCGGCCTACATAACGTCCAGGCACCCAAAGTTTCCTGGTTTGGATCCGTATGAAATCACAGCCGAAATTGCGCATTGTATGACCGCTATCACGTACTCTGTGAAAAAGTACGTCCATGCGTTCGGACGCATTTTTTTACTGACGATGCAAAAAATGCGTTCGTCTGACCCTAGCCTTAGTGGCGAAAGTTATTAGTGTCCCCCAGTTTTGACTGTGTTATCTTATGTGCCCCCCTAAATATTGTTCCTAGAGTTGCCACTGACCCTCTCCTCTCAGGTGGTAAGATCTTGGGTAGGGTCCTCTTCCTACTGTTGTGTGTGTTTAACTGGTATGGACATTTGTTTTTCTGCCTCTCTCATTGTACAGCGCTACAGAACTTGCTAACGCTTTATAAATACCTGTGACTCTATGAACTAACACAAGCTGTGCAGCTCAGGACCTCAGACTGGGGAGACTGAGGAACTGAATGTTAACATCTCTGCAACTGTGAAAGCAAAACTCACTCACCCGCTGACTCGCTCACACACTCACCTGCTGACTCGCTCACACACTCACCAGCTGACTCGCTCACACACCTGCACTCTCTCACACACAGGCTCATTTGCACTCTTTCATGGTTTACATACTCACGGTCTCACAAACTCCCTCACACAGTCACACTTTCTTTTGCTGTTTCTTGTGCATGCTCTCTCACTGCACTTTTCTTGGTGGCCCTCGGCTTTTCTTGCTGTTTTTCTCTCTTTACCATTTCTTGCTGTGTCTCTGTGCTTTTCTTTGTTGTCCCTCTCTCTGCTGTGTCTTTTTCTCCCTGTATGTATGGATTTCTTTCCTTTCCGGTCTCTGCAGTAGCTGGGGGTGAAAATTCAGCCCCATCCTCCCCTCAGCTCACAGTGCAGGAGGGAGGAGACGAGCAACTGAGTCGCACATGCTCAGTGCATTTTATTTGTAGACCAAAGTATGCACACTGATTGGTTAGCTTAAAGTGCCTCCTGTGGTGGGTGTGGAAAACATACACAAAAATAAGTACCACAGTACATTCGGGAGCGCAAAGAATTGTATAAACTTCCAGTCTTTTTTATAATGAAAGTCTCTGGAGAAATCGTCAAAATGATGATCAAATGTAGTCTCCGATCACGTGACCAACATATTGGGAGATAGAAGAGAAAAAAAACAATTGGGCAATATCATGTATCACATATACTGTATATATAGACTGTGTAATCCTAGGAGGGAAAAACTCACAAGTCTGGAGCTGTATAGCTCGGATATAAACGCAGTTGAGTCACTTTGGGGGACTCCTCCCATCAGTCATAGAGATTCTTCCTCCCACTAGTTGGAAAAGTAGGAGACTCTTCACAGTATGGATAGTCCGTATACCTCGGAAGAAAGCAATGTCATAGCATAATTCCGTTAAAGTGGTCGGAGGAAGAGGACACTGGGAGGAAAAGTACTCCCATATTGGGGGACCTCCTATTTAGGTGGTTCCGTAGAAAAGGCAATAGACCACTTTCCAGGGGGTCTCAACCTCTAGCTGGATGCGGTCCGGTATGTTAGTGAGTAAATATCGGATAGGCGAAGGGTGTGTAAGCATGTAATCGAGCGTTGAGGGGTTAAATACGAATAGAGTTTATTTAAAAAGAATTTTAAAAGGATAAAGACATGTGGGAAAGACGTGGGGTGTGGAAAACTCCAAGAAAGAAAAGCAGGTAAATGTGAAAAAATATAATTTACTTTTTATGTCTGCTGAATGAGACTACTGACTCATTCAAAAGGCATAGCATGTTTTTAAAAGCACACTAGCAAAGCATGCATGTCCCTTTTAACTTAATTTTTATTTATTTCTGGCTGAGTATGATCTTAAATTCACCACTTTTTCTTATTTAGAAGGTATCCAATGCAGCAAAATTCCTCATTAGGAAACTAAATATTAAAGGAGAAATCTGTAAATGTGTTAATAACGTGACTTTAATGACGTGTAATGAAAAAGATTTTTCTGTAATAGTAGATCTACAGTAACTAATGCAAGAAGGTGCAAATAGCAGTGCATATAAATGACTCTTGGCTCAAAATTTGCTTTTTAGTGTAAGTCCTTTGTAGATATTTTGAATTAATTTAACAAATCAAGGCCATGGCTTATGTCAAAGCTGATTCTTCCTTGGTTTTCTATGTCATAATTATAACAGATGAATTAAATAGTCTACTGGTACAAAATTTAAATTGTAAAGCTGACAGCCTTTATACTGTGTTTTTGTATACTACTGTTTATATGGATTTTCAAGCGTAATTAGTCAGACCGACTGCACAGATTTAAAATGCACATTCACTAGAATGGAAAATTATGAAAATAAAATAAACACCAACATGTGCCTTCAACACGTGTGCAATCACACAAAAAGTCATCCATCAATGAATGTGATTCCACCTCCACACTCCAGAATAAGAACGGAGCAAGACTGATAGATGCATCCCAGAAGGAGTTAAAAAAACCACTGCAAATATCACTTTTCACAACAAAGGTTCAGTGGATTTCGCCAAGGCCACTTTGGTGCCCTTCAGTGCTTTTCAGTGTTCTTCGCTGATGTTCTCCAACTTTTTATGAGGCTTCGGTGCACTATGGTGACCATTCACTTACTAGTGATTTCACTGTACTTCCAGCGAACTGGAATCGCCGAAGTGCACCGAACTGAGCAGTGCTTAGGGAACGGACAATTATGCCGGCACTGATGGTCCTTCGGACACATATATCTCTGGTATCAACAGGATTATGTGAGGCATCATTGGAAAGGCCAGAGCATGGCCTTTCCAATGTTATCAAACATGACCAGGTTTTCATGTAAAATAAATAAAAATAAACTTTTCCTTTTCTAAGACCGCACTATTGTTCACTTTTCTATTATAAAGTGAACAATGATGCTGCATTAACTCACCAGCTCATTTCCCATGTTGCCAGTAAGTTTGGCGGCGATGGCACAATTCATTATTACACATTGTTCCTTCAAAAACCTAATATGTCGAACTGCAGCGAGAAGTATTTGGAACCGTGGGTATCTAATCTTTATACTGCACAAGATCAAATGAGGTGTTATTGGATAGGTTAGAGTCTGGTCTTTTTTCTACTGTTCTAAAGCAGTGGCATTCTGTGCTTTTACTTAATGCAACAGCATTGTTTGCTTTATAACTCACCTTCTCATTACCAACAAGGGGCGCAAATGGGGAGGTGATGGCACAAAGTGTTACTACACATTGATCCATCTAAAACACAAGCCGCCACATCAATGCAGGAAAGCAAGGGGCCTTTGGACCCCTTTATCTTCATTCTTTACACCACACAGTCCGTTAGGTGTCATTGGAGAGGTCAAAGTCTGGCCTTTCCAGTGTTCCAGTGATACCAAACCTGACCATGTAAAATCTAATTACAAAAGGGAGGGGGTATTTATTTTTTGTTACGTATAAAATGAGCAATACCATTGCCATTACTCACCTTCACATTGTGTCTCAGTCATGGGAAGACAAGGGAAAGCCTGCTACACTGACTACATTCTTGGATAACCAGAACCCCTTATTTTAAGGCTCTAATGTATGTATCATAAAGATCATTTGCCTTCTGGCTCTGTAAGGACAGAATCACATGTAAGACTCACGTGTGTGATAATCATCTCACTCATATGCAATGAAGTCAGTGGACGGGGGGAGGTCCCAAGGTGTGGTATGACTTCCAGGAAGTCAGATCACCGTGCGATTCACCCGGACCATTGGTGTTCTCCCCCGAGGCTGCGGGTAATTCATGATGTATGGGGGATGTCCTCCCTATGTTGCCGCAAAACACTAGGACATCCCACACACGTCATTCCCAGCCAAGGGGGTTAGATAAACAAAAATCACATTGCGCAGCACATGGCAGCACATGGCAGCACTGACAAAATATATCCCCTTGTACAATATAATAATCATAATTCTCTGGTTCTTTGTTCCATCATCCTATTACAGTGGACCTGGCATGGGTGCAGAAAGGTGTGAGCTTAATATGCAGTGATCACACATGAATACAGATATGAAACAGCAAACAAGAATTTTATTTTAAACAAGACTAAATAAACAGCAGGGATCCAGAACAAAAAGCACAAAATATACACATGAAAATAAGACCTGAGAATTTTCAGAAAATACAGGACTAAACCAAAATACTGTGTTGCAAAAACCAATACGGGGTGCAGGGCTATAAGCAGGGCACATACAAAAATCAAAGATGCAGACAGACCTGAACTAAAAAGCAATGATATACTAAACCAGATAAACACAAAATATAAATAACCAAGAACCTAGATAACAATGGACAGACCCTGAAATGAACAGAACTAAGCAGGGCTTAGCTATGAATGAACCTGACACAGAAGTCCTACAGAGTAACCTGAAGCCAGACAGGAGATCCAGAAGCAAAACTGCACCTAAGCAGGACTGACATGAAATGCATGAGGGAGCTGTAAGATCAGAATGAAATCAGATCACAATGAGGCAGCACCCTTCCTAGGGTGATGCCTCCTTTTAAACATAGTTTAATTTGAACAAAAGAGTCCAGGTGAGGCTCCAAGATGAGAAATCCAAAAGGAAATGAAAGTCCAGAACTTAAAGGGCAATGTTCACATATATCAGAGGGGGCGCCAGGGGCCCAGAACGTCACACATCCTCCCGTCGCTCTCCTTCCGCGTCATCCTTTATTCACATGCATGCGCACCTCCTCTTCTCACGTTCCAACTCCTCATTACGTCCATGCTCTTGAGTGCTATATGCGTTTCACAGCCACCACCGTCAGCTTCTATGCGGTCAGTTACATCCAATAGTGATCAGCTCCTGCATTTGGCATGTGGCTTGCAATATGAGTTTGGAGAGTCTTGTCCCAACATGGACCACTTCCATCATGACCATAATGATCATTATAGAATATTTGTTATGTGTTTGTTATTGAGATAAACTCTGCTCTCAGACCCTAGTTATGTCTCAGAACCCAAAAGTAGTTAGATAATGCAATAAAATACATTGCAGTCTACATATTATTACATGGGGCACAAAAATCAAAACTTTTAAATTGTTAGTTAGTACTAAGTAATACATGTGCACTGTAACCCTTAGCAGAACATCCCAAGAAATATACCTTAGGATCTGACCCCAAGACAGGCACTGTACAAAAACATGGGGATTTTTATTGACATTCAGTTATATTTGCATTGAGTGTTTCTTAATGAGACAAAAATGAAAATCCCTTCCATCTGCAACTAATGTTTGCAATCGGTTTACGTCGAAAATTAGTTTAGTTCAAAAGGCGTTCTAAATTTGTTTTGTTTTTTTATAGATTGGGATGTTTGTGTGTGCATTTCCGAGCCATTCTGTAAACCAGATTTAGAACTGCACAGCATTTGTATACCAAGTTGTTACTTGTATGTCAAGTAAAAAGAATAATAACCCCTTAATTGCAGTGTGACTTAATCTGCCTCAGCCCACTGACAGTGTGAATAGTTAGTGTTTATTTGAAAAATGAAATTTTGGCAAACAAAAACCCTTATCTGATCTGTTATCTCAATATAAAAACACATACTTTGACATTAGCCACGGAACAAAATTATTAGTGTGTTATCTTATCTGCTGATAAGACTTTTGTGATGTTCAATTAAGGAATTACTTTATGAGCTCTGGTTTCCAATTATTGAAGAGATACCCTTTTCTCCATTCTTAGCTTAACTGTAGCAGTAAGCACTAAAGCCCTAATGTAAAAAAGAAAAGGGAAAGGGTGGCTTGAAAACATTACTGGAGTAATGTTTTAAGTCTCCTCAGAATGCTATATATTTGTGGATTTTTTACTTAAACTGTTCAGACACATAGAAGAACACTTTAAGTTCCAAGGTAAGAAGTGACTTCTTGAATGATGCCCCATAAGACTTTTCCTTGGAGAGAGACAAGAAAGATATATTTCAGTTATTTCTCTAATGTAACCCATTAATGTAGTAAATAGAAACAACAAATTGTGCTATTGTTTTCACCTTACTTCTAATAAATGATCCAGTAATTAGAATTGTCTTCTTCCTCAGTGTTCTAGGATCTCTCATCATCCACTATAAACATCCCCAGTGGACTAAGCAAAAGCAGGTTTGTCAGTCTTAAGTTTCCTTCTTCGTGTGAGCTTATTTACATCAAAACTGTTACTAATTTAAAAAGATCTAGCTTGGCAGCCTTCTGAAGCAATCATTTAAAAAGACATTCCAGGTACTGTGACCATTCACTGCAAATAGTTTGGGGTTCCCAGACGGTTGATTCAGATCTAGAGCAGAGAAGATTAGCCCTGCCCAGAAAGCTCTGATCAGTGCTTGCTTCTCTGGCTTCCTTGAAAAAGGTCAGGAATGAACACTAGTTCTCATTGAGAGCCACTGGATTGGCTGGATGCTTGAGCCTCCCCTTGGTCACGTGTCAGCTGCACCATGTCACATCTGGGTCAGTGCCAAGGAACCCAGTTTTATACAGAAAGAAAATTGTATCAGAAAAGAGGTTTTTGACCAGAATCTGCTAATTTTGAAGGTTGACTTGTGTGTATGCACTTGCTGTGTACCGTTTTTAAAAGGTATGTACAACACATTAATTATTTCACAATAACACAAGATATTTTTGTAGGTTTTTAATTCTCAACTCCAGTATTAGCCAATAATGTAAAATTTGCCCTTCTAAAAGCTGTGACTTGAATCATTATGATTTAACTTGTTATAGATTTAGAGATCGATAGGTAGGACTCTGATGTACAGTGCCTCTAGACAGAGATTTTTCATGTAATTTTTTTTTTCAACAAATCATGAAGCTTTTTGTTTTTTTCATCTTTATCCTGTCTGCGTGAACTGTAAAAATCAGTTTTCGTCCAAGATCTTTGGAAAGTAAATAACAGTTAAATGCAATTTGCATTTTTATGACATTACTTTAATATAAATCATCACGATCTAAGCAGGTGAGATTTAAGCTATTTAAATATGACACAGGATAGTAATATTAGTCTGAATTACATTTAGAAAATTATGTTAGAAATGGAATGCTAAAGTTATGCTGAAAAATGACATAAGTAGAAAGCGTCATGGGAATTATTGTAAGGGTTGAAAACATTATTTGTTCTATGTCCTTGACATAACAACATTATGTGGGCAGCGAGCTGAATCTCCGCTAAATTACTAATATGTTTACAACTTTATACCACTCAATAAACTTGTAACATGACTATCCCTATAATACTTTGTAGCTGTGTGGGGGGAAAGAGGGGTCGAAATATCTTATTTGGATCTTGCAGAGATTCTGAATTATATAGGCGTACATTATGGACAGAAAAAAATATTGCTATTATGAACATAATAGCCAGAGTTGGGGGGGGGAGATAAGGGTACTTTTCGGGTCCCCTTCTTATCCAAAAGAAATAAGGTAAGTGCTTTGATGGGGTGCCAGCTAAGACAACCGTTTAACCTCAAAGCATCTATAGCGGATTTGGAAGGGGTCTGTGGGACACACTCCCATGCCAATCAATGAGTCCATCCATGTTGCCAGGCTTTCTTGTTGGTGGTTCCCTGTTTGCAAGAATATGATTATGAATATACAAGTATAGGTTCTGATGCAGGGTGGTATGTAACCTTGTCTAATGAATTAAAGGAGTCAATGGGGAGAGATTCAAAGTTAGGTTCATGCAAATGATGCCATTTAAAATGACCTCATGGTGGTCATAAGGCAGCCCTAACTTGTGGAAATGTGTGTATGAAATAAAGTTTTTGGAATTGGGTCCAAGATGTTATAATGGCTATTTGTTTTGTTTATTAACCCCTTCACTGCTGAGGCATTTCACCGCTGTGTGCTGAGCTCATTTTTACCGCTTTCGCTCATCATGTTTAAACGCGATTTGAAGCCATATTTTAATAAATGACCCAGACATATTATATATCGTTCTTTCCGGCAGACGCCGCAGATTCATAATATATCATTTTTATATGTATACGTCATGTCCTGTCTGTATATTATAACAAAAAATACAATAAAAATTTAGTTTTTAATCATCTGCAGTGTGTAAAGTGTTTTTTTCACATTTTATTACATGAGCGTTTGTGGTTATGTTTTCTATGGAGTGCGCTTGTACAAAAATTTGAAATGGGGACTTGTTACATTTTGTGGGGGGATTTACGTGATTTTTAGCAAACGCACCCCATAGAAAAAAATCATTAGTGCAGCATCATTGTTCACATTATAATTGAAATGTGAACAATATTGCTGCATTAATAAAAACAACACACAAAAAAAACATGTTTTTTTTTTTTATTTAATTTATTTATTTTTATTATAATTGTTTTTATTATTTTCTTTACTTTGTACCTAGTCATGTAGGGTATCATTCGAAAGGCCATGCTCAGGCCTTTCAAATGACACCCTCCATGACCCCCTAGCTGCCACGGTTCTGGAGATATTGGGGTTCACAAGAACCCCATATCTCCACCAGGGGATTTCCTTGGGAAATCCCCTGGCAGCTAGGGGTTCCCCGGCTATCTGACGTCATCACGCTATGCATGATGACATCAGGCAGCGAGGGGAGACCGGGGGTGGAGCCGCCATCCAAGATGGTGGCCCCCACCGGAGCTAGGCTGCACTTCAGCGCCGCAAGGCGCTGAAGTGCAACCCGGCACTTGAGGGGTTAAAGCCAGGCACCGCTTAAAAGGGGAGACTCTCCCCTTTTAAGCGGTGCCTGGCTTTTGGCGCTGCTCCTTTCCGATCTGGAGGGAGAGGGATCTGAACGGATCCACCCCTCCCTTCCAGGCTATCTCCCGGCAATTGGCATTGCCGGGGGGTCGCCTGGAAATGACGTCATCGCGCCAAGCGCGATGACGTCATTTACGCGGGAGGAGCTTGACTTCAGCGTCTGAGGACGCTGAAGTCAGAACACCGTGGGACCCCGGACAGAGAGGTGAGTATCTCTGCCGGGGGTCCCGCACAGCTGATGACGTGTGGGGCACGTCCTCAGCATGTAACGTGCATCAATGAGGACGTGCCCCACACGTCTTCAGCAGTGAAAGGGTTAAGAGAGGTGATTTCAGATGGGAATTAAGACAGGTAGCAAGGTCAATTAGGTATGAAGCTGAGGTTGGTAGCTGGGAAATCAGGCGCAGTTTACAGGAAACAAAGTCTGGACCATAGTTGAGGTCAGGTAGCCAGGGGAATCCACAGGATAACAGGGCAGGTAGGTAGCAGAGATGGTAAGGCAGGAACACACTGGAACACTGGGTTACAGATACTGAAGCAACCACATAAACAAACACTGCTAGCATAGACTGTTGGTTATTTATATTGGTACTTGATCGTATAGAGAACCTTCCATAGCCGTGGGTCCTCGGCATTCAACAAAGTTGCAGGTATTCTGGGCATCAATCCACCAGCCTCCTGTGTCAGTACTTCAACCCTGATGTCTTGGCACTCCATTGACACAGGTGAATAGTAATATTGCATCAGCATCGTCATCTCGGATAATGGATGTCAGAGGAAAGATACGGCCGTGTTATTGCATAGTGGCTGCTTCAGATTACTGTGATTACTAAGATAGCGTCCGCGAGGACGCGAAATGCCAGACAAATGGGAACTATGGTGGTGGAAAAAGGACAACCTCAAGATGCCTAGAGAAAGGAGGATGAGCCTCTGAGGGGTATGACCGTTAATAGATTACATTATCATAGAAACTACCTACCTAATAGTAAATCAATCTAAATTGATGAAATCCCATTCATTACGACATACAGAAACTCTCTTCATTTCTCACCATTTGAAAAATCCAGTGAAATACCTTTAATTGTTCATTTTGGCTTGTCAAACCTACTGCAATGACACTATGTGATAGTTTGTACGTTTGTAAATCCTTTTTTCCAATGTCTGTCATTAGGTTTTTGCTTCTTTGCTTAGAGGTATGGTATGCTGTGGCATGTAATACAGTCCATTTTTATTTTGACTACCTGTACTTTCCTGATTTTAAAAAAAATTCTCTGCAGCATTCATAACCTGTAAAATGTTTTGTTATTTCATGGTTTTTAATAAAAGACATTATGTGTGAATTGGTAACAAAATTGAAATGTGCTGTGGAAAAATATTACAAAACGAAACCTAGCCTGACATGACAAATTGTTTTATGTGTAATACTGTATGAATCATACCAGCTGGCACATGATAAAAGTGAACTGACACTAAATGCAGAAACAAAATACATTTATTGTAAAATTTGTAATATTGTATTCTAGATAGAGATTTTCATTACATATTTACATACTTAAACATATGTTGTTCTGCATAAAAGAACAACATATAGTATGAATGGATACTTTAATCAAATGCTAAATGAAACTACATCAATCAAATGGTAAAAGTTGTGAGTACTTTATTTTTAGTCATGCAACATTTATCGAGTGTGATTTGTTTTGTTTTATTAAATGTTCATAGAACCTTAAAGTGTCAAGAAATAATGGAAATAAAATCTTCCCTGGTGCTTTTAATAAAATGCAATTTATACATGTGCAAATAAACACGTATGTACATCTTTCTGGGGAATGATGCTCATAGAAATGTATTGTAGAATTGCTTTTAAAGTTGCCACTGGCTGCTAGCAACGAATACTGTTGGTTGCAATGTCAAAACATGCTGTCAAAATAATTAAAGTAGCGTATCAGGAATCATATCAGGAAATGTGTTTTAACCAACATTTTTTTATTTTATAGGTTCAGGTTTTACGGAATGCAGGAGAGGAGGTGACACTGACTGTCTCATTTTTAAAAAGAGCACCAGCTTTCCTAAAATTGCCTCTAAACGAAGACTGTGCTTGTAAGTCCTTCTGTTACCATTATTTGAATATTATTAATAATTTACATATGTGAAGTTTGCAATATGTTTGCGAGATGGCTAATTTTGTTCCAAAATAGACAATTTTGCAAAGCTGGAGAAACAGACACATCATATTGCATGCAAACAGAGGTGCCATAGAAAAGTAAGCGGTAATAAAAAGATGAATTTGAAAATAAGGCATATGTGTTAAAAAACATATTTTCTGTCCTGAGAAAAGTTCCTAGGGGAACTGAAATGTCAACTATGTGACATATTTAAAGATAAAAAATTAAAGGTGAAGTTTTAAAGAAGCCCAGGAATTCCAATTACCAGGAGGGAGTGTATTAAATAAAGCTTATTTAGGGGTGTTGGTAGGAAAAATGTGAAAATAATAGCATTACTAGTGTTACATCACTATCACTATTACTATTGCAAAGCTACAATTCATTAACAATAACAACATGTGAAGGAGAGCTGCCACGAAATAGAGAGCCTGAGTCTGCAGGAATCCCTTAGATCAGGTGTCATTAACCTAAGCCCTCCAGATGTTTTGGAACTACATTTACCATGGCGCTCAGTCACTCATTAGGATTGCAGAGGGTCATGGGAAATATAATTCAAAAACATAGAGAGCCTCTCTCTATTCGGTACACTTTCATTTTGACTCAACAGCAGATACACACACACACACACACACGCCCTGTGTGCTGCTGGACCTCCAATCTGATTCCCTGCTTTCCCAGCATATTACACCACGTTTTCTGCTACGGGATCCTCGCTCCCCCCCATAGTCTCCAAACCCTCAAGATCTTTTGTGTCTCCGAGATCTTTGTGCTATCTATCACCAAGTTTCCTCGTGTCTCACCCAGTCTCCATAACTACCGCTGTTATCCTGAAGTCTCCAAGTTCAGTTGTCTTGCATCACCAGTCTCTCATCTACCCAGCCTCCTCATGTCTCCAGTATTACTCTTGTGGTCAGTTTCTAAAGACTGTATTGTCTATTATGTTCAGTTTATGTTCTGTTATCCACATCCTTTCCCTATGAGCAAGCTCTACTGCACATTGGACTCCCAAAACTACTTAGCCGGTTCCCAGCTGATATCCATACCTGACAATGATATTGGTCTACAAAATGTTTTCTGAGTTTATATGAGACAGTAGATAACATATTAACATTTCACCGCCTTGTGGGTTGTGCCCGGTGGGAGGGTTTTAACACCAGCGGAGCGTACTAGTACACCCATTAGCAGGCTGCTGCAGCAGGCCCCACCTCCAGCCGCTTAGGCAGCTGACATGAGGCAGGCATCATTGGTTGCAGGGGAACAGCCTGAGTTCAGGCTGTCCCACCACAGGCAATGACGCACGCTGCACGCTAACTGGTAGGCAGGGCTCCGGAATATCGCTCTATAAATGGGGATGCTACAGGGAAACCTGCAGGCGCAGATTTTCCCCATTAATGTCCCCATTTTAGCGTGAACTGCGAAATGGTGCTCTAAGTCTATGGAGTTAAAACTAAAAAAATTTAACTATTATTGGAATTTTGTATCCGGCTCAAAACAGATTGTTTCATGTTTACAACATATATTCAAGCAGCAAATGTTCTAAATAAAACTAGAAAACTAGCAACCAGTTATAAATTTGGCTTTAAATAAAATATGACTTTGAGTTAGTAAATGTGGGCATGACAAAAGAATTGGCGATATTTGCACAACTGAATTGCAACACTGTTTAAATTTGTTCTTTTGCGCAGTTGCATTGTGAAATGGCCGGGTAGATTCAGAGAGGTTAAAAATGAAACCATCCTGACCCCATCCAAACCCCTCTTGTTTTAACCCTTCAGATTCCTTTGAAAATCACCTTTATTCCAGCACTGGGTTGCCTTGTTGCTGGTCTGGGCAGGATATGCTGCCAACTTCTTGAAAGTACAAGCAATCATGTGACTGAGGAGAGTCTTCGCGTGCTCCCGAGCATCTGACCAATCAAATGTCTCTTAGTGCTAAACATATTGACAGCTAGGTCTCCAAGGTCCTGAAATTCAGGAATTTGAGATCAGAGGCTTGTATTCTGGGTAGGGTGAATCATCAGCACTTAGAGGTCTGAATAAGCTCTCCCAGACCCCTCATGTGGGGAGTGTGCAAGGGGCACTCATGTCCCTGTTTTCAAATTGCATTAAGAGGTTACAATGCCTAGGTCTTTAATTAGATACATTTAAAAGCACATACGGTTGAATCAAACCATATAAACCAATTTCTGTACAAATATGGATTAAATCAATAAGTGCAGTTTGCATAAACATTATATTTGTGGCTTATCAAATTGTTCATGGGAAGAGTAAAAGACTTCCATTGTCTTCAGATCAGGGAAATGCAGATTGTAGAGCACCATCACTGAGACTGCAAAATGTGTTCTATGAAATAAGCCAAAAGCATATAAATAATAAATATGCAAACCCTGAGTTCCATGGAAAGTAAATAATGTAATTACATTTCTTATTAAACCTCCTGACCTTGAGCACTTATCTTATTTAGCAAGCAAATTACATTAAAACTAAAAAAGGAAAAACCAAATAACAAAACATTTGTCACTGGGTGTCAGATTAACTGGTTATCCAAGAACATTTTCAAAAGAAAGTACTATCATTTTGTTTCCTTGTTTTTCTCTCCTGTTATGTTTTAGAAAGAGGAATTAAAAAAACTTTAATTTGGGAGAATGTGGTAAAAACCAGCAGGGAAGGGGAAGTAGAGTTCTTTCTATTTGAACAATTGTAAAATAAAACTTGTGTTAACGATTTATTCTTCCCAGTCTGTAGTTTATTTCTTAAACTTTTATTGTACTTTTAAAGATAGTACTTATTTATGCGTGCCATATATAAATAAGGTTATTATTATAATTATTGTTTCTGTATTGAATGAATAGGTAATTCCAAGTAGAGAATGAATATCTACAAATATTAAAATGCACAATAGCAGGCACTGTAATAAAACATACCATATTAAAAACTAATCTACAGTGAAAACATGTTTTTTCGGCGGCAATTGATATAAATTTAATGTCAATACAGTAAGCGACCTTCAAGGATCACTTCAAGATATTGCAACTACCATTGATGTAAGTATCTGTGAGTTGAATAGCTGTGTTAAGCCATAAACCTACACGCCAAAAGACACACAAGAACACAAAGGCAGGGGTATCCAATTGATAATGGTATTAAACTGAACTAGCCAAAGACGTACCACAATAAGTACACATGTATTATATTGCAAAATAAACCCAAGGGTATTGAGGCTAGAAGATACGGAATAGCGCATTTGAACAGAGGATCCCTGCCTGCTAGTGCACCCGACGCGCGTTTCGCCAAGACTGGCTTGTCAGGAGCACTCCTGACCCCTGCCCCTGCCTTTGTGTTCTTGTGTGTCTTTTGGCGTGTAGGTTTATGGCTTAACACAGCTATTCAACTCACAGATACTTACATCAATGGTAGTTGCAATACCTTGAAGTGATCCTTGAAGGTCGCTTACCGTATTGACATTAAATTTATATCAATTGCCGCCGAAAAAACACGTTTTCAGTGTAGATTTGTTTTTAATATGTTTTGTTCATCGAGCACTGTCAATTGATTGTATATAAGTTTGTCAACTAATTTTAATTCTTTATTCAATAAAAGCTAAATTTTATTATTGGTCTCTGGGAGACATTTATATCCTGATGGTCTCATCAGGATAATTGTATAAAATCAATTATAGGGGGGGAACCCTTTGGTCTCTCATGACCTTTCCAATTTCATCTATTTGATTTTTTTTCTGGTATAATATTGTTACGTTCTACCATTGCGGTGGTGATTCTGTAATAAAACATATGACTATCAATAAAGAGCAAGAGCAAAGCTAAATACAAACAGAAAACAAAATTAGTATCATGTGTCAAGGCATATAGTACAGCGCTCACGTTCAAAGAATTTAGCAAGCTTATCTGATGTCAAGCAAAAATAATTTGCTTCATTTGGACTGGTGTATCAAGTGCAGAAAAAGAATGACATGCATTAACCCTTTTACTACCAAAACATGTATAGACTACTTTGTAGACATGCCCAGAGACAAATATTTTGGTTTGGTATATTTTGAAATAATTTGATTCGGCTGATTTGGATTTTGGGGTCAATATTCTGTATCGGTCCTATCCCGAAATATTGTAAGAGTCTAATATATTCAGTGGTTTAGCTGGTGTGGATATTTGGAATGGAGATGTGTTAAAATATAGAAACCACCACTTACAATGCACCAAAAAAACTTGATCAGGGTGACTGTTAGAGTTGTTGTGTCCCCTTATTTAATGGTTGTGTTACTGTTGACCTTAGGGTTACAGGTTTTGCTTGTTTTGTGCTTAGGGCTAGGTTTACAGTTTCTGCTTGTTTTAAGAATAGGATTTGGGTCAAGGTTACTGTTAAGATCAGGGTTAATGTGAGGGTTAGGGTTACTGTTTGTGGTTTGTGCATATGTTACTGGTACTGCTTCTGTTTATGATTAGGGATAGAAATACTTTAAGGGTTACAGTTTCTGCTTGTATTATGACTACAGTTAGGGTTAATTTACTGTTACTGTTTTATGATTACTCTAAGGTTTAAACTTAGGGTTACTGTTCCTGCTTATATTATTGGGGTTAATGTTACTTTTAGAGTCACACTTTCTGTTTTTTTCATTAAGGTTAAGGTTACAGTTTCTGATTATTTTAGGATTAGGGTTACTGTTCGGACTGTTTCTGCTTGTTTTATGATTAGGATTACAGTGTCTGCTTGTTTTTTGTTAGGGTTACTGTTTTTGCTTGTGTTTTGGTTCGGGTTACTGTTTTTGCCTGTGTTTTGGTTAGGGTTACTGTTTTTGCTTGTGTTTTGGTTCAGGTTACTGTTTTTGCCTGTGTTTTGGTTAGGGTTACTGTTTTTGCTTGTGTTTTGGTTCAGGTTACTGTTTTTGCCTGTGTTTTGGTCAGGGTTACTGTTTTTGCTTGTGTTTTGGTTAGGGTTACTGTTTTTGCTTGTGTTTTGGTTCGGGTTACTGTTTTTGCTTGTTTACCATTTCTTGTAATTTTAATATTCCGAATGAATCCAAATAACGCTGATAATATTTGGATATAGCAGACTATTATAGGATTGTTTCAGAACAATTACTGATATTTTTATTTGGAGAGCGATTTGTTACAGATATCAGCAATTTGAAACTTATATTGATTCAGATTGCTGGTAATTTTGCTGAATATCTCTTTGGGCCAAACTGAATTGCAGTTGACTACTATTTTGCATTGAAAAACAATGAAAGACGAAAACTAGCATACAAAACCATATTTACACACCTTTTATATGCAAGATTATTGTGCCCTTGGGGAGATTTAAATTGCTTGTGAGGCCACTTCTGTTCTATTACTTTAATGAAGCTATAAAGAGAAGCCCTCACCCTCACTGTAAGAAAGTGTTAAGCAAACACAGCCTGGAAGTGGACAAAATACAGGGAGAGCTCTGAAATCACTACTGTACAGGGATAGCATTCAGGTGGTTGTAATATCTGAACATCCTTGCATAGAGACAAGAACTTATAACCACCCAATATACACAAGTATATGGATGGTCACTAAAGGGATTGGGTCCCCGCAAATAAGATTTATTAGAGCAAAAGAATCAACAGCATAACATTTAAAAGCAACACAAATTGAATATGGAAACACAGAGGTGCTTAGTGGTAAATTAGGTGATACCTAGGAACAACTCATATGATAACCACCATTTAAAGGAATGAAAATTTAAACTATTGATTGAGAATTGAACCCTAACCAGATCATAAAAATATATATTCAATGCTACACTGAATCCCAACAATCAAGATAATCAGCCCACATAGCACCAGAAAACTATTTCAAATATGGGGATTTGAAAATTGCACCCAGCAGATAAAAAAGCCAAATAATGCTTAACTGAAAATATGTCTTTTGACCCTGATGAAGACAGCATGAAGGCTGTCGATACACATTGGGCTTGTTGTCTTATAATGTTGTTGTGCTAAGCATTATTTGGCTTTTTTATCTGCTGGGTGCAATTTTCAAATCCCCATATTTGAAATAGTTTTCTGGTGCTATGTGGGCTGATTATCTTGATTGCTGGGATTCAGTGCAGCATTGAATATATATTTTTCTGATCTGGTTAGGGTTCAATTCTCAATCGGTAGTTGAAATTTTCATTCCTTTAAACGGTGGTTATCATATGAGTTGTTCCTAGGTATCACCTAGTTTACCACTAAGCACCTCTGTGTTTCTATATTCAATTTGTGTTGCTTTTAAATGTTATGTTGTTGATTCTTTTGTTCTAATAAATCTTATTTACGGGGACCCAATCCCTTTAGTGACCATCCATATACTAATGTATATTGGGTGGTTATAAGTTCTTGTCTATATCCAATATTGGTGGGCTAGGCCCAGTGCATTTGGGTACCTGGCACCGTATATAGGTATTCCCTTGTGGGAATTACCTGCTGTTTTTAGTTCATCCTTGCATAGACCTGCTAGTGTTTCCATCCTATATCCGTTTATCTGTATCTCGCTCCCTTTGCTTATTGTAAAGCGCTGCGCAAACTGTTGGTGCTATATAAATGATGATGATAGGTAGGTGACAGTATAGAAAAGAGGAACTGTAATTTCCCTATACAGTTATTATGCATAATACAGATATTATAGATAGTATTCCTTTATTCTTTCAAGAATTTTACTGCTATGAGGAAGTTCTAAAATGTATCACAATGATTTTCTCTGCCCATATCCCCAGGGTTTACATTAGGCTTGTGCACCGATTTTTTTTTCGGTTAGATTCGGTTCGATTTGTTCAGATGTTTAAAATTTTCGATTCGGCTCGTTTCGACCGATTTCTGTTTCGATTCGGTTCGGTTCGGCTCATTTTCATATACATTTTTTTTTCGGAATATCGCCCATTTTCGTGTTTTCGGGTCACTTTGCTTGTTTTTTGTATCGACTTTTCGTGATTTCGGAAATTTTCGTTTTTTCGGAACGTCTGTTCTCCTCGTTTCAAAGTGTCTAACTCTATTCGTTTTGACGTAAACTACTATGGTTTACTTTTTTTATACTTTATATCTTTTTTTATAATAAATTTTTGGTTTTTTTTTCAGATCCGATAATTCATTCCGTCGATACGATAATTCTGGCGATTCTATCGTGTTTTTTTTTTATTAAATAGAGATCCTTTTTTTCTTATGAATATACATTTCACAACTTTATTTAATCATATTAAAATGGTATGAAAGCCAAGGAACAAAAAAAATGAACAAAACGATTTAAAAAACGCTAAACTGACCCGAATGCCACAAGAAACAAGTGATACGCATTTACAAATACAAAATTTACAGAATCAGCAATATAACCGATAATAGTTAAATATACGATGTCCAGAATTACCGAAATGGAACCGAAATCACGAATGGAACCGAAATCATGAATAGAGCAAAAATAAATTTCGATTTGACACATTTCAAGTCCATTCGAAAAATCCGAAAATTTTTCGTTTCGGCTCGGAAAACTTTTCGGATCTGTCGGTTTTCGGGTCCGATCCGATTCGGAAATTCGGCCGAATCCGAAGACACGAATCGGGAAATTTCGTGAAAATTCCGAAATTCCGAAACCCAAGACGCACATCCCTAGTTTACATGATTTGGCTGCATTAAGTAGATTTGACTCATACAATATGATTATAATCATATTGACTATATGACGAACGTAATAATGAGCATTGGATGATTGAATAAAACTAATTCATAGAATATATATATATATATATATATGTAAATGTTTCTGAATAAGAAATATGCCTTATGTAAAATAAAAGTACTTATGTCAACTAGCCATTCTATTTTTGCTAGGTGTACCCAGTGACCAGAGCAGTGGCACATCATCTCCTCTGTGTGACAGTGGTTTACATTTGAACTATCATCCCAACAACACGGTATGTATAACTCTACTAACTGGTATTTACTTTACCTGTTAGTTTCTAAATTTCACTGTGTGTCAACCATTAATTGAGAAAGGAAGACATGTGGAATCAAATACTGATGATATGCATTTTTAAAAATGTTACCTTGATTTCATTGGCTGCTCTGCCAACTGTCAAATATTATTTATTATTTGGAAAAGAACTAATGAGTGTAGAATAAAATAGTGCAAATTTTTGTACAGCTTTTGTATAAAGAGTTATGTTTTTGTGTGCTGCTCTACAGAAGTCCGTAAAAGATGACCCATCAACCCCAAGGGTCATAAATGTTATTGAGGCAGTGACAGAAGACTTTTACAAGCGCACAGTTATATATATATATATATATATATACAAGTGTCAATCAATGTGTATATCCATAAAACCAAATCATTCATGTGCAAATGACTCAATTAGTGAACAAGTTATCACACATGTGCAATGTGGAGAAGAAAGCAAACCATGCTTAAGCTTCTGTTTGTATGAAAATGTAGTGACAAAAAACCTCAGAAGGGCATATGTGGAAAGAAAAAAATATATATATATTTTGTAACACTATTATACAATGTGGTCGGTGCAGCCTATGGATCCAAATGCCAACTCACGTTTCTCAGAGCCTATATAATATATTGGCTCTGTACATTGTGCGGTGCGCCAACTTTTGGAGTGCCATCGTCCTTCAATGCTCAGTATATATATGAGTGAACAAAAAAGATGGCGATATCATAGGGCAGGGTGTTTTTACTTCAATAGTTAAAAGTAGTGTAAAGAATCTTCTTACCTGGGCCGGAACCCTATATTCAGCTCTGGGATGTCTCACCTGTGATAATTTTTGGTAGTGTCTAAAACTTTCACGGGACTGGCACAAGACAGGTGGTTCAGGTAGGATTTCTCAGTAGGGTTCTCAACAGGGTGAGAACACAGGGTTCTTTAGCAGCTGGAGATCAGGGAGCTTCAGGTTGTCAAGTTTGCGGCACAGCTAGACATTAATGTTTAAGCCTTGAAATAGATATGTTTCTTTTCACATATACCCTTCTAAAGGTTTTTGTTACCAGATTTTCATACAAACAGAAGATTAAGTATAGGCATGGTTTGCTTCCTTGCCCACATTGCACGTGTGTGGTAACTTGTTCACTAATTGAGTCATTTCCACATGAAAGATTTGGTTTTATGGATCACAGATATACATATTGTCACTTATATATATATATATAACTGATGAAAGTCTGCAGATAGCGGATTGAAACGTTGATTCTTTACTAATAAATTGAACTTTGAATGAAGACCGGGAGTGTCGCCTATACTAATTGTATGAAAATATCTATATGTATAACTGTGCACTTGTAGGAGTCTTCTGTCACTGTCTCATTATTTATTATTTAATTATTACATATGTTCAGGAAATTTTGCGTCTAGAAGTGCCCTACTGTATTTGGAAAAATCACGTTTTATTTGTTAATTAGGAAGGTTTTTTAATATACCAATATTTTGAGAAAACGAGACACGTAGCAACCTTGCAGAATGGTTTTATTAGAATATTCTCAATTATAATTCTCCACTATATAATATGTATGTAACAAATGACTCATGCAATATAATGCTATTTTTCTTAAGCTCAAGCTGACTCTACGTGCTTTAGTTACAAAATCTATAAATATACTAGTTTATTTGTTGGATACTAATGTTAAAATTAAAACGGTTGTCTGAGTTATTTTTCTAAAACATTTCTAGTACTGTCACAAACGAAATATACAAACTGCACACTTTAGTATAACCTCATTTGAATTAATTGGATGTGAGGTACACATTTATATAGTTACATTTAATATTCCAGTGTAATATACAGTGTAATATATCCAAATTAACGATTATGCAGCCTTTCATGGACATTAAAAATGTGCCTTTTTATTATAATATCTTAATAGCATAATTAGTCTACGCATCACATATAACACATGTATAGTTTTCGCTTTTATATAACTAGAAAAACAAAAGAAACTCATATTTTATAGAATAAGGTATAAGTGTTACATTTTAGTCTTCAAGGTAGGAATATGATTTTTTTATAACTAGGCTGTTTAGTCAGACCCTTTGTTACAATAAAACAATCTTGTATATATGTTCTCATAGATCACATAAATAAATACATGTATTTGTAAATATAGCTATACTATGCACAGTTACAAGTGATTCACTAGTGACACTAAAAATCACTCTTTCAATTAATATTCCTTATTGAGACAAAAATTAACACAAATTACTCATTTTCTAAGTAATAAAGAGTGTAAATGTTATTTCAAAACTAGATGGACTCTTGATGACATGTAAGCCAGGCATTACAGTTGATATAATTTTGACGACTAGTTACCCTCTAACTCTGAATCACCACTCGCCTTAAATATTCCTAATATGAGCTCAGACAAGGCCAACTGAATGAAAAGGACAAAAAAGGCTAGATTCTATTGAATTGTACTCTAGAGACGAGCAGTACGTAGCTTTGAAGTCTATCAAAGTCTCCAACTTGACTGGCACTATTGCTTCTTTTATTAAATACAGTTTCCAAGTGAGTCCTCCATCTGAAATTCTTCCACCGTTTACTCACTAGGGGTTATTCCCCAAGTACCGTTGTTTCAACGTAGTTTACTGTAGTTTCAAACAATGATAAGTATCACCATTGTGGCAACTACGGTGAACTTCAGCAGTATTCATAGATGCAAAGCTCAACAACAGTAGACAGGGGTGCTTCAAGCAACAGTACCACCATTAATCTTCCATAGAAGTCAAGTTCAGCTATTTTCTATTCGGCGAACCATATTGTTGCTCCACAGCAGTTTTCAACAACAGTGAGTATTGTTTAGTAACCTTAAAATGGAATTCTTCATTAAACCTTCAATAAAACAACAGTGAAAGCGACAACAAAAAAAACCCAACTGGAAAACGTTGGCTTTATACTGCAGTGGAAACCGTGGAAACCGTGAAAACAAGGGCAAAAAAATTGCTGTACAACTTTGATGGAAACTACTGTGGAAACAACAATGAATCTGTGGCAAACTACAGTGTAATTTTCCTAGATGGTGGAATTCACTGTAGTTTGCTGAAGTATATCAACCATGGTTTCCATAAAACCATGGTTGTTCGTGTATAGACCCAACTGTAAAAAAAAAATGCAATTAAATAAGAAAAAGGAGGAAAAGAAGAATTTGACTGAGTAATTTATTTTATATTGTAGGACACTTTATCATGTTCTTCATGGCCAGCATCACCTGGTATGAGATGGGAAAAAAGATGGTGTGATCTCAGACTGATCCCACTCCTTCATTCACGGTTATCTCAGCATATCGCAGGCACAGACTTATGCAGGTAAAGGTGTATTTGTAACGTAAGATAAAATTGTCTTACAGGTTAAACTTCCAAGAACATCTTAAGTATTGATAAATGACTAACCACTTTGCATCTTAATAAAGGAGATTTATTTGAATACACATTAATCTTTGGTTCAAATTCCTAGTAACTGCAAAATGTGCATTACTCTTGCAGTTTGGAGTATGTACCTTTCTACCTCTAGTGGAAGATGTGTTCCCATAAGCACCTCAAATTCCTGTTGCATTTCCATTAACAGGTCTGAGTATTATTCATTATATTATTCTCAAACCAATTAATTTAAAGGTGACAAAATAATGCATATAGTATACTTAACTGCTCAGAAAACATGTTTTCATTAAGTGCATAATTTATCTACTATATAATTACCAGTAATTAATACAGAGATTTTTTTCCCCAAGTGTGGCCTGGGATGTCCAGCAGAACCAGAAGTTGGTGTTGTACATAATTTTGTTGCAATACATATTTTTGGATTTATAATTTACAGTTGTTGCAGGTTTGGTTTGATTGTAGAAAAAAAGGAAACAATCCTTTTCTGAGACCTCAGGCTGCTGAATGATCTTGTTTTCTGGAAGGCTATTCCACAGCTGTGGATCCTTGAACGAAAACGTCATTTTTTAATGGAATACGTGATAGCGGTCAAACGATGCGCATTTTCATCCGTGATTTTGTACGGATCATCAATAAAAAAAATTTGCGTCTGAATGTTATGTTGGCCGGACATTAGCAGCGTCTGACGTTTCCTAATCACACACACACGCCGCTAGCGAACGCAGCGCACTCTGTACGTCAGTACTAGCGGTTTCACGTTCTCGAAAAAATGCATTCGTTTGCCGCTTACGTTGCGCGGCCGAACTTTCGTGCGGCCGTACTTCGTATATTGCCCATCATTAGCCGTCATTTGCTGCTACTACGGCCGTGATAAAGTGCGGTTGCACGCCCGTTTGCACTGCGTTCATCTGACCCCAGCCTAAGTGGAGGATGGAGAATAAAGTGCTGAAGGAAGACTTGAAGTTATACTGTGTTGGGGGTGAGCATTCTGATGACTTAATGCAGGAGTTTTAAAGCGATGCAATTGTAAGCCAAGCAAGAGTATAGAGTACATCTAGAATGAAGGTTTAGAAGGTTTAGTTCTTTTGCCATATCACAATGATGATTCTTGAAATCACATTGCAGGATTAATCCGCATGAGTTGTAGAGGGTTGTGTGCTTGTGTAGATAGAATTGGGGTGTGGAAGCATACACAACAGTATATTGTACAGTATATCTGTAAAGAGTAAAAACTAAGGTGCTTTAGAATACACACACAAGCTGGGAGTATCTTACATTGCTACTCAAGCTGATTGCACAGAATGGCATGCAAGCTAGTACCCAAATCGTCTGTGTAAAGCAACTCAAAATATATTAACCACTTCAATGCGGAGGACGCGCTGAGCGCGTCCTCCGCATTACTGCTGGTATGCGGAGGACGCGCTGAGCGCGTCCTCCCATTGGGGTCAGCGTTCGGCCGGGTTCCGGCCGATCGCTGGCCCCCCCGGTGCGGGCTGACATCCTCGATGTCAGCCCGGCATCCGGAACCGCAGCCGCTGAAATTAGGTGTCATCGCGGCAGCGCGATGACACCTAATTCAGGCGCCCCCCCGCATGTGCGGAGGAGGCGCCTGAAAGGGAGGGGGGGAGGTCCTTCGGACCTCTCTCCCTCCCGATCGGCGGTGTTGCGGGGGTTAACCCAGGCACCATTTGGAAGGGCACAGCCTGCCCTTCCAAATGGTGCCTGGCATTAACCCCTGGGGAGCTGGATCGCGAATCGGCGCTGAAAAGCGCCGGTTCGCGATCCTTTCCCGGAGCTGGCCGACATCTTGGATGTTGGCCAAGCCTCCGGGAACTCCCCCTGAGGACTACGCACGATGACGCCAGTCCTAGAGTTAACCCCTAACTGCCACCAACGGTGGAGATAGGGAGTTCATTGGAACCCCCTATCTCCCGATCCGTGGCAGCTAGGGGTTAATGTTTGGTATGGTTGGATCGGCCAGAGCATGGCCGTTCCAACGATACCAAACACGAATGTGAAAAAGTTTTTTAAAATAAATTAAAATTAAAAATAAAAATATATTTAAAAAAAATTATAAAAAAAAAAAAAAATTTTTTTTCTTTTTTTTGGTTCGTTAATGCAGCAATATTGTTCCCATTTCAATTATAATGTGAACAATGATGCTGCACTAACGATTTTTGTATGCGGTGCGTTTGTTAAAAATCGCGTAATTTTCCCCCAAAAAAAATGTAACGAGACCCCATCTTTAATTTTTTTAACAAGCGCACCCCGTACAAAATATAACCGCAATTGCTCGCATGTTAAAATGTGAAAAAAAACACTTTACACGTTGTAAATTATTGAAAATACATATTTTATTGCATTTTTTGTTATAATATACAGACATGACATAACGTATACATATAATAATGACATATTATGAATCTACCGAGTCTGACGGAAAGAACGATATATAATATGTCTGGGTCATATACTAAAATAAGCCTTCAAAACACGTTTAAACATGATGAGCAAAACCGGTAAAAATGACCTCAGCACAGAGGTGTGAAAAGCCTCAGCAGCGAAAGGGTTAACTTTGTATATAATTTTTTAATATCTTACAAATGTACAATTATTGAAAACCTTTTAATGTGGGAAAATTATCAGCAGTTAAGAATACTCTATGTGCGATTTGCACTTCATATAATATTATATTTGTCACATCTGCCATCAGTTAAAAAATGTAATTGCTTTCTTTGCATTATGCTGAGTCTTCAAACAATATTGAAAACCGTTATAGTATAACGGGCAACTAAAACATGTTCAAATCAAACTTCTATGAAAGAGGAAAAAAATTACTAAATTAAATTGTGATTAAAATTGTTCACGTATCACCTAATATATCCTGAGCACAAATTTGCTATCTCACCCTATATTTTACAGCTAGTTACCAGGTGACATTCTCCCTCATTGTTCATAGAAGTTTAATTTATTCATTTTTATAAATCATCCCCTAGGCAACTACATTACATATCAGCTGGGTGAGTAAGAGTGTGATGAATCACTTAGAAGGTACTTTCCAAGGACATAGAGGTAGAGGGTTCTCCCAAACTTCCAAATTAAAGCATATTTAACAAATAGAACCATACGGCCATACACTGACAGTGTATTAAGTAAATCCTTGTGTTTACTCCAAGAAATATACTCAGTTTCACAAAGATCCTGCTATTAGACACCAAAAACACACTTATGTGCTCAAACACATTCATTTCCATACAAGCTGACCATCAGCAGATTTATTCACAATGACACAAATACAAAACATAAGCGCATATATTCATTGTGTCAGTACATGCATCAAAGGTTCAATATAACACCTGCGCTTTCACTTGACACACATACCTGCTAGAGGTGTGCATTCGTTTCGTAACGAATCTCAATTCATTTAAAATTTTGTTAATTTGTATTTCGAAAATGCTTCCGAAACAACGAATTTGTTTCATCTGAATTGAAATGAAAACTAAATGAAATGGTATATAACGAAATTGATTCGTTATACTGTTTAACAAGAGAAATAAGATCGAATGATTCCTCTATGCCCACTGCAGCAAAATGGTAATTTCACCCTAGCTTGCCTTTTAACCCTCATGTTTAACCCTAATCTAACAGTAATTGAGCAGGAGTTATTGTATTGTTTTTTTTGTTTTTCAGTGATCCTAAACTTTGGATCGATCCCAAATTACAAACGAAATTATGAAAACTAATCTATTTTGCTTTACTTTTTCACAAAGCACCCCATCACTGTCAATTGGCTGTGGTGCTGAATATGTTGTATTCAGCACCACAGGCCAATAGAAAGCTCAATATTTAACCCTAGCTTGGCTTTTAATCCTCATGTTTAACCATAATCTAACAGTAATTGAGCAGGATTCTATTTTTTTTATTTTTAGTGATCCTAAATTTCGAATCGATCCCAAGTTACAGGCAAAATTATGAAAACAAATCAATTTAGTTTTACTGTTTCACAAAGCACCCTGTCCCTGTCAATTGGCCGTGGTGCTGAATCTATTTTGATTTATTGATTTTTTGCTTTTTTTTAGTTTTTTTGGGGGGGTTTAGTGATCCTAAAATTCTACCTGAATCGAAATTATGAAACCAAATTATGAAACGAAATTGCAAAAATGAATCAGTATTCAAACGAATTCTGTTTTGGATGAAGTATTTTCAAACTAAATGAAATTAATTTATCAGCTGTGCACACCTCTAATAACTACAAGCAGGAAATTAGTTTCTAAACTGAGAATTGTGTAGCGATCACAATAGTATTGTACATTGCTGGCCAAAATACCTAATTTTGATAAATAAAATAGCTTCTCTGCGTGTCAGAGAAACAAACCATGTGTTATAATATGCCAATAGATTGAGTGAAAAAAATCATGGCTACTTCTAAGACCATCAATTTAAAAACCATATAGGTAGACACAAAATTATGTATGGTTACTGCAGGCGATGCGTTGATAGCGATTAAACTCTGAAAAGGGTGAAGGACCTTTCACTATCCGATATAAACCGAATTAAGCAGCATCACACTAAAAAAGCCAATTTCATTATCACCACAACCATATGTTTACTTATTGATTTTGCCTTTTGTCAGCTCAGCTCAAGATAACTGATTAAATTAATTCTTATTTCTAAACTGTGAACATCAAGAGAAAGTCCAAAGGAGTTTTCAATTAATTCCAGAAAGCTAGCTCAATTTTCTCAGTTTGTAAAGCTTTCTCTTGAGAAACCTACATTTCTCTTACGTGTTTCTATATTAGAAGCCCAATGATTTCTCCGGAAAATCTAGATATCTGCATAAGAAAAATACAAGAACAGATCAGAAATTATCATTTAGATTGCACACAGGCCTCCATGACAACCAGAGGAGATCCAATGTCAGCATATGTAATAAAATGCAGCTCTCAAGTAGCTTTCTCCCCTCTAACAAGATCTTGTTAAACACAATTATTCGTGATGGATAGTAACACCTGCCACAAGTGTGCTCTAGAAAATGAGATGCCTTTGAAGTGTAATCATTATAAAGGCAATGAAGTATTCAATATTGTTACCTTATTTATTATTTTTGGCCTATAGCATTTGCTTATATTTTATTTACATATATTGAATGATCAGCCCCCGATTGTAAAAGTACTTTTAAGTACATGAGGTTTATTAAAAGTATTCAGTTCAAGCACATAAAATACATGCACTATTCCAATGTTTTAAAATAAAAAAAAATCTGTGTTTTGCTTTGCTGTAATGGGGTATTGAGTGTACATTGATGTGAAAAATATATTTAAACAATTCAGCATAAGGCTGCAACATACAAAATGAGAATAAACAAATTGACCTGAATACTTTTCAAATGCATTTTATTTATACAGTCAAAAAGCAGGAGTTGATTTACAAGCTTGAAAAATATATATTATTTCCTCAATTCTGGTAATAAACTCATTTTATGTGTGTGTGAACGTGTAGATAAACATGTGAGCGTGTATTTATATAGGAGTCCATCTGTATAGATAAACGTGTACATGTTTGAATACATACATATTATTACTATCATCATTTATGTAGCGCCCACAGTTTCCGCAGCACTTTACAATAAACAATGGGGACAAGACCAAATTAAAACATAGGAACAGAAAAAAATAGGTGTAGAGGGCCCTGCTTGGATGAGCCAACAGTATAGCGGAGTTGGTATGGCAGAAGACAAGAGAGGTTTTATTGGTTGTCAGGATCATTAGCACTAAAGGAATGGGCCTCAATCATGATGTGGGAGGAGAGGGATAGGTCGACATCAGTAATGTTGTGTGCTGATCTGAAGACATGGGTTTTAAGGGATTTCATGAAGGCCTGAAGATTAGCGTCTTAAAGATGGAGGTAAGGCATGCCACAGGACTGGCAAAGTCCTTGAAGTCTTGGAGGGGAGAGTTGGCGGTGCATGTGGAAACAAAGGACAGGTGCAAATCGTCTGCCTACCGGAGTGACCTAGATGGGATGTGCTTGTAGAGAAAGAAAGACTTACAAAGAGGTTTTGTGTTATTGAGCGTTTTGAACATCCTCCTGAAAGGTACAGGAAGCCAAAGAAGGGACCAGCAGAGGGTGGAGATAAATGGTGAGCATTGAGCGAGCAAGATAATCCTGGCAGCTGCATTCATTACAGATTGTAAGAGGGCAATGTGGGCATTGGAGGCCAATATGGAGCGAGTTACAATAATAAAGTGATGATGTAATGAGCGCATGGACAAGCACCTTTGCGATATCTTGTGTCAGAAAGGGTCGGATATGGGCAATGTTTTTGAGTTGACGATAAAAGAAAATGTAAGGTCAAAATTGAAAATGATACTAAGGCATCGAGCTTGAGATATCGTGCTGATGAGCATTCCATTTCCGTGTAGACATAGGTGGCAGGGGGTTCTTTTTGGAGGGAAGAATGACGAAAATTTTAATTTTGACAAGATTGAGTTTAAGGAAACGGGAAGACATCCAGTTAGAGACTGCAGAGAATCATTCAGTGACACGATCCAGGTGAGCAAGAGAGAGATCGGGGGAGGAAAGATATATTTGGGTGTTGTCAGCATATAGGCGGTATTGAAATCCAAAGGAACTTATCAGTTTGCCCTGAGAGGCAGTATAAATCGAAAAAGGAAGGCTAAGTACTGAACCTTGGGGAACCCCAAACAGAAGAGATTGCAGGGATGAAATTGCTTCCAGAAAAAGAGACCCTGAATGGCACAGATTGGAAGAGAACCATGAAAGTCTAGCACCTTGAAAGTCTATGCCATGAAGAGTTTGTAGGAGGAGTGAATGGTCTACTGTGTCAAAGGAGACAGAGAGGCCAAGAAGGATTAGAAGGGAGTAATGCCCATCAGTTTGGGCAGTGATAATGTCCTTGGTTAGTTTAGTTAGAGCTGTTTCTGTTAGAGCAGGGAGGAAAAAACAAATTGATGTCAAAGAGGGTATAAGAATAGAAGTACTAGTCAATTAGTCAGATGTACACTAGCTTTTCAAGCAGTTTTGAGGTAAAAAGGAGTAGAGACACAGGGCGGTAGTTACAGTTCCAAGTATTTATAAAGTGCTAACAAGTTCCCTGGTGCTGTACAATAGGTGAGATAGTTGGAAGGGACAGCAGAATCTATAAATGGATTTCTTTAGGATTGGGACTACCATGACATGTTTGAGGGGAGCTAGGAAAACACCAGAGGATAAGGACAGATTAAAGGTGTGGAAAAAGGAAGGCAAAATATGAGGGTGAATATTTTTAGACAGACACACTGGGGTTAAGCTAGAAATACACAAACAGTTATAAATATTCATGTCTTTATTTAAACCATCCCACTAAACATTCATAGTGAAAAAAGTAAGTGAACACTTGGATTCAAGAGCAAGTTGATCGTCCTTTGGCAGCAATAACCTTATTCAAGTGTTTTTCTGGTAGCTGCAGATTAGGCCTGCAAAATGATTCATGGAGTTTGGACCACTCTTCCTTTGAGAAATTCTTAAGCTCAGCCACATTCTTAGGATGTCTGTTGTGAACAGTGCATGTGAGTTCATTCCAAAGCATCTCGATGTGGTTAACATCTGGGCCTTGACTAGGCCACCGAAAAAAGGTGGATTTTCTTGCTTTGAAGCCATTCTGTAATGGATTTACTTTGATGTTTAGGATCAGTGGGTAAGATTCACTAAGCAGTTGATATTATTGTGATGCACCCTTTTTGACACAAAGTGACCATCGTATTTACAAAGTACTCAGATTTCACTTCACTGCATCATGATCCAAATGACAAATGTCCCACCGTGGGGCATTTCAGTCTGGAAAGCTGAGATCTTCCCAGCCACGAGGCTTGGTCGCCCTGTCTGCATTAAGCTCAGCAAAAAGATAAAGCCCAACATGTGGTTCCCATTATCATTTTCCTATAGTCTTTGCGAGAAAAAAAAAACAACAAAAGTATTGCTTCCTAACCTGTTTATTAATATTCTCCACAAACTGAAGGACTGAAGGACCAAAAATGAATAACACATAACATTTGTTAGCAATATTTATGATGGAGCAAATGAATAAAAAATTTTAATTGTCTGTTTCTGTTTGATTTAATGAACAGTTTGTTTTAATAATTTGTATATTTACAGACCGAATGCTTTTCAAGTTACTGCGGTAGACGGTGTGTGCAGTGGAATAATTCAGTGTTTATCACCCGATGAGTGCATTGACTGGTCACAATCTATATCGACTAATATTTCAAATCTTACAAAGCACAATGTAAGTATAATTCTATTATTTAACAACATGTTAAAGAATTCCACTTGTAATATTTTTGCCGTTAATGCCTTGAAGATATCACCTTGCCTTTTCAGAAAATAAACAATGCTTGGAGCACCTGATGAGAAATGAACATAATACTATTACCAAATTACCCTATGAAAGATTCATGGAAATTGCGATTCTGCCTGAGGTTTTCATTCACATTACTTCTATCAGGACTTCAATACATTTTAATATTCATCCCATAAATGTCTTCATGGACCAAGAGACAGCAAGTAGTCAGAGGGCTATGATTTATATACAATAAATCATGGCTAATTATTCAAATTCACTGGCAATCAATCTGCACCATCCCGCCTATATATCTGTGTATAGAACCATCCATATATTTATTAGAAGTTGGTGTGTATATCTATTAACCTGCTTCACCACCAAGGAATTTAGCGAAAAATGCAGTCAGAAACCTGTGTGGTTTTTCTGGAAAATTATTTTAAATGAATTATGCAGCAAGAGATATTTGGGAATATTCCCTTACTGTAATAACCAGTTTGGCACTCACACATCACCATCTGCTGGCCAAAAAGAAGTTACTGCAGTTCAGGTCTCTGTGCACTGTTAGTTATACATATCCCCAGCTGGTTTTAAAAAGTGTTAGCACAGTCATCATGCCCACTTAAAATTATTTGCATTGCTCCCGTGGAACACCTTGACGACTGTACTCAATATCTTGGTAGTGAAGGGGTTTAATATATATGTCTGTATATATTTATACAATAGATACAGTTTACTAGTCACATTCATCTAGTATACTAACACCTATATTGATCAAAGAACTGGGGATATGGAAGGAGATGATGTGCTACAAGTGTGTTTCTTTTTATGAGAACCATTGCAGCTACAGTAAATGTTAAAGATCGGATGATAAAGAGTCTCCGCTGATCAAATGTTGTTTAACCTGTGAATTATCTTTTCTTTTTTTTTAAAACATAATTTATTAGGTGCAGATAGTTCCATAGTACAACAGCTTCATATAGGTGTCACTACACCATGAAGATAATTTAAAAATCATTAATTTGTACGAATGAATAACAACAAATCCTAAGCATACATAGTTTTACATAGTCATTTGGGAGAGAAAGAGAAAGAAAACCAGTAACAAAAAAAATGAGTCCATTTTTAAATCTGCATTCACAACACAAAACTTAATTCAAAGTACCAGAATACTGTCCATCATCATCTCCATAAGTTTGTCAATGATGCTGCTTATACAGAAAGTTTAGTTCTTAAAATGAGACTTGTGAAGTAAAAAAGGTTTTTACCAAATTTCAAGCAGTTTTGCAGTTGCATGATATTTTCATTCCGTCTCTGTTAATGCGAAGTTTGTGATTAATGCTAGATAATAGGCAAGACTAGATAAAAGTGTACTTTGGCACACGTTTTGCTTCTGTCTATAGCTCTGAAATACATATCTCTTATACTCCCTCTAAGCAATGACTTAAAGAAAACGTTCTGCCTCCCACACTGGAATGAGTGGCTCCTAATGGGCCTAGTCACTTAAAAGTCTTCTCATTCTCTAGGAATCTTGTGGGATTCAAAGTCGATGGTGAAAACGTTTTTTATCTCTGTTGCATTATCTACAACAGTGTGTCCCAAACCTGTCCTCAGGACCCTCCGCCTCGCCAGGTTTGACTGATATCTGAAGCACAGCACAGGTGATATGATTTGCTGCTCAGTGATTGCAGGATTCAGTCTGCTTTTCCCCAAGGTGATCTGCAAAATCTGGCCTGGTTGAGGGTCCCGAGGAGAGGTTTGGGAAACACTGATCTACAAGATATTAATAAAATCATTTACGTCCCAACATTCCTACTCAATGAATATATTGCTGCAACACAGTAGTTAAGTGTGAGAATAATGTTATAAGCAGTAATGGGCAAAAACTTTCAGTGGCAACTACATAACTGATTGGTTTCACACCTTTATGAACTTTGGAAGCTCTTATTTGTGTGAAGACAAATATTTTTAAATACACCATTATTTACAAGGATTCACAAAGAAGTTCGTTTAAGACTCATTTTCAGTTTCAGAGAGTTCCCATGATGTATCATGCTATACTATGGACTGTGTTGCATGGTTATTAGTGGGGCTAAACTTTCGAGTTTAAAAGGGGGTGGGGTTTGAGAAGAAACAGAGGGATTAAATATTAACTTCACCTGACCCCCACCACACTCTGAGTCTCTCATTTACTGTGTTAAAATCTCAATGTCCATTTTTCAATTTAAATACATTGCCGTGCACCACTAACTCACAGCTGAATGCTTCTGTAAAAGTGGCAGCTGTGGAAGCTCTACTAGGAGACTGTGTGCCTAACCGTCCAATGACTCTTAATGCAGCAGGAGACTCGCCATGGGGAGAAGAGTGGCATACTCGGCCATTTAAATGACATCAACATGAATTACTTCATGCTCAAGTCGGCATTTGGTACAAAAACGCATAATTGCTGTTGGTTAAGCTTCTAGCAAACCATGACTGCAGCAAAAGTCATATAGGTCAGGGCTCAAAATGTCCACTCGCCTACTAGCATTTGGCGAGTGAAAATTAAGTGAGGGCGAGTGGAAATGCATACGCAGGCAGCACAATAAATTATTTCCCCCCACCCTTCCCAGGCTGCACGGTGGCAGGGATCAGCTGCCTAACCTGACCAAGCTCTTCTCTGTCACTGGCAGGTCGGTGAAGAGAAGCTCTGCTCACACTGGGATCTGATGACTGGGTATTGTTATTTCTGTAACTTTATTCTAAATAAAACCTTTAGCAGTGTAATTTCATAAGATAATTTAAGGGGGTGTGTTTAGGGGCAGAGTTAAGGGCTGGGTAGGGGGTTAGGTGGAACAACTGGTGGCGAGTAACTCTTATGGCCTGGTTAGTATCTTGGGACTTGAAATTTTGAGCCCTGATATAGGTTATTCAGTTAATTCTAGTAACAATTATTGGTAGAAGTCACAAAAAAAGGAATTTGATAATGAATGGAATTAGATAATATTCCTATTGATTAGACAAGCTAGAGTAATAGCATCCTGAATACTATACTTTATTCGTCTTTTCGATACATTTCCCCAGGTTAAAATGGTAAAATATAAAGGGACAGTGTACTTTTGTTGCTTATTACTTTGAAGCATCTGAAACTGTTAAAGCATCATAACCTTGGTTTTCGTTTCTTAGTTTTGTAACCCTATTCATTACATGTTCTCTTTCAACAGATTAAAAAGATTAACAGGAATTTTCCCGTAAATCAACAGGTGCGTAAGAGAGGATACTTCATATTTATCTATAGCAACCCAAAAGGTAACAGACAAGTGACTTGCCTTAATTCAATGCAACGCAGAGTCTGAGAAGGAAATTTTTGTTTACGGTTCTATAAAATCTGTTACATTTTTTTTCTTTCTTTTACAAATGTCTCTTGGTTAAACTGATAAATACAGAAAATGCAATATAACAGGTTAAATTACCAAATGGAATGTACTAGCTAAAGAAAGGACCCGATGTTCTTCATCTAAATGCTCTTGAGAAAGGCCTGCGGCTAAACCAATCTCAGATGTATTATTAGTTTAAATTATGAATTCTTCAGTAAATCCATCCCAATTCTTTAGCCAAGATATTTAGCTTCATTTGAGCTTACAGTGCCATTTTGACAGACTGGTAAGTAGTGATGAGCCGAACACCCCCGTGTTCCGTTCGCATTCAAACTCGAACAATTTCAAAAGTTTGAGTTTGAACTCGAACCGAACTCGGTGCAAGTCAATGGGACTCGAAAGTTTGAATTTTAGAGTGCTCTGCAAGAGGGCATATACTGTATGCAAGATATTTGCCATAAAAGGTGTATGGGGGTCTGGGTAGTGCCCTGGGGGACAGGAAACAAGGACGAAAAGTAAAAAAAAAATTTACGTTTTTAAAGAAACAGTGAGTTTTCCATGAAATAAAAATTAAGAATAAAAATGAAAAATTCCTTCAAATATCGTGCCTAGGAGGTCCCCATAACCTGCCCGTGAAGCAGTGGTGTATTTTGGCCTAGGCCGGCACTTTCCAGGGGGCGGCGGCCCGCACCGGGTGGCCCCACCCCTAAAAAAAATAAAATATATATATATATATTTTTTTTTTTTACTTTTGCAAATTATTTTACCAGGAAGGATACATTGAGATTTCACAAATTTTCAAGTATGTCCTGGGTAGGCAAGGCCTAGGCTTTCACGTTCCAGGGGGCAGCAAAAAACCTCACCACTAAATGGGTTACTCACAGAGCACCAAATGACACCAACATTTTGGTGTTCTGTAGTTCCCTGCACTTCGGGGAATAAAATTTCCCCACCCAGCAGTGAATTCATTCATTCACCACAGGGTCCCCACTGCTGAATGCTGCCACCGCAAACCCGTGGCATGTTGTTTTCAAAAGAGCTACTGAAAGAAAATGTCTGGAATTTACATATAAGATCCTATGATTGATAATAAAAAAGCCTGTTACAGAAAAAAGAAAAACCACTATTAAAAAAAAGGGGGGGAAATGTTTGCCAAAAAAATCTGAAAAATGACTAAAAGGTGCTAAAAAAAAACCAATAAAGACTTTTTACTGCAGATTAAAATAATAAATGGTTTATTAGATATTGCATAAAACGTGAATATTTTTAACATTGAAACCTATGGGGTTCGCCTGAATAAACCTGCTGATTGAAACCACCGAACATCAGGGCATTTCACTGCCATTTCTCTGCTGTTTGGTGTTCTCTGAATAGATTAACCATTACTTCTCTATGGGGATTTGCACTGCCTTCAAACAGCACCGTACTTGCTGGCAGTTCGCCAACCTTGTGTGGGAGCGGAGGGCGGGCCGCCCCAGGTACCAGTGATTATTGTGGTGTCATTATGGGGTACTAGGAGGTGCCACTGTCACTGTGTGTCAGATTTGAGCTGTGTTCTCAAACAACGAGCAGCGGAGCAGGTTGTTTGCATACCGAATAAAATCGAATAGAATAAAAATCCCCCTCTCCTCCCTCCATAGCTCCTCCCCTGCCCCACAGCAGCTCTAGGAGAGGGGAGGAGGATGTGATTTGTGTGCAGAGAGAGAAGATGACAGTAAACGGCAGGTAAAGGGGGGGGGGTATCAGCAGAATATGAAGCCCTGTCTGCTTACTGCTGTTTAAAGTGGACCTTTCCTTAACCAGCACTGCAGTGATAGAAATTTGTCATTGAGCTGCCTGGCTCCTGGTGAGGCTGCATGCATGCAGGTCACACGGTCCGGCCAGTCAGGTGGTACTGAGTCTCAGTACCACCTGACTGGCTGAACCACGTGACACGCACGCACGCAGCTGCCCGCCCTTTCGTTAACACGGACTCTCACTCTATTCTGCACTGAACACCCACCGGGAAGGGAATCAAAGCCACGGTGCACCCTCTGGCAGTGGCACCCCACTGCTGACAAGATGGCTCCATGCACAGGCACAGCTGCGATCCTAACGTGGCCTGGAGGGACCTCCTGCTGAGTCCGTACACAGTCCCTGCTGAGTCTGCACACAGCCCTACCGCGGACGGAGGCCGGTAAATATAGAATAAATAATTGCTGTGTGCTCATACACACTCGGTTTGCTGGAAGTTTTATTGCAGTGGATTCTGATGCACTCATACACACTGCACATTGCATTGCTGGGAGTTTTATTGCTATGGATTCTGATACACACTGCACATTGCATTGCTGGAATTTTTATTGCTGTGGATTCTGATATGCTGACACACACCAAACATTGCATTGCTGGGAGTTTTATTGCTGTGGATTTTGTGATACACACTGCATATTACTGTGAGTTTTATTGCCCTGGAGCTCTGAGATACGCTCATACACATTGCACATTACTGTGAGATTTATTGCTGTGCAGTTCTGTGATATGCTCATACACAGTGCACATTTCTGTGGGTTTTATTGCTGTGCAGCTCTGATATGCTCATACACAGTGCCCATTTCTGTGGGTTTTATTGCTCTGCAGCTCTGTGATACGCTCATATGCAGTGCACGTTTCTGTGGATTTTATTGTTCAACCAATTAGAGCAGCTGTGATCCAGTATACTTGACATGCGTGGCTGTTCTTTGTAAAAATGCTTGAATTTAAACATTTCATAATTTTATTTATCTCAATAGATACATTTGAAATGGTATACAAAATATACAAGTAGGCACTTGGTATCTACTTTTAATAAAAAGAGAGGAAAAGGTGGAGCTCTAAGAGGAAAAGGTGGAGCTTAAAGAGGAAGGGTGGGGATTAACCAGGAAGAGGTGTGCCCTTGACAGGAAGGGGTGCATCAAATTTAAATTAGAGGGTGCACGAGTTTAGTCAGGCCTAGGGCAGCACAAAACCTAAATACACCACTGCCGTGAAGTGGTGGATTTGTAGGATGTATAGAAACATTTAAAAACAAAAAAATTACATTTCAAATAACGGTAAATGGTTTTCCTTTAATCTATTCATAAACAACTGCTTGGGGCGGCAGTATGTATGAAAAGAGGATACATTTTAGGACACGCAGAACAAGTTTAGTAATTTTTTTGGCTAAATTATGGTGAAACTTATGCAGGCTTTGGATGAAAGTAACAATAGGTGCTTTAAAAGTGGGCCTTTAGTGTCGGCAACAGTGCCGTCACACCGTAATCCCTCTGTGGTATTGTGGAAGAGTGCAGTGGTGGAGGTTTTGGTAATGTAGAAGAGATCCCCGATCTATTCAGTTACATCAGCAGCTATAACAAAACTGGGTCAGCAATGTTTAGGCACTTGTACTGCGCTACTGTATATTGTGAGAATTGGCGCACACCAGTAGCAACAGGAAGCAAACCGAACAGGCAGAGAATACACAGAGAGAATAGTCAAATGGCAGGCAAAGTCGGCAACAGATTGGGTCCTCAGAACAAGCAGGGTCAGTAACAAGTATACAAACTGATTCGTTAAGCTATGATCATGCCTAGGAGGTTCCCATAACCTGCCCGTGAAGTGGCGGATTTGTAGGATGTATAGAAACATTTAAAAACAAAAAAATTACATTTCAAATGACAGTAAATGTTTTTTCTTTAATCTATTCATAAACAACTGCTGTCTGTATGAAAAGAGGAGACATTTTAGGACACGCAGAACAAGTTTATTGATTTATATACAGACAGGTCCAGAAATATTGGGACATCGACACAATTCTAACATCTTTGGCTCTATACACCACCACAATGGAGTTGGAATGAAACAAACACAATGTGCTTTAACTGCAGACTGTCAGCTTTAATTTGAGGGTATGTACATCCAACTCAGGTGAACGGTGTACAGATATGCCTCCCACTTGTTAAGGGACCAAAAGTAATGGGACAATTGGCTTCTCAGCTGTTCCATGGCCAGTTGTGTGATATTCCCTTATTACCCCAATTACAATGTGCGGATAAAAGGCCCAGAGTTAATTTCAAGTGTGCTATTTGCATTTGGAATCTGTTGCTGTCAACTCTCAAGATGAGATCAAAAGAGCTGTCACTATCAGTGAAGCAAGCCATCACTAGGCTGAAGAAACAAAACAAACCCATCAGCGAGATAGCAAAAACATTAGGCGTGGCCAAAACAACTGTTTGGAACATTCTCAAAAAGAAGAAACGCACCGGTGAGCTCAGCAACACCGAAAGACCCAGGAGACCAGGGAAAACAACTGTGGTGGATGACCGAAGAATTCTTTCCCTGGTGAAGAAAACACCCTTCACAACAGTTGGCCAGATCAGGAACACTCTCCAGGAGGTAGGTGTTTTTGTGTCAAAGTCAAGAATCAAGAGAAGACTTCACCAGAGTGAATACAGAGGGTTCACCACAAGATGTAAACCATTGGTGAGCCTCAAAAACAGGAAGGCCAGATTAGAGTTTGCCAAACAACACCTAACAAAGCTAACTGCTCATGATCCTAAGCATACCACCTCATCAGTGAAGCATGGTGGTGGTAGTGTCATGGCGTGGGCATGTATGGCTGCCAATGGAACTGGTTCTCTTGTATTTATTGATGATGTGACTGCTGACAAAAGCAGCAGGATGCATTCTGAAGTGTTTCGGGCAATATTATCTGCTCACATTCAGCCAAATGCTGCAGAACTCCTTGGACGGCGCTTGACAGTGCAGATGGACAAGCATACTGCAAAAGCAACCAAAGAGTTTTTGAAGGGACAAAAGTGGAATGTTATGCTATGGCCAAGTCAATCATCTGACCTGAATCCCATTGAGCATGCATTTCACTTGCTGAAGACAAAACTGAATGGAAAATGCCCCAAGAACAAGCAGGAACTGAAGACAGTTGCAGTAGAGGCCTGGCAGAGCATCACCAGGGATGAAACCCAGCGTCTGGTGATGTCTATGCGTTCCAGACTTCAGGCTGTGATTGACTGCAAAGGATTTGCAACCAAGTATTAAGAAGGGTAAGTTTGATTTATGAATATTATTCTGTCCCATTACCTTTGGTCCCTTAACAAGTGGGAGATACATCTGAAAACTGCTGTAAGTCCTACACCGTTCACCTGAGATGGATGTACATACCCTCAAATTAAAGATGACATTCTGCAGTTAAAGCACATCGTGTTTGTTTCATTCCAACTCCATTGTGGTGGTGTATAGAGCCAAAGATGTTAGAATTGTGTCGATGTCCCAATATTTCTGGACCTGACTGTATATACAAGTTACATGCTGTGATGTGCCAGTATAATTTAACCCATTCACTACTTACAGGGTAATTTAAAGAGAATCGAAAAGTCACTGCATGTTCGGTGATTTTTCATTCTCTTCAATTCGGTTCGTTTTGCCGATCCCATTTCAGTGACCCTGCGGTGTATTCAGCAAGCACCACAGGGCCGTCGAAGTGCAGGGAAAAGCAGCTGAAAACCTGCCGAGAACTCACCCCAAAAACCCAACGAATGCACGCCGAAACTTGCAAAAACATCTGGATTAACCTGCCGAAGAGTTAATTTCAAGTGTGCTATTTGCATTTGGAATCTGTTGCTGTCAACTCTCAAGATGAGATCAAAAGAGCTGTCACTATCAGTGAAGCAAGCCATCACTAGACTGAAGAAACAAAACAAACCCATCAGCGAGATAGCAAAAACATTAGGCGTGGCCAAAACAACTGTTTGGAACATTCTCAAAAAGAAGGAACGCACCGGTGAGCTCAGCATCACCGAAAGACCCTGAGACCAGGGAAAACAACTGTGGTGGATGACCGAAGAATTCTTTCCCTGGTGAAGAAAACACCCTTCACAACAGTTGGCCAGATCAGGAACACTCTCCAGGAGGTATGTGTTTGTGTGTCAAAGTCAACAATCAAGAGAAGACTTCACCAGAGTGAATACAGAGGGTTCACCACAAGATGTAAACCATTGGTGAGCCTCAAAAACAGGAAGGCCAGATTAGAGTTTGCCAAACACCTAGCAAAGCCTTCACAGTTCTGGAACAAGATCCTATGGACAGATGAGACCAAGATCAACTTGTATCAGAGTGATGGGAAGAGAAGTGTATGGAGAAGGAATGGAAATGCTCATGATCCTAAGCATACCACCTCATCAGTGAAGCATGTTGGTGGTAGTGTCATGGCGTGGGCATGTATGGCTGCCAATGGAACTGGTTGTCTTGTATTTATTGATGATGTGACTGCTGACAAAAGCAGCAGGATGAATTCTGAAGTGTTTTGGGCAATATTATCTGCTCACATTCAGCCAAATGCTGCAGAACTCATTGGACGGCGCTTCACAGTGCAGATGGACAATGACTCCAAGCATACTGCAAAAGCAACCAACGAGTTTTTGAAGGGACAGAAGTGGAATGTTATGCAATGGCCAAGTCAATCACCTCACCTGAATCCCATTGAACATGCATTTCACTTGCTGAAGACAAAACTGAAGGGAAAATTCCCCAAGAACAAGCAGGAACTGAAGACAGTTGCAGTAGAGGCCTGGCAGAGCATCACCAGGGATGAAACCCAGCGTCTGGTGATGTCTATATGTTCCAGACTTCAGGCTGTGATTGACTGCAAAGGATTTGCAACCAAGTATTAAGAAGGGAAAGTTTGATTTATGATTATTATTCTGTCCCATTACTTTTGGTCCCTTAACAAATGGGAGGCACATCTGCAAACTGCTGTAAGTCCTACACCGTTCACCTGAGTTGGCTGTACATACCCTCAAATTAAAGCTGACAGTCTGCAGTTAAATCACATTGTGTTTGTTTCATTCCAACTCCATTGTGGTGGTGTATAGAGCCAAATATGTTAGAATTGTGTCGAAGTCCCAATATTTCTGGACCTAACTGTATGTTATATAGGCAAAAAAAGTTTCTACATCAACAATTACTGTTAATTTAATAGGAATAGTATAAAAATATAAAAAAGGTAACCCCTGATCATATATATTATAGGGACATGGAGTGCCTTGTATATAGTAGGGATGCATCGATACCACACACAGACATATACGTATATATCAACACGCAGACCTATATATACGTATATATCAACACGCAGGTATATATATATACACTCACCCACAGACCTCAGACCATATATACACATACGCACATGGGGGGTGGCATGTGGACAATCTCAACTAAATGTGCCCCCCATTTGGCTGATCCCTCCAGAAGAAATGTTGAACCCGACAGAGCAGAAAATATATATTATTCTCTGCTCTATCGGGTTCAACATTTCTTCTGGAGGGATCAGCCAAATGGGGGGGGGGGCAATTAGTTGCCAAAATGTGTGTGTAATACAAGTCTGGATATCTATATTTATAAGAATATAGATAGATAAGATATATATATAAGATATCTATATTCTTATATATATATATAAGAATATAGATATGATATATATCATACCTGCCCTTACCTTCCCCTATAAATTTGCAAAAAATATACACACAAAAAAAACAAACCACTGCCTAAGACCCTGCGCAGCCCACATGCCACCCCCCTCTACCTGGCTGAATGTATCTAATAAATATATAATTAAATACATTCAGCCAGGTAGAGAAAGAAAAAAAAGTTTTATTTTATGTTCCCGGGGACATTTAAAATTGTCCTCGGATTTTATTTTTTTTAGAAATGTGTCACCTTACCTTAGCCTGATGGTCAGTGGGGGCTCCCTGGATCCTGGTTGTGGGGGTGTCTGCCGTGGCCGCAGGTGCAGTGGTGCCTGTCTCTGCCACATGCACCCAGGCGGCTAGACCGCACAGTCGCAGCTCTGTCATCCGGCAGCCGCATGCTCCTCAATGCTCCTCAAGGGGATCCTGTGGGCTGCCCTCTACAGTGCCTGATTAGAGGGCCATGTCAGCCTGATGTTTTAGTAACAAGAATGTTTTATCCCATAGGCTTCAATGTTAAAAATATTCCTGTTTTAATTCAATATCTAATAATCCGTTGCTTATAATATTCTGCAGTAAAGAGTCTCTTTATTTCTAGATTTTTTTAGTATTTTTTAAGCATTTTTTATACTTTTTTCAAAAAAAATATCTATTTTTGAACTTTTGGCGAACGTCCCAAAAAGTTCGAAGTTCGCGAACTGTCAAACGGCCGATGTTCGATGCGAACTCCGAACAGATCGAACCAAACAGCTCATCCCTACTGGTAAGTAAGCCCGGGGTCAGACGAGCGCACTATGTGCACCCATACTGGCGTGCCTCCCGGCGTCCGTCACAGCATTGTGACGCTTCGACGGGGCCGGCCACACGCTGTAGTGTGCGCACAAATTGCGTGCGCTACAGCGGGTATGCTGCGGATGTTCTGAAAGCCTCCATATTGAAGCCCTACGACGCGTGTTTGACGGGGTTGCAAAGAGCGATCCTCCATTGGAGGATCAAGCCTGGCAGCGCTGAGTGCACTAACTGGGCTCAGCGAGGTGGTCTGATGGGTGTCAAAGTGGAAGGAACCAGATATTAGAACTGGTGTCAGGCGCTGGCACCTGGTCACTTCAGCTCCAGTGGGGGCTATACAGCCTAGTGTTCCGTCCTCCGAGGGTCAGATGGTGAAGAGATAGGGAAAAATACAAAGAGGAGAAATATTGCGCAGCCTGTAATAACTCAGTGAGAATATTAAGTAAAAGGGAGATATACTCACACTTTAAGGTGCCAATTTGATTAAAAGGCACCAAACAGTATGCAGATCGGTGGATTTTAAATCAGGGGCACCGATTCCCCTCTCAACGATCCAGGAGCAGAAGATCCAAACCTTCGAGATGTCTTTCCAGGATACCAAAAGGATTAAATCACCAGGAAATCAGTCAAGATGATAAAATCCACAATCGGTTTATTAATCAATCTTTAAAATACACCTCAAACGCGTTTCGCTACTAGAGGCTTCATCAGTGGGTGTCCACTCTCAACATCCACTCTCAAGGACTTTCCTTCCGCTCTACAAAACGCTCGTCTGACCCCAGCCTAAATCAGCATAAAAAATGAAGTAAAATTCAATCAAAACGTTTAGAAAATGGGTTTTCTGGTCTATACTGTGAATAATAAAACTGTGTAGATAACATAACATGTATGAGATTTCAGGCACCGTTCAGTCCAAAAGTAATGCATCTTGGTGGTATAAACCAAATGTGAGTTGAGAAGCAAGAGTAGACTGTATAGTTGGCATTTGGCCTGAAATCAAGGGTCCCAAACTTCTTGGGGACCAACTGCAGTCCTCCACTGCAGTCTTTTGTACCCTGCCACAAGCTGCCCAAACCCACCTGTAGAATTCCCATTACAACCCATAGCAGGCCCCATGCATGCTATAGTCACAAGTCCAGTCCTTTGCCCCTTTAGTCACACTGCATCCTGCGCTAGTTTTAAGCCCCATTAGAGGCCCCTTCATTGTTTCCAGGTCAACTTATTCTATGGTCTTCCTACTTTATTATTTATTTTAAATGGGTCCTTCATGGGCAGCAAACTGTATAATTTTTTGGATATATTATATACAGAACATTAAGTATGGTAATAACAAATCCCATTTTTCCCATAAACATAGATTCCTTTTTGGAAAATGCCCTTAAGTGTTTTATTGAACTTCACAGCGAAACCATCAGTTTGAAGATAAATGAAGATAATGAAATCCTCCGGTGTGTTTATACCGATTTGTCTGCACAATTGGTTTATGACCTTGGGTATTGAAGGGCTCCATTGATTCATCAGGATTTCCTTCAATATACCCATCTTTCTGAGCATCAGAATGTTATTTTGCTACATAAGTTGCAGAGCCATCACACATGACAAGTGCTAGTAGCAGTCTAAACCTACAACTGTATACGTATGTCCTCAAGAGGATACACAGAGGTTCCTAACAAGTCCTAGGTCATTCCTTCGAAAGCCATTTTAATTATCAAAAAACATTGATGAAGTTGTAATATAGTGTGCATTGAAATACATGACATGAAGAGCAATAATTAATTTTAGAATCGAGTAGCTGCAGCCAGTGAAACCTTCAAAGGACACTGTTTAGCTTTCTCCGATCCCCCTCTGCTGTCAACTTATTAGTCCAAATGTCAACTTTAAAGCTTTTGGTACCAATAATCGCCTCAAAGTATCTCATCCCTTCATGTCTGCCTGTATATCCTTACAATAGTAATTATTTGCAGTTTTTCCACATTCAATAAGACTGTCAGGGTTATTCAGAGAGTGGTGAAAAGCAGGAGAATGACTGGAGAATGGAAAATTCTAGGCCAAAATAGCCAAACCAGAAAAATTCTCCCTTTCATCTCACTTTCTAAATCGGCTATTTTGACCTAGAATTTTCCATTCCGTTCCAGTCATACTCCTGCTTTTCACCGCTCTCTGAATAACCCTGCATGTCTTCAGAACAAACATTATTCAGGCAATAAGAAACTCTTTGAAGGAAAAAAAACCTCATTCCTTGGATGAGCATTCCAATGAACCCCAAGACAAATACTAATGCAATAGCATTTGATAAAATAACATTCTAGGGTTCACATTTGTGTTTACAAACCTCTGTTCAACTGTGTGACACGTTTTGCTACTATATTAGGAAAATAGCTATCATGGCCATGGATGGTCTGTGGCCGCAAATAGGCCAGGTGTGGTCTCCCCCTTAAGAGAGCTGCAAGGAATTGAATTCTGGAAATATTCTATGAGCCAATCACACTGAAGAGATCTAAGCGAGCTAATTTATTAGGAACAAGACACTTTTCCAATGTTTTGTCTCTACAACTGTACATTTATCAAGCATTTTCAACTGTTTGTGCCCAGAGGTTGCAGGGTTAATCCAGCAATTAATCCAATGATAAAGAGAAATTATTATTTTAAACATATATATTTATATACACACCATAAGGAATGTTTTGTTATATTGCGTACTTATCATATTTTTCATTTGCAAGAAATGTGCAGAATGCATAATAGATCTTCAAGATCACAGTCAAGAATGAAACCTCTACAGCAGGATGAGATAATAGCGTCTTCTCTGATTAAGACTGTAGGAAGAGATGCTAATTTAATACTTAAGTGAGATCGTACTCCAAGCCAGGGGACATAAAAGAACTAGATGGATTTATTAACTCCTCTATCCCGTCTAGTAACCTCTGCTTCAAATCCAAAAAAGCTCTAAAAGCTAGCTCAGTTTTTTTTTTTTTTCGCGTATCTAATGCGTAACTCCATAAGCGACAAAACATATGTTGCCGGAGTCTATGCATTTTTTTAACTGCTACTACAATCATTTTTTTTTACATAAACTGTACATTATCAGGGTTATTCAAAGAGAATCGAAATGTCACCGCACGTTCGGTGACTTTTTGTTCTCTTCAATTCGGGCTAATTCGACAATACCATTTCGGTGACCCTGCGGTGTATTCATCTAGCACCACAGGGCCGTCGAAGTGCAGGGAAAAGCTGCCGCAAACCCGACAAAAAGCCACTGCAAAATTCCGGCGAATGCACGCCGAAAACCGCAAAAACATCTGGATTAACCCGCTGAAGACGCCGGAAAAACCCGAGCAGGAGCCGATCACACGCAGCGAAGCCTCTGGAAAAAGCCGACACCGCAGACGAGTGAAGTGAATTAATTAGGAAAACCGTTTGCTTGAATGATTGAAAAGTGAAACGCCGTTTGCAACTAGGGATGAGCGGTTCGGGTTCGGACGGTTCGGAGTTCGACCCGAACTTGGCCTGTTCGATGAGATCGCGAACACCGAACTTTCCGGGTGTTCGCCGCATGTTCGACCACAATGGACCACAATGCATTTTCCCACTGGCCTGAAGCTCGTAATTGGCTACAGCCTTCCACCTGACCACAGGTCTGGTGCAAGACTGGTTCAACACTATGCCAATCACCGCTCAGAGTCCTGATTGGGCAAATTTTGCCCAATCATGGGCTCACAGAGCTAAGTCCCGCAGCACACTATATAACGTTTCCACGCGCCGATTCTGCACGCATTTCAGAGGAGATTTCAATGGAGATAGTTGTGTCTTGTTACTGCCGGTCTGCCACGCTACTGGGGGGGTCTGGGGGGTCTCATTTCTACCAAATATCAGGGAATTTAGGTGATGTGTGTCTTGTCACTGTGCCAGCAAGTTTTTTTGGGGTTTACAACTTTCTTTAAAACATTTGTGAATTAAGGTGATCTTCTGGGTCTCGTCACACAGCCAGCAATTATTTTTGGGGCTCACTAATTTCTTTAAAACACTTGTGAATTAAGGTGATCTGTGTCTCGTCATACAAAAAGTACCACGCTGTATTTTGGGGCTCACTAATTTCTTTAAAACACTTGGGAATTAAGGTGATCTGTGTCTCGTCATACAAAAAGTACCACGCTGTATTTTGGGGCTCACTAATTTCTTTAAAACACTTGGGAATTAAGGTGATCTGTGTCTCGTCACACATCCAGTACCAAGCTGTATTTCGGGGCTCACTAATTTCTACAAAACATTTGTGAATTGAGGTGATCTGTGTCTCGTCACACATCCAGTACCACACATTATTTTGGGGCTCACTAATTTCTACAAAACATTTGTGAATTGAGGTGATCTGTGTCTCGTCACACATCCAGTACCACGCTGTATTTTGGGGCTCACTAATTTCTTTAAAAAATTTGTGAATTGAGGTGATCTGTCTCTTGTCACTGCCAGCAAGTATTTTGGGGGTCACAAATTACTACAAAACATTTGGGAATTTAGGTGATCTGTGTCTCGTCACACATCCAGTACCACGCTGTATTTCGGGGCTCACTAATTTCTACAAAACATTTGTGAATTGAGGTGATCTGTCTCTTGTCACAAAACAAGTACCACACATTATTTTGGGGCTCACTAATTTCTACAAAACATTTGGGAATTGAGGTGATCTGTGTCTCATCACACATCCAGTACCACGCTGTATTTTGGGGCTCACTAATTTCTTTAAAACATTTGTGAATTGAGGTGATCTGTCTCTTGTCACTGCCAGCAAGTAATTTGGGGCTCACTAATTTCTACAAAACATTTGTGAATTGAGGTGATCTGTGTCTCGTCACACATCCAGTACCACGCATTATTTTGGGGCTCACTAATTTCTACAAAACATTTGTGAATTGAGGTGATCTGTGTCTCGTCACTGGCTGCCAGCTATCAGTGTGTCTCACTGAGTTATACCAGAGTTCTTTAAATCTTTATACCAGAGTCGAATCAGAGTTCTGTATATATTAATCTATATATCACTCACCATGTCTGAAAGAACAAAAAGGACAGGCAGACGCTCCCAGACACAGATAAGAGGGCAAGCAGCCCCTGCGTCGGGAGGCTGTGCCTCTGGTCGTGGTGGACGTGGTGCATCCTCTGCAGGGGCACGCTTGTCCTTTCTAACTGGTGCTGGCCGTCTTAAACAGCAGCAACATACAGAGGACTTGGTGGATTGGCTAACCAGGCCATCCTCATCCTTCGAGTCCTCTGCCAGCCAGGCTTCTAGTGTTTTACAGTCCACCTCAGCTGCCAAAGCATCTAATGCAGCCTCCATGTCCACAGCTACTCCTGCTGTAGCCTCGCTATCACACACGGAGGAGTCAGCTGAATTGTTTGACTACAATGAGAGTGACATGCTGCTTGAGGATGCGCAGCAAGTACAGTGCTCTGATTCAATCTCTGAGGTTGAGCAAGGGAGTATAATCAACCTAGAGGAAGGGGGTGTCTGTGATGACACACAAATAACTGGCACTCATGTTGCCCCAGCAGCTGCAGCATACTGCCAAGTTGGCTCCAGTGACGAGGAAATAGGGGGTGAAGATGACAATGATGATGAGGTCACTGACTCCACCTGGGTGCCAGATTGAACAGAGGAATCAAGTGAGGAGGAGCGGGAGGAGGAGGACAGGAAACACGAGGCACAACATCCTCTGTGACCAACCGTAGCACTAGCCAGTCCAAGGCATCAGATGTCAGAGCTGCTCCGGTGCAGAGCGCTGTTGCTCAAAGAACACATGCAGGAAGTCTGTTGTCTGGGAGTTCTTTAAGAAATGTGCAGTAGAGCGCAGCGTTGCTATTTGTAATCTATGTCAGATGAGGCTTAAGCGTGGGAAAGATACCGGACACTTGGGTACCACGTGCTTGAGGCGACATATGAACAAGTGCCACACATCCCGTTGGCGCAAAACTTTGCGTAGGTCCTCCTCCTCCTCATCTGTCTCTACCCCCACTGTATGTCCTGCCATGTCATTGCCTACAACCTCCACCGACAGGGATGATGCTACAGTAATGGATGTACCAGGTCCTTCCTCACAATGTGACATCATCCCAGTAGCTGAAGATTTACGCAGTCAGATTACGTTGCCGCAGCTGCTGCAGCGAAAGAAAAAATATAGTCCCAACCATCCCCAAGCACAGCGTCTAAATGCCAGCTTAGCAAAATTACTCGCATTGCAGCTGATGCCTTTCCAGCTGGTGGACTCTGCTCCCTTCCGTGAATTTGCTGAATGTGCTGTACCACAGTGGCAGGTTCCAAAACGCCATTACTTTTCACGCAAGGCCATTCCAGCACTATACCAGCACGGGGAAGACAATGTTATCCAGTCATTGGGAAAGGCAGTCAGCAGCAATGTGCATGTGACTTTAGACACGTGGTCCAGCAAGCATGGACAGGGTCGTTACATTTCCTTCACGGCACACTGGGTAACTCTGATCGTAGCTGGGAGTGATCCAAGACGGGGCTCTGTGCTGGAGCTTGTTCATCCACCACGCCTCCAGAAAGCTGCTTGTATGAGGTCTGTCTGCTCCACCACCACCACCTCTTCCTCCTCCTCCTCCTCCTCCTTCTCTGTCTCTGGCGAAGTGGCAGTTAAACTGATGCCTGACAGGGTCTACGCAATGGCTCAAGCAAAAAGATGCCATACTGTGCTTGAGCTGGTTTGTTTAGGGGACAGGAGCTACACCGGGTCAGAAATTTTGTCAGCTCTGCAGGGGCAGGTGCAGAGATGGTTAACAGCTGGGCTCCTTGAGCTGGGAATGATCGTCTGCGATAATGGCAGCAACCTTCTCTTGCGCCCTACGCAAGGGTAAATTGACGCATGTACCATTCCTAGCACACGTCCGAAATCTGGTGGTACAGCATTTCCTAACCAAGTACCCAGGGCTGCCAGAGCTTCTCATCCAGGCCAGAAAAGTCTGCAGCCACTTCAGATGGTCATTCACAGCAAGCGTTCGCCTGGCAGAAATTCAAAGAGAATTCCACCTTCCCACAAACCGTCTGATCTGTGACATGCCCACCAGGTGCAACTCGACATTAGCAATGCTGCAGCGTCTGCACAAGCAGCAGAGGGCCAACAACAAGTACCTGTGGGAGTATGGCACAAGGACAGGTTCAGGTCAACTTGTTTTTTTTTCCCCCCCCGCAGTGGCTGATGATCAAGGATGCATGCACTGTACTGTCACCATTTGAGGAGGCAACGAGGATGGTGAGCAGGGACAGTGCATGCTTCAGTGACACAATTCCTTTAGTGTTCCTGCTGGAGCACACTCTGCGTGGAATTATAGATGTGGCTCTAGAGGCAGAGCAGCGCGAGGAAGAGGAGGCCTTCCCTAGCTCTCAAGGCCCCAGTCTTTCCGCAGACAGCATTCCAGCGGGTCCTACTCAGATCAGACAGGAGGAGGATGAGGAGGAGGAGGAATCTTTAAGTAGTGGGGGCATTGAAGGTGGGGATTCCTCAAGGTAGGGTTTTGTGTGCCCAGAAACAGAAGGGCTAGTGCGTGGCTGGGAGGAGGAAGTGCACGATACGGTCATCCTCATTGACCAGCAAGACTCGGAAGCTAATGCCACCTCCAACCTACGCTGCATGGGCTCCCTAGTGATGCAAAGCCTGCTAAAGGACCCCAGGATTCGTGCTATCAAGGAGAGGGATCATTACTGGTTGGCAACCCTTCTTGATCCACGATACAAGGGGAAAGTTGCAGAGCTCATCCTGCCCGCACAGAGGGAGCACAGGATGAAAAAACTTGAGGACACTCTAAAGCGACACTTGTGTAACACCTTTCCAGGCACTGGTAGGTTACCAAGTGCTGACACACGTGCTTCTGAGGCTGCGGGTGATCAGAGGAATAGTGGTGAAGGCCAGGGCCGCTTGACTGATGCTTTTTTAAATTTTTTTAGTCATCGACGCCCAGGGACGTCAAATGTAGGCACCCATTGCCAGCGTCTTCACCATATGGTGCAGGACTACCTAGGGGCAAGGGCAGACCTGGATACCTTTCCAGCAGATGATCCACTGGCTTACTGGGTGTTGAGATTGGATCACTGGCCAGAACTTAGCCAATATGCTATGCAGCTACTAGGTTGCCCTTCATCTAGCGTGCTTTCCGAAAGGACGTTCAGTGCCGCTGGAGGTTTTGTCACAGACAAAATAGTGCGTCTGTCCACCGACTCTGTAGACCGGCTGACATTTATAAAAATGAATCAGTCCTGGATCAGCAGCTATCAATCCCCTGATGCTGAAGTAATGGAATAGATAGGGGATGTCCTCTTCTGCATTCACAAAACCTCCAGCACTGAACACTTCCACAATACCACAAAAGGGTTATGGTGTGAAGGCACTTGCTGCCATGAAAGGCACAATATTTGGCTGCACTGACGCCTGTGCCAGATTTATATCATTTTAATTTTTTGAACCGCAGGGTCCAACCCTGCACTCTTCCACAATACCACAGAGGGGTTACTGTATGATGATACTTGCTGGCCTGGCATTAAAGGCACAATATCTGGGTGCACTGACGCCCATTAACAGATAAAAAAAAAACACTTTTCAATGTAGGACCACATGGTCCACCCCTGCACTCTTCCACAATACCACAGAGGGGTTACTGTATGATGATACTTGCTGGCCTGGCATTAAAGGCACAATATCTGGGTGCACTGACGCCCATTACCAGATAAAAAACTTTTCAATATAGGACCGCAAGGTTCACCCCTGCCTTCTTCCACAATACTACAGAGGGGTTACTGTATGATGATACTTGCTGGCCTGGCATTAAAGGCACAATATCTGGGTGCACTGACGCCCATTAACAGATAAAAAAACTTTTCAATATAGGACTGCAAGGTTCACCCCTGCCTTCTTCCACAATACTTCAGAGGGGTTACTGTATGATGATACTTGCTGGCCTGGCATTAAAGGCACAATATCTGGGTGCACTGACGCCTTGACCGGAATCATATCTTTTCAATATAGGACCACATGGTCCACCCCTGCATTCTTCCACAATACCACAGAGGGGTTACTGTATGATGATACTTGCTGGCCTGGCATTAAAGGCACAATATCTGGGTGCACTGACGCCCATTAACAGATAAAAAACTTTTCAATATAGGACCACATGGTCCACCCCTGCACTCTTCCACAATACCACAGAGGGGTTACTGTATGATAGTACTTGCAGGCCTGGCACCAAAAGCACAATATTTGGGTGCACTGCCACTGACGCCTGTATCAGATTCATATCCTCAGAGGGGTTACGGTGTGATGGCACTGTTGGGGATGCTAAAGGACCAATTTTAAAGCACCTATTGTTACTTTCATCCAAAGCCTGCATATATTTCACAATAATTTAGCCAAAAAAATCAGTAAACTTTTTCTGCGTGTACGAAAATGTCTCCTCTTTTCATACAGACTGCCGCCCCAAGCAGTTGTTTATGGATAGATTAAAGGAAAAGCATTTACCATCATATGAAACGTCATTTTTTTGTTTTTAAGTGTTTCTATACATCCTAGAAATCCGCCACTTCACGGGCAGGTTATGGGGACCTCCTAGGCACGATATTTGAAGGAATTTTTGGTTTTTATTTTTAACCCTTATTTCATGGAAAACTCACTGTCCCTTTAAAAACGTTTTTTTTTTACTTTTTGTCCTTGTTTCCTGTCCCCCAGGGCACTACCTGGACCCCCATACACCTTTTATGGCAAATATGTAGCATATATGCCCTCTTGGAGGGCACTCTAAAAACCGAATTTTCGGCCCCATTGACTTGCATTGGGTTCGAGTTCGGGTTCGGGTTCGGATCTGAACAAATGGGAAGTTCGGGTTCGGGCTCGAACCGAACTCGGGGAGTGTTCGGCTCATCCCTATTTGCAAAGAGACTACTGAGCGAAAATGTCTGAAATTTACATATGAGGTCCAATGAATGATAATAAAAAGGGCTGTTACAGGATTTATAAGTAAACTTAAAAACAAAAAAAATGGACTTTTTAAAAAAAAAAAAAAATCCAGAAAAATGCTTAAAATAGCCCAAAAAGTGTATAAATAAAGAGACTCTTTACTGCAGAATTTTATAATGAATGGTTTATCAGATATTGAATTAAAACGGGAATATTTTTAACATATTGGGATTCTCCTGAATAAACCTGTCGAATGAGACCACCGAATGGCAGGGCATTTTGGGAACCTTTCACTGCTGGTTTGTGTTCTCTGAATAGCCGAAGCAGTGCTTTTTTATGGAGATTTCACATTTCTCGAACAGGATTTGGCGTATTGCCTGCTCTCTGGATAGCCGAATGGCCAAGAAAGGTAACCGAACGCTGATTTTCAGCGTTCGGTTACCTTTCTCCAGCCATATGGATCTCTTTGAATAACCCTGAATCTGTAATTTGAGCTGATTTTTTTGGGATTATTAAAACGTATTTATAATGTCATGTTTTTCTTTGGAGAAAGTGTGTACATCCAGAAGATATTAAATACATCCAGAATGATGACAATTCTAGGAAATAATTAAGCATTCTTGCAGTTTTCCCAATGATTTATTTACACAACTTGGAAAATTAAAGGAAAAAAATTTGAAATTAAAACTATAATCAAAAAAGTTAGGACATTTAAAAAAAAATAAACACAGATCTTCTTGCAATTTTAAGTATAAGAACCCACAGTCGCAAACACCTAAAAATTGACCGATGCTCTGGTTCAGAGGAAACAAAACACATAAGAAAAGCAAATAAAACAATGGAAAAAAGGTTTTGTGACTGCAACATGTTTGAAAAATATGCATTTTTCCAACTCTAAAGTGCCAAGCTTTGACTGAGAAGCTGGTGACTTAGTATGGCTTAGACACACTCTAGAGCGGGGTCAGCATAATTGGCTCGACAAATGTTTTTGAACTACATCTCCCATGATGCTCTGCTACATATTCATTTCTCTTCGGCTCATTGGAGATACAGTTCCAAAACATGTGGAGGGCCAAGGTTGCCGACTCCTACTTGAGAGATTGTTAATCTCATTCCGATCCACTGTGAGAAAGCCGAGGAATGCCCATGGTATGCTTACATCCAGCCAATTAGCAGATAAACGAGGTTGGCAAATGAGAAAACCAGAGTCAGATTAATGGATGCAAGAAAAATTGACAGATGCCCCCAGCAAACTATTGCGCTTCCTACGTTAATTAAGGATTGCTGCTGGCATACACTCATGGAGTCCATAAGATATTGCATTCGCGTGATCTTGCAACATCGTGCAGAATCAGTGGAAGGAAAATAGGAGACTTTTTGTTCTTGCTTTACTTACTATGCAAAGACTCACTAGTGTCGCTGATTTATTCCCACGTAATTCTAAAATTATAGATTTTTTTTCATTCTTTATCAGGCAAACTTGCAAATTATTGAGTAACTTTTGTCACTTGATGAAGAGGAAAGTGTGTGTACAACATCTTCTTGATGCTGTTTTGACGACACAGAGAACAAATATCAATTCTTTCTTTGAAAATACTTACAGGGTTATTCAAAGAGAATCGAAAAGTTACCGCACGGTCGGTGACTTTTCGATCTCTTCAATTCGGTGTGATTTGGCGATCCCATTTCGGCGACCCTGCGGTGTATTCCCGACACCGCAGACAAATGGAGTGAAAAAAATAACAGTTCGCTTTTGAATGTTTGAAAATTGAAACGCTGTTTGCAAACAAACTACTGAGCGAAAATGTCTGAAATTTACATAGGAGGTCCAATGAATGATAATAAAAAGGTCTGTTACAGAAAAACTAAAAAACATTTAAAAAAAGAAAAACAAATCGTAAAATTTTATATTGCAAAAAAATCCCGAAAAATGCTTAAAAGATCCTAAAAAATCTATAAATAGAGAGACTATTTACTGCAGAATATTATAATAAATGGTTTATTAGATATTGAATTAAAACGGAAATATTTTTTACATTGAAGCCTATGGGATTCGCCTGAATAACCCTGTCAAATGAAGCCACCGAATGGCAGGGCATTTCGGCAACTTTTCACTGCTGGTTTTTGTTCTCTGAATAGACGAAGCATTGCTTCTCTATGGGGATTTCACTGCCCTCGAACAGGCACCGTATGTGCAGGCAATTCGCCAACATTTGGTGAACTGCCTGCTCTCTGAATAGACGAATGGCCAGGAAAGGTAACCGTACGTTAAATTTCACTGTTCGGTTACCTTTCGCCAGCAATTCGGATCTCTTTGAATAACCCTGTTAGTTTAGGTATTTGTAGATATAGTTTATGTAAATTATATATTGTAAAAACATTCCATCACAATATGGTGTAAAAAAGGTTGCAATGAACACTGTAAACGATACAAAATAATGAAAACATAATTATAAATTAATAAATGCTAACATAATGGTACTCACTACTTTATAGGCCACTGTCCATAAGATTGCTATATTTGTGACAAGTATCTACAGCAATGTAAAAAATGAGATTACTTTCCTATATTTAATGTGTCTGCTTCTACCTTGAGAGCTAACTGTGTAAAATGCAGTGCTGCACTCAAAAACACCATTTTCTTGGAGTTCCCTTTAATTAATATCCCAGTGACTGCTAACTATAGTAAGTAGAAAGGATAAAAAATAAAGAGGAAAAATAAATATCCCCTGTGTTATTTAAGGTATAATTTTTCGGTCTAGTAACTACCCAAATCCCCATGGCTCTGTTAAAAGGTAAATCCTTCAGAGGATCATAAAGTGCACATTGCACACATTTTGCAGATACCAGCTCTTCAAGAGTGTTAAACCTAACATCACTAAACAATACATTTTAAACTTAAAACTAGGGCTACGGAAAGTAACGCTTAATCTATTGATTAATCGTTAATTTTTTTGGTCGATTTAAAATATTTTTAATCGGCCCAGCGGCGCAAAGCACGCAGCGGCGGCGCCGCGTGCTTTGCGCCGCGTGTTCGGCTCCCTGTGAGTGTCTGGCGGCTTTGAGCTTTGGGCGCTCGCAGGGGGAACCACGTGTACAGCCGCGTTCTCGCGAGCACCCAAGCTCCATGCTGGCGGACACTCACAGGGAGCTGAACACGTGGCGCCAAGAGGTGAGCTGGGGCAGTATATCCATGTGCCGGAGCAGTATATCCATGAGCTGGGGCAGTATCCATGAGCTGGGGCAGTATCCATGTGCTGGGGCAGTATATCCATGTGCTGGAGCAGTATATCCATGAGCTGGGGCAGTATATCCATGTGTGCTGGGGCAGTATATCCATGTGTGCTGGGGCAGTATCCATGTGCTGGGGCAGTATATCCATGTGTGCTGGGGCAGTATATCCATGTGTGCTGGGGCAAATCAATATCTCCATGTGAGCTGGGGGCAATATGTTCATGTGAGCTGGGGGCAAAGCAAAATTATCCATGTGAGCTGGGGCAATATATTCATGTGAGCTGGGGCAATATATCTATCGTATATATATCAGTGAGTTTTATTGCTGTGGATTCTGTGATACGCTCATACACACCGCACATTGCTTTGAGTTTTATTACTGTGGAGCGATGTTATATCCTTTTTTGAAGTTTTTCTTTTCTGATCTGTATGTGCGTTATAATTAATCGATTAGTCGATTAAAACATTTTTTGATTAATCGAACAGAAAAATTTTAATCAGTACCAGCCCTACTTAAAACATAGAAATCATAGGACCATCCTTACATAATTAGTTTGCTGATTTGTTTGTTCTCTGTGTTCTTATAAGAGCCGAAAGATGCATACTTTCCTCTTCATCAAGTGATAAAAGGGATGGAGTAAGTTTTTGTTTTTGTGTCATCAATTTGCCACGGTATGGACCATCGACCAATGGTAATCTGAGAGTTTGTGTGGGTTATCCTGCCAAAACCATTGATTTAGTTTTTTGATATTTTCAAGACGTTACGAAGTGTTTGCCAGGTCTGAAGCCTATATTCAAGTGGATCTGAGATTACATTGTCTCAGCAGTAAGCTATTTCTACTGATATAGAGGTCTATTCACTAGAGGTGAATTTCAGAAGAATGACTGGAGACGTGAAAAATCCAGATCAAAATAGCCAAACCTGAAAAATTCTCCCATTTATCTCTTTCCAAATCAGCTATTTGGTCTAGATTGTCATCTTCTCCTGACAGTTCTCCTGAGTTTCACCTTTTAGTGAATAGACCTTGTAAGTTTTTTTTTCCCTGCAGTGATGTTATAACATTTTTAAAAATTTATTTTGCATGTTTATGTGTCGCCTCTTAAATTAACCCCAGGGATGCATAACATCATCAACTTGTATAACACATGCATACTTCCATTTCCTTTTTGTTTTTTTTAATTCTATTGGGCCTTATTCCACACTCTATGTTAAGATATTGGCTGGAGTTTTGCTTGCAGCTCAGTCATAGCGCCTCCATATCATTAGTTAGCATCTCTTACACATTGAAAAGTAGATGTTAGTTTGCGCATCAGAGTAGAAGAACGATCTATACCATGCTATATCGACCTTCTATTCTGGAGCCGGTATTTCTTAATATAATATTGATGCAGAGAAAAAGGTTTCAAGTGATTCTGGTTTGCAAAATCACAACAGTAAAATATAGCAATCAAAAAATCCCTTTTTTTTTATCCCACAGTAGAGCGAATGATGCAATCTGCCGTTTCCTCTGGCTTCAAGCAACATGAGACTGGGATCAAATAGTTCCCAGTCACTCTTCGCATTTACTCCGAAGCTCCTTTGTGATCTAACGAGTGCAATCACATGAAGAGCTACAGCAGGGTCATGTTGGTCTCCATGGAGTCCTATGGAATCCATATTATGATTCTTGCCGCAGTGTGCTTCACCACTGGCAGTATCACTCTATGTATCCATATTATTCTGAGGCCAGCCGCTAATACCGCCGCTGGATCCCAATAGGTGCGGCAAAAGGGAGCCAATAAGGAAAATCGGCTTGCGGTGAATCTCTCCCCCCCCCCTCTTACTGGCTCCCTTTTAACATCAAGTGTGGAACAGGGTCCATTGTCTTTAATGGTATTACACAACTGAATAAAATGTCAGTTGTTAGAAGAACAAGGTTTAGCATTTTGGTGAAATCTGATTCAGACCCCAAACCTATCACATATTATCTTTTTTTCAGATAGTATACATGGGTTGGGTTGAGGAACGAGAGCAAGACAGTCTTCAAGATCCCGTGTATTCACCAAAGTTTTTGTCACTTAGAGGCTCGTCACTTTATAAATTCAACTCTCCACCAGTAAGTATTTTAAATTGCACGTGAATAATAGTATGTTATGCCTCAATTATGTAAACTGTAATGTAGATCCATATGTGTTTTCATAATTATGCATGAGCTTAATTCATTCAGCACAAACCGACAGATAATTTGATTTAACACTTCTTTCTGGAAGCAAAACAAAAATGAGCATTCAGTTCAATATGTTATTTCATCACTCGTGGAACTATTAGAAAACCTGTGCTGCTCCAGAGTCATGTTACTGCTTGATTCTGCTAGACTGTAAGCTCTTCTGAGCAGGGCCCTCTACACCACTTGGTTCTGTTCCTATGTTTATCTTAATTTTCCCTTGTTCCCATTGGTTATTTTAAAGTGTTATTTTTAATGTGAAAACTGTTGACCTTCGGTAAATGTCAATAATAATAATAATTCTCGTAACTCCCATTTGCTTAAGATTTACAAACTTGCATATCTTAATGATTGTTTTAGTCATTTCAAAATAATTTCGATTACTCCTTCAGGCTTTGCTATTGAAGTAAAAAATTTATTTAATTTAAATAATTAGATTTCAACTCTTAAGAAAAATGGCATTAAATATTTTTTTCTGATATTAATACTAAAAATATTTTAATTTAAAAGGTTACAACGTGGGATTGGATGAGAGCAGAAAAAAAATTTACGGTGTATGAAATCATGTGTAAAATATTTAAGGTAAGAAAGACCGTATGTATCCATGTTTGCTCAAAGATTATATTATTGCCTTAAAATTATTTGCATTAGCTGGGTAATATTGCGGTGGCCAAAATATTAAGGAGGTGCCACCATGGAGGTGAATTAGTCCCTCATTTTGTGCTGCTATAACCATTATAGTGAGAAGATCAAACGACTTTATATCTAGTAAATTTTTTTAGACTGTGTATACTGGCAGGAAAATGTATTTTGTGTTTCGTGCAGTTACATTTCTCCATATAATACCTATAAGGAGGACAATGCAGATTTATTGAGCGTATTATCACACGAGTCACATCTGATGACCAAAATGAAATTCTGCCAAGGACATCCCTGATCTGCATATCATTTTATTGTACGATAAATGCACAAATACATAAAGGGGTCTAGACACAAAGTTGTCTCAGAACATCATGAAGGGCAAAGGATATATAATACAATGATAATACCTTCATGCTGAACAAACAAACATTAATGAAATATAATTTCATGCAACTAAGGGGTCAGTTTTGATACACACCATAAAAGGTGTTAACAGAGGGTAATGTTTTTAAAGCAGTTATTAACACCTTCACTAAGCTATTGGGTTAGCTCAATCTTCAAAAGCCCCTACAGGGGTCCAAGATTTGTTCTTATTCTAGACCAATACAAATGAATTTCATGTATTGAAAACTACATTGGTTTGCTTATGGGCTCCCAATAGTGCCCCCAAAGGTATAGCACACCTGACATAGCAGTCGGTGTGCCAGAAGAGCTGGAAGGACTGGGACATGACTTTATCTCCGATCACAGACAAGGCACTCCTAGCTGCACTGAAAAATAGCACAACGAAAAAGGGGCACCAGGTACTCAACAAAAGGGCATAACCCAAAACAACATGAAAAACGAATCAATTTGCACAAAGTGCAACTAGAGTACCAAGAGTAGGTTAATTTAATGATACACATAAACAAACAATGAATGAAAAATTGCAAGGTTGGTGGTAGAGGGTGTGGAGGGTGGGACAAGGACCACCAATCAATAAGCAAAAATGCACAATGAAAGGGTAGAAGGGTCTATACCTCGGCGGTTCAAGCCACCTACATAACCAGTAATGTAATAAGGAGTACCAGACAGCATATAGCAAACCCAAACAACTACCCTCACCAACCAAAATACAGTTAAAAACAACAACAAGGAGGCATAGCTTGACGCGTTTCGCCCGTCTGGGCTTAGTCTGAAGCTAGTGTGCCTTGAAAATTCACCCCATATACGTACCTAAATTAAACAAATACCAGGCAGCTGGACCGAAAATCAGTGTGGGGAAATCACTTCCGGGTACGCCGGCAATCACATGACAAATGAGACCAATGAATTAACAGGAACATCATGGGTGCAAAAAGGGCCAATCAAGAAGCAGTGGAGGTCACATGGGATCAATGACCAATCAACGGCTCCCAGTGTCCAGGAATCAACAGAGTGTATTCTGCAGCGTACTTCCGGGTATGTCGGCGATCACATGGCAATTAGAACCAATATGATAACAGGAACATCATGGGTGCAGAATGGGCCAATCAAGAAACAGTGCATGCGATCAATGGCCAATCAACAGCTCCCAGTGTCCAGAAATGATCAGAATGGACTCTGCAACATACTGATCAACTAAGAAAGGGGCACGAATGATAATAAACCACTGCAGCCTGCAAGAATATACTATAATGTTGCCATAAGGCTATAAGCGTAACATGAAAGATCAAACTGGACATCCTAATGCCGATATAATAATGAACAAGAGCACCAAAGAAGGTAACAATGGTGACAACAACCACTTGAAAAGGAGTTAAGGTCTAACCTAATGCTGATGAGCAGATAAATAAAGGGGTGAAAAATAAAAACTGACATAATAATTGAAATGAATGACTATTAACCAAGGTCTACACATATGTATGTCAAAAATTCATGTATATATTATATTAAACATGTACATATATATATACATGCTCACATATGCACATAAATGTGTGAATGCATACACAACACAATAAAAAGGGGGGGGGCAAAAATAATAATAAAATAAAGAACCTTAATAAGGGGCATGTAGTGAAACATCATGTGACCATGCGGACAGTTGGAAAAGAAACACAATACAAAACTAAGTGACTAAATAAAAGGGGTGAACGTAAACCCTTCATTAAGTCCAAAGGGTGACCGAGTATTGAGTTGGTAAATCCAAAAGGCTTCATGATGAAGTAATTTGATGTCAAGATTGCCCTTCCTAGGGCCTAGCTTGATCTGCTCAATGCCCAAAAATTTCATGTTATTGAGTGTACACATATCGCAACCCTGAAAATGTCTTGCAACGGGGGTATCCTTAAGTAATTTGATAGATCTGACATGTTCCAATATACGTACTTTTAATGGTCGGATGGTTTTGCCAATATATTTTTTACCACAATAACAAATAAGTTGGTACACAACGCCAGTGGAATTACAACTCAAAAATTGGCGGACAGAAAAGGTTTTAGAATTGTCAAAATTAGAAAAGTGCTTGGGATCACGGGATACATAAGCACAAGCGGTGCATCTGCCGCATTTGTACATGCCCTTGAGTCGATTGATTAACCAAGAAGTGTTGGGGGACAGGGGAGTTTGAAAATGACTATGTACCAGTTTATCATGAAGGTTAGTACATCTCCTGGCTGTCATAGAAGGGTATGGAGTAAGAGCCCCCTTCAAATAAGGGTCCTGGGTTAGCAATGGCCAATACCGCTCACATATATGTATAATCGCGTGCCACCCACAATCAAAATTGGCAATCAATCTGATAGATTTTGATTTTATGGCAGTGGGAGCATCTTGCAAGAGGCCGTGTCGTTCGGTGATCAATGCCCGTTTATAAGCAGACTTTAAAACCCGGTTAGGGTAACCCTTTTCTTTAAAGGCCAACCGAAGAGCCTGAGATTTGTGCTTAAATTCTGAAATGGAACTACAGGTACGACGTAACCTCAGGTACTGACCTACTGGAATACCCTTGCGCAATGAATGAGGATGATGACTAGACCATAGTAGTAAATTGTTGGCAGACGATGGTTTACGAAACAAGGTTATATTCAAGGAACCAGCAGCATCCTTATGTATGGAAATGTCCAAGAAATTCAAAACATCATTTTGGATCTCATATGTGAACCTCAAGTTAAAGTCATTAATGTTAAGATAATCAACAAATCGCCGAAACTCATGAATTTCATGTATTGAAAAATACATTTGTTTGCTTATGGGCTCCCAATAGTGCCCCCAAAGGTATAGCACACCTGACATAGCAGCCGGTGTGCCAGAAGAGCTGGAAGGACTGGGACATGACTTTATCTCCGATCACAGACAAGGCACTCCTAGCTGCACTGTAGTGGCAGTAGCATTTGTGGCCAGCAAGTGGAGTCATCTCAAATCATGCATACAGTTTGAAAAGTTTTCTAGGGCTTTTACAGCACAGTTATATTGTGTGACTATTTTAAAGTGGTTTTCTATAAAGCTATTGATACCTGAGAGCGGTTTTATGGAAAACCATCTGGTAGCAAAGGGGGGCGGGGCGTACATATTTGAAGACAAGATTCTCACAGGAACATGCTCTGAATATTTCCTGAAGCTATGATGAATAATCATGCTTTCCCAAAGGCTGATGAAAAAAACTCTCTACACAGAAGTAAAGTATCAATTTACCAAATTTATTGAATGCCAGCTAATGTGTTATCAGTCAAAATACTTTGTGAGGCTGGTCACATGGGGCCAATCATCTGGGAGATGTCGGTTAGCATTGGAACCAGATATTTGCATTCTGTGAAGAAGGCCTGGTCTCATGATATAGGCCCCAAAAGCCAATCTAAGAATTGTATTAGACGCAACACCAGGTTAGCAAAAGAGACATTTATTCTACAAAAGTGGACCTAAAGAGGCAGTCTAGGCTTTACAGGCAACCTGCCTACATCTCCTCCCTTATTAACAGGTTCATCCCATCCCGACCGCTTCACTCTGCCAATGATCTGATGCTATCAGCTTCATGTACCCTCAGCCCCAACTCCCACCTTCAGGACGTCTCCCGAGCTGCTCCCTTTCTATGGAACTCTATCCCCCACAACATCAGATGCTCTCCAGTCCTTAAAGAAGTCTCTGAAAACACATTACCTTAGAGAAGCCTATCAGCTCACTCCCTAATCCCCCTCTGTTCATTTTCGGCACCATCTTCCCTCACTGCCCACATGTGCCCCAATACTTCACATTCTCTATTAACCCTCACCTAGTGTGTCACCCCAATCCTCTTAGATTGTAAGCTCTTGAGCAGGGTCCTCTCACCTACTGTACTGTGTGTTTAACCAGTATGATTATTTGTTGTTCGGCCTCCCACTGTACAGCGCTACGGAACGTGTCAATGTTGTAAATCATAGGCATGTCGATTCCCATGATATAACGGTTAGATGCCGTTACATTGTCTATTTGTAGAGAAGAACAGATTTGCTCGTATAATGTCACATGTCTTGTTACAAAGCTCAACTTGAGTAAAACTTTTTATTGTGAAAGTCACATTGGTGGATATTGCCAACTTCTTGAGAAGCGCATAATGTACTGCCCATACGTGGACAGGAATATGAGAGAATGTTGAAATATGCATTAGGAAACCTCATCGTTCTACAGCTGAGGATGTCATGTGTCATGCAAGGCGATAAGTGTTATGACAGAATAGTCAGTTTTGGAATAAATATGGAGAAAGCTAAATGATATTTATTTATATAAGTGAATGTCATGTCATTTCCAGTGATGTGTATGTGTTCTGTTTTAGAGGTGGCAGTTGTGCAATAGATAAAAATAATCTATCAATCCATACAAGGTATGACGGAGTAAGGAATATTGTTTAATGTGAAGGAAAGACTCTATGACATGGAAATAAAGAAGCTTTTTATGTTTTTTGTTTTGACAGAGCATGGACTATTGTATCTGCAGGTGGTCTGAGCTGCTTTAGTATGAAATTTGTGTTACCAGCTTTGTTATCCCTATGCAGGGCAGCCATCAGAAATGATGGGGCCCCTTACTAAACCTCACGATGGGGCCCCCCCCGGCACTCCCTCAAACTCTAACAGCTTCTCTCCCCCTTCAAAAAAAAAAGGACATAACATAGCACCACAGCAATAAAACTCCCAGTAATGTGCAGTGTGTATGAGTGTATCACAGAATCCACAGCAATAAAACTCACAGTAATGTGCGGTGTGTATGAACGTATCACAGAATCCACAGCAATAAATCTCACAGTAACGGGCTGTATATGATGGCCTCTGGGTCTGGGCCCTGGGTCTGGTTTGGGCCTTGGGGTCTGGGCCCTGGGCCTTGGGGATTGTGCTCTGGGCCTTGGGGTCTGGGCTTGGCCCTGGGATCTGGGCTGGGCCCTGGGTCTGGTCCCTGGGCCCTTAGTCTGGTCTGGGGTCTGGGCCCTGGTCCCTGGGTCTGGGCTCTGGTCCCTTGGTCTGGGCCTTGGGGTCTGGTCCATGGGGCTGGGCCTGGTCGCTGGGGTCTGGGCCTTGGGGTCTGGTCCATGGGGCTGGGCCTTGGGCCTGGTCCCTGGGGTCTGGGCCTTGGGGTCTGGTCCATGGGGCTGGGCCTTGGGCCTGGTCCCTGGGGTCTGGGCCTTGGTGTCTGGTCCATGGGGCTGGGCCTTGGGCCTGGTCCCTGGGGTCTGGGTCTTGGGGTCTGGTCCATGGGGCTGGGCCTTGGGCCTGGTCCCTGGGGTCTGGGCCTTGGGGTCTGGTCCATGGGGCTGGGCCTTGGGCCTGGTCCCTGGGGTCTGGGCCTTGGGGTCTGGTCCATGGGGCTGGGCCTTGGGCCTGGTACATGGGGTTTGGGTCTAGGCTGGGCCTGGTCCCTGGGGTCTGGGCCCTGGGTCTAGGCTGGGCCTGGTCCATGGGGTCTGGACCCTGGGGTTGGGGTCTGCAGCCTGGTCCCTGGGTCTGGGGTCTGGGCTCTGAGTCTGCCCTGGGGTCTGGGCCTTGGGGTCTGGGCCCTGGGTGGGGTCTGGGCCTTGGGGTCTGGGCCCTGGGGTCTGGGCCTTGGGGTCTGGGCCATGGGATCTGGGCCCTGGGCCCTGGGCCTTGGGGTCTGGGCCCAGGGCCTTGGGGTCTGGGCCCTGGGCCTTGGGGTCTGGGCCCAGGGTCTGGACCTTGGAGTCTGGGCCCTGGGTCTGGGCCTTGGGGTCTGGGCTGGGCCCTGGCTCACCACTCCGCTGTCTTCTTTTCTTCTCCTTTTCTTCTGTCTTCTTCTCTTCAATCTTCTTTTCTTCTTTTTCTCTTCAGCCCGGGCTCTCCAGCTCAGGCACGCAGCTTCACTGAGTGGAGGGGGCGGCACCAAAGCAACGTGCTTGGGAGGCCCCCACACTCTGTTTGGCCCCGCCCAGCCAGCCAGTGAAGCTGCCAGGAGCCGGAGGAGACACAGTGTCTCCTCCGGCTCCTGCAGCAGCAGAGACACAGCTCCGGATTCAGACTCCTCGAGTCCGATACCGGAGCTGTAAAAGGTCGACGCCGCTGCCGAGGGGGGCCCGGGCCCCTTACGGCAGCATGGGGCGTAATACCCTGATGGCGGCCCTGTCCCTATGCTTTGTGAACTGGTACATACTGCATGATTTTTATTTTTTTTCGGAGGTGAAAAGTAACATCAAGTACCTTTTTAACATTTTAACACTGCAGCATCTATTTTATAAAATAAAAATATGGATTGTCATGGAGATGTAATAAGCTTGTGCCATGCTGCTAGCTGGGAATCATTTTAACCCCTTCGCTGCTAAATGTATGAACAGCATCCAAGGAAAAATTTATTCTTGGAAATATATGTACAATAGAAATATATAATCAGGTTGGGCACACCTTATACAGAATTCTAAAATCTGAAAGTCTCCAAAAACTGGGATTTTAGAATCTTCCAGATTTTAGTATTTCCTTTAGGGTGCTGTGAACAGGTCCTGCCATTCGGGAATGCAGCTCCCAAGCACTGCAGCACACCCTGGGAGCCTTTGGGCAACCCCGGCATGTGACATGCTGCCCGGAGTCACTCTGACAATGTTTATCATGTTCAGAGAAACCCTGCACAGCTCTCCCAGCTTGTGTATATGCTGGTGCCTGCAGCAGGAAGAGGATCGTGGCCCTATCATGATCAGACATTGCAGTCTCCAAGATTCTGAAATCTAGAAGAGACCAGAATACGGTTTCAAGCATTCTGCATAAGTGTGTGTGTATCCTTTCTTCCAGAGAAGAAGTGGATTTCTAGGAATCTGTTTGATAACCTATGACTTTGGTTTGTTTGGATAAAATTTAAAACTTAGAAAGCTGGAAAAAACCTAGGGCAGTATTACAAAGCTGATGCTAACTTAACCAGAGCTGTTGTAAACTTAAAACCTCCATAGACTATAATGGCTCTGGGAAGTTTACAACAGCTCTGGTTAAGTTTGCGCCAACTTTGTAATATGGCCCGTAGAGTGGATTAAAGCAAGAACAAAATTAATATAGATACTTGGCAACTGCTTATGACAATGAAAAATACATTTGTGTATAACATGTTCCATTTGAACACTATAGAAACAGAAACCTTTGTTTTGCATACCAAATAAACACACTTTCCTATTTATGTATTTATTTGCAAAGTATTTGCGCAAATAACATGAAGAAGAAATTTTCTCCGGTTCTCCAGCTAACATCATTTCTCCAGATGGAATAGAAATGGATCCCACTCACTCCACAGTACAGCAATCTACTGTATGTTGATCGTGCATCACGAATGCAAGCTAACAGTCATTACACTACTAGTGATTTCAGGATTCCAGGTGCCCTACACATTCATACGAAGGGCATTGCAATGTGTTTAACATCATTGTATGCAAAACAGACATTTAAAAAGCACAGTAAAAAACACAAATGATTTAATGCTTCTTAAAATATATAATACACCATTCATAGGGCATTGTTTGTTCTATTACCAAATACAACAAGGTTATCTAAAATGCATCTCCTCCAAAAATTGTAATCACTCTAAGAAATCAATGCTATGTTTCAACTAAAACGCCCATATTTCCACATATTGCTTAAAATAAATATCTCCTTAACCTACTTGGCTGTTGTACGGAAAGACAAGACATTATATTTTTGTAATGCATTTATTTACTATTCTTTCAAAAGAATAAAGTAAATCATTTGTGACTGTAATGATATATTTTTTTTATATCTCTTTACTGAAAAATATTTATTTCTGTACAAAAACTGAAAATAAGTATATAGACAATTTTATTTTATTCCCCATATTTACACAAGTTACAAATAAAATAAAAAGTTACATGGTTTCCAAATGACAAAGTTTTTTTTTTTTTTTGAGAAAGGATTTTACCAGGATTTTACCATTGAGATTTCTCTCGTTTTCAAGTATGTCCTGAGTGGCGAGTATGTACTGTTAGGTGTCTTGCCCAAGGACGCTTACTGGAGAGGTGCTCGTCGGGATTGAACCCATGGCTCTGCAGGCTCTCTCCATCTCCATGCAGAGTAGTGATATTACCTCTACTCCACCCAGCCGGCACTTCAACTCTGCAAAGTTCAAGCCTATATAAAAGCTATGACCATGGCAAGTTTCAGAAGAACTTTTAAAACAGTCGAAGGTCACAAATTTTAAAAAAGTATCAGGTGATTTTCTATTGAGTTATTTCATACAAATGTACTGCTTATTAGAAAGTGTTTACAAAAATATGTTCTATGCCATAGGTGCACAAAATCAATAGAAAAATATCCATATTGTCTTAAACTAGAAGAAAGGAAGGCGGTAATAATTTAATTCTGTACTAAAAAGGGACCTGCAGTGAACAGTAGCATAAATTTCAATGACTGAAATATGACTAAGCTAAATTAAAACTAGATCCTCAACAGTTTGTCTAGTTTTTATCAGGTGATGAAAATGTAATTCGATTTTCATCACGGTATTAGTTGTAACTAAAGTATGACTAAAGCTTAATGGCATTTTAGTCAAAGGACTGTGACTAAAACTAAATTAAAATAAATCCCTCCCTAACATTTTTGGCTAGTTTATTTTTTTCTGTAGTCTGCGAAAATGTCAATATATATTTTCATCATCATGACTTGGTTATAGTCTAGTTTTCATCACTGAAAAAAAAATAGTTAACTGAGACTTGAAAGGGGAGGGGGAGGTCCTTCGGACCCCTCTCCTTCCCCAACAGCTGAAGCTATAAAAAAATAGAGGCACAACTGGAAGGGTAGAGTCTGCCCTTTCCAGCGTTGCCTCTCTTTAACCCCTTAGGTGCCGGATCGTGATTCGATGCCAATCAGTTCCTGATCGCAATTCGCTCCGGAAAGTGACTGACATCTTGGATGTTAGCCAAACCTCTGGGTCACCCCCACCCACTGACGTTGTCGCCATATGTGTGATGATGTCAGTTGGCCAGTTAACCCCCTATTTGCCAAGTGGAGCTAGAGGGATCATTTGGATCCCCGTATCTCCCGATCTGTGGCAGCTAGGGGGGTCATGTTTGGTATCATTGGAAAGGCCTGATAAAAAAAAAATGTAAAACAATTATTTATTTTTTAAATTTGGGGGTATAATAAAATTGGACTGCAAATCACATTTAAATATGATGAGCATAAAACGGTCAAAATGAGATCTGCACACAGAGGTGAAATAGCTCAGCAGTGAAGGGGTTATAAAGCAAAAACATGTAAAAATTGTGTATTTCTAATTCCAGGACAAAATTTCGAAACTATTTAGCAGGGGTCTTTTTTGGCAGTTGTAGATTTTTGGGATTAAAGTTCGAAATAGTGTGTATTTTCCATCTTTTCCATCATATTTCATAATTTTTTTACAGTAATGTATATGATCTAATGGAAATAATGGTATTTTTAGAAAGTCAATTTAATGGCGAAAAAAATGGTATATAATATGTTTGGGTTCCATAAACGAGTAAGAGGAAAATTAGACCTAAACACAAACAGCACAGAAATGTAAAAACAGCAGTGGGTACTTTCGTACAGACAATAGTAAAACCGCCTGGTTACTAACGGGTTAAATTACTCCTATCCTTCTACTCAACATTAAGTAGACCTGGAGGCTTCAGGAGCACTTATAGCCCCGTGGTTGTTATGTCCACATTAGAGGTGTGCATTCGTTTTGTAACAAATCTCAATTTGTCTGAAAATTTGTTAATTCGTATTTCGGAAGTACTTCCGAAATAACGAATTAGTTTCATCCGAATTCAAATGAAAATGAAGCAAAACAGTATATAATGAAATTGATTCGTTATACCGTGTCACAAGATATTCATTGATTGATTCCTCTATGCATACTGCAGCGAAACTGTAATTTAAAACTAGCTTGCCTTTTGACCCTCATGTTTAACCCTAATCTAACAGTAACTGAGCAGGATTTATTTATTTAAATATTTATTTTTATTGATCCTAAACTTCAAATTGATCCCAAATTACAAAGGAAATTCTGAAAATGAATCAGTTTTGTTTTACTGTCTCACAAAGCACCCCGTTCCTGCCAATTGGCAGCGGTGCTTAATCTGTTGTATTCAGCACCACAGGCCAATGGACAGCTCATTATTTAACCCTAGCTTTTAACCCTCATTTTTAACCCTAATCTAACAGTAATTGAGCAGGATTTGAAATATTGTTTTTTTTTCTTTTTGTGATCTTAAAATTTGAATCGAATCAAAAATACAAATCGAAATTAGGAAACGAAATTAGGAAAACAAATCAGTATTCAAACAAATTCTGTTTCGTATGAAATTATTTTCAAACAAAACTAAATTTTCAGCTGTGCACACCTCCAGTCCACATACGCTGCAGCACCGTACAGAGTCATACCACATAGATCTCCTTATCCATACTCCTATTCACTAGGTTTGGAGGGGTAGATATAAGCAATGGGTGTTTCAGAGTAGTGGGAATCAAAGATAGTGGTAGCTGCAGTGACAAATAATATTGCTGCTTTCAGAATTGAAATTTAATTTAATTTAATTACTTAAAAGGAAATCATTTGCAAACGACTTATGGTAATGTCAGATTTTATGTTTTTATATTAAATGTTAAATTAAGAATTGTCATTTAATTTTTTCACGTAAATTAAATTAGCAAACATGAGTTGAGGCTCTCAGATACCGGATTGTTGGGTAATGAATCGAATAGTGCAGTGTATATATGCATTAGACTAAAAAAATCAATGGCTGCTCAAATCTGCAGGCAGTGGGAGAGCATTCTGACATGTGTTTTGTTGGTTAGTGTACATTAATGGAATTTCCGCTTCATTACAATTGTGTATTGATTAAATAAACTTATTAGCCTATGTACGGTGTAACAAGATGGCAAGATTGGGTTGATATGGTGGAATGGTTATTGGCATATTGCTAACACTGTGCATGTGGGAGTGTAGTGAATAAGACTCTTATATATCTGACTACAAACCTGTCTTGGGGCCCTTTCATTCGTATAATGGAAATAAGGCACAGTAAATCCTTACTATTATACTGCAATGTTTCCAAAGAAGGGTTACATTGTCCATGCAATAAGACTCAATCACTGAAAGAGAGATAAACATGTATGACTTCATATATTTCATTTAATATTGTCGGTTTTAAAATTCGTGCAATGTTTATGTACTTAACTAATCTTGCAAACTAGAGGCAAATACGGCAACAGAAAAGTCCTTCATCCTACAACACGAGTGATGCATGATATTTGCAGTTTTCATCCACACAATTTGCAATTTGTTTTGACATAGGTAGTAAGCAATTTTTTAATTTACAATTTGATTGACTGAACAAATGATAAAAAAAATGGGTGATCTGCATTTATCTGTACCCAAATGCCCTTGTATAGTATTCAGATCAGAAGACGAAGATGTTAAATTATAGTGAGAAGAAACCTTTGTGTTTATCATTACTATTTTTAAAGAAAACAAGCACAGACAATAACTCTAATACCAACCCTAACTCCCTTGTCTATTTTGCATATTACTGGAGTCAGGAAAATAAAGTTTCTTATGGTGCCTTCCTCTCTCCCTCCTCTTCCCCTTGCAGTCAATTCTAAACATATCAGCCCGCCTTATTCTTACGGAATCCCTTGATCCCTACATGCAGACACTGCCTACCTACACTGCCTGTCTCTAGAATAGTGGGATTGCTAAACAAAGGACAGACCCACAGAATATAGAAAGCCAGAACAAGCTAAACCTTAGGAGCCAGAGCAGATAGTCAGACAAGGCCAGGAGTCAGAACCAGAACAGGTAGTCAGACAAAGCCAGGAATCAGTACACAGTAAATCAAGGAGAGCAAGGATTATCAGCAGAGAGTAGTCAGGAACAAAGCCAGAGTCAATGCACGGTATACAAATATCACTGGAACAAGAAATGCACTGACCAGGATAAACCACTGCAGGGCAATGAGACTTGCCAAAGGGATTTAAATCCGCTGGGAGTCGCGTATTTACAGCTGCTCTTTGCAGCTTGTTTTACAGTATTGTAGGGGGACAGGAATGATTTTTCACAGTGAATTTCATTGATCCAGAGGGGCTCACTAATCCTGCCTTAAAAAAGATATGTAAATTGGGTTTGATATGCTAATTATTGTTTTTAGATGTTTTACAATGCAAAATAACTTGACTTTGGTAGTGAAAGGGTTAATGGCTCCTATACTTTGTATAGGAGTCGATAATAATAGCTCTGCAAGAGAACAGTGAGCTATTCCTTGGTAGAATAGCCAGGTGTTAAGTGACCGTAGATATCGTGATCATGGGTATTGTGTAGCAGCTCCCGAATTTTCAACTAAAGTTGCCAATACGCTGACTTAGTTTGAATAAAGTCCGTGACAGGGAGTAGCTAGGGTTATCAGGTCACAATGTTATTTTCCCTTCGCGTCTCCCTGTTACTGTCAAGGTCTAAATAGAGTCCCTAGGTGAATAAATTGACCGTACACACTCAAGCCAGGATGGAGAAATCTGAAGTCAATTTGTTCAAAAAGGAATTTTCTCACAAAAGCGTAGGAAATCAATATTGAATGTAAATTAACAAGTTTAATTAATTTGGGTATAATTCAAAACCCCCTAGGACTTCCCATTAAGAATTCTGAAATCACAGTGTGTTTCCAGTTCATATACATGCTGAAATGTGCCACTGTTGCAGCATTAGTAGGCTCCCAGCATAAATTTCAGTTACCTTCACACTGCTGTCCTTGGATTACACAGAAGAATTATATTAAGAGAATTTCACTGATTTCTTACTTTACTGTCAGGGCACGCCACAGCCAAAGGGAAGTTTAGTGTATCTAAGCCTCTAGTTTGGCCAGTCTTAAAGGAATATTCTGTAAAGAGTTTCTTTGCACAAAGAACGAAGCATTGTATTAAACTACAAAGGGTAAAGAAACTATTTTATCCTGCTTGTTAACCTAGCTCTTATAAATAGGCAAAAAAATATTCCTCAATATTTTTCAGAGAGATGACAATGACTGCCATCTGAATTCTCAAGCTGTTAAGAGGAATGCCATCTTGGAAAATAAAGTGTATGTTGATCAATAGTTGTACTACTCCTGTCACTATGTTTCCATGGGATAATATGCAATGCCTGGGCTATGAGCAAAACTGTAATCCCTTTACACCTCCAGATTCCTAGATTTTCCAAGTCTTGTGGAAGAATATCTCAATGTTTCAGAACCAAAGTTCCAAAGAATAGCTTGACGTTTCAGTATTGATGGTATTAAGTACTAAGAGCAGGATTCCAAACACTCCTAACAGCTAACATACCCCTAATGTTCCTACTCTGTCCTCTTTATAAAATGATTCAGTATTCTGTAGAGATTGCCATAAAATTGGTTAACCCCTTCACTACCATTATAGAGTGCACCTGCAGCTGTTCTGAGATCAAGAATGCTGGGTCTGGTCTGATTCTAGAGCATTGCAATGGAATTTAGGTTATTGAAAGAAACAAAATACATTTGCAAAGGGCTTCAAAACATACCCCTGAAATAACAACATGTCGGACATGACAGCCGATGTGTTGAAATTATCTGAAAAACTAGAGGTCTGTTTTTCCTGCACAGAAATAAACTATAATTAAATGTAGTATTACTTTTTGGTCAGCAGAGCGAGGTTCCTGTCTGCCAGAGAGGGCTTAGCTACTGTGAACATAAACAGTTGGATGCTTCTGTATATAATCACTGTTTGGGCAATGGGGGAATCAAGTCCTAAAAAAAATAAGTGTGGGAACTTATGAAGATTTCTTTATTAGGTACACCTTGCTAGTATTGGGTTGGGCCTCCTTTTGCCTTCAGAACTGTCTTAATTCTTCATGGCATAGATTCAACAAGGTGTTGGAAACATTCCTCAGAGATTTTGGTCCATATTGACATGATAACCTCATGCAGTTGCTGCAGATATGTCGGCTGCAGGTCCATGATCTGAATCTTCCATTTCACCACATCCCAAAAGTGCTCTATTGGATTGAGAACTGTTGAATGCGGAGGCCACTGGAGTGCAGTGAACTCATTGTCATGTTCAAGAAACCAGTTTGAGATGATGTGAGCTTTGTGACCTGGTGCATTATCCTGCTGGAAGTATCCATCAGAAGATGGGTGCACTGTGGTCATAAAGAGATGGACATGTTTAGCAACAATACTCAGGTGGGCCGTGGCATTTAAATGATGCTCAATTGGTCCCAAGGGGCCAAAGGTGTGCCAAGAAAATATCCCCTACACCACTACAACACCACCACCACCACCAGCCTGAATCATTGATAAGGCAGGATGGATCTATGCTTTAACATTGTTCAAGCAAAATTCTGACCCTACCATCTGAATGTCGCAGCTGAAATAAAGACTCATCAGACCAGGCAATGTTTTCCAATCTTCTACTGTCCAATTTTGGTGATCCTCTGTGATTTGTAGACTGTTTCCTGTTCTTAGCTGACAGGATTGGAACCTGGTCTGGTCTGCTGCTGCTATAGATCATTTGCTTCAAGTTTCAATGAGTTGTACATTCAGAGATGGTATTCTGCATACCTTGGTTGTAACGAGTGGTTATTTGAGTTATTGTTTCTATCATCTCGAAACAGTCTGCCCATTCTCCTTTGACCTCTGACATCAACAAGGCATTTTCATCCACACAACTGCCACTCACTGGATATTGTCACTTTTTCGGACCATTCTCTGTAAACCCTAGAGGTGGTTGTGGGTGAAAATTCCAGTAGATCAGCATTTTTTTAAATACTCAGATCAGCCCATCTGGCACTAACAACCATGTCACGTTCCAAATCACTTAAATGCCCTTTCTTCCCCATTCTGATGCCCGCTTTGAACGTCAGCAAGTCATCTTCACCATGTATAGATGCCTAAATTTATTGAGTTGCTGCCATGTGATTGGCTGATTAGCAATTTATATTAACATGCAATTGAACAGGTGTACCTAATAAAGTGGCCAGTGAGTGCATATCTTTGAGGACCTAATTTGAAGGTGGCTCTATTCCTGACCACCACATTTTCCTTTAATTTCCTTATGATTAAACAGCAAGTCAACACTTAATGAATAACTTGAAATATCAAATATATATCTATCTATTTATTTGAACTGAATAAGTTTCAGTTTGCAAATCAACCCTTGGAATACCCCATCTAGAAAACCTTACAATCAATGTTCTTTATTCAGAACTGGAAAGTGGTTCAGCTGGGTCGATGAATACCAACAGAGATCAAATTAACACATAACCATGTTATTTGAAAACAAGTTATTATATACAGTAATACTTATTACTACTTCGTATGTGCTATATCTGATCGGCATGAAATACAGTATGTGGTAATAATACAAAAAAGAATTGACATGGTAAAAAATGCTTATGCCCACTGTTACATCAGTATGATAGAAATAGCAATGTCTTGGCACATCAGAATGACCAGAATGAAATTGGAATGTAGCCATATTACAAGTTTTTAGAATAGTCCGGTATAAAGCTGGTTTCATAAGAGTGCACTTGAGAGCGGAAAGAATGTCCGTGATAGTGGACGTTCGTTCCACTCTGATGCTTGTCTGGCCACCTCGTTGACCGCAGTTAGTGCGCTCAGTGCTGCAAAGTATGATCTTCCAATGGAGGATCACGCTTTGTAGCCCCGTCGAATGCGTGCCGTAGCTTTTCGGTAGGTATGATTTCAGCACATCCAGTGTAGCGCGCGCTACACTGTGTGGTCCGCCCTTTTGAAATGTCACAATGCTGTGACGAACGTCTGGAGGAGGGTCAGTACGGGCGCACTCAGCATAAGAAAAATATGTGGATACAGGACAGAGCAAAAGAGTAGTTGGCAAACTATTGAAAAATTCCATAATTCGGAGTTATAGAATACAAGCTAATGCAGAGAATGTACTGGTTAGAAAATTAAGAAAAGCAGACTGTCACAACAAAAAATTACTATATACATATCATGATATATCGTGATGATCCTCGAAGAGAGAGCTGAAACAATCTTTTTTAATTTATACATAATAAAAAAATTAGTTTTTAAGTATTAGAGCTTCGATTAATAATATATATATATATATATGTATAGACAATGCAGCTGTAACTAGTTTGATATTAGATTAGGTTCCCTAAACATCCATCTAGTAGATGGATGTGTGGTGCATTTTATACACAGATGAAAAAATCTCAACTGTGTTGTATGCAATGTATTTCTTCCTCCACCAGTTTTTGGAGTGAAAAATAAATAAATAAATAAAGGCTATTTTCTTCTGCGGAGGGGGGGCATGTGTTGAAAAAAACCAGACAAAATCTACTAAGCTTTTTTCTAACCCCTGGCTGAGGGTTCAGCCTCCAGCCATTAAGTTTACATAAAGTCATAGAAAGACATCTACTCACTATGAACAATACTATTATTGGCTCATGGCCACCCAGAGAGTAGAATTACACTGAAGAAGCAGGATGTTACTGTTAGGAAATCCTGTGCAAATATTTAAAGGACTGGATTCCTCACTATGCACAGCTATCAGGGTGGGAGAACAATAGGGTAATCCGTCCATAAAGCATATTGTCAGGGAATCTGATGTCTCACACAGCTGGGTTTGCAGGTTCTGTGAGAAATCCCTATCCTGGTTTTGCTACCCTAACTGTAGGTCCTGATTACATCGTTATGAGTGGCTGCTATATGTGTCTGGCTTCTTTATTGGCTGTGCATAGTCTGCCCCTAGGTATGCAGACTGAGAGCAAACAGCAGCTGCATGAGATGGGCTCTGTGTCAAACATGCAGTGGCCTGTATACTGGGGTGCAGTATGTTCTGGTTTCTCGTCTTGCAGCTCAGAGCTGTGCTTTGGTGCTCATCTGATCACTCAGAGCTCTCCCTCTCTGAATGAATAGTGTGCCAGATAAAGCATGAAGGAGCATGGGTCAGCTGAATGTGGTGTTGCCATTGAGATCCGCTGTCTCCTGAAAACAATGGTGTTCTGGACACAAACCTGCAGTCAGTAGGTGCTTGTCGGTCATGGTATTATGTATATATTTTTTTATAACCTTCTTAGTTCAGGCTATGAAAATGGGCAAATAGTGTACTTGAGAATGTATCACTTCACATACATGTTTTCTTTCCTTTTCTTTCTTTTGAAATAAAGCCACAAAATTGTGTTTAAAACAGGACAGAATACTGCTATAAAATGGTTCTAATATTTTTACTCCCCCTGCTGAGATGTCAATATCTCTGTGACTAATATATGGATCTTTTTAATGTGCTCCATAGAGTTGATAGCTTTTTATTGTGCTTTCCAGAGGGTATAATATTATTTTGATATTGCTCTATACAACTGTCAGCATTTTGAGTTGTGTGTGTGTGTGTGTGTGTGTGTGTGTGGAATAGTCCAGAAGTCTAGCTCTGAGAGAGAAGCAGCTGTTGAGAGATAGCAGAGCTCACTCTTCAAGGCAAGGGCTGGCAGTACGGTGGAGCAGCACAAAGTGTGTACTCTGACTTTACGCAGAGCAAAACCTATCACCTCAGCCTGCCATTCACTCCTCCTCCCGGTGAGCCACCAAGCCCAGGTAACCCCTTGTGGGAAGGAATATGGATAAGGGTAAGAATGTCGAGGAGTGGAATCAATAAATGCAGTAGTAGCAAATAACAATCCGTATCGCAGCCAAAATAATTAGACTTGTATTAAGAGTGTCAGAATTGGTTAATGGGATGGTAATATTGGTTGGGATAAAACTGATGGTTGGGGTTAATACAAGTGGTGGTGTTAGGAAACATTAGGGGTTAACATTGAATGGGAAATTTTATTAATAAAGGGCTATGCTTAAACTGAACAGAGCAGTAGATTGAAAATGATGTTGGTATGGATGATGTGAGAAAAGGAGTTAATAAACCATGGAGGTAAAGTTAGATGGGATAGAGGGGGTTAATGCTGAGGTAATTCAGGTGGTAATTCAATGGGCTGTCAATAAGGATCATGAAAGGGATAAATGGGAACAATAAAGGGGATCGACATAGGACAGGAGAGAGTTTTTATAAAATGAATAGGTGATACTTTGGGCAAGTGAAGGTTAATAAAGCAGCATTATCTCAACAGACAACACTCCTATAAAACCTGAACTATGGTTCGCAGATTTCCAGGGCACATATTAACTTCAGTGAGTGTGTGTTTGTGTGTGCTTGTTGGTACTGTCGACAGTAACGCTGAACATGATTGGTGAGTAACACTACTTTCTCTCACATGTATAAATACACACAATGACACATAATATTTTTACTCTTGATAAAGGCTCGTGCCACAGTCGAAACCTTGCTTATTTTTAATGGTTATTTAAGTGCATCCCTTTTTGGAAAACTATATATACTGTATATTTATATATACATTCACAAGGGGAGCTTATGCAGTCTACCTCCTACCCACCCAAATTAAAAATGTCACCAGCCACCACTGGTTGTATGTTTTCATTATAGTGTATATAAATGTATCCAGTACATTTCTATTTATATTCTGCATGCGATCTCATTCCAGCCTCCAACAGATAATCAATATTGCACTTGTATGTTCTTGGTTGAGGTTCTTTACATTTATACAACTAATGTGGCTTTAGATTTACAAAACATGGTAGGTAGCTGCAGGGTGGAAAAAAGATCTATCTTAAGCTATGTTATTTCAGTGATTACTTTGAAGCACTGAAAATTTATATTGTAAGTCTTCTATTGTTCTTCAAAAGGCAGATGTATTGGTTTACTGTTAGACTTACAGCTGCGAACTGCCCTCTCCCATATAGAGTGCACAGCACAACAGGAGCATGATATTGATGTTGAGGAGGAAACGTTATATATTTTTCTGATATAATCATGCATCAGTCCTATATTCGATTTACATGAGTCATATATCATTTTATTTTTATTTAGATAATAAGAGTAAAATGCGATATGGTCTACATTAATCGAGATCATGAGATTGCAAGAAAACAGACATATATTTGAGTTTTGTATTACATTTTATTTTGAAAACGGAAATCCAGTGTTCACAAATATCTCTCTACTTTTAATTGGTGGTCTTTTGTTTTGTAAACTAAGGTCTTCATTTCAGTACACAGAATGATATCTCAAAATTTATCTTGGACCAGTGTCCCATAGTGTAGCGGCGTTTGCAGAGTACTCCTTCAATCTAATGGTATTTCATGTCTGAGTCCTTTTTCAAGTCAGATGTGATACTTGATTTTCTTATTCTGCAGTTATAGTTACAAGCATTTTTAAAATGCCAACAAGTTCCGAGTACAAGTATCAAGTTATTCTGCAGAACCTAATAGAGCAAAGTTCTTGGTTTTTATTTTTCTTTTCTTTTTGATCATGTCCCTCTGAATGGTTTAGTATGACCTACTTACAAAATGCATTGTTATGTTATGATGGATTTTTACTTGATGTAATAAACTCTTTTATCACTTGATGAGTCTGGCTATGAAGAAATATTACTGTTCAGCCTCATGCTGATTCCCTTCAAGAAAAATCGAAATATATAGGGCCAGATTACATCCTTCAGGCTTAAATGGGGACAAAAACCTGATCCTGCATTTCAGTGTGATATATTCTGTGGCAGGCGCTACTTCAGCACCTACTGGGTCCCACTACCAGGCATTCAATCACTTGAAACGACAAACAGGCCACATTACCATCGTGATACCCATGTTCGTGTCTCGAGACTATGGTATCTGGTTGTTTGTGATGTTGTTCACATGTTGTAGGACACGCCTTCGTGGTTGTTGATAAGTATTCCCAACGTATTGTATACCACATGAACATGTGATCCGATAGATAACCATAGTGGAGGTACCAGTTGACATTCTGGGAATCACGATGGTAATGCGGCCTGTTTGTCGTTTCAAGCGATTGATCTCCTGGTACTGGGACATAGGAATGGAGACTTTGATAAGAAGCATAGACAGCGAGAGGCTAGATGGATTTTTTTATTAGATATCCAATATCCAGCAAGTTTGAATGAAGAATTTAATTATATATCTTCCATCTAGCCCTTCCAAACCAATAGAATAGACCTGTGTTATATTCATGTCATTACTAGGGATGAGCCGAATGCCCCCGTGTTCGGTTCGACTTCGAATTCAAACAATTTCAAAAGTTCGAGTTCAAACTCGAACACAATCCGAACTCAATGTAAGTCAATGGGACCCGAACGTTTGATTTTTAGAGTGCCCTCCAAGAGGGCATATATGCTAAATATTTGCCATAAAAGGTGTATGGGGGTCCGGGTAGTGCCCTGGGGGACAGGAAACAAGGACAAAAAGTTAAAAAAAAAACATTTTTAAATGAACAGTGAAATAAAGGTTAAGAATAAAAACGAGAAAATTCCTTCAAATATCGTGCCTAGGAGGTCCCCATAATCTGCCCGTGAAGTGGCGGATTTCTAGGATGTATAGAAACATTTAAAAACAAAAAAATGACATTTCAAATGACGGTAGATGGTTTACCTTTAATCTATTCATAAACAACTGCTTGGGACGGCAGCCTGTAAGCCTGAAAAGAGAAGACGTTTTAGGATACACAAAACAAGTTTAGTGATTTTTTTGGCTAAATTATGGTGAAACCTATGCAGGCTATGGATGAAAGTAACAATAGGTGCTTTAAAATTGGGCCTTTAGTGTCGGCAACAGTGCCGTCACACCGTAACCCCTCTGTGGTATTGTGGAAGAGTGCAGAGTTGGACCCTGCGGTCAAATATTAAAATGATATGAATCTAGTACAGGCGTCAGTGCACCCAAATATTTTGCCTGTGGTGGCAGCAAGTGACTTCACACCGTAACCCCTCTGAGGTATTGTGGAAGAGTGCAGTGATGGAGGTTTTGGTAATGCAGAAGATATCCCCGATCTATTCAGTTACATCAGCATCTATAACAAAACTGTGTCAGCAATGTTTAGGCACTTGTACTGCACTACTGTATATGGTGAGAATCGGTGCACACCAGTAGCAACAGAAAGCAAACAGAACAGACAGGGAATACACAGAGAGAATAGTCAAATGGCAGGCAAAGTCGGCAACAGATCGGGTCAGTAACAAGTATACAAACTGATTCGGTAAGCTAGCGATGCGGGAATAAAGGCTGAGACACACGGAGTGTGTAGCGATGCAGAGCGTAGCGAAGAGAAGCAAACATTTTACAGGCTTGACTTCACTCCGCTCTGCCTCGCAGCGTGTCTACACTGCATTACGTTTGCTTCTCACCGCACTGGACAGGAATCCACTAGCTAAATTAAAATGTACACACAAAACCGTTTTATTTTCACAAAGCACATGTTATATAGGCAAAAAAAGTTTCTACTGAATAAAATACATCAAAAATGACTGTTAATTTAATAGGAATAGTATAAAAATATAAACAAAAGGTAACCCCTGATCATATATACAGTGGCAAGAAAAAGTATGTGAACCCTTTGGGATTAAGTGGAGTTTTGCATGAATTGGTCATAAAATGTGCTCTGATCTTTATCTAAGTCACAACAATTTGAAAAACACATTCTGCTTAAAATAATACAACACAAACATATGTTTTCATGTGTTTATTGAACATAACATGTAAACATTCACAGTGCAGGGTGGAAAAAGTATGTGAACCCCTAGCCTAATGTCTTCTCCAAGAGCTAATTGGAGCCAAGAGTGAGCCTACAATGAGTCCAATCAGTGTGATATTATTAGATGTGTTGCTGAAAGCTGTCCTGCCCTTTAAAAACACACACCAGTTTTGGGTTTACTGGATTCAAGAAGCACTGCCTGATGTGAACCATGCCTCACAGAAAAGAGCTGTCAAAAGACCTACGATCAAGAATTGTTGACTTGCATGAAGCTGGAAAGGGTTACAAAAGGATCTCCAAAAGCCTTGATGTTCATGTGTCCACGGTAAGACAGACTGTCTACAAATGGAGAAAGTTCAGCACTGTTGCTACTCTCCCTAGGCGTGGTTGTCCTGTAAAAATGATTGCTAGAGCACAGCGCAGAATGCTTAATGAGGTAAAGAAGAATCCTAGAGTGTCAGCTAAAGACTTACAGAAATCTCTGGCACATGCTAACATTTTTGTTGACACATCTACACTAAGGAAAACATTAAACAAGAATGGAACACATGGGAGGACACTACGGAGGAAGCCATTGCTGTCCAAAAAGAATATTGCAGCACGTTTGAAGTTTGCAAAAGAGCACCTGGATGTTCCACAGCACTACTGGCAGAATATTCTGTGGACAGATGAAACCAAAATTGAATTGTTTGGAAAAAACACACAACACTATGTGTGGAGAAAAAAAGGCAAAGCACACCAACATCAAAACCTCATCCCCACTGTAAAACATGGCGGAGGGAGCATCATGGTTTGGGGCTGCTTTGCTGCCTCAGGGCCTGGACGGATTGTTGTCATTGATGGAAAAATGAATTCCAGAGTTTATCAAGACATTTTGCAGGAAAACGTAAGACCATCTGTCCGCCAACTGAAGCTCCGCAGAGGACGGGTGATGCAACAGGACAATGACCCAAAGCATACAAGTAATTCAACAAAAGAATGAGAATGGCTTCAACAAAACAAAATACGTCTTCTGGAGTGGCCCAGTCAGAGTCCTGACCTCAACCTGATTGAAACGCTGTGGCATGACCTTAAGAGTGCGATTCACACCAGACATCCTAAGAATATTGCTACACTGAAACAGTTTTGTGAAGAGGAGTTGTCCAAAATTACTCCAGATCGTTGTGCAGGTCTGATCTGCAACTACAGGAAACGTTTGGTTGAGGTTATTGCTGCCAAAGGAGGGTCAACCAGTTATTAAGTCCAAAGGTTCACATTCTTTTTCCACCCTGCACTGTGAATGTTTCCATGTTATGTTCATTAAAAATATGAAAACATATAATGTTTGTGTTGTATTATTTTAAGCAGACTGTGTTTTTCAAATTGTTGTGACTTAGATGAAGATCAGAGCACATTTTATGACCAATTCATGCAAAACTCCACATAATCCCAAGGGGTTCACATACTTTTTCTTGCCACTGTATTATAGGGACACGGAGCGCTGTGTATAGAGTAGGGATGCATTCATACCACACACAGACATATATGTATATATCAACATGCAGATATATATACACCCACCCACAGACCTCAGACCATATATACACATACGCACATGGGGGGTGGCATGTGGACAATCTCAACTAAACGCGCCCCCCCCCATTTGGCTGATCCCTCCAGAAGAAATGTTGAACCCGACAGAGCAGAGAATATATATATTATTCTCTGCTCTATCGGGTTCAACATTTCTTCTGGAGGGATCAGCCAAATTGGGGGGGGGGCAATTAGTTGCCAAAATGTGTGTGTAATACAAGTCTGGATATATATATTTATAAGAATATAGATATATATATATATATGTATGATATATTTATCATACCTGCCCTTACCTTCCCCTATAAATTTGCTAAAAATATACACACCAAAAAAACAAGAAACACTGCCTGAGACCCCGCGCAACCCACATGCCACCCCCCTCTACCTGGCTGAATGTATCTAATATATAATTAAATACATTCAGCAAGGTAGAGAAAGAAAAAAAAGGTTTAAATTTATGTTCCCGGGGACATTTAAAAATGTCCTCGGATTTTATTTTTTTTAGAAATGTGTCGCCTTACCTTAGCCTGGTGGTCAGTGGGGGCTCCGTGTATCCTGGTTGTGGGGGGGTCTGCCGTGGCTGCAGGTGCAGTGGCTCCCTCCCTGCGCCGCCTGTCTTTGCCACATGCACCCGGGCGGCTAGCCCAAACAGTCGCAGCTCTGTCATCCGGTGGCCACATGCTCCTCAAGGGGATCCTTGGGAGGCCCCAGCAGGCTGCTCTCTACAGTGCCTGATTAGAGGGCCGTGTCTACCTGATGTTTTAGTAACAAGAATGTTTTATCCCATAGGCTTCAATGTTAAAAATATTCCTGTTTTAATTCAATATCTAATAAACCATTGCTTATAATATTCTGCAGTAAAGAGTCTCTTTATTTCTAGATTTTTTAGTATTTTTTAAGCATTTTTTATAGTTGCTTCAAAAATTATTTTTTTTCGAACTTTTGGGGAACGTCCCAAAAAAGTTCGAAGTTCTCGAACTTTCGAACAACCGATGTTTGATTTGAACTCCGAACAGATCCGGACCGAATGCTCATCCCTAGTCATTACCTTAGCTTACACAATTTGTTTATTTCACATTTAGATCCGGTTCTGTACATAAGTATTACATTTTATTTTTTTTTATTTAGATTTTAAGGTTCATGGTCTTGGGACTAATTATTATTTTCTCTCCCCCCCTCTTTCCATTTCCTTAGACATGGAGCCTATTTTGATTCTGAAAAAGGGTTATACTGACGGTATAATCGGTTATTCAGATACATTCCGTTAGGCTGACGTATTATTAAATTCTCTGACATCCTGAAATTAGACAGAGTATCCATCCTAGGTAGAGATACTACTGACTGGGAGGTAACTGTTCCAAAATAACCTAGGGCTGAGCAGTATTAATCATGGGGGTGGTCAGGTATAATCAATTTGAATAAGGAGTCTTTGGCTCAGTGTACTTGATCACCTAGTAAGTTAGAACACTATTCAATGAGTGGTGATTTTATGTCAGGCGACTCTGCATTTATTATGATTTATTCATCTACTCTCTGATTGGTCCACTCTTGACCATGTGACGCCTTGTCTACAGTGGTGTTACACATAAATTGAGACCCGATACATTGTATCTCTAGCGTCCCTGAGGAGCAGCACTATGCGAAACGCGCGTCGGATGTGCTAGGGTGTTATAAGTTCCCCTCGCTACTGGGAGTATCATCTGTTTCAGATCCTTTAACCCCTTCACTGCTGAGGACGTGTGGCACACGTCCTCATTGATGCACATTACATGCTGAAGACGTGCCCCACACGTCATCAGCTGTGCGGGACCCCCGGCGGAGATACCTCTCTGTCCGGGGTATCGCGGCGTTCTGACTTCAGCGTCCTCAGACGCTGAAGTCAAGCTCCTCCCGACGTAAATGACATCATCGCTCCATGCTCGATGTCGTCATTTACAGGCGACCCCCCGGCAATGCCGGAAGATAGCCTGGAAGGGAGGGGGGATCCGTTCGGATCCCTCATCGTTCCGATCGGGAAGGTGCAGCGCCAAAAGCCAGACACCGCTTAAAAGGGGAGAGTCTCCCTTTTTAAGCGGTGCCTGGCTTTAACCCCTCAAGCCCCGGGTTGCACTTCAGAGCCTTGTGGCACCGAAGTGTGGCCTAGCTCCGGTGGGGGCCACCATCTTGGATGGAGGCTCCACCCCTGGGTCCCCCCTCACTGCCCGACGTCATCACGCAAAGAGTGATGACATCAGATAGCCAGGGAACCCCTAGCTGCCTGGGGATTTCCCAAGGAAATCCCCTGGTGGAGATAGGGGGTTCCTTTGAACCCAGATATCTCCAGAACCGTGGTGGCTAGGGAGTCATGGAGGGTGTCATTTGAAGACCTGAGCATGGCCTTTCAAATGATACCCAACATGACCAGGTACAAAGTAAAAACAAAATTAAAAAAAATAATAAAAATAATAAATTAATTAAAAAAAATATAAAAAATAAAAAAAATTGTGTGTGTTGTTTTTATTAAAGCAGCATCATTGTTCACATTATAATTGAAATGTGAACAATGATGCTGCTCTAATGATTTTTTTCTATGGGGTGCGTTTGTTAAAAATCACATAATTCCACCCAAAAAATTTAACAAGTCCCCATTTCTAATTGTTGCACAAGCGCACCCCATAGAAAATATAACCACAAACACTTATGTGATAAAATGTGAAAAAAACACTTTACACACTACAGATGATTAAAAATTCAATTTTTATTGCATTTTTTGTCATAAAATACAGGCAGAACATGACGTATACATATAAACATGATATATTATGAATCTACGGAGTCTGTCGGAAAGAACGATATATAATATGTCTGGGCCATATAATAAAATGTCGTTTCAAATCGCGTTTAAACATGATGAGTGAAAGCGACAAAAATTAGATCAGCACACAGCGGTGAAATGCCTCAGCAGTGAAAGGGTTAAGCACCCGGGACCCAATGAGATTCCTCATATGGGATATATTGTATATATAAATGAGACATTGTATTTGTACTAGTGTTCCATGAAGGTGCTTATATATTATATTGATGATCCATATTACCAGTAGAGTTTGTTTAACCAGGTTACTGCATATGCCCTGTCGCCTGAATATGATATAAAAATTATGTTTGATAAATACTAAGTGACCGGCATCTGCAAAGTGTAACCTTTAGATCATTTTGGAGACAAATCAAGTTACTGCATACGCCCTGTCATCTGAATATGATATAAGAATCCCATTTGAATACTAAGCGACTGGCTTCTGCAATGTGTAAACTCTAGATCATTTGGAGACAAATTTATGTTACTGCACATGTCTTGCTGCTGCCCCAAATTGGGATACATGATTAAGGCTAGGGTCAGACGAGCGTGATTTCTACGGACTTTACGTCCGTGCACACGGACGGACGTACGTCAGTACGGAAGACGCAGTAGTGGCCACAGAGTCCTTTATTCACTGACGTATATTTTGACGGATGTAGGAGGGAAAATAAAATAAAAAGCAAAACCATTTTGTCCGTGAAAAATGCTGGACGTATAAATGCAGTCCGTCTGACCACGTTCCATCACTCACACACAGCTATGCAGACATTGCGGACGCAGCACACTTTGTGCGGCCGTTCTAGGGGTTGTACATTCTTGCCTGCCTTGCGTCCGTGGGCTGCGGCCATTGTGCGTCCGCAGTTTATTGCGGACATATTTCGTGTGTCGGGCGCCGATGGGCTTTCTGTCATGCTATCACGGACGTACTTTTAGGCGCAATCACGGACGTGAACACTACGCTCGTCTGACCCCAGCCTTAAGGTTTATACTAACTGGCAATAAGCATCTGCAAAGTGTAACTTCTATATATCCACGCACCCTTATATGGCATTCAATCCCTCATTCATGAGATGGATGTGAGAAAATTATTTGAGGACATCTGTCCATAAAGGGGTACATGGATGCTTTTTTACAAGTGAATCAGATTACTGCATATGCCCTGCCGCCTGAATATGATATAAGAATCACATTTGATGATTATAAAGCGACTGGTATCCGCTACTCTAGATCATTTGGAGACAAATTTATGTTACTGCACATGCCTTGCTGCTGCCCCAAATTGGGATACATGATTTAAGGTTTATACTAACTGGCAACTTGCATCTGCAAAGTGTGACTTCTATATATCCACACTCCCTTATATGGCATTCAACCCCTCATTTATGAGATTGATGTGAGCAAATGATCTGAAGATATCTCTCCACAAAAGGGTATGTGGATGGTTTTTAGCAATTTTTGTTTTGTGTTTATGTTGGGGTGCCTCAATTTGGATCTTTTTTGCCTGTTATACTTTGAGTAAAATTTTACTTAGAATTTTAGTCCCATCCTATATAGGTCCTATGTGACCTGTGTTTTCAGATTATCAGGTTAAGCCCCGTTAGCTCCGGTTGTGGGCTCTAACACTCCAGATCTACTTCCTCCCTAACACACAGAGGTGAGGGCAAATAGTTGAATGTGAGAAGTAATGGGATGGGATGCATGGGGCTGTGGAAAAGGTGCAATGGGGCATTATGGATTGAGTTGATAAGCTTCTCTAAAGTAATGTGTGCATAGAGATTTCGTGAAAGACTGCAGGCACAGGGAGAGTCGAATGTTAAGAGGAAGGGTGTTACGTAGATAGAGGGCAGCTCTGGAAAAGTCTTGAAGGTAAGAGTGAGGAGTGTGGGTACGAGGAGAAAACAAGAGATCGCTTGCAGAATAAAGTGACCAAGTTTGTGTTGATATTGGGGAACATAGTCAATCTAGATCATGGACATACTTTCCAATTTGTAATCTTAAATTAAAGTTGTCTATTTGTGACATTAAGTTATGTGATATTATCATAGTAACCTTGTGACCATGACCAGTAGGATACCAAACATACTTACTAATGGCTGAAGTTCTATTATAACTGATTAGAGAGTTTTGAATCCTTCCCAATACTATTTGATGAAAGATACATAATGTTTCGTTTATAATGTAATTACATTCTAATGCATTCTTATAAAACACTGTGCATTTTCTTATGCGGGAAACAACCTGTGATAAAACTAAAACCTAAATACAATTTATTTTGCCATTTATTTTCAAATTACATTATTCCAGATATCCTCCACTAGCTGATTTAATAAACCACCCAAGATTGTGTCATTTTGAAATGGCATAAATACTAAATACATTTGTGTTAATAAAAAACGATGTTGAATGTTCCAGGAAGATGAGAGGCGCTCCTGGTGTAGTGTAAACAGATTTTCAGTGGGAAGGGGATAAAATCAGGGTCTTAATCATGCCATGCCATACATACATATGTTTAATATTCCAACACTTAATAATAGCATTAGTAATGTTAATGATTACTTTACAAAACTGGAAAGACTAATGGTTTGTAGACAGAAAAAAGTGGTGGGAAATAACATATCTAGAGAATTATCCCAGAGATATTGAAAAATTTATAAAGAGATTAAACCGCATACTTTAATGTTCAAATATATATCCTTTCTTTGCTTGTATTTGAAAGACAAAGTATAAATAAAATGATTAAATTGGATTTAGTTGGTGCAAGAAATCCTTGATGCTTTTGGGAATTTTAAGAAGAGCAAGCAGAACACAAACTGTCCACAGACACTTTTTTAAGTAGGAAGAACTTGATAAAGATATGAGATAATTATTGGATGTAAATTAGGAAAATACGTTTTAACAAGCTGAACTGACTTAAGTAAGGTTGAAAAAACCACTAGAATATCCAATTAAATTGATTATGTTACTGAATTGCAAAAATGTATTTTTTCCATGCTCTTTGTGGCAATATAGTTAAATGTTTGACAAAGCTATGGAATACGTTTAACCATGCATAAGTGGTTTAACGAAGAGTCAGAGCTCTATGTAAATTTGTTGTACTGATTAAATTTTGTTGCTACAATGCCAATCTTTTCGATCCTGTTGGTTCCACTTTAGTACAATTGTATATTGGTTTGCTAGGACTTGTTATTAGTATGTTGTTTGTTTTATAAGTTTATATGCCTCGTTAATGACCTGTCTTCTAACAGGTTTTTACAGAACATCCTTTTAATTAAGGACAAGAGAATTTAAAATGCTTATGTGACTCACGGCTTGATTTAAATCCATTATCTGCTTATACACACATTTTAACTGATAATTTTTTTTAAAAAGTATTGGGTGATTATTTCGAACAGATTCAGCCATGGATGAAAACCCAAAAATATTAATTATGGCTCCTGAGCATGCCTATGTGAAAATCCAATGCTTAAATGAGGGTTTCAGTGTGAGCTTCTCAATTTCTCTCCTTTTATAAAAAAAACAACATAAAAGTCGTTTATCAGTTCCTTTCAGCGCTGATAGATTTTCCACTATCAAAATACCTGTAAAACTGAATCGAATCACAAAGGTTGATATTCCCATTATTGAGTATAGGTGCAAGTTTTGATATTTTTCGCTAATATTTTCAAGGGTAAAAAAATCCAGGTAAACTCTTTAACCACTTGGCTGCTATGGACGCGCTCAGCGCGTGCAGCCAAGTGGTTCTCCTGTGCTATCGACGCGCTGAGCGCATCCATGCACAGGAGGCAGCAATCTGCCGGACTCCGGCGGATTGCTGCGCCCCCCGGTGCGGGCTGACATCTTGGATGTCAGCACAGCACTCCGGGACCCCGGCGGAGCAATTAGATGTCATCGCGGCAGCGCGATGACATCTAATTCAGGTGCCCCCCCCCCCGCATGTGCGGAGGAAGCGCCTGAAAGGGAGGGGGGAGGTCCTTCGGACCTCTCTCCCTCCCGATCGCCGGGGGGCAGAGGGTTAATCCAGGCACCGTTTGGAAGGGCACAGCCTGCCCTTCCAAACGGTGGCTGTGATTAACCCCTGGGGAGCCGGATCACGAATCGGCGCTGAAAAGCGCTGGATCGTGATCCTCTCCTGGAGCTGGCCGACATCTTGGATGTCGGCCAAGACTCCAGGAACTCCCCCTGAGGACTGGCGTCATTGTGCATAGCACGATGACGCCAGTCCTGGAGTTAACCCCTAGCTGCCACCAATGGTGGAGATAGGGGGTTCCAATGAACCCCCTATCTCCCGATCCGTGGCAGCTAGGGGTTAATGTTTGATATTGTTGGATCGGCCAGAGCATGGCCTTTCCAACGATACCAAACATGAGCATGACAAATGTTTAAAAAAAATAAAAAATATTTAAAAAACAAAATTCTGTTTTTGTTTTGTTGATGCAGCAATATTGTTCCCATTTCAATTATAATGTGAACAATAATGCTGCACTAACGATTTTTGTATGCGGTGCGTTTGTTAAAAAAAGCGAAATTTTCACCAAAAAAAAATGTAACGAGACCCCATTTCTAATTTTTTTAACAAGCGCACCCCATACAAAATATAACCGCAAACAATCGCATGTTAAAATGTGAAAAAAAACACTTTACACATAATAAATTATTGAAAATTCAAATTTTATTGCATTTTTTGTTATAATATACAGACATGACATAACGTATACATATAATAATGACATATTATGAATCTACCAAGTCTGCCGGAAAGAACGATATATAATATGTCTGGGTCATATATCAAAATATGGCTACAAAACGCGGTTAAACATGATGAGCGAAAGCAGTAAAAATGACCTCAGCACAGAGGTGTGAAAAGCCTCAGCAGCGAAAGGGTTAATATTCCAAACTGGAAAGTGCCAATTTTCAACCCAATTTCAGTGATCAAGCTCAATTAAATTGACTCCCAACTGTAAAAATATTTAATCTGAGTTTCTATGTGAATAAATACACAGTGATGCATAAGATTAAATGTAAACATATAAAGTAGATATAAATAAATGTTTCTTATAATTATCTTATCAATAATATGCAGAACACTGATGAACAACTGCTCATTGCAAGCCGGCTGGGTGGAGTAGAGGTAACATCACTGCTCTGCGTGGAGAGAACCTGTGGAGACATGGGTACGATCCCAGCAGGAGCACCTCTCCAGTAAGTGTCCTTGGGCAAGACACCTAACGGTACATACTCGCCACCCAGGACATACTTGAAAATGAGAGAAATCTCAATGTATCCTTCCTGGTAAAATCCTTTCCCAAAAAAAAAAAAAAGTAGCATGGTGTTGCTGATCCATAGGATTGGCAAGACTTGTATTAGACATTTCCTTCTATCCTTGTAGCAGATATGTCCATAGAAAGCATGCTAAAACAAGAATTACTCCGATAACTAAATCAATATATGCCAGTGATATGTAAGAAATATTACTTGATGTTTGCCAGGTTGTATAACTTTAGGTTTTCATCAGGACAGTGATCTTTTGGATCGACGGAAATACTGCTTTGGTGTCCAGTCAGAAACGGGAGAAGATCTTTACTTTTCTGTGGAGCTGGAGAGTGAACTAACTCAGTGGGAAAAGGGATTCCAAATGGCAACTTTCTTAGAAGTTGAACGTATTCAGGTAACTTTTTTGTGTTAATGTTAAACAAATAAAAACATGGTTGAACTGAAGGACTGAAATTTGCGTTTGTTTTCATACATATCTCTGTCTATGCTCCCTTGTGTTTTGGTGCAGATTACAATAATACACACATAACGAACAATAAATTAAATTGGCAGATGAACCAATGTCATAATCCTCTCCACTGCCGACTCAACCGAATTTTATACAACTTTCTATATCAACTGATCGCCATCTACAAATCATTTAGCTACTATCAGGCAACCAATAATGAAAATGATTTTCTCACTTTGTTGTCACTCTTTAGTCAGCCAGCCCATCGTTATAGCATGAATGTTTCAGAAGATGAGTACGCTTTAATCCGGAACTATTTTTGATCGTTGCAGTGACAAAGGAGAGTGGCACCACTATGACTTTAATCCAGTGTCAATGGTCAAGATCAGGGGTCAGCAGCCTTGGCCCTCCAGATGTTTTAGAACTATGTTTTACATGAAGCTCAGTCAACCTAATGAGTTGGTGTGCGTCATGGGAGATGTAGTTCCAAAGCATCTGTAATGCCAAAGTTGCTGATGAATGATCTAGATTGACTATGTTCCCCAATATCAACACAATGTGTGTAAGGGTACTCACAATGCTTCGGATTGCAATCCGAGGGCATCACTATTGGTAATTTTTGACAGAGCATGCTAGTACCTGCTTACAAGTGAGTACAGAGTAGGGTTAAAATGCATGGCTTTTGCAGGCTAAAATATAGCAAAAAATATCCTTTTTAATATTGATCTTAGAGTAAAGCTAATATATATTAGCATTTCATTAAGCCTGCAAATGAATCATGGTTTAACCCTGCCCTGTACCATGGTAATGAGAGATAAATGGGTAATAACATAAGAACGGCCAGCCCGGACAAGCCAATGTCCACCTTTACATGTCAGCAGGAGAAGGGTTAATAGAGTGTGTAGACTGCCGGAAAGTCCAAGTTCTCCTCATAGTATCAGTGATGGGACCGTACGAGTTAAATACATAGTGGGGACCCTCAGAGGAAGAGATTTGTAATTGAGGATTTTAGGTGCCACTAGCACTACCTGCACCTCTGTAGCCCCCTCCCATCAACCTGTAGCTATACCGAGCACATCTTCTACCAACACCACATGTAAGGGATGAGGCACACGTAGGCATAAATGTATACCAATCCAAAACACATAACATTTCCAATTTTATGCTGGTAAGTGCAAAGATAAGGGACTATTCAACATAGAAACTTTGAAAAAACATGTTAAAAGAAAATAAAACACAATATCATGATTCAGTATATTAAATTCTGTTTATGTTCTTATATTGCCACCTTGACCAGCTCACATATTATAGAGCCTCAACATGGCTCTATTGGTATCATCTGTATTTCTTCCCACGTCTGGGTACCAATACAACTCTCACTGTAATTCTGTGTCCTCCTGGAGTATGGCCATTATAATTTCTCTTTTTCTCTTAAAAAAAATTGAGATGAGCAGGCAAAGTCAGCCGCCCCTAGTGTGATGTTGTAGAAAAAGGTTTTTCATACAAGCCACTTACATGATCCAGAGCATAAAATGACTCTTATGAGGAGGATGTTTTGGGACAAATACTTAAAACCTCCAATTTTAGTCCAACTAATATTATATCATACATAAAAAAGGAAATAATTTACCGATTTTAAATAACATAATTAATATAACCAAGACTACAGCTATATAATTCACCACAATGTTAGGTGATCCAAGCCTCGGGGCTGTGCTGATCCTGTCTTTCAAGGCTGGAACACCCCACTGCAAGGGCTCCAATCACGCCACATCATAGCACAATCCAAGTGCTTTGTGATGTAGGTGGAATGCTGTACGGCTATATTTGGGCACATTGTGCCCATATTACCACTTAATGAATCCCACCCAGATAGTCAAGGTGATGGGTGAAGAAGGAATGACTCTGGGGTTAGTTTGGCATAGGGATACAAGTTGCTAGAGAAGCTGCAAAGTTCAGATACTATAGAGTCTATTCACTAAAAGGTGAAACTCAGGAGAACAGCATGAGAAGAGAACAATCTAGACCAAATAGCCAATTTGGAAAGTGAGATAAATGGGAGAATTTTTCTGGTTTGGCTATTTTGACCTAGAATTTTCACTTCTCCTTCCAATTCTCCTGACTTCACCCTTTAGTGAATAGACCCATAAGTCTTATTGCATCCCATTCATAAGTGATACAGTATATACATATATATATATATATATATTTTGCCACACTTATTGTAGGTGTCTAAAATGATACTTTGCCTCTATGATTTTATTTCAGACCTTGTTTAAAATATTTTCACGATTCTTTATTCCCATGAGTAATCACCTTAATAAATAATAATCTTGCAAAATACAAATTGAGGAATGATAGTGACATTTATAATCTTAACTATGTATGGATATCTTAATATTTAAAACAATAAATTACAGTTTAATAATTATTCTTATTATGTCATCATTTATATAGCGCCAACAGTTTCCGCAGCGCTTTACAATAACCAAAGGGAACGAAATACAAATAAACGGACGTAAGATGGAAACAAGAGGTGTAGAGGGCCCTGCTCATAGGAGCTTACAGTCTAGACGGATTGGGGGTTGAGGAAGACGAGAGGAATTTCACTAGATAGCAGGATCATTAGTGCCAGTGGTTTGGGAATGTTGGGGCCATAAGAGCGGCTTCAATCAAGTGTGAGTAGGTGAGCAGAGGGATGAGTTGCTTCAGTGATGTGGTACGCTAATCTGAAGAGGTGGGTTTTGAGGGATTTCTTGAAGGCCTGAAGATCAGGGGAGAGTTTGATAGGGCGAGGCAAGTCATTCCAGAGGACTGGTGCCGCCCTTGAGAAGTCCTGGAGGCGAGAGTTGGCTGTGCGTGTGTAGACCGATGTCATGTTGAGATCACCTGCTGAACGGAGTTGTCTAGATGGGACGTGCTTGCGGAGTAACAAAGACATGTAGGGAGGGGTTGAGTTATTGAGTGATTTGAATGTGAGCATCAGTATTTTAAACTGTATTCTGAAACGTACAGGAAGCCAGTGGAGGGACCGGCAGAGTGAGGACGTATGTGAGGTGCGTTTAGTGAGAAAAATAAGCCATGCCCCTGCATTCATTACAGATTGCAAAGGGGCGATACGGGAGTTGGGGAGGCCAATAAGGAGAAAGTTGCAGTAGTCAAGTCGTGAAATGACAAGAGCATGAACTAGCACTTTTGCGGTATCTTGTGTGAGAAAGGGGCGAACACGGGCAATGTTTTTGAGTTGAAAGTAACAGGATTTGGTCACTGTCTGGATGTGTGAAGAGATTGTTAGGTCAGAGTCAAACATGACACCAAGGCAGCGAGCTTGGGGTGTTGGGCTAATGACTCCATTTAAGTAACAATGATACATCTTGTGTTTCAAATAAATGACATGATTATAGATTTTTATAAATGTTCTTTATAATAAAGGGAGTTAATGATTTATTAGACTCCTTACAATAACTTATTTGGATGACATCCTCATCTATTCTTTTTTCCTTAGAGGATCCCTGTAGAGACATTGATGAAGTTTTATCCACTGACTTTATGCAAAATCTGAAAAAAGTATAATCGTTACTACCCCTGGGGTATAGTGTTGCACCACCTCATATAAACAAGAACAGTACCATTGTAAAAGTGATTGACTTGCCACTTGCTGAGGATATAAATGGTTTAATTGCTAATTTCTATTGAAAAAAATGATAATATTAATAACAATTGCATTTTTACTTTAACACTTGACAATAAACCATAAGTCCCATAGGTGGCTGGTACTGTGTGATCCAGAGGGTAATCTCATGACATATATGTGCTTTCCTTCTCCTACAGTGGTTTTGGCAGGTACAAGGTTACTGTATGTCCACTCTCTTCCCAAGTTGTACAATCACTCCTGGCTGTGACCAGACTGCACATCCGAATAATTATTTTGGAGAAACAAAGTTCCAACATCCCAAAGAAGTATCCCTCGATATCTCATACTCCGTTCCTCTGATCCCCACCAGTCTCTCTAGCAGTGAAATATGTGTGTGTTTTTATACTGCCTGTAGTGTGGACACTAGATTGTGTCAATTTGGGATGCATTAGGGGCGTTTTGGTGAGATAACTTGACTAGCAAGTGAGGTTGTACCTGGCCACATGCAATATTTAAAATTATTTTTAAATATTGCATGTGTTGCCAAAATGGTTTTGCAACATAACAGGTGTTTTTTTTATTTATTTATTTTTACATTATTTTCCTTGCACAAACCTTTTTCGTGGAGCGGGGGAATTTAGTCGCCAGGTATAGGAACTTGCACAGCCCACCACTGTAGCCCCTATACCTATAATGAGCAATTTCTTGCAGACCCACAGGGTGGGCTGATCTCTCAGTGAATTTTGCTATATTCTTGTAGGGAGACACATGAAATATTGTAAAATGCAATTTTCTAGAAAATCATCCCTTAGTGGTTCCCAACCACGGTCCTCAAGTATCCCTAATGGGACAGATTTTAAGGATCACCTTGAGGAAATACAGGATATAGAGTTCTACAATCACTGAGAAGCAAATCATATCACCTGTGCTGTGCTTCAGAAATCTGGCAACCGAACCTGATCTGTTAGGGGTACTTGAGGACCGCGGTTGGGAAGCACTGACTTATTGAATCCAGCCCTTAAGTAATGTCTCTCAGGCCCACAAATACTCATTTTACACAATCAGTCACACTGATCCACACTTTGATATTCTAATAAATTCATTCATCCTCTTTCCCAGTTCTCCCCAGGCCTCTGAGCTGGTGGTAACTTTTTTGTTAGCGCCAGCTCTTAGGATCACTTGGTCTTAACGCTAGTTACTAACACTAGTTAATCTGTGCTTTCACTTTGCACTCCCCATGTTTGGTATAGGGAGCGTAAAGTACAGTAAACTTGCGCTAACGGGTTTTTTAACCCGTTAGTGATTTGAAGGTGATGTGGGTGCAGCGCTATGACCTCCTTTAAGCTAGCGCTAACACTGATGCTAGTGTTAGCTTGAAGGAGGTGATAGAGCCCCCTATTGGGGTAATGGTTGGATGATCCAATATTTATGTTCATATAATGTGTGTGGTATAATATCATAAGAATCTGAAATCTAAAATAATAAGAGAAAACATAACGGAGTAAAATATTAGATAAAATTATTTATAACTGTGACTACTATTAATTTTGTACCAGTTTTAATAAAATTTAATAAAATCTAATAATCCATACAAGTGATTACAGTTGTGTTCAAAATTATTCAACCCCCACTGAAATTGAGTGTTTTGGCCAGTTTGACATTGATTTTGATCATTCAGTCATCTTGCTTACAATTAAATCAAAGAGGCACGTGTAGGTCAGACAAATATAACATAACATTTATAATGAAATAACCACAAATGTCTTTTCTGTGCTCACATCATTATCAGTTTTATTCAACCCCCAAGTCACATTCAATCTTAGTACAACATCCTTTTACAGTTATAACAGCTTTTAAACGTGAAGCATAGCTTGACACAAGTGTCTTGCAGTGATCTACGGGTATCTTCGCCCATTCGTCATGGGCAAAAGCCTCCAGTTCAGTCACATTCTTAGGCTTGCGCACTGCAACTGCTTTTTTTAAGTCCCACCAGAGGTTCTCAATCGGATTTAAGTCAGGTGACTGCGATGGCCACTCCAAAATGTTCCAGCCTTTAATCTGCAACCATGCTCTAGTGGACTTGGAGGTATGCTTGGGATCATTGTCCTGTTGAAAGGTCCAACGTCTCCCAAGCCTCAGGTTTGTGACGGACTGCATCACATTGTCATCCAATATCTCCTGGTACTGAAGAGAATTCATGGTACCTTGCACACGCTGAAGCTTCCATGTACCTGCAGAAGCAAAACAGCCCCAAAGCATGATTGACCCCCCGCCATGCTTCACAGTAGGCAAGGTGTTCTTTTCTTCATAGGCCTTGTTCTTCCTCCTCCAAACATAGCGTTGATCCATGGGCCCAAACAGTTCTAATTTTGTTTCATCAGTCCACAGAACACTATCCCAAAACTTCTGTGGTTTGTCCACATGACTTTTGGCATACTGCAGTCGACTCTTCTTATTCTTTGGAGACAGCAAGGGGGTGCGCCTGGGAGTTCTGGTATGGAGGCCTTCATTACGCAGTGTGCGCCGTATTGTCTGAGCTGAAACTTCAGTACCCACATCTGACAAATCTTTTCTCAGTTCCTCAGCAGTCACACGGGGACTTTTCTCCACTCTACGCTTCAGGTAGCGCACAGCAGTCGAAGTCAGCATCTTCTTTCTGCCATGACCAGGTAGCGTTTCAACAGTGCCCTTTGCCTTGAATTTGCGAGTGATGCTTCCTATGGTCTCTCTTGGTATGTTTAACATCTTTGCAATCTTCTTATAGCCATTGCCCTTCCTGTGAAGAGTAATCACCTCTTCTCTTGTCTTCCTGGACCATTCTCTTGACTTCACCATGTTTGTAACCACACCAGTAAATGTCTAGAAGGAGCTGAGTATCACAGTCATTTTAAAGCTGCCTAATTGGTGCTTATTATGCTTTATTGCTGCTCCGTGACATCCACAGGTGTTTTCAATACCTGATTGAAAACACTTGAATGAACCTCTGTTCTTCAGAGTGGTAGTCTTTAAGGGGTTGAATAATTGTGTCAATGAAGAATTCACAAAAGAAACATTTACTACTGTATTACAAAACCAATTGATGTCATTTTAGTTGCATATGGTTCTTTAAAAAGTCCTTGTAGGATTTCATTCTGAATACAATTACAAATGTCACTAAATTCCCTAAAACCCTTTACAGCATTGGGGGTTGAATAATTTTGAACACAACTGTAAGTATGTTCTTATCATGTAATCAACTTTTACTATTAATACTACTGATATATAAAAAAAGTAATTTTTAAAAAGCGTAAATAAATCATGTGATACATCTACAATAAACTAGAAAATATTTGCTTCTAAATTGCTACACACACAGAAATTATTGCAGATCAAGAATAATACACAAAATAAAACTGTTACATTTAATAATATTGAAAAAGAAAGGGATGCGGCGCTTCCCAGTGTACAGTAGATTAATATAAACAACGTTATTTACCGATTAGACGGTATTGGCACAGAAACATCGACTGATGAAGAGTCAGGACCTCGGAAAAAAGGGATAAACGGACATAGCATAATACTGTTTATATGTAAACGAAAAGCTCCAAGAGGTATATACACTCACACTATGGAGAGCCTCATCCGGCTCTGGTTATTTCGCTTATGGGTAGATTCATATAGGCTCACCCATTAGCCACTTCTTTAATTTAAAGCTTTCCAAAAAGGACACAAAGAGGAGAGAAATAGCAAAATAGAGTAGTTCTGCAAGGTATATATTACACTTTAATGAGATAAACTCAGACCACTCACGTGCTGGAGAGCTGCCATGGCTCAAGTAATGAACTCAAGGGTTGTTTAGATTGGGCACAACTCTCATGAAAGCCACAACGGATCCCCAGTTCAGCATAGATGAAAAACCAGGCGGTGTAAAAATAAAAACATTTAATTAAAACAAAAGTAATAACAATAATAGCCGAACGCGTTTCGCCTGGGTCGTTTAGACCTTATGGCTTCCTCAGCGGCAGTGTACAATGAACCCTCTGGTTCCTTTTAAATACAAGTCCTTTTTAATTGTCAATCCAATCCGGAAGATTTCCTAAGGCGGGAAGAATGGCCCGTGGCGTCTCCACATTGATATCGTTAATTCGGCGTCCTCTCCCCACGGCATCGTACTTCCGCCCATAGTTGAAAGACGCAAAAACGAAAGTAACTCCCTCTTCTTTCAGTGCACCTGCGTCCAGGTCCCAGAACCGAAACCGGAAGCGGCGTGCTTGTATCTATATATCTCCGTAACGGAAGCGAGAGTTCAAAACGTCCGGATGTGTAGTAAAAATATTACAATCGGAATCAGAGGAGAACTTCTTAATCCGGAGGAAAGACTCTCCATGACATAAGGGACGATGGTTACATATAAAAAATAGAAAATAGAAAGGCACGATTTAGACAATATCTCAAACATATATTGAATAAAAAACTGATTGTGATGCCTAACATCATGTTTTTTGACCCAAGTCTCCACATAAGGGGGTACATAAAAGGCATATAAATTGTGAAAAGGCATCCTTCAATGCTATAATCAATTAGAGGAATATTGAAAGATGCTTGATAAATTGTGAAAAGGCATATAAATTGTGAAAAGGCATCCTTCAACGCCATAATCATCAGAAGGGAGAAAAGAGAGAGATATTAAATATGGAGGGAATTTTCAACTTAAGTGGTCAAGTTTTAGAAAGGAAAGAAATTCAACTTCTACAGAAGGGATTGAAGTTTGCTCCTAATACATATGCAAATAAGTTTGATCTATATATAGATCTGCAAAAATTTAAAAGGAAACTTTGTTTAAATTTTTTTTGCTAAAAGCCCTATTGAGAGAGCTACGATCGAAGGAAATTACACCTATAGGCATACCCAATTAAAACCTAAATCCACATTTTATCCCAAGCATATGGTTTCGGATCAGATGAAATTGTTCGAGTTATCTGTATTAACTGATATCGAGCAATTATCATCAAAGAATTCCACTCAGAATTTAACCCGGCATGAGAAGGAGGCATTATGTCAACTTACAGAAAATAGAGAAATTGTAATAAAACCGGCCGATAAAGGCGGATGCCTGGTTATTTTATCCAAAGAACAGTACAAGAAAGAGGCGTTAAGAATTCTATCTGACAGGACAACCCTATTAAGTAGGGATCCAACACAGGATTTTGTAAAACTGTTAGATGATCTTTTGAATTATGGTAAATCCGAAGAAATATTGAACGAAAGGGAATATAGTTATTTACAAATATCACACACACGGATACCGTTTTTTTATTGGCTTCCTAAAATCCATAAGGATGTTTCCAATCCCCCCGGTTGACCCATTATTTCGGGAGTAGATTCATTAACCAGTGTACTGTCCCAATACATTGATAAACAACTTCAACCATATGTATTACAATCTCCGTCACATTTTAGAGATAGCATTAATGTTATTCAATCACTAGAGGGAATACGTTGGGAGGAAGATTTCCTACTTGTAACATGCGATGTGTGTTCATTGTATACGATCATACCACACCAACTGGGCTGTATGGCAGTGGAGAAAATACTATCTATGGATCCACTTTTGCCTAGGTCTCAAATTGATTTTATAGTTAGATCAATAGAATTTATATTACATCACAATTATTTCTTTTTTGAAGACACTTTTTACCTGCAGAAGTCAGGGACGGCCATGGGGACCAGGTTTGCACCCAGTTACGCCAACCTGTTTATGGCGGACTGGGAATCCAGTTTCGTCTACGGTTGGCGTGACTGGGCTCACCACCTGGTCCTCTATGGCCGATATATAGATGATATTTTGTTCATTTGGAGAGGAGGGGAAGCCAGTTTACTCAAGTTTTTTGCCCATTTGTCTGATAATGAGTGGGGTATAAGATTAGATATGAAATATAATTCAAAATCGATCGAATTTTTGGACCTTAACATATATATAGAAAATGGCCTTATTAAAACCAAAACCTTTTTTAAGGCAGTCGACTCCAATAGTTTCATTCATCAATCAAGTTGCCATGCACCACACTGGCTTGGAGCTGTTCCTAAAGGCCAATTTCAGAGGATGAGACGGAACTGCACGGAGTTATCCCAGTTCAAAGAACAGGCAATAAAACTGAAGAATGATTTTTTAGAAAGGGGCTATGAAGAAGAGACTTTGGATGCCACTATTATAGAAATAGAACAGGTAGAGAGGGAAAAACTCCTTAGATATAGGGAAAAGAAACAGGAGAATAGAGGAGTCACCTTTGTATTTGACTATAATACGCAGGCGGGTAAAATAAAGAACATCGTAAAAAAACATTGGCCCATCCTTAGACAGGATCCTCTTCTCAACGAAATATTAGATGTTAACCCGATGGTTATTAATAGAGGAGCTAGGAACCTTAAAAATCATTTAGTTCGCAGTCATGTTGATCCAATTAAGAAAAGTAATCATTTCGGTTTACAACCAGGATTTTATAGATGTGGAACATGTCCTGCATGTAAAAATGTACTCTTATCCAGAACCTTTGTACCTATTTTTAACAAACGTGAGGGAGATGGAAAGGAGATTAGAATTAGAAGTGTTATCACCTGTAGGTCTAAAAATGTAATCTACAGGTTCACGTGCCCGTGTGGGCTACATTACATTGGTCATACCACACGTTCTCTATCCATACGGATTAGAGAACATATATATAATATTGGAAAAGGTATGGAACATCACTCTGTCCCTAGTCACTTCAAGAAGGCCCACAGCTGTAGTGCATTGGGCTCCACATTTGTAGGAATCCAATTGGTTTATAGGAATTGGAGGGGGGAGGATTTCCATAAGAAGATTAATAGGGAGGAGATGCGGTGGGTTCACAATCTGGGTACTTTACAGCCGGGGGGACTTAACCTAGATTTTGAGCTAACACACTTCCTATTATACCCTACTTCCACTTTAATAAAATTCTGGTTCAATTAAGTATGGTGTCCAAAGGTGCCTTTTTATTTATCATTCATTATTTTAATTTCATCCTTCATTGTTGAAGGATGCCTTTTCACAATTTATATGCCTTTTCACAATTTATCAAGCATTTTCATCTTTCAATATTCCTCTAATTGATTATAGCATTGAAGGATGCCTTTTCACAATTTATATGCCTTTTATGTACCCCCTTATGTGGAGACTTGGGTCAAAAAACATGATGTTAGGCATCACAATCAGTTTTTTATTCAATATATGTTTGAGATATTGTCTAAATCATGCCTTTCTATTTTTTATATGTAACCATCGTCCCTTATGTCATGGAGAGTCTTTCCTCCGGATTAAGAAGTTCTCCTCTGATTCCGATTGTAATATTTTTACTACACATCCGGACGTTTTGAACTCTCGCTTCCGTTACGGAGATATATAGATACAAGCACACCGCTTCCGGTTTCGGTTCTGGGACCTGGACGCAAGCGCACTGAAAGAAGAGGGAGTTACTTTCGTTTTTGCGTCTTTCAACTATGGGCGGAAGTACGATGCCGTGGGGAGAGGACGCCGAATTAATGATATCAACGTGGAGACACCACGGACCGTTCTTCCTGCCTTAGGAAATCTTCCGGATTTGATGGACAATTAAAACGGACTTGTATTTAAAAGGAACCAGAGGGTTCATTGTACACTGCCACTGAGGAAGCCATAAGGTCTAAACGACCCAGGCAAAACGCGTTCGGCTATTATTGTTATTACTTTTGTTTTAATTAAATGTTTTTATTTTTACACCGCCTGGTTTTTCATCTATGCTGAACTGGGGATCCGTTGTGGCTTTCATGAGAGTTGTGCCCAATCTAAACAACCCTTGAGTTCATTACTTGAGTCATGGCGGCTCTCCAGCACGTGAGTGGTCTGAGTTTATCTCATTAAAGTGTAATATATACCTTGCAGAACTACTCTATGTTGCTATTTCTCTCCTTTTTATGTCCTTTTTGGAAAGCTTTAAATTAAAGAAGTGGCTAATGGGTGAGCCTATATGAATCTACCCATAAGTGAAATAACCAGAGCCGGATGAGTCTCTCCATAGTGTGAGTGTATAGACGTCTTGGAGCTTTTCGTTTACATATAAACAGTATAATGCTATGTCTGTTTATCCCTTTTTTCCGAGGTCCTGACTCTTCATCAGTCGATGTTTCTGTGCCAATACCGTCTAATCGGTAAATAACGTTGATTATATTAATCTACTGTACACTGGGAAGCGCCGCATCCCTTTCTTTTTCACTATTACCATTGTCTTTTTGTCACTCTTGGGATGACATTTGTGGGTGCAGTGGCGATCGTGTATTAGATTCCTCTCCACATTCTATATACTCTTGTTGCGCCTATACCAACTCTTTTATTTCTGACATTTAATAATATGCTTTAAACTTTGCACTTTAATATTATGTACACAATAAAGAATATGTGAAATGGTTTGGTAAACATGACATTCTTGCGTGACCTAGGAAACATATATTTTAATTATGTTAATTTAAGCATTAAATAAAAAAAGCGAGACATTTAAATTGCAACATAAAGAAATTGGGAAATTAACTATGAACTGAAGACAATACAGACATATGAACTAAAGTGATTCTGTTTGAAAACCCTTAATGGAGGTCCCCCACAAGCACTCAGATTAAATTCAAAGAACTTTTCTTTGTGCTGATGATCGAATAAAAAATTAATAAGTGTTTATCACTGTCAGGATTCCTGTTATAGGATATATTTTAATGAAAGGAACAGCTGGTATGCATACGGAAAAAAGTTTCACAGTGTGTGCAGATACTGAAAATTAAAATGCAACTATAGATAATTTTCCGACATGCTGTTTCTTCTGTGAGGTGCCTCTCTCAAGTTGAGTTCCAGAGTTCAAGTACAATAACTATGACTGTGTCCATTCCACATCAAATAAACACCATAAAACTCAATATATGTTCAAGCTGAGATTCATCTGACTAAATCGTAAAACGGACAAAAAAAAGGAAATAGGCAATTTTCAATCACAACTACTATAAATGACTATGACCTTTTTATCCAGCTTAATAAACATGGAGGTAGAAGGGTTTTAAACATTTATGCACAGCATTCTTTTTATTTTAACTTGGTTACATAAATTAACCTTTATCGTTGTAAGTGTTAATTTAAAAATGTCTAACTGGCTATTTACAAAAGAAAGAGGAAGGGACAGCCTTATCCAACCTGGTGTAGAGATTAAATTATAAGGGTTCTATTACATTCCCAACGCAACTCTTAACGTGTGCGCAAAAAACGCATTAACGCGAGGAGCAAAACCCTTTGCGCTGAACGTCGTATTACAACGTCCGCGTAAAAAATGCGTGTTAACGTCTAACACGGGTGGACCTGCGCGAACCCTTCGCGAGCATACTGTACTGCGCGCGTCCTATACTTAACATTGTGAGCGCAAATGCGTTTGTGCGCTTTTACGCGGATGGTATTACAATCTATGCGCAAATTTTAACGGACAGCGTTTGCACGCATAATTTTAACGTCTTTGAAAAGCTGGCGTTAGAGGCAAATCTGAACGACCTGGACAAACTCAAATACACCAGCCCAAAAGAAAATACGCAGCAACATATAGTTACACATTCTACACATACCCAAACAATAAAATATAGAAGTTGTGCATGTTTTTAATATTGCTGCAGCATATATGCGCAGATTGATTTTGGCAGGCGCAAAAACCTAATGGGAGACAATTGTGGTTCTTAATTCTGATTGGCTGAATCGCGTAAAAAAAACAGTCCGCACACCGATTTCTGCGCACAACGTTAATGCGCGCGTGTTTTTGTGCGTCGTTTTTACGCGCGTTATTTTTTGCCGGATGAAAAAAATGCACGCAGATTGTAATACCAGCGTTAATTTACACGCATTAACGTTTGACACTTCGCGCACAAATTAACGCGCTGCGTGAGCTTTTTTGCGCAAAGAATTTAATAGAGCCCTAAATGTTTTATTAAAATTTTTAAAAATAAAAAGCATAATATAACATAACACCTAATTTTAAAAAGGGATATTTACCTATAATTTAAATTAAACCTGTCGAAGGGTATTAAAAAAAAACTCAGAGAATAGCATCATTGTCATAGATTGAATGTGCAATGCCGAGGAAAGCTCTAAATATCATTTTTCTGTGCGTTACAGAGACGCGTAGAAGTAATAGCAACACGTTATCTTACTGTGACTGTAAGCAAACTGTAAAACATCTGGCTTTTGTAGGATTTTTGTAATGGCATTTGATGAAACCTGCCATATTCTGTAGGCAGCTCCCAGCTGAGATAGCATTAGCATCGCTTGCTTTTACGCAGACACACATTTTGACATTTGGTTTAAAAAAAAAAAATCCCCGTTTAAAATGTTAATTTACACCTTAGCTGACCTTTACTGATTAATGGAATTGATATTGCAATTCTTGCAACGTGTTGCAGTTGAGGGTTTATTAAATTTCACAACTGCTATCCACCATGCAATTTAAACTTCGATATCCTAAATGCTAGCTGGACCGTGAGCTGCCTACGGCGAGAATAACTAAATTTATAAAGATATAATCATTTTGAAGATAATGAAATTAAAAAAAGAAAAAAATCCTGGGTAAAACCGTAGTTATAACAATTTCTAGATTAATCTATAATTTATTGGATTTATTAGTGGAATTAATATTGCACATTTTATATGGAATTACAAAAGAATGGACCAGGAAGGTCCAGAAGAGCTCTCTTGTCTTGCCACTGTGAATTTCAAAGATCTTTTAACATATACCATGGATGTTGTTAACCGTGGGCCGCCGTGGCTTCAGCACAGGGTCACTCTCTGTTCAGCTTGTACACGGCTGGCGCTACAATAAGGCAATCGAGGTGCATATGCAACAGCGAGTGGTTAGAAGAACATCCAGGCTTATTTTTGCTTTTAAAAGTCAAAGGATGTACATAATATTCAGATTTACATATACATCTAGTGAAAATATTCGACATATATTCAGATATGTTTTGTTTTGCGTATATCTTTATAAATAAAAATTTGTATTTACTTCTAGTGCAAGACATATGCCTGTGTTATTGAAAGTCACCTAATGGGCCTTACCATTGACTTTGGCATGGGATTCATCTGCTTTGATGCTGCAACAAAGGTAAAAAAATAAATATTAACAAGTGTGGTAAAATAATGTACATGATTAGTAACCTGTCATTAAAGATTAAAAAAAAGTTAAAACTTTTTTTTCCAAAGCTACATGGAACCTTTAGAAAAATTCCACAACTAATGCCATGTTCATTATCAATGTCACTGGAAGGTGTATTTCCCATTCTTGCATTTGCGAATACAGTTGATTTTACGCCCATAATAAATATTAATTAGGAAAAATAAAAATTGTAACGATAAATCAAATACAGATATAAAATTCAAACGGAAATGCCCCAAAATAATACAATGTGTTTTCTTTTTCAGGGAAAAAAAACTAATATATAATACTTGGCTAGTTCATCAGGAAGGCGCGCAATCCAGGAGTCTTGTATAACTTTTATAATTATAATATTGAAATATGTAATATTAAATAAATATAACAAAATATTTAATATTATATATATATCTATATAGGGATCATAGATGTTTCAGTCCTTTATGGACTTTTCATCAGAAGAAGTTCTTGAGAAAAGCCCATAATGGATTGAAATGACCATGATCCCTGTGTAGATGTTATAAAATGTTTAATTATACGAGACCCCCGGAGTGCGCGCCTTCCTGATGAACTAGATATTTTGACGGCTGCTAAGCACCAGAGCATTACTTGTTTTACAGATCCTGGTTGCTGGTCCCCTGGAAATTCTAATATTTAACTATATTTCAATTAAATCCAAGGATATTGATGTTATTGTAACCACTGACCAAAGCTCATTATTAAAATTGGAATAAGGAAAACTTAAATTGATATTACATATTCAATGGGTACCTAGTTGTGGCTTTTATGTCGCTGCAAATGCAATGGTAATAGAAAAACCGAATCACAAACCAATAGAAAATATGGTAGCGAATAGAGAAGCAATCTCTATCAGGGTTATTCAGAGAAAGGTGAAAACCAGGAGAACTGGCTAGAGAAGAGAACAGAGAGATAAATGGGAGAATTTTTCTGGTTTGGCTATTTTGACTTAGAATTTTCATATCTTCAATCATTCTCCTGAGTTTCACCTTTCTTTGAATATACCTGTATGGCACCAATAGAACTCTTGGAGCCTTGCAGTGGATCACTAGATGATTGAGGAAATAACAAAATACCAATCTATTCGGAGTGGCTGTGACTCCATAGAGTCTGTTCTGCTAATGGAATCAGTCCAATCCATGAAAATGAGCAAAACGATGAACACCACTATTGTTGAGCGATGAAGGATCGTTTCAGTTTCATATTCATCAACAGTGATTACTCAACCCTTCCTATACAATGAATGGAAAAACTGAAAAATGAGGTGAAGGATAAATAAGGGAAGATGGAATAAAAGCAATAAGGGAAAATGTTGGAACTTTGATAGTACTGTATTAAAAAAGCGGGATGTCACAGAAGACAAGAAAGAAATGACTAGAAGGGGAAAATGGAAGCTAAAGAAAGGCAACGAGAGGATTATGAAATTGCTGGGATATTTTCCACCTTTATGGGTACACAATATAATAATGTCAGTAATCAGTCTTCAGCTTTTCACACTCTCGAATCACAGAATAAATAGAAATAGTTGTTGTAGCCTAAAACCCCAAAATAGTAAACCAATATAGAATGATTGTGTTGATATTTAATTTTGCTTCTCTTTACCTTTTTTTATCTTGTTATTCTGTGCATTTTGCACACATGGAAAGGCTATCCTGTGGAGATACAAGTTCTCTCAGCTTAAAGGATCTTCAGATGATGGGAAAAGTAAAATCAAATTTCTGTTCCAGAATCAAGACACAAAACAAATTGAAGCAAAGGTAATATCATAAATTGCTGTTGAGCTGGAAATGTTTCATAAAATGCTAACAGTTTCTAGAGAGTAATGTAATATGAAATGCACTGTTATGACAGCCGACAGGCATACAGGAGGGACTGTTTTCATCTTATGTTGATAATAGTGTGGGGATAGACATGTTGGCTGTGTTGTACTTGTGATATGCTCAAAATAAAAATGTGCATGTTGTTGAGGAAATCCCTTAGCGCACAGTGAGGTCATGATGCGTATGCAGCCTCCTAACATATAAATATATTTTGGTCCTCAAATTGACTTTTAGCAATATCTAAAGAAGCAAATGGTCAGTCATACCTTAGGATCCAAAGAATAACCAAGCTCAAATATCCAGCTAGGGCTAATATGGGATGGTGGCAGTGTGGTTCAATATTAACCCCCTCTGTGTTGCACATATGTAGAAAGAACACAACAAAGCATGACTTCAGTTCTGGTAGGATTGCACTTGATATTTGGTTCCTTATACATTAATACACATTTAGATATATACAGTAACATTCACCTATGCAGGAATAACATCCTTATAGGAAATAATATACAATTAAACATGTACAGATATATGATTACTCAATCTACATTATAGTAGGCTAATGGTGCAATACAATCAATACAGTATAACATGAGATCCTATAGTCATCACATTCCCTGTATGCTGATGAGCTATGACACATCAGCACAAACCACTGACATCTGTATACTGTCTTATCTAATTACCCAACAGTAGCAACAGTCTTTTCTCCTCACAGGGATGTGAATTGAATCACTTTTGCCCTGTTTATAACCCAGGATATGCTCCCTCTTACCTGCAACGCAACAAAGTATGACTTCAGTTCTGGTAGACTTGCACTTGATATTTGTTCCTACCAGGAACGGAAACTCTGCTCTTTTGGTTCCCTCTTTCAGAAAGCATCTTAGATGAACACGTGCTCATCATTCAGGTTTTTCACTCTGCTGCCATCTACTGGTGGTTTAATAGAAATGCCATTAGTTTACTTTATAATGTAACATTTTAATGGGGTACTTGGTTTATTTTAATGAGGTACCTGATTTTGACATACCTTACATCTGCACCCCCCCTCTCGTTTGAAACGTTTGAATAATTTTTAAATTCACCTTTTATTCTACCACTGCAGTGCCTCAGCACTAGTCCAGACTTGATTAGCTTCAGGCTTCCTGTGAGCCACAGCAGTTAAATGACCACTGGGGGGGACACTCGTGCGAGCACATTGAGAACCAAAGAAGTGGGCTGGTTCTCTCATCAGGTCTCAATCCATGAAGATGAGATCAATACTCACTGATCTGAGCTTCTGCGTGGAGCTAAGCCTTCAGAATCAGAAGGTGGGAGGAGTAAGGGTGCTGTGATCAATTTATATTAAGGGGTCTCCGTGCCTTGAGTTGGCCTTTAACAAAATACACGTGGACAAATCAATTCATTGCCTCTATACAACCAGCATGTCTTTGTATCATATCGAGTAATTGCATCTGAATCAAAGTCAAAAAATCATGAACAGTCTTATTCAAAGTCCAGCATTACCTCTGTTACCAATATTATGCTAAGCTAATAGCTGGTTGTTTTGCGTGATGTACAACCTCAGCTGGTAGTATCCATTCCAGAACCTTGTTGTGTTACCTTGAGATAGCAGTATCAACAATCTCACAGAAACACTTCATTCTGGAAGGATGCTGCACAGAAGGTGAAGGTAGTGAACGCGGCAGGGACTTTCATAATGTGGCATGAATCACTGCATATTATGGTTTGCTTTGTATTCTATCCCAGGGTAGGCATGCCTATCTTACATTTGCATGTACTAAACACTTAATTAATAGAATGAATAAAGCATTTTAACGTTTACTGAAATATCCTAATATTATTATATTAACATTTTGTACTCTGGAAATTAAAAGAGGAATTTTTCCCACTGTTCCTGTACCTTAATGTTATGAGATATACAGCTTGCTAATTTATTCATACAATTTCTCCCGGAGTCCAGATGTATAAAAATATGCCAGCATCTGTATTCTCTCTTTTTCTATTTAATTTACTGCCTGGTTTATACAGCTCAGAATGCCACTAATAACAGTTTTGGTTGGTTTGCTGCAGTCTTTGAGTTAGGCTAGCCAATTTAATAATTGACATAAACAGACTTAAATTTCTCCCTGCAGGTATCAGTGTATATCTAAACCTTGTATGTATTGGATTGGTAACTTGCACATAGCCTGAAGCATCTGGCTCTCTGGTCATATTTTGCTTGACAAATTCATCAAAGATTCTCTTTCTTATGTCTGCAGGTGTAGAAACGTGCTATTTTGTAAATCACAGTAATATGTAATATGTAGAAAATAGATCCTTTCAGTGTATAATATGTAATCCACACATAATATGCTGTTTCTATATGCTGAGTTTATATATTTTTTTATTTTTGACTACACCATGAGATATTTGACATTTTAGAATTCAAAAATATTACCATATTGAAACTTTATTTAAAAATATCATGAATACTTTAAAATGTTGATATGCTTTTAATTATCTGTATTTTAATTAATTTTCACTTCTATCTTTTATTTTACAGGAGCTTGAATTCTCCAATCTTTTTGCGGTGCTCCACTGTATCCATTCATTCTTTGCTGCTAAAGTTGCTTGTCTGGACCCTCTTTTTGTTGACAGTCAGGGTGCTGCATCCTCCGCAGCAACATCTACTTCATGTGCCACAGCAACTTGTTCTAAATTGAAGTATACCACTTAACACATTTGGAAAGCAAGTGCTCTTTGAGCACACGGACACTGAATAAATATTTATTATGGAAGACTATCTGGAAATGCGGAATGGTTGCTACGGTTGATGAAACTTGAAACATTTTGATCTTTTTAAAGCAGGAAAACAGTTATGTGGGTTCCCATGGAAGATCATCTACTGTAGATTTCAGAAGTACATCATTTCATTGGAGAAAAAAAAAACTGAACCTAGAAGAAAAAAAAGGCACACTTTTATTATGATGTGCATCTTATTTTTAGTGCTCAAATAATGAAATATAAAAAAATTATAAAGTCTAGTTTCCGCACAGGAACAGGAACTTTGCACTTATTTTATAAAGGAACCAAGTGCCCAAGATGGTTTGGATTTGAATTTGGGATGCAATGCATTATGTTAAATTATAAAACATAATTGTGTATGATAGACTTATTAACTATAAAAAATGCAGTATGAAAAAATGAACAATTATTTTACTATGAGTACTATTTTTTTTTTTTTTCCTACGCACGGAACCATGTCAGGAGACACTATATTCCCATTTCCCATTGGAAATTGTATATGGACTACTGGAATCCTCAACAGTTTTTTTTTCTAGCAAAAATATCAAGTTATTTCACTCCATTATTATTAATATCTCCAGTGTCAATCATTCAGTTAATTTTACAACTCCTTTGTGTATTTCATCTGCTTATTTTCTTTACTCCAATCTCTTTATTACTTTAAGTGCATAAGCCATATAATATTTGAGAAGATGCACAATGTTAAGCTGTTGTAGTTGATCCTTTAGACTATATCTGCCTGATTGGAGTGCTGAGGATTTACGTGTGTGTATATGTATACACTGATCACCCACAACAATGCAACCAGTCTTGAGTCAAGTGAAAAACATTGATTATATTGTTACAATGACAATTATCATTGAGTGGGATATATTGGGCAGCAAATGGACTGTCAGTTCTTGAATTTCATGTGTTGGAAGCAGGAAAAATGGGTAAGTGAAAAGATCTGAGTGTCTTTACCAAGGGCCAAAAAGTGATCGCTAGATGACTGGATCAAATCATCTCCAAAATGGCAAGTCTTGTGAGGTGTTCCCGGTATGCAGTTGCTAGTACCTACCAAAAGTGGTCAAGAAGGGTCAACCGTTAAACTGGCATCATAGTGCCCAAGGCTCACTGATGTACAAGAAAGGTGAAGGATAGCCTGTCTAATCCTATCACACAGAAGAGCTACTGTAGCTCAAAATGCTTAAAAAGGTAATGCTGGCCATTATAGAAAGGTTTCAGAACACACTTGACATGAAGCACGTACCAAGAGATTGTTGCAAATTACCTCTTCATGGAAACAGTGGTCCCTAATGGCAGCGGCTTCTTTCTGAAGGCTAACGAACCCTGCCATACTGCAAAAATTGTTCGGGAATGGTTTGAGGAACGTTGCAAAGATATTAAGGTGTTGTCATGGCCTCCTAATTCAGTAGATCTCAATCCAATGGAGCATCTGTGGGATGTGATGGAACAACAAATCCCATCCATGAATGCCTCACCTTGCAACTTGCAGGCATTAAAGGATCTGCTGCTAATGTCTTGGTGCCAGATCCCACAGGACACATTCAGAGGTCTTGCAGAGTCCATGCGTCAATGTACTAGAGCTGTTATAGTACACAAGGGAGACCTTCATGATATTAGACAGGTGGCTTTAATGCTGTGACTGATCAGTGTGAGAGTGTGTGTGTGTGAATACACATTTATACACACACACACACACACGTGTAATAAATATATATACACATATATGTATGTCTTCTACTAATTTCCAGAACAGAATTGAAAACCACAACATTGTTTATGTATTCTGAGTTCTGTTTCTGCAAAAACTGAAACCATTCATATACGAGAAACCACTGTGCAATCTTACAAAGCTAAAATATTGTTCATTTTATTCACATCCAACAGTTGCTCAGGCACTTATAACCAAAAATATGCATGACAAATAACCATGTTCAAGTCAATTCAAGTTCCAGAATTCCAATTGGTTTGTTGATTGCAGAAGAAATTGGAGAAGTCTTTTTAATTTATTTTGAAGTCATGTGACAACCCCTTTCATCAAAAAGAAAAAAAAACATGCTTGTTGCTCAAGTATCGAAATGGTATTATATTTCCAAAGAATAATTTGTAAATACTAATTTAAGCCTCTTAACAATAGTTTCACTAAAGCAAAAATTTCTATATCTCTAAGATGAGCGCGGTATATTATACTGCAAATAAGCAATATTGAGTTTGACTATCATTAAATATACTGCTGAGATGGACTCTTACTATGGATTAGGATTGTTGAATTAAAATGTCCCCTAAAACATGCTTTCAAACAGGTTGCCTTAAGTTCTTTTCTTTTTTCCCCTGAATCAAATAGTTTCTGAAGAAATATAATGTCTTTGGAAAGTCTACTGGGTGTTCAGATTTAAACTGCCAAGTGTGTTCGTTTCCGAATGGTCTCCAGGTTTTCCATTTAATTGAAAAATAAGAAAATACAAATTATAGTATTATTTTGCCTATTGAATCAAATCATTACAATGTTATAATATATGACAAAATAAAAATATTTTGCTGATGTGCCTCTTCTATAAATAAGCATACGTCAATGCTGTGTTTTCAAGCTGCAGAGTTATTGAGGAGATTGTTTGCAAAGTTGCATACATTTGTTCAAAATTTAAAATTAAATGGGTTTTTTTCGGAACTTATTTCGAAGGTTATTTTTGTAATCAAAGGATTAAAAGTAAACAAATATATTTAATGGTATGCAAAAAGATAAATATTGCTTTGCTTTTATGTTTTATTTTACCTAATGTTTCGCAGAAATAGTTTGTTAAAAAAAACATCAGTTTTATTAAAATACAATTATAAAACGCATTCATTTTAGTTAACACACATTCATAACCTACAAATTATCTATTGGTTGTAAGGCTGTTTAATGAAATGAATGGCACTCTTTAATTAAGAACATGTTTTTGTTCAATAAATGTAAATAGCTTTTCATTTAATCCTGTTTTACACAAACCACAATTTAAGAATGACTTTGATTTTTTTTTTCACTCCAAAACACATCCTTATTGGAAAAGTGAGGAATAAAATAGTTTATAATCCATTCATCAATGTGTTATATTTCAGCGTATGAAATAATATCCTGCAAAAGTTGGTGCAGCAAAATATGATCAGCTGAAAAACAGGAAGATGCAGTCAGGGTAAAAAGGAAAGACTGAGTCAGATCTGCCACCTCAATGAACTCAACGCTGCTCTCTTCTCTGGTATTCATTAATATCATACATGTGATACAGTAACGAGCTCAGTCTCCCCTCTGGCAAACGGTCACAGATTGAAAGGAGCTTGAGTCTGTTACACAAGCTCACACTCCATCCAGTTTAACAGCTTGGATGTGCATCGGCGAGGCTTGTTGCTGCCTCACAAGCATGTAGCATCTAGTGCTTCTTCATTAAATGTTCCTATTTACAATTTGTTGAAAAAGTATCCACAAAGATGAAGGTGTCCCCAACATCTGTCATTTCAGCCACTGTTAATTATGATATGTTGTGGGCTTCCATGTTGATTGAAAATAACTCATTGGCAAGTTAAAGTGCCGGCGTGATATTGCAGCTTCAGATATCCCCATAAAACTTATGATATCTGATGATGAAGATGATTTCACATTCAGAAAAACATTATAAAAGATTTATTCAATGTTTAACCCCGTAAGGACCGCTGACGTACCCTGTACATCCTGTCCACGGGTCTCCCTTAGACCCGCGGACGTACAGGGTACGTCAGCGGCGCCTAACCCCCCCTCCCGCCTGATACTTACCTCCCTCGCTGGATGCCTCGGCGATCTGGCAGGGAGGAAGCCTGCCTATGTGATTTACATGGGCCGGCGAGGTTGATGACGTCGCCACGCTGCGTGGTGACGTCATCAGCAGGTGCCCCCATGCAAATCAACGGAGGGGAGGAGGGGCTCCTTCGGAGCCCTCTATCTCCCCAACCATCGAAGCTAGATAGATGCTTTTTGCACCGCTGAAAAGGGGAGAGTCTCCCCTTTTCAGCGGTGTATGGCATTAACCGCGTTTAAATCGCGTTTCGGCGCTAATTAAATCGCGTTTCGGCGCTAATTGGCAGCAAAACGCGATTCGAACCTGGAGGGGGGCTGATAGGGGGATCCTTACGATCCCCTTATCTCCTGATCCATGGCAGCTAGATGGTCATATTGATGGCCTTTCCAATGATACCAAACATGACCAGGTTTGGTTTCAATTTTTTTTTAAAAAAAAAATAATAAATAAAATAAATTAATTAATTAATTAAATAAAATAAAATATTTTTTTTTTTTAACGTTTTTTTTGTCTGGGGGGGGTTTAATTAAATAGGACCTAGACTGTCATCTCAAAATAATTAGCACAAAATGGTCAGAATGAGCGCAGCGCACATAGGTGAACTGGCTCAGCAGTGAAAGGGTTAAAAAGCAAAAACATGTAAAAATTTAGTATTTCTATTCTCGGGACAAAATTTTGAAACTATTTAGCCGGGTTCTTTATTGGTGGTTGTAGATTTTGGGGATTAAATTACGAAAAAGTGTGTTTTTACCATTTTTTCATCATATTTCATATTTTTTTATAGTAAATTATTGGATATGATGGAAATAATGGTATTTCTAGAAAGTCCATTTAATGGCGGGAAAAAGGGTGTATAATATGTGTGGGTTGAATAAACGAGTAAGAGGAAAATTTGACCTAAACACTAACAGCGCAGAAACGTAAGAACAGCAGCGGTCACTTAAGGACGTGTAAAACCGCCCGGTCACTAAGGGGTTAAAGCATTTTTGGAGTTTTGTTCTGGGTAGTGTTGAGGCTCTGCTTGTCGCTGCACCCTTTAAACATGTCAAAATAAATATTTGTGTACGACAATAAACCATTATTAGTGGAGCAGACATAGTTCTACCTAAATTACTACATTTGCTAATTCTTCATGATTTATTTATTTGCAAAGTATTTTACCAGGAAGGATCAGGGGCGGATCCAGGGGGGGGGGCAACGGGGCAATTGCCCCCCCCCCCGAGATTTGTCCCGGGGGTTGAGGGACCCAGATGCCGGGCAGCGCGGGAGCGCCTGCCCGGTCTTGAACAGTCCGTCCTGTGAAGTGGATGCGGCTGTGTGCGTGTGCAGCCGGTCACGTGGTCCGGCTAATCAGGTGGTACTGAGTCTCTGTACCACCTGATTACCCGGACCACGTGACCGGCTGCGCACGCACACAGCCGCATCCACTTCACAGGACGGACTGTTCAAGATCGGGCAGGCGCTCCCGCGCTGCCCGGCATCTGGGTCCCTCAACCCCCTGCCGGAGCTGGGGCAACAATCCAGGTGAGAGCTGGGGGCAAATCCATGAGCTGGGGGCAAATCCATGTGTGACCTGGGGGCAAATCCATGTGTGACCTGGGGCAAATCCATGAGCTGGGGGCAAATCCATGACCTGGGGGCAAATCCATGACCTGGGGGCAAATCCATGATCTGGGCAAATACATGAGCTGGGCAAATCCATGAGCTGGGGGCAAATCCATGAGCTGGGCAAATCCATGACCTGGGGGCAAATCCATGAGCTGGGCAAATCCATGAGCTGGGCAAATCCATGACCTGGGGGCAAATACATGACCTGGGGGCAAATCCATGAGCTGGGCAAATCCATGAGCTGGGCAAATCCATGACCTGGGGGCAAATACATGAGCTGGGAAAATACATGAGCTGGGCAAATCCATGAGCTGGGCAAATCCATGACCTGGGGGCAAATACATGAGCTGGGGGCAAATCCATGAGCTGGGCAAATCCATGAGCTGGGGGCAAATCCATGAGCTGGGCAAATCCATGTGCTGGGCAAATTCATGACCTGGGGGCAAATCCATGAGCTGGGCAAATACATGAGCTGGGCAAATCCATGACCTGGGGGCAAATCCATGACCTGGGGGCAAATACATGAGCTGGGCAAATACATGAGCTGGGCAAATCCATGACCTGGGGGCAAATCCATGACCTGGGGGCAAATCCATGAGCTGGGGGCAAATCCATGTGCTGGGCAAATCCATGACCTGGGGGCAAATCCATGAGCTGGGCAAATCCATGACCTGGGGGCAAATACATGAGCTGGGCAAATACATGAGCTGGGCAAATCCATGACCTGGGGGCAAATCCATGAGCTGGGCAAATCCATGACCTGGGGGCAAATACATGAGCTGAGCAAATCCATGAGCTGGGCAAATCCATGAGCTGGGCAAATCCATGTGCTGGGCAAATCCATGACCTGGGGGCAAATCCATGAGCTGGGCAAATCCATGACCTGGGGGCAAATCCATGAGCTGGGCAAATCCATGACCTGGGGGCAAATCCATGAGCTGGGGGCAAATCCATGAGCTGGGCAAATCCATGTGCTGGGCAAATCCATGACCTGGGGGCAAATCCATGAGCTGGGCAAATACATGAGCTGGGCAAATCCATGACCTGGGGGCAAATCCATGACCTGGGGGCAAATACATGAGCTGGGCAAATACATGAGCTGGGCAAATCCATGACCTGGGGGCAAATCCATGACCTGGGGCAAATCCATGAGCTGGGGGCAAATCCATGTGCTGGGCAAATCCATGACCTGGGGGCAAATCCATGAGCTGGGCAAATCCATGACCTGGGGGCAAATACATGAGCTGGGCAAATCCATGAGCTGGGCAAATCCATGACCTGGGGGCAAATCCATGAGCTGGGCAAATCCATGACCTGGGGGCAAATACATGAGCTGGGCAAATCCATGAGCTGGGCAAATCCATGAGCTGGGCAAATCCATGTGCTGGGCAAATCCATGACCTGGGGCAAATCCATGAGCTGGGCAAATCCATGACCTGGGGGAAATCCATGAGCTGGGGGCAAATCCATGTGCTGGGCAAATCCATGACCTGGGGCAAATCCATGAGCTGGGCAAATCCATGACCTGGGGCAAATCCATGAGCTGGGCAAATCCTTGAGCTGGGGGCAAATCCATGTGTGAGCTGGGGGCTCTCTGCTCCTCTAGATTGTAAAATCCGGGGTGCCCTCTGCTCCTCTAGATTGTAAAATCCGGGGTGCCCTCTGCTCCTCTAGATTGTAAGCTCCTGGGTGTCCTCTGCTCCTCTAGATTGTAAGCTCCTGGGTGCCCTCTGCTCCTCTAGATTGTAAGCTCCTGGGTGCCCTCTGCTCCTCTAGATTGTAAGCTCCTGTGAGCCGGGCCCTCTGCTCCTCTAGATTGTAAGCTCCTGTGAGCCGGGCCCTCTGTAAATTCTCGTGAGTTGGGCTCTCTGCTAAAACACCTTATTTTCTGTAAGTGCCCCTCCCGAGACTAGTCTCTGGATCCGCCCCTGGGAAGGATACATTGAGATTTCTCTTGTTTTCAAGTATGTCCTGGGTTCAAGAACATTGAAATTTTTACAGTCGTTACAGAAATACAAAGTAATAAATGCAAGATATTAAAAACAAAACACAAATATACAGATTAACACAGAAAATAAATATGTAGGAAATATACTCACTATGTTACATGTTTACAGTTGCATTCTGTATCGAGGAATGTTAATAGGAGCTCTTGAGTGACTTAAGACTGGGGGAAGATTTGATGGTGTCTGGGAGGTTATTCCATAACTGCGGTGCTCTGTAGGAAAATGAGGATTGAGACACTTTCTTTTTGTATTGTGTTATTGCAAGTAAGTTGCTGGTCCTGGACTGGAGGTTATAGGATGAGGGAACTGTATTACCCTACCTCTATTCAGGTAGGGTGGCAGCTTCCCAGAAAACCTCTTAAACACCAGGTTGGAAAGGTGAAGTGTGTGTCTCGATTCCAGCGATGGCCAGTTTAGCTGTTTTAACATGTCACAATGGTGGGTCATGTAGGTACATTGTAGCACAAAGCAACAGAATGAGTTATACAATGTAGTAAGTTTCTGAAGGTGCGTTTGTGGGGCAGCTGCATACACTACAACTCCATATTCCATAGCCGGCATAAGCATTTGTTGTACAATCTGCTTTCTTACCACGAGGCTCAGGCAAGATTTGTTTCTGTAACAGTGTCCACATAGAAATAGAAGTATACAACACTTTATCAGCTTTGCTATGCAATTTGAGCCCCTACGCAACTTATGTAGTGTAGGATCTGTAAATTGCTCTCTACTACAGGACTTATACACTTTACGTAGGCAAGTTCTGTAGCGCCTGTGCAGAGCGATGGATTGGAGCTGTGTGCGAGCATGCGCAGATCTGATCCATTGGCTGCCTCTCTGAAATCATTTGTTTTCGCTGGCGTTCTCAGACAGTGTGTCACGTTCCATGCTGGCATACCTGTCTTCCTGCCCTCTGTATTTGTATATTGTGTTTTTTCCCTTCTGTTTCTGTTGCTGCCAATTCCTGGGTGGCCTCCCAGGGGTTAATTGGTGTTCTGTGTGCTGCTCACCCGTTTACCCTTGCCTTGATTCCCCTGACTATTTTAGAGCAATGTACCTATAGGACATTGCTGGGTCATTTTTCCTTTGCCTGGTCTCCTTGCGTCCTGTGTCCTGAGAGCTCCTTGCTGTGTTCCTGATATTCTCCGTTTGTTCATCCTTGTTCAGTTTTTGCCTCTAATATTTCTGTTCCAGTTTATGTCAGTTCCTTCTGTGTATTTAGTTCTGTCTATTGCTGTATTTTGTTTTGCTGTTTATGTTCCATTTAGATTCCCCGGTTACTGATTTTGGCTTGGCTGATTCCCCTTCTGGTTCTGATTCCTGTATCCTATATGACGTACTTTCTCTGGTTATGACCTTTGGCTTTCCTCTATGTGACTCCTCTATATTATATTCCTTGTCAGTACCGTTTCCTAGAAACCCTGTCATCTGCATACAACAAAAGACTCTGTACGGCTTCAAGGTAATACTTTCCTTTAGATTAGATCCGGCTATCCTAAAGACCGGCCTTTCAGTGCAGAGAATCTTTGGTATTGCCGTACAGAGGTCTTTAGTTAACCCTGTGTTGCTTTCACCTGCCCTTGCAGTTTACAGTGCATCTCTGCATATAGGGGCTTCTCTCAGGAACCTTGACCTCACCTTCCTGCGAGTTATATTCATAGGGATATATATACAGACCGACCACTTCCAAGGATCGGAGGGCAAGTATAGGGTGGTGCGTGCCTGGTGGTACTGCCACCGTGACACACTGATGTCAGCATGCTGTCTGCATGCTGACGTCACTGGTGACCAGCAGGCAGGTTCAAAATCCTGGCTGCTGGTGATGCTTGATGGGGTGGAGGACCTCCTCTCCTTCAGCCAGCAATATCACCAAATCCAGGCAGCAAGGAGGAGGGGCGGGGGGCACTCCTCACATCCTGACCATCATAAAACAATAAAGTGGTCAATCTGATTAGAGTGTTCTTCCAAGAAACGTTTTACATGGAAAGTGAACATATAAGTGACCTGCAATTCAAAAGCAAATCAATGCAGCAAACCAAGCATGCTGAAACAAATATGGTGTATTGATAGATTGGGTCTATGTCAGGGGTCTCAAACTCTGGTCCCAGAGATATTGATTGCCTATAATTCACAGAATTCATTAAATGGAATTGATGGCCAGAGAATCAAGGGAGTTGTACTACAGAATCATCTGGCGGGCCCGATAGAAGTAATAGGGAGAGGTTCAGTTTTTTGGGAATCCACTAAGTTTCTTTTCTCTGTCGCAGCTGTAGTGCAAAATCCTACGTGACACAGATCAGTCAATGACTGCCAGAAAGAGTCTACTATATATCACTCATAAATGTATGTCTGATTCAACTATAGATCAAGGAATTTCTATTACGTATAGCGCTTCGTTTTGCCTAAAAATTGTTAACGATCTGAAAGTCTTCTCCACATACTGTAAACTGCCTGGGTACCATAGTAGATACACCATACATTTTGGTATCCTGTAATGTGATTAAGTATCTTGTATTGTGTCAGTTTTTGAATTTTTTTGGGCACTATACATCATAGCTCTACATGGGGCAAGTATGTTAGACGTTTAGAGCTTTTGTAAATTTAAGAAAAACCTTCTTAAAATGGTTATAATCCCACTATATAAAACATTAAAATGTGTAACAAAAGAGGGCCCCCATGAATCCGATTTCACATTTGTCGGTAGAAAACGAAAGAATCTTTTCTTAGAAACGTTTTGTCTGCAATCTTGAGTCTATGAAACGCCCACACATCAGTATACATTAACAGAATACAATAGTATTTACTCCCATCCCACATTTTCCAGTTTAGCAGAACTAAAACTCGAATTAAAATAAATTAAAGTTTTTTTCTTGCTATATGAATTACACAGCATACCTAACAGTTTGAAACATTTTTATTGTGACACAAAAGCTCCAATTCTGGTTTGCATAATTGTTTTCCCTCGTTTACATTAAACCACAAAAAATAAAGCAGTAGTATAGTCAATTTCCTAAATTTTTCTCATAATTAGCTGAATCCATTTGACTGTTTTTGAAATTAATGTAAAAAAATACATTAATTTCTGGAAGTCCCCAAAGATTGTTCGAGACCTTAGCAAAAACCGAAATGTCAAAAGAAAACGAAGATAAAGTTCTGGAAAAGCAGCTGATTTACAAAATAAAACATAATCCCACTTCCTGATCCATTCAGGAGCACAGAAATAAAATATAAATCCGCTATGCCACAATTTAGGAGTCTTTATCTGGCTATGCTATCCCCCTGTAGATGGAACGGGTGATACTGTGCAAGTCAATTAATTGAGAAGGGCAACCTGCTAATTTCATGCACAGGTTGACCAAACATCACTACGCTGTACTGTGTTAGAAAATAATATTTTGCAAAGATACCTTGGCGATCTTCTTTCCACATTCATAGATGCTAGAGCAGGGGTGAAACTGAAAAAAACCCCAATAGGTTAACACTTATTATAGTAGTATAACAGTGAATCCCATTGCAAAATAAGGGATGGAGCAACAGTTACCCACAAACCAGGTGATAAGCCTCCAATATCTAAACATACAAATGAATAATCCCCAGTGAAGACCCCAGGAAAACAAGACCTGATGTCTACCCTGGCATCAAAAGTGACCAAATCAGTAGTGAGTGAATACATTAAAAGTAATAAATTTATTAGTTAAAAAGAAAGAGATACCCCTGAAGTCCTCTTGCTGGGTATGATTAAACTCCAGAGACCCCACCTATGTATGCTGTTCATCTTGATCTCCACGATGGCTCTGCTTCTGGCAAGGAACTGGAAGACCTCGACGACTCCCACTCGAAAGCAAATAATAGTCCTATTGGACCAGTATCGAGAGTTTGACTCCAAAATCACGTCGATGGATGGACTTTGCCCTCACATGTCAGACCCATGGCGACTTTGGGACATTCACAAGATTTATAAAGCGTGTGGACTAACTACTTCATTGCAACGATTGGTCCTTAGGCCTGCGGAAAGGCTCTCCTCTGCATATACTGTTACTGGTTCGATGTTTAAATTGACTATTGCAAATCCCTTAAACCCCCTTCCTTTTCCCCCTATGTCATGGTTTTGTATGTCCTGCAAAAAGTAGTAAAAAATCTAAAGATGAAAAAAGGAAGCGATAAAATCACCATAAACATATGACACTTGTTATTACAGTACTTAAGTAGAAAAGTGCATTACATTTAGTCCATTGAGTCCCCTAATGGAATGGAACCCCCTAAATAGTTGCTACCATCTGATCGGGTACACCTTAATGGAGTTTGATAGTATATGGTCAAAAAATAGTATTATTTGGTATCAGCATCCAGTTTAATAACCTTCAGATTGTAACTCTAATACATTGAGATCCACATTTGGACAATGGTGCACACTGAATAGCCCATTTATATCATGCAACGAGGGAAAAGCCAAACCCAGCAACACAAATAAAATCCAGGGAATTCGATATAAAGGTGCCACAAGGCCTCATAATCCCCAGATATAACACCAGTTACAGTTACAAGTATTTATAAAGCTCCAATAAGTTCTGTAGCGCTGTACAATGGGTGAGACAGAATAACAAATATACATACAAGTTAAACACACAGAACCGTAGGAGAGAGGACCCTGCTTGAGAGCTTACAATCTAAGAGGAGTGGTGTGGCAGATTAGGTAAGGGTAAAAAGAGAACCTGAAGTAGCGGGGTGCTTGTGGGCTGTGGGTAGATGGTGCAAGAATGTAGTGATGTTATGATGGTATGTGGGAATCATGTAGTGAGCCAATAGACTTCTCTGAAGTATTGTTTTCAGAGATGTCTCATAGGACTAGAGAGACGTGGAGAGTCTGACGTTGCGAGGGAGGGCGTTCCATAGAAAGGGGCAGCTCGGGAGAAGTCTTGAAGGCGGGAGTTGGGGCTGTGGGTACATGGAGCTGATAGCATCAGACCATTGGCAGAGCAAAGTGGTCTGGACGGGATGTACCTCCTACTAAGGGAGGAGATGTAGGCAGTGGCGCGGTTATGGAGAGCTTTGTAAGTGAGCACCAGTATTTTGAATTGGATTCTAAAGGAAACAAGGAGCCAGTGCAGAGATTGACAGGGGGGCGAGATGCGAGAGGTAAGGTGGATGAGCCTAGCACAGGCATTCATAAAGGACTGCAGAGGGAGAATCTGGGACCTCTTAAGGTCAGAGAGAAGGAGGTTACAGTAGCCAAGGCATGAAATAATAAGAGCTTGAATGAGCCTTTTAGTAGAGTCCTGAGTAAGACCGGAACAGACACATGCAATGTTTTTTAGGTGGAAGTAGCAAGATTTTGTTAGCAACTGAATGTGAGGAGTGAAGGAGAGATCAGAGTCGAAGAGGACCCCGAGGCAATGAGTCTGAGATGTGGAAGTAATGGTGGCACCATTCAACTGTAGGGAAATGGGTGCAGGAATGTTTGTTTTAGAGGGAGGGAAGATGAGAAGTTCAGTTTTGGAGAGGTTGAGCTTTAGGAAATGGGAGGCCAACCAGTCAGAGACAGCTGATAGGCAGTAACATGTTCAAACACAGGAGGAAATTGGGGGAGAAAATGTAGATTTTTGTGTCGTCAGCATAGAGTGGAGTGCATAGGAAGAAGAAATGAGGTTGCCTAGAGAGGCAGTATAGATCAAGAAGAGTAGGGGTCCCAGAACAGAGCCTTGAGGTAACCCAATTTTAAGAAGAACTGGGGGTGAAGAGGCACCAGTGAAGTAGACACTGAAGGAGCAAAAATAGAGAGAGATGCCACTGAGGCCAAATTGATGCAGCGTGAGGAGCAGGAGAGGGTGGTCAACAGTGTCAAATGCAACACAAAGGTCAAGAAGAATAAGCAGGGAGAAGTGACCTTTGGTTTTAGCAGCAACTAAATCATTAGTCACCTTGGACAGAGTAGTCTCAGTGGAGAGCTGGGAGCAAAAGCCATACTGGTGTGGATCAAGTAGAGAGTTGGCAGTGAGAAAATTGGTGAGCTGGTTATAGACCAGGCATTCTAGGATTTTGGAGGCAGAGGGGAGCAGAGAGGAGGGAGGTGGGATCAAGAGATGGCTTCTTTAGAATGGGGGTGATCAGAGCATGTTTGAATGCAGAGGGAAAGAGTCCAGTGGAGAGGGAGAGGTTGAAAATATGAGTCAAAGCAGGGACAATGACTTGTAGGACAGATTGAATAAAGTGCGAGGGGATGGAGTCCAGCGGACAGGTGGATGGGCGGGAGGACATTAGAACTGTTGAGACATCCTCCTCGGAGACCAGAGAAAAGGAAGACCTAGTAGAAGAGGGGGCAGGGAGTGACAGAGTGAATGAAGTAGAGTGGTTAATAAAGGAGGGTAGTAAAGGGATATCTAGTCTAGACACCAGGTCTCTTTCAAGTGGGGCCCAAACCAGAAAATATGAGAGGGGAGAAAGAGCCAAGAGGCAACTTCTACCAATGGAGTATAGCACAAACAGAAATACTTCTTAAAAATAGAACACTCGGTGTGCTATTTGCTGCCTGTACAAAGCAGCTTCCTCAGGAGTGAAATGTCCGAGTCTAGTCTGAGTATTTAAACCATCTTTGTATGAACAAACCCTTCTACCCCTCAATTGGGGGCCTCATAGGTAATTAACCAATCATTAGCCGGCTTGAGATTGTGGCCAATCTTGTCACTGGGTGCTTCTACCCACATGTCCACTCGGAGAACACTACCCAAGTCCTGGCTTGTACGATAGTCAATCAGGATGCTGGCCGTCACAGCATGTTACGGATCTGCAGCTAGTAACAATTGCTGACTGTGTCGCTTGGACAAGTCAATGAATCTAAATTACTTACATTTGATCGTTACTCACGGAACGGTCAGGCGTCTCAAAAATATGCATGGTATCTCCCTTGGTTACAATCTGGAGGTTATTAAATTGGATGCTGATACCAAATAATACAAATTTTTGACCATACACTATCAACCCCCCCAATTAATGTGTACCTGATCAGTGGGGGACAACTATTCAGGGGTTTACACTCCATTAGGGGACCCAATGGACTAAATGTAATGCACTTTTCTACTTTAAGTACTGTTTATGGTGATTTTATCTCTTCCTTTTTTTCTAATAAAGTTGTTCAATTTTTAATAAATTCATTCACTAATGGATTGGTGACTTTTGATCCCGGGGAGATGACGGGTCTTGTTATCCTGGGGTCTTCACTGTGGATTATTTATTTGTATGTTTAGAGCAGGGATGTCAAACTCTGCTCCCCAGATGTTGATGACCTACATTTCCCAGAAATCTTTGAATGCAATAGATAGCTGGAGTTTGACATTTCTATGCTACTGTGTTTCCCTGAAAAATAAGACCGACCCCCTAAAATAAGACCTAGTACTATTTTTGATAATTTGTAAAGTATAAGACCTACCCCAAAAATAAGACCTAGTTGTGATCATTCCCAGGGCTAGTGGTGGCATAAAGGGCAACTTGAAGAGCCGCGGGAGTGAATCAGCGATGCCGGCGCCAAAGGAATCGAGGCAGCAGCGGAAGGAGCAAAGCCACATAAGCCGACACTTCCTCTAGCACCAGCTCCTGTCACCAGCGGAGTGATACCAGATGTGCACCGTCTGTGAGTCAATTGTGAAAGATCGCTTCGCTCATTTTAGCGTTTGGTTACCAAATTGCTCTTGAAAAGGTACGGCGCCACTGATTGCTCTGATCACCCTATTCTTTACTTTGCCTCTAACTCCTGTCTTGTAAGTCTTCTTCTGGAATTATAGTACCGGTAAGGTACTAGGTACGGTATTATTGTATGGTATTATAGTTTGGTATTATGGTATGTATTTGAATAAATGTAGACTATTGTACATGGATAACTGTGGATTATTTTACATTAAAAAAAAGACCTACACTGAAAATAAGACCTAGTGTGTTTTTGGGGCCAAAAAAATATAAGCCAGGGTCTTATTTTCAGAGAAACACAGTAGTAGATTATGCATAGTATAGAATGTAGAATTCACTTACCTACACAGGATTTTTTTTAATAAAATTATATAAATTACAGTTGCAAATTATGGTACAGAAATATTTCTACGTGGATATTGTTCTCATTCCAGGATAGAAATTGTGTTTGAAGACTAATTTATTTGCTGAAGTACTAATTGACAAGGTCAGTCATTGTTTAAAACCATAATATGAATAGACTTGCCATTTTATATTACTGTCATAGTTTGTTAATTAGAGTTTTTACTACATTAACCTAGTATCCTACTCATTATTGTTGTCTGTAAAGATATTCATCTCTGACATTAGATCTAATTGAGCTGTCTGTATACCAGTATATCAAACCACCGATGCATTGAAGAATAACATCATCTTCAGACATCTAAATCAATTGATCACTTAAATCATTTAATTAGGTGAACTAGCAAAATAAATATTAAAATGACAATGCTCTCCATAACTAGGCATCCCATCTAATAATTCAACTAGACACATTCTATTACATGTTTAAATGATCAATTACCCCTGTTGTTATCATTAAGTGATATGTTTGGATTTATGAAGAAATAGAACCGATTATTTTAGCAAATGATACGATTAGAATAATTTGTCTTTTCCTGACTTTGATAATGAAATAATTAGATCATTTTATTCTCAAGAAATAATTGCTTAATTATGGCCACATTGTGTGACTGTTGACATAACACATTATCACACTGTTGGCTTGTTAGTACATGGTAAAATTAACTACAATCAAGTGAATAACTTTGGGGAAATAATTTAATACACTATCAGGTCTATTTACTAAAAGGTGAAACTCTGGAGAATTGGCAGGAGAAGAGAACAATCAAAGCCAAATAGCTGATTTGGAAAGTGACATAAATGGGAGAATGTTTCTGGTTTGTCTATTTTGACCTAGAATTTTAACTTCTCTTGCCAACTCTCCTGAGTTTCACCTTTAATGAATAGACCTGTACGTGTTTAAAACATATACAGGGTTATTCAGAGACAACCGGCCCCTAAATGGCAGGCACCAAACAGTGAATTTCCCCATACGGTGCCATTTCTCGGCCGTCCGGCTAATCAGAGAGCAGGCAGTTCGCCAAATTTTGGCGAATTGCCTTCACGTACGGTGCCTGTTCGAGGGCAGTGAAACCCCCATAGAGTAGCAATGGTTACTCTATTCAGAAAATACCGAACAGCAAAGAAATGTCAGAGAAATGCCCTGATGTTCGGTGCTTTCATTCGGCAGGTTTATTCAGGTGAAAAATATTCCCGTTTTTATTCAATATCTAATAAACCGTTTATTCTTTTAACCTGCAGTAAAAAGTCTCTTTATTTATTGATTTTTTTTTTTATGATCTTTTAGACATCTTTCGGGATGTTTTCAGCAATTTTTTTTCCCGTTTTTCTTTCTTCAAATGGCGTTTTATTCTTTTTCCTGTAACAGACCTTTTTATTATCATTCATAGGACCTTATATGTTAATTCCAGAAATTCGTAAAGTAGTTTTTTTGCAAATAGTATTTAAATTTTGACACTTTCAATCATTTGTTTTTGTTTTTTTGTTTTTACCCGTCCGACGGCTTGTTGGCTTTATTCTGCGGCTGGTTGGCGCTGTCTGTGGCGGCTTGTTGACTGTGTGTGGCAGCCCTCTGGCGGTTTTGCGGCGGTTGTCTGGTGTGTTTACAGTGGTTTATAGGATGACATTTTTTTAAAAGAAGGTCCAGACTTTTTGTGGCTTTTTTTTCTGTTCGGTGGTTTTGCGGCGGCTTTTCCCTGCACTTCGGGGACCCTGTGATGAGTGCAAAATTCACCACAGGGTGAGGAAACTTGATTTCCCCGAAGTGCGAGCACCGAAATGTTGGTGACATTTTGTTGTTCTGTGAAATAATAACTGTAAAAATAACTGATGTTTTTAAAGGGTTAAATGCTGTTGGGCCACTGAATTCAACATGGATTTACATAGAGTGGGATGTTCTCTATTAAATGCAGTTGCCTTTAGCCTGGCCCAGTGTTCAAATTGGCATATACATCGTGCCAACTGTGCCATGGGGAATGATTTTCATCATTTTGAATCCATGTCTGATGCTTTTAAATATGCTCAACACACATGAGGCTTGGACTATAGGCTCCTGAATAAGCCATGTGTTGCAGCGAAGCCAGCGTTAAGCAAATTCATGGCGATTCCATGACACTTAGTTATGTCTTTTTAGGGATATGGTGCATGTCTGTCTACTTTCTTGTATTGTAGTCTAGAGCAGTCACAATAAGGTAGGCACAAAAATGCAGAGGTGTAGGGATCAATTCCCTAAACTACATAAATTGCAAACTCCCCATCAATGTGTCAGGACAAAATCAAATGCCACGCTGACCACAGTCACTTCTCTCAGATATCAAGGTATATGGTTAGACCCAGGGCTGGATTTGTACCTCAGGAGCCTGTAGGCACAGAAATGTGGAGCGTCCCTACCCCCCCCCCCCCCAAACAAAAAAAAGGAAACATTCCAAAATTACTATTTAAATTTTCGTTTCGAGGCTAAGAAAACTAAAAGAAAAATACATTTTAAAAACTGAAACAGTTTTTCTCTGCGCTCAAATAAAAAGAGGCAGAATCTGTTGCCTTAGTTGAATTAGTTAGTTACAAGTATTTATAAGGCGCCAACAAATTCCTTAGCGCTGTACAATGGGAGAAACAGAATAACAAGTAAACATATGTTTCACACACGGAACAGAAGGAGGGAGGACACTGCTTGAGAGCTTACAATCTAAGAGGAGAGGGCACCCTGCTCCAGAGTTTACAATCTAAGAGGAGAGGGCACCCTGTTGCAGAGTTTATAATCTAAGAGGAGAGGGGTGACACATTAGGTGAGGGCGAATAGGGTATTTGAAGTAGTGGGTTGCATGAGGGCTGAATGGGAAGATGGAGCAAGAAATGTGCAGTGAGGAATCATGGAGTGAACTGATAGGCTTCTCTGAAGTAATGCACTTTCATAGACTTCTTGAAGGACTGGAGAGATAGGGAGAGTCTGATGTTGCGGGGGAGGGAGTTCCATAGAAAGGGGGCAGCTCAAGAGAAGTCCTGAAGGTGAAAGTTGGGGGTGCGGGTACGAGGAACTGATAGCATCAGATGATTGACAGAGCGAAGTGGTCGGGATGGGATGTACCAGCTAATAAGGGAGATGTAGGTAAGGGTGTGGTTACGGAGAGCTTTGTACATGAGCACCAGTATAATGAATTGGATTCTAAAGGAAACAGGAGCCAGTGTAGAGACTGACAGAAAGGGGAGGTGTGAGAGGTGCAGGAGGTGAGGTGTATGAGTCTGGCACAGGCGTTCATTACAGACTGCAGAGGGAGAATCTGGGATCTCTTAGGCCAGAGAGAAGTTTTTTTCCAGTGCAGAGAGCCAGGCCAGGGGATAGGTTTGGCATGGCTCTCTGCACTGGAAAAAAACAGTTCTATCCTGTACACAACCGCATTAGCGCTGGGTCTTAGTGTTTCCCTAGCGTGCGCTAAATGACCTTGTACACAGACTCCCATGGACAAGGTGATACCTTATGCAACCCGCCTGGTGCATCATACCTCTGGATTGTCACCTGAAGCGACAGTGCTGTTTGACACGGTGTTCCAGATCCGCAAGCCAGTGATGGCCCCCCGGGATTCCCCAAGGGATGTCATCGTGGTTACCAAGACTGCTGCGGTCAAGAAACGTTCATGTCGGCCCCTGGTGAATTTTGACGGAGCGTCGCTGATGTTATACAATGATTTACAATTTGTGTCCCTGCTGGCTCGGTGTCAGTACCTGGCGTTCCTCCGTCTTCGGGGGGTCGCTTATCGCTGGGGTTGGGCTGGTTCCCTCGTGGTGACTCATGAAAACATGCCTTATACTGTCTCTGACCCGGCTGAGGCCTGGCCTATGCTTTCCGGCATTGGTTTGTCCCCGGACCCAGCGACTTATTCTCCAGGCTGAGTTCCAGTTTTTGCTGAGCATCCATCTACATAGAGTGTTTTATTCTTGAGGATGTTATATATTTCCCTGACTTCTGTAAAACTGTCCCCCCTACCCTGCTTGACGAGTTCATTGACCTTTCTGGGGACTCTTGTTTAATTTTTTATTCGTACTTCCCTTACATTTTTGCTTTTGCTTGGTGCTCGCCCTGCTGGCGATGGTGTACCCCCTTCTTTTTTTCTTTGGCATCTACCGGGCAGCCCTGAGGTGCGCCACCAAGACTCTTACTGTCATGTTTGGCCCTCGGGCTCCTGGGCCTCGTGACATTATCCCTCCATGGCCTCCTTTGGGAGTGCACCAGGAGCATCACGGTGATGGCCTTTGCCAATCCCCTTGCCCCCCATACTTTTTTTTTTCTTCTTCTTCCTCTGGGTCACCATTTTTTAAACAGTGATGTGTATAGCACCCCCTCTCTTCCCTATCATATTTTATTTTCTCAATACCTCTTGCTGTTCATGTTCGTACTATTTTCTGAAGACGTTTTGTATGCCCGCTGAGTTTCTGAGTTTATATTTTATGTCTTCGATTTTGTTCTAATTCCTGAGGACTCATGATTTATTCCAGGGACTATTTTTCCTATTTCTCTCCAGCTGTGCTTTCTAGATGCCTAGTTAGTATTTTATATGTCTCTTTCTGTGACCTCATGAGATGACAGGTTATGGCCCTGTGTGGCCGTTTTCTTTGATGACTCGTTTTGGCCCTGCGAGGCCTTTTCCTTATGTGTGTCATACTGACTTTACTTCACAATAAAAAAACTTGCATTAAAAAAAAAAAAGGCAAAACGCATGAGAAATTCAAGATGGCATGGGCGCACTTACATCATCAGTAGGAGCCACAAAACTGGAAGTAGCAGCGGAATACACATTGGAATGCACGCCAGAAACTAATTTGGAACCATACACATGGGAGAGACTATAAATTTGAGTAAAGGTGATCAGAAACTGTTTTAACTATTTTTACCGTATATTCTACTGATCTGTAACTGCTTATACGGATTGAGGAAGGTAAAAAAAGCCGAAACGCGTTTCAGGTTTTTCTGTATGAGTGTTTTTAAACTTGTGCATTAACCCTTTCAGGATGCAGGAGGTACCATGCCATCATGCATTAGGTGGGCTTTAACGCTGCAGGATGGCATGGTACATCCTGGGCGTCGGATGTCCACCTCCCACCGATACTCACAGCATACTCTTAGTGCTGTGAAATTGTTACTATGCCTACAGGGCTAAACAAAAGCAGGGATTGGTTTGGGATTGGGATTAACCAAGTGACCAAGTGACCATTCGTATCCAATAAGAAGGGACTGTTGAGTTTGATGATATCTGAGAGATTATTGGTTGATTTTACACCATGTGGTTTACTAATTGAATGCACGGAGGGTTTTTAAACAGACCACTGACACATAGTATTCATGCGTCCCCGATGAGCCTATAGCGAAACACGAGTCGGTTTAAGAAATTATGGAAGAAGACATTTCTGGTAGGGCTGACTATTGGATATTTATGGGTTGTTGATAGTGGATCTTATGGTGGTCTTTAGTATATATATATATATATATATATATTATATCAATATAGCAAAAACGCCAGCACTCCAGGGATTTTCCAAGGATAATTCCATTTATTTGTCCATAGACATCAACGTTTAGGGAGGAACAAATCTGTCACATGCGTCAGAGATTTATTTGTCGTGGGTACTCTGAAGCAGTACTAACGGCAGCCCTGGAGAAAATAATTAAATCAGATAGACTTAAATTTCCCCTAACTTTTGACACGGCCTCAGACAAAATCACCTCTGTCATGAGGAGGAATTGGCCAATTCTGGAGAGAGATCAAGCAATACCTGAAAAATTTAAACAAAAAACAATGTTCTGTTACCGTAAAAACCATAATCTGAAAGATTTATTGGTACGGGCAGACCCAATTAAAAGCTATGATCAGAATCAGGGACAGTTTCAGAACTTAGGGTGTAAAAGGTGCTTGGGCTGCGTCACTTGCGGCCATATGATCACCTCGAAAGAATTTAGACATCCCCATACAGGGAAGCGATACCTTATAAGACATTCCATCACGTGCAAGACCGAATTTGTGATCTATAAAATTCTATGCCCATGCGGTCTTGCCTATGTGGGCAAGACTGTAACTCAGCTCTGTGAGAGGATACGCAATCATAGGTCAAACATCAGGACTGCATATAGGGATGATAGGTCAGACAAGCCGGTGGCCAGACACTTTTTGGAGTCTGGCCACCCCTTGTCTTCATTAAAATTTCTGGCTATTGACCATGTCCCCCCACTCAGAAGAGGGGGAGACAGGGCGTTGGTCCTTCTCCAGAGAGAAGCGCAGTGGATCCACAGACTGGACACCGGTAACCCCTGCGGGGTTAAATGAAAGAAATGTGTACTCAGCCTTCCTTTGATTTACTGTAGCTCATAAGTGGGTGCAGTAGAAGTAGAAAGAATCAGTGGGGGGTTTATATGACTAAAGGAATGTCCTGACGAGTGTTTTGGATGGGAGCACATAAGCTGCTGTTTGTTTGTTTTTAAGGGAGGGTGGTGTTACTTGTGTTCTCCCTCTCAGCTATGCCTGACCGATTACAAGGATGTGAGGGGCGTGACTGATCCAGTAATGTTTTGGCCGCGTCTCAGGCAGACGCTGGGGTTACCGGGACAACCAGAGTGACGTCACTCCACAGCGTCGGATGTTGGCTCACACGTGTGAATGGAGTAATTATGCAGAGATCCTTACATACTGGCTGGTGAGTAGCTGGGGGGGGGCTTTTATCATTGTTAATTGGGGTGTCTATTTAAATGGGTCACAGTGTTGTTTTGTACATGTCTGTCCTGATGAAGGCTCCTTGGTGAGCTGAAACGTTGATGTCTATGGACTAATAAATGGAATTATCTTTGGAAAATCCCTGGAGTGCTGGCGTTTTTGCTATATTGATATTAATTGAAGCCATCGCAGAAGCACCGGGTGAGGCTAAATTTTTGTGGTGAACCGTGAGTGCAGAACCTTCGTGTTTATTTTTATATATATATATATATTGTAACAGGGCATCATGTAGAGAGCAAGGAAAGGTCCTGTCTAGGGTTTATGTGTCACCCAGATTTCTCTCTCACACCTTCCGGAACCTCTAAGCACCTGGTTTTGCACTTTGCCTCAGTGGCAATTTAGTGCAGGAGAAGCAAACAGACATCGCTCTGGAGTCTGGAGAGCAGACGGTCTCTATCTGCTGGAGCACAAGGTTGGTCATGCTAGTTTGCTGAAGCCTGACAAACACTAGGTTTGCAAAGGTTTTAAGTCAGGGCTATTGTATGTTTAGTTAGTGCCGGGACACGGCTAGGAATTTTCTTTGCATTTGAACTGTTTATTTTGAGCAATATACAGTGTGGTGTATAACCTGTGGGTTGCTGCAATAAATGTACCCCCGTTTGAAGAAAAGTCACTGGTCTGGTCTCTGAACCTTTCAAGAGTGCTCACCCCAGAGAGCAATTGCACCCGCTACCTGTTTCCCAGCTCACATATGGTGGAGAATGCGGGCAAGTGATAGCATGAACCTGCTATTTAAAAGGCCAGTTACTGAAGTGAAAAAAAAATGGAGGATGTTATAAAACAGTTGGTGTTGGCTAATGCAGCACAGCAACAGGCTAATGCTACACAGCGGGACATGTTAAATGCTCTGCAGAAGCAAACTCAGGTGCTGCACACGCACACGCAGCAGCAGATCAGTGCTGTACAGGAACAGACACAAATGTTATTTGAAAAGCTTGCAGTTGCTGCTGAAGGTGATTGCAAGACTCTGACGGAGGTGGTGCAGACTCTGGCACAGAGGTCTCCCCTGCAATCTGCAGATTCTTCTGACAACTCCTCACCCATCCATGTCAGTCGCTTCCTTTCCAAGATGACAGCAGAGGATGATCCAGAGGCCTTCCTGTTAACATTTGAAAGAACCACTGAGAGGGAAGCATGGCCTAAAACACGGTGGGCAGGATTGGTGGCGCCCTTGCTAACCGGTGAATCACAGAAAGCATATTATGATTTGGAGTCTGTGGATGCCATGGATTATGACAAGGTCAAGCTGGAGATACTAGCACGGTGAGGTGTTACTTTGGCAGTGCGAGCACAGCGTGTTAACAACTGGTCCTACCAAGCTGGGAAGTCACCGCGGTCACAGATGTTTGACCTCATCCACCTGGTCTGAAAATGGCTGCAACCGGAGTCCCTCTCAGGGCCACAGATCATTGAGTGGGTAGTCATGGATCGCTTCCTAAGATCCTTACTGATTGTCTTGCAAACATGGGTAACCCAAGGGGACCCCAAGTCGGTGGATCAGCTTGTGGAGATTGTTGAGAGGTACTTTGCAGCTGAGGATTTGAACGCCTCCCCGGTGAGCCCATGGACTTTCTGCCCAAAACCAAGACCTCTCTCGGCAATCGGTAAGACTGTTCCAGGGAAAGTGGGTGGTGAGCGTGGCAAGGAGGCAGAGGGAAAAACTGCTGATTTAAACCGGGGAGGTTGGCATTCCAAAGCGGGAACACCAGTGCCCGTCAGCAGACCTAACCTGAGGAATGTAAGATGTTTTCGGTGCCAGGAACTTGGGCATTTAGCTGCGAACTGTCCATTAACTGATGAGCCTATGCAGTGTGACTTGTCTTTCAAGGAAAGACGGCAGTCTTTGTTTTCCACTGTTTCATGCACCGCGGTGCCAGTAAAGGGAAAACACATGTGTGCAATAACTGTGAATGATAAGCATGTTACAGCTTTGCTGGACTCTGGAAGTTTAGTAACCCTTATTAAGGCTGAATTGATAGGCTCTGTGAACTTCCGGGCTAAAAAGGTTGCTGTAGTGTGTGTACATGGTGATACTCGGGAGTATCCTATAGTAGCTGTGAAGTTTGGAACCGCACGGGGTGATCTGAGGCACTTGGTTGGGGTTGTGCCTCATTTGGTGCATGATGTAATTATAGGGAGAGACTTTCCTGAATTTTGGGAACTCTGGGAACACCCAGACTGTGCCACAGTTTCTAAACCAGAGACTGAATCTGAATACATGGATGCTGCAGAGCAGTTGTATTCAGAGGATCCCTCTTGGGGGTCCGCAGACTTTCCCTTCTCTGTTCTGGCAGGAGAATTGGAAGAGTCTGAAGACCCTATTGCCAATGAGGATAGACCGCCCTCTGTTGAAACTGAAGCTATTCTAGAGTTTGCAGATCTTAACACTCATAGAGAGAACTTTGGTAGTGAGCAGAGGAAGGATCCTACTCTTGTGAGGGCATGGGAAAATGTCGGGTCGGGATCCCTAAGGACCTTCTGACGGACCAAGGTACCCCATTTATGTCACGAGTGACAAAAGAATTGTGCAAGTTGTTTAAGGTGACGCATTTGCGAACCTCGGTATACCATCCTCAAACCGACGGACTAGTAGAGTGATTTAATAAAACCTTAAAAAGCATGCTGAAAAAGGTTGTTGACAAGGATGGGAAAAACTGGGACTATTTGCACCGCAAAATGATTAAGATTGAAATGAGATGGATTTATTATTTGGACACTCTGGTTCCCAGAGGTCTAAACACAGATTTTGAAGTATGTCATTTTTTTAATTGATTTTTTAATTGATATTTTACTTCGGATTAAAGGAATATCTTCCCAGTTGGGATTTTTTACATTTATGAAAGTACTTTGCATCTTATTGCCATATTTTTCTTTTTACTGTATTTTCGTATTTGCTTAAACTTACTTTCGTATTTTTTATCGTTCTATTTTCACGTATTTATCTTCGTATTTATTTCGTATTTACTTCATTACTTGCATATCCACTCTTTACAGACAATTAAAAGAAAATTATGTACTTTGCCAATTATACACTTAAAGACATACTCCAAATGGGACGACTTGTGATTTCCGGTGTCAACATCCGGAAAACGAACGAAAGAATTACGAACTACGCATGCGCATCGGATTAGCGAGAGCGGAAGCACTACTGACTGGTTCATAACAGGAACGAAAATCGGAAGTAGTGATGATCCGATGCGACCAGGTGAATCGTATCGACCAAGTAATTCACGAACAGGAAGTATATTTAAACAGCAATAACGAATAACATCTCATTACCGACTGAGGAGGCTTGCAGAACGCAAGCGAAACGTGTTTCGGACTTATTTCTTTTCGTATTTATTTAATTTTTATATTTTTTCTGTTTTTTCTGTATATTTTCGGATTTTGTTCCCATCGGATTTTATATTTTTTAATTTTACTTTTATTTTTATGCTTATTTCTTCTATTTATTGGAAGTATATCTATTTCAATCCTGGAGGAAGGACCCCCTCTGACCAAATAGAGGTCCATATGCCTTATATACAGAGCCATCATATTGGAAGTCTCTGAATCACGTGAGTTTTTTACTACAGTATACTTTTATCTGTGTATCTATGATAATGCACTATAGCGTTATCTTCTACATTTGAGGTACATCCTACCATCCAAAGAAAATTTAGAGATTTTATACATGGGCGAAGTTCCCCCTCCACAAGAGACCTAAAGGCCAATCGATACGAGCCATTGGGGACTCCACCTTTGGATATCCTCTATCCTAAGAAAACTTCAAGACATCTTACATGGGCGAGGTCCCCCTCCTATAAGAGACCTAAAGGCCAATTGATACGAGCCATTGGGGGCTCCATCTTTGTGAGTGCGACCATTTACACTACTTAGTGTGTTATAAATTGTCATACTGTACTACGCAATTTATTTTTCTTTTCATATAGGGTGATGGTATTATATGATCAGATTTCCGAATAAGAAGGTTCAACCCTATGCTGATTAATTTGAAACTAAGTCAATTCTTGTTTACAATTTCCATCAATATATGTACTGCGCTCCCTTAAATACATTCATTTGTATTTTTCTGTTTGACTATTTGCTTCCATATCTGATGTTTGCCATCAGAGAAGTTCCTCAGTCCTCTACAGGGTACTCTCCATTTGAATTACTCTATGGGAGACACCCTCGGGGACTTCTGGACATAGCCAAAGAGACCTGGGAGGGGGAAAAGACACCCCGCAAAAGCATTATTGAGCATAATTCGCAGATGCAGGACAGAATTACAGTAGTAATGCCAATTGTAAAAGAGCATTTAGCTCAATCGCAGGCAGCTCAGCAGAGAATATATAACAGGGATGCTCGAGTCCGCATTTTCTCACCTGGCGACAGGGTGCTGGTATTAGTTCCCACAGTTGAGAGCAAGTTCCTTGCTAAGTGGCAGGGTCCCTTTGAAGTGATAGAAAGAGTTGGGGAAGTAAATTATAAAATTCACCAAACGGGGAAAAGAAAACCAGAGCAAATATATCATGTGAACTTGCTAAAGCCCTGGAAAGATAGAGTATCGCTAGCTGCTGGGTTCATCCCAATAACCCACCAGCTGGATACTGAACACCCTCAGGTCCCTGAAGTAAAAATTGCTGAGTCGCTGTCTAAGTCACCAAAGCAGGAAGTCAGAGAGTTTTTAATAAAAAACTGAGAAAAAATTTCAGAGCTGCGTGGTCAGACGTCGGTAACACAACATGACATTGTTACTGAACCAGCGGCACGGGTTAAACTTAAACCTTACCGTATTCCTGAGGCAAGGAGGAAAGACATCAGTAGGGAGGTGAAGAAAATGTTTGAGCTAGACATCATTGAAGAATCCAGTAGTGACTGGTCCAGTCCCATTGTCCTAGTCCCAAAGCCAGATGGGAGTTGGAGGTTTTTCAATGATTTTAGGAAGCTCAATTCAGTGACCAAGTTTGACACGTATTCTATGCCCCGGGTAGACGAACTTATAGACTGACTGGGCACAGCTCGTTATTTGACAACTTTGGACTTGACCAAAGGATATTGGCAGATTCCCCTGACAGAAGGTGCCAAGGAGAGGACGGCCTTCGTAACCCCTGAGGGTTCGTTTCAATCTAAAAAGATGCCTTTTGGATTACAAAATGCACCTGCTACATTTCAGAGAGCTATGGACAAACTTTTGAGACCCCACCAACAGTATACTGCAGCATACGTGGATGACATCGTAATACATAGCACTGACTGGGAATCTCATTTGCCTCGAGTCCAAGCTGTCTTGGAAACTCTCCATAGAGCAGGTATCACTGCTAATCCAAAAAAATGTGCCCTGGGGTTAGAGGAAGCCAAATATTTAGGTTACACGATTGGGCGTGGAGTCATAAAACCCCAGCTAAACAAAGTAGAAGCCATTCAGGAGTGGCCACGTCCCACCAGTAAAAAACAAGTCAGAGCTTTCCTTGGGATAACGGGATACTACAGGAGGTTTATCCCAAACTTTGCAACTCTTGCAGCCCCGTTGACAGACCTTACCAAAGGGAAGAATTTAATGGTCAAATGGTCCCCAGAAGCTGAGGAATCTTTCCAGGTCCTGAAGAGGGCTCTTTGTGCACAGCCAATCCTCTACTCCCCTGATTTTTCCAAGGACTTTGTAGTCCAAACTGATGCATCTGATGTTGGTCTAGGGGCAGTTTTGTCACAGGTACATAATGGTGAGGAACACCCTGTAGTGTACTTAAGCAGAAAACTAAATGATCATGAACAGAAATATGCAGTGATTGAGAAGGAGGGTTTGGCTATTAAATGGGCATTGGATGCCTTAAGATATTATTTATTAGGGCGCCAGTTTGATCTGGTGACTGACCATGCTCCCCTCAAATGGATGGCTCTAAAAAAGGAGACCAATAGACGTGTGAACCGTTGGTTTCTGGCATTGCAGGACTACAGCTTCACTGTGAAGCATCGCCCGGGTAAAAGAATGGCCAATGTAGATGCTCTGTCCAGAGTCTACCAGGGGGTTGAAACAAGGGGGGAGGGTATGTAACAGGGCATCATGTAGAGAGCAAGGAAAGGTCCTGTCCGGGGTTTATGTGTCACCCAGATTTCTCTCTCACACCTTCCGGAACCTCTAAGCACCTGGTTTTGCACTTTGCCTCAGTGGCAATTTAGTGCAGGTGAGGCAAACAGACATTGCTCTGGAGTCTGGGGAGCAGACGGTCTCTATCTGCTGGAGCACAAGGTTGGTCATGCTAGTTTGCTGAAGCCTGACAAACACTAGGTTTCCAAAGGTTGTTAGTCAGGGCTATTGTATGTTTAGTTAGTGCCGGGACACGGCTAGGAATTTTCTTTGCTTTTTGAACTGTTTATTTTGAGCAATATACAGTGTGGTGTATAACCTGTGGATTGCTGCAATAAATGTACCCCCGTTTGAAGAAAAGTCACTGGTCTGGTCTCTGAACCTTTCAAGAGTGCTCATCCCAGAGAGCAATTGCACCCGCTACCTGTTTCCCAGCTCACAAAATATTGTTTGTGAATTGCTATGATGTGCGGGTGGCTTCTGCTATATTAAACACACTTTTGATAGTGTGGAGGCTTTTTGTCTCACTTTTAGTCCTTCACCACAACCCTTATATATATATATATATACAAAGCCTGTATTCCTGCAACTCCTTCCAGCGACAAATTGAAGCAAAAAATATATAAAGAAGTGCAATGGCCAAAATACCACATGTATAGAAAAACGAAAGCTGGCTCCACTCATGCAAATAAAATAACAAATTTTATTTCAAAACATTAAAAAGTGAAACCGACGTTTCGGCTCTCTCAGTAGCCATTTGGCTCCTGAGAGAGCCGAAACGTCGGTTCCACTTTTTAATGTTTTGAAATAAAATTTGTTATTTTATTTTTATGAGCGCAGCCAGCTTTCGTTTTTATAATATATATATATATATATATATATATATTATATATATATATATATACTTTGAATCATTAGAGAATTAAAGCTCTTGGAGGGAGAAGCCAACAGGAAGCAGGTGAAATAATTCAATTGCCACAGTTATTACTGCACATGAAGCCCGGGGGCTTTCATCTGTGAATTACCATGTTAAGAGAGATGTTTAAATTTATATGCCACCTGGACAGCTTGTGCAAATTGTAACAAATCAGAGAGATATTTTGTAACTTATTGTAACAAGCTATCGTGGCACATAATGCCCGGGAGTTATTATTTGTGAAGCATTGGTTTTTTGAAACATCTTTTGTTTATATATTCGAGCAATGTTTGCAAGTTGCAATAATATGTGGAAACATTTATGAATTAATAATGAGTTTATCAATCGTCTTTTTAGTTTAAGCAAGTTTTGTTATTTTGTGTTAGTTTTTTGTCAAAGAGGGGTATTCAATTTTTATGTCTTATATAAACTTTGGTTAACAAAGGTTAAGTTTTACATAAGGATCACTTCTATCTTAGCCTTTCATTTAAGACGTTTGTGTATAAGTATAGATGTAGGGGTTATCCATTAGTTTGCTGTTGGGGTGATGACAAATTGAGCTGTGGTTGAGCAATCCACTTCCAGTTTTTTTACCCAATTTCTTTTGTTTTATTTTCCTTTTTGCAAAATCTCCTGCTCGTCAATGCAATTAGGATTTAGGATACTATCTCAGTCACAAGGAACCAATTTCCGACTGTGATATTCGTGTCTTTTGTTTGCCCTAGTTTTGTATGTGCTAGCAAAGTTAACTTTGCCAAATAAGTTTCTAAAATAGAAGCAAGAGTAGGACAGCAAATCAAATCAGCGTTTGCCTCTTTGCCACCTGGGCTTTTACTTTTGATTCATTTATAACTCTAGAAAACTTCTCTGAAAAAGGAGAGTGCTTCCTTATATTTTTTCCATGATCATTGTCAAGATCATTTGTTGTGTAGTCAAAAGCAAGATCCACATAGTCCAATTCCTGCTTTTTAACAGCATTCGCTAGCAGTAATTTATATTTTTTGCAGGTATTTTGTTTCCAATTTGTCATTATATACAGCATATGCCAATAAAGATGCATGTGCTGTAATGTACTGCATGTCAGTACTGGTTTAAAGCAATGCAAATATATAGATATAAAGACAGGTTTTTTTTTCAAACTTGTTTGAATTTGTTTTAGCCCCTTCACTACATTGATCATGTATACCTGATCAGCAGTACCAAATACAGCAGCCCGAGATCATGTTAACACGATCTTGTGCTCTGCTGTATCATTGCAATAGAAATGTGTTTGTTGCAAAAAAATTGTTTACATTTGGACTCCAGAAGGTGCCCCCAAAATTTTAGCCCTGTGAGCAGACTGCCCAAGGTGCTAAAACTGGTTAAAATCCACTACGTAATGCGCTTATTGGACATTTACCAACTGAAAGGCACGGAGCCACGAGCTGCAGTTCTAAATGTAATAACTCCATTTGGCCAGTAGATGGTGACACCTGCTTGCCAAATAGGGTATTACAGTAAGAAATACACTGGGAATATTCCCAAATATTTCTTACTGTATAATTAATTAAAATGATTTTCCAATGTTTTACATGTATGATAGTAAAAATCACAATTTTGTGTTACTTAACAAACAAAAAAGTGATTTTGTTAGCAGTGTCATGACGGGGATTTGGGTGGAGGGTTGCAAACAGGCATGAGTGTGTGTGTCCAACTAAAATCAACCTCTATGTTTGGGGTTTAAGTCTTTGCTTATAAAGAATCCAAAAATCCTGACACAACCTAACCAGTGTTGAGAGGTCTTTGTGCTCTGGTCTGATGTCACCATTTCTGCCACTGGAATAATATACTTTTCATTCTGTAAGCAAATACATCTAGTAATATAAAAGAAAGTGTTTTGTTTCCTGGGGTTTTCTGACAACAGAACGGGTTGCATCCAGGTACAGTCAAGATGTTGACGGGTTTTGAAGATCTTTTTGCATTTATAGCTGGGTTTCCGTATCCGTATGAATACTAAAAGGTTCCATACTTATATGCTTGATATAAGCATGTCTTCTTTTAAATTAATGTAATTTACTTTTATCCTGGAGCTTTTACACTGGTCAACAATCCAAAAAATCACTTTTGTTTAGTCTGTTATCCAAATTTTTTTCACTTGAGATTTTCTGGATTACATCAAGTGATTTCACTGAATTCATGTTGCCAAATTTAAGCTGTTCTGCATCAGCTTTTGCCAGCTGTTTAGTATGCATAAGTTTAGGTCTCATCTCTCCCAGTTTTGTTTCTTTCTTCCATCCTCGCACCTGGTACGCCTTTTGAAAGTTTGTTAATTTGAATGATTAATATACCCAGCAACGTGGACTGTGAAAACAGCACAACTGCCTTTTAATTTTAGGTTATTTTTGCATTAGTGAAATATTGTATTGAGTGCACCCAGGAAACTCCGTGTGACTTGGCACATGAGTAATGTGGCACATTTTCTCGAGTGAGTTAACTTACTGTATGTGAACTTTAATACACACATGGCACTATCTGCTGCCCTGAGCTAAAACGGTGATGCTAAGGGGAATAATTAGCGCTCCTAAAATCTCCCCTTACCATCCCGCGTCTTACCATTAGATTACAGGACAGGCGGTGGGTCACCCTCCCTCTCTTTCTTCCCTTTTTTTCTGTCCTTCTGTATCCTTAATTAGTTGACTGCTATTGTTGTGACTGCTTCTTATTGCAAACAGAAAAAAAAAGCTGGGATCTCGGCTGCAGCCTGGTGCGTTTGGCCATTTTCGAGGCCTTTTGAAGTATCGGTGGTTATTTGCGTGCTTCTACTCACCTTTCAAGGCTGCGCCATGGATAAGAGAAACCTTAAGAAACCAAGAAGCAAGGAGGTGTTTAGCACCGTGATATACGGGACTCCTTGAGCTTGGATGCCTCCCGACGGAGCGGCCCCCTCCCTACCCACAGGATATGACTCCTCAGAAGGGGTTGTTTGTTCCTGGCCCCTGGGGAGTGGAGATGCTGTGGACTCTCTTGTCCCAGTAGTTTTCTGTGTTGTATTCATTACAACGGGATGTCCCGCCAGCTGCGAACCCTGGGGCAGCAGTTTCCCTGGAGGCCTCGCCTGGTCCTGTGACTGAGAATCAAGCTGGAGACCAAGCACCATAAGCGGATTGTCCGCATCAGAGGTGTCCCGGAGTCTGTACCTCCGGAGTCAGTACTGGCTTACGCTAATCATTTGGCGGGCCACCTGCTGAACCTACGCGGGCTGTTCGCATCCGTAAGCCTGCTACAGCACCACCTGAGGCACCTAGAGACATTATTGCGCAGGTCAAGGAGATCTCTGTGCAACAGAAATTGAAGAGATTGCCTGCTGCCTGGGGTACTGTTGCTTTTAAATCTGTCTCTGTGTCCTTGGTTCCGGATCTCCCTTTCCTGACCCTCCTGGCCTGATGGAGACATCTTGAGGCGACGGCGTGTCTGAGAACTGGAGGTGTCAAGTATCGGTGGGTGTTTCCGGCACCCAACTTTTAGACTACGGATCTGTGCCCTACGCTGTTAGTGCTCCAGATAAGGTGTGGAATTTAGTAAAGAAAAAGGATAGAGTATGGGGCTTCTTAGTGGCCCAGACTCGTGTCTTATAGTGGGTTATATAATAAGCATATACCTTAAAAGTATATCTTTTGAGATGAATGAGCTTCTTTTATCCAGAGAGGTTGACGTGATGTTGTATATCTCTTTCAATACCTCAAATACAATGAAAAAAGTTGTTTTTGAGGTATTGAAAGTTGCCTGCGACTCTCACCACTCCCCCTGCTACTGTTATCCTCTTATATTGTTTCCACGTGTGCCTCTGAAACTTTCTGCGACGGTTATGCGTGGCCACTTCTTCGCTTGACTTTATTTATTTAAAAGATTTTTAATGTCCATAAAGAATTTAAAAAAAGAAAACACACAAACCAAACAAAACTAAATAGATGCCAAAAATAAGAATAAATAGGTAGGGATGTGCATGGCTGAAAAATTTGTTATGTTTAGTTTCGTTTTGTTACATTTTTAAAAAATTTAGTTTTCGGAATTTCGTAACTAATTTTGTTTCATATTGGATCGATTTGAAATTTCGAATCGATTCGAATTTCATATATCAATTCGATAGTTGATATCAATTAGAATTTTGGATCACTAAATAAAACCCCAATTAATGAAATTTTGCTGTTAAAAGAAAAGCTAGGGTTAAATTTTAAGCTGTTTCACAGATTTAGTATTTGAGTCAAATTAAACAGTGAAACAAAATGAATTTGTTTCATAAAGTCCTTTGCTGACTATTACTTGTATTTTAAGTTCAATTCGATAGTTGATATCAATTTGATAGTTCATTTCAAATTCGATAGTTGATATCAGTTATTCAAATTTTTCTTTTATGATGACACAGTGTAAAATGAAATAAATTCGTTATATATCGTTTTGTTTTGTTTTGAATTCGTATCGTATCGATTCGTTATTCGGAAGTACTCCCGACCTACGAAAATTTCGTTCCAAATTCTGAATTTTTCCGAAAACGTATGCACATCTCTATAAATAGGAATGATATCCAACAACTGCATCATTAACCTCCCTGGCGGTCTAATTATTTTTTAAAAAATTTTGCCCCCCCCCAGCGGCATCCCGAGTGTGGCTCGTGGTTAAATTCCTATGTTGGAAGTGGTAACCCCGAGCAACACTCGGGATGCCGCTGGATACATCACCTCTCCCTGCGCTTCCTCGATGTCCCCAGCTGCCTCCTCTGGCGACCGCGACCTTATACTTCCTGGTTCCTTCCTCGCGAGAAGGAATCCAGGAAGTAAAACGCTGCGATCGCCGGAGGAGACTGCAGAGATCATCGAGGGAGCGCACGGAGAGGTGATGTGTACAGCCCGAGTGTGTCTCTGGGTTACCGCTCTCAGCAGTAAAGTTTATCCCCGAGACACACTCAGGGACACCGCCAGTGAGGTTAACTACTTTTTAGCATACTCAAACCTGTTTATAATGTTCACAAATGATCAGAACTTTGTTTTATTAGAAAAGTTCAATATCAATGTTAGAATTTCAAGATATCTTTTTAAAATGCAGCTTTATAGATTGATGCAGTTTAAAGTTTTACGCATATTAGAGTCTCCCAAAACCATTTATAGCGATTGGACATTTCAGGGTGGATATTATACTGCTATTCACATTTGAAATGCAAAGAAATATTACATGCAGCTCACACATCAAAATGTCAACTGTTTCATAACGCAGCACTTATTAGGAACCTTCTTTAAATGATGGCCAAATACTTTATCATCTGTTAGAAATGATGTGACCGTGGCTTAATCGTGCAGATTTAATAACATTTTATGAAGTTCACACACCCTTTAACGCATGGTAAATTAAAAAGAGAATGTCTCGTGGGTTGCTGGAGATATAAAATGGATTATTTTAAATACAGTGGCAAATGTGAGCAAATGTTTCATACTAAAAAAGGAAATGTAATGTGACAAGGAGATTAAATATTATGAATTGCAAACTTATAATCTTGATATAGTGGAAAATAACATACGTCAATCAAGTTTAACCAATTCATATTTTCCTTTCACGTTTCTGCTAAAACTATATGAATATAGGGCATGAAACAGAATGCATTGCAATTGGAACAAGGCCATATTTGATGGGCCCACAATGGAGACTCATTAAATAATTAGCAATAATATTAATACTTGAAATAAAATGTTTGCAAAAAAAATGTTTTTAAAACTCGGGGAAAATGTTTAAATTCCAAATTTTCACTAGAAAGGAAATGGCAAAAACAGAACTTCAAGGGACACTATAAAAACAGAAAGTGCACACTCCCTTCCTTGAAATATCAACTAGATACATATGTCTCTGCTTGTGTTTTATTTTTAAGCATGATGTCTTGATCTGCTTTTTATTATTAATATATCCTTCAATACAATGTAGCTTTCTGTAAAACTACTGGAAGGAACCAATGGTTTTATGGAAAGCCGTATTGTATACCCCTATAACCACCATAAAAACACATGCACACAAAAGCTCACCTGTAAACACATACATTTTATATGCACTGTATTTACCATTACAGTGCATTTGGAGATTTTATGCACTAGTTGACAGGTAAAGGGCTCTTTCTGTTTGATCAATTTCCGAGCAGTAGCTAAAACTACAGTGAAAAGTCTCAGAGACTGCATTTTTCCTTTGCAGTTTTAACAAGCTACATTACATTGACTGTTGTGTCTGCTGTACTGTACAGTCAAGGATATATTCTTGAGCCCATTTCAAATGAAATATTTGCTATGAAAAAAAATCTGTCTGCAGTCCTCCAGAAAACGTCCAGATTGCATTAACTTCATCTCGATCACTTGATGGTGCTTTTGAAGATTGAGATAATTTGATTGTGATATAGATAAATTAAGAGACACCTGGATTAGAAATCAGGCTGTATATTTCACTTAAATTGTCCCTGTAACCCCTTCACTATAGAGATTGAAATATCTCGGACTTCAAAGGCACCATCCAGTGCTGATATCGAGATATCTCAATCTGCAGATCTGAAGCCCAAAAGCAAATTAAATTTGCTTGCTGCAAACAAATTTCATTTGTTTTTGGGCTGCAGAAGGTGCCCCCAAAGTTTTGTCCCTGTGGGCATGATTCCCAAAGAGCTAAAACTGTAAAATCAGCTGAAGAATGCATTAAATCGGATATTCAGCAAGCCGATACAGAGAAAAAAACACAAGCTACAGCTGTAACTCAATATGGCACTAAATGGCACCATCTACTGGCCAAATAGTTTTATTACAGTAAGAAATACAATAGGAATATGTGCAAACATTTCTTACTATATCATTTATTAAAAAAAAAAATTTTAATTTTTTTTTTAGAAAATCACTTGGTAGTGAAGGGGTTAAATGATTGCAGTCTTGAAGTTTCTCTTCCCCACTGGTTAGGAAGCTGTTATTGCACTGCAGGGCTCTGTGTCCCTTCTATACTGGTATGTCTTGTCTTTGTAATATGTTGGCCCTATATACATGTAGACATATGTAAGGATTTCTACATAACATTATATCACATTAAATCTTGGAATGTCTTTGAAAACTGTCCCTATCCAAGGGCTATTAAAGGCATGCTCATGCTGTTCTTAGAAGGGATTTATAACATCACACGTTCATTTTACAATGGAATAATAGTGCCTACTGCCCTAGGAAAACCAGCATTTCCATTATGTCATGTTCTAGTATAAAAGACTCATAGGTACTAGATAAATAGTTACTAGTACTTTGTTAACACTATCTGAATGGAATGTGAGAGGGATGCGGTTCTAGGAGGTGGATCAGGTTGTTTAGGTGTTTGAATCTCTTCTCTGCTGGAGTGCCTTTTCCAAAACAGTACGGGTGTACCCTCTCTGCAAAAAATTCGAGCTCATCTCCTCAATTTGTTGTGCTCTCAACATTGGTATGTTTCTTATATTGCAAGACACATACGTAGGTATTGGGGAATGGGAAGTGATCGTTTGTTGGGCGTTTTTATGAATTTTGGGAGTAGTGTACAAGATTGGGTTGGGATAGGAGGATGCTGCAGCTGTAGAAATCAGGTTGTGGTATCTTGGATAAAGCCTGCTTGCACCGCTAAATTTACAAGTTGTGAGATTTTACTGGAAAAATTCTGTGTTGGATCATAGGGGAGTTTCTTATGCATACGCTGGTCGGCTAGATGTTGAAGGATCTCCTGGCTGTAATATGCATAATCAAGGACCACAATGCCTCCCCCTTTATCAGCCAATCTTATGACAATAGTAGGATCGTCGGATAGGTTCCTGTTTGGCCTGACACTTTGCGAGGGGGTTAAATTCCTGCACATCTTATGTGCAGAATAAGTGGAGGCAGAGGCATAAGGAGAGGAGTCCGATATCATTTTGGTGAACACTTGCACAAAGTGGTTGTCAGGTTTGATGTCAATAAAAATTCTCATGTAGCACCAGGCTTCTTTGAACATGGTAAAATTCCTCTTCTTGCTGGAATGCCGTAAGACGAATTATTTATATATATATATATATATATATATATGTAGTATATCATCAGCTAGGAGCTAGGCATGACCAGTTGCAGTGGATGCTTGGACCCATAGGGCAAATCAGTACTAAACATATACAGCTGTCAATATTTAGAAGATGAACTAACATTTGCAATGCTATGATTGTGTAAACCTGAACTACAAAATAATTATTATCTGTGAGTGTGATCATAGTAGAATTAGTGACAGGTTGAATAAATGATCGTTGAAGAGATTTGACATCAAGAGAATAAATGAGGCTAATGCACAACAGAGAAAAACATACATTGAAAAGCAGTTGGCTCCTCACCCTTATTAGTTGTTATTTAGACTGAAGGTATTGCCTCACCTTACAACAATTTTAAAAAAATGATTATCAGTTAATTTACAAACCATTGATAGACAGTTGGTCTATAAACCATTATCACAGAAAAAGATGTATAATGTGAGTTCCACATTCCATGTTCATATATAAGCATGAATAGTAATACTGCTACACAGCTACCTGCATGGCTTAAAAATTGATAAATGCCTGGGTGAAGGTAAGAGCAGGTTCCCTATATCCATCAAAACTGTAGATACAATACATAATTATAATAAATAATATAAAAAGAATTCACTATCTATAAACATAATAATTTCATGTAATGCATTACAATCAGGGTTATTCAAAGAGCTCCAAATTGCTTGAGAAAGGTAACCGAACGCTGAAAATCAGCATTCGGTTACCTTTCCTGGCCATTTGGCTATCCAGAGAGCAGGCAATTCGCCAAATCCTAGCGAATTGCCTGCACATTCGGTGCCTGTTCAAGGGCAGTGAAATCCCCATGAAAAAGCACTACTTCGGCTATTCAGAGAACACAAACCAGCAGTGAAAGGTTCCCCTAATGCCCTGCCATTCGGTAGTTTAATTCGGCAAGTTTATTCAGGAGAATCCCATAGGCTTCAATGTTAAAAATATTCCCGTTTTAATTCAATATCTAATAAACCATTCATTATAAAATTATGCAGTAAAGAGTCTCTTTATTTATTGATTTTTTTTAGGATATTTTAAGCATTTTTCTGAAATTTGTTTTAATCCGATTTTTTTTAGTCCGATTTTTTTTTATTTTTTTAAAGTTTACTTATTTTTTCTGTAACAGCCCTTTTTATTATCATTCACTGGACCTCATATGTTAATTTCAGACATTTTCGCTCAGTAGTTTCTTTGCAAACAGCGTTTCATTTTCAAACATTCACACAAACTGTTTTGCTAATTTATTCACTGCCTCTTCTGCGGTCTCGGCTGCTTCGCTGCGTGTGATTGGCTCCTGCTCGGGTTTTTCGACGGGTTAATCTAGATGTTTTTGGGGGTTTTCGGCGTGCATTCGGTGGGTTTTGCAGTTCGTTTTCGTCAGGTTTGCGGCAGCTTTTCCCTGCAATTCGGGGACCCTGTGGTGCTTGCTGAATACACCGTAGGGTCACCGAAATGGGATCGGCAAAAGGAACCGAATTGAAAAGAACGAAAAGTTACCGAATGTGCGTTGACTTTTCGAATCTCTTTGAATTACCCTGATAGTGTGATAAAGACAACCACAGATTTAAACTTGATGCGTTGCAGAATAACGCCTGAACAAGTGATTGTTGCCAATAATATATTATCATTTTCTTTTCATTTCTGAAAATGTTTGATTATAAACTATGAATAATTTTCTCAAGCTGTAAATTTATGAAGCGGGTTATGGTTTTTATGTTTGCATTCTGTTATATAGTTGTCATAGATCCAGCGCAGTTTTCCATATTTGGGGAATTGTCTGTCTTTTCAAAGCAAATTAAAAATCAATGAACTGTGTTAAATCTTAATGAGCTATAAAGAGTTGGGTTCAAACATGTTTCATTGCAATCAATTTAATTTTCATTAAACGATTCAATAATCAGGATAGAACAGTTTGATCTTCTGATTAATAGTTACAAAAAAAACCCTCAGCAATTATATCGAACAATATGGACCTTAAGGAATTATTTTAGCAGCAATGATTTAAATGAGATTCCATAATTTGCTTTAGAAAGAATCATACATTCAGCCAAAGGCTCTCCTGTATCTTGTATTGAGCAAAAGGAAGACTGTATGGCCTTTAATGAAGTGCTAAGTCAAATAGAATTTATTTAAAATAATTGTTTACCATCTACGTTTATAGTACATGTGCTTCTGTACAGCTTTGGAACACACAGAAAATCTATAATTTAATATAGCGGATAATCTGAAAATGAATAAAAGAGGGAAAGAGGTCTTTATGTTCAAAATGTCTTTATGTTCAAAATATTAAGAATATTATAACTGTTATCAGAGCTTCAAAAGCAGACAGTAGGTGTCTTATTCTTCAGTTGATCCATGGTTGCCTTGATTGTCATTGTTTGGACTCTGACTTTTTATAGTTATAAATTCATTTTACAGTCATCTGTCCAATTGTGTCATTGAAGCAAGCTGTCAAGATTACTACTATTTTTGTGGTTGACATGAATCTGTCACTGTTATACTGTCTATGGTTTTATATGGATTTCAGACAGCAGCAAAGATAAGACTGACACTTGCAATACTGCTTGTTGATCAAATAGGGATGAAGAACCACAAGACGATGAATTATATCAATCTTAAATGTTTATTCTATAGACTGAGTATGCCATTCAGTATTTCTACATTGTAGACCATCGCTTTGTGAATGTAACAATGTTATGGTGACAATTCTATTACTTTTTGAACATTTTGTTCAGCTTCAGGAGACAGAAACCTGTGCCTTCCTATCTCAACTCCATTTATCTGGGTTGGGTCTGAGCAGACATTCAAATACAAAGACATACTAAAGTGCAGATAAAGACAACACACACATGCTCAGACCCAGATATATAAAACTAAAGAATTGGAAGTAAAGTCTTACATAGTTACATAGTTATATAGGCTGAAAAAAAGACATGCGTCCATCGGGTTCAGCCTCTCCCACATAACCTACTGCTGTTGATCCAAAAGAAGGCAAAAAACCCAGTCTGAAATATGCAACATACTGGGAAAAAATTCCTTCTTGACCCCAGAATGGCAGTCAGATTTCTCCTTGGATCAAGAAGCTTTTACCCACATATTAAATATTATAACGCTTAATATTCTGTGTCTGCAGGAAGTCATCCAGTCGTTTTTTAAAAGTCTGTACAGACTCTGACCCAACCACCTTAACAGGCAGAGAATTCCACAGCTTTATTGTTCTCACCGTAAAATAACCCTTCCTATGCTTTAAGCAAAATTTTCTTTCTTCCAGTCTAAATGGATGACCCCTTGTCCTATGTATAGACCTGTTAATGAATAGGTTATCAGACAATGGTTGATAATGGCCCCGTATATATTTATATAAGGTTATCAGATCCCCTCTAAGGCGCCGTTTCTCTAAACTAAACAGGTTTAAGCTTGTTAGTCTTTCCTCATAACTTATCCCTTCCATTCCCCTTATTAATTTAGTTGCCCGTCTCTGCACTTTTTCTAACGCTATAATATCTTTTTTTAAGACAGGTGCCCAAAATTGCACGACATATTCAAGGTGCGGCCTGACCATTGATTTATACAGAGGCAAAATTATGTTTTCATCCCGTGAGTGAACTCCCCTTTTAATGCATGCCAATACTTTGCTGGCCTTGGCGGCTGCTGTTTGACATTGCACATTGTTACTTAGTTTGAAGTCTATGATTATTCCCAAATCCTTCTCCTGCTTGGATTTCCCTAACTCTGTACCATTTAGGGTATAAATTACTTGCGTGTTCTTCACTCCAAAGTGCATAACTTTGCATTTATCTAGATTAAATCTCATCTGCCATTTAAGTGCCCAGTCCCCCAATTTATCTATATCCCCCTGCAGCAAAGTAACATCCTGCTCACATTGTATTACTTTTCCTAGTTTTGTGTCATCTGCAAACACTGATACATGACTTTCAATGCCTATCTCAAGGTCATTTATAAATAAATTGAATAGTATTGGTCCTATAACAGACCCCTGAGGGACACCACTTACCACTGGTGTCCATCTTGAAAATGTACCATTTATGACCACTCTCTGTACTCTATCTTTTAGCCAGTTTTCTATCCAAGAACAAGTATTTTCATCTAGACCAATTTTTCTCAATTTAAATAGTAACCTTTTGTGTGGAACTGTGTCGAAAGCTTTGGCAAAATCTAAGTAAATCACATCCACTGCGACCCCCGATCTATACTTCTACTTACTTCCTCATAGAACGTAATTAGGTGAGTCTGACATGATCTGTGTTTCATGAAACCATGCTGATTTTTGCCAATTACATTATACCTCCCAATAAATTCCTGAATATTATCCCTTAGTAACCCCTCAAATACTTTCCCAGCCACAGATGTTAAGCTCACAGGTCTATAATTCCCACGCACAAATTTTAAACCTTACTTAAATATAGGGACCACATCAGCTTTTCTCCAATCCCCTGGTACTATTCCTGAAAGAAAAGAATCTTGAAAGATTAAGAACAGAGGTTTACATATTTCAACACATAGCTCTCTCAGTACTCGTGGGTGAATTCCATCTGGCTCTGGGGCTTTATTCACATTCACATTGTTTAATTTCTGCAAAACCTTGTCCTGAGTCAACCAGTCACTTTGTATTAGTAAGTTTTTATTAATGAATTGCATGTCTCCTGTTATAGGTTTCTCTTTGATAAATACTGAAGAAAAATAATCATTTAAAATTTCTGCCTTATCCTGATCTTCCGTTAACAATAACCCTGACTCAGATTTTAGTGAACCTACATTTTCACTCTTGGGTTTTTTAGAATTTATGTACCTAAAGAATCTTTTAGGGTTGGTCTTGCTCTCTTTGGCTATTTATTTTTCATTTTCTAGTTTAGCCCATCTAATCGCATTTTTACATGCTTTATTGGCTGCCCTATATGCTTTATAGGATACCTCAGATTTATCAAATTTAAAAGCTTTAAATGCCTTCTTTTTATTTTTCATTTCCTTAGTTACCTTCCTACTAAGCCACATTGGTTTCAGTCTGTTTCTTTTATATTTATTAACCAGTGGAATATATTGTGACGTGTACTTTTCTAGTGTTAGTTTAAAGATATTCCACTTATCCTCCGTGTTTTTCCCGTGAAAGAGTTTCTGCCAGTCAATGACATTGAGAGCTTCCTTTATTTTAATAAAGTTGGCCTTTTTAAAATTATATGTTTTAGCATGCCCCTTATGAATGTGTTTTTTTGAGTTAATTTCAAAAGTCACCATGTTATGGTCACTGTTTCCCAACTGTTCCTTTACATTAATATTTGAGAAAAGATCCACATTATTTGTTATAACCAGGTCCAGACAATTATCCTTTCTAGTTGGCGTTTCTACCAGTTGTGACATGAAGGTATCATTTAAAATGTTCAGAAACCAGATTCCCTTTGCTGAATTACTAGTCCCACTATCCCAATTAATGTCCGGGTAATTAAAATCTCCAATAATTAACCCCTTAGTGACCGGGCGGTTTTACACAAATCCGTCCGTTCGTGACCGCAGCTGTTTTTACGTTTCTGCGCTCTTAGTGTTTACGTCAAATTTTCCTCTTACTCGTTTATGTAACCCACACATATTTTACACTGTTTTTCTCGTCACTAAATGGACTTTATAAAGATACCATTTTTTTCATCATTTCATATAATTTACTATAAAAAATATTGTGAAATATGACACAAAAATTGAAAAAACACCACTTTTTCGAACTTTGACCCCCAAAATTTCTTATGTATCAACAACCGTCAAAAAAATTTATTCCTTAGTAGTTTCTAAATTTAGTACTGAGTTTAGCAATACCCAATGTTTACATATTCCTCGCTTTTTTCCTTATTTTATGCAACAATAAGTGCAAGTAGCACTTTGCCATTTCCAAAGAGTTTATTTTCAAAACTAGTGATAGTGACATTGTAACACTGATATCTGTCACTAATTCCTGAATAACCCTCCACATATACATATTTTTTTAAAGTACACAAATCAAGGTATTAAACTTGGGGTATTTTGACTCTTTCCATGCAAACCATTTTACCACAAATCTATGCCAAAGTTTGAAAAAAAAAAATTTTGGTGATTTTTTTTTTTTGAACGCAATTTAAGAATACATGTACTGTGAACTTTAAGGTTTACTGCCAAAAAGCACCCCAAAATATGTTCAGCAACATCTTCTGAGTAAATTGATACCACCCATGTATAGGTATGTCGGGTCATTTGGGGGCTAAAAGGCCTTATTTGGGGGGTGCGCATTTCAGTTTTCCAACTTGGAATTTTCACATTTCGTCATCATGCACCCATGTCCTATTTGGGACATTTTTGAAGCCGGCCAAAGTAATTTACCCCCATCAAACCATATATTTTTAGAAAGGGCACACCCTAGGGTGCTTCAAAGAGTTGTATTTTAACACTTTCCATGCACTAGCTCTTTGTCAATCTTTCAGGTAGTCACTTTTTGTGTTATTTTTTTCAACACATTGTACTTTAGGCATGAATTGTCAAATCCAGTTATGGGTTACTGCCAAAAAACACCCCAAAATATGTTCAGCAACATCTTCTGAGTAAATTGATACCACCCATGTATAGGTATGTCGGGTCATTTGGGGGCTAAAAGGCCTTATTTGGGGGTGCGCATTTCAGTTTTCCAACTTGGAATTTTCACATTTCGTCATCATGCACCTATGTCCTATTTGGGACATTTTTGAAGCCGGCCAAAGTAATTTACCCCCATCAAACATATATTTTTAGAAAGGGCACACCCTAGGGTGCTTCAAAGAGTTGTATTTTAACACTTTCCATGCACTAGCTCTTTGTCAATCTTTCAGGTAGTCACTTTTTGTGTTATTTTTTCACACACATTGTACTTTAGGCATGAATTGTCAAATCCAGTTATGGGTTACTGCCAAAAAACACCCCAAAATATGTTCAGCAACATCTTCTGAGTAAATTGATACCACCCATGTATAGGTATGTCGGGTCATTTGGGGGCTAAAAGGCCTTATTTGGGGGGTGCGCATTTCAGTTTTCCAACTTGGAATTTTCACATTTCGTCATCATGCACCCATGTCCTATTTGGGACATTTTTGAAGCCGGCCAAAGTATTTACCCCCATCAAACCATATATTTTTAGAAAGGGCACACCCTAGGGTGCTTCAAAGAGTTGTATTTTAACACTTTCCATGCACTAGCTCTTTGTCAATCTTTCAGGTAGTCACTTTTTGTGTTATTTTTTCACACACATTGTACTTTAGGCATGAAAGGTTATGGGTTACTGCCAAAAAACACCCCAAAATATGTTCAGCAACATCTTCTGAGTAAATTGATACCACCCATGTATAGGTATGTCGGGTCATTTGGGGGCTAAAAGGCCTTATTTGGGGGTGCGCATTTCAGTTTTCCAACTTGGAATTTTCACATTTCGTCAATGCACCCATGTCCTATTTGGGACATTTTTGAAGCCGGCCAAAGTAATTTACCCCCATCAAACCATATATTTTTAGAAAGGGCACACCCTAGGGTGCTTCAAAGAGTTGTATTTTAACACTTTCCATGCACTAGCTCTTTGTCAATCTTTCAGGTAGTCACTTTTTGTGTTATTTTTTCACACACATTGTACTTTAGGCATGAATTGTCAAATCCAGTTATGGGTTACTGCCAAAAAACACCCCAAAATATGTTCAGCAACATCTTCTGAGTAAATTGATACCACCCATGTATAGGTATGTCGGGTCATTTGGGGGCTAAAAGGCCTTATTTGGGGGTGCGCATTTCAGTTTTCCAACTTGGAATTTTCACATTTCGTCATCATGCACCCATGTCCTATTTGGGACATTTTTGAAGCCGGCCAAAGTAATTTACCCCCATCAAACCATATATTTTTAGAAAGGGCACACCCTAGGGTGCTTCAAAGAGTTGTATTTTAACACTTTCCATGCACTAGCTCTTTGTCAATCTTTCAGGTAGTCACTTTTTGTGTTATTTTTTCACACACATTGTACTTTAGGCATGATTTGTCAAATCCAGTTATGGGTTACTGCCAAAAAACACCCCAAAATATGTTCAGCAACATCTTCTGAGTAAATTGATACCACCCATGTATAGGTATGTCGGGTCATTTGGGGCTAAAAGGCCTTATTTGGGGGGTGCGCATTTCAGTTTTCCAACTTGGAATTTTCACATTTCGTCATCATGCACCCATGTCCTATTTGGGACATTTTTGAAGCCGGCCAAAGTAATTTACCCCCATCAAACCATATATTTTTAGAAAGGGCACACCCTAGGGTGCTTCAAAGAGTTGTATTTTAACACTTTCCATGCACTAGCTCTTTGTCAAACTTTCAGGTAGTCACTTTTTGTGTTATTTTTTCACACCATTGTACTTTAGGCATGAATTGTCAAATCCAGTTATGGGTTACTGCCAAAAAACACCCCAAAATATGTTCAGCAACATCTTCTGAGTAAATTGATACCACCCATGTATAGGTATGTCGGGTCATTTGGGGGCTAAAAGGCCTTATTTGGGGGTGCGCATTTCAGTTTTCCAACTTGGAATTTTCACATTTCGTCATCATGCACCCATGTCCTATTTGGGACATTTTTGAAGCCGGCCAAAGTAATTTACCCCCATCAAACCATATATTTTTTAGAGGGCACACCCTAGGGTGCTTCAAAGAGTTGTATTTTAACACTTCCATGCACTAGCTCTTTGTCAAACTTTCAGGTAGTCACTTTTTGTTATTTTTTTCACACACATTGTACTTTAGGCATGAATTGTCAAATCCAGTTATGGGTTACTGCCAAAAAACACCCCAAAATATGTTCAGCAACATCTTCTGAGTAAATTCCACCCATATATAGATTTGTTCTGTTGTTTTTGGGGGCTACGCCAATCTTTGACATGTGCTTGTCAATTTTCTAATTTGACATACAGTATCTTCTTTGCTTATCTTCTTTTTAGGGGCCTTTTTACATACCCCAGTTTTATGAACGTGCATATATTTGGTAAGCTAACACCCCAAAGTATTGTAAATGGAGTGTTTTTATGCTATGGATGCATCCGTTTGCTCCAAACAAATTAGATACTGTTTGGTGGTCATTTTTCATTTTCACACCCACATCAGTTTTGGACTGTGATTTAGGAGACTGTTGTTTTTTACTGCATGAAAACTCTCCAGGTTGTTTTCTGCAAGGTCTCCTGAGTACACCCATGCCCCCCATGCATAGGTTTGCCAGGATTTTGGGAAGGTTCAAATACAATTTTTATGACTTTGTCATTGGAGTTGAAATTGAGATTATTTCTTCAGCTAGGCCTAGCTTTGGTTTTGGGTCTACCGCATACCCCAGTTTGAATTATTGCCAGAAAATTGTTTATATTTGTTATGTTGACACCCCAAGGTATTGCATATGGAGTGCTTTGATGCCATGGATGCAACGGTTTTAGCCCAAAACATTTGAGAAGGTGTGTGCGGTAATTTTTCAATTTTCAGATTTTTACGCCCACAGTAGTTTTGGACTGTGATTTAGCAGACACTGTTGTTTGTTACTGCATGAAAACTCTCCAGGTTGTTTTCTGCAAGATCTCCTGAGTACACCCATGCCCCCCATGCCTAGGTTTGCCAGGATTTTGGGAAGGTTCAAATACAATTTTTATGACTTTGTCATTGGAGTTGAAATTGAGATTATTTCTTCAGCTAGGCCTATCTTTGGTTTTGGGTCTACCGCATACCCCAGTTTGAATTATTGCCAGAAAATTGTTTATATTTGTTATGTTGACACCCCAAGGTATTGCATATGGAGTGCTTTGATGCCATGGATGCAACGGTTTTAGCCCAAAACATTTGGCAACAAGGTGTGTGGCGGTAATTTTTCAAATTTCAGATTTTTACGCCCACAGTAGTTTTGGACTGTGATTTAGGCTAGGGTCAGACGAGCGTAGTGTTCACGTCCGTGATCGCGCCTAAAAGTACGTCCGTGATAGCATGACATAAAGTCCAATGGAGCCCGACACACGAAGTACGTCCGCACTGAACTGCGGACGCACAACGGCCGCGGCCCACGGACGCAAGGCAGGCAAGAACGTAGAACCACTAGAACGGCCGCACAAAGTGCGCTGCGTCCGCCAACGTCTGCATAGCTTTGTGTGTGAGTGATGGAACGTGGTCAGACGGACTGCATTTATACGTCCTGCATTTTTCACGGACAAAATGGTTTTGCAATTGAATTTATTGTCCCTCCTACATCTGTCAAAAAATAAATGTCAGTGAAAAAACGGACTGTGTGACCACTACTGCGTCTTCCGTACTGACGATGTCCGTACTGCACGGACGTACAGTCCGTAGAAATCACGCTCGTCTGACCCTAGCCTTAGCAGACACTGTTGTTTGTTACTGCATGAAAACTCTCCAGGTTGTTTTCTGCAAGATCTCCTGAGTACACCCATGCCCCCCATGCATAGGTGTGCAAAGATTTTGGCAAAATACAGCACCAATTGTAGAACATAAAAATGTACGAATAAAATGTAAAAGTCTGGTGCCTGTCAAACTGGGGATGCTCTCTAGGGGAGCACAGGCTGTTGTCACTGAAGTGCATGAAACGCAAAATGTTTTCATACCTTCTACGTGACATTGATTGGAGGTAAATGGGGGTAGAGCAGATGGGGCTACTGCTCCAGCAGGAGCGAATTGAGGGCTTCTTTATGATGCCCTCAGCATAGTAAGTGCCCAGAATTTCAGAAATTCTGGCACATCTAGCGGGGTCCATTGCTGCCTTGCCAAGTAGGAGTCTGGCTTCGCAGCACAATGCTGATGGGCATACAGATTTGATTGGGCCACGATGTGGCCCAACAAATCATCCCCCATAAACACCTGCAAAAACTGTGTGGCGGTAAATCCTGCAACATCAATATTGATGCCAGGATTTGCCGTGAAAGGAGGGATATCTGGCCTCTGGCGATGAGGCACTACCCACTCCTCAGCTGGAGCTGTGCGTCTCCTGCTGGCAGGTGGTGACCCAGGATCTGCATCAGAAACATCACTAGATACATCAGCCAGCATAGATAATGTATCTAGCGACGCCTCTGAGCAGTTAGCGGGGTCGAAATGAGGGTCTGAGTCTGACGCAGATGCCTCAGATTCTGACGCCAGGATGGCATATGCCTCCTCGGCGCTGTACACCCTCTCAGACATTATATATAATAGATTATAAAATTTTATAATTATTATATATATATAAGCGGATTGTTGGTTCTTAGAAGAACCGTTGGGTTTCACAAGAAAACAAATAAACACCTAAATCTCTCTAAATCCCTCTAAACCTGCCTCAATTCTTCTAAATCTCCCTAAAATCTCTCTAAATCTGCCTCAATTTTTCTAATCTCACTAAATCTCACTAAAATCTCTAACCTGTCAAATCTGATCTCTCTCTCTCGCTCACCAAAACACAAGTGAGGAGAGGGAGGGAGAATCACAGAGGTCAGAGCCAATATTTACAAAATATTGGCCTGACCTGACAAATTAGAAATTTTATTTTGATTTTTTCTAACTTCTGATTGGATGTTGCTAGCCTGCCTCTCTGATGAGGCAGGCTAGGAACATCCCACTCAGCCCCAAGATGACCCTGCCCTTAGAACCCTAACCCTACCCCTGACCCTAGAACCTAACCCTACCCCTACCCCTACCCCTACCCCTACCCCTAACCCTAACCCTAACCCTAACCCTAACCCTACCCCTAACCCTACCCTAACCCTAACCCTAACCCTAACCCTAACCCTAACCCTACCCTAACCCTAACCCTACCCTAACCCTAACCCTAACCCTAACCCTAACCCTAACCCTAACCCTAACCCTAACCCTAACCCTAACCCTAACCCTAACCCTAACCCTAACCCTAACCCTAACCCTAACCCTAACCCTACCCTAACCCTACCCTAACCCTACCCTAACCCTAACCCTAACCCTACCCCTAACTGTCAGTTTATTTTTTTATTTTATTTTTTCTTTTTTACACTTTTTTTACACACTTTTTTTACACTTTTTTTTTTACTTTTTTTTACACTTTTTTTTTCTCTGCTGGGTGCCTTGATCCCTCGAGGCACCCAGCAGAGCACCTGATCACTGAAGTGATCGATTTTGTACTGAGTGCCACGATACCTCGTGGCACTCAGTACTTCCTGCCGCTACCGGAAGTGATCGCTCGGGGGGAGCGATCACGGACGGACCAGCGGCAGGTAAGTATATTACAAGGATGCCTCGATGTCGAGGCATCCTTGTAATATGCTCAGAGCAGCTGGAAGCGATCCGATCGCTTCCAGCGCTCTGTAGAAGTGCCGGGCACCTCTCCGGTGCAACCGGATGTAGATCGCTCCCGGGGAGCGATCACATGGTGCCCCGGCACTTCTAACGGCCATTGCACGGATGCCTGGACTCCCAGGCATCCTGCAATGGCGTTTGAGCTGCTGGAAGCGATCCGATCGCTTCCAGCAGCTCAAAAACGGCAGGACGTACCATGTACGTCAGCGGGTCTAAGAGAGACCCGCTGCAATGACGTACATGGTACGTCCGCGGTCGGGAAGGGGTTAAAGTGCTACCATGATGTGCAGCCTTCCTAATTTGCTCTAACAGTTGTTCTTCCTCATCATTATCTAATTAGGTGTTTATAGCATATGCCAACCAATAGTTGACTTCCCTGTTTATTCTTGCTCTTAGTTTAGTCTTGCTCTTCTTTCTATGATATATATATATATATATATATATATCAATCATGCAGACTCTCTCCCACACACAGCCATAGTTAGTAACATACCTACAGTGGCAAGAAAAAGTATGTGAACCCTTTCGGGATTACGTGGAGTTTTGCATGAATTGGTCATAAAATGTGCTCTGATCTTCCTCTAAGTCACAACAATTTGAAAAACAAAGTCTGCTTAAAATAATACAACACAAACATTATATGTTTTCATGTTTTTATTAAACAGAACATGTAAACATTCACAGTGCAGGGTGGAAAAAGTATGTGAACCTTTGGACTTAATAACTGGTTGACCCTCCTTTGGCAGCAATAACCTCAACCAAACATTTCCTGTAGTTGCAGATCAGACCTGCACAACAATCTGGAGCAATTGTGGACCACTCCTCTTCACAAAACTGTTTCAGTGTAGCAATATTCTTGGGATGTCTGGTGTGAATCGCTCTCTTAAGGTCATGCCACAGCATTTCAATCGGGTTGAGGTCAGGACTCTGACTGGGCCACTCCAGAAGGTGCATTTTGTTTTGTTGAAGCCATTCTTTTGTTGAATTACTTGTATGCTTTGGGTCATTGTCCTGTTGCATCACCCATCCTCTGCGGAGCTTCAGTTGGCGGACAGATGGTCTTATGTTTTCCTGCAAAATGTCTTGATAAACTCTGGAATTCATTTTTCCATCAAAGACAACAATCCGTCCAGGCCCTGAGGCAGCAAAGCAGTCCCAAACCATGATGCTCCCTCCGCCATGTTTTACAGTGGGGATGAGGTTTTGATGTTGGTGTGCTGTGCTTTTTTTTCTCCACACATAGTGTTGTGTGTTTTTTCCAAACAACTCAATTTTGGTTTCATCTGTCCACAGAATATTTTGCCAGTATGCTGTGGAACATCCAGGTGCTCTTTTGCAAACTTCAAACATGCTGCAATATTCTTTTTGGACAGCAATGGCTTCCTCCGTGGTGTCCTCCCATGTACTCCATTCTTGTTTGATGTTTTCCTTATTGTAGATGTGTCAAGAAAAATGTTAGCATGTGCCAGAGATTTCTGTAAGTCTTTAGCTGACACTCTAGGATTCTTCTTTACCTCATTAAGCATTCTGCCCTGTGCTCTTGCAGTCATCTTTACAGGACAAACACGCCTAGGGAGAGTAGCAACAGTGCTGAACTTTCTCCATTTGTAGACAGTCTGTCTTACCGTGGACACATGAACATCAAGGCTTTTGGAGATACCTTTGTAACCCTTTCCAGCTTCATGCAAGTCAACAATTCTTGATCGTAGGTCTTCTGAGAGCTCTTTTCTGCGAGGCATGGTTCACATCAGGCAGTGCTACTTGAAACCAGTAAACCCAAAACTGGTGTGTGTTTTTAAAGCTTTCAGCAACACATCCAATAATATCACACTGATTGGACTCAAGGTTGGCCCACTCCTGGCTCCAATTAGCTCTTGGAGAAGTCATTAGGCTAGGGGTTCACATACTTTGCACTGTGAATGTTTACATGTTATGTTCAATAAACACATGAAAACATATAATGTTTGTGTTGTATTATTTTAAACAGACTGTGTTTTTCAAATTGTTGTGACTTAGATGAAGATCAGAGCACATTTTATGACCAATTCATTGCAAAACTCCACGTAATCCCAAAGGGTTCACTTACTTTTTCTTGCCACTGTACTACACTCTTATTCATGCACATGTCCCTCCTAAAACACACCCAGGTGTATTCATGCACAGGTCCACCCACTTATTTATGCCCAAATACCTCAGACTTATTCAAACACAGAAACATAGCACATACCTATTTGTGGATAGACCCACAAAAAGACAAATTCATTCACTGACAGTGACACACACACAGGCACAGTGACTTACATGTAAGCGCATACATACATGCAAACCTTTTCATACACAGATGCATACACAAAGGGCTTGATTCCAACTGAGCCACTAAGATAATGCCTATATGGCTGACAGTAACAAAGGGGTTAGTAAACACACCACTCGCATGCATCCAACACGTTTTTCACTCCTGCTCCTCAGGGATGCCAAGGCGTCCTGTTGTGTCTTTCAGCCTTTAAAGTACAATATATTACCTATGTGCGGACCTCAGTTTTTTAAGGCACTATATGGTGTGCCATATCGAATATAGGAGGTTTTATATGATTAATTTGGATGAGGTTTCCAATATTTAGTTAGAAGATGGGCTGTAGGTTACTGCACAGGCTATTTGGAGACCTAGTTCAAAGAGATAGTGTAGCGATGTCAATGTCCTTCTTGAAATTAGATGAATCCCAGAATTCTTGGGGTCCTCTTCTTAAAATATCCCTCCAGTGAAGACAGAAAGAAAGTATATCATAGTGCGACCCATAAAGAACCATATAACGAATAGAGATAGACACTAGCACTCACATAAGGTGGAACCCTCCTGGTTCTGGGTCAATCGCCTTAGGGTAGTTTATCGGCCACCCAAATGCCCTTTTCGAAGTAGTAGTTATTGTACTAAAGAATTTCTTTAACTCATTAAAATAATCTTTTAGAAAATTGTGTAAAAAAAAAAAATCCATTTGGACCCAGCAGCGAATTGGGGAATCCATTGTTTCCCCTCCAGACTTACAGATGGCATGCGCTCTGCTGCAGCAGCCATCACCAACTCATTGCAGCTAAGGCTGCACCATGGCACAGAAAGTCCCTGTGGCAAACGAGGGAAACTGCCGATCACATTAAAAGATACTGTACATTACTGACACACTGCACATTACAGAGCTCCACAGCAATAAAACTCACAGCAATGTGCAGTGTGTATGAGTGTATCAGAGCTTAACAGCCTTTTTGACAACCCCGGCTAATCCCATTCATCATTACACACCCCCCACATGACCCCCTCCATTCTTTTTACACAGGTCCGTTTTTTCTAGGCAGGTCCCGTTTTTTGTTTTTCTAGGCAGGTCCCGTTTTTGTTTTTTTCTAGGCAGGTCCCGTTTTTGTTTTTTCTAGGCAGGTCCAGTTTTTGTTTTTTAAAAGGCAGGTCCTGTTTTTGTTTTTTATAGGCAGGTCCCCTTTTTTATTGGCAGGTCCCGTTTTTGTTTTTTATAGGCAGGACCCCATTTTTTATAGGCAGATCCCGTTTTTGTTTTTTATAGGCAGGTCCCCATTTTTTATAGGCAGGTCCTGTTTTTGTTTTTTATAGGCAGGTCCTGTTTTTGTTTTTCATAGGCAGGTCCTGTTTTTTTATAGGCAAGTCCCGTTTTTGTTTTTTAAAGGCAGATCCTGTTTTTTATAGGCAGGTCCTGTTTTTGTTTTTTTAAAGGCAGGTCCTGTTTTTTATAGACAGGTCCCGTTTTCATTTTTTTTCTAGGCAGGTCCCCATATTTTTTTTTAGGCAGGCAGGCACTCACCCCCCCATATCACCACTCTCCCCCTCACCCCCCCCCCCATATCGCCACTCACCCGATGGGCTGCCCTCTACTCTGCTAGTCCTCCGGGCTGGCTCTACTGCTTCTCCATGCAGTTGCCTCCTCTTCTGGACGATGTGAGGAGGTCACGTTGGTGGGTCATGTGACCCGCCAACGTGAATCTCGCCAGGAACGCGAGAGGGGGCGGTGCCAATGTAGCGTGCCGCTCCCAGATTGAAATTCCAAGTGTGGGAGGCACACTATGCTGCAGTGCAACCGCCCCCGCACAGAAAACCCACCAAAGGATGTTCAGGGGCGGACTGACCACTCGCTACCGGCCGCATGTGTGGCGCCTAGGCCCCAGGCCCCCTGCCATTCTCGGACCCTCGGACGGCGCCCAAATGGACTGAGTGGTCAGTCCGCCCCTGAATGGTTGTGACTTTTTTTTATGAATTGATTGCTCTCCATTAGTGTGTGCAATTTTACATTTTTAACCACTTATTGGAACTTATTATTGTGAGACGTTTAGAGATCTATATTGGTAAGTAGCATGTACCGCTTATTGACATTATCTGTATGATTACGATGACTATAGAATTATGATTAAGTGATTAGTTGCTGCTACTTTTTCTGTTCTATTATTCTGTTTTTACTTTTTTTTATAATTTTGTGTTCTCTTTCTTCTGTGTGTGTGATGGCACATGTTTTGTATTTTTGGTTATTGTATTTTTACATATATTATTAAGAAAAGTTATGATTTAACTCTGGTGTGCTCAAACTTTGTCTTGTAAACCTTTAGGCTAGTGTCAGACGAGCGTGATTTCTACGGACTGTACGTCCATGCACACGGACGTAGGTCAGTACGGAAGACGCAGTAGTGGCCACACAGTCCGTTTATTTACTGATGTATATTTTGAAGGATGTAGGAGGGAAAATAAATTAAGGCTAGGGTCAGAGTGGGGCAGTCGGAACGCGCGTGCAGGCGCACTAAATCACGGCGGCAGTAGCAGCACATAACGGCCAATGACGGCCAATATACGCAGTACGTGCGTACAAAAGTGCGCCGTCACCACGCAACCGGCAAATGAACGCATTTTTCTCAGAACGTGAAACCGCTGCTACAGACGTACAGAGTGCGCTGCGGCCGCATGGCAGCGTGTGTGCGTGATTAGGAGACGTCAGACGCTGCTAGTGTGCGGCCTACATAACGCTCAAACAGCCGGAATTCCCCAGAATTGCGTTGGTGAGTACCTGCGACTGTGAAAGATGTCTGGACCAGAGATGGACGTCGAGAGGCTCATCAGCGCTGTGGGGGGAGCACCCAGGGATCTGGGATACGGCCTGCGAGAGGTATAAGGACAAGGGGAAGAAGGCGAGCGCATGGGTCGAGGTGTCCCGTCAGGTGTACCCGGATTATGATACGTGGTCCGAGAAAGAGCAGCACATACAGAGTGAGTATAATATTATTTAATTCATAATCCCATAAATGTAAATCACAATAATAATAATAAACAAACAAATGTAATCATTGATGTGAAACTCAAATGCTCCCCAGCTGCCAGGGCACCTCACCTGCATCACTGATGAAATAATTAGATAGAGCATCGCGATACCTGTTGCTGTATCTATTCACAGCTATGATGTCATAGTTCACATCATCCTCAAGACCGACAACTGTGAGGGTATCGTCAAAATTAAAACATCCCTGGCCCGCACATAATTATGTAGAATGCAACAGCATTTCACTATGTCCACACAGAAGTCCACATTGACATCCAGCGGTCTATGTAGAATCCTCCACTTGTTGGTCAGTATGCCAAAGGTACACTCCACATACCGTCTCGCCCGCGACAGCCTATAATTAAACACCCGCTTCTTCACAGTCAGGTGTGTCCCTGAGTAGGGCCGTAGGAGGTGTGTGGATAGGCCGAATGCTTCGTCACCCACGAAGGCATAGGGGACTGCCACGTCACTGCCAGGCAATGGTGCGGCTCTGGGGATGTTCAGGGACCCACTCTCAATTTCATTCCACAGTGTGGAGTTCCTGAACAATGTGGAGTCAGAGTCCTTGCCGTATGAACCGACATCCACATACACAAAATTATAGTTGGCATCTGCCACCGCCAGTAGGCCTATAGAAAAGTAATGTTTATAATTCTGATACAGTGAGCCACTGTGCGGTGGCTTCACTATGCGGACATGTTTGCCATCCACGGCTCCCAGGCAGTTTGGAAAGTTGGCTCTCTCCCAGAATCCTGCTGCAATTTCCAGACATGCCGTATGTGTCGGTCTTGGCACACATTCGCCCTTCATGGTCTCCCATATGGTTTGGCACACCTTGCGGACGATCTCACCAGCTGTTGATCTGCCAACGCGGAAGCTATAATGCAGATCCTTCAAACTGCACCCACTAGCGAGATACCTAGAAGACAAAACAAAAATGTTTGAATATGATCACATACCATGAACACAAGCTAATGTCACTCTCATCATGTTTTTCAGCACAAGAGGCGATGAACAAATGGCGCACAGTACGCGACAACTACATGCGCGTCCAGAAGAAGCAGGCCATGGCTGCGCACTCTGGAGCTGGTGCGAAGAAGGTCCGTGGGTACATATATGCCGAGCAACTATCGTTCCTCCGCAGGACCCAGGAGCCGCGCAGGAGTGTCAGCAGCATGGACCAGCCATCGACCTCTGGCACACAGGTACAACAAATGGTGCCAGGAGGTTCTGCCAGCTGCCAGGAGGAGGAGAACCGGGGTGGTGCTGAGTCGCAAATGGAGGAGGATTCGGAGACACCACAGGTGGCAAGTACCGCAACAACGGTCAGCACCAGACCTGGCCAGAAGAGAAGGGCACAAGCTGCAGACCTGGAGCAGGCCATGGTCACCTTTATGGAGGCTCAGACCAACCATGCACACCAACGCTGCATGATTGCGGACTCTGTGGACATGTCTTTCTTCAATGCATGTATGCTCCTCCTCTCAACAGGATGAGCGAGGCTGAGAAGATGGAGTACCGGCACAGATCCCTGGAAATATTGGAGGACATCCTTTCCCGTCCCCATCACGCAGCCGCCTACCATGCTGTGCCACAATCCACCAATGCCAGTGGATCTTCCGTCTCCAGTGAGGTGCTGTCCACCCGCCCAGCCATGCCCCCTGGAGCCAGGCCACACACGGAGTCGGGGTCCAGCTGTAGCCACACCACCGGCCCTCATGACCCAGATGCTCCGCGGTATCAGCAACTGTGATACATGTCATAAATATTTGTTATTTTTGTTTGTTATGTGTTATTTGTTTTGATGTTTTATATATCCTGACCTTGAGTTAACGAGTTTTAATATATGTCCAGAATATATTACTGTTATTTTATTTCATATTATATTATTATTTTTCTACATTGTTGTCGGAGTCATTTATGATTATGTACGTGTGATGTGATGCCCGTGTGTGTGTGTGTGTGTGTGTGTGCATGTAACAGTGGGCATGTGACTACAGACATGATGCACTCATGTCAGGTGACTGGCAGCGATGTCATGTATGCAGGTGTGTGACAGTACGTACCTCAAAGTGATGACTATCATCTCCTCCGGTGGTATGGCGGCCCGCATGTTGGTGTCCCTCTTGGTCAGCGGCTCCCGTAGCCGCGACAACAGTTCATCAAAGGAGGCGATGGACATCCGCATGTAGTTGAAGAACTTCACGGGGTCCCTCTCTCGCAGTGGCCTGTACAGCGTCACGAAGTGTCCATGCGTCGGTCTGGCAGCGTTGATTTCATGAACCCAGGTTCGCCGCTTTCTCTTCCTCTTAAGGTACAGGTACCCCATCGCACCAAACACAAAGACGTGTGCAGGATCCATCTTTGAAAAACCCCACCATCCCCAAAATGGCTTTTTATAACCCTTGCCCTTATTTTATCATTTCTCAATTGATTAGATTCATCTGATTTTCTCTTTTTCTTACCCCACCGTCATGAAATACGTCCAGAATTGCGCATCGTCTGACAACTTAAGCGTATTCCGTGAAAAAATGCGTGCGCACGCATCGACGTACATTTTGACGGTGGCCGCAGAAAATGCGCTCATCTGTCCCTAGCCTAAAAAGCAAAACCATTTTGTCTGTGAAAAATGCTGGACGTATAAATGCAGTCCGTCTGACCATGTTCCATCACTCACAAACAAAGCTATGCAGACGTTGCGGACGCAGCGCACTTTGTGTGGCCGTTCTAGGGGTTGTACGTTCTTGCCTGCCTTGCGTCCGTGGGCCGCGGCCGTTGTGCGTCCGCAGTTCAGTGCGGACGTACTTCGTGTGTGGGGCTCCAATGGGCTTTCTGTCATGCTATCACGGACGTACTTTTAGGTGCCATCACGGACGTGAACACTACGCTCGTCTGACCCCAGCCTTAACTATTGTATGGAGCTCTGCTGGTGTCAGGAAGAAAAAAAAATGAAAGTGTGGCCACAATTTATCAGGTCGTGGGGACAATCTGCTAAATCATTCCCACGCTTTAAATAAAAAAAAATCTCATCACTGTGTGCATGAATTACCCGATCCGTGCGCACGTTGAAAGACACAAAGCTTCTCCTCCCCGAGTCCTCCCACCTCAGGCAAAGCTGCAGCTGCTCACCGCTCTCCCTGGCTGTCTGCAGGTGAATGATAATACCCCTGAAACCTCCACCCTTGGTATGCCAATCTGGTGGCTCAACAGATTAATGTACCTCCTTAGCATGCCGAGGTCCCAGGATGGCCTTAGTAATTTTTTTGCATCTGCATCCTTCACCTCTGATGAAAGGAACTATGCCCACATTGAAAGGAAAACGTTGGCAATAGTGTGAACACTGCAGACATCTGTAGTTCCTTTCTTAAAAAAAATATATAACACTAGAAAGTAATTTTTCCTTGGCAAAAATGGCAAAAAATTTGATATCTTTATTTTGTTCATTATGCCTTTAAATAGTAAGCAAAAAATTGATGTATTCCTGCATAGATTTCGCAAAAGACAATGTATTATTTTTTCTTCATGTAGACTTAATCATAGCACATCTTGTAAGCGTAATTTAAAAAACCGTAAGCAGTGATTAATGATTGAAAAGAATATTAAACACTAACTTTGTTCAAGTCTCATTTCTGTTCACACAAGGAACAATAATAGAAAGCAATTATTCAAAATGTGATTGAATTTGTTGAAAGAACATTGACTAATTTATTGAAACTATCTTCAGTCACATTGTTCACAGCCTTTAAATATTTTTTCTGAGATAAAATGGTGAAATTGTCAACGACCTCTGAACCAGAATTGTAAATATTCATGTGTAGTTACTGAATGCATTAATGAAAATTTAATCCTATGAAGAAAGATGACCATTTTGTTTTATGATAGCGCTTTAGTTCTTTTAAAAAGGCCAAAATGATAGCAGAAATTATTTATAATCCATTGTGAAGGCATTATACTATCACAAGCTGCTCCATTATAATCAAATGTATAAATAAATATATAGAAATAGCACGCCACATTAAAGAAAATAGTAAAGGGGTTATACAATAACAGCCGAATTTACCACCGAACGGCTCATTGGCGGCGTTCGGTGGATCTGTCACCCTGGTGTGAGCTGTGGTGAGGCCCATGTTCAGGGTTAAAAGCCCAAAGTGCAGGAGATACCACTTGACAATACTTATAATGAATGAAGGTGAGAACACCAAAAGGCTAGGCAGAGACTACTGCATGGCACACCCACAAGGAACCCTAACACTAACTGGCTGATCTTTAGAGTAGCTGGATCTGTGTTAATAGAAAATACCACAGGACCGTGCACAGGGCTCGAGTCCTGCGGGAACGGCGTTCTTGCACTTGTCCCACAGCGGGAACGCTGCGGGAACGCAGGTTCCCGCTGTGGCCAGAGTCCAAAACAATTGAGCTTGCCGCACATTGCCGGTGACCGAGTGTTTCCTCCTACGAGCGGCCGCTGGAATGAAGCACGGCCGCTCGCCTGGGATGGATCCAACAGCCAGCCGCGATCTCCCAAGATCGGGGATCTCGCGAGATCGCGGCTGGCTGTTGGATCCCAGGTGAGCGGCCACGCTTCATTCCAACGGCCGCTCGTAGGAAGAAAACACGTGGCCGCCGGCAATGTGCGGCAAGCTCAGTTGTTTCCGACCACAGGGTCGCCGAAATGGGATCAGCAAAATGAACCGAATTGAAGAGAACAAAAAGTCACCGAACGTGCGGTGACTTTTCGATTCTCTTTGAATTACCCTGATTGTGTAACAAAGCTTCAGGATCTTTCTGGTTTGGGAGTTCCTCAGCTGAAGAGGCACGGTGCACGGTGAGGGACAAAATGTGAGTAAAATTGCTGAACAAAACAATGAAAAGTAAGAAAAAATTGGGCAGAGACTGTCGGCAAAATCTGCCCATTTATTTAATGACGAAAGAGGAGCTCTATTTTTCATAGAATTCCTCTCATCCTTTGCACTGACTGGTACTTAAGGGATATTCTATGTTAACATTGAGCATACAGGCTTGTATGCATCAGAAAACTAGGTGTAATGCAAGGGGGTGCTGATAAGTATTGAGCCTTACCCAGAAAAAATGACATGTTCCGCAGGAAGTCAATGCACTTGCGACATCTGTCCGGCAGCTTCTTAAGTTCCTGCAAATAAAATTCTTCCGACTGCTGGTGTAACCACTCAATTGCAGCATTAGTTGTGAAAAAAAACACTTTACACGCTGCAGATGATTAAAAATTCTAATTTTATTGCATTTTTTGTTATAATATACAGGCAGGAGATGACGTATACATATAAAAATTATATATCATGAATCTGACGAGTCTGCCTGAAAGAACGATATATAATATGTCGGGGTCCTTTAATAAAATGTGGCTTCAAATCGCGTTTAAACATGATGAGCGAAAGCGGTAAAAATGAGCTCAACACACAGCGGTGAAATGGCTCAGCAGTGAAGGGGTTAAGATACCTTAAGTCGCAGAAACCCTTAGGCTGGGGTCAGACGAGCGTAGTGTTCACGTCCGTGATTGCGCCTAAAAGTACGTCCGTGATAGCATGAAAGAAAGTCCATTGGAGCCTGACACATGAAGTACGTCCGCACTGAACTGCGGACGCACAACGGCCTCGGCAAACGGACGCAGGTTAGGCAAGAACGTAATACTGCTAGAACGGACGTGCGGAGTGCGCTGCGTCCACAACGTCTGCATAGCTTTGTGTGTGAGTGATGGAGCATGGTCAGACGGACTGCATTTATACGTCCAGCATTTTTGACGGACAGAATGTTTTTTCATTGTAATTTATTTTTCCCTCCTACATCCGTCAAAAATAACTTCAGTGAAAAAACGGACTGTGTGACCACTACTGCGTCATCCGTACTGACGATGTCCGTACTGCACGGACGTACAGTCCGTAGAAATCACGCTCGTCTGACCCCAGCCTAAAATCACATTTCTTATCTGGATTAAGACCTGCTGAAATAAATAAGAATTTAACCCTTGGCCTAAAACCCAAATCTCCATAAAAATATATGTTAGTACATTGCTTTAGCCGGGATCAAGCATCAGAGCATTATAATGATGTTATATTGATTGTACAAGGATGCTTCACTACTTACAAAGTAACAATATTACAGCATTGCTATTGGTCTAAAATTTTTAAAACTGAGCATTTTGTTTCATTAATTGGTTTGAATTTTTTGAACTATATTTTATTTACATAAATAATTTTTTACCTTCAGATTTATCTTTAATCCAGTGTTTATCTTATCCTTTAATGTATTAGTAAATACTTTTCATTCAAACAGTGTTGTTCTTTGAAATAAATGATTCTTCTCAGCTGATTGTTCTAACCCCTGCTTTTCAGGCACTACCTTCCTGATCAATTCAAGGGAAGAGCTGGAGTGTCAATAAAATTAAATTCTGATGAGCGAGCTCTTCAAGCAAAAACAGTATAACGTTTTAAGGCCTTCAAGTGTTGGCAAGAGACCTTCATACCGCAGTTTGCTCTTTCAATCAGCATGAGTTGCCTGCAGTATCAGGTGGGAAATGTTCCTCGATCAGAAACGAGAAGCTTTCTCTGGGTACTATGGATGTTTCATTCATGTCTCATGGGATTGAGGAAACCCTTGATACTTTAAAGTTAAAGCTAAACATTTTTTTTTTTTAGTAATCAAAATTTTATTAACAGAGATAAATATATAGAAACATAAAGCACAGTAGCACGTACAGTATGATAACATAAGTCTTGCGATACATATAATAACAGTCACAACAAAATAAAGTTAACACCGTACTGAGTTACTGAGAATTTCCAAGGCCTTTAAGTACGTCTTCCGGGCCGTGAGAGAACAGACAGACTAGAACAAACATAACATAACAGCAGACAGGACAAACCAACAAACAGACAGGACAATAGACATGTGCATTCGTTTTAGTACTAAAACGATTTAGTGCGAATTTTGGGATCATTTAGTTTTCGTATGACTCAAGAGATACGAAACTGCTCAGTACAAAAAACGAAAGAAACTAAAATAAAATGCACTTCATTTTAGTTTCATTCCTTTTTGTGATATTACATTGATGAGTGAAGGAGACCAGCAATGAAGAGCGCAACATCCGAAGTTCTGCACCCTCCACATGCCAATGCAGTAGGATGTTCTATACAGAGAGGGGCATTAATTAATGCAGGAGGATGCTCTATACATTATACAGAAAGGGTTATTAATGCAGGAGAATGTTATATACATTATACAGAGAAAGGTATAAATTGAGGAGGATGTTCTATACAGAGAGGGACATTAATTAATTCAGGAGGATGTTCTGTACATTATACAGAGAGGGGTACTAGTTAATGCAGGAAGATGTTCTAAACATTATACATAGAGGAGCCTTTTTTTTTTTTTTTGCCCTTTAAATCCAGTGGCTGTGAGCGCTGAGATCGGCTGCTTGTTACATTATCTCTCAGTACAATGTATCAGGCTCAGCTGTTACAGTAACTGACTGTAACAGCGCTCAGTTTCAGTAAAACAAGCAAATAATGTTGTTCTAACCTCATATATAAAAATATTATTTACTAGTTTTACTGAAACTCTGAGCGCTGTGATGAGCAGCAGTCAGTTATTGGAACAGCTTTGCCTGACACGGGGCAGTATTACAATGTTGGTGCTAACTTAACCAGAGCTGTTGTAAACTGAAAACCTCCATTGTCAGGATCGTGGGGATGGTACCTGGGTGGCACCTGGATGGCAGGGGTATGAGCCCAGGATGCAGTGTCCTGCACTGATAAGCAGGTGGGAAGGGGTATGGAGGATGATAGGGAAATAAACTGACCGGATGATTCTCAGAAGGATGATGGAGGAGTTGCAGGAAACATAAAATAATAAACAGGAACAGATTGGTGCAGCGCATTAGTAGCACCTCACTCTCTCAGCACAAGAGCTGTAATGAACCAGCAATGTTAATTGTGGGGCAGAGCCCTTTTTTTTGTGATTCACGTGTGTTGTTTGTGAGTTAACTGTTGCATTGCTGGATGCTGATAGTGAATGCTGTTTACAGGCAGGAACAGTACATGGAAGTGTACCACCAGGGGGGGGTTCCAGAATGGCTACAGCCAGGGATCCTGACATCCATAGACTATAATGGCTCTGGGAAGTTTACAACAGCTCTGGTTAACTTAGCACCAACTATGTAATATGGCCCACATTGTGCTGAGAGTGAGAGATACTGTAACAAGCAGCGATCTCAGCCGTCTGAGGAGCCACTACAATAGTAATTGTATCCACTGGTTTTCGGATGAATGAAATTAGTTTTCATACTAAATAACTGAAAACGAATTTCTTTAGCAACTAAATAAATTGCATTTTAGGACTAATCCATTAGTTCAAAACGAAATTTTGTGCTGTGCACATGTCTACAGGACAACGATAAAGACAGAAAGAAAGACAAGACAGAAAGGGGCAGAGTTCAGTGAATTAAAATAGTTCAGAGAGAGGGGAAAAGGTGGAAGAAAGGAAGAAGGGAAAATAATAGGGAGAGGAGAGAGAAAGAAAAAAAAAAAAAGTAAGTAAGGGGGTCAGTGTATTCCTGGGGGACAGGGGCACTTATATACCAACTGGTGGTCCACACATCGGGACAAGCGCAGTTCCTAGGTTCTCCACTCTCCATCGGGATCTCTAGCGTCCTAACTCAAACTCCATCAATCAGCCCACCCGCTCATGTGTCAGTCACTTCCAGGCGTCGCTCAGATGCCGAGCTCACATAGTTATCCCAATGAAACCAATTCATAACAAATTGTTCGACTTGGTCTAGTTCCTTTGCTACCAGGTTATCCATTCTGCGTAGGAATTCTACCTTGGCCACCCATTCTCGCCAAGAGGGTAACGTCGGCTTGCCCCAATGCAATGGTATCAGCAATTTGGCCGCAGTCACCAATCTCAATACTACTGAACGCTTCAACACTTTCATGGGCGCCGGGAACTGCAACAGGATATAGTTAGAGGGAGTGAACTCAAAATCCGCATCTGAAATGGCACGAACTGCAGTGTGAACCATCTTCCAAAAAACCTGAATCTCAGGACAGTCCCACCAAATATGTAAAAAATCCCCGAAAGCCGCCTTGCACCGCCAGCATTGCGGATCATGAAGGGGAAACATTTTCTGCAGCCGATCTGGGGTCGGTACCAAAATGTAAGAATTTTATAAGCATTTTCCGCGCAATGCAAAGAACCGGTCCCTTTGTGAATGAGCGTAAAAGTCTTATTCCACTCCTCATCTGAAATATGTTTCCCTATCACGGCACTCCACCTTTCCCTGAAAGCCGGAGTCTCTGCATATCGCCCAAGGAGCATGCGATATAAGGTAGAAACACCTCTGGCCAACTGAATACCAAACTGGAAATACTGCTCAAAGGGCGTAAGGCTGAATCCAGCCTTCAGAGAGCGCAGATACGATTGGATCTGGCGATAGTTGAACCGTTCCTGAAGACGGATCTGAGGCGTTCCATCCGAGTGCTGCAATGGGGGAGGATTTTCATCTTTCAAATAAGTAGCCACCGTGATCCTATCCGGTAGGTCAAGCCGCGCTTTAAGGGCTGAGCATACCCCTGGTGTAAAATCGGGGTTGTCTTGTAATGGCAAAAGTGGTGAAATCGCAGATGTCAGCCCAAATTGCATACGCAATCGTCTCCAGATGCCCAGCATTTCTGTCGTAAGGCACCAAATCCTTTGTTGTTCCCAAGGACCTCGGCAACGAATCCACGGCAGTGTCCACAGGGGCGTTCCCACCAGCGTTTCCTCCATGTCCAGCCACAGTTTCTCTGACTTTTGGACGGCCCATTCCAGGAGACGCGCAAGATGTACCGCGTAGTAATAAAGTTTAGCGTCAGGCAACGCCAAACCCCCTTCTGACTTAGGGCGACATAGCGTTGCATAACTGACACGCGGGCCCCCATGGGGCCAAATGAAACGCAGTGCCGCTGTTCGGAACAGCTTGAAGAAATTGGCAGGCGGAGAAATCGGGACCGTTTGAAGAACATATAAAAGTCTGGGTACTACATTCATTTTCAAAGTATTAATCCGGCCTGACCAGGAAATAAACTTTTTCGACCAACCAGATAACTCCGATATGAAAACATCTAACAGTGGTTGATAATTAAGAGCATAAAGCAGTGCAGGGGATGGGGAGATCCATATTCCTAGGTATTTCAATTGATCCTTACACCACGTAAATGGAACCGCCCTCTTTAGTCTAGCCACACAAACCTGCGAGAGATTCACATTAAGTAGTTCCGACTTGTCCATGTTTACCCGAAATCCGGAGACCTCACCAAAATCCGATAATACTTTTGTCACCGCTGGCAATGAAGTGTCAGCATTTGTCAACATAAAAAGCAGGTCATCCGCATAAGCAGAGACCACATGATGGGAAGAGGTGCCTTGGATCCCCGTGATGGAATCGGTAGAATGAACAGCTTCCAGCAGTGGTTCCAAGTACAGAGCTAATAATAACGGCGACAAGGGGCAACCCTGTCTAGTTCCATTGCAGATCGGAATGGGGGCAGAAAGTGCTCCATTCACACGGATACGAGCCGACGGATTTGTATATAAAGCTTGTACCTGGTCTAAAAAAGTATCCGGGAGCCCCATTTGTCGTAACACTAAAAACAGAAAGGACCAACTCACTTTATCAAACGCCTTTTCGGCATCCATTGACAAAAGCACCACCCCCTCTCCTGTCTTTCTTGCATAAGCAACTGCACCTAGCGCTCTAGAGGTGGCATCCCTGGCTTCCCATCCTGGAACAAATCCCACCTGATCCGGTCAGACCAATTTCGACAAAAAAAGGTTTCAGACGCTCCGCCAGAAGTTTAGCAACTATTTTTGCGTCTGCATTCAGCAAGGATATGGGTCTATAGTTCCTACATTCAGACTCATCTTTTCCCGGCTTCGGTATAACTGCTATTGTAGCCGCCACCGTGTGAGGGTGAAAAGAAGTATCCGCTCCCACCGACTGAAAAGCCGAAAGCATTCTCGGGTATAGCTCCGTTGCAAAATGTTTATAGTATTCAATCGGCAGCCCATCCGGGCCAGGGCTTTTACCTTTTTTCATAAGTTTCACTACTGTTAAGAGTTCTACTGCCATAAACGGTGCCGAAAGCGTCTCTGTATCCTCGGGTGACAGTGTTGTATGAATCTTATCTAGTAGATATCTGGAGATGGCTGGTGGGGCAATGACTCTTCCTGTCGAACCATCCATATCATATACAGTTGTGTTCAAAATTATTCAACCCCCAATGCTGTAAAGGGTTTTAAGGAATTTAGTGTACATTTGTAATTGTATTCAGAATGAAATCCTACAAGGACTTTTTAAAGAACCATATGCAACTAAAATGACATCAATTGGTTTTGTAATACAGTAGTAAATGTTTCTTTTGTGAATTCTTCATTGACACAATTATTCAACCCCTTAAAGACTACCACTCTGAAGAACAGAGGTTCATTCAAGTGTTTTCAATCAGGTATTGAAAACACCTGTGGATGTCACGGAGCAGCAATAAAGCATAATAAGCACCAATTAGGCAGCTTTAAAATGACTGTGATACTCAGCTCCTTCTAGACATTTACTGGTGTGGTTACAAACATGGTGAAGTCAAGAGAATGGTCCAGGAAGACAAGAGAAGAAGTGATTACTCTTCACAGGAAGGGCAATGGCTATAAGAAGATTGCAAAGATGTTAAACATACCAAGAGAGACCATAGGAAGCATCATTCGCAAATTCAAGGCAAAGGGCACTGTTGAAACGCTACCTGGTCGTGGCAGAAAGAAGATGCTGACTTCGACTGCTGTGCGCTACCTGAAGCGTAGAGTGGAGAAAAGTCCCCGTGTGACTGCTGAGGAACTGTTGAAAAGATTTGTCAGATGTGGGTACTGAAGTTTCAGCTCAGACAATACGGCGCACACTGCGTAATGAAGGCCTCCATGCCAGAACTCCCAGGCGCACCCCTTTGCTGTCTCCAAAGAATAAGAAGAGTCGACTGCAGTATGCCAAAAGTCATGTGGACAAACCACAGAAGTTTTGGATAGTGTTCTGTGGACTGATGAAACAAAATTAGAACTTTTGGGCCCATGGATCAACGCTATGTTTGGAGGAGGAAGAACAAGGCCTATGAAGAAAAGAACACCTTGCCTACTGTGAAGCATGGCGGGGGGGTCAATCATGCTTTGGGGCTGTTTTGCTTCTGCAGGTACAGGGAAGCTTCAGCGTGTGCAAGGTACCATGAATTCTCTTGAGTACCAGGAGATATTGGATGACAATGTGATGCAGTCCGTCACAAACCTGAGGCTTGGGAGACGTTGACCTTTCAACAGGACAATGATCCCAAGCATACCTCCAAGTCCACTAGAGCATGGTTGCAGATTAAAGGCTGGAACATTTTGGAGTGGCCATCGCAGTCACCTGACTTAAATCCGATTGAGAACCTCTGGTGGGACTTAAAGAAAGCAGTTGCAGTGCGCAAGCCTAAGAATGTGACTGAACTGGAGGCTTTTGCCCATGACGAATGGGCGAAGATACCCGTAGATCGCTGCAAGACACTTGTATCAAGCTATGCTTCACGTTTAAAAGCTGTTATAATTGTAAAAGGATGTTGTACTAAGTACTAAGATTGAATGTCACTTGGGGGTTGAATAAAACTGATAATGATGTGAGCATAGAAAAGACATTTGTGGTTATTTCATTATAAATGTTATGTTATATTTGTCTGACCTACACGTGCCTCTTTGATTTAATTGTAAGCAAGATGACTGAATGATCAAAATCAATGTCAAACTGGCCAAAACACTCAATTTCAGTGGGGGTTGAATAATTTTGAACACAACTGTAGCTTACGGTAATAGGACTCAAATTCCTTGACAATCACATCAGGTCGAGGTGACATTCGTCCCGTCCTCGTTTTAATCTTGGAAACATAATTAGCTTCCCGACGTTGTCGAAGTAAGTGCGCCAGCAGCTTCCCAGGCTTATTTTCCTGCAAAGCAAATCGGCATTTGGCGCGCGCCGCATCCAGTCTTAATTTTTCATTAAGGGTGTCATTTAGGCGTCGCCTAAGTAGCGTAGCCTCCTTAAAGTCTGCGTCGTCTGACGAATAGAGGTGGGACTGTTCCAGGCGTCTGATGCCATTCAAAAGATCTACCGTCTCTGTTGATTTGGCCTTTTTGAGTGCAACAGCCTTGCTGATAAGCAGGCCCCGTACTACTGCCTTATGTGCCTCCCAGACCGTAACTTCCGAGACCTCACCCACCCCAGCATTTTCCTCGAAGTAGTGCTTCATAGCACCAGATAATTCCGTCGAAAAGCCGGGATCCTCTAGCAGGTGCGTATTCAGTCTCCAGGATCTCTCCCGTGGGCGGAAAAGCGGAGAGGTCATTGACATCCAAACAGGCGAGTGGTCCGACCACGTACGTGTGCCGATATCCGACTCAAGTAGCAAATGCAGTTGATGTTGTTGCATAAAGAGATAATCGATTCTCGAGAAAGAAGCATGTACCGACGAGTAGAAAGTGAAATCTCGGGCCCCTGAATTCAGAGCACGCCAAACATCCACCAAGTGCAATGAGTCCAGCGTACGTTTAAGATGTCTAATAGAGCTTGGTGGAATAGTTGACCGATGACGGGAAGTGTCCATCCGCGGATCTAGAGGAACATTGAAGTCCCCTGCCATAATCAGAATGCCCGTTTGGAACTTATCCAGGGCCTTCACGATTCTTGCAAGGCACCTATGTTGATTTACATTCGGCAAATATATAGAAGCGAAAGTATAGGCCACCCCTGAAATCGTACCTTTAACAAAAAGATATCTGCCCTCATCATCACACAACGTGTCATTAACCACAAAAGGGACATCTTTTGCGAATAAGATCGCTGTACCACGCGATTTGCCTTGTGTATAATTGCTGAAAAATCCCGTGGGGAATACTCGAGTGAGCAGTTGGGGAGGTGCGTCCGCACGAAAGTGCGTCTCCTGTAGGAAGACCACCGAGGTTCGTAGGGCCTGGAGTTCACGGAGAAGCCGTCCGCGCTTCTCCGGAATGTTAAGTCCCTTTACATTATAAGTCAAAAAGCGTAACGACCGTGGCAGAAAAGCCGTCTTATCTCCAGTGCTACCAGCGCCAGAGCCGCCCCCGCCATCATATCTCCATCAGACATATTCCCAGACCCCAGTCAAATAAAAAGAGGAAAAGGAAAAGTTGAACAGAGAGGGAGTAAGAAGAAAGAGAAAAAGAAAAAAAAAAAAAAGAAAGCTCACAACACGCACACAGATGATAAAACACACACAGAACGAAACAAAGAACACAAAATGGCTGATGAGGCTCAAGCGTCCGTCAGGCTACCTGTCCAAGGGGGTATGTACCGCCCCGAACAGGCCTCCTGAGAAAATTCAACGCCAATACCTCGGGGTAGGCAAAGAAAAGACGAGTAAGAGAAGAAGAAGAAAGGAGAGGCAATCAGCCGAGTGCCTTGCTAGAAGAGCAGAGAAAAGAAAGAAGAAAAGAAGAGAAAAGAAAAAAGAAATAACAGGCCAGAGGCCAACGTGTTGCCACGGTAATGAATAATCATCATCAGCGGATCAGCAATAAAAAGCGATATATGTGCAGTAAATATTATATATGAAAAGAGCACAGGTAGGCCAGAAATGGCCATCGGGCGAGACGTCATTTATTACGCCATTGATATACAGCGTAGGTCTCTGTTTCTCCGATACCCACTGGATCCCACATCTGGTAAGCACATCACAGTAGACAGGGTTGAAAGACTCAACATCATATCAATAAAAGAAGAAATAACAATACCAATGTAGATGCACGTTAGAGCCATCCCCTCTACAGGCTAATATAAGCGTCAACCCCCCCCCCAAGCTATGCAGACTTATAAAATCCTTTTTTTTTTCTTTTTTTTGTCTTAAATATGAAATGTACATTGTAGCCATCCCTCCTCCCCCTCCCCATACGGTGTAGAATGATATTATATCTCCCACCCCCTTACTTATGTAAACTTAAAAAATACACTTTATTATTAAATACACGTTATATTCAACTCCCTTCTCCCCTCCCCTTACAGTATAACACAATATTCTATCCCCCCTCACTTATGGTAACTTTACAACGTATATACATATATAATAATTTTTTATTTTTTTTGAGGTTATCAAACTTTGGTTATATCCATCCCCCCTATCCCCCTCCCCTTACAGTGTAACATAATATCCAACCCCCTACCCCTCCCCCTACTTTTGCAAACTTACACAATATGTTACTTATTTAATTTTTTTTTTCTTTTGTTTCCCTTTCCCCCCCCTAAATATACCCCCCTTTGCCCCCTCCCTCCACCCTCTTCCCCCTCCCATTCCTTAGGTATCTGGAAACCCCCCGCCTCTATAAGTCCCCCCTTCTTCTCCACCGATCAGCCCAAAACATCCCATAAACATAAAGCAAAGGGGTCACCAGAATCTCCTCTCAGGTACATCAAGCAGCCCTGTCCCCTCCTCCCCCTCTCGGGCATTCCTTGTCTATCATTACTCATTACCGGATTCCCACCAGGCACGTGTCCCTCACTTTCAGTCAATGTAGAGGAGACTGAAGGTCCCCAGCCAAGTCCACGCAAGGCAGCCAACTCTCAAAGCCTGACCACAGGGGTTCCGTTCACGCTGAGTGGAGTCAAATCCAGCCCCCGAAATCGTTGCCCAGTCCACCCGGGTTCACCAATCTCAGTCACAAAGGGGAAAATGGGCAGCAGTTAACCCAAAGAAAAACCACATATGCCTTTCCAGGGCAGGTAGATCTTCCTGACCTGCAACAGTGAGGGAGAGTGCAACCTCTCAGGGACGCCTCGAAGCCAGGAAAGCGGCTCCACACCCGAAACAGCCCGGGTAAAAAAGCAACGAGGAGCCAGTACAAAATTACACCTCCATCACCCTTACTCGACCAAGGCAGGGGTAACCCCAACTTCTTCCTCTCGCAGGCGATCCATATTACGCGTCCGGCGCTGTCTCCGTTGTCACGGAGGGGGGGCAGAAGTGGCGCGAACAGAGTCATCGGTCAAGGCCCGTTCCCAGTCTGAAATCTGCATGTCAGGGAGCTGTAAGTCCCGTAAAAAAAAAGGGACATCCGAAGGCGTGGTAATCGCTACACCCACGCCGTTATGAGCGGTGAATAGCGAGAATGGGTAACCCCATCTATACAAGATGCCGTTCTCCTGGAGTGCCATAGTCACCGGCCGCAGAGCCCTGCGGGCTGCCAGTGTAAAGCGGGACAGATCATTGTACAGTTCCACCTTATCGTCTCCGAATTCCCAGGAGCGATGCGCCCTCGACGCTTTGATAATCCCCTCCTTCAACTGAAAGTCAATGACGTGACATAGTATATCCCGTCCCTTGGTCCGTCCGCTCGCCGCCCCCGGTGCCCGGTAGACCCTATGCGCTCGATCGATCACTGAGGGGTTGACATCTCCATCCGATAGAATAAAGGCAAATAGCCGGGCCAAATAAGCAGTCAGCTCAGTCTCCGACTCCCGCACCCCTCGTATGCGGATGTTCTGGCGGCGTGACCGGTTCTCCAGATCGTCCAGGCGACGAAGCAGCGCCAACAGAACCGAGGAACCAGGGGTCACCTGCGCGTCACTCACCGCGTGTTGTGTCCTGGTTTCAAGGTGGAGCACCTGGGTTTCCAGGTCAGCCAGGCCCGTTTTGATAGCGGAGACCTCTCCTTGCAGGGATTCTCCCAACGTCGCCGCCAGATCAAGGAGGTCCTGTTTAGAGGGTAAAGACGCCATCATCTCCTCCATCCGTCGTAGGCGCGGGTGTTCCTCACTCCACGAGGCCTCAGACTGCGACGGGGAGGCTGCCGCAGACATACTAGGCCCAAACTGCGAAGTTGTTGTCGCTTGCAGGAATGTGTCCATGGAGCCCTGTAAAGTTAGTTTGGGGGTCCCTGGGGTAGCAGAAGTCGTCCCCCGTGCTCTTCCCTTCACCATCACTCACTGATCCGCTGTGCAGGAGCAATTAAAAAGCAATCATGCTGGAGCTCTCACTTCAAGCCGCCATCACAGAGCTTGGTCAGGCCACACCCCCCCAAAAAGCTAAACATTTATAAAGTGTATTAATGATTTAAATCTAGATTTGATGGATTATTTCAGCATTTTGCAGCTCTATTAGAGCAATGGTAAAACTAACACACCTATCCAATGAAGCAAAAATGCAGTAATACAGTAGTGCGTTACTATAATCATTTACAGTGGTTGAAGTGAGCACTTTTTCAGTAAGCAAGATATAGCAGCTTCTATAGTTCTTACATTATCCTTTGAAGCCATTCTTGAGAAAGATAGTGGAATAATAGTCATTGGGGAGTATACCATAGCAGGACCTTTGATCTGCAGATGAATAAATTCCTAACGTTATATTCAGGTTCAAAACATTTTACTCCCTTTTATGTTTATTCACACGTGAATTCCTTGGTAAATACACAGAACATTTTCTTTGCATTTTATTGGCCAAAAAGTAAGAGAATAAAAATTAAATTTCTTCACACTTCAGAAAAATAATTATTGCAACATACCTAGGGCCCTATTCCGAGGTTCACGCAAGAAGGAAGACGGTAATTAAAAAAACCTGCGCCTGCAGATTTTACTTACAGTCTCCTTTTTAATGAGCCTATTCCGAGGTAGGCTCTTTATTTGCTCCTAGCCTTAGAACAATGCGGCGCTGTGTCTCTGCAAATATCAGCTTTTGGAGTCCATCGGACTCCATGGAACCCTGTGTGTCTCGGCCACGAGTCTCAGCTTGAGAGGAAGCAGCGGATCGCACTGGCCCCCCCTATTGCAGGACAAGAGGTGAGTAAAGGATTGTTAGGAAGAGGTTTCGAGCATATTAAGTGATTTTGCAAAAGCAAAATCACATAACACCAACTTCTAGGAACTAGTATTTCTGTGAGAAATACCTTCTCCAAACAGAAGAATGAGCTACCTTGGAATGAGCCATTCCAAGGTAGCTCATTCTTCTGTTTGGAGAAGGTATTTCTCACAGAAATACTAGTTCCTAGAAGTTGGTGTTATGTGATTTTGTGCTCCATCCTGAGGCCCACATTAAAACTTCATATACAACGTATTGGAGTCGTTAATCTACAGAAATCATGTGCAGGGAAGTGCTACATTCGAGGCGCAAGCTGGGGTGGATTAGTGATTCCTCGCGATAAGATAAGTACTTGTGAGTATTATTGCTGTGGAGCTCTGATACACTCATACACATGGCACATTCTGTGAGTTTTATTGCTGTGGAGCTCTATGATATGCTCATATGCACCACACATTGCTTTGATTTGTATTGCTGTGGAGCTCTGTGATACGCTCATACACACCGCACATTACTGTGAGCTTTATTGCTGTGGAGCTCTGTGATTCGCTCATACGGCACAGTACTGTGAGTGTTATTGCAGTGGAGCTCTGTGATTCACTCATACACAGCGCACATTTCTGTGAGTTTTATTTAGGGATGTGCATGACTTTTTTGTTTCCTTTAGGGGTTTTTTCGGGTGTTTTTTTTTTTCGTTTCGGATAATTTCGGACAGTTTTTCTTTAGTTTCGGATCATTTCGATTCGGTGATTCAGATAATTTCGGCGATTCGGATCATTTCAGCCATTCGGTTTTTCCCTTATTTTTGTTATTTCATTTTTTTATTGCTTATTTAAGAATGGGAAGTAGATTACTACCAATAGAATGTAAGTTTCTTTACTTAATTATTCTTTTAGGATTTTTTAGGCATTTTTTGGGTGAAATTTTAACCCCTTAACGCCGCAGGACGTTCCATGATGTCCTGGTGGCGGGCGGGCTTTGAAGACGCAGGGTGTACATGTATGCCTCGCTGTCTTCAATGGGGCCGCCTCGGCTCCTCCCCGTAGCCTGCGCGCGCTGACTCGTGGCACGCGTCATTGGCTGCACATTTCATGCCGTCCCGCTGCAACTGCGGGGAGGGCTCAGAATCAGTGCCGCGCGATGGCACCTGTCGGAGATGCGTACCTGTACGCCTCGCCGGCGAAATCGACCCCTTAAGGGTGCCAACCGTGCGTCCTTAAGGGGTTAAAGAAACAAGGCTTTTTAACCCATAGGTTTCAATGCAGTATATGAATCCACACACTGCTGGGAAGAGCCACTCTGCGGTATAATTAATGCAGCATATAAATCCGTACACTGCCGGGCAACACCTCTCTGGAGATCGATTCATATCAATTCATTTTTTGAATCAGTTAGTTTTTTGTTTTTTATGAGTTATAAATAATGCAGCATATGAATCCACACACTGCTGGGAAGTTGCCGGCAGTGTGCGGATTCATAGGCTGCATTAATTATACTGCAGAGAGGTGCTACAGCATATGAATCCGCACACTGCCCGGCAGCACCTCTCTGAATCGATCTCCAGAGAGGTGCTGCCCGGCAGTGTGTGGATTCATATGCTGCATTGAAAACTATGGATTAAAAAGCCTTGTTTCTTTAAAAAAGTTAGGAAACCTAAACTTTCACCCAAAAAAATTCTAAAAAATCCTAAAAGAATAAATAAGTAAAGAAACTTTCATTTTATTGGTAGTAATCTACTTCCCATTCTTAAATAAGCAATAAAAAGCGCAATAATTCATAAAAAAGCGAAAAACCATTGATCCGAATCACCCTAAATGATCCAAATTGCCAAAATGATCCGAATCACCGAATGATCCGAATCACCGAATCGATCCAAAATTGCAGATTGATCCGAAATTCCAGATGGTCGATATTTCGTTTTCGGAATGCTCCCGAAATACGAAAATGGTGAATTTCATCCGAATTTCAATTCGGAACGAAACAAATTGCACATGTCTAGTTTTATTGCTGTGGCACTCTGTCTACTCACCCTGCAAGACTTTCTGATCATTCCAGGTGGGTGAATGGGAATTTTGAGCCCTAATTATTATCATTATTTGTATAGCATCAACAGCTTTGCATTGCTATACAACATAAGGGGTTATTCAATAAGAGTCGAACTTGCCACCGAATTGCAGCAAATGGTGTATTTCACCTTATGGTGCAATTTCTTGGCAGTTCGGCTATTCAGAGAGCTGTCGTTTCACCAAACACTTGCAAACTGGCCGCAAAATACAGAGCAATTCACCTCAGATCGCCACAATCCCGCGACCTTCGGCGGCAATGAAATTGTCCCATAGAGAAGTAATGGTTAATCTATTCAGAGAACACCGAACTGCACCAAAATGTTGGCGAAATGGTTTAAACAGGCGAATGCTATAGGATTCAATGTAAAAAAAATACTGTTTTTATTATTTTTTTTTATTCAACAATTTACTTTTTTAATGACTTTTTATTATCTATAGGAACTTTTCTATTGTATCCACAAATTTCCATGCATTTTTAATGTTTTAAACACCTTTTTTTAAATAGCACAGTCCCATTTTTTTTTTTTTTTACCAGTTATGCGGCTGATCAGCGCCCTACGATGTTCAGTTCGGCAGGTCGTCGGCTGCCTTCGACGGATTTTGTTAGACGCACTTCGGGAGCCCGGCAGTGAATACTGAATTCACCACAGGTTCGGCGAACTGAAATCGCCAAGCACACTGAAGTGCACTGAACGAGAGAGCACCGGAATTTTGCTGTAACTCACCTCTACAGGACCAGCCATTCCTTTTGACTATTTTTCTACATTTGTTTTCAATTTTGCTACCTTAATTCCTCACTCTATAGGGGTTATTCAAATAACAAAAAAATACGTGACGACTAATTTTATGTAAAACATAGTTATGCAACTTGCAAAACATTTAGAAATTAAAAAACAAATGGTTTTACATCCCTCTGAACCTGCTTACAAGGATATATTTATGTATTCCATCCTGAAACAATACCCTTTATTAGAATTCCCACCCGCGATCTACTGCAGTATGGATAAACAAGCTAGAGGCTTGCCAGAGGCAATCATAGTAGATAGAAAAATAACAGAACTATTTGGACAGAAATTGATAGAAAAATACTTTATTTAATTTTCATAGAGTTTGCCTTACTTCGTGGATTTCCAAGAAAACGGATACTATTGATCTCATGGACAAATTAACCCTTTTAATAACCAGCAATTTAAAAGAATACACTGTCGGGAACCAGTGGTTTTTTTTTGACAACCATTTATAATTCCTGTATACAGTAAGAAATGTCTGGGAATATCCCCAATGTATTTCATCCTGTAATAACCGATTTGGCAGACAGATGTCACCATTTACTAGTCAAACAGAGTTACTACACATCAGGGCTCTGTGCATTCTTAGCTGGGGAAAAGTCCAACAAAGACAATCCTCAGCTGATTTTAAAAATATTTTCACCATCTAGGGCTCAAACGCAAATGAAATTCATACGAAACAAATAAATTTAGTTTGCAATGATGCAGCTTAGCCGCAGCTTGTGTTAACATGTTCTCGGGCTTTTGTGCTTGCTACTGCTGATCCTATATACACAATCACTGGATTGAAGGTTTTAACTGTCCCGTTGTTCTGTTACCAGAGACAAACTAACAGGTCTATTCAGTAAAGGTGAAACTCAGGGGAAGTGGCAGGAGAAGTGAAAATTCTAGGTCAAAGTAGCCAAACCTGAAAATTTTTCCCATTTATCTCACTTTCCAAATCAGCTATTTGGACTAGATTGTTCTCTTCTCCTGCCAATTCTACTGAGTTTCACCTTTTAGGCTAGGGTCAGACGAACGCATTTTTCGCATTGTCCGTGAAAAAGTGCGTTTGAACGAATGGACGTATTTTTTCACGGAATACGCAATAACGGTCATACGATGCGCATTTTCGTCCGTGATTTTGTACGGATCATCAATAAAACCCTTTTGCGTCTGGACGTTATGTTGGCCGGACATTAGCAGCGTCTGACGTCTCCTAATCACGCACACACGCCGCTATGCGGACGCAGCGCACTCTGTACGTCAGTACTAGCGGTTTGACGTTCTCGATAAAATGCATTCGTTTGCCAATTGCGTTGCGCGGCCGCACTTTCGTGCGGCCGTTCTTCGTATGCTGCCCGGCATTGGACGTCAGTTGCTGCTAGCACGGCCGTGATTAAGTGCGGCTAAACGCACGTTAATACTGCGCTCGTCTGACCCTAGCCTTAGTGAATAAACCTGTAGGTTAACGAACATCTGATAGGCATGTTTTTGCAAGCCCAACGCTTAAAAACTAATAGACATTTCAAATAATTAAAAGAAGACAAATATTTATATTATGCATCACTCATTTTTCTGAAAATTGTATGTATGCTGTGACGAAATGTTTATTTGCATTTATTTTTCCTTGAATGTCATTGCTCAAGAGCTTGCAATCTAACCTTTTGTCTGTTTCCACCCCAAAACCCCCTGTAAGTAATGGATTCCTTTGTGTGGCCATGCTTGCATCACCCTCCCCCCCTCCCGATCTGGCTTGAACCAGAGCTCTTATCAGTTCCCTTTGTTAGTTGTAGGGGGAGGTTTTAGGAAAATCTGGTATAGAGTAACGCAGGGACGTGGTTTTGCCTTTTGAATCTGCCTGTACCTGAAAACCCTCATTAAAGCATTCTACATTTGGTGTTCCCTCTGCAAAGACTTCTCTCACAGTTTATGTTTGGGCTATTCTGTGTGTGGATACAAATATCTCCTGTGTTCAGCGGAAAAGGGCGTCCAGACGGAGGGTACTGAACGTGGGGTACCCCGATCATTAACATATGCCTATCTTTGTATTAGATCTCAATGAACACAGGTGCTAACTAGTGCCGGCTGGGTGGAGTAGAGGTAACATCACTGCTCTATAACTGTGGAGAGAGACTGTGGAGACACAGGATCGATCCCGGCAAGAGCACCTCTCCAGTAAGTGTCCTTGGGCAAGACAACTAACGGTACATACTTGCCACCTAGGACATACTTGAAAACGAGAGAAATCTCAATGTATCCTTCCTGGTAAAATCCTTTCTCAAAAAAAATAAAAAATTGTAGTAGCTGATGTGTGAAAGGCTAAACTCGATGGACGCATGTTTTTTTGGCCCATATAAGTATGTCATACTGGCACACTGCCAAGGAAATATGGAAAAGACAACCGAGTCTGTTTAGGACCCTAGTGGCTACATATAACACGTTAAGTGCTGGCACACAGCCAAATCATATGAGAGTCTGCTACAGCTGTTTAAAATTAGAAGGTAACAGCTGTGGTAGATTCCAGTACACCTATTAGAAAAGGGATGTTTTAGAGCTTGCAGAAGGCTGAAATATAAGATAAACTGAGGAATATGTCTAGAAAACAAGAGGTAATAGGGCATTTAACCCTTTCCAGTCCTATCTCAGAATATACACAATATGACACAACTTTTTGCCGGTTGTGGTCCAATGTCGGATATATTCCGAGCAGGGCGAGTTCTTGAAGGGAAGGGGGGTCATTTGGACCCCTCTATCTCCCCAACGCTGAGGGGTACCTCATCAAGATAGGCATCGCTGAAAAGGGCAGTGTGACCTTTCCAGCGATGCCTCTCTTTAACCGGTTTGCGATGGCGCCAGATCGTGGACTGCTCCCTAATGTGACTGACATCTTTGATGTCAGCCAAGCCTCTGGGGCCTCTCCTCGCTGACTGATGTCGTCATACATCAACTCGATGATGTCAGTTAGGGAATTAACCCTTAGCTGCCAAGGATTTTCCCAATTGGTGGCAGCTAGAGGGTGGTGTTTGGTATTGTCGGAAAGGCCAGAACATGGCCTTTCCAATGATACCAAACATGACCAGGATCAGTGTAAAAAAAAATAATTAAATTGGATTTTTCTTTTTTTTTAATTAATGCAGCACTATTGTTGACTTTTTAATTATAATGTGAACAATGATGCAGCACTGACAAAAAATTGTTTTTTCAGTTTTAACTAAAATCATGTAATTTCAGAAAAATACAGTTCCCATTTCCAATTTTTTTAACAAGTGTACCCTATAGAATATATAACTGCAAAGGCTTGGATAATAAAGTGTGAAAAAATTATTTTACACGCTGTAGATAATTGAAATTTTAATGGAAATTCACTTCTTTTAACAGTTTAAAGTTTTTAACAAGTTATAGCATTCTGGCAGGGAATGATGTATACATATAATAATGAGATATTATGAATCTGCCGAGTCTGCTGTAAAAAAGAATATATAATTATGTCTGTGTCATACAAATAAAACATGCTTTCAAATCGCGTTTAAACATGATGCGCACAAAACGGTAAAATTGAGCTCAGCACTAGGGATGAGCCGAACACCCCCTGAGTTCGGTTCAAGCCCGAACACGAACTTCCCATTTGTTCGGGTCCGAACCCGAACTCGAACCCAATGCAAGTCAATAGGGCTGAAAATTCGTTTTTTAGAGTGCCCTCCAAGAGGGCATATATGCTACATATTTGCCATAAAAGGTGTATGGGGGTCCGAGTAGTGCTCTGGGGGACAGGAAACAAAAAGTAAAAAAAAAAACGTTTTTAAAGGGACAGTGAGTTTTCCATGAAATAAGGGTTAAAAATAAAAACGAAAAATTCCTTCAAATATCGTGCCTAGGAGGTCCCCATTCCGTGCCCGTGAGGTGGCGGATTTCTAGGATGTATAGAAACACTTAAAAACAAAAAAATGACGTTTCATATGACGATAAATGCTTTTCCTTTAATCTATCCATAAACAACTGCTTGGGGCGGCAGTCTGTATGAAAAGAGGAGACATTTTCGTACACACAGAAAAAGTTTACTGATTTTTTTGGCTAAATTATTGTGAAATATATGCAGGCTTTGGATGAAAGTAACAATAGGTGCTTTAAAATTGGTCCTTTAGCATCCCCAACAGTGCCGTCACACCGTAACCCCTCTGAGGATATGAATCTGATACAGGCGTCAGTGGCAGTGCACCCAAATATTGTGCTTTTGGTGCCAGGCCTGCAAGTACTATCATACAGTAACCCCTCTGTGGTATTGTGGAAGAATGCAGGGGTGGACCATCTGGTCCTATATTGAAAAGTTTTTTATCTGGTAATGGGCGTCAGTGCACCCAGATATTGTGCCTTTAATGCCAGGCCAGCAAGTATCATCATACAGTAACCCCTCTGTAGTATTGTGGAAGAATGCAAGGGTGAACCTTGCGGTCCTATATTGAAAAGTTTTTTATCTGGTGGTAATGGGCGTCAGTGCACCCAGATATTGTGCCTTTAATGCCAGGCCAGCAAGTATCATCATACAGTAACCCCTCTGTAGTATTGTGGAAGAAGGCAGGGGTGAACCATGCGGTCCTATATTGAAAAGTTTTTTATCTGGTAATGGGCGTCAGTGCACCCAGATATTGTGCCTTTAATGCCAGGCCAGAAAGTATCATCATACAGTAACTCCTCTGTAGTATTCTGGAAGAATGCAGGGGTGGACCATGCGGTCCTATATTGAATTTTTTTTTATCTGGTAATGGGCGTCAGTGCACCCAGATATTGTGCCTTTAATGCCAGGCCAGCAAGTATCATCATACAGTAACCCCTCTGTGGTATTGTGGAAGAATGCAGGGGTGGACCATGTGGTCCTATATTGAAAAGTTTTTTATCTGGTAATGGGCGTCAGTGCACCCAGATATTGTGCCTTTAATGCCAGGCCAGCAAGTATCATCATACAGTAACCCCTCTGTGGTATTGTGGAAGAATGCAGGGGTGGACCATGTGGTCCTATATTGAAATGTTTTTGATCTGGTAATGGGCGTCAGTCCACCCAGATATTGTGCCTTTAATGCCAGGCCAGCAAGTATCATCATACAGTAACCCCTCTGTAGTATTGTGGAAGAATGCAGGGGTGGACCATGTTGTCCTATATTGAAAAGATATGATTCTGGTCAAGGCGTCAGTGCACCCAGATATTCTGCGTTTGGTGCAAGACTGCCAGGCCAGCAAGTATCATCATACAGTAACGCCTCTGTAGTATTGTGGAAGAATTATTATTATTATTATTATTCTTTATTTATAAAGCGCCAGCATATTACGCAGCGCTGTACAATAAGCACAGTATAGACAGGGTTACAATACATTGAACAACATTTGACAAACAGTACAGGAGGAGATGAGGGCCCTATTCCCGTAGGAACTCACAATCTGGGAGGGTTGGGGTTGGAAACAGGAGGAGAGGACTGTAAGGTGAGAGTGATTGATGGTTGCGTCAGTGAGTTGGGTGGTAGGCTTCCCTAAATAGGAATGTTTTCAGGGAGCGTTTGAAGGAAGAGAAGTTAGGGGAAAGTCTGACAGTACGAGGGAGAGCGTTCCAGAGAGTGGAGGCTGCGCGTGAGAAATCCTGCAGTCTATCATGGGAAGAGGTGATGCGGGGAGAAGCTAGGCGCAGGTCACTGTTTGACCTTAGGGAATGCAGGGGTGAACCTTGCGGTCCTATATTGAAAAGTTTTTTATCTGGTGGTAATGGGCGTCAGTGCACCCAGATATTGTGCCTTTAATGCCAGGCCAGCAAGTATCATCATACAGTAACCCCACTGTGGTATTGTGGAAGAGTGCAGGGGTGGACCATGTGGTCCTATATTGAAAAGTTTTTTTTTTATCTGTCAATGGGTGTCAGTGCACCCATATATTGTGCCTTTAATACCAGGCCAGCAAGTATCATCATACAGTAACCCCTCTGTGGTATTGTGGAAGAATGCAGGGGTGGACCATGTGGTCCTATATTGAAAAGTTTTTTTATCTGTTAATGGGCGTCAGTGCACCCAGATATTGTGCCTTTAATGCCAGGCCAGCAAGTATCATCATACAGTAACCCCTCTGTGGTATTGTGGAAGAGTGCAGGGTTGGACCCTGCGGTTCAAAAAATTAAAATGATATAAATCTGGCACAGGCGTCAGTGCAGCCAAATATTGTGCCTTTCATGGCAGCAAGTGCCTTCACACCGTAACCCTTTTGTGGTATTGTGGAAGAGTTCAGTGCTGGAGGTTTTGTGAATGCAGAAGAGGACATCCCTGATCTATTCCATTACTTCAGCATCAGGGGATTGATAGCTGCTGATCCAGGACTGATTCATTTTTATCAATGTCAGCCGGTCTACAGAGTCGGTGGACAGACACACTCTTTTGTCTGTGACAAAACCTCCAGCGGCACTGAACATCCTTTCGGAAAGCACGCTAGATGAAGGGCAACCTAGTAGCTGCATAGCATATTGGCTAAGTTCTGGCCAGTGATCCAATCTCAACACCCAGTAAGCCAGTGGATCATCTGCTGGAAAGGTATCCAGGTCTGCCCTTGCCCCTAGGTAGTCCTGCACCATATGGTGAAGACGCTGGCAATGGGTGCCTACATTTGACGTCACTGGGCATCGAGGACTAAAAAAATTTAAAAAAGCATCAGTCAAGCGGCCCTGGCCTTCACCACTATTCCTCTGATCACCCGCAGCCTCAGAAGCACGTGTGTCAGCACTTGGTAATCTACCAGTGCCTGGAAAGGTGTTACACAAGTGTCGCTTTAGAGCGTCCTCAAGTTTTTTCATCCTGTGCTCCCTCTGTGTGGGCAGGATGAGCTCTGCAACTTTCCCCTTGTATCGTGGATCAAGAAGGGTTGCCAACCAGTAATGATCCCTCTCCTTGATAGCACGAATCCTGGGGTCCTTTAGCAGGCTTTGCATCATTAGGGTGCCCATGCAGCGTAGGTTGGAGGTGGCATTAGCTTCCGAGTCTTCCTGGTCAATGAGGATGACCGTATCGTGCACTTCCTCCTCCCAGCCACGTACTAGCCCTTCTGTTTCTGGGCACACAAAACCCTCCCTTGAGGAATCCCCACCTTCAATGCCCCCACTACTTAATTATTCCTCCTCCTCCTCATCCTCCTCCTGTCTGATCTGAGTAGGACCCGCTGGAATGCTGTCTGCGGAAAGACTGGGGCCTTGAGAGCTAGGGAAGGCCTCCTCTTCCTCCTGCTGCTCTGCCTCTAGAGCCACATCTATAAATCCCCGCAGAGTGTGCTCCAGCAGGAACACTAAAGGAATTGTGTCACTGATGCATGCACTGTCCCTGCTCACCATCCTCATTGCCTCCTCAAATGGTGACAGTACAGTGCATGCATCCTTGATCATCAGCCACTGTGGGGGGGAAAAAACCCAAGTTGACCTGAACCTGTCCTTGTGCCATACTCACACAGGTACTCGTTGATGGCCCTCTGCTGCTTGTGCAGATGCTGCAGCATTGCTAATGTCGAATTCCACCTGGTGGGCATGTCACAGATCAGACGGTTTGTGGGAAGGTGGAATTCTCTTTGAATTTCTGCCAGGCGAACACTTGCTGGGAATGACCGCCTGAGTTGGCTGTAGACTTTTCTGGCCTGGATTAGAAGCTCTGGCAGCCCTGGGTACTTGGTTAGGAAACGATGTACCACCAGATTTAGGATGTGTGCTAGGCATGGTACATGCGTCAATTTACCCTTGCGTAGGGCGGAGAGAAGGTTGCTGCCATTATCGCAGACGATCATTCCCAGCTCAAGCTGGCGTGGTGTTAACCATCTCTGCACCTGCCCCTGCAGAGCTGACAAAATTTCTGACCCGGTGTGGCTCCTGTCCCCTAAACAAACCAGCTCAAGCACAGTATGGCATCTTTTGGCTTGAGCCATTGCGTAGACCCTTTCAAGCGTCGGTTTAACTGCCACTTCGCCAGAGACAGAGAAGGAGGAGGAGGAAGAGGTGGTAGTGGTGGAGCAGACAGACCTCATACAAGCAGCTTTCTGGAGGCGTGGTGCATGAACAAGCTCCAGCACAGAGCCCCGTCTTGGAGCCCTCCCAGCTGCAATCAGAGTTACCCAGTGTGCCGTGAAGGAAATGTAACGACCCTGTCCATGCTTGCTGGACCACGTGTCTAAAGTCACATGCACCTTGCTGCTGACTGCCTTTCCCAATGACTGGATAACATTGTCTTCCACGTTCTGGTATAGTGCTGGAATGGCCTTGCATGAAAAGTAATGGCGTTTTGGAACCTGCCACTGTGGTACAGCACATTCAGCAAATTCACGGAAGGGAGCAGAGTCCACCAGCTGGAAAGGCAGCAGCTGCAATGCGAGTAATTTTGCTAAGCTGGCATTTAGACGCTGTGCTTAGGGATGGTTGGGACTATTTTTTTTCTTTCGCTCCAGCAGCTGCGGCAACGTAATCTGACTGCGTAAATCTTCAGCTACTGGGATGATGTCATATTGTGAGGAAGGACCTGGTATATCCATTACTGTAGCATCATCCCTGTCGGTGGAGGTTGTAGGCAATGACATGGCAGGACATACAGTGGGGGTAGAGACAGATGAGGAGGAGGACCTACGCAAAGTTTTGCGCCAACAGGATGTGTGGCACTTGTTCATATGTCGCCTCAAGCACGTGGTACCCAAGTGTCCGGTATCTTTCCCACGCTTAAGCCTCATCTGACATAGATTACAAATAGCAACGCTGCACTCTACTGCACATTTCTTAAAGAACTCCCAGACAACATAGTCCCTGCATGTGTTCTTTGAGACAACAGCGCTCTGCACCGGAGCAGCTCTGACATGTGATGTCTTGGACTGGCTAGTGCTATGGTTGGTCACAGAGAATGTTGTGCCTCGTGTTTGCTGTGCCTCCTCCTCCCCCTCTTCCTCACTTAATTCCTCTGTTTGATCTGGTACCCAGGTGGAGTCAGTGACCTCATCATCATTGTCATCTTTACCCCCTATCTCCTCGTCACTGGAGCCAACTTGGCAGTATGCTGCAGCTGCTGGGGCAACATGAGTGCCAGTTATTTGTGTGTCATCACTGGCACCCCCTTCCTCTAGGTTGATTATACTCCCTTGCTGCGCATCCTCAAGCAGCATGTCACTCTCATTGTAGTCAAACAATTCAGCTGACTCCTCCGTGTGTGATAGCGAGGCTACGGCAGGAGTAGCTGTGGACATGGAGGCTGCATTAGATGCTTTGGCAGCTGAGGTGGACTGTAAAGCACTAGAAGCCTGGCTGGCAGAGGACTCGGAGGATGAGGATGGCCTGGTTAGCCAATCCACCAAGTCCTCTGTATGTTGCTGCTGCTTAAGACGGCCAGCACCAGTTAGAAAGGACAAGCGTGCCCCTGCAGAGGATGCACCACGTCCACCACGACCAGAGGCACAGCCTCCCGACACAGGGGCTGCTTGCTCTCTTATCTGTGTCTGGGAGCGTCTGCCTGTCCTTTTTGTTCTTTCAGACATGGTGAGTGATATATAGATTAATATATACAGAACTCTGATTCAACTCTGGTATAAAGATTTAAAGACCTCTGGTATAACTCAGTGAGACACACTGATAGCTGGCAGCCAGTGACGAGACACAGATCACCTCAATTCACAAATGTTTTAAAGAAATTAGTGAGCCCCAAAATAATGCGTGGTACTGGTTGTGTGACAAGACACAGATCACCTCAATTCACAAATGTTTTAAAGAAATTAGTGAGCCCCAAAATACTGCGTGGTACTGGATGTGTGACAAGACACAGATCACCTCAATTCACAAATGTTTTGTAGAAATTAGTGAGCCCCAAAATAATGCGTGGTACTGGTTGTGTGACAAGACACAGATCACCTCAATTCACAAATGTTTTAAAGAAATTAGTGAGCCCCAAAATACTGCATGGTACTGGATGTGTGACGAGACACAGATCACCTCAATTCACAAATGTTTTAAAGAAATTAGTGAGCCCCAAAACACTGCGTGGTACTGGCTGTGTGACAAGAGACAGATCACCTCAATTCACAAATGTTTTAAAGAAATTAGTGAGCCCCAAAATACTGCGTGGTACTGGTTGTGTGACAAGACACAGATCACCTCAATTCACAAACGTTTTAAAGAAATTAGTGAGCCACAAAATAATGCGTGGTACTGGTTGTGTTGTGGACAAATATGTATATATTCGCTTTTATAATATTCAAAGGCTTAGAAAGAGGCCTAGAAAAATGCTCATTTAAGTAGTTTAAGTGGTTAATCAGGATTTAAGAATCAAATGCATATTATTATTTAACACGCTATTTTAGCCGATTGTTTTTGTATGCACATGTAGTTTCTTTTTCCAAGTATCAAGAAGAGAATGTTTTGGAATATCTTGGGACGTCCTGTAACAACGTCCTTGATGGCTAAGGGGACAACCGGAGAAGCTGATGTTTTATTTTCTTTAACTGTTATTAAACAAATGTCTGTAATTTCACAATATTAACCCCTTAAGGACGGGAGTAATTTTACAACTTCGGCGCTGTTTTGGAAGTAGAAGTTTGCTGAGCTCATTTTGACCATTTTTAAGTCACGTATTATTATACCACCCAGACAAATTATATATCGTTCTTTCCGGCAGACTCGGCAGATTAATAATATATCATTATTATATGTATATGTCATGCCCTGCCAAAATGCTATAACAAAAAATGTAAAAAAAATTGAATTTTCAATAAAATTTCAATCTTCCACAGTGTGTAAAGTGTTTTTTTTTTTAAATTTTATTATCCGAGGCTCTGCGGTCATATTCTATGGGGTAGATTTGTTAAAAAAATTAGAACGGGGAGCCCATTTTTTTTTAGGAGAAATTGTGTGATTTTAGCTAAACTCCCCCAAAAAAAAATCATTAGTGAAGCATCATTGTTCACATTATAATTGAAATGTGAACAATAGTGCTGCATTAAAAAAAACAAAATTTTTTTTTATTATTATATTTATTATTTTTTTATTATTTAATTTATTATTTTTTTATTATTTTTATTTTTACTTTTTTTACACTTTTATTTTATTTATAAAATGGTCATGTTTGATATCATTGGAAAGGCCATGCTCTGGCCTTTCCAGCAATATCAGACATGACTCCTAGCTGCCACCGATCAGGAGATAGGGGGGTTCTTTGAACCCCCCTATCTCCTCTAAGGGATTTCCATGGGAAATCCCTTTGCAGCTAGGGGGTTCCCCGGTTAACTGACATCATCGCGCATGGCGCGATGAGTCAGTTGACCGGGGGGGACCCAGAGGTGGGGGCTGCCATCCAAGATGGCGGGCCCCACCGGAAATAGGCCGCGATCGGGCTCAAATTAGTGCCCGGTCGCGACCTGGCAACTAAGGGGTTAACCCCCCATACATCGCTGGAAAGGTCAGGCTGTGACCCTTCCAGTGATGCTGGCCACAGCCGCCTGGTCCCCGGCGATGGGGAGATAGAGGGATCCAAAGGATCCCCCCCCTCCCCTTCAGGCGCTTCCCCTGCTCCGGCGGGGGGGACGCCTGAAACTGACGTCATCGCGCCACCGGCGTGATGACGCCACTGCGCTGGAGGAGGGATCACACTGATCTGACTCCGCGGGAGTCAGAGCAGCGTGGGAGCGACCGGAGGAGGTAAGTATTAAGGGAGGGGGGCTGTAAACGCCGAGGACGTACATTTACGTCCTGCGGCGTCAAAGCCCGCCTAATGCAGGGCGTAAATGTACGTCCTGCTGTGTTAAGGGTTTAATGACGAATAGAATGTTGGGCAACAGCCTGTTTTCGTTACGTGCGAAGTAGCATAAAAGCCTTGTAAATTGTCAATAAAGGTCAGAGAAATCATTGGCTTTGAAGCCACATAGACGTATTCCTTGTCTGTGTGATTTCTTTATGCGTGCATATATCTGATTTCTCCACCGAATTAGACCAGAGACTGGCATCCGAGGAAGGACTCCATTGTCCACTTCAATTTGGCGCCCAGACGTGGGGCCCTGGGTTACACGCTTTATCCAGTGTGTCACCAACGAGGATTTCCTGGCGGGACCACACCAGAACCGGAGCCTGATCAACTTCGTAACCTCACAGGTAAGATACCTTTTGATATCTTATCGGTGACATGTTCTGGTTTGTGATCCTACCCCGGGAAACCCCAGTGTGACACTTGGGAAAAGCATCAAAAGTGGGGTTTTATTTAACTTTGCCCAGGTGCCCGTTATACTGACCCACGAACCGCATGCCAGTTGTCTGCTTGTTTGTACGTGTCTGTTCACGGTTCTTTGTATTGACGGCATATTTCCTGATAGAAATCGTATTTTGGTTGTTAATCAGAGAGATTATCGCGAACCTGTGGTAACAAGTGGGGTGTACCTGGTTAGCTATCTCCAGGTGGTAACAGGTGATGTGATGCAATAGGCGCATACCTGGTATTAGGACTTTCCTAACAGTAACAGGTGAAAACAAGCTTGGTAGTAGGACGCGCTATATCTCTGATTGAAGTATTGTTTGATTGACAGTCAGAGGAGTTTTTGTGGGTACTGGGATAGATGATGCATTAGGCGTATCTATTAGGAACTCACAAGAATATATATATCTAGTAGGAACAGGTGACGCGGTAAAGGAAGCACCTGTAGGATATATATGCTGTGATAGAGAGGTGCTAGCTACACCTTTTTAGCAGGGTCCTATATTTGGAATATAGGGGAGGACGAGACGCTTTATTGTCGTGGTAACAAATAGGACACGATAGATATAGGTCTATCCTCATTTCTGACTGTTGATAAACTACGTGAATTGAAGAGTGACCAGGAAAACAAAGCTAACAATCGAGAATGGGAAATGAACAGATTAGCCATACTGGTTGGTTGTCGCCATGCAAGTTAGTTGAGGAAAGGACAGGCAAAATAAATGTGACAAAACTAAAGATTTTAGGCAGGATTTGCAAATTAGATAATCCCAGATTACAGGTAGAGGAATGGAAACATGTGTTGCAGAACAAGAAAGGAATGTTGATTGAAAATGGATTATGGAATGTAGCACAGGCTTGGTATAGGGTTGCAAAAGAAATTGAGAACGAAGGGTGGATAGAAACAATACATAAGACGAAAGGAAAAACTAATTACTATTATCTCACTCCAAGTTCTGAGCCTCCTTCCTATGGTGAGGTATCCAAAAAGAAAATAATCACCCCAACCCAAACGACAACTGCCCAAAAACAGCCGACAGGTCTCTACCCTGTTTTATGTATCGATGGGTCGTACTACGCCACTCGTCCTGTCATGTCCTCATTAGCAGCCACAAGCCAGGTACCGACAATATACCCTATTATGCCTCACTTGCCCAATTTAGATACCGCCCTCCCAACGATAGTCGGGACCGGCGGCCCGGGTCAACTATTTTTCTCAGTAAATCGTACTGATGATTCCCTAACCTAATAGAGCAGCAGGAAATGCTAGCAGAATGCTTGGTTGTGTAGGGAGAGGTATTAGCAGTAGGAAAAGGGAAGTGCTCATGCCACTGTACAGAGCACTGGTGAGACCTCACTTGGAGTACTGTGTGCAGTACTGGAGACCGTATCTCCAGAAGGATATAGACATCTTGGAGAGAGTTCAGAGAAGGGCTACTAAAATGGTGTACGGCTTGAAGGAGAAAAGTTACCAAGAAAGGCTTAATGATCTTAACATGTACAGCTTGGAAAAAAGACGAGACAGAGGAGATATGATAGAAACATTTAAATACGTAAAGGGAATCCACAAGGTAGAGGAAGGGAGTATATTTAAAAGGAAACAAAATAGCAAAACAAGAGGACATAGTGTTAGATTAGAGGGGCAAAGGTTTAAAAGTAACATCAGGAAGCATTATTTTACTGAGCGGGTGGTGGATACATGGAACAGTCTTCCAGTAGAAGTGGTAGAGGCCAAAACAGTAATTGAATTTAAGCAAGCATGGGATAGGCATAAGGCTATCCTAAACAAAAGATAAATCCAGGTAAAGTATCCATGTAATTGGGCAGACTAGATGGGCCGAAAGGTTCTTATCTGCCGACATTTTTCTATGTTTCTATGTTTCTATGTTTCTAACGTCCCACATAGGGTTACCTGCAACCACACCCCAGGTCACCCGTAGCTAGCCCACACTTTTTCGACCCCAGCAAACCGACACCACGTACCCTTTCTACCGAAACACCCATGACATCCCTCCAACTCACAAAAACAAACTAGCCTGGACACAGCAGACAACTCTCAGTATGACGGCAGACACCGTGGAAGGGGAGCCTGGTGGGGAGGGGGCGTCCACCAAGAACCTGTTTTACTTGTGGAGAGTCCAACCATTTCAAACGGGATTGTAAAGCACACCTCAGGCGACGGCCCCCACCCAAAGCCCAGATGCCGCCAATGGCCTTTAACAGGATACTGCCATTGATTCTGATAATTTCCCACGACCCACAATCCCTGGCTTAGGCCTTTCCACCAAGATGATGTCTGGCCATTCTACCAATATATATATATATATTTGTGTATATAGTGTGTGTTTTTGTTTATATGGATGCATATGTGTATAGAGTATGAATCAATAAAAAGGTATAAATTTAATCGGCGGTTGGACAGGGACGCCTGTTCCAACTCGTGTAAATGGATGCAAAAAATGATGAATTTTTTTATAAGTGGGATGAAAGTTGTTTTAAACCAGAATCTGATAATCTATAGGATGCGGATGATAGTTTATGAGTCAATGTGAGAAGAGGTTAGGAAAGCCTATCCTAGATATGGCAACTACAGGTTGCTTGCCAGTAGAGAACATTAAGAAGGTCATGTATGTATGTATGTATGTATGTATGTCAGAGATGTAAAGCACAGTAAGTCTAAACTGAAAGCAGAATAGACAGGTGAGACATGACACCTTCTTTGTTTATGACATGATTTCATGGTTGGTTGTTTGCCAAGAGATTATGCTTTGTTTACTGTTATAGTGTATATGTGAAGTACAAGACGTACGTATGCGGAATTATTATACTTGTAGATAGAATCGTTTGTCTATATTAATGGAGTACCGCCCTATTGGTTTATTATTTTAGTAAAATATAGTTTTATACGTAATATTTTCAGGAGAGAGAGGCTACGTATTCTATCTGTATTGCTCTGCAGGACAGAGTGCTACGGAGCCGGGTAGAATTAAGTGTTAAAAAAAAAAAAGGAATATTCTACTGTATGCAGTATAAACGTGGAGCAGGTTTTTCCCTGCTACGATAGCTTATTTTAGTTTAAAATGGAGATGGTATACGGTCAGTATCAGAAGATTGCAGGTTTTTATTTTTTTTTCTAGTTAATTTAGGGGATTTTCTAGTTAATGACGACCCCACAGACGGAGTGTGACCTAGCCACGTACATGATAAAGCTGCTACTGCCAGGAAAGTTTTAACCTCTAATTCTCTAACAACGAGGGTATTAGTTACAACAGTCTAGTGATGCCTGCTGATTAAGTATTAATATGCATAAAACAAAAAGACGTCAGCAGCCCCGAGTATTGGCACCACATGACGTTTCTGCCTACCGTCAACAAACCCCAGCACAAATAGCTGTCTTCCGCAAGTTGCCTGCGCCTGCAATATTCCCTCCTGCACCCTGATAATGTCACTCTCACCAGATGACAGAGTCTAAAGCCCGCTACTCTCTTTCCTTTTCCTGGGGGGGTGATTCCGATTGTGATTCTGATTCTGGTAGTGGTAATGCTGTTAACTACGAGGAATTTTCAATCAATTCTGTTCATCTTCCCCCCTCGCCCCCACCCTTTCTGCCAGAAGAAGGAAAAGAAACAAAACAAGCGCACAAAGTAAATGCACATGGAAAGTTTAGTACACCAGAAGCTGATATTAAATCATTTAGCAGACCAAGCAGCAAGACAGACTCACTCAGACACAGGAAAAGGAACTCGAGCAGCTAATCCCACTACTATTCCCACTACTAGTAACCCAGACTTCTGTCTCAGAACTAAGAAACAAAGTGTGCTTACCTAAGGCACTCTATCCGGCTGTAGTACAATAGGCACATGGGCCCTAACACCTCTCAAATACAATGATGAATGCTCTCATCGGTCTACACAATCTGTCACCTTTCGAAATACTGTTTCCCTCAACAATTGCAATTACAGTCTGACAGCCTAGTAACGAATGTTTCAAAAATATTAACTGATATCTATGGTCAGGTGTTCTCTTGCATTCCAGACCCTGAAAGTATTGACGACACCCATCAACTAGTCCCAGGAGATTGGGTACTAGTGAAGAAGTTTCTTCAGAAAAATCCACTTGAGCCCAGATACGACGGTCCTTTCCAGGTCCTCCTCACAACAGCAACGTCAGTAAAGCTGGAAGGAAAATCGACCTGGATCCACGCGTTCCACTGTAAAAAGACCTGTACACCAGAAACGGACCAGACAACAGCCCAAACATGATTATGTATATCCTTCTCATTGGGGGGTGTGGGAATCCAGGGGCAAAATGTGGCTGTCATAATGGGACAAGCGGCTGTTGCTATGGTGCAAGTTGTTGTGGGGGAACAAGTTGGCATTGACATAATTCCACAGGTTATCAAACAGATTGCTGATGGCACGGCAGTTGCTACCGCCAAACACAAACTAACCACTTTCTGGTACAATTCCTCTAACACTCGAGCAGCCACTTACACCTTTAACTATCGTGATGTAAACCCTTGCCCAGGCCCCCGCCTGCAGTGTATCTAGAGAAATGGGATCCCACACAATTATGATATATATGTGCGTTACCAATAGCTATTGGGGACAGGAGTGTGGTAGTTGGGGATCAGTGGGCTGGAATACTGGGGTTCCCTGGGGACACAAACCACAAAGCGCCTTAGACGAGAAAGATAACAATGGTAAATCACTTCTTGCCTGCATGACACTGAAAATGGCCCCAAACACATGCCCCACCCAGGAATTGCAGGAATCAGATGATGACACAGTATTTAAATCTAGAACAGGGGCGACAGCACAGAAACTAATCGTAATCCCCAGAATATCCTGGATCCGGGGATGCCGGTACCCATATTCTGGGAATATGGGGAAAAGGGGGGTCAGAGAATCCCGGGAGCCTGGGAAAATTCCGCCTGCGAGATATGTACCTTGCCCCTGACTGGGTCCCTCCGCACCAACAGTCCAAACCCCTTAAATCACCAAATGATGATCTCTCCCAATGGTATAGTGGCCATCGCTGATCCCACGGTCGAGGATACTATGGCCATTGAAACAGGATACTCAGATATGAATGTTTGGTTAGAATGGATGAAATATAGCGCTCAGTCCCACAACAGAACCAAATTCTATGTGTGTGGTACTGCTAGGCCTCATCTAGGTACGGTACCTCTCAATATCCCCGAGGATGTCGATGAATGTTTTCTCAGTCTGTTTGCCAACCCCACTCTGAGTCACGATGCTTGCAGAGCATGGAAATCCAAATACCCTCCCCAGACACAACACCCAAGACTCTCAGAGAGTATCACCATCTACCCCGGGAACTACAACTGTCACTCCTCTTGGGGAACCGGTGGCCGGGTAGTTGGAAACTTCACAGAAGGTTATTGTGCGCAGTACAGTGCTGTGGAGAAGGAGAAGGTGCAAAACCAGGTGATCTCCCTGGGAGATGTCTATTGGATCTGCGGTGATATGCGAGTCCGCTCCCGCTTGGTAGGTGCGTGGGATGGTGAGTGTGCTCTGGCTGAAGCCATCATGCCCCTCCACATCCTGCCCTTTGATGATGACCTGCCAACAGCCCACACCCCCGGACTCACTAGACAAAGGAGAAAGGCAAATTCTGTACCTGGCAGTTTCGATCCCCACGTCTACCTTGATGTCATAGGAGTCCCAAGGGGGGTGCCTAATGAGAGACCAGGTGAAGGTGGGATTTGAATCTTTAATCCCCATGATAACCATCAACAAGAATGTTGATTGGATTAACTACATCTATTACAACCAACGGAGGTTTGTTAACTATACCCGAGATGCCCTCCAGGGTTTGGCCAACCAGCTAGGCCCAACCTCTGCGATGACCTTCCAGAACCGCATGGCCCTCGATATGCTACTGGCAGAGAGGGGTGGGTTCTGTAAAATGCTAAAAGGTACTGGTGGCTCCTGTTGCACCTTTATTCCGGATAACACAGGCTCCACCGGTAAGGTCACTAAAGCCATTAAACAATTGGAAGATCTGTCTGAAGAACTGAAGAAATACTCTGGCATTACTGATCCCTGGGATCAGTATTTTAGTTGGATGAGTGCCTGGCAGAAGATCCTCACACAAATAGGGATAGTTATCCTGGTAGTGATGGTTCTGTTGACGGTGATTGGATGTTGTGTTTTACCCTGCATTAAAAAGGTTGTCGAAAGAACTGTGAAATCCACTACACCTGTTCTGCTTAGTCAAGTGTGTGGGGACACTGGGGAGAATATTGGCACTTTCTATACTAGTCTAGAATTTCTAGAGGTTCATGTGAATGAGATGAATGACAAACTCCGCCCACCTGTGACAAGTCAACCACAGAATTATGAATCCATGCATCCCCTATCTCGAGAACACCGTCTATGAATTGGCTTTAAGCCAAGGTTAGTGACCCGTTGCAAGACGAGTTGAGGCCCGATTCCTGACCCACCAGTCTCGACCATGCTCCGAAGCCCGGAATACAAAGGGGTTTTATTCAATAGGAGTATCTCGTCTCAACCTCCAGCGAAGATTTGGGATGGCTGGCGAGACTATTAGGGGAACGGATAAAGGCACGGCTCGTCTCCAGGGGTACACTTTGGAAATGTGCATTTTTAGGGGGGACTGTTGTGAACAAATATGTATATATTCGCTTTTATAATATTCAAAGGCTTAGAAAGAGGCCTAGAAAAATGTTCTTTTAAGTAGTTTAAGTGGTTAATCAGGATTTAAGAATCAAATGCATATTATTGTTTAACACGCTATCTTAGCCGATTGGTTTTGTACGCACATGTAGTTTCTTTTTCCAAGTATCAAGAAGAGAATGTTTTGGAACATCTTGGAACGTCCTGTAACAACGTCCTTGATGGCTAAGGGGACAACCAGAGAAGCTGATGTTTTATTTTCTTTAACTGTTATTAAACAAATGTCTGTAATTTCACAATATTAATGACGAATAGAATGTTGGGCAACAACCTGTTTTCGTTATGTGCGAAGTAGCATAAAAGCCTTGTAAATTGTCAATAAAAGGTCAGAGAAATCATTGGCTTTGAAGCCACATAGACGTATTCCTTGTCTGTGTGATTTCTTTATGCGCGCATATATCTGATTTCTCCACCGAATTAGACCAGAGACTGGCATCCGAGGAAGGACTCCATTGTCCACTTCAATTGTGTGACAAGACACAGATCACCTCAATTCACAAATGTTTTAAAGAAATTAGTGAGCCCCAAAATACTGCGTGGTACTGGATGTGTGACAAGACACAGATCACCTCAATTCACAAATGTTTTAAAGAAATTAGTGAGCCCCAAAAAAACTTGCTGGCTGTGTGACAAGACACAGAAGATCACCTCAATTCACAAATGTTTTGTAGAAATTAGTGAGCCCCAAAATACTGCGTGGTACTGGATGTGTGACGAGACACAGATCACCTCAATTCACAAATGTTTTAAAGAAATTAGTGAGCCCCAAAATACTGCGTGGTACTGGTTGTGTGACAAGAGACAGATCACCTCAATTCACAAATGTTTTAAAGAAATTAGTGAGCCCCAAAATACTGCGTGGTACTGGTTGTGTGACAAGACACAGATCACCTCAATTCACAAATGTTTTAAAGAAATTAGTGAGCCCCAAAATAATGCGTGGTACTGGTTGTGTGACAAGACACAGATCACCTCAATTCACAAATGTTTTAAAGAAATTAGTGAGCCCCAAAAAGATTTGCTGGCACAGTGACAAGACCCAGAAGATCACCTCAATTCACAAATGTTTTAAAGAAAGTTGTAAACCCCAAAAAAACTTGCTGGCACAGTGACAAGACACACATCACCTAAATCCCCTGATATTTGGTAGAAATGAGACCCCCCAGACCCCTCCAGTAGTGTGGCAGACCGGCAGTAACAACACACAACTATCTCCTTTGAAATCTCCTCTGAAATGCGTGCAGGAAGCGCTGCGTTGAAACCTTATATAGTGTGCTGCGGGACTTAGCTCTGTGAGCCCATGATTGGGCAAAATTTGCCCAATCAGGACTCTGAGCGGTGATTGGCATAGTGTTGAATCAGTCTTGCACCAGACCTGTGGTCAGGTGCAAGGCTGTAGCCAATTACGAGCTTCAGGCCAGTGGGAAAATGCATTGTGGTCCATTGTGGTCGAACATGCGGCGAACACCCGTAAATGTTCGGTGTTCGCAATCTAATCGAACAGGCTAAGTTCGGGTCGAACTCCGAACCGTCCGAACCGAACAGCTCATCCCTACTCAGCACAGAGGTGAAATGGCTCAGCGGTGAAGGGGTTAAAACATTTCATACCACGAGAAAAGACTAACATAATATAAGGTTTTAGCATAGCAATTTTAACTATTATATAAAATTTAAAAGTGTGGGGCTTTTTTGGAAAATTAAATAATACCTGCTGGCACTTAGTGAAAGTTTTTTGGACTGCAGAGGGTTAATGTAATTGCCCTTGCAGAGAATATATCTACATAATTATATTATACTGCACTACCAATCATGGTATACCGTACATATATATCTTTAAACACACATAACTTTAGAGAAGCCTATCAGCTCACTCCATAGTCCCCATTGTACCTTTCGTTACTTAGCTATTTACCCTCCCATAAGAGTACCACCTTCTCCTCTTAGATTGTAAGCTCTCGAGCAGGGTCCTCTCTGCTACTGTTCTGTGTGTTTAACTTGTATGTATATTTGTTGTTATGTCCCACCCATTGTACAGTGTCACAGAACTTGTTGCCGCTTTATAAATACTTGAATCTGTAACTGGTGGAAATTTGTAGATAACTGTAATAGAAATGGATCTTCTAGAATCCAGGTAGAAGGAAAAACACATTTTCAGAAATGTGATTGTGTCCAGTAACTGGGAAAAAAAAGGAACTTTAACTGTAAGGTGGCCTGCCATCAGAAATCTTGGGAACAACTAGTCAGGGCCCCACTCACCTATTTCATTACATTTGTTAAAAATACAGTTATTTCCCCCACCCCTGCGTAGCTTTTTTTTATTTTTTTCAGGGAGGGGGCTAAACCTCAGATGATCCAGCAATTGTTTAAAAAGTATTTCCCATTGGTCTGGTTGGGGGAGCAATCTGCCTGCACCTCCATATGTTGAAGACCATAGTAATTGTTCCCTTGTGTTGCTGGTGCTCAATAATTGGTCAAAATGGTTTAACCAGCCTCAGATGACGCAGACCCTTGGGACGTTTCCTGGTAACCTAGTAAGACAGTCCTGGGCAGCATGAAGGACCCTTACATCCGTGGGCATGTAGACAAACTGCCAATATATTTGGAAGAACAGGGCCCCCGAACAAGTCAGGGGCTGTTACCCCACTGATGGCGGCCCTGGTTGTCAGAAAATCAATACAGGTCTAGCCTCATATTAGCGCACCAGTCCAATGCTTAAAACATCTAAACATTGCTATAATATCTAGGTTATAGCACATATTTAAAAAGGAAAAAATATGAAAGTGAAAGGCAAATGTAGAGGGCTGTTGATGTCAAATGGTATATATTTATAGGCCGCGTGTATGTACATATATATTGGTGGTCTACATTGTTTAATAAAAAATACATTTACATTATAGTGACATTTGCAACCTTGCTCAAAAGAAATATGTTTTTACAAATATTTGTTTGCAGTTAAAATTCTGTATTACACATTTTAAGTGATACTATGGGCTATATTACGTTCTTCACGCAAAAAGCCTCGCGTAAAGCAAAAATCTTTGCGCAAGCGTTAAACTTTTGGGCGCGCAAATCACCGCTGGAATTACAATCCTCACGGCTTTTTTCATCCGCCGATCAATTGCTCGCGCGCGCAAACAGTACAAGCACAAATGCAGGCGCAGTACCGTCTAGTACAAATATCTTTGCGCGCAGTTTTTTGCACCCATTCAGCCAATCAAAATGAAGAAACACACCTATCAAATGCAACTGAATTGCGCCTGCCAGAGGCATCAGAGACGCGTTCTGCGTCTATGATGCAAAATGAGCACATATGCTACAGTAAGAATACACACACACCTGCCATCATCCATTATATTGTTGCTGCATTCCTTTTTAAGGGCTGTTTTTTTTGGGTTTAGCCAGGATGTTCAGATTTGCCGTTAACACCAGCTTTTAGGAGTTGCTAAAATTATGCACGCAAAGGCTATGGAGTAAATACCGCGAAATAGATTGTAATACCATCCTCGTCCCAGTGCACATTCGCATTTGCGCTCACAATGTTAAGTATAGGATGCTCGCAGTATAGTAAGCTCACACAGGGTTCACGCAGGTTCACACGCGGTAGACGATTGCCCGCGGTTGTTGCGTGACTATGTAATACGGGATTAGGCGCAAATGGTTTTACCCCACGCGTTAATGTTTTTTTGCGCCGGCGCAAACATTTGCGTGAACATTGTAACTTAGCCCTATGTCTTTTATCCTGCACAGTCCCTACATGCTACACAAGTTCACAACATAAAAATGATTTATGTATCTGATTCATTCACTGTTGATATATTATACACATATCTGTGTATAATTGATAAATTAAAACAGAGTTAGTGTAATACTAGAAAAAGATTTAGAGCTTTGCGATTGAACATGTCGCACATTATGACAGTGTTCTGTTAATCTTTCCATGGGAGTTGAGGTGACATTATGTCTGCGTTTCAACCTATTCACTGCTAATGAGAGACAAGGTGCCCTGTAGAGTATATCCATTTAAAGCATCTGGCATTTGGCTGTTCACGTTGTTTATCACCGTAATGATGATAGCTTTCAAGAGACAACAAAGTTTTAGCCCTCTGCGAGGGATTGCTAGCTGGTCTTATTAGTGTATACACCGGAATGCGGAGAGATGAATATGCAAAGTGCTATCTGATTTCCTGGTGTGCAGAGTTTCTGAACTTGCCATTCTTTTAGTAAACAATGCCGAAATGAAAATAACAGATAATATTCTGTGAAAAAAAATCATAGTTCCATAACTTAGAATAAAAAAGAATTGTATTATTCTATATGAGGATTATTAAATTCATTGTACAATAAAAACAGAGCTGGCACACATCCAAAAGGGCAGACATTATATCATGTACATGTTTTGTTATAACATTATACTTTATCAAGAATCAACTTTAAATTTCTGATTACTATCATTCTGTTATATATTGTTCTCCTCCTTTCACATCGGGCAGGTAGTGTTACCCGGCAGGAGAGCATTAACGCCGGCCGGGGTGTAGTAGTATGCCCCGGTAGCCAGCTGCTGCAGCGGACCATCCTTCAATCCGCCCATGCAGTCATTGGCTGCTGGGGGATGGCCCATTGAAGTCAATGGGGTGTACTATGCCGCCCCATGGCTTCAGGGTCCACCTGCTGTAGGGATGGCATAGCATGTCATGTGGCCGGAAAGGGTTAAGCTACAGAGAAAGGATGTTAAATTCTGCACCCCCGATCCTAAAGAGACAAATGGTTGTGGCTGATTGGCCTGCCTGATAGCCCGTAATGTGTGTGTGTCCATGTCTCTCTTTCTATATATATATATATATATGTATTAAACCGAAAGGGTAAATAAACTCATTTAATGCTTCGAATGAGTATTGGTTCTCATAACGTGATTGACTGGATTCTCCGAGGATCGTATTAAAAATTTCTTCTCTAAAGAGCCTTTTCCATTGAGCAATTTAGAACATGAAGGATGGATTCTTTCAGCCAATCACAGCACAAGCCCCAGAGCATGCAACTGGCTAGATGAATCCAGTATTTTAAAATTCGACCAATGAGAGTGCTCTGTACAGATAGTGTCACCTGAACCTGTTTAACTGCCACTGTTTACATGACTTGCCATTACCATAACATTTCACAGAAAATCAGAATGAAACCAAAATCCATGAGCATTTGTGTTTGTGTTTTTTCTATTCTTGAAATCATTACTCATGTCATAAAGAGACACATATTCACATGAAAAATATAACATTGTGCATGTGATACACATTATTTACTGTTTACTAGGGATGAGCTGTTCGGTTCGATCAGTTCGGAGTTCGACTCGAACATTGGCAGTTTGAAAGTTCGCGAACTTCGAACTTTTTGGCGTGTTCGGTTCGAGTTAAAAAAAAAACATTTTGAAAAAAGTCTAAAAAATTCTTAAAAAATACTAAAAAATCTAGGAATCAAGAGACTCTTTACTGCAGAATATTATAAGCAACGGTTTATTAGATATATTCTCACCTCTAAATGACCTGTGCTTACAGCAGGGCCCCCTCAAACGGCGTAAACAACAGGTGTTAATTAGTGTTTGGAAATTACATCTGCTTCTAATTAGTCTGGTCTCATGAATTTGATACATTGCCTGCAGACTGGGTGTGGCTCCTGCACATGTATGAACTCTGTATGCTTCTGAATTCACAACACAACGTGAAAATGTCTATCATAAATTGTACAAGCTGAGTCCCTAGAGTCTCTGACTATCCATTGTCATATATACCTTGCTTTATACATATAATACATTCCCTTCATCTAACAGGATAGTAGCCAGTCCCTGTGCATTTTAACCCCTTAACCCTTTCGCTGCTGAGTCATTTCACGCCTCTGTGCTGAGCTCATTTTTACTGGTTTCGCTCATCTTGTTTAAACACGTTTTGAAGGCTTATTTTAGTATATGACCCAGACACATTATATATCATTCTTTTCGGCAGATTCATAATATGTCATTATTATATGTATACGTCATGTCCTGTCTGTATATTATAACAAAATATGCAATAAAATATGAATTTTCAATAATTTACAACGTGTAAAGTGTTTTTTTTCACATTTTAACATGCGAGCAATTGCGTTTATATTTTGTATGGGGTGCGCTTGTTAAAAAAATTAGAAATGGGATCTTGTTACATTTTTTTTGGGGGAAAATTACGCGATTTTTAACAAACGCACCGCATACAAAAATCGTTAGTGCAGTATCATTGTTCCCATTATAATTGAAATGGGAACAATATTGCTGCATTAACAAACCAAAAAAAACTTTTTACATGGTCATGTTTGGTATCGTTGGAAAGGCCATGCTCTGGCCAATCCAACAGTACCAAACATTAAACCCTAGCTGCCACGGATCGGGAGATAGGGGGTTCATTGGCAGTTAGGGGTTAACTCCAGGACTGGCATCATCGTGCTAGGCACGATGATGCCAGTCATCAGGGGGCATTCCCGGAAGCTTGGCCGACATCCAAGATGTCGGCCAGCTCTGGGAGAGGATCACGATTCGGCGCTTTTCGGCACCGAATCGTGATCCGGCACCCAAGGGGTTAAAGGCAGGCACGGTTTGGAAGGGCAGGCTGTGCCCTTCCAAACCGTGCCTGCCTTCAGCCGCAGGACCCCAGCGATCGGGAGGGAGAGAGGTCCGAAGGACCTCCCCCCCTTTCAGGCAACGCCTCCGCACATGTGGGGGGGCGCCTGAATTAGATGTCATTGTGCCGCCGCAATGACATCTAATGGTGCTGACGGCAGTCCCGGGTGCTGGGCTGACATCGAGGATGTCAGTCCGCACCGGGGGGCACAGCGATCGGCCGGAATCCGGCCGATCGCTGGCCGCAAAGGGAGGACGTACTCAGCACATCCTCCGCATGCAACAGTACCTGCGGGTGGACGCGCTGAGCGCGTCTTCCACAGCGAAAGGGTTAAGGGTGGCTAGGTGTCGTGTGTGGGTCTCTGATAGCGATGTTTCTATACATCCTACAAATCCACCACTTCACGGGCAGGTTATGGAGACCTCCTAGGCACGATATAAAATTTTCGTTTTTATTTTTAACCCTTATTATATGGAAAACTCACTGTTCCTTTAAAAACATATTTTTTTTTACTTTTTGTCCTTGTTTCTTGTCCCCCAGGGCACTACCCGGACCCCCATACACCTTTTATAGCAAATATCTTGCATATATGCCCTCTTGCAGGGCACTCTAAAAACCGAACTTTTGAGTCCCATTGACTTGTATTGAGTTCGGTTCGTGTTCGAGTTCGAACTCGAACTTTTGAAATTGTTCGAGTTCGAATGCGAACCGAACACGGGGGTGTTCGGCTCATCACTACTGTTTACATCATTGACTAAAAGAGTACAGCAAAAAAATGGCTACATAAGCATGGTAAGGAGTCGTCTTTTCGGTGTATTTTGAAACTTGTGTCATTTTGGAGTAGCGCATAGGCCTGTATGCGTTCATTATTTCTCAGTTACCAAGACAACAATCACAAAACATTAGGAAAAACACCCATAAGCAGGTGCTTCTAAATATCAAGCATCAATTATTTGTTTTATGTTTTAATCAGTTTAGGCCGGGGTCAGACGAGGGCACTATATGCGCTTGTACTGACGTGCCATTTCGTCAAAAAAATACAAACAGGGTTATCCAAAGAGATTCGAAAAGTCACCCACGTTCGGTGACTTTTCGTTCTCTTCAATTCGGTTCCTTTTGCCGATCCCATTTCGGTGACCCTGCGGTGTATTCAGCAAGCACCACAGGGTCCCCGAATTGCAGGGAAAAGCTGCCGCAAACCAGACGAAAACGAACCGCAAAACCCAGCGAATGCACACCGAAAACCTGCAAAAACATCTGGATTAACCTGCCGAAAACCACAGAAAAAGCCCGAGCAGGAGCCGATCACACACAGCCGAAGCAGCCGAGACCACAGACAAGGCAGTGAATAAATTAGCTAAATAGTTTGTGTGAATGTGTGAAAATGAAAGCTGTTTGCAAAGAAACTACTGAGCGAAAATGTCTGAAATTTACATATGAGGTCCAGGGAATGATAATAAAGAGGGCTGTTACAGAAAAAATAAGTAAACTTAAAAAAAAAATAAAAAAAAATCGGACTTTTAAAAAAATAAAAATTAAGAAAAATGCTTGTAATATCCTAAAAAAATCTATAAATAAAGACTCTTTACTGCAGAATTTTATAATGAACGGTTTATTAGATATTGAATTAAAACCGGAATATTTTTAACATTGAAGCCTATGGGATTCTCCTGAATAAACTTGCCGAATTAAACCACCGAATGGCAGGGCATTAGGGGAACCTTTTTTTATGGGGATTTCACTGCCCTCGAACAGGCACCGATCAGGTACCGTATGTGCAGGCAATTCGCCAGGATTTGGCGAATTGCCTGCTCTGTGGATAGCCGAATGGCCAGGAAAGGTACCTTTCTCAAGCAATTCGGAGCTCTTTGAATAACCCTGAAAGTGTTCTAAAAAATAAAAAAAAAGCTTTTTGCTGAAAATGAAACGAATAAAGTTTTTTAAAAAATATTATAACATTTTTGGTTAGCCCATCCATAGGGTAATTAACGCTAGCGCTTTGCAATACCTTACTTATGCTAACGTTAATTACTGATTGCGCTCCCCATGTTAAGAATACGATTAGCAAAGTACAGTAAGCACGTGCAAGCTAGTGCAATCACCGATGCGCTAACGGATTTTTCACAGGTTTAGTATCAGGAAGGTAATATGGGGGGCATGCGTTAAAGTCACTTTCCCTGACGTTAACACTTAATCACCTGAATGCTACTGTTAGCGTTCACTAGACCCCCTTGTTTTTTTTGTCTTTTTTTGGAGGTTCCTCTTAATAAGAGCTAACATAAATGTGGATAAATCCATGGCGAATAAGGAGTAAAAAAGCAAACATTGTTTTTATGCTGAATCTAGAAGACATATTGTAAATGATTACAGTCATTTATCATTGAGCAAAGGTTATGAATCGCTCTGCTAAGTACCTGGAAGCAGTCTCCCTTGCTAAAATGCTGAGGTGGCTTACTGTAAACAGGATACTGTATTATATTTGTCTTGACAAGATATATAACATTTGGGAATTTATTTTCTAGACCATTTTTTCCATTGCCTTAACAGACCTAATACAACATCCTTCAATTGCTTCCGTGATTGGTTTCTCTTATTTAGCACTGGAAACTTCGCTGACCGGATTCATTTTTGACCCATGCATCTCAGAGACCCTTTCAGCTCTCGGGTACCTAGTGCGACTTTCCTGTAACAGTGAGACAGTCCTAAATGTGTTTTATAATATTGCTCTCCTATCTAGTATGTAGTGAGTATAGGGAAATCTAATAAGACTTCTAAAGTAATTACCTGACTTGCACAAAATAGAAACTACTTTTTACTTTTTGTTAAACCTACAAATGCAAGCTCCAAAATGTACAATGATTTATTTTATTTATTTATAAAGGATTTTACCAGGAAGGATACATTGAGATTTCTCTCGTTTTCAAGTATGTTCTGAGTTCAAGAACATTGAATTGTTACAGTGTTACAGAAATACAAAGTAATAAAATGCAAAATATTAAAAAGAAATTGCACAAATCTACAGATTAACAGAAAATAAATATAGTCACTATGTTACATGTTTACAGGTGCATTCTGTATTGAGGTATGTTAATAGGGAGCTTTTAAGTGACTTTAGACTGGGGGGAAGATTTGGTGGCGTCTGGGAGGTTATTCCAGAATTGCGTTGCTCTGTAGGAAACGGAGGATCGAGCCACTTTCTTTTTGTATTGTGGTATTGCAAGTCCTGGATCTGAGGTTATAGGATGAGGGAACTGCTGGGGGAAGCAGCCTATTCAAGTAGGGTGGTAGCTACCCAGAAAAGCTTGTAAACACCAGGTTGGAAAGGTGAAGGGTGCATCTAGATTCCAGCGTGTGCCAGTTTAGCTCTTTTAACATGTCATAGCGGTGGGTCATGTAGTTACATTGTAGCACAAAGCGGCAGAATGAGTTATACAATTTAGTAAGTTTATGAAGGTGCATTTGCGGGGCGGCTGCATACACTACATCTCCATATTCAAAAGCTGACATAAGCATTTGCTGTACAATCTGCTTTCTTACCACAGGGCTCAGGCAGGATTTATTTCTGTACAGGGCACCTAATTTGGGGTAAAGTTTAGATGAGAGTTTTTCGATGTGGGGCCAAAGGATAGATTTGGGTCTAACCACATACTTAGATATTTGAGAGAAGTGACTGTGGTCAACATGTCATTTGATCTTGTCCTGACACCTAGATGGGGAGTTTGTAATTTATGTAGTTTAGGTGCTGTACCAAAGAGCATCGTAACAGTTTTGTTAGTATTTAGAAAAAGTTTGTTATCTTTGATGCACTTTTCTACCTCTGTGAATTGGTCTTGCAGCACGGCCACCAGCTCCGGATGATTTGGTTTGCTGGTATAGATTACAGTGTTACAGTGTAGTCTGCGTACATGTGTACAGTTGAGGCTTTGCAGACGTTGGGCAGATCATTTATCAATATTGTGAATTGCAGGAGGCCAAGTATCGAGCCTTGCGGTACACCGCATGTGACTGGGAGGGGGAGGGAGGGGCTGCCAGAAATGGACACATAATGGTTAGAAGATTGCAACTTTTATTTTAAGGATCTTACTGATCATAGTTTATGAGTTGCAATTTACTTACAGGAAAGCTCTCTGTGATAAAACATAGAGGGCCAGATCGCAACCTGGATGCTAAGCACAGCGTTCATGTGTTATAGCATAACGACTCGTGCGCTGTGCTTATTTTTAACTCACAATACATATCATGGACATTTACCTTGAGAACGTTGTAATACTATGTCGAAACACGTTGGATATTCATGTCCAAATCGATTTTAATTTATATTGTAATAAACAATGCTGTTTAAATTGATATATCAGCATCTTTATTTTGCCATTTCGGTGGAGCGATCCAGATCCTTCAATCCTGGTGTGGAGCTGGTTATCTGGAGTGATCGGTGACGCTGGATGGCTGAGTATTATTCCTGATGTGCCTTAAATATATGGAATTCCTGTGAACATTTCCAGAAAGCAGGGGATTATGGTTTGCCTGTACTGTACTGCTCTATGTATGTTTTATACAGTGATCCTCATATTTACTATATTTGGCTGTATGCAGTGGGTGAAATTGAGAGAAGCCACCCGTTGTGGATTTCACTCAAAAGATACATATTCTATGTATTATTGTGTCACTGACAATCCTTGCTATTCTCTGCATTAACGCTTTCCTGCTGCAGGATGTTCTATGCCATCCATGTGGCAGTGGGCCTTGAAGATGCAGGGCGTACAGGTACACCCCGCCGTCAGTGGCGACTCTAGGAACAATATGTATAGGGGGGCACATAAGATCCCACAGTCAAAACTGGGGGGGGCAGTAATAATTTTCGCCACTAAATCATACCACTGAAAAAAACGAAATAAGTATATAAATAAATTTCCATAATCCCAGAGTAATGTGATGCAATAATACCTTTTTGTTGTAATAACCTGATACTTAAATTCAATATTTTATTCGCTGCAATTCTGGTGGTTTTTGCCGTTGTCCGATAACTGATTCAGCGACTCCAATTTTCGCAAATTACTGAGACCATTCGCTAAATAGGGAATAAACCATATTTTGGGCGAAATGGATTCCCCCGAAATGTGACAAAAAGCAAAGGATCGAAATATGAATTGACCATTTAGAGTCTAACTTCCATAACCCCTAAAATGCCATTAAAGCAGGTAAATACAATAAAAATAATAAACAGTGTGGCATGTAGCCTACCCATTAACCCTAAAATGCTACTAATCAAGGGAAAACATTAATACACTGTGGGCCATATTACGATGTTGGTGCTAACTTAACCAGAGCTGTTGTAAACTTACCAGAGCCATTATAGCCTATGGAGGTTTTAAGTTAACAACAGCTCTGGTTAAGTCAGCCCCAAGTATGTAATATGGCCCTGTGAGTGTCAGGTTCCTGAACCGGGCCTTGGCAGCCCCCTTCAACTATTGTGCATCTGATCTGTGCCTGCACTTGAGGGCAGCTTCATCCCTGTGCTGCTCATTTCAAGCACGGATATCCAGCACATATTCCGTTAAAACAAACACCATAGGTCATATGACTTACCTGAATAAAGGTCATGCCCCCTCTCCTCCTTGCTCCAGCATTGCCAAACCTCTACCAGTGACAGAGGACCTATGCTGTGGCTCTCCTGCGTTATACTGAACCCCAAACCTTGCCAACATTACCAGCCTTTCCTGTGTCTCCATATCCTCCAGCATCAAGTGTGTTCAAGATCCCTTTGTCCTGGTTTGTTTCCTGCTTCCCTATTGTCAAGCCCTATACGTGTCCTGTTTCTCACCTCCAAACCAATTGTTCTGCTGCTTCCTGCAACAACTCCCCGCTCACCGTACACCCCTGTACTGGTGTTTCACCACATCCCGGGCTAAGTATCCTGCTACCTCAGTACCACCCTGGTATAATACCTGACAGTGAGGCATGTAGCCTACCCATTAAGTCCTAGAATGACACTAAGGGAAAACATGAAATGAATACACTGTGGGGCATGCAGCCTATCCATTAACTCCAAAAATGGCAGTTATCAAGAGAAAACATGAAATACATACACTGTGAGGCATGGTGCCTACCCATTAACTCCTAAAATGCCATTAACCCCTCTGACGGTTTTCCCGAGTGTGGCTTGGGGTTAATTGTTTGTACCGAAAGTGGTATCCCGAGCCACACCCAGGCTGTATACTTAAATGTTCTGTGCTCCCTCGCTGATCCCTGCAGTCTTCTCCAGCCGCTCGTGACGTCACACTGCCCAGTTCCCTTCTCGTAAGGAGTGAACCAGGAAGTTTGACGTCGCAATCGGCTGCAGTATGACTGCGGGGACAGCAAGAGAGCGCAGAACATGTAAGTATGAGCCCAAGTGTGGCTCGGGGATACCGCTTTCAGCATTGAAAGTTAACCCCCGAGCCACACTAATACCGCTAGGGGGCCAGAATAAATTGGACCAATTCTGGCATATAAAATATGTCAGAATCGGTCCACCAGGGAGGTTAAAAAAGGAAAAAATAAAATGTATACTGTGAGGGATGAAGCCTGCCCATTAACCCTTAATATATAACTAAACCAAGGCAAAAACAAAAGTAATACACAATGTAATATATATAGTCTGACCATTAACCTTTTCGCTGCTGAGCCATTTTGACCCTGTGAAAAAAATTGTTACGTTTTTAGTTTATTTTTTATGACTTTGTCTTTACACTGAATATGGTCGTGTTTGGTATCATTGGAAAGGCCAGACTCTGTGTGTTTGAAGGTATCACAGAGCTGTACAGTAATATGCGGTGTGTTTGAGGGTATCACTTTGCTGTATAGCCTGTTTACACCAAAGGCCCCTCTAAATCTTTACAATCCCCAGCCAGCAGGTCCCTCACATTCTTCAACCCCCCCTCTTATTCATCTGATGATGCGGGTCTTGGGGGGGTGGGAGACACGCGGCGCGGGAACGTTCTGAGCCTGTGTGTCTATGCACATCACGTGGAGTGAAGGGGCGGCATCAATACAGCGTGCGTGCCGTTTCCAGTATCTGATTCGAGATACCTTGTCTAGGAACTATTTTTATTTATGTGGCTATTGAACCGAAAGGAAGGTACTGTCCTTTTACAAATTTAAATATATCTGTCAGATGAAAATTGATGGAAATTGAAGAGAGATCATTTTCAAGGTTCTTAAATGACTTGAAAAATAAATTATATAATAATGTACATCACTAGTGAACATTGTTTCTTTTACCTTTTTCTTTCTGAAATTTCAATTGTTATTAAAACAGAGCTTACATAAAATGAATGCATTTATGTATTTTATTTTGGGTACAATATTCCCTTTAATTAGATAAATGGTTCATTCATGTTAAAAAAAAATGAAGTTCCAAATTGAATAGGATGTTCCATTAAGCAAAATAATATATTCATTTGGTAATTATTTAACTGCTATAATGAGCGGAGTTATTTCAATACATTTGTAATAAGAGGAATTTCTCTTAATATAATTAGTCTTTTATAATTTTCGAATGATACATTTAATTTCCCAATATCTGCTTAATCTTCTTGAAAGAAAAGATTGCTAAGTACATTTACCTTTAATATGACTCCTGGTAGCAGTTTAGTTTGGAAAAACACTGATTCCGAGACCCAGCATCTACGCCAGTACATCAAAAGGAGTGTTACTGAATATGGGAAATTTGGCAATTATCACAGAGCCCCATGCAAACGTTAATGCCACATACATTAATGCTCAGTTATTTTACTTGTCTACTGTCCATTTGTGTTTACTTTGTGTGTGATATACAAAAGTGTTGGTAGAAGGTTAGTATTTAGGCTAGGGTCAGACGAGCGCAGTATTATCGTGCGTTTAGCCACACTTAATCACGGCCGTGCTAGCAGAAAATGACGTCCAATGCCGGGCAGCATACGAAGTACGGCCGCACAAAAGTGCAGCCGCGCAACGCAAGTGGCAAACGAACGCATTTTTTCGAGAACGTCAATCCGCTAGTACTGACGTACAGAGTGCGCTGCGTCCGCTAGCGGCATGTGTGCGTGATTAGGAGACGTCAGACGCTGCTAATGTCCAGCCAACATAACGTCCAGACGCAAAAAGTGTTTTATTGATGATCCGTACAAAATCACGAACGGAAATGCGCATCGTATGACCGCTATCGCGTATTCCGTGAAAAAATACGTCCATTCGTTCAAACACACTTTTTCACAGACAACGCGAAAAATGCGTTCGTCTGACCCTAGCCTTAGTCAATGTGTTGCCAGGCAACAAATAAAAACAGAACTCTTGAGTTCACGAAGTATTTTGAAGAGAACACTAAGTAGACTTTCCATCTTTCCCAATATTGCTCACATACAGACTCTACACTATATTGTATACCTAATACTGAAGTGTCACACATTGTAGGGTCATTCCTAGCATTTTATTTTTTCGCTCATGCCAGTAAAAGGGAGGCAGTAAGGCTAGGGTCAGACTGAGGCAGTGCGAACGCGCGTTCTGGCGCACATAATCACGGCCGCACTAGCAGCAGATGCCGGGCAATGACAGCCAATATACGAAGTACGGTCGCACAAAAGTCCGGCCGCGCAACGCAAGTGGAAAATGAACGCATTTTTTCGAGAACGTTAAACCGCTGGTACTGACGTACAGAGTGCGCTGCGGCCGCATAGCAGCGTGTGTGCGTGATTAGGAGATGTCAGACGCTGCTAGTGTGCGGCCAACATAACGTTCAAACAGCCGGATTTCCCTAGACTTCTTTTCACCCCATCGTCATGAAATACGTCCAGAATTGCGCATCGTCTGACCACTTAAGCGTATTCCGTGAAAAAATGCGTGCGCACGCATCGACGTACATTTTGACGGTGGCCGCAGAAAATGCGCTCATCTGTCCCTAGCCTAAGGGAAAAAAAAATCAGCACAAGCCTTTTACCGCTCCTACTCCGAATCAGCCGCTGTACTTTATAATGGGGAATAATAGAGAGCTACGCCTCCGTAATGGCAGCGGTGTCGCCTTAAGTATGTGTGCTTGGTGTTCAGGGTTCACGCACGAGCCATGGATGTAGCATGGAGAGACCCTGGGAAATATTTATCACAGTGTTCTGTTGCTCATGGTAACGGATGCAGCGGATCATGACGCCCTCTCTACCGTGAGATCAGAGGTAAGTAAGGGTCCTTTTTTTTTGGGTTTAATGTTTATTTTGTTAAATGATTTTGCAAAAGCTTAAGATGAGCTTTTAGGAGTCACTAAACACCTGTTCTAGAACATAAGAATGAGATACCATGGACTAGCTTGTTCTTCTAGTCCCACGTGCAAAGTAACATCTCTCACACAAGGTAAAGGAGACTTTAATTTTCAGTAAGGCTGAAGTAAGTATGTCTGAGCCACAAGCTTGGAATAACAACTCAAGACATTCAGATATCGGCTGAAGCCAATCTGTAATCTTAATGATGACAGTGGAATAGGACCCTATGGGTAGGGATGAGCCGAACACCCCCCGAGTTCGGTTTGGGCCCGAACCCGAACTTCCCATTTGTTCGGGTCTGAACCCGAACCCCCATGCAAGTCAATGGGGCTGAAAATTCGGTTTTTTAGAGTGCCCTCCAAGAGGGCATATATGCTACATATTTGCCATAAAAGGTGTATGGGGGTCCGGGTAGTGCCCTGGGGGACAGGAAACAAGGACAAAAAGTTTTAAAAAAAACATTTTTAAAGTTTTCCATGAAATAAGGGTGAGTTTTCCATGAAATAAGGGTTAAAAATAAAAACGAAAAATTCCTTCAAATATCGTGAGTTTTCCATGAAATAAGGGTTAAAAATAAAAACGAAAAATTCCTTCAAATATCGTGCCTAGGAGGTCCCCATAACCTGCCCGTGAAGTGGCGGATTTCTAGGATGTATAGAAACACTTAAAAACAAATAAATGACGTTTCATATGACAGTAAATGCTTTTCCTTTAATCTATCCATAAACAACTGCTTGGGGCGGCAGCCTGTATGAAAAGACATTTTAGGACGGGCAGAAAAAGTTTAGTGTTTTTTTGGGCTAAATTATTGTGAAACTTATGCAGGCTTTGGATGAAAGTAACAATAGGTGCTTTAAAATTGGGCTTTTAGCGTCGGCAACAGTGCCGTCACACCGTAACCCCTCTCAGGATATGAATCTGATACAGGCGTCAATGGCAGTGGACCCAGATATTGTGCCTTTAGTGCCAGGCATGCAAGTACTATCATACAGTAACCCCTCTGTGGTATTGTGGAAGAGTGCAGGGGTGGACCATGCGGTCCTATATTAAAAAGATATGAATCTGGTAATGGGCGTCAGTGCACCCAGATATTGTGCCTTTAATGGCAGGCCAGCAAGTATCATCATACAGTAACCCCTCTGTAGTATTGTGGAAGAGTGCAGGGGTAGACCATGCGGTCCTATATTAAAAAGATATGAATCTGGTAATGGGCGTCAGTGCACCCAGATATTGTGCCTATGAATCTGGTAATGGGCGTCAGTGCACCCAGATATTAGGGATGTGCACCGATTTTTTTTTCGATTCGATTCGATTCGAATTTTCGAATTTTTAAACTTTTCGATTCGGCTCGTTTCGACTGCTTTCTGTTTCGATTCATTTCGGCTCGATTCGGTTTTCGGGTACATTTATTTTTCGGAATATCGACCATTTTTCGTATTTTCGGGTAACTTCACTAGGTTTCTGTATCGACTTTTCGTTATTTCGGAAATTTCGGAAATTTTCGTTTTTCGGAATTGTACATGGTTTTCGGCATATCGCCCATTTTTCGTTTTTCGGAACTTTTCGTTTTTCGGAATTGTACATGGTTTTCGGCATATCGCCAATTTTTCGTTTTTCGGAACTTTTCGTTTTTTCGGAACGTCTGTTCTCGTTTCAAAGCTGTCTAACTCTATTCGTTTTGATGAAAACTACTATGGTTTACTTTTTTAATACTACTTTATATATTTTTTATAATAAATTTTTGGTTTGTTTTTCGGATCCAATAATTCATTATGTCGATACGATAATTCTGGCGATTCTATCGTGTTTTTTTAATTAACCCTTTCGCTGCTGAGGCTTTTCCCACCTCTGTGCTGAGCTCATTTTTACCGGTTTTGCTCATCATGTTTAAACGTGTTTTGAAGGCTTATTTTAGTATATGACACAGACATATTATATATCGTTCTTTCCGTCAGACTCGGCAGATTCATAATATGTCATTATTATATGTATACGTCATGACCTGTCTGTATATTATAACAAAAAATGCAATAAAATATGATTTTTCAATAATTTACAACGTGTAAAGTGTTTTTTTTAACAAACGCACCGCATACAAAAATCGTTAGTGCAGCATCATTGTTCACATTATAATTGAAATGGGAACAATATTGCTGCATTAACAAACCAAAAAAAAGAAAAAAAAAATTGTTTATTTTTTTTTTATAAATTTTTTTAAATATTTTTTTATTTTTTATTTTTTTACAAACGTTTTTCACATTCGTGTTTGGTATCGTTGGAACGGCCATGCTCTGGCCGATCCAACAATACCAAACGTTAACCCCTAGCTGCCACGGATCGGGAGATAGGGGGTTCATTTTGGAACCCCCTATCTCCACCATTGGTGGCAGCTAGGGGTTAACTCCATGACTGGCGTCATCGTGCTATGCACGATGACGCCAGTCCTCAGGGGGAGTTCCCGGAAGCTTGGCCGACATCCGACATCCTCATGGATATGCCCCAGCTCCTCATGGATATTGCCCCAGCACCTCGTGGATATGCCCCAGCTCCTCGTGGACATTCCCTCAGCTCCTCGTGGACATGCCCCAGCTCCTCGTGGACATGCCCCAGCTCCTCGTGGATATGCCCCAGCTCCTCGTGGATATGCCCCAGCTCCTCCTGGATATGCCCCAGCACATGGAGCCCCAGCTCCTCATGGATATGCCCCAGCACCTCATGGATTTGCCCCAGCACATGGAATGCCCCAGCACCTCATGATAATGGCCCCAACTCACCTCCGCAGCCTTTTTCGCTCCCTCAGAGCGTCCGGCGGCGAGGAGCTTGGGCGCTCGCCAGGGGAAGCCACGTGACCAGCTGCGATTGGCTGGTGACGTGTTTCCTCCAGGCGAGCGCCGAAGCTGTATGCTTCGGACGCTCGCAGGGAGCGAAAAACGCGGCGGAGGGTGAGACACCCGCCCTTAGGGTGACGGTGTCACCCTAAAGGCGGGTGTCACCTGGTGCGGGCCACACCCCCCGCCCCCACGTAGCGACGCCACTGGTATATACATTTAACGGCCGCACGCCCACGGACTTACTCTATCCAAACAAAGTTCAGAATGATGTGAAACATTGGGACTTTTTGGATAGATTTCGATTTTCGACTATCCAGAAGTTAAAAAAATAAAAATGGTCGAAATCTAATTCAAAAGTCCTGATGTTTCACATCGGGATGTCAGATATTAATAGGCTTGTGCACCGATTTTTTTTTCGGTTCGATTTGCTCTGATGTTTAAAATTTTCGATTGTGTACATTTTTTTGGAATATCGACCATTTTTCGTATTTTCGGGTCACTTTGCTCGTTTTTTGTATCGACTTTTCGTGATTTCGGAAATTTTATTTTTTTTCGGAACGTCTGTTCTCCTCGTTTCAAAGTGTCTAACTCTATTCGTTTTGATGTAAAGTACTATGGTTTACTTTTTTATACTTTATATATTTTTTATAATAAATTTTTGGTTTGTTTTTCGGATCCGATAATTCATTCTGTCGATACGATAATTCTGGCGATTCTATCGTGTTTTTTTTTTTTATTAAATAAAGATCCTTTTTTCTTATGAATATACATTTCACAACTTTATTTATTTAATCACATTAAAAAAATGGTATGAAAGCCAAGGAACAAAAAAAAAAGAACAAAACGATTTAAAAAAACGGTAAACTGACCCGAATGGTCTGACTTTAAAAATAAAAACCAGAACAAAAATGTTTTAAAACGGAAAAATAGTTGATCAAAATGATCTGAAATGAAAAAAAATAATAAAATAAAATGATTTAAAACAGACAAAAATATAAATTAACCCTTTCGCTGCTGAGGCATTTCACGGCTTCCCTTCACGCCTGTGTGCGGCACTGCGGTCTGCTGCTGAGTGCTGAGGTAATTTTTAACAGTTTCGCTCCTCTTGTTTAAACGCGTTTTGAAGCCTTCTTTTAGAATATGACCCAGACATGTTATATATCGTTCTTTCCGGCAGACTCGGCAGATGATTCATAATATATCATTATCATATGTATGCGTCATGTCCTGTCTGTATATTATAACAATAAATGCCATAAAATTAGAATTTTCAATGTTTGTTTTACAAGGTGTAAAGTGTTTTTTTCACATTTTAACATGCGAGTGTTTGCGGTTATATTTTATGAGTTGCGTTTGTTAAAAAAAATTGAAAAGGGGACTTGATTTTTTTGGGTGACAATTACACTATTTTTAACAAACGCACCCCATACAAAAATCCTTAGTGCAGCATCATTGTTCACATTATAATTGAAATGGCAACAATATTGCTGCATTAACAAAACAAAACAAAAAAACCTGTATTTTTTTTTTTTATTTAAATTTTTTAAAATTTTTAACATTGTCATGTTTGGTATTGTTGGAAAGGCCATGCTCTGGTCGATCCAAAGATACCAAACATTAAACAACCGATAGCTGCCGCGGATCGGGAGATAGGGGTTCCAATGAACCCCCTATCTCCACCATTGGTCACAGTTAGGGGTTAACTCCAAAACTGACGTCATTGTGACGAGGTCTTGGGACTGTCAGCAGCTGCTGTTCCCCCACGCTGTTGTCTTCCTGCAAAGACGTGACCATGTTGGCGGGCAGCGTCTTAGCGGGCAGCGGTGGGAGAGAGAGAGCTCATAGCTGGGAGGAGGTGTTGTGTGAAGCTGCAAACAGGGACAAATAAACTAGACCTGAGCCGCACTAAGGATCTTTGGGTTGTGTCGGAGAAGACTTCACGCAGTGCTGCCATCAATATTTTTTGATAAATTCTTGGTTATACAATGAATGTGACTGTGGACAAAAATCCGTGTTGTTGTGACATCGCCTAAGCTTAACAAAAAACCAGGCCACGTCGGTAATCAAATCTCAAGGCAGTACAACAAGGTTGTGTTAGTGTGTAACATTTTTTGGCCAGGCAGGAAGTGTAGAATGTGCAGTCACATTCATGGCCACAAATATGTTGACAAATTTATGACAAAGGGTCCATAGAAATGTCAATACATTTATGTACATATAATTTTAACAGTGTGGAAACCAAGCAATACATATTAACTTATTAAGTAAGGAAAAGCAACACACACAAACAGGAAAATAGTGAAAAAATAGAAAATTTATTTACAACATATGAACATAGGGAAGGGAACATGCCAAGGATGGCAAACTGCCCAACAAGTTACTGGCATTTGAGGAGATGTTGGAGCTGGTCCGCATCTTGGATTGCAAAGATTACGATTGCTGTAAGGGCCCTTACGGCAGGAAGAATAACACCCGCAAGGATCGTATCCTTGAAAAGCTACGCACCACCATCCTGGAGCTGTTCGGGAAGGACTGGACGAAGGACCATCTCCGAAAACGCTGGTCCGACCTCAAGGCACGCGAGCAGGAGCAGCTGAGGCACATTCTGGAGGAGGCTGCCACTGGTCTCACTGCTGCTCCAGGAGGTCTGCGGCATTGTTTATGTGCTCCCGCAGTACCTGGAGCAGTTCCTGTAGGGCGTTGATGTTGGTAGCTGCCAGGCGAAGCTCGCCAATCGCCTCCCGTCGGCGTCTGGCTTCTCCTTCTATATATCCAATAAATGAAAGAAGGAAAATACAGTAAGTAAAGCAGGTTTCTATTTTTGACTGAAAGTCTTGAAAAAATATAACAGTAGTATATACCAGTGCTGGCGGCCTCCTGAGGCTCCGACTCCTCTGACTCCTCCCCACCACCACCGTCAGCATATCCAGTGCTATATGTAAGAAATTAAAGAAATAAAAAATACAGTAAACAACAAAACTGATTTATTTTTGAACAAAAGTCGATGCAAAATACAACAGTAAAAAAAAAAAACCTGGACTGGCGGCCTCCTGCTGCACCGGCTCCCTCTCTTCATCATCGCCATCCTCCTCTTCCTCCTCCTGCTCCTCTTGTGCTATACATAAAAAAATTAAATTAAAATACAGTAAACAAAAAATGTTTCTGTTTTTGACCAAAAGTCGTTGCAAAATAAAACAGTATATACCAGCGCTGGTGGACGCCCGTGGCTCCTCCTCCTCCTCCACTGGGGCACTGGTCCCCGCCCGGGCAGATTCTGCGGCCTTCTTCCTGTCTTCTGCCAAATCAAAAAAATATAACACGTAAATAATGCAGACTGGAAAAAATGGTATATCTATACACTATATTGCCGAAAGTATTGCGACACCCCTCCACTACCCACTAGCACTACCAGCTTGACCCACCACTACTCCCATCTCATAGTTCTAAAGTCACAAAATATTTATTTATTTCCTCTGCACAGACATATATTACCGTTCATTTCTATATTTTTTTCAGAAGTAAACATTACGTTTATTCAATAAAAACTATTATTTGTGTTGTGTGCGTACAAAGCGCATTGTGCGACTGCTTTTAGTTATTTTATAGAAGGCCTCAGCCTCAGTTTCACTTTCAGTTTCTGCTAATAATAAAACTGGATATTGCAGAAACAACAACAGAAATCCACCATTTTGTTTTGAAATTTGCATCTAAAGCATTCAATGACACTGCTGCAGCAAACTGAATCGCTGCGCTGCAACAATTCAGCAGCTGCTGAGGCTGTATTGAAGGCGGCTCTGTTTGGATGCACTTACAGAAGAACTACATGTCCCATCCTATCACTTAGCAGAGACGCAGAGATTTTTATTGATGCGCAGGTGGGAACCAATATTGGGCAAGCTGCGGGTCATCTCGTATGCATCACTCAATCACAACAACCCCCCCCCCAACACACTACAGACTACACACACAGTGCCAAAAGAAATCCAGCATTGTAACTTCATCTACATACATCAAATGTCACAATTTTCACGAATCGTTTTTTTTGGAAAGTCTGTTCTCGTTTCAAAGCAATAGATTTTGATTTGACACATTTCAAGTCCATTCGAAAATTCCGAAAAATTTTCGATTCGGCTCAGAAAACAGTTCGGATTCGACTTTTTCGGATCTAAAAAATTTCGGAATTTCGGCCGCATCGAAAGACCCGAATCGGGAAATTTCGTGAAAATTCCGAAATTCCAAAATTCCGAAACCCGAAACGCACATCCCTACCAGATATTGTGCCTTTAATGGCAGGCCAGCAAGTATCATCATACAGTAACCCCTCTGTAGTATTGTGGAAGAGTTCAGGGGTGGACCATGTGGTTGGTCCTATATTGAATTTTTTTTTTTTTATCTGGTAATGGGCGTCAGTGCACCCAGATATTGTGCCTTTAATGGCAGGCCAGCAAGTATCATCATACAGTAACCCCTCTGTAGTATTGTGGAAGAGTGCAGGGGTGGACCAGGCGGTCCTATATTAAAAAGATATGAATCTGGTAATGGGCGTCAGTGCACCCAGATATTGTGCCTTTGGTGCCAGGCCATCAAGTATCATCATACAGTAACCCCTCTGTGGTATTGTGGAAGAGTGCAGGGTTGTACCCTGCTGTTCAAAAAATTAAAATGATATAAATCTGGCACAGGCGTCAGTGCAGCCAAATATTGTGCCTTTCATGGCAGCAAGTACATTCACACCGTAACCCTTTTGTGGTATTGTGTAAGAGTTCAGTGCTGGAGGTTTTGTGCATGCAGAAGACATACCCGATCTATTCCGTTACTTCGGCATCAGGCGATTGATAGCTGCTGATCCAGGACTGATTCATTTTTATAAATGTCAGCCGGTCTACAGAGTCGGTGGACAGACGCACTCTTTTGTCTGTGACAAAACCTCCAGCGGCACTGAACGTCCTTTCGGAAAGCACAATAGATGAAGGGCAACCTAGTAGCTACATAGCATATTGGCTAAGTTCTGGCCAGTGATCCAATCTCAACACCCAGTAAGCCAGTGGATCATCTGCTGGAAAGGTATCCAGGTCTGCCCTTGCCCCTAAGTAGTCCTGCACCATATGGTGAAGACGCTGGCAATGGGTGCCTACATTTGACGTCACTGGGCGTCGAGGACTAAAAAAATTTAAAAATGCATCAGTCAAGCAGCCCTGGCCTTCACCGCTATTCCTCTAATCACCTGCAGCCTCAGATGCACGTGTGTCAGCAGTAGCACTTGGTAATCTAACAGTGCCTGGAAAGGTGTTACACAAGTTTCGCTTTAGAGCGTCCTCAAGTTTTGTCATCCTGTGCTCCCTCTGTGCGGGCAGGATGAGCTCTGCAACTTTCCCCTTGTATCGTGGATCAAGAAGGGTTGCCAACCAGTAATGATCCCTCTCCTTGATAGCACGAATCCTGGGGTCCTTTAGCAGGCTTTGCATCATTAGGGAGCCCATGCAGCGTAGGTTGGAGGTGTCATTAGCTGCCGAGTCTTCCTGGTCAATGAGGATGACCGTATCGTGCACTTCCTCCTCCCAGCCACGCACAAGCCCTTCTGTTTCTGGGGACACAAAACCCTGCCTTGCGGAATCCCCACCTTCAATGCCCCCACTACTTAAATAGTCCTCCTCCTCCTCATCCTCCTCCTGTCTGATCTGAGTAGGACCCACTGGAATGCTGTCTGCGGAAAGACTGGGGCCTTGAGAGCTAGGGAAGGCCTCCTCTTCCTCCCGCTGCTCTGCCTCTAGAGCCACATCTATAATTCCCCGCAGAGTGTGCTCCAGCAGGAACACTAAAGGAATTGTGTCACTGGGGGGGGAAACAAAGTTGACCTGAACCTGTCCTTGTGCCATACTCACACAGGTACTCGTTGATGGCCCTCTGCTGCTTGTGCAGACGCTGCAGCATTGCTAATGTCGAGTTCCACCTGGTGGGCATGTCACAGATCACACGGTTTGTGGGAAGGTGGAATTCTCTTTGAATTTCTGCCAGGCGAACGCTTGCTGGGAATGACCGTCTGAAGTGGCTGCAGACTTTTCTGGCCTGGATGAGAAGCTCTGGCAGCCCTGGGTACTTGGTTAGGAAACGCTGTACTACCAAATTTAGGACGTGTGCTAGGCATGGTACATGCGTCAATTTACCCTTGCGTAGGGCGGAGAGAAGGTTGCTGCCATTATCGCAGACGATCATTCCCAGGTCAAGCTGGCATGGTGTTAACCATCTCTGCACTTGTCCCTGCAGAGCTGACAAAATTTCTGACCCGGTGTGGCTCCTGTCCCCTAAACAAACCAGCTCAAGCACAGTATGGCATCTTTTTGCTTGAGCTATTGCGGACACCCTGTCAGGCGTGGATTTAACTGCCACTTCGCCAGAGACAGAGAAGGAGGAGGAGGAGGAGGAAGAGGTGGTGCTGGTGGAGCAGACAGACCTCATACAAGCAGCTTTCTGGAGGCGTGGTGGATGAACAAGCTCCAGCACAGAGCCCCGTCTTGGATCCCTCCCAGCTGCAATCAGAGTTACCCAGTGTGCCGTGAAGGAAATGTAACGACCCTGTCCATGCTTGCTGGACCACGTGTCTAAAGTGACATGCACCTTACTGTTGACTGCCTTTCCCAATGACTGGATAACATTGTCTTCCACGTGCTGGTATAGTGCTGGAATGGCCTTGCGTGAAAAGTAATGGCATTTTGGAACCTGCCACAGTGGTACAGCGCATTCAGCAAATTCACGGAAGGGAGCAGAGTCCACCAGCTGGAAAGGCAGCAGCTGCAATGCGAGTAATTTTGCTAAGCTGGCATTTAGACGCTGTGCTTGGGGATGGTTGGGACTATATTTTTTCTTTCGCTGCAGCAGCTGCAGCAACGTAATCTGACTGTGTAAATATTCAGCTACTGGGATGATGTCACATTGTGAGGAAGGACCTGCTGGTACATCCATTACTGTAGCATCATCCCTGTCGGTGGAGGTTGTAGGCAATTGCATGGCAGGACATACAGTGTGGGTAGAGACAGATGAGGAGGAGGAGGACCTACGCAAAGTTTTGCCCCAACGGGATGTGTGGCACTTGTTCCTATGTCGCATCAAGCACGTGGTACCCAAGTGTCCGGTGTTTATCCCACGCTTCAGCCTCCTCTGACATAGATTACAAATAGCAACGGTGGGGTCTGCTGCACAGTTCTTAAAGAACTCCCAGACAGCAGATTTCCTGCATGTGTTCTTTGAGACAACAGCGCTCTGCACCGGAGCAGCTCTGACATGTGATGCCTTGGACTGGCTAGTGCTACGGTTGGTCACAGAGGATGTTGTGCCTCGTGTTTGCTGTGCCTCCTCCTCCTCCTCCTCCCCCTCCCCCTCCTCCTCACTTGATTCCTCAGTTCGATCTGGCACCCAGGTGGAGTCAGTGACTTCATCATCATCAATGTCATCTTCACCCCCTATCTCCTCATCACTGGAGCCAACTTGGCAGTATGCTGCAGCTGCTGGGGAAACATGAGTGCCAGTTATTTGTGTGTCATCACTGGCACCCCCTTCCTCTAGGTTGATTATACTCCCTTGCTCAACCTCAGAGATTGAATCAGAGCACTGTACTTGCTGCGCATCCTCAAGCAGCATGTCACTCTCACTGTAGTCAAACAATTCAGCTGACTCCTCTGTGTGTGATAGCGAGGCTACGGCAGGAGTAGCTGTGGACATGGAGGCTGCATTAGATGCTTTGGCAGCTGAGGTGGACTGTAAAGCACTAGAAGCCTGGCTGGCAGAGGACTCGGAGGATGAGGATGGCCTGGTTAGCCAATCCACCAAGTCCTCTGTATGTTGCTGCTGCTTAAGACGGCCAGCACCAGTTAGAAAGGACAAACGTGCCCCTGCAGAGGATGCACCACGTCCACCACGACCAGAGACACAGCCTCCCGACACAGGGGCTGCTTGCCCTCTTATCTGTGGCTGGGAGCGTCTGCCTGTCCTTTTTGTTCTTTCAGACATGGTGAGTGATATATACTGTAGATTAATATATACAGAACTCTGATTCAACTCTGGTATAAAGATTTAAATAACTCTGGTATAACTCAGTGAGACACACTGATAGCTGGCAGCCAGTGACAAGAGACAGATCACCTTAATTCACAAATGTTTTAAATAAATTAGTGAGCCCCAAAATAATGCATGGTACTGTATGTATGATGAGACACAGATCACCTTAATTCACAAATGTTTTAAAGAAATTAGTGAGCCGCAAAATACAGCGTGGTACTTTTTGTATGACGAGACATAGATCACCTTAATTCCCAAGTGTTTTAAAGAAATTAGTGAGCCCCAAAAAAAATTGCTGGCTGTGTGATGAGACACAGAAGATCACCTTAATTCCCAAGTGTTTTAAAGAAATTAGTGAGCCCCAAAATACAGCGTGGTACTTTTGTATGACGAGACACAGATCACCTTAATTCCCAAGTGTTTTAAAGAAATTAGTGAGCCCCAAAATACAGCGTGGTACGTTTTGTATGACGAGACACAGATCACCTTAATTCCCAAGTGTTTTAAAGAAATTAGTGAGCCCCAAAAAAAATTGCTGGCTGTGTGACGAGACACAGAAGATCACCTTGATTCCCAAGTGTTTTAAAGAAATTAGTGAGCCTCAAAAAGATTTACTGGCACAGTGACAAGACCCAGAAAATCACCTCAATTCACAAATGTTTTAAATAAAGTTGTAAACCCCCAAAAAACTTGCTGGCACAGTGACAAGACACACATCACCTAAATTCAATGATATTTGGTATAAATGAGACCCAAAAAGACTTGCTGGCACAGTTACAAGACCCAGAAAATCACCTCAATTCACAAATGTTTTAAATAAAGTTGTAAACCCCAAAAAAACTTGCTGGCACAGTAACAATACACACATGACCTAAATTCCCTGATATTTGGTCGAAATGAGACTCCCCCAGTAGCGTGGCAGACCGGCAGTAACAACACACACAACTATCTTCTTTGAAATCTCCTCTGAAATGCGTGCAGAATCAGCGCGTTGAAACCTTATATAGTGTGCTGCGGGACTTAGCTCTGTGAGCCCATGATTGGGCAAAATTTGCCCAATCAGGACTCTGAGCGGTGATTGGCATAGTGTTCAACCAGTCTTGCACCAGACCTGTGGTCAGGTGCAAGGCTGTAGCCAATTACGAGCTTCAGGCAGTGGGAAAATGCATTGTAGTCCATTGTGGTCGAACATGCGGCGAACACCCGGAAATGTTTGGGGTTCACGATCCGCCCGAACAGGCTAAGTTCGGGTCGAACCCCGAACCCGAACAGCTCATCCCTACCTATGGGCTCTACCACCTCCTTCAAGCTAAAGCTAGCGGCAGCGCTAGCTTAAAGGAGGTCATAGCGCTGCGGCTAGATCACCTTTGAATCACTAATGGGTTAAAAAAAACGTTAGTGCTCATTAATTTGCGATTCGTAGCGCGAGTTTACTGTCCTTTGCGTTCCCTATACCTAACATGGGGAGCGCAAAGTGCAAGCACAGATTAACTAGCATTAGGATCACTTGGTCCTAACACTAGTTAATAAGAGCTGGCGCTAACGAAAAAGTTACCACCAGCTCAGAGGTGTAGGTAACGGATTGCGCTGCTGCAGAATCCGTTAACTGCAGCTCAAACCCCCCCCCCCCAAAAATCACATGCTCACCTCTCATCCTGTGTTGAGAACTGGCCCGATCCGGTGCTTCTGGCCGCCGGGAGCAAAGGGAGACTGGGGGGAAAGAAAGTCCCTGTCTCCCTCCATGACCACTCCGCCGAACAGCAGGATCTTGCGAGAGGCGAAATTCTGCTGGTCATGTGATCCAGCAGCACGATCCTCCATGGCGTCCTATGGACGCCATGGAGGGGATGCTGGGGATGGCGCTGTAGAGCTGCCCCCAGCATCCACGAGCCTAGCGATCAGTAAGGGGCAGGCTGCAGGACTCAGAGTCCCGGTTTCCCCAGCAGATCGTGGGGCAGGCGCAAGGGGAAATTAGTGAACATTCATTTTTCCCCTTAGTGTCCCAGTTTTAGCGAGGGCAACGTGATAGTGTCCCATGGGTTTTATGATGAACTCCATAAACACTTTTAGAAATGGTACATTTTACAGACAGTTCAATAGGCCCTTAAACCAACTACAATTATTATTTAATGACTCATCAAAACATTATGTTAATCATATTTTAACCCCTGGAGCACCAGATACTTAATGAAAATGTGCTCACAACAAGGCTAATGTCTTTTAACAAAGAATTGGCATGTGATCCAGGGCTACAAGACTAACATTTCACACTATTATTCATCATTATGACAGAATGGGAGTTTGTCTTAACTTCATAAATCTTTCTCTTGTCACACTGTACATTTTTAAACTCACTTATTGACATTTTTCTATCCCGCTTGAGCTCCCATTTTTATACGCCTACTGTAAGGGTTTTCCTCTGAGATTAAATGGTTATTTCTGAATCACATTACATTTTCTTAAATATATCTTCAGAATAAAATTGGCTTTAACTTCAATACTATATGTTTTTTTATTATAAGGATAATTAATTATGTTCTACAAAGTCTTCTGCTTTACACTGCGCAGGAATTAAGAACAATGTGTCATTCTTTTCCTGGCTGTTATCCATCACAACATTTATTTAATAAGTAGCTCCTCCACTTTCAGCAGATACAACAGGAATTCGCCAAAAAAATATTTATAAAAAAGGTCTAATCCTGATGACTTTAGTCTGTGTTGCCAAGCTACTGGAAAGTAGGGATGAGCTGTTCGGTTCGGAGTTCGATTCGAACATTGCCCATTCGAAGAACATTTCCTTGTGTTCGCCCACAATGCACCCAATGGACCACAATGCACTTTTCCACTGGCTTGAAGATTGTAATTGGCTACAGCCTTGCACCTGACCACAGGTCAGGTGCAAGACAGGTGCAAGACTATGCCAATCAGGGCTCAGAGTCCTGATTGGGCAAATTTTGCCCAATCATGGGCTCACAGAGCTAAATCCCGCAGCACACTATATAAGGGTTCCCCGCAGCCCCAGCACATGTTTTTTTTGCAGGAGTGAGAGGAGATTGTTCTTTTATGTGTGTCTCAGACGTCTAGCAGATTTCTGTGAATTGTAATCTGTGTCTTCTCACTGCCAGCTATTGGGGTAACACAGACTTCTAGAAGATTTCTGTGAATTGTAATCTGTGTCTTCTCACTACCAGCTATCAGGGGGTCCCACATACTTCTAGCAGATATCTGGGAATTGTAATCTGTGTCTTCTCACTGCCAGCTATCAGGGGGTCCCACATATTTCTAGCAGATATCTGTGAATTGTAATCGGTGTCTTCTCACTGCCAGCTATTGGGGTCTCACATACTTCTAGCAGATATCTGGGAATTGTAATCTGTGTCTTCTCAATGCCAGCTGCTGCCAGGCTATCAGGCTGTATCACTGATTTATACCAGAGTTGTGTGAATTTGAATCTGTGTGTTGCGACTGCAAAGGCTATCAGGGTGTATCACTGACTTACAGCATTGTTCTGGAAAATCTGTATATCTTTAATCTAAATATCAATCACCATGTCAGAAAGACCAAAAAGGACAGGCAGACGCTCCCAAACACAGATAAGAGGGCAAGCAGCCTCTGTGTCGGAAGGCTGTGCCCCTGGTCGTCGTGGACATGGTACATCCTCTGCAGGGGCACTCTTGTCCTTTCTAACTGGCGCTGGCCATCTTAAGCAGCAGCAACATACAGAGGATTTGCAGGATTGGCTAACCAGGCCATCCTCATCCTCCGAGTCCTCTGGCAGCCAGGCTTGTAGTGGTTTACAGTCCACCTCAGCTGCCAAAACATCTAATTCAGCCTCCATGTCCACAGCTATTCCTGCCGTAGCCTCACTATCACACACGGAGGAGTCAGCTGAATTGTTTGACTACAGTGACAGTGACATGCTGCTTGAGGATGCGCAGCAACTCCAGTGCTCTGATTCAAATTCTGAGGTTGAGGAAGGGAGTATAATCAGCCTAGAGGGAGGGGGTGCCAGTGACACATAAAGAACTGGCACTCATGTTCCCCCAGCAGCTGCAGCATATTGCGAGGTTGGCTCCAGTGACGAAGAGATAGGGGGTGATGACAAGGATGATGAGGTACTGACTCCACCTGGGTGCCTGATCAAACAGAGGAGTCAAGGGAGGAGGAGGCGGCACAACAAAAACAAGGCAGAACGTCCTCTATGAGCAACCGTAGCCAGTCCAAGGCATCAGCTGTCAGAGCTGCTCAGGTGCAGAGCGCTGTTGTCTCGCAGCACACGTACAGGATCTCTGCTGTCTGGGAGTTCTTCACGACATGTGCAGCAGACTGCATCGTTGCTATTTGTAAGCTATGTCGGAAGAGGATCAAGCGTGGGAAAGACATCAGATACTTGGGTACCACGTGCTTCAGGTGACATATGACCAATGGTCATCTGTGATAATGGCAGCAACCTTCTCTCTGCCCTACGCCTGGGAAAGTTGACGCATGTACCATGCATAGCACATGTCCTAAATCTGGTGGTACAGCGTTTCCTAACCAGGTACCCAGGGCTGGAAGAGCTTCTCAGCCAGACTAGAAAAGTCTGCAGCCACTTCAGACGGTCATTCCCAGCAAGTGTTCGCCTGGCAGAAATTCAAAGAGAATCCCACCTTCCCACAAACCGTCTGATCTGTGAAATGCCCACCAGGTGGAACTCAACATTGGCAATGCTGCAGCGTCTGCACAAGCAGCAGAGGGCCATCAATGAGTACCTGTGTGAATATGGCACAAGGACAGGTTCAGGTCAACTTGGTCCCCCCCCGCAGTGGCTGGTGGTCAAGGATGCATGCACTGTACTGTCACCATTTGAGGAGGCAATGAGGATGGTGAGCAGGGACAGTGCATGCATCAGTGACACAATTCCTTTAGTTTTCCTGCTGGAGCGCACTCTGCGGGGAATTATAGATGTGGCACTAGAGGCAGCGCAGCGGGAGGAAGAGGAGGACTTCCCTAGCTCTCAAGGCCCCAGTCTTTACGCCGACAGCATTCTTGCAGGTCCTCAGATCAGACAGGAGGAGGATGAGGAATATTTAAGTTGTGGGGGCATTGAAGGTGGGGATTCCTCAAGGGAGGGTTTTGTGTCCCCAGAAACCCAAGGACTAGTACGTGGCTGGGAGGAGGTAGTGCACAATACGGTCATCCTCAGCGACCAGGAACACTCTGAAGCTAATGCCACCTCCAACCTATGCTGCATGGGCTCCCTTATCCTGCAAAGGACCCCAGGATTCGTGCTATCAAGGAGAGGGATCATTACTGGTTGGCAACCCTTCTTGATCCACGATACAAGGGTAAGGTTGCAGAGCTCATCCTGCCCTCACAGAGGGAGCACAGGATGAAACAACTTGAGGACGCTCTAAAGCGACACTTGTGTAACACCTTTCCAGGCACTGGTAGGTTACCAAGTGATGACACAGGTGCTTATGAGGCTGTGGATGATCAGAGGAAGAGCGGTGAAGGCCGGGGCCGCTTGACTGATGCCTTTTTACATTTTTTTAGTCCACGACGCCCAGGGACGTCAAATGTAGGCACCCATTGCCAGCATCTTCACCGTATTGTGCAGGACTACCTAGGGGCAAGGGCAGACCTGGATACCTTTACAGCAGATGATCCACTGGCTTACTAGGTGTTGAGATTGGATCACTGCCCAGAACTTAGCCAATATGCTATGCAGCTACTAGGTTGCCCTTCACCCAGCGTGCTTTCTGAAAGGACGTTCAGTGCCACTGGAGGTTTTGTCAAAGACAAAAGAGTGCATCTGTCCACCGACTCTCTAGACCGGCTGACATTTAAAAAAATGAATCAGTCCTGAATACGCAGCTATCACTCCCCTGATGCTGATGTAACTGAATAGATTGGGGATCTCTTCTGCATTCCAAAAACCTCCACCACTGCACTCTTCCACAATACCTCAGAGGGGTTACAGTTTGAAGGCACTAGCTGGCACCAAAGGCCCTATATTTGGGTGCACTGACGCATGTACCAGATTCCAATCATTTTAATATTTGAATGCATGCAGAGTCCACCCCTGCACTCTTCCAAAATATCACAGAGGGGTTACGGTGTGAAGGCACTTGCTGCCACCAAAGGCACAATATTTGGGTGCACTGACGCCTGTACCAGATTCATATAATTTTAATATTGGACCGCAAGGTCCAACCCTGCACTCTTCCACAATACCACAGAGGGGTTACAGTGTGACGGCACTGTTGCCGACACTAAAGGCCCAATTTTAAAGCACTTAGTGTTACTTTCATCCAAAGCCTGCATAAGTTTCACCATAATTTAGCCCAAAAAAATCACTAAACTTGTTCTGTGTGTCCTAAAATGTCTCCTCTTTTCATACAGGCTGCTGCCCCAAGCAGTTGTTTATGAATAGATTAAAGGAAAACCATTTACCGTAATTTGAAATGTCATTTTTTTGTTTTTAAATGTTTCTATACATCCTACAAATCCACCACTTTACAGGCAGGTTATGGGGACCTCCTAGGCACGATATTTGAAGAAATTTTTCGTTTTTATTCTTAACCTTTATTTCATGGAAAACTCACTGTTCCTTTAAAAACGCTTTTTTTTTACTTTTTGTCCTCGTTTCCTGTCTCCCAGGGCAGTTCCCGGACCCCCATACACCTTTTATGGCAAATATCTTGCATATATGCCCTCTTGGAGGGCACTCTAAAAATCGAACGTTCGAGTCCCATTGACTTGCATTGAGTTCAGATCCGGTTCGCGTCCAAACTCGAACTTTTGAAATTGTTCGAGTTCGAATGCGAACCAAACACGGGGGTGTTCGGCTCATCCCTACTGGAAAGTCAATCAAGTGCCAGGGTGGGAGCATTATGCAGTCATGGATATCAGCCAGGAAAGCAAAATGATGGTTAATTATATGGTTCTTATTCATGGCTAACCATAGCAGCATATACTTATTGGGTAATACTCAAGTCACTATAGGGAGGATAAAACAAAATCCAATAGACGAAAAGTGCATTAAGAGTTTCAGTAATAAGAAGATATCAACAATGAGGAACAGACCTGACAGCACAATGCTCCACGTGTGTGTCTGAGGGAGACTCTACATCCAGCCCATACTGGACAGAGGTATTTAAAGCTGTCAATGTGCCAACAGCTCTACAAGTGACTTCAGGAAACACATTTACTACAATAGGCAAGGATGGAGCAATAAACAGAAAAGTGTACCCAATGGCGCAAATGGTATTTTATATCCATATCCACTTGCCAATATTACCCATATGATGTTAACATACTGTCAGACCTTTTCAGATATGAAATTTCTATAACGCAGGAATGTTTAAATTTGGGGCCAGGAATTGCGTCACGCCAACAACTTGTCTGCGTCGTTAATATATAACAAGAACAAGAGACAAGCTAAACTCGTTAGTGTTACGCATACAAGAAAGGACATTTAACATTGATCAAAGACGGTCTAATGGACTCTGTTTATTTTATTTATTTGTTACAACCAAACAGGGTTTAGATCAAATGGTTTAAAAGTAAGGGAACACAATGACAACTAAGATAGATATCTCAGTATTGTGTTTATTTCGTCAGATCGAAACTCTGAAAGCCACGTAAACATGGAACAATAGGTTGCCCAATAAAGAAAAAAAACCCAAAGGTTAAATGGCTTGGGTAAACCAGCTTGTAATGCTATTCGGCAATATGTACTATATGGTATGAGAATATTTATTAGTTAGAACTGATAATTTTAGCATCTTATAAAAACAGAGGCCCTACCACATTTAGTTGATCATCACAAATGTCTGGTGTACTAATCCGCATGAAGCCGATTAAGTCGGGTAACGTGTGACTGTTAAAAACAATACCACGAATGAATGAATGGATATCCCCTCACATACACATCCCTGTGGATATAAGTAAAGGGGGTATGAAATGCACACACGCCGTGGCGAAGTATGCCGGCGATGTCACAATAGAAATAAATTTTAATTTGTTAATAAAATCTATGGAGTCCCGGGATATAGGAATAAAACGACCCCAAACCAGTAAAAGATTGGCCAAGCCCATAAATTAATTCCTGCAGAAGGTTGATGGTTGATCTGAGAGCGCCATCTGCTGGCCAGGTAACATAACACCTGGACAGACCCCTGGAGTTGATGAATATATATCCTCCAATCAAATGAGGCCACATAGTGATGGGCTAGATCTAAAACTGGGCGGAAGACCACTATATAGAGAGGACACTCCAGAGGAGAGACACACTGAGAAAAGCTTGGAGAGAGACCTGAGGGACGCTTGGAGGGAAGAAAGGCAATCACCATCGGCCGCCCCTTTAAGACCGACCACACCCTAATCTTCCACCACTCTATCTTCACTAACCAGATGGTAAAGTATACCTGAATAATATGATATCTATTTTCTAATTGCATAGTCCTGACTTTAGATGTCCATCACAAACTAAAGGAATATAAATGAATTATTTTGCTGTTTGAGCCTAATAATCAGTAGAATAGAAATTCTGCCTTTACAGTCCACTGCAGAGGAGTGCTAAGGAAGAGACTATCATCGGCTGAATACTTGAGCCATAATTTAGTGAAATTATTTATATTCCAAGAATACTGGTTGTGGACATCTAAAAATATCAATTATATACCTATAGTGAGATACGCTGGGACCGTGAAATAGCTTTTATATGTCAAGTGCCGTCCGCCCCACTCATAACCTAGCATAACTCCTTCCATATCCATCTTGCAGCCCTTCCGAATGAATGCATGTACCGTAAGTCAATAAGAAGTGTTGGGTAAACGTATATCGAATGAAGTGCTGTGATTGATCTGTGGAAGAGATAGTGTCCCTACCGAGTGTGTTATGTATCTCCCTGAAGGAAGTTGCATTTAGTGAATAGGCCCCCACAATAATAAATTGTGCTGCAGGTGATGCCCAGTAACTGAGTGTTTATCTTAGCCAGGTGGAGGATTGGTTTATAATGGGAAAGGTTTAAGTGAATAGAATAGAGCTTGGTGTTTAAGAATTGAGGCGTGTATATCTGTGGTGCGGTCTATAAACCTAAAATATCTGTCCATTAGATTATTGCGTGTCACAGTATCGCTACTAATCACGATCTATAATCACTTGTAAATTGTATTTTGCAAATCCGTTGATAACATACGATTGTATGAAACTTGACGTGTGAATAAATTTTGGTTTGAATTGTTTTACCGTTACGCAGTCTTATATCTTTATTGATTTTATTGTGTTTAAAAATATCTAGAGAGCATCAAAAGAACTCGGGATAACGCGCCATATATTTGTTAAGACGTATATTCATTGATTGGTTATTAATCCCTATGTTAGGGGTTAAATACCAATTTATACCACTGGTATTGGAGGCACTGTCAATAATATATATATATATCTATATATATCTACAATAAGAAAAATATACGTCATAATTAATATATCCCTGACCTATTAAAGAAGTCAATAATCTCCAACATATTGGAGGCACTGCTGAGATGCTAAATGAATTTTTCACAATAAAATCAAGTTTATCTATCAAGTAAGAGAGCAAGTTAGTGGTTGTGAGCGCCAGATCAAGTATTTGTGAAAGTAACATAAATTTGCTGGTCGTTAAGTAGCAGATTAAGCTATTGGATTAAAACAGTGGTAATCACGTAACGTTTGTTGTTGGCTGTGGATACCTGTTTAAAGCATTGTTATCTGATTGCTGTAATACAGAAACATGTCTGATTCAGATACTGATAGCCAGGAGGAAATCTCTCAATCGAGTCTTATAGAAGCAGGAAGACAGATGGCAATATTTGAAGTGGTAGAACATATCTCAGAGTCATTGCATATTGAAACCGATCTGATTGTGTTTGTTAATACTATCAAAGACCGCACCCAAAATCTTGTACACGATATGTGGGACAAAGAAGGTGATGTGCGTACATTCTTGAATTTGTTTTTAAACACCACCAACAAGCAAAGAAGGGATTGCATTATAATGGAATCATGGCCCTCCATAATGTATTTGTGTTGTGCATTTGCTAAACAAAATGCGATACAAAAGGTTGTCATGATGAAGACCATCGCTAACTTAAATGCAAAAATAGAAAATGGTAACGATTTAACAGACAAACCTGAGAATGTCAGTACAGAAATAATTACTTTAAACGAACATAGCCAGAAACTGCAAGAACAACTCCAAAGCTTACAAGCTGTATATAAAGAGAGTTGTGTTGAATTAAACAGTTTTAAAGAGAAATGTTCCAATTTAGAGCAGAAACTGTATGGCTATAAGCAAGAAATAATGCTTTCAAGTGAGTCCGAGGTGTCAAGCAGTGATGAGAGTGTTGAAACTGACACAGATGAAATTCAATGCTCACTGAAAACCTTGAAGAAAGAGGTACTAAAAGCCCGGATAGACTCCATATCCCAGGTAAAGGGTAGACAAACAGAAACTGTTTCATCTGACCATAAGCCTGATGCTGGCCCTCATTTAAAAGAGCATGCCAAAGACAGCGGGGTAGATTCTGGAAGTAGCCCCGCCGATGATGTTAAACAGGGCGAAAGGGGGATCCCTTCAAGGCCTATAAAAGTGCAGGTCCAGCCATCTAATGAGACCAGTCATGGGAGTCACAGGTCAAATAAAAGGGCCCATACCACAAGCCAAGTTGCCCCTAAGCAACATCAGGATGCCTCCCAGGTATATGTTGCCAGGAGGAAATCATACGCTGAGGTGGTAAGAGGGAATAATCCAGATAGGAACCCCAGGGTCACGCCTGCCCCGCACCCACCAAGAAGTGGGGAGCAGAGGTCACCCAATGACTGCAGAAGGTATGAGCAATGGCCACGACCGCACAATAGTCACAGGGAATATGCCCAAGGGCCTAGGCCTGCCCAAAGAAATAGGTATCCCCAATCTAGTGATTCTCCTCAAAGTGATGATCCCCCTCAAATAGGTAGGTCACCCCCTCGCGTTAAGGTCCCTGAAAATAGAAGGGGAGGTCAGACAGGAGACCCCAGGCCCAGATCACACCGTCAGAACAGAAGTAGTAATGCTGATTCTGACACATCAAATAATTCTAGGCCCGAGCGTAATAGGATCCGCAGAAATAGATACCTTAAACGAAATGATCAGAATGACCGAATAAACCAATTAGAATACCGGTTATATCAATTAGCTGAACAATTGGTGAAGATCACCGAGTATGTATGGGCACAGCGGCCTGATAACTCTTTAGGGATAAATCCAGTGGCCACCCAAGGGCCACAGGATCAATAACATCTCAGATGTTATTGAATCAGAGGGAACAACTGAATGAAATAGTATAGGTGGCACAACCTGACACCATTGAATCCCCAGGTCTACATATTAATAAGGAATCTAAAAGTATGTAAAGGGGGATTTCTGCTGTTTGATGCTAACCACTCTCCTATTTTTCAGCCTACTTCTAGTCCCCCTGATATAAACAGGCCATTAACCGCAACCGACTCTCAGGAGATCGTCGTAGCCAGATGCCCCGATGGAGAGCCAGCTACCCATTGCGCATTAGCCTACAAGAAACCTAAGGTTCTCTGTCCGGTGGGTAAGGATGAGAATCTCCCTACCCCAGGTAAAGTGATTTTCAACACCAGTTCATGGAGTTGTCCTCGGAGGTTAGAAACAGGTATTAACAGGGTCTGTTATAATAAATCCCTACGATAACTGCATGATTGTAGGAGTAAACCTCGTGGGAAGGACGAATCCAATCACTGGTGTTAACCCGTTAATACGGTCAAAGAAATTAAATTTGTAGGAAATATATATATAGATACGTATTTATATATATATATATATTATCTCTACAGGGCGATATCCTATTCAGTCCCCTATTAGGAAAGCAAGCCCACAAAAGGGGGATGATATACTTAATGGCTCGCAAGAATTGAAAGGGTTAATAATCTATGTGTCACTGTATTGATGAAATGCATTAAAATTAAAATAAATGCCGCGCTGCATCTAAGGGAAAGCATGGAATAAATCAGAAATGGGGAAGATTACCCGTTTCCATTTACCATGATCCTAAAGTCACATAGATGAAGTGTTAACCTAAATATTTACATGTTGTGTATATCAATTCTTATGAAGTTCATCTCATTTTAGAAAGATAAGATGAGTAAAGTGACAATTGGTCACTCGCATGGAGACGTGTCCTAAAGACTCAGATGTCAGGAGCAGCCATGCTGGAAGTGACAGAAAGTCATGGGAGCACCCCGTCATAAAGGATACCCAAAGAAACGGAAGGATGACGACAAGTGCATCATTGGTTATTTGAAAATCAACCTCCATAGATGAAAAGATCAACAAGCCACAAGATGTTTCGCTTGAAAGGTCTTTACCCGGGGAAAACACTGCTTGATTCAAATCCATTTTCATCAACTGGAATTCATTGATTCACCCTCAGATTACCCCGTTCGTAAAAGAAATGGGGGAACCACAAAAGGGGGATGGTCGTGAGAACCCATCATGCCTTTACCAATTTTTTTTTTCTTCTGCACCAATTATCGCATGGAGTCGATACCTAACAACTTGTTAAAGACTAAGGCTACCATACAGATGTAAAATTTCCTATCCAATTGGTCCATGTCAATTCCTACTCATGAATCTGGATGAGTAGATATTGAAAAGGGGGATTTGTCAGACCTTTTCAGATATGAAATTTCTATAACGCAGGAATGTTTAAATTTGGGGCCAGGAATTGCGTCACGCCAACAACTTGTCTGCGTCGTTAATATATAACAAGAACAAGAGACAAGCTAAACTCGTTAGTGTTACGCATACAAGAAAGGACATTTAACATTGATCAAAGACGGTCTAATGGACTCTGTTTATTTTATTTATTTGTTACAACCAAACAGGGTTTAGATCAAATGGTTTAAAAGTAAGGGAACACAATGACAACTAAGATAGATATCTCAGTATTGTGTTTTATTCGTCAGATCGAAACTCTGAAAGCCACGTAAACATGGAACAATAGGTTGCCCAATAAAGAAAAAAAACCCAAAGGTTAAATGGCTTGGGTAAACCAGCTTGTAATGCTATTCGGCAATATGTACTATATGGTATGAGAATATTTATTAGTTAGAACTGATAATTTTAGCATCTTATAAAAACAGAGGCCCTACCACATTTAGTTGATCATCACAAATGTCTGGTGTACTAATCCGCATGAAGCCGATTAAGTCGGGTAACGTGTGACTGTTAAAAACAATACCACGAATGAATGAATGGATATCCCCTCACATACACATCCCTGTGGATATAAGTAAAGGGGGTATGAAATGCACACACGCCGTGGCGAAGTATGCCGGCGATGTCACAATAGAAATAAATTTTAATTTGTTAATAAAATCTATGGAGTCCCGGGATATAGGAATAAAACGACCCCAAACCAGTAAAAGATTGGCCAAGCCCATAAATTAATTCCTGCAGAAGGTTGATGGTTGATCTGAGAGCGCCATCTGCTGGCCAGGTAACATAACACCTGGACAGACCCCTGGAGTTGATGAATATATATCCTCCAATCAAATGAGGCCACATAGTGATGGCTAGATCTAAAACTGGGCGGAAGACCACTATATAGAGAGGACACTCCAGAGGAGAGACACACTGAGAAAAGCTTGGAGAGAGACCTGAGGGACGCTTGGAGGGAAGAAAGGCAATCACCATCGGCCGCCCCTTTAAGACCGACCACACCCTAATCTTCCACCACTCTATCTTCACTAACCAGATGGTAAAGTATACCTGAATAATATGATATCTATTTTCTAATTGCATAGTCCTGACTTTAGATGTCCATCACAAACTAAAGGAATATAAATGAATTATTTTGCTGTTTGAGCCTAATAATCAGTAGAATAGAAATTCTGCCTTTACAGTCCACTCAGCAGGAGTGAGTGCTAGGAAGAGACTATCATCGGCTGAATACTTGAGCCATAATTTAGTGAAATTATTTATATTCCAAGAATACTGGTTGTGGACATCTAAAAATATCAATTATATACCTATAGTGAGATACGCTGGGACCGTGAAATAGCTTTTATATGTCAAGTGCCGTCCGCCCCACTCATAACCTAGCATAACTCCTTCCATATCCATCTTGCAGCCCTTCCGAATGAATGCATGTACCGTAAGTCAATAAGAAGTGTTGGGTAAACGTATATCGAATGAAGTGCTGTGATTGATCTGTGGAAGAGATAGTGTCCCTACCGAGTGTGTTATGTATCTCCCTGAAGGAAGTTGCATTTAGTGAATAGGCCCCCACAATAATAAATTGTGCTGCAGGTGATGCCCAGTAACTGAGTGTTTATCTTAGCCAGGTGGAGGATTGGTTATAATGGGAAAGGTTTAAGTGAATAGAATAGAGCTTGGTGTTTAAGAATTGAGGCGTGTATATCTGTGGTGCGGTCTATAAACCTAAAATATCTGTCCATTAGATTATTGCGTGTCACAGTATCGCTACTAATCACGATCTATAATCACTTGTAAATTGTATCTTGCTAATCCGTTGATAACATACGATTGTATGAAACTGACGTGTGAATAAATTTTGGTTTGAATTGTTTTACCGTTACGCAGTCTCATATCATCTTTATTGATTTTATTGTGTTTAAAAATATCTAGAGAGCATCAAAAGAACTCGGGATAACGCGCCATATATTTGTTAAGATGTATATTCATTGATTGGTTATTAATCCCTATGTTAGGGGTTAAATACCAATTTATACCACTGGTATTGGAGGCACTGTCAATAATATATATATATATCTATATATATCTACAATAAGAAAAATATACGTCATAATTAATATATCCCTGACCTATTAAAGAAGTCAATAATCTCCAACAATACAAATTGTATAAAACGAACTTAAAAAGCACATACAATGTGGCAGTGAATTATACAATCAGGTGTAGCCTTAAGAGTGCATATGATCGTGCTTTGTGTTGCGGATTCTGAAGTGCTGTAGAAGCTGTTGGTACTTATAGAAATTCAGTTGCTGGTAACAATAGAATTTCTGGTGGAATGCTGGTCATCTGATGTATAATCAATGTAACGGTGATGCCCCTCTTGAGTAAATTCGTTCCTCAGAATTCAAAACAAAAAAAGAGAGATTTCATAGTGCAAGCCACTCTTCTCTTTAAATTTTAATCGGTGGGGTGGTAACATCACTGTGGTAGAGCCTCTCCATACACAGCACTTAATTGTGCGCAGGTAATACTGTTTAAGGACAGTATTTGGGCCTCTTTCATGTTCCTCTTGTCCAGTTGGCCAGCAGACGCAGGGTATAAACCTAGACAGACTCTGGTTTTAAGGATGCAGCAATAGCTCTCATTGAATTTGTCGTAGAGAAATACCACATAGTATGTGAGTATGAAGAGTTGCAGCAAACATTTGTCATGTGCAGGGGAAGCCCTGAAGATTAGATTACTCACAGAATATATATATATATATATAGCCTTATTCCCATGTTTATGTTAAAGGGACACTCTAGGCAACATGACCACCTAAGCTTTTTTAGGTGGTCATGATGCCCAGAGTATGCTGCCCTCTGTCCCCCCTCGCTCCGCTCAGCCGATCAGCTGAAAATGCTGAAAACAGCTGAGAGAGGCGGAGAAGTTTACTTCGCCCTTCCAGCTGTCAGTCAGCAGAGCGGGAATCATATTTCCCCCTTCAGCCGACTTTTGCCGAGTAGGAGACGTCATCGCGCTTTCAGCGCGATGACGTCTCCAACTCTCCGCAGTAGCTGGCGGCTCCCTCTAAGGGTTAGTGTTGCGCGCATCCTCTTGCGCGCAACACTAATCCTCAGAGGGAGCCGGGGGGAAGCCTGCCGATTGGCTGGCTTACGTGAGAGGCGCGCATGCGCGCTTCTCACGTAAACTAGAAGGCAAGAAGACTCAAGAAGGACGGGAGCGGAAGAGGAGGGAGGTGAGTATGAAAAAAAAGACACCGCTGGAAACAAGAGGATTTTAGGGTAAGTATTACAGTTACAAAAAAACCAACAAAAACTAACGATTTATTAAGGGAGTAGGGATAGATTAAGATTAAAAAATGGGGGGGTGATTTTTTATTAGAGTGTTCGTTTAAGCTATGCACTCCAGCTAAACAACATAACAGCCTGAATGCTTTGATTAATTTTAACAAGCCCTATTCCTTCCGAGACGTAAACTCTGCTTGTATCACAGACAATGCAGCTCCTTACTGTACATTAACGCCTCCTATATTTTATATAGGAGCCAGTGTAGCCTACAGATGAAGAACGAGTTTTTCCAACCTTGCTTGCTCTTCATCAACGTCAGCCATTATTCAGATACGAATAACAACTTTTAAAGTCTTAACACAACACATTATTTAATTCCCACCAAATATCCAATACTCACCTCAGATCCTGCCTCAATGGAGAGAGTGGCATGATCCGCCAATTCCTCTCTCCGTAGGCCACTGACTACTGGGAACATATATTCAAAGAAAGGTGAAACTCAGGGGAATAACTGGAGATGTGAAAATTCTAGGTCAAAATAGCCAAACCTGAAAAATTCTCCCATTTATCTCACTTTCCAAATCAGCTATTTGGTCTAGATTGTTCTGTTCTGCCAATTCTCCTGGTTTTCACCTTTCTCTGAATAACCCTGGTAGTTCTCAGTGTTCCTCTGCGAATCCTCTGTCTCTAAGCCTGACCCTATTCAACTATTACAAACAACACATTATTTTTCTATTTGCTCGGTCTTCTTTTCTCTTTGATAACTAATCACAAGATTATCAACTATAACACTGATTTTATGTTGCCTTGATCCATCACGTCCCTGTTTCCGTATATGCACTCTGATAAATGCTAGTTCATGATGATATGTAATACAGCAGCAGGAGAATGAAATTCTAATAACCATGTTTTATAACATTGTGGAAACAAAAAAGTGTAGAGGAGTGCCACAAAATGAACAATGGCTTATAACAATAAACATTGCATTTTTTTGACATTATGGAGAAAGCATCTTAGTGTAGAATACTATAATATTTTATAAATGTATACAGGCCTATACTTCCCAGCTCCTAGGAGAAGCTTCACAGTCTTGATAACCAAATCAGACCTTGCACACTGTCAGGGTTATTCAAAGAGAATCGAAAAGTCACTGCACGTTCGGTGACTTTTCGTTCTCCTCAATTTGGTTCGATTTGGCGATCCCATTTCGGTGACCCTGCGGTGTATTCAGCAAACACCACAGGGTCCCCAAATTGCAGGTAAAAGTTACCGCAAACCCACCGAAAACTCACCGCAAAACCCGGCGAAGGCACACCGAAACCCGCAAAAACATATGGATTAACCCTGTCGAAAATGGCAGAAAAACCCAAGCAGATCACACGCAGCGCAGCCGCCGGAAAAACCTGACACCGCAGATGAATGGAGTGAAAAAAAAAACCAGTTTGCTTGAATGTTTGAAAAGTGAAATGCTGTTTGCAAAGAAACTACTGAGCGAAAATGTCTGAAATTTACATATGAGGTCCAATGAATGATAATAAAAGGGCTGTTACAGAAAAAATCCCAAGAATTTTGGCAAAAAAATCCAAAAAATGCTTAAAATATCTCAAAAAAACTATAACTAACGAGACTTTTTACTGCAGAATATTATAATGAACGATTTATTAGATATTGAATGAAAACAGGAATATTTTTAACATTGAAGCCTATGGGATTCGCCTGAATAAACCTGCCGAATTAAACCACCGAATGGCAGGGCAATTTGGCAACTTTTCACTGCTGGGTTTTGCTCTCTGAATAGCCGAAGCAGTGCTTCTCTATGGGGATTTCACTGCCCTCGAACAGGCACCGAACAGGCACCGTATGTGCAGGCAATTTGCTAACATTTGACGAATTGCCTGCTCTCTGAATAGCCGAATGGCCAGGAAAGTTAACCAAAGGCTGATTTTCAGCCTTCGGTTACCTTTCGGCAGTCATTCGGATCTCTTTGAATAACCCTGTATGATGATTTACACTCCTCAGTTTCATGACACTGTTGCTATGTATCCAACAAATTTTGAGTTTGTCATTTTGAATTTCTTTATTTTTTATTGTAAGTAATGTATTTTTTGTAAGAAGCTTAATATGCGTTTCTTGGATATTCAAAGTTTTAGCTTGAAAATGCAAATTAAACCAATATCTGGTCCACCATTGATCTATAAAGCCTTTCTTAACCCCCTTCGCTCTCAAGCACTTTTCTTTAGCATATCATTTATTTGAAACACGGGATTAACAATTAAATATAGAGTAAAATAGAAAGCTTGCATAAAAAAATTGTTGTTCTGCGATAGTTAAGAAATGTAAATAACGTAAATTTGCTAATTTCTTTCTTGTACTTGTTAATCCTTTTTAAGAGAAATATTGTTGAAAGAAAAGATTCTGAAATGTAGATAGTGTCCCTTATCTGGCTCAATTTCAAACAGGGTTTGCATTATCAGCAAACAGGCAGGCAAGCCTTGTGTTAAATACAGTAAATGTGTTGCAGATAGATAATAAAAATGGTGAGATCTCCTGCTTATGGATAATTGTAGTGATCATTATGAGCTTTTTTAGAAATGTAACTTCAAAAAAATACTGACAGAATATAAAAATAATATCTTTTTGGCATAATGCCTGTATGTGGAAATTACAGTAACACCTTGTATCTGTACTGTACAGGGATTTTTAGTCATTATAGCCATCTGAATATTATCATTGTGTAGCAGTGAGTGACCCCATAGCTCTGTCCGCACTGTATTCTGCCCTGTCCCTGGCTGTCGTAATGCAGCAGCAAAATGCTTGATCTTTTTTTATTAGAGTGAGTTTGGCGGCTGCTATTTCTAGCTTGTTTATAGTAATTCAGGGTGACTGGAGAGAAATAAAACAAAGAATATCATTTCTCCACGGGGGCACACTAATCTTGCATTGAAAAGACACCATACGTGTATCCTCTCTCTCTGCAAAAAGAAGTAATATGTGTCCGGGAAAATACAGCAGATCTGGCAAGCTAATATGTATACAGTCAGGTCCAGAAATATTGGGACATCGACACAATTCTAACATCTTTGGCTCTATACACCACCACAATGGAGTTGGAATGAAACAAACACAATGTGCTTTAACTGCAGACTGTCATCTTTAATTTGAGGGTATGTACATCCAACTCAGGTGAACGGTGTAGGACTTACAGCAGTTTGCAGATGTGCCTCCCACTTGTTAAGGGACCAAAGGTAATGGGACAATTGGTTTCTCAGCTGTTCCATGGCCAGGTGTGTGATATTCCCTCATTACACCAATTACAATGTGCAGATAAAAGGCCCAAAGTTCATTTCAAGTGTGCTATTTGCATTTGGAATCTGTTGCTGTCAACTCTCAAGATGAGATCCAAAGAGCTGTCACTATCAGTGAAGCAAGCCATCATTAGGCTGAAGAAACAAAACAAACCCATCAGAGAGATAGCAAGAACATTAGGTGTGGCCAAAACAACTGTTTGGAACATTCTCAAAAAGAAGGAATGTACCGGTGAGCTCAGCAACACCAAAAGACACGGGAGACAACGGAAAACAACTGTGGTGGATGACCGAAGAATTCTTTCCCTGGTGAAGAAAACGCCCTTTACAACAGTTGGCCAGATCAAGAACACTCTCCAGGAGGTAGGTGTATGTGTGTGAAAGTCAACAATCAAGAGAAGACTTCACCAGAGTGAATACAGAGGGTTCACCACAAGATATAAACCATTGGTGAGCCTCAAAAACAGGAAGGCCAGATTAGAGTTTGCCAAACAACACCTAACAAAGCCTTCACAGTTCTGGAACAAGATCCTATGGACAGATGAGACCAAGATCAACTTGTACCAGAGTGATGGGAAGAGAAGAGTATGGAGAAGGAAAGGAACTGCTCATGATCCTAAGCATACCACCTCATCAGTGAAGCATGGTGGTGGTAGTGTCATGGCGTGGGCATGTATGGCTGCCAATGGAACTGGTTCTCTTGTATTTATTGATGATGTGACAGCTGACAAAAGCAGCAGGATGCATTCTGATGTGTTTCGGGCAATATTATCTGCTCACATTCAGCCAAATGCTGCAGAACTCAATGGACGGCGCTTCACAGTGCAGATGGACAATGACCCAAAGCATACTGCAAAAGCAACCAAAGAGTTTTTGAAGGGACAAAAGTGGAATGTTATGCAATGGCCAAGTCAATCATCTGACCTGAATCCCATTGAGCATGCATTTCACTTGCTGAAGACAAAACTAAAGGGAAAATGCCCCAAGAACAAGCAGGAACTGAAGACCGTTGCAGTAGAGGCCTGGCAGAGCATCACCAGGGATGAAACCCAGCGTCTGGTGATGTCTATGCGTTCCAGACTTCAGGCTGTGATTGACTGCAAAGGATTTGCAACCAAGTATTAAGAAGGGAAAGTTTGGTTTATGATTATTATTCTGTCCCATTACCTTTGGTCCCTTAACAAGTGGAAGGCACATCTGAAAACTGCTGTAAGTCCTACACCGTTCACCTGAGTTGGATGTGCATACCCTCAAATTAAAGATGACAGTCTGCAGTTAAAGCACATTCTGTTTGTTTCATTCCAACTCCATTGTGGTGGTGTATAGAGCCAAAGATGTTAGAATTGTGTCGATGTCCCAATATTTCTGGACCTGACTGTATATACAAGCTACATGCTGTGATGTGCCAGTATAATTTAACCCATTCACTACTTACAGGGTAATTTAAAGAGAATCGAAAAGTCACTGCATGTTCGGTGATTTTTCATTCTCTTCAATTCGGTTCGTTTTGCCGATCCCATTTCGGCGACCCTGCGGTGTATTCAGCAAGCACCACAGGGCCGTCGAAGTGCAGGGAAAAGCAGCTGAAAACCTGCCGAGAACTCACCCCAAAAACCCAACGAATGCACGCCGAAACTTGCAAAAACATCTGGATTAACCTGCCGAAAACGCCGGAAAAACCTGAGCAGGAGCCGATCACACGCAGCACAGCCGCCGGAAAAAGCCGAGACCACAGACCTGTGCAGTGAATAAGTTAGGAAAACAGTTTGCTTGAATGTTTGAAAAGTGAAACGCTGTTTGCAAAGAAACTAATGAGCGAAAATTTCTGAAATTTACATATGTGGTCCAATGAATGATAATAAAAAGGGCTGTTACAGAAAAAAGAAGTAAACTTAAAAAAAGAAAGAAAAAAATATCTGACTTTTTTTTAAAAAAAAAAGCTAGAAAAATGCTTAAAATATCCTAAAAAATCTATAAATAAACAGACTCTTTACTGCATAATTTTATAATGAACGGTTTATTAGATATTGAATTAAAACAGGAATATTTTTAACATTGAAGCCTATGGGATTTGCCTGAATAAATCTGCCGCATGAAATCACCGAATGGCAGGGCATTTCTGGAACCTTTCACTGCTGGTTTGTGCTCTCTGAATAGCCGAAGCAGTGCTTTTTTATGGGGATTTCACTGCCCTCGAACTGGCACTGAACAGGCACCGTATGTTCAGGCAATTCGCCAGGATTTGGCCAATTGCCAGCTCTCTGGATAGCCAAATGGCCAAGAAAGGTAACCGAACGCTTATTTTCAGCGTTCGGTTACCGTTCGGCAGCCATTCGGATCTCTTTGAATAACCCTGTTAATGTTTTTGCATAAATCCACCAGAAGGATCCAGTAGTTCCTCTTAGATTGTAAGCTCTTGAGCAGGATCCTCCCTCCTACTGTTCAGTGTGTGTAAAGTGTATGTATATTCGTTCTTCTGTCTCTCCCATTGTACAGCGCTAAGGAATCTGTTGGCGCTTTATAAATGCTTGTAACTGTAGTTTTATGATAACAACAGAATAAGCTACAGTAAGTACTTTGGACAGGCTCATATTCCCCTGCTGGTCAAATTTCCTTACTACAGGCAGCCTAGAATCTGTGTCCGTTATGGAAACGGGGAGCTACAATGTCTAGTATGCTGCAGGTTTGGGATCAATGAAATTCCTTTGCATTGCTCCAGAAAAGACAATATCTAGTATTTTCAAAATTAGGCTCCTCGATAATGGTGTGTGTGTGTGTGTGTGTGTGTGTGTGTGTGTGTGTGTGTGAAAAAGAATGTGAGAATGCAATAAATATGTGGATGCTATTGTATTGTTGTTTTTTATATTTCTTATGAATGTCCTCTGTACAATCAACTGGCTTTTACAGATAAATGCAATCATTCTCAGCTCTCTGAAATGCTTTATTATATTATGGTGGGTGTAACAACCTGGATGATACAGTTAGCAATTGTAAAGATTTTTAAGGCAGACATGGATAAAGAACTCTAGAAGATTCCCTGATAATGAAAAATTGGATATTATGAGTTAAGAATCATAGAAAAATGCAGCAAACCACATATTAAAGCAACAAAAGCTAAAAAATGAATAACCATTATTGTTACTATACATGAAATGCTATTGATAATATTTTTAGCTTTGCGGATTTAGATACTTGAGTATTTTGAAATTGGCAAAAGATCGTGTTTTCATTTACCACTTAGTTTTCTTTCTGGTTTTGATGTAACTCTATTGCCTGGGAATGGGAAAATAGACGGCAAGGCTTTCGTTAAAGCTCAGCACTGCAATGATTAGCTACCAAAGCTGAAGTACTTAAAAACAGAATTGCTGGACAATTAAGAACTGATAGATACGTGTACAAAAATAAACATATATACGTATCTTAGTGCTCCTTCGGATAGCTCCTCCTCTCCATCCAAACACAGCAAACAGTAAAAGAAATAAGGTGCACTACAAAAAACAAATAGGAGCATCATAGCGTTTTACTGCATACAATTGGGACACAAGTACCCCGAATAAAATTCTGCTCACAGGAAATCGGAGAAATATACGCATATCACATATACACAGCTGGTGCTGTGTCACCGTCGGGTTTTTCTTCCACCGCCGCTGTATGACTCCCAGTCACTCTTAGGGTAATCCCCAGATAGATAGACATTCGGTGGGGTCCTCAGATTTCCCCTTTGATAGATTCGGGCTGCATACAGATGACTTAACTCGAAGGGTGAAGTGCTTAAGGATTTAATAAATGGTTAAAATATACAAATAAAATAAAAGGGTCTCTCAATATCCGACGCGTTTGGTCCTGGTGGACTTTCTCAAGGATAGTGACCCAATCCCTGCGTTCTTTTTATATAGGGTCATAGCTTTTTGACGGGGAGGCTGAAAACACGTCTAGTGGTAGCGTAGCACGCGCAACTAGTGCGCACACTACACCTTGTGGCCCTCCCCGTCGAGAAGCTGCGATGGACGCAGGGAGGTGCACTCAGTGTGCTCGTGTGGCCGTAGCCTTATGTGACTATAAATGCACATATAGCCAACTACTAATCTCCATATCAAAACTACTACAGAAAACAAACAATAGAATTCTTTTTGATTTTATTCCTGATTATAAATATTGCTCTGTAACATTCACTGTTTGCACAAGGGAGCATAAGACAGGGTGAGATTTTAATTATTTCAGTCTTTGCACAACTTAATTTAATGTATAAAAACATCAAAATTAATATTAATGAAGGAGTACAGTAAAAAAAAAAAAGGAAACATTTGTATTCAATGTACTTTACACTGATTCCTTCTTCAAAACTGTGCTTTTATCTAGGTTTAGTAGTGTTGTTATTAATATTACATGAGCTTCTTTGCTAAAGCGGATTTGTTACTTATCCCTGTTTAGTAGTGTAATACTGCCATCTACTGTTATATACGACACTGTGTTTATGTGTCCTTATTGCACATTTTATTTCAATCAAAATGCAGGTATATTACCTTTATTCTACAAAATGCAGGCATGTTTCTTTCATTCTCTTGGATGTTTAGCACTTTAAACTTTAGCAAGTTCATCTGTTTCATTTTTTTTCTGTTTGCTTTTAAAATCATGTTTATGTTAGCTTCAAACTGTTTTTCTACGTTAAAAATTCCCATTTTAATAAACATACTGAAATTGTGAGAAAACAATTAATGGTGTCGGAGGTTAAAATGATGTCAATGCAGCTTGTAAATCTGAAAACAGCAGAAGATATTATTTAGATATTGTGAGCATTAGCTAGACCTGCATATGTGATGTTTACAAAATATTGAAATCACTTGTGTTAATCTAAACACAAAACATTGTGGGCCCTCTTACATTCTTTGTGCTCGCGCAAAAACGCATTAACGCGAGGGGCAAAACCCTTTGCGCTGAACGTCGTATGACGACGTTCGCGCACAAAATGCGTGAATGACCCTGCGCGAACCCTTTGTGAGCGCAATTTAGTGTGCGCATCCTATACTTAACATTGTGAGCGCAAATGCGTTTGGTGCGCGAATGGTATTACAATCTTAGCGCAAAATTTAACGGACAACGTTTGCAAGCATAATTTTAACGTCTTTGAAAAGCTGGTGGTAATGGCAAATTGTAACAACCTGATTGTACCAAACTGCGGATTCACAACAGAGAACGTCGATGCGCCTGTTATTTTACTAGATCCGTCAAAAATGACGGCCACTACCTTGTCTTCCCTCAGAACGTACATCTGTTGTGCGCAGTCTGCACAACATGATGGACTCGCGTTAAAAATTACATTGCACTCACTGATTTCTGCGCGCAATGGTACTTTGCGCGCATTTTTGCGCGTCGATTTTACGAGCGCAATTTCCCGACGGATGAAAAAATGCGCGAGGAATGTAATTCCAACGGTGATTTTCGTGTGTTAACGTTTAACGCTTCATGCAAAAAAACACGCGTTTAGAGTGAGTTTTTGCGTTGAGAATGTAATAGGGCCCTGTGTCAGCACGGTTATTATAACACACTTTCAAGAACATCATCACAGTTCATATGAATTACAAAGAAGCCCAACAACATGATTCTTTGAGCTGTGACATTTGAACATGATTCATCTTTTTATTTCTACTTCTGAAGAAAGCTTAAACAACAAAGCCTTGCTTACAATGACCTTTATGTGCTCACAAGAAAAAGTACGAAGCCAAAATAGTAAATAAAGTAAAACGCAATTTCAACCAAAGAAAATCTGTCTTCTGAGGTCAATGATCCACTTAACATGCTACATAAAATACTGCCAATGCATAGAACACTTCATGAGAGTTTAACAGTTAACCGGGGTCAGACGAGCATCATTGCAAAACGGAAGGAACATCCGTGAGAGTGGACATTCCTTCCACTCCACACCCGTCTGGCCACCTCGCTGAGCGCAGTTAGTGCGCTCAGCTCTGCAAGGCTCGATGCCCCGTAAAAGCGCGTCTAGCATTTTGACGGGGAGGCTTTGTGCACAGATGCTTGCAGCGTTCGCGCTGCAGCGTGTGACAGGCACTGTTGTAGCGTCACAATGCTGCGTCGGAAACCAGTAGGCACCTCAGTACGGTTGCACCTAGTGCGCTCGTCTGACACCGGCATAAGAACTCTAGAGACTAGTAGATGCTTGTAGAGGCAGAACATAGTACAGAGATTGATAACCTCCTGCCACCCCCTCCCTGATATCTATTGGCTACAATTCCTTGAATTCGTTAACCCTTTTACTGTGGAAGACGTGTGGGGAACATCCTCATTGTCTCCCATTGTATGCATAGGACATTCCCCACTCGTCTTCCGCTCGGCAGGGGGCCAGAGAGATACTCACCTCTCTGGTCCGGGGTCCCGTGGCGTTCTGACTTCATCGAAGTCAGACGCCGCTTTTATAGACCCCCCCCCTCGGACGCGATGACGTCATTTTCAGGCGACCCCTCCCAGCAAAGCCAGGAGATTCCCTGAAGGGAGGGGCGAATCCTTTCAGATCCCTCTCCTTCCCGATCGGGAGGGTCTACAAAAAAAGACAGGCATCATTTGAAGGGCAGGGTCTGCCCTTTAAAGCGATGCCTGTCTTTAACCCCTTAAGAGTCGGAACGTGCATGGCGTGATGACGTCAGTTAACCAGGGAACCCCTAGCTGCCCAGGGATTTCCCAAGGAAATCCCGTGGTGGAGCTAGGGGTTCCTTTGAACCCCCATATTTCCAGAACGGTGGCAGCTACAGCGTCATGCATGGTATCATTTGAAAGGCCAGAGCATGACCATGTTACAAGTAATAGAAAATTAATAAAAATAGTAATAATAAAAAATCCTTTTTTGTGTTTTTTATTAATGCAGCAACATTGTTCCCATTTCAATTATAATGTGAACAATGATGCGGCACTAATGATTTTTTTCTATGGGGTGCGTTTGCTAAAAATCACGTAATTCCCCCAAAAAAATGTAAGGAGCCCCCATTTCTAATTTTTTTAACAAGCGCTACCCATAGAAAATATAAACGCAAAGGCTTGTGTGATAAAATGTGAAAAAAAACACTTTATACGCTGTAGATGATTAAAAAATTGGATTGCATTTTTATTAAAATATACAGGCAGAACATGATGTATACATATAATAATGATATATTATGAATCTGCCGAGTCTGCCGGAAAGAACCATATAGAAAATGTCTGGGTCATATAATAAAACGATAAAATGATATATATAATATAATATAATAAAAATGATGAGCAAAAGCGGTAAAAATGAGCTCAGCACTAGGGATTAGCTGTTCGGGTTCGGACGGTTCGGGGTTCGACCCGAACTTAGCCTGTTCGAGTAGATCGCGAACACCGAACATTTCCGGGTGGTCGCCGCATGTTCGACCACAATGGACCACAATGCATTTTCCCACTATCCTGAAGCTCCTAATTGGCTACAGCCTTGCACCTGACCACAGGTCTGGTGTAAGACTGGTTCAACACTATGCTAATCACCGCTCAGAGTCCTGATTGGTCAAATTTTGGCCAATCATGGGCTCACAGAGCTAAGTCCCGCAGCACACTATATAATGTTTCCACGCGCCGATTCTGCACGCATTTCAGAGGAGATTTCAAAGGAGATAGTTGTGTCTTGTTACTGCCGGTCTGCCACGCTACTGGGGGGTCTGGGGGGTCTCATTTCTACCAAATATCAGGGAATTTAGGTGATGTGTGTCTTGTCACTGTGCCAGCAAGTTTTTTTGGGGTTTACAACTTTCTTTAAAACATTTGTGAATTAAGGTGATCTTCTGGGTCTTGTCACTGTGCCAGCAAGTCTTTTTGGGTCTCATTTCTACCAAATATCAGGGAATTTATGTGACGTGTGTCTTGTCACTGTGCCAGCAATTTTTTATGGGGTTTACAACTTTAAAACATTTGTGAATTGAGGTGATCTTCTGGGTCTTGTCACTGTGTCAGCAAATCTTTTTGGGGCTCACTAATTTCTTTAAAACATTTGTGAATTAAGGAGATCTGTGTCTCGTCACACAAACAGTACCACGCATTATTTTGGGGCTCACTAATTTCTTTAAAACATTTGTGAATTGAGGTGATCTGTCTCTTGTCACTGGCTGCCACCTATCAGTGTGTCTCACTGAGTTATACTAGAGTTATTTAAATCTTTATACCAGAATTGAATCAGAGTTCTGTATATATTAATCTATATATCACTCACCATGTCTGAAAGAACAAAAAGGACAGGCAGACGCTCCCAGACACAGATAAGAGGGCAAGCAGAACCTGTGTCGGTAGGCTGTGCCTCTGGTCGTGGTGGACGTGGTGCATCCTCTGCAGGGGCACATTTGTCCTTTCTAACTGGTGCTGGACGTCTTAAGCAGCAGCAACATACAGAGGACTTGGTGGATTGGCTAACCAGGCCATCCTCATCCTCTGAGTCCTCTGCCAGCCAGGCTTCTAGTGCTTTACAGTCCACCTCAGCTGCCAAAGCATCTAATGCAGCCTCCATGTCCACAGCTACTCCTGCCGTAGCCTCGCTATCACACATGGAGGAGTCAGCTGAATTGTTTGACTACAATGAGAGTGACATGCTGCTTGAGGATGCGCAGCAAGTACAGTGCTCTGATTAAATCTCTGAGGTTGAGCAAGGGAGTATAATCAACCTAGACGAAGGGGGTGCCAGTGATGACACACAAATAACTGGCACTCATGTTGCCCCAGCAGCTGCAGCATACTGCCAAGTTGGCTCCAGTGATGAGGAGATAGGGGGTGAAGATGACATTGATGATGAGGTCACTGACTCCACCTGGGTGCCAGATCGAACTGAGGAATCAAGTGAGGAGGAGGGGGAGGAGGAGGAGGAGGAGGCACAGCAAACACGAGGCACAACATCCTCTGTGACCAACCGTAGCACTAGCCAGTCCAAGCCCTCACATGTCAGAGCTGCTCCGGTGCAGAGCGCTGTTGTCTCAAAGAACACATGCAGGAACTCTGCTGTCTGGGAGTTCTTTAAGAAATGTGCAGCAGACCCCACCGTTGCTATTTGTAATCTATGTCAGATGAGGCTGAAGCGTGGGATAAACACCTGACACTTGGGTACCACGTGGTTGAGGCGACATATGAACAAGTGCCACACATCCCGTTGGCGCAAAACTTTGCGTAGGTCCTCCTCCTCCTCATCTGTCTCTACCCACACTGTATGTCCTGCCATGTCATTGCCTACAACCTCCACTGACAGGCATGATGCTACAGTAATGGATGTACCAGCAGGTCCTTCCTCACAATGTGACATCATCCCAGTAGCTGAAGATTTACGCAGTCAGATTACGTTGCCGCAGCTGCTGCAGCGAAAGAAAAAATATAGTCCCAACCATCCCCAAGCACAGCGTTTAAATGCCAGCATAGCAAAATTACACGCATTGCAGCTGCTGCCTTTCCAGCTGGTGGACTCTGCTCCCTTCTGTGAATTTGCTGAATGTGCTGTACCACAGTTGCAGGTTCCAAAACGCCATTACTTTTCACGCAAGGCTATTCCAGCACTATACCAGCACGTGGAAGACAATGTTATCCAGTCATTTGGAAAGGCAGTCAGCAGCAAGGTGCATGTGACTTTAGACACGTGGTCCAGCAAGCATGGACAGGGTCGTTACATTATCTTCACGGCACACTGGGTAACTCTGATTGCAGCTGGGAGGGATCCAAGACGGGGCTCTGTGCTAGAGCTTGTTCATCCACCATGCCTCCAGAAAGCTACTTGTATGAGGTCTGTCTGCTCCACCACCAGCACCACCTCTTCCTCCTCCTCCTCCTCCTTCTCTGTCTCTGGTGAAGTGGCAGTTAAACCGACGCCTGACAGGGTCTACGCAATGGCTCAAGCAAAAAGATGCCATACTGTGCTTGAGCTGGTTTGTTTAGGGGACAGGAGCCACACCGGGTCAGAAATGTTGTCAGCTCTGCAGGGGCAGGTGCAGAGATGGTTAACACCATGCCAGCTTGAGCTGGGAATGATCGTCTGTGATAATGGCAGCAACCTTCTCTCCGCCCTACGCAAGAGTAAATTGACGTATGTACCATGCCTAGCACACGTCCTAAATCTGGTGGTACAGCGTTTCCTAACCAAGTACCCAGGGCTGCCAGAGCTTCTCATCCAGGCCAGAAAGGTCTGCAGCCACTTCAGACGGTCATTCCCAGCAAGTGTTCGCCTGGCAGAAATTCAAAGAGAATTCCACCTTCCCACAAACCGTCTGATCTGTGACATGCCCACCAGGTGAAACTCAACAATAGCAATGCTGCAGCGTCTGCACAAGCAGCAGAGGGCCATCAACGAGTACCTGTGTGAGTATGGCACAAGGACAGGTTCAGGTCAACTTGTTTCCCCCCCCCCACAGTGGCTGATGATCAAGGATGCATGCACTGTACTGTCACCATTTGAGGAGGCAACGAGGATGGTGAGCAGGGACAGTGCATGCATCAGTGACACAATTCCTTTAGTGTTCCTGCTGGAGCACACTCAGCGGGGAATTATAGATGTGGCTCTAGAGGCAGAGCAGCGGGAGGAAGAGGAGGCCTTCTCTTGCTCTCAAGGCCCCAGTCTTTCCGCAGACAGCATTCCAGCGGGTCCTACTCAGATCAGACAGGAGGAGGATGAGGAGGAGGAGGAGGACTATTTAAGTAGTGGGGGCATTGAAGGTGGGGTTTCCTCAAGGGAGGGTTTTGTGTGCCCAGAAACAGAAGGGCTTGTGCGTGGCTGGGAGGAGGAAGTGCACGATACGGTCATCCTCATTGACCAGGAAGACTCGGCAGCTAATGCCACCTCCAACCTACGCTGCATGGGCTCCTTAATGATGCAAAGCCTGCTAAAGGACCCCAGGAATCGTGCTATCAAGGAGAGGGATCATTACTGGTTGGCAACCCTTCTTGATCCACGATACAAGGGGAAAGTTGCAGAGCTCATCCTGCCCGCACAGAGGGAGCACAGGATGACAAAACTTGAGGACGCTCTAAAGCGACACTTGTGTAACACCTTTCCAGGCACTGGTAGATTACCAAGTGCTGACACACATGCTTCTGAGGCTGCAGGTGATCAGAGGAATAGCGGTGAAGGCCAGGGCCGCTTGACTGATGCTTCTTTAAATTTTTTTAGTCCACGACGCCCAAGGACGTCAAATGTAGGCACCCATTGCCAGCATCTTCACCATATGGTGCAGGACTACCTAGGGGCAAGGGCAGACCTGGATACTTTTCCAGCAGATGATCCACTGACTTACTGGGTGTTGAGATTGGATCACTGGCCAGAACTTAGCCAATATGCTATGCAGCTACTAGGTTGCCCTTCATCTAGCGTGCTTTCCAAAAGGACGTTCAGTGCCGCTGGAGGTTTTGTCACAGACAAAAGAGTGCGTCTGTCCACCGACTCTGTAGACCGGTTGACATTTATAAAAATGAATCAGTCCTGGATCAGCAGCTATCAATCCCCTGATGCCGAAGTAACGGAATAGATCGGGTATGTCTTCTGCATGCACAAAACCTCCAGCACTGAACTCTTCCACAATACCACAAAAGGGTTACGGTGTGAAGGCACTTGCTGCCATGAAAGGCACAATATTTGGCTGCACTGACGCCTGTGCCAGATTTTTATCATTTTAATTTTTTGAACCGCAGGGTCCAACCCTGCACTCTTCCACAATACCACAGAGGGGTTACTGTATGATGATACTTGCTGGCCTGGCAATAAAGGCACAATATCTGGGAGCACTGACGCCCATGAACAGATAAAAAAAACACTTTTCAATATAGGACCACATGGTCCACCCCTGCACTCTTCCACAATACCACAGAGGGGTTAGGCTAGGGTCAGATGAGCGCATTTTCTACGGACTGTGCGTCCGTGCAGTACGGACGTACTTACTGACTGACGACAAGGTAGTGGCCACACACAGTCGGGTTTTTTTCACTGACGTATTTTTTGGCTGATGTAGCAGGGAAAATAAATTACAATGAAAGAACATTCTGTCCGTCAAAAATGCTGGACGTATAAATGCAGTCCGTCTGACCTTGTTGCATCACTCACACACAAAGCTATGCAGACGTTGTGGACGTGACGCACTCTGCACGTCCGTTCTAGCAGTATTACGTTCTTGCCTAACCTGCGTCAGTTTGCAGCATCCGTCAGCCCCCGCACTTCTGTGCAGACGTACTTCGTGTGCAGGGCCGGCGCTAACGTAAGGCGGCACAGGCGGCCGCCTTACTGTCTGGCGTCCTGCCAGTGTGAGGGGCGCCGGCCCGGGGTGTAATCGGATGATGACCGACCCCCGAGATTTGGCCCGGGGGTTGAGGGACCCAGATGCCGGGCAGCGCGAGAGCGCCTGCCCGGTCTTGAACAGTCCGTCCTGTGAAGTGGATGCGGCTGTGTGCGTGCGCAGCCGGTCACGTGGTCCGGCTAATCAGGTGGTACTGAGTCTCAGTACCACCTGACTGGCCGGACCGCGTGACCGGCTGCGCACGCACACAGCCGCATCCACTTCACAGGACGGACTGTTCAAGATCGGGCAGGCGCTCCCGCGCTGCCCGGCATCTGGGTCCCTCAACCCCCTGCCGGAGCTGGGGCAACAATCCAGGTGAGAGCTGGGGGCAAATCCATGACCTGGGGGCAAATCCATGACCTGGGGGCAATACATGAGCTGGGCAAATACATGAGCTGGGCAAATCCATGACCTGGGGGCAAATCCATGACCTGGGGGCAAATCCATGAGCTGGGGGCAAATCCATGAGCTGGGGGCAAATCCATGAGCTGGGGGCAAATCCATGTGCTGGGCAAATCCATGACCTGGGGGCAAATACATGAGCTGGGCAAATCCATGTGCTGGGCAAATCCATGTGCTGGGCAAATCCATGACCTGGGGCAAATACATGAGCTGGGCAAATCCATGACCTGGGGGCAAATCCATGACCTGGGGGCAAATCCATGACCTGGGGGCAAATCCATGAGCTGGGGGCAAATCCATGACCTGGGGGCAAATACATGAGCTGGGCAAATACATGAGCTGGGCAAATCCATGACCTGGGGGCAAATCCATGAGCTGGGCAAATCCATGTGCTGGGCAAATCCATGACCTGGGGGCAAATCCATGACCTGGGGGCAAATCCATGAGCTGGGGGCAAATCCATGTGCTGGGCAAATCCATGACCTGGGGGCAAATCCATGAGCTGGGCAAATCCATGACCTGGGGGCAAATCCATGAGCTGGGCAAATCCTTGAGCTGGGGGCAAATTCATGTGTGAGCTGGGGGCTCTCTGCTCCTCTAGATTGTAAAATCCGGGGTGCCCTCTGCTCCTCTAGATTGTAAAATCCGGGGTGCCCTCTGCTCCTCTAGATTGTAAGCTCCTGGGTGCCCTCTGCTCCTCTAGATTGTAAACTCCTGTGAGCCGGGCCCTCTGCTCCTCTAGATTGTAAGCTCCTGTGAGCCGGGCCCTCTGTAAATTCTCGTGAGTCGGGCTCTCTGCTAAAACACCTTATTTTCTGTAAGTGCCCCTCCCGAGACTAGTCTCTGGATCCGCCCCTGCCTGGGATTGGAAGGGGGCAATGAGAGGGAGGGGACAACTAGCACCACGTGGTTCCCTGCCTGGCCTTGCTTCCCGAATCCAATCACAGGCGAGCGGGAAAGGTGCGTGTGCACGTGTGCATCACATGCCTGGCCAGCGCCAGCGGCCGCTCGCAGTCGCCTCGAGACGTGACGTCACGTGTCACACGAGGGGGACGCAGAGAGCGACGGTGGCGGTGCCTAGCTTAAGCTAAGCCTAAAAAATTGTTGCTACTAAAAAACCTACTACCTGGTCTGGTCCCTGATTGTCCCTGGTGGTCTGGTCTCTCGTCTCACTCCCTCCCTGACTGCCTGAGAGTGTGGACTGAGTAGAACTAGAACACCAGCGGGCGACGGGGGGGCCTGCAGTGCCAAGGTGAGGCAGCAGAAGTCAGCAGGCAGCAGTGAGCAGTGCTGTGCACACTGTCACAGTCAATCAGACACAGTCAGCTGAGTAGAGAGGTAAGAGACTCGCTGGGGGAAAATTTATACCATAAATAATACCCATATGAGCAGCTGGGGGCCGCAAATATACCCATACATGAGCTGGGGGCGCAAATATATACCCATACATGAGCAGGGGGCCGCAATATACCCATATGAGCAGCTGGGGGCCGCAAATATATACCCATACATGAGCTGGGGGCCGCAAATATATACCCATACATGAGCAGGGGGCCGCAAATATACCCATATGAGCAGCTGGGGGCCGCAAATATATACCCATACATGAGCTGGGGGCCGCAAATATATACCCAAATATGTTGTTCCTACAGTCTGACAAATGTAACTACTGCCTTTCCAGAAGAAAGACAGTGTTTATATAAGTCCATAAAGACAGCACTGGTGGCTGTCCCCCCAATCAGTGACTCACAACGCTGCTAAAGGTTGTCCTTGCAAGACCAACTTTAAGCATCCTTTAATCTCTGCGTGACGACACCGAACACTCACGATAGAGATTATTATGCATCTCTATCCTGATTGGCTTGACATGACGGGGGGGGGGGGCACCAAAACAGACCTTCGCCTGACTAGGCAAAAAAGCTTGCACCGGCCCTGTTCGTGTGTGGTCCACCCCTGCACTCTTCCACAATACTACAGAGGGGTTACTGTATGATGATACTTGCTGGCCTGGCAGTCTTGCACCAAAGGCAGAATATCTGGGTGCACTGACGCCCATTCCCAGATTCATATCTTTTTAATATAGGACCGCATGGTCCACCCCTGCATTCTTCCACAATACCACAGAGGGGTTACTGTATGATAGTACTTGCATGCCTGGCACTAAAGGCACAATATCTGGGTGCACTGCCACTGACGCTTGTATCAGATTAATATCCTCAGAGGGGTTATGGTGTGACGGCACTGTTGCCGACGCTAAAAGCCCAATTTTAAAGCACCTATTGTTACTTTCATCCAAAGCCTGCATAAGTTTTACAATAATTTAGCCAAAAAAATCACTAAACTTTTTCTGCGCGTCCTAAAATGTCTTTTCATACAGGCTGCCGCCCCAAGCAGTTGTTTATGGATAAAGGAAAAGCATTTACAGTCATATGAAACGTCATTTTTTTTTGTTTTTAAGTGTTTCTATACATCCTAGAAATCTGCCACTTCACGGGCAGGTTGTGGGGACCTCCTAGGCACGATATTTGAAGGAATTTTTGGTTTTTATTTTTAACCCTTATTTCATGGAAAACTCCGTCCCTTTAAAAACGGGTTTTTTTTTAACTTTTTTTCCTTGTTTCCTGTCCCCCAGGGCACTACCCGGACCCCCATACACCTTTTATGGCAAATATCTAGCATATATGCCCTCTTGGAGGGCACTCTAAAAAACCGAATTTTCAGCCCCATTGACTTGCATGGGGTTCGAGTTCGGGTTCGGGATCGGTCCCGAACAAATGGGAATTTTGGTTCGGGCTCGAACCGAACTCGGTGAGTGTTCGGCTCATCCCTACTCAGCACTCAGCAGTGAAGGGTTAAATGCAATATATGGCCAGAGAAACATGGGAGGTGTAGTTTAGAGACATCTGAGGGCCAGAGTTTGAGATCCCGGGCATAGCAAGATAATATTTAAGGTCTGGTTGCATGAATAGGTTGAAAATTGTCCTGCACTGAATGAAGCGTCCATGTACGATCCCAAGACTAAGGAGAACTTGGTACTGGGGGGGGTTTTTGGGAAATGGAGAAGTGCAGCAGGAATCTGGGATGTTTTCAGCTCCTATCAGCAGCACTTGGCTATTTGGTGAGACCAAGTGAAGCACCAGAGAGGCACGTCGTGTCTCTGAATTGTCAAGTTTTACATCTCTGAAGCTCCTTTGCCTCCTACCGTTGAACGTACATACTGAATCCTCCCACATGTCCCCAGGACCGATAGAGCAGGTTGCCTTTCTTAAGTTTAATCTGCCCATGTTCGAGTACCCTGATTTTCAGTACAAAACTGATTGAGGTTTAACCCCTTCATTACAAAGTGATGTTTCATAAAACCATTGACCCAAACCAATAGTGGAAAGCTACTTTAAGTGATATACTAACCCTTTAACAGACACGCACAAAGTAATAGGATAGTAAATATCATTACTGTGGATTTAGAGACTGTATACACTGAATTTGACTGACAAATGGCCCCTCTGCTGGTCAATCTCAGGATACCACCTAAACCTGTAGGGAAAGTCTACTTGAGACTTTTCATGTGCCTTAAGAAGATTCAGGATATTGGCTGGTTGCAATACAAGCCAAAAAAGAAAGGATAAGCGGTCATCAGCACAATCTTCAGAATAATACACCACTCGTCTCTCAAATGAAACAGAAATAATCACAATAATCAGGATTATTCAAAGAGAGCTGAATTGGCCCTGAAATTGCACTGAACAGTGGATTTTCCTGTAAGATGCAATTTCGTGGCCATTTGGCTATTCCAAAAGCTGTCAGTTCACCAAATATTGGCGAATTGCCAGCGAAATACGGTGATCTTTGATGGCATTGAACCCCCCCATAGAGAAGTAATGGTAATTCAATTCAGAGAACACTGAACAGCACAGATATGTCAGTGAAATGTCATGATTTTTTGTGGGTTCATTCGGCAGGTATAAACAGGCGAATCCCATAGGTTTTCAATGTTAAAAAAACTTCCCCGCTTTTATTAAATATTTATTCAAACGTTTATTCTTTTCATTTGCAAAATGGGTCTTTATGTAGGATTTATTTTAGGCATTTTTCTGGCAATTTTTTTTCTCTAACAGACCTTTTTATTATTATTCATAGGACTTTATTTCCAGGCATTTTTGTGCAGTAGTTTATTTGCAAACGTGTTGTAAAAGTTTTCTTTTAGTTTTTTTTTTACCTGTGTTTATCTGAACCATTCGCCGGTTTCTCGGATGTGTTCAGCAGCTTGTTCGCTGCACTTCGAGGACCCTGCGGTAAATGCTGAATTCACCACAGGGTCGGCGAATCTAACTCCCCGAAGTGCGGGGAACGGGAGAGCACCGAAATGTCAGTGACGTTTCAGTGCTCTCTGAATAACCCTGATTTTATGTTACTGGTAGAATACACTATCAATCAAGGATAAGGATCTCACTCACAAATTTGGATCCTAGGCTGGGCTCTCTGGAACAATTGCATGTGGGTTGTTTGTGGGACACCCTCAGCCTCTTATTCAGTGCCCTGCCTTTCTTCAATTCAGTATATTCAAGCCCTCATCATATCATTCCACGTATGTAGATTACTGAGGGTTGTGTTGACAGGCACTCACCCTTGCCTTTTTTGTTATGTATTGTTGTTTTTTTTCTTTTATCTATTGTGCTTTAGGTGGAGGAGTCACATTCTGGTCGTGATCGCAACTGTATACATGAATATATATATACAGTTGTGTTCAAAATTATTCAACCCCCACTGAAATTGAGTGTTTTGGCCAGTTTGACATTGATTTTGATCATTCAGTCATCTTGCTTACAATTAAATCAAAGAGGCACGTGTAGGTCAGACAAATATAACATAACATTTATAATGAAATAACCACAAATGTCTTTTCTGTGCTCACATCATTATCAGTTTTATTCAACCCCCAAGTGACATTCAATCTTAGTACTTAGTACAACATCCTTTTACAGTTATAACAGCTTTTAAACGTGAAGCATAGCTTGACACAAGTGTCTTGCAGCGATCTACGGGTATCTTCGCCCATTCGTCATGGGCAAAAGCCTCCAGTTCAGTCACATTCTTAGGCTTGCGCACTGCAACTGCTTTCTTTAAGTCCCACCAGAGGTTCTCAATCGAATTTAAGTCAGGTGACTGCGATGGCCACTCCAAAATGTTCCAGCCTTTAATCTGCAACCATGCTCTAGTGGACTTGGAGGTATGCTTGGGATCATTGTCCTGTTGAAAGGTCCAACGTCTCCCAAGCCTCAGGTTTGTGACAGACTGCATCACATTGTCATCCAATATCTCCTGGTACTGAAGAGAATTCATGGTACCTTGCACACGCTGAAGCTTCCCTGTACCTGCAGAAGCAAAACAGCCCCAAAGCATGATTGACCCCCCGCCATGCTTCACAGTAGGCAAGGTGTTCTTTTCTTCATAGGCCTTGTTCTTCCTCCTCCAAACATAGCGTTGATCCATGGGCCCAAACAATTCTAATTTTGTTTCATCAGTCCACAGAACACTATCCCAAAACTTCTGTGGTTTGTCCACATGACTTTTGGCATACTGCAGTCGACTCTGCTTATTCTTTGGAGACAGCAAGGGGGTGCGCCTGGGAGTTCTGGCATGGAGGCTTCATCACGCAGTGTGCGCGTATTGTCTGAGCTGAAACTTCAGTACCCACATCTGACAAATCTTTTCTCAGTTCCTCAGCAGTCACACAGGGACTTTTCTCCACTCTACGCTTCAGGTAGCGCACAGCAGTCGAAGTCAGCATCTTCTTTCTGCCACGACCAGGTAGCGTTTCAACAGTGCCCTTTGCCTTGAATTTGCGAATGATGCTTCCTATGGTCTCGCTTGGTATGTTTAACATCTTTGCAATCTTCTTATAGCCATTGCCCTTCCTGTGAAGAGTAATCACCTCTTCTCTTGTCTTCCTGGACCATTCTCTTGACTTCACCATGTTTGTAACCACACCAGTAAATGTCTAGAAGGAGCTGAGTATCACAGTCATTTTAAAGCTGCCTAATTGGTGCTTATTATGCTTTATTGCTGCTCCGTGACATCCACGGGTTTTTCAATACCTGATTGAAAACACTTGAATGAACCTCTGTTCTTCAGAGTGGTAGTCTTTAAGGGGTTGAATAATTGTGTCAATGAAGAATTCACAAAAGAAACATTTACTACTGTATTACAAAACCAACTGATGTCATTTTAGTTGCATATGGTTCTTTAAAAAGTCCTTGTAGGATTTCATTCTGAATACAATTACAAATGTACACTAAATTCCCTAAAACCCTTTACAGCATTGGGGGTTGAATAATTTTGAACACAACTGTATATTCAACACCCTTTAGAATGCCGGTACGATAAATTTTCTTGTGTCTATTGTCTGTTTTGTCTAATGTAACTTTAGGGACATGTTCTGGAACCCAAATGCAAATGGAATTAAAGAAACAGTTTAGGACAGCGCTCTAAAAGGTACTATCAACAGACAAGAGACAGTAGGTGAACAATATTAATCAGACATACCTTAATATGAAAAGTGGGTACAATGTCCGATTGGTATATGGATGGTGGTTCTTGTAAACCTCAAAATCAAGAGGGAGAAATATAACATAGCGTATTACTGTGTAGAAAAACGGTGTACAGATATGCAACAAAGTGTGCACTCACGCTTTATGAGAGCTCCTAGCCCTCATGTGATCGCTCCGCAGGTTATTACAAGGCTAACCCGACTGCCCGTATCTCCCGACTTGTTGGTGTCCTCACGGGATCGTTGACCCTCAATCCGGGACGAAGATGGAGGCGAGCCGTCCTCAGGGCAGGTAGACACACAAATCCAAGGAATAGGAAAAATATTTTTCTCAAAAACTTAAAAGATTTTTTATTTCCCAATTGGGATAAAAGAAATAATGAACAAACAAATATATTATCAATCGGGCAGACGCGTTTCGCACCCTTTAGGGCGCTTCATCAGTGGCAAAAGATTGAGATTAACAACCGGGATTATGAACGTTCTGATGGCCTATGATGGACAGATAGGGATATCTACACACTTATCCTTGAACTTCTATTATGGACAATTGAAATTGATAGAAGGGGACACGTCAATCTGTGCCGGAATAACCAGGATGGAACGCATGAAACCAGGTGATCGGGATTTCGTTCACCCCCCTCTCGTATTTAAACATCGAACATTGCAGGAGGACGGTAATAGCATTCTATTTTTCTATATATTCATTCTGAAAGGGAGTTCAGCAACCGGGCATCTACAACTTTTGTGGAACCCCTGACCCACGCAGCACAGTAAGGGGATTGAGTGCCTGGTCCCTCCTGCTCTTTATTTTATACATATACATATATACATAGATACTCTTGGATAGGACATTGAAAAGCAAATTTGTGGACACAGATTCTGAGCTGGCTACAACAACAATAGACTGCCCTCTGGGCAGGCTTAACTAGTTTTCTATAAAGTTAATCAAACTTTAATTGCAGCATTAAACGTGCTCTGATCACCCCATTCTGAAGAAGCCATCACATCATCCTACCTCCCTTTCAAACTACTGTCCTAGTTCTTTGCCTCCAAAACCTTAGAATGCCTGGTCTATATCCAACTCACCATTTTTCTCGCTGCTAACTCCCTACTTGACCGACACCACTCTGGCTTTTGCTCCCAACAGTCTAACGATTTAGTTGCTACTAAAAGTCACTTCTCCCTCCTTATTCTTGACCTTTATGCTGTATTTGACTTTGTAGACCACCCTCTCCTGCTCCTCACGCTGCGTCAACTTGGACATCAGTGACTTAGCTCTCTCAACGCTCCTTCAGTGTCTCTTTCGCTGGTGCCTTTTCACCCCCAGTTCCTAACTCAGATGAGGTACCTCAAGGCTCGGTTCTGGGTTCCCTTAGCAGGTGTATCCGCCGTCCCTTCCACTTTGCTTTGCCAATGATCTGATATTATCATCTCCCTGTACCCACTCCAACGCTCGCCTTCAGGACTTCTCCCTTCTTGTGGAACTTCCTCCCCTGCAACAAAGTCTCCCAGTCTCTCCTGGCCTTCAAGAAGTCTCTATCTTGCCTCGTCCATAATCCTCCTTGTACATTTATTGCCCCTACCTGCATCCCACTACTTCACATACTCTGCCACTTACCTTCACCTAGTGTCACCCCTCTCCTCTTACATCGTAAGCTCTCAACAGTAGGAGAAAGGACCCTGCTTATGTGTGTTTAACTTGTAAGGACATTTGTTATTCTTTTCCTGCTTTACAGCGTTACAGAACTTGTTAGCGCTTTAGAAATACTTTAAACTGAAACAATGCTCTTACAGGTGCTTATATGGGCTTATTTCAATCAGAATTGATAATCTGGATTGATGTACAATTTGGGTTTGGGTCGAAATCCCTACAACCAGGTTCCCTAATGCCAAAATCCCGACGGCCAACTTCCCTACACAGATAACTCCCTGACGGCCAACTTCCAGACAACCAAAATCCCAGAGGCTAACACTAACCCTACTCCCTAACCCCTAAACCTAGCCCTAACCCCCCTAAGCCTAGCCCTAACCCTCTAAACCTAGCACTAACCCCCCTAAATCTAGCCCTAACCCACTAAATCTAGTCCTAACCCTAACCCCGTAAACCTAGCCCTAACCCTGTAAACATAGCCCTAACCCCCTAAACCTAGCCCTAACCCTGTAAACATAGCCCTAACCCCCTAAGTCTAGCCCTAACCCCCTAACCCTAGCCATAACCCCCTAACCCTAGCCATAACCCCCCTAAACCTAACCCCCCTAAACCTAGCCCTAACCCCCTTAAACCTAGGGTTAGGGTGTTAGTATTAGGGTTAGCTGCTGGGATTATGGATGTCTGGAAGTTGGCCGTGTAGGGAAGTTGGTATGTCCGGCACTTGTTCTGTCTGGAAGTTTGCCGTCGGGATGTTGGCATTAGGGAACCTGGCTGTAGGGATTTTGTCCGGCACCCGTACAATTTATTTATTATTCTATTAATATGTTTAACTATGCGCTTAACAATAGGTTTCGGAGTTTACTAATTAAAACATTACAAAAAAGTTATATTGACTTTCACGAAACTGAATAACACACAACTTTCTAACTGGAAGTTTATGAGAGAACATTGTACAGCGCTACAAAACTTGTTAGCACTTTATAAAAACTTGCAACTGTAACAGTCTCAAAAGAAAGGGCAAAACACATTATTTTATTATTTTTTTATTGCAAGAATGTCCCAATCAACAGCATATGCAATTTTTTTTTATATATATAATCATCTTAAAGTAATATAGAGACATAAGGATGGTGAAAAAGAATTAGACACATTTCATTTTGACAGATCTAAACCAAATATGAAAAAATAGGCATGAAAACATCTATTAATCATTTTACAAAGAATACTCTTGAACCAGTACAATCATTCTGCAAAAGCATTTTACAACTATATTCATAGCTCATCTCCTCTACAGGCTCAGAAAAAACAAGCTCTTTTTTTGAAATAAGTGTGCAAGGTACCATTATATCGAATGAAAACGCTCAATTCCAAGTAATAAAACATTAAAGCTAACCACGGAGTCTCTTTCAATTAATATAAGAAAGTTACTTTATACAGGGAAATCATGTAGTTGTAAGTACTTTTAAAAATGGTATACCCGAAACAGCTACACTGACCTCTGGTCTGCAAATAAGAAAAAAATAGAACACATTCTAACGTTTTAGCTAAAAAATAAAAATCCTTTAACCAAAGCAAGTTAGTTCAACGCAAGACTAGTTTAAAAGATCGCAAAGCATCCAACCTAGCCTTTGTCTGTGACGTGGATCAAATGTACCCTACAAAAATACTAAAAAGGAGATAAGTGATATTTACACACGTCAAACTAGAGCTTCAGGAATTATTCAATAGAGTTTATACTGTCTAAAATGTATGTTTTCACTGTAATAAAGCTATTGTTTTTGGATAAGTTGTCAAAAATATATATATTTTTTCTGTTCTATTGCATTTGTGCGTAACAAGAGATTTATGCAATATCTTCGTAACTGACGTTTCGCTAGGAGGAATGTTTAGTTTAATGTTTGTGCCCGTCAAATTAGGTGTCACTTTCCGCATTGTGGTTTTTACCTGCTTCTACTTAAAAAGAAATTAAATGACTCACACTGGTTTTTAGTAATGAAAGATCTATGAATGCCACTTTCCAGGAAGTGCTAATCGATACTCCACAATGTGAAAATAATGTTAGCAAGAACTAATTACTAGGACTAAGCTTAAATTAACTGTATAAGCGAAACCAGTACTGAACATGTGCAACACACCAAGTATGGATAGAAGCTATAAACATATGACAGCACGCCATACGTATATATAGATATATCATTTTGTGTATTTTTCATTTTAACAAGGTCTCATCCTAACACATAATAAATCCATATTTAAATCTACTTTTAAATATCTTGTCTCAAGTATGAAGACGTACAGTCACGTAAAATATTAATTTAGTAGACTGAATGTTAGATGTCTGAAGATTTAACTGTGCATTTATACATAAACATTCAGGGCCGGATTAATATCTTTAAGGGCCTGGAGCTGAAGATTCCTCAGACACAGCTAACCACATGAAACATACCATTCACTTGACTGCGGACTGCAGGGCCCATCATGGGCATATTTCAGCTTGTGGACCTGAAGCAGCAGATTCAATAGCCCCTATCTTAACCCCTTCACTACCAAGTGATTTAAAAAAACAAAACAACACTGTCACAAACCAGTGGTTTTTGGGAAAATCATTTCTAAATCTACAGTAAGAAATATTTGGGAATATTCCCCGTTTATTTCTTGCTGTAATAATCTATTTGGCAGTCAGATGTCACCATCTACTGGCCGAATGAAGTTACTGCAGATAGAAATGCAGCTTGTAGCTCTAAAATTGGCTGGGGAATGTCCTGATAGATCTAGCTTTCTCCAGCCCATGCACAAAGAGTTTTAGCACCTTGGGCATTACGTCCACAGGGCTAAAACTTTGAGGGCTCTTTCTGGAGCCAAAAAGCTAATTAATTTTGTTTGCAACAAATGAATTCCTCTTGCCCTGCTAAGCTGCAGATCGAGATAACTCTATATCGGGTACCTGGTGGTGCCTCTGAAGTCCCAATTTATTTTGTTGTGGGAGTGAAGGGGTTAATCCAGCCCTGTAAACATTACCTGTGAACGTTCTCCAAATCGGACAAATTAAACAGCCATCTCGGCAAAACTGTTTTATCAGACTATAAATAAAAACCTGCCAAACCACTGACCTACATGCCAAAGGGTATTTTAGTTTTGATTACATACTTTCTTTTTTTTTTTTAATCTTATTAGTAAATACAATTATTCCATTGTTATAACTTACTGCTAGGTAACAACCTTACACATATCTATACATCTTTCGAAAGAAGATAGGGGTGACACTAGTAGTATATATCAAAATACACAGTTCGATCGTTTTGACAAAGATTGTTACGAGCAGTTTAATTCTTTTACTCTACACGATTCCACAGCTTGACGCTTTCAATTTGAAAATGACAGAAAATACATCCATGAACTTTGTTTACATCTCGGATTTACATCTAGTGCATTTCTTGCTCATTTGAATTGGTATAGGAAACACGTGACAAGACACAAAAAAATAAATGCTGCGATTTGAATTACGCATTTTGAAAAGTATTGACGAAGACAGACTACAGACGATTACACTGGTCTGCCCCAAAAAAGTGCTATCAGGATTTTACTCTGCTTGGGAATAGATCTGTTCAATAGGTCAGAGTAATTGTTAGAGGGTTTTGAAATAATGCCTTTCTAAACTGCTACGCCACTTCCAACTCTGTGATACACTTGTTATAGCTAAAAACTCGGTTTACATTTCATCTCAAAATGTAGAGAAAATATAGATTTTAAAAAATAACTAAAAATGATGAATGACATTAAGACAGTTAAAGTTGTCCACTGTATCTCTGCCCAATTTGTTAACAAATGCTACATTTTCAAGAAGTAAATGAAATTATCAGCAGGCATGAAGGTTGCAAATTCAAGTGTGTCATTTTTCTCTGTAATAGGTCAAGTATGCCTTTAAAGATTCTGGGAGTGGTAAGCTCAGAATCCTCTCTCGGAGGTGGTTTGGTGGAGGTTCCTCAACTTTCAAGCCTTCGTTATGGTCTTTCTCTTCCTCTTTGCTGTCCTCTTCGATCTTTTCATCGTCATCGCTATCTAAAGGCTGAGGAATAAGTTGATTTCCTACAAACATATATGTGTTTATACGACGTCTGCGGCATCGCCTTCGTTTACGCTTTGGGGGTGCCTTAGGAGGAATACCTTTTGCCTGCATTTCTTCATTAATGCAGTTTCTAAGTGTGCGCCTAATGTAGATTCTAGCCAAGTCCTGAAGACTCCGGACCGTACAAGCCGCTACAATGAAAACGGGGGAAAAAAACAAACACAAATTCCTTTTTAATAAAATCCATAATAGGTCTTTTGTGCCTTTATAAATAGACACAAATGCATTTTTTGAGATACAAGTTATCAGACAGGTACAGTTCATTCATAATAACCAGGTTCGACTTCTTCTTATAAAATGGTGACACTTCAAAGACTAAAACCATTCAGAAATATCAATTGACAATAGACTCTTAAAAAGGAAAGGCATGATGATACAGGCATTCCTAGAAGTCTTATATGTACATAAGAGAGTGGATTATCTTTATTATTTAATGCATTATTCTTATAAATTATTTGGTGTATGAGAAGTACACTGCATAGTAGATCAGCAGTTTACATTAAAGTTACAAGTGAATACAACTGAAAAAATGAGTTATAAGCTAAAAATAGAAATACGTAGATATTCTCTTTAGGGGAAGATCCCTAACAAAACTGCATAGAGATAAAAGAGATCGAAGGAAATGATATAAAAGTAAAAGAGGAGGGGTAGGAAGAGGAGGGCTAGGGAGAAAAGGGGTAAAGAGAGGAGGGATAGGGAGAGGAGGGATAGGGAGAGGAGGGATAGGGAGAGGAAGGGTAGGGAGAGGAAGGGTAGGGAGAGGAAGCGTAGGGAGAGGAAGCGTAGGGAGAGGAAGCGTAGGGAGAGGAGGGCTAGGGAGAGGAAGGGTAGGGAGAGGAAGGGTAGGGAGAGGAAGGGTAGGGAGAGGAGGGCTAGGGAAAGGAGGGCTAGGGAAAGGAGGGCTAGGGAAAGGAGGGCTAGGGAAAGAAGGGTTAGGGAATGGAGGGCTAGCGAGAGGAGGGGTAGGGAAAAGAGGGTAGGGAGAGGAGGGTGAGGTAGGGAGAAAAGGGGTAGAGAGAGGAGGGCTAGGAAGAGGAGGGCTAGGGAGAGGAGGGCTAGGGAGAGGAAAGGTAGGGAGAGGAAAGCTAGGGAGAGGAAAGCTAGGGAGAGGAGGGGTAGGGAGAGGAAAGCTAGGGAGAGGAGGGGTAGGGAGAGGTAAGGTAAGGAGAAAATGGGTAGAGAGGAGGGGTAGGGAGAGGAGGGGTAGGGAGAGGAGGGGTAGGAAGAGGAGGGGTAGGGAAAGGAGGGGTAGGGAAAGGAGGGGTAGGGAAGGAGGGGTAGGGAGAGGAAAGGTAGGGAGAGGAGGGGTAGGGAGGGTTAGGGAGAGGAGGGTTAGGGAGAGGAGGGGTAGGGAGAGGAGTAGTAGGGAGAGGGGTGAGCGGAGGTAGAGAGAGGGGAGAGCAGAGAGAGAGAGGAGAAGGGGAGGAGAGGGGGAGGGAGAGGAGAGGGGGGAGGGAGAGGAGAGGGGGGAGGGAGAGGAGAGGGGAGGGAGAGGAGAGGGGGGAGGGAGAGGAGAGGGGAGGGAGAGGAGAGGGGGAGGGAGAGGAGAGGGGAGGGAGAGGAGAGGGGAGGGAGAGGAGAGGGGAGGGTGAGGAGAGGGGGGAGGGAGAGGAGAGGGGGAGGGAGAGGAGAGGGGAGGGAGGGAGAGGAGGGGGAGGGAGAGGGGGAGGGAGAGGGGGAGGGAGAGGGGGAGGGAGAGGGGGAGGGAGAGGGGGGAGGGAGAGGGGGAGGGAGAGGGGGAGGGAGAGGGGGAGGGAGAGGAGAGGGGAGGAGAGGGGGGAGGGAGAGGGAGAGGAGAGGGAGGGAGAGGAGAGGGGGGGAGGGAGAGGAGGGGTAGGACTAATTGAATGCATAATTTTGATTTCAAAAAGAACATAAAAAAAAATCTATTAAAACCATAATCGATGTATAGATATGATCTATGAAAATGATTAAAAAAATCCAGGTTCTTGACAGGTACTTACGCAATCGCACAGCATCGGCTTTATGGTTGTCATTTTTATTTGGCTGCATCAGAGGAGCAAACGAAACAGCTAATATATTTTTAATATCCCATGTATTTTGTCCTGTTCTCTGGATTTGAGTGAGCTGTGAGGAGAAAAAGAACACCAGGAAAGAAATAAGTATTTGGTCATGTTTAAGTTTTTAAACCACTGATGTAGGTCAGGGCAGTGAAGGAAGAAGGGGTCCAGGGCTCCTCCAGTATCCTCAAGGTGATCTATTAGGGGGATTATACTTTAAGGTGACATTTTGAAGAAGAAAAATCATGATAAGTTAAAAAATGTATCTTAATATGCGACCCGCTAATAAATCCGGGTTACGCAATACTGGAGGAATACTGCACCCCCTTTTGTTTTACTCTGTACATCTGACATGTGGTTTCATGGAATAACATGGTCTGTTGCACCCTGAAACCAATTATAATATATATATATATACATAATTTAATAATATATTCTGTGAAGGATTGAATTAATTAAAGGAACACTGTTTTTTAATACAGTTTCCGTTTTTTTGACCTTACATAATTGGGTAGATGCTGATGACTTCCTCTGCCCAATTACACCCCCCCTCTTTTTAGGTTTTTATTTACTTACCTTTTCTCTTCCAACATGCACAGCTGCTCCTCTTCGGATCTAGAAGTCCCTGAAGCTATTGAATGCAATTTGCGGCACTATGCCAGCTGCAATGCATAGGACTTGCACACTTTACATATCCAAGTTCTGTAGCGCTTGCGCAGAATGATGGATCCGAGCTACGCACATGTGTGGATCAGATTCATCGGCTGAATCTGAGGCCGCTCCCTAGTGGCCGATCTGGTGACCTGCAGCCGGGAAATTCAAAAATCTCGGCTCCCCTTGATACTGGGTGGGTTGGAGGAAACTCCATTTCACCCAGCGATTTCACCAGATCGGTTAAGCTGTGTTGGGGGGGGGGGACACTCCTCACATCCCGACCACTTTAGATCTGTAAAGTGGTGAGAATGAATAGAGTATCCTTTTAAAGGCAGAATCAGGGTTTGCTCCTTTACCAGGGGTTAGTGGCAAAGACTCCCTAAGCTTCAGAATTGTAATGATGATAGAGCTGCAAGGTTCCGTGAATACATCACTGATTGAGAAACCTGAAAAGTCACTATGAACTGTAGCAACACAACATAGTGATGATCCATTTACCATTATGAGTAAAGGAACAGACACTTGTCAACGGGTTGATTTGCCAAACGTGGTGCCCGAAATGGAGTGTCAGTCAAAACCCAAAAGTGAAATGAGCCAAATGTGGTTGAAACTTGTAAATAAGGCAAAGGAGGAATAGAAAAAAACAAAACAGTATATCTCATGACATTTCAGACATTAAATTCAAAAGTGTCAGAAAAACATGAAAGGAAAATAAAAAAATGGAAAAAAAATATCAGATCCGTTGATTAACACTGTGTGAAAATTGGTGAATGCCAACAGGGTAACACTCTTTCTACCCCTCAACAGTGATAACACATTTGCAATCCAGAACAAGAAGCCCTGAGAAAAATGGATGGAAGTGAAACGAACACACATCCAAAAACAAGTTCTACAACGTGAACATGGCACTGTCACTTTGACATGCCAAAAGTCACACAAATGCCTGCATGAACATACAAATCAATTTATTTTTAACCACTTAACGCCACGGGACGTGCTATGCTGTCCGGGTGGCGGGGGTGGGCTTGAAGCCACAGGGTGCACAGGTACGCCCCGCTGACTTCAAAGCAAAGAATAATAAAGTCAAGCGATTGGTAGGAACAATGTATGGGTTTCCGTGATGATAAATCTTCGAAAACTGCCCCCGAACTGTTCCAAATTAATAGCGCAAAATGTCGAATCTCAAATTACTCACTATAAATAAATGAGTTTAATATTCAATCCACTAAAGAATTTCTATATTTCTAGAGAAAGACAGAATTATGTGTTGGAAATGATAATTCAGATACAAGCTTTACAATAAGGAAAGAAAGAGGAGGGGGGGGGGTTGTGAGGGTCCAGAAAACGAGCAACAGCACTAGTGGGTGATATACGGTGCGGGTCCGCTCAGGTCTCACCAGGGGCGGATCCAGAGACTAGTCTCGGGAGGGGCACTGACAGAAAATAAGGTGTTTTAGCAGAGAGTCCGACTCACGAGAATTTACAGAGGGCCCGGCTCACAGGAGCTTACAATCTAGAGGAGCAGAGGGCCCGGCTCATAGGAGCTTACAATCTAGAGGAGCAGAGGGCCCGGCTCACAGGAGTTTACAATCTAGAAAAGCAGAGGGCACCCAGGAGCTTACAATCTAGAGGAGCAGAGGGCACCCAGGAGTTTACAATCTAGAGGAGCAGAGGGCACCCAGGAGCTTACAATCTAGAGGAGCAGAGGGCACCCAGGAGTTTACAATCTAGAGGAGCAGAGGGCACCCAGGAGTTTACAATCTAGAGGAGCAGAGAGCCCCCAGCTCACACATGGATTTGCCCCCAGCTCATGGATTTGCCCCAGCTCATGGATTTACCCCCAGCTCATGGATTTGCCCAGGTCATGGATTTGCCCCCAGGTCATGGATTTGCCCAGCTCATGGATTTGCCCCCAGGTCATGGATTTGCCCAGCTCATGGATTTGCCCCCAGCTCATGGATTTGCCCAGCTCATGGATTTGCCCCCAGCTCATGGATTTGCCACCAGCTCATGGATTTGCCCAGCTCATGGATTTGCCCAGCTCATGGATTTGCCCCCAGGTCATGGATTTGCCCCAGGTCATGGATTTGCCCAGCTCATGGATTTGCCCCCTGCTCATGGATTTGCCCCCTGCTCATGGATTTGCCCCCAACTCATGGATTTGCCCCTGCTCATGGATTTGCCCCCAGCTCATGGATTTGCCCCCAGGTCATGGATTTGCCCCCAGGTCATGGATTTGCCCCCTGCTCATGGATTTGCCCCCTGCTCATGGATTTGCCCAGCTCATGGATTTACCCCCAGCTCATGGATTTGCCCCAGCTCATGGATTTGCCCCCAGCTCATGGATTTGCCCAGCTCATGGATTTACCCCCAGCTCATGGATTTGCCCCCAGGTCATGGATTTGCCCCCAGGTCATGGATTTGCCCAGCTCATGGATTTGCCCAGCTCATGGATTTACCCCCAGCTCATGGATTTGCCCAGCTCTCACCTGGATATTGCTCCAGGCCTCCAGCTCCGGTGTTCAGGGGACCCAGATGCCGCCGGGCAGCGCAGGAGCGCCTGCCCGGTCCTGAAGAGTGCGTCCTTGTAAAGGGGAGGCGGCTGCGTGCGTGCGCAGGTCACGCGGTCCGGCCAGTCAGGTGGTACAGAGACTCAGTACCACCTGATTAGCCGGACCACGTGACCGGCTGCGCCTGCACGCAGCCGCATCCCCTTTATACAAGGACGCACTCTTCAGGACCGGGCAGGCGCTCCTGCGATGCCCGGCGGCATCTGGGTCCCCGGCTCAAATCTCGGGGGGGGCAATTGCCCCGTTGCCCCCCCCTGGATCCGCCCCTGGGTCTCACAGGGTTTTAGCTTGCTTGTGCCATTACAGGATGAATACTCCATATGCAAATCAGTCTGCTCTCACCCAGAAAGGGTGGCCAATACTGATTGCCAAGGACGTCATCCCTGCACGAGAGGTGCAGCAACCACCGACAATCGTTTCGGCCTTGTTAGGCCTCGTCAGGAGGGTATAGCTGACACCCCTCTAGGCACCTCGAGCAAGGGGTCCACGTCTAGATAATCCTGTAAACAAGCTTTACAATACAATGCATTTCATTTTATTACATGTAGGACTGCTTTTCGGATGAGAGGAATTGGGTACAAAAACTCATTTTTAAAGTACTAATTCGCTACAAAGCAATTATTAAGGCCAATGCATATAATGCTGAAATACTTGGGAGTTTGACACTCTCTTGTGTGTAAATCTGGTTAAATTATACTAGGGAAAAAAAACAGTTCTTGGTTTTATTGTGTTTGTAGTGTTTTTTTATTATCGCATAGCTTTAAAATTCACAAAAATATGTTGTATGACTTGCCTTAGCCATAGGAACATTATAAATGTACCAAACCCGACACATTTATTCACCTGGTCTTCGATGGGCATTACTAGTATGCCGCCAACTTTCAGCAAAATTTTCATGTAGTTTTCGTGGTCTTTCTGGACACCGGCTCCACAGTAGATTCTGTCATACTGAGGACTGTCTGATGCAATCTCCAAGCAATTGCCAACTACAAATGCTGGCTCACAAAATTCAAATCTGAAAGTAAAATAAAGCATTGTGACTGCAGTAATAAAGATATTAAAAATAATACTCAGATTTTAATGCCAAAATACAGAATATCCATATTTTAATACTAAAAACACCTAATATTCAGATTTGAACCCCTTCACTACTGAGATCGAGATAACTCGGGCTTCAAAGGCATCATCCGGTGCCCCGATGTCGCGATATCTTGATCTGCTGATCCGCACACCAAAAGCTAATCAAATTTGGGCATAATGCCGTAAGAGCTAAAACTGTAAAAAAATCGGCTGATGAATGCTCTGAAATAGTGGGCTTCAGCAGCTAATGCAGGTGGAGGAAAAAAAAAAAAAAACCTACAGCTGTGATGGCTGTAACTCAATTTGGCAGCCATCTACTGACCAAATAGTACCATTTCTTACAATTTAACCTCTTTACGATGCCGGACCTACCATGATGTCCTGCAGCAAGTGGGCTTTAAAGCCCCGGAACAGCATAGAACGTCCCGTGCGCTTGTTCCCCCCTCTCGCCGATACTCACCTCTCTCTCAGGGGTCCCACAGAGACCGCCTTGAAGTCAGATCTGTGTGTTTATACCCCTCCCGGTGCACTGACGTCATTGCGACAGGGCCAGAATGGTTGCAAAAGAGCAGGACCACAACACGTGTGTACCACATCTCCAGCAAGTGGTGTCCCCCCCAATCTCATACTGTGCATTTATTGCTGGGACCCTATACCAGAACATAAGCAGCTTATATGAAGTTTTCCGAAGTTTGACAAAACAAGTGGCAAAGTGGGTCATAAGACAGATTTTACCCCAGTCCTCCTCAGAAATCTATCTGTCCAGCATCTATTCCCACCGGCCTTGGAAGGCGGGTGAGGGTGCAGGCATTGCGGAAAGAGTCCTGTACAAAACAGACACGCCATGGGCTGGGGTAATAGTTGGGAGCACAGTAATTCGGTCAAAGAGAGTGAGCTCTCGTTGCAGGTTATGTCCACCCTTAAGAGAACTAGTACTTTTATGCTTTAATCCCTTGAATGTAAACACCAATATTTACCAAAATAAACAAATGTTCACTTGATTTATTTACTACTTTAACTGGCTCCCAAACCAATTGCTCTCAGCATGAAGTTCTGTATTTGTTTTATGTAAAAGCCGTAAACTGCCAATTCCTTGGGACCTAAGGACCCCCTGCCTCTCCAGGAAAGGGATGTTCCCAGCAGTGCTGTGAGGACCCTTGTTTCTGACTTCATTGTGCCTGTGCATAATGATCTCATTGTGCGGGGAGCAGTTCCACAGTGAGGGATGACAGTCCAGATGTCAGCCTGTTGTGGTTGAGGCCCCAGATAAGCTCCACATTTTGGGGATGCGATGATGCACTGGATGATTCATGCATAATATTTGGTGAAACCTGCCGATGTGTCCAGCGCATCACTTGCAGCGTATATGAGGGACATTGGTGTGGTTTTGCAGTCCTAATCAATAGATTATCTAAAGATAAGTATTTTTACACCAATATTCATTTCTTATCTATCTCTACTTATTCAGCTTATAGAGTCTTATCTCCTGACGCCAGCCGACCCTGGTGAGTCATGCTATGAGCGCCCAACACTGCTGCAGTACATATCATTACTCCCACCTCATCGTCTGTGCGGATCGCTGCTGCCTGTTTGAATAAATGTTGTTTTGTCCCTTTGTCCATACTCGCTGTGTTAGGTCACCCAGCATTCCCATATTCACCCTGCAGCAGTGTCCAGCAATAACCTATAGCACCCTGACTGAGAGTGATGGGATTTGCTGGACTTCACCGACACGTCACTGTGTGCAAACTGAATGATGGTGCAGTTAGATGTTCCTCCAAGAGACCATCATCCAGTGAACTGTGCCCAGATCCATTCGATTCTGGCTGCATGTGATGGGATTTGCAGCAACATAGCAGAGGGCAGGGAAACAATATATAACATCAGGCATGCAACCCCAAATGCATCTCTAGTTCCATGTACCCCAATTTTATAGTGGCCAAAAAATTTGTTTAGTTTCGGATCATTTCGTTCTGTTTTTGTTTTGTTACTTTTTTAGCCGAAACATTTCCGAAATATGATAAATCGACCGCCTGAATTTTCAGAACATGCAGCAAAACCCTAATTTTGGATGATTCGTTCAACAGGTTTAATCAGGCGAATCCTATAGCTTTCAATGTAGTAAAAAAAAAAAATCCCCATTGTTATCCGTTTCGGATAATTTGGCTCAGTTTTTTTTTTTTTTCGTTTCGGATCATTTTCATTCCGATTTTTAGTTATGTTACCGCGATTCTTAATTTCGGACTGATCCAAAAATTCACACAGCTTATTTTCGTATTTCGGAAATACTTCCGAAATACGATTCTGCTAATTTTTGTCCAAATTTTGATTCGAAACGAAATGCACATGTCTACTTGACACCATGTAGTTTTGACATTCAGTAAATACTTTAGAATCAAGCAAAGAGAATTTATTCCAGAGGTGGTCACTTATTAGAGATGTGCATTCGTTTTGGAAAAATTCGGAATTTGGAACGAAATTTGATAATTCGTATTCGGAAGTACTTCCGAATGATGAATCGATACGATACGAAATCAAAACGAAATGGTATATAACGAATTTATTTCGTTTTACACTGGGTCATCATCATGAAAGAAAAATTTGAATAACTGATATCAACTATTGAATTTGAAACAAACTATCAAATTGATATCAACTATCGAATTGCTCTTAACTTACAATACAAGTAATTGTCAGCAAAGGACTTTATGAAACAAATTAATTTTGTTTCACTGTTTAATTTGACTCAAAAGAAAAGCTAGGGTTAAATTTTAAGCGGTCACAGATTTAGTATTTAACAGCAAAATTGAATTGGGGTTTAATCTAGTGATCCAAAATTCGAATTGATATCAACTATCGAATTGATATATGAAATTCGAGTCAATTCGAAATTTCAAATCAAAACGAATTATGAAACGAAATTAGTTCCGAAATTCCAAAAATGAAATGATTTAAAAACGTAATGAAACGAAACGGAACTAAACAAAATTTTCAGCCATGCACATCCCTACTTATTATCCTGTCAAAATAATGGATATATGTTGGATTACTGTACAAAAGACAAACTAGTAATAGAATGGAAATGAAGCCAAGTAAAGCTATCGCCGCGCATGCAGCATACGGAGGCTATCGCCGCGCATGCAGAATACGGAGGCTATCACCACGCATGCTGCATATAGAGGCTATCGATGCGCATGCAGCATACGGAGGCTATCGATGCGCATGCAGCATACGGACGCTAGCGATGCACATGCAGCATACGGAGGCTAGCGACACACATGCTGCACATGAATTTTAGTGACACACATGCAGCATATAGGACATTTAATTTCTGATTAAAAGTTAGATCTGGACATTAAACTACTTACTTGTCAAAGCTATCGCTATACTTTATGAAGGACTCCAATTTCTCCTTGGCATACTCCACCACATCAGAGTGAAGCTCAATACCATGATTTATGCCAAATGGACCTGTAAGAAGATTATGAAAAATAAATAACATTTAGCCAACAGCAATAGTATGCTACAAACAGCTTACTATCAGGGTCATTGAAAGAGATCCAAATTGTGGCCGAAAGGTAACCGAACGCTGAAATTCAGCGTACGCTTACCTTTCCTGGCCATTCGGCTATTCAGAGAGCAGGCAGTTCGCCAAATGTTGGCGAATTGCCTGCACATACGGTGCCTGTTCAAGGGCAGTGAAATTCCCATAGAGAAGCAATGCTTCGTCTATTCAGAGAACACAAAACAGTAGGGAAAGGTTGCGGAAATGCCCTGCCATTCGGTGGTTTCATTCAACAGGTTTACGTATTCAGGAGAATCCCATAGGCTTCAATGTTAAAAATATTCCCGTTTTAATCCAATATCTAATAAACCGTTGATTATTTTATTCTGCAGTAAAAAGTATCTTTATTTTTAGATTTTTTAGGATCTTTTAGGCATTTTTCAGGATTTTTTTCAGATTTTTTCTTAAAATCGTTTTTTCTTTTTTCTGTAACAGCCCTTTTTATTATCATTCATTGGATCTTATATGTAAATTTCAGCCATTTTCGTTCTGTAGTTTCTTTGCAAACAACGTTTCACTTTTCAAACATTCAAGCGTACGTTTTTTTTTTTTCAGTCCATTCGTCTGCAGTGTAGGGTTTTTCCGGCGGCTGCTCTGTGCTGTGATCGGCTCCTGCTCGGCTTTCTCTGGCGTGTTCGGCAGGGTTAACACAGATGTTTTTGCGGGTTTCGGTTTGCGTTCGGCAGGTTTGCTGTGGCTTTTCCCTGCACTATGACGGCCCTGTGGTGCTTGCTGAATACACCGCGGGGTTGCCGAAATGGGATCGCCAAATCGAACCGAATTGAAGAGAACGAAAAGTCATCAAACGTGCGGTGACTTTTCGATTCTCTTTGAATAACCCTGAAGGTCATGAATATGATATATATAAACAACTTCTCCTGATGAAGGAATGAAACCAGTGAAAGAATGGTAATGGGGCAGTAAATTAAACATGAATAGTTTGAGTGGGGAATCTTTACCCCTTACAGCTCCCTGAAAAACTTACAGCACAGCTACTAATTCAAGTCATAACTTTGTTACGGCTCAACCATGTCACCAGCTTCCTATACTGTACCTTTACATTTTCTATACTGTGTATAACAGGCACATAACTAGGAGCCAGTGAATAACATGTGTTTTCCAGTTGCTTAAAAGCTCCAACATTGACAATAAGTGACTTTGCAAATGCAAAATTACTTTACACCTTTAAAAATTAAACAAAGTTTTTTTTGTTTTTCTTTAAAAAACACAACCTGTTTTCCCCGTGATTCTCCTCCTGCCGTAATTTAAGGATATTTAAAACAAGTACGGAGTTCTCCATTGCCCTCCTGTGAAATTGTGGTTTCTCTAAGTTAATTAATATGGTGGATGACTTATTGTGCTGTAATCGAGAACCACTACTAAAGTTGGGGTCCCAAACTCCAGTCCTCCAGATGTTTGTGGCCTAGAATTCCCAGAATTTTTTGAATGCAATATAAAAAGGACCAGGAAATCAAGGGAGTTTTCCAGGAACAGCTAGGAAGGCCAGAGCTTGAGATCGCAGACTTAAAAAGGCTCCCTATTACGGGGTCAGATGGAGTAGTAGCTCCAGGCCCATGCCCCATAATAGGCCCACTGAAAGGATAACTATGCATTGATGGGCATTTGGACCCCTGTATCTCAGACTCCATAGCAACTATAGGGTCATGTGAGGTATCACTGGAAAGGCCGGAGCATGATATTTCCAATGATACCAAACATGACCAGGTGTGATGTAAAAATAAATATTTTTTTTCTTTCTAACCCAGCAATATTGTTAATTTCAATTCAATTAGAAAGTGAACAATGATGCTGCACTGACTCACCATCTCATTTCACATGTCAAAGAGAACGAACCCATACCAGTTCTCAGTGTAATGGCGTTTAAATATCCTTATATAATAAGGGGTATCCTTATTTAGCAGCTCACCTTTAAGGTGTTATCCCACACCCAAAAATACAGAAGAGCAAAAATACTTAAGATAAGTATGGAGGGAGCGCTCTTAGAATGACAACAAAGAGAACATATAAGCAGATAAGGTAGTGTATAGACTTATCTTGATGTCCAAAAGTTTTCTTATACATTCTTCAGTAAGTATATATAACTCTCAAGAGGGGGTCCTTCCTCAACCGGTGGAGAAAATCGAATCAGGAGAAGGTATTCCAATAAAGAAAATACACATTTATTCAAACATCAAAATATAAAACCATAAAATGGTCAGTCCTGAGACGCGTTACGCTTGCACGTTGCAAGCGTCCTCAGTCAGAAATAAAATGTTTTCATGTCATTTCTCATGTCACCTACAAGTGTGGAGGTGATGGCACAATGCACATTGTGCCATCAAAAACCTAAAGCGCCGCATTGCAGTGAAGAGCACAGGGGGGGTGGACTTTGGATCCCTGCATATCTAATCTTTACACCGCAAAAGGTCAAGTAAGGTGTCATTTGACAGGTCAGAGGCTGGTGAGTGATGAGAATAGGCAAGCTGCAAAAGGAAAGGCTCACAAAGCGACACTAAAGAGGTTTAATTCAGTCTAAATTTCCATAGAATTAATATAGCTTAAAAGATGTGCCATAGGGGCCGCCATGCTTCACAATTAAAAAGGACCACTTTAGTCACTACGATCATTTATATTGTTTCAGCACGCCGAAACCTACTGCACCCCTACCCCACAAATACGTTTCCAGGCATGAACCTAATACACATGTTCACAAACAAAAGAAGGGACTTATAACTACATTATAGAGATTCATTCCTGTGAGTTTATTGTTCTGCAGCTCTATTCTACACCTGCACACGCAAATAATTTGACCTCAAAAAGAATGGACAGTAGGAAGTAAAAAAATAAAATCTTTAAAACCCAAATAGAGACAATTGGGAGGTATGTAGCCTGAGAAAAGTCAAAGCGTTGACAAAAACTTTACATCCTCCATAATTAAAACCACCTATTTTTCTAGAGTACCTGGTACCCCCTTCTCTTCGATTGTGTTGTTGTGACTGGCTTCAGTGACTCCATGACTACCATTTTTCCTTGCTTTATATAAATGTGCCTTTTGAGTGCAGCTCCCACCTCAGAGCAGGGAAGCTACCCATCAGGTATATGTACAACCTGGTGATAATTTTGACTCTAAAGTCCACCTGCACAGTGAGGAAGCCTTCCAGCATGACATTCACTTCCAGGTCAAGGAGAGACACCTGCGCTCTGCCTGCCCTGTATGAAAGGTGTGTGTAGGTGTGTGTGTGTTTATGGGGAGTGAGCCAGTATGTATGTGGGTCCATGTGTAGCTGGGGGGGGGGGTCAATGTGTGTCTGTGGGGTCAGATTGCGTGAATGGGACAATAGTATCTGATGGGGTCAGTGTGTGAGGGTTACAGTTACAAGTATTTATAAAGCGCCAATAGATTCCTTAGCGCTGTACAATGGGAGAGACAGGATAACAAATATACATAAACGTTACACACGTAAAACAGAAGGAGGGAGGACCCTGCCTGCTCCAGAGCTTACAATCTAAGAGGAAAGGGGTGACACATTAGGTGAGGTGGGTGAATAGGGTAAGTGAAGTGGTGAGTTGCAGGAGGGCTGAATGGGAAGAGGAGCAGGAGATGATGGAGTGAGCCGATATGGATACACATTGACCCTAAGGGTCAGTGTGTGGATCAAAGTGTATCTGTTGGGAGGTAAAATGTGTGTGTGTGTGTGTGTGTGTGTGTGTGTCTAATAGTCTTGTGGCTAGTACCATGGACCCATAACCCCTCGTTTTGCAAACCTGTCAGAACACACCCCAAGCCGCCGCCGACGACCCACCGAACGCCATGGAGAAAAGCCGACAAACGGGTAAAAAAAAAAATATAATAAAAGAAGCCACATTTGAAAGCAGTTTGCAAAAAAGCTACTGCACTACAATGCCTGGAAATGATATATGAGGACTTATGAATAATAATAAAAAGGTCTGTTGCAGAAAAAAAAATTCACTGGGAGGTATCCACATGTACAGCCTGCTTCAGAGTGATAGGACACCTATCATTCTCACACATCATTTACATGGTGAGATCTCCCTGATCTCAGCATGTAAAGGCTGTCAGAGGGCGATAGGTGTCCTATCACTCTGAAGCAGCCACTGCATGCTGGAATTAGTAAAATCCCAGCATGCAGTGACATCTTTTTGAAAGCTAGGGGGTGCATGAGTTGAGTCAGGCCAAGGGCAGCACAAATCCAAAATACACCACTGGGTGTTCTGCATAGATACGCCCTTTCCACAACTAGTATGTACATGTTGAACTAGGTTGACAGTCTAGGAATTACTAGAAAATTAAGAAACATTGTAACTATTTGTACTTTATAGGGTCGATTCCCAAAGCACTGAAATTGTGTGCAATTTTGGCGACCATCAGCAATTCCATTTCGCCGAAAATATGGTGAACTCACTACTGAATGGTCACCGTATTTAACCGAAATGAGTCACCAAAGCAGTTATCAGACATCTGCAAAAACCATCGAAATGGCATCGGCAAATTCCACTGAACTGCAAAAAAACAAACTCTCCTATTCTCCCAATAGGTGTTTAAACCAATAAAAATGCATTCAAATGTGACTAAATAATAAAAAAGGTCCCTTAAAAAAATAAAAAGGTCTGTTGCCAGATTAAAAAAATAAATAAATAAATACATGCTTTTTAAAGAATTCGGAAAGAAAATTTTCATGGAAAAAATAAAATAATAATAAAAAAAAATTTAAGGTGTTCGTAAAATATATTTTTTTTTTTGCTGGAAATTAAAATATAAACGTTCCATTAAAAAAAAAAGATATTCAGTTTTCACATTGAATTATGGGACTCAACGGTTTAAAACTGCCGAGGTGAAACACTGAAAATCAGGGCATTTCACCTGAATTTCAGTGCAGTTCGATGTTCTGTGAACAGAACACACTATAGTCTATGGGGCATTTTCGGTGCCGTCGCATTGCAAGGTATTTTGCTGTCAATTTGCCGGTATTGGCTGAATTGACAGCTTAGTGAATAGACAAATTGACCAGAAGTTGCACCAAACAGTGCATTTCTGGCCAATTCAGAGGTTAGTGAATAACCCCTTATTGCAAACTCCCCATCTATGTGTCAGGACAAAATCAAAACGGCACTCTGACCACAGTCACTTCTCTCAAACATCTAGGCATGTGGTTAGACCCAAATCTATCCTTTGGCCCCCACATCGAAAAACTCTCATCTAAAATTTACCCCAAACTAGGTGCCCTGTACAGAAACAAATCCTATCCGAGTCCCGCGGTAAGAAAGAAGATTGTACAGCAAATGCTTATGCCGGCTATTGAATACGGAGATGTAGTGTATGCAGCTGCTCCGCAAACGCACCTTCATAAACTTACTACATTGTATAACTCATTCTGCCGCTTTGTGCTACAATGTAACTACATGACCCACCATTGTGACATGTTAAAAGAGCTAAACTGGCCGTCGCTGGAATTTAGACGCACTCTTCACCTTTCCAACCTGGTGTTTAAGAGGTTTTCTGGGAAGCTACCACCCTACCTGAAAAGGCTGCTTCCCCAGCAGTTCCGTCATGCTATAACCTCCGATCCAGGACCTGCACCTTACTTGCAATACCACAATACAAAAATAAAGTGGCTCGATCCTCATTTTCCTACAGAGCAACACAATTATGGAATGGCCTCCCAGACGCCATCAAATCTTCCCCCAGTATTAAGTCACTCAAGAGCTCCCTATTAACATACATACCTCAATACAGAATGCACCTGTAAACATGTAACATTGTGACTATATTTCCTACATACAGTCGCAAGAAAAAGTATGTGAACCCCTTGGGATTACGTGGAGTTTTGCAAGAATTGGTCCTAAAATGTGCTCTGATCATCATCCAAGTCACAACAATTTGAAAAACACAGTCTGCTTAAAATAATACAACACAAACATTATCAGGGTTATTCAGAGAGCGTGAAAAGCAGGAGAATGACTGGAGAATGAAAAATTCTAGGTCAAAATAGCCAAACCAGAAAAATTCTCCCTTTCATCTCACTTTCCAAATCGGCTATTTTGACCTAGAATTTTTCATTCTCCAGTCATTCTCCTGCTTTTCACGCTCTCTGAATAACCCCGTATGCTTTCATGTGTTTATTGAACATAACATGTAAACATTCACAGTGCAGGGTGGAAAAAGTATGTGAACCCCTAGCCTAATGACTTCTCCAAGAGCTAATTGGAGCCAGGAGTGAGCCAACTTTGAGTCCAATCAGTGTGATATCATTGGATGTGTTGCTGAAATCTGTCCTGCCCTTTAAAAACACACACCAGTTTTGGGTTTACTGGTTTCAAGAAGCACTGCCTGATGTGAACTATGCCTTGCAGAAAAGATGTTCATGTGTCCATTGTAAGACAGGCGGTGTACAAATGGAGAAAGTTCAGCACTGTTGCTACTCTCCCTAGGCGTGGTCGTCCTGTAAAGATGATTGCGAGAGCACAGCGCAGATTTCTTAATGAGGTAAAGAAGAATCCTAGAGTGTCAGCTAAAGACTTACATAAATCTCTGGCACATGCTAACATTTTTGTTGACACATCTACAATAAGGAAAACATTAAACAAGAATGGAGTACATGGGAGGACACCACGGAGGAAGCCATTGCTGCCAAAAAGAATATTGCAGCACGTTTGAAGTTTGCAAAAGAGCACCTGGATGTTCCACAGCACTACTGGCAAAATATTCTGTGGACAGATGAACCCAAAATTTAGTTGTTTGGAAAAAACACACAACACTATGTGTGGAGAAAAAAAGGCACAGCACACCAACATCAAAACCTCATCCCCACTGTAAAACATGGCGGAGAGAGCATCATGGTTTGGGGCTGCTTTGCTGCCTCAGGGCCTGGACGGATTGTTGTCATTGATGGAAAAATGAATTACAGCGTTTATCAAGACATTTTGCAGGAAAACGTAAGACCATCTGTCCGCCAACTGAAGCTCCGCAGAGGATGGGTGATGCAACAGGACAATGACCCAAAGCATACAAATAATTCAACAAAAGAATGGCTTCAACAAAACAAAATATGTCTTCTGGAGTGGCCCAGTCAGAGTCCTGACCCCAACCCGATTGAAATGCTGTGGCATGACCTTAAGAGAGCGATTCACACCAAACATCCCAAGAATATTGCTACACTGAAACAGTTTTGTGAAGAGGAGTGGTCCAAAATTACTCCAGATCATTGTGCAGGTCTGATCTGCAACTACAGGAAACGTTTGGTTGAGGTTATTGCTGCCAAAGGAGGGTCAACCAGTTATTAAGTCCAAAGGTTCACATACTTTTCCACCCTGCACTGTGAATGTTTACATGTACTGTTCAATATAAACATGAAAACATATAATGTTTGTGTTGTATTATTTCAAGCAGACTGTGTTTTTCAAATTGTTGTGACTTAGATGAAGATCAGAGCACATTTTAGGACCAATTCATGCAAACCTCCACGTAATCCCAAAGGGTTCACATACTTTTTCTTGCAACTGTATTTACTTTCTGTGTTAACCCCTTAAGGACGCAGGGCGTACCATGCCGTCCTGCACCACGTGGGCTTTAATGCCGCAGGACGGCATGGTACGCCCCGCGGCGTTTGGAGCCCCTGCGCGCCGAAAAACGGCCCGCCTCCCTTCCCACAATGCCGATCGCTGGCTGGGGGTCTGCCTGACACCCGGGCCGACCCTCCCAGCTGGCGATCGGCATTCTGGGAAATGAGGCGGGCCGTTTCCCTCGTGGAATCGGCAAGCCTGCCAATCCGGCGCCTGGAGCTGTCAGTTGCAGCGGTGACAAGCTGTCACCTCTGCAACTGTCAGAATGTCTCAGCCAATGATGTTGCATTGGCTGAGACATTGTCTCTGCCCCTTTCTCCTGCTCCTCATTGCGATCTGAGGAGCAGAGAGAGAGAGACAGAGCAGAGAGGAGCAGGAAGAAAAAAAACCAGGCACTACCTAAAACCCCAGGCACTGTACCCCACACCCCAGGCAGTGTACCCCACCTGGCACTACCCCACCTGGCAGTGTACCCCACCTGGCACTGTCCCCACCTGGCACTGTACCCCACCTGGCACTGTACCCCACCTGGCACTGTATCCCACCTGGCACTGTACCCCACTGGCACTGTACCCCACTGGCACTGTACCCCCAGGCACCTACTGGCACTGTACCCCCCAGGCACTGTACCCCCCAGGCACTACCTACTGGCACTGTACCCTCCTGGCAGTGTACCCCACCTGGCAGTGTACCCCACCTGGCTTACCCCACCTGGCACTGTACCTCCACCTGGCACTGTACCCCACCTGGCAGTGTACCCCACCTGGCACTGTACCCCCTGGCAGTGTACCCCACCTGGCAGTGTATCCCACCTGGCACTGTACCCCACCTGGCACTGTACCCCCAGGCACCTACTGGCACTGTACCCCCAGGCACTACCACTGGCACTGTACCCTCCTGGCACAGTACCCCCTGGCTGAAAAAAACCCAGGCACAGTACCCCCTGGCTGAAAAAAAAAATCCCCAGGCACAGTACCCCCTGGCTGAAAAAAAAAAACCCCAGGTACAGTACCTCCTGGCTGGCACTGTACTCTCCTGGCTGGCACTGTACCCTCCTGGCACAGTACCCCCTGGCTGAAAAAAATAACTGAAAAAAACCTGACTGGAAAAAAAACCTGAAAAAAAAACCCAGGCACTGTACCCCCTGGCCTGCAGTGTACCCCTGATTGAGAACACGCATTGGCATACGACCCTTTGGCATTTCTGACTACCGCATTGGCATACGACCCCTGGCATTTCTGACTACCCGCATTGGCATACGACCCCTGGCATTTCTGACTACCCGCATTGGCATATACGACCCCTGGCATTTCTGACTACCCACATTGGCATACGACCCCTGGCATTTCTGACTACCCGCATTGGCATACGACCCTTGGCATTTCTGACTACCCGTATTGGCATACGACCCGTGGCATTCCTGACTACCCTTGTCTAGATAGATAGAAGTACCGGCCACTACAAGGACCGGAAGGGCTTAGTTTAGGTGTTCTAATATTTTATTTGTGTACTTGACCCCATCAGTTCCCCGACCTCCCATAAAAATGTCCTCCCGCTTTTATTCCCCAGAAGAGGCATATGAGATCCTGGCCGCCTCTGAGAGCGACGCTCTCGCTGACAGTGACACCCTCACAGCCTCTGATATAGAGCCCCTTAGTGAACCCTCCAGTGATGGTGACCCCCACCATCTACTGGGAGGCACGAGAGCATTTGGGTACCCCAAATATGGCTGCCCCAGAAATACCCCCATTTCTAGCGACTCCTGGCATCACAGTAAGGGTAGAGGACTGTGAGCCAGTGAGCTTTTTTAACCTGTTTATGTCGGACGATGTATTCGAGATGGTGGTTGAGCAAACCAACCTGTTTGCCAACCAGTATCTTGATGCGCATCCGGATTCACATCGCCACAGACGTAACAAGTGGCACCCAACGGATGTGATAGAGTTAAAAAAAATTTGGGCTCTAACCCTCGTAATGGGAATAGTGAAGAAGCCAAGTATCCGGTCTTACTGGCACAAAAACCCCATCCTGGCTACTCCACTATTCCCAAGGGTTATGAAGAGGGAGAGATACGAAAATCTCATGCGATTCCTCCATTTTAATGACAACGCACTGTGCCCACCAAGAAACGACCCAATGCATGACCGCCTCTATAAAATTCGGCCCCTTATCAGTCTTATATCTGCCAAATTCACCGATAATTATGTTCCCGACCAAAATATATCTGTAGACGAGTCCCTTATGAAATTCAAAGGCAGACTGCTCTTCAAGCAGTATATCCCAAGCAAGCGATCCCGGTATGGCGTCAAATTTTATAAATTGTGTGAGTCCACAACAGGCTACACCTGGGCGTTTAGAATATACGAAGGGAAAGATAGCCACCTTGACCCCCCAGGATGCCCCGATTGTATTGGCACCAGTGGAAAAATTGTGTGGGATCTGGTCTATCCCCTATTCAACAAGGGCTATCATTTATGGGTCGATAACTATTACACCAGTATCGACCTATTTAAAAATTTATATTGTTTTGAGACCCTTGCGTGTGGCACAGTGCGGAAGAATCGCAGAGGTTTTCCCCAAATCCTGACAGCAGGCAAAAAAAGTAGAGGCTCCTCTTCATCTCTACGTCAGGAAGAAGTGCTAGCCCTTCGGTTCACCGATAAGAAGGATGTATACATGTTATCTACAGTGCATGACGAAAGTACAGTGCCAGTGCCTGTGAGAGGGAGGACTGAGCCACTGGAAAAGCCGAAGTGCATTGTAGATTACAGCAAGTTTATGGGGGAGTAGACTTGGCTGATCAATGTATACAGCCTTATCTGGTGAACCGAAAGACTAGGGCATGGTACAAGAAGATTGCCATCTATTTGACCGAGATAGCAATTTTCAATGCGTACGTGCTCTACAAGCAGGCAGCAGTACAAAAGCCATATCCCTTCCTAGAATTCATGCTTGAGATCATATCCCAACTTATCCTAACCCCGCCCCCGTTACATCCGCTTTGGAATCAGGAGATCTCCAAAGATTAAGCGGCAGACACTTTCCTTCCCGAGTCCCTCCCACCCGCTGTAAAAAGTCCCCCCAGAAAAAGTGTCGTGTCTGCCGCAAGAAAGGAATCCGAAAGAATTCTAGTTATTATTGCCCTACCTGCCCATCTCTACCTGGCCTCTGCATAACCGAGTGCTTCAAAATTTATCATACCGAGCTAAATTACTAAATCCCTTTTCTGCTTTGTCCCGATTACCCTTTGCTGCCTGTACCGACTCATTGGCTTGTTATACCGACTACTCTTTGTTTGCTGCCTGTACCGACTCATTGGCTTGTTATATCCGACTACTCTTTGTTTGCTGCCTGTACCGACTCATTGGCTTGTTATACCGACTACTCTTGTTTGCTGCCTGTACCGACTCATTGGCTTGTTATAACGACTACTCTGACTTCTGGAATCCCCTGAATTTGGCCTGTCCCTGTTTACGTTAAGCCCAGCTATTCTAAAGTGGCTGCACCAAACAACTCAAAATACTAATTTAGAATCATTGGCGCGTCATCTTTGGAGCAATATTCTTTCTTGGCGTGCCATGTTCTCTCAAAGTCGACATAAATCCTGAAAATCACTTGTCAAATTACCATAAAACTAAATAAAAATGCTACATATGGGGTACCGTTGAATTCGTAACACATTGCCGAACACAAATATCAATGTTATAGGCCAGTAAAAGGTTGACCGACTTTTCATACCTGGGCTGCCATACCCTCTCAAATTCAACCTAGGCCCAGCAAACCAATCTGGCAAATTTCAAGTTGTAAAACCTGAAATGGGCAAACTCTACATTTGACCGTGTAACTTTCCAAAAAGTAAATAAAAATGCAACATGGGGGTACTGTTGAACTCGTAACACATTGCCGAAAACAAATATCAATGTTATAGGCCAGTAAAAGGTTGACCGAGCAGGATATTAGCAGCAAAATAACAGTTTTCGTGTAAAACAAATGCAAAACACAATCATGAAAACTAAGTGTGGCCAGGGTTTGTGACCAAGTGGCTACTATACAAAACTGGACATACCCCATTTTCAACACTCTGGGTTGTCTACTTCTCAAAATGATATGCCATGATGGGGTACTTTCTCAAACCTGGGCTGCCATACCCTCTCAAATTCAACCTAGGCCCAGAAAACCAATCTGGCAAACTCTACATTTCGTGTAACTTTCCAAAAAGTAAATAAAAATGCAACATGGGGGTACTGTTGAACTCGTAACACATTGCCGAACACAAATATCAATGTTATAGGCCAGTAAAAGGTTGACCGAGCAGGATATTAGCAGCAAAATAACAGTTTTCGTGTAAAACAAATGCAAAACACAATCATGAAAACTAAGTGTGGCCAGGGTTTGTGACCAAGTGGCTACTATACAAAACTGGAACATACCCCATTTTCAACACTCTGGGTTGTCTACTTCTCAAAATGATATGCCATGTTGGGGTACTTTTTATACCTGGGCTGCCATACCTCTCAAATTCAACCTAGGCCCAGCAAACCAATCTGGCAAATTTCAAGTTGTAAAACCTGAAATGGACAAACTCTACATTTGACCTGTAACTTTCCAAGTAAATAAAAATGCAACATGGGGGTACTGTTGAACTCGTAACACATTGCCGACAAATATCAATGTTATAGGCCAGTAAAAGGTTGACTGAGCAGGATATTAGCAGCAAAATAACAGTTTTTGTGTGAAAAATGCAAAACACAAACCTGAAGACCAAGTTTGCGACTAAGTGACTACTATAAAAAAACAAAACGTACACCATTTGGAATAGCCTGGGTTGTCTACTTTACAAAATGGTATGACATGTTGGGGTACTTTTCATACCTGGGCTGCCATAACCTCTCAAAGTCAACATAGGGCCAGGAAACCAATCTGGCAAATTTCAAGTTGTAAAACGTGAAATGGGCAAACTCTATATTTGACCCTGTAACTTTCCAAAACCTCCTAAAACCTCTACATGGGGGGTACCGTTGAACTCGTAAGACATTGCTGACCAGAAATATATGTATTTTATTTCATTTAATGCTAAGCGTACAATGTCATTCACACTAAAAATACAATGGAGAACTTTGAAAATTGCAAAATTTCCTTTTTTCTCATAGTTTTTAGGTTTTTTTTCATACTATAATATATTTTATATATAAATCTTTGATGGAAGATGAAAGCCCTATTTCTCCTGAACAAAATGATATATAATAAGGGTGGGTACACTTAATATGTAAGAGGTAAATTATGGTTGAACAGCGAATAGCTGAAATTCTACTTTTAGAAGTGTTCAAAAGTGTTCCAAACTTGTAAAATTACTCCCGTCCTTAAGGGGTTAATCTGTACATTTGTGTTTTGTTTTTAATATCTTGCATTTATTACTTTGTATTTCTGTAACGACTAACATTTCAATGTTCTTCAACCCAGGACATACTTGAAAACGAGAGAAATCTCAATGTATCCTTCCTGGTAAAATACATTATAAATAAATAAACATATAGTTGAAAGGTAACAAAGAGACAGTTCTGCACAGAGTTACTATATATTATTCAATCTACAAACAAAGTCTGAACTTCCAATGAGGCACTATACTCCTGCCAAGCTTTATGAATTCGCTCTTAAGACCAACATTAGGATCATGCTTATTTATCTTTTATTAAAACCTGGAGCTGCTCAAGCTTTCTAAGAATACAGTTTGATGCTGTTGACTTAATGATCTGCGTTTGCTTGATTGAATACACAAACACCACCAGGAATAAAGCGTGTATGCATAATTTATATTTCACTAGGCACTGTACGCTGGCTGGTGAATTTAAACTTTATTCATTTAAAGTGCACCTGTCATGTACAAAACAAGTTGGGCTCATTTGAATGTGAATCACTCACTTTATGGGTCAGCAATTTTTGCTGACACAGAATTGAAAAAAAAGGAGTAACAGGTGGAGCACCTTTTATCTGGAATGCTCAGGACCCCGAACATACCGGATTTCAGATTCTGAGGTTTTAGATCCTGATCATGACGATCCCCTTTCTGCTGCAGCATGTACGCATGCAGGAGCACTCTGCAGCCTCTTTTTGCAATGATGGGGGCCAGAGTCAGCATGACTCTGGGCAGCATGTCACATGCTGGAGCTTCCCAGAGGCTCCCAGCATGTGCTGCAATCTACTGCATCGCTCAGGAGACTTCTGTCTGGAACGCCTGGTCCGACATTAGTAAAATCTTGACATCTACGAAAACCACGGATTTCTGAGTCTTCCAGATTTTGTAAAGCTAAATAAGGGTTGTGCTATATGTATTCCCTTTCAAAGTTTTGCTGAGCTTCACATGTCTGAGACATGCCAGAGGGTAGTGACAGCAACCCTGCAACATTGGTTGTTGCCATGCTGGCTTTCCTCACTACTGAGTGTCAACTGTACATTGTTGCGCGATGGCATCCCACTTAGCTCCAACCATTGAGATAAAAATATGGTTTCTTTATTGACGGGAGTACAACAGCATTATCTCATAGAGGAGAGAGCGCGCAGCCCCCACTCTCTGGAACGCTCTCCCTCGTACTGTCAGACTTTCCCCTAACTTCTCTTCCTTCAAACGCTCCCTTAAAACATTCCTATTTAGGGAAGCCTACCACCCAACTCACTGACACAACCATCAATCACTCTCACCTTGCAGTCCTCTCCTCCTGTTTCCAACCCCAACCCTCCTAGATTGTGAGTTCCTACGGGAATAGGGCCCTCATCTCCTCCTGTACTGTTTGTCAAATGTTGTTCAATGTATTGTAACCCTGTCTATACTGTGCTTATTGTACAGCGCTGCGGAATATGCTGGCGCTTTATAAATAAAGAATAATAATAATAATAATAATAATATTGCATTGCTCTTTAACACCAATCCATTCCATAACAGGATATTGCAGTTTGTACTCCCCTCAATGTAGAAAAATTTAGCACACACCATTAACTACGGAAGCCCAGAAAGGCTATGCATTTTTAATTTTTTTTTTTGGTTTGTTTTATTAACTTTTTTTCTTCATACACGGAAAAAAAAAAAAGTCAGGAAAACTAAATTGTTTTATTTTGTTTTCCTGACCTTTTTTTTCATGCACTGCTAGTAAGGAAGCCCAGAGAGGCCATTTTCAGTTGGGAAGTGTCAGAGAGGAAGCACACACTGAAAGCAGAGCCCCGTTCAATACATGAGCAGCTGCTGAATTGCTGCAGCGCAGCAATTCAGTTTGCTGCAGCAGTGTCATTGAACGCTTTGGATGCGAATTTCGAAGTAAAATGCCCGACGATTTCTTAAATGAAAGATTCAGATTGTTTTTTGTATTTCGTATGACTCGGACAACAGTTGAGGTATATAAGATAAAGAAAAGCAGTCAGCATAATTCCGTTTTGTATGCACACACCACAAATGATAGTTTTTATTGAATAAACGCTATGTTTACTTCTGAAACTAAATATAAATTGAACTGTAATATATGTTTATGTGCAGGGGTAAATAATAAATATTTTGTGCTTTGGTGAACAAAAACCTCAAAATTAACATTGCCGTACTGAATTGTTACTTGCTTCATGGCGGTGGCCATCTTTACTACGTCACACTCAGCTACTCGCAGCATCTCCTCGGGTCGCTGCAAGTGCTAATGTTACCGGAATCTGATTCTCCTTCACTAAGTTAGCAGTGCTGAGCAGCAGAACGGCGTTCAATGGCAAGTTGCTAACTTAGCACTTGCAGAGGCTGAGGTATTGAACGCGCCTCCGCTACTTTGATCCTGATTCACAATACTGATCTCTTTCTGATCCCCTGTGGATTATGCATCCTGACTTTTTTTCAGGGTGCTTTTTGAGCAGCCATTTGAGGGGGGCTGTTTTAGGTAAAGACAGTAATCTATTCCTCAAGATCTACCTGGATCAGTATTGTGAATCAGGATCAAAGTAGCTGCTTTCAGTGTGTGCTTCGTCTCTATGACACTTCCCAACTGAAAATGGCCTCTCTGGGCTTCCTTACTAACAGTGTATGACAAAAAGTCAGGAAAACAAATGAAAACAACTTGGTTTTCCTGCCTTTTTTTTCTGGCTGAGTCAAAAAACTCGGCTTATACCCGAGTATATACGGTATGTGGATGCGGTAGTAGACGAGTATGTGGATGCGGATATAGGAGAGTGTAGGCAACGTGATCTCACCCACCCACCCCATCCGAACCTGGGCTGGAGGCCTGGCCGAGTCGAGGGCTCGCCTGAGCCCGAAGGCCGGCTGAGCCACCTGCTCGGCCGGACCTCCAAGCCCAGGTTCAGATGACTGATTTTCAGCCGAACTGATCCTGAATTTTCGGTATCGGACAGCAAATTTTTAATTTCGGTGCACCACTACACTCACGTAGTATTGGAGTCCATCGGATTCATTTTCAGTTCAATAGAGAGGACTTAGAAATACACACACTTATCTATATATAAAGTTCTCACAGATGTAACTGCAGGTAAGAGCAAAAAGCCAAGCTGTGAGGTAAAAGGAGCTGTCTGCAGAGCTCAAAGACAGGATAGTGTAATGGCACAGATCCAGGGTAGGCTACACAAAAAAAAAAATATGCTGCTTCATTGAAGATTCCCTAAGAGCACATTGGTCAGCATAGTTCTTAAATGAAAAGATGTTTGGAACAATCAGGACTCTTCAGAGCTTGGCGCCTGGCCAAACCGAGTGATCGGACTATAGTAACAGAGGCCAAGAACCAGATAGTCACTGTGGGTGAGCTCCAGAGATGACATGTGGCCATGGGGGCACATTCATAAGATCAACCAACACTCCACTCATCTATAGCAGACTGGCCAGGTAGAAGCCTCTCCTCCCTGCAAGATACATAAAAGCCTACTTGGAATTTGTAATAAAACACCTTAAGGACTCAGAGTGTTAGAAATCAGGTTCTCTGGCCTCAAGAACAATGAAGCTTGATCTACTTGGCCTAAATTCAGAGTCATGTTAGGTGGGGATTGCAGAGATAATGATAGGTTATTGGTTTCCTCCATATGTTTTAGCATTGTGCTGGTAGCATTTTACTTTGAAAGACTGGTCAGGGTTGAGGGAAAGCTGAAGACAGGAAAATAATCAAGATTTCTTAAAGATAGCCTGGCCCAGAGCATTGAAGACCTCAGACGGAGTTGAAAGTCCAACAATAGGACATGAACCCTAAGCACACAGCCAAGACTAACAAGAGTAGCTTCTGTTGTCCAGCCAGAGCACGAACTTGAAATCTATGAAATATCTCTAGCTGTCCAAATACAGTCCTTATCCAACCGGAGAGCGCTTGAGAGGATCTGTAAAGCTGAATAGCAGAAACACACTTGTTAAGCTTTTCACAGCATACCTGTCATGCCTGCTACTGCTCCTGCAGTACGGCCTTCCCAACAGAGAGGGCGCCAGTCTTTGAATCAGGCCACTTTGTATGCCACACCTGGTCAGGGATCTAGGCCTTTAAATATCAGTTCCAGTCTGTGCTCTGAGCCCTGACGTGGTTATTTCTAGCCTTCAGCGCGTTTCTACAGCTTATGCTTATTGATTTTCTGGTTTGACTTCTGGCTTGTATTTTGACTGTGTTTTCTGTATTATCCCTTGGCATATGTTTACCTTGTGTACCGACCTCTGGCTTGTTTATACTATGATATCTCTCCTGTCCCTGATCTGTACTTCTATATATTTTAGATTAGTACCTGGCCATTCTAAGGACCAGCTTCTCAGTTCAGGGTTTTTTCTTGCCTTTCTGGGTTTTGTCTGCGTGCTGGGTGACCCTATATCCTTACAATACCTAAGAAGTAGGCAGTAATCACTAAAAGGTGCATCATCTAAGTTCCAAGTTAAGGCTTTGAATACTTTTGCAAAGTGACAGTTCAGTTGTCGCCTTTCAATATATTTTTCTGTGCTTTTGCTTTTTCATTATGGGGTAAAGAGTTTGATGTGGATTTTTTTTTTCTTTCTTCCAAGATTTTAAAAGAAGAGTACAATATATAGAAAAAATAAATAAAGGAGGCTCCATATTTATTGTCACCATCCTTCTGCTAGTGGTGAGAGAAGGTGGCAGCTCGTACCATCTTTTACAGTCAGGTCCAGAAATATTGGGACATCGACACAATTCTAACATCTTTGGCTCTATACACGACCACAATGGAGTTGGAATGAAACAAAAACAGACTGTCAGCTTTAATTTGAGAGTATGTACATCCAACTCAGGTGAACGGTGTAGGACTTACAGCAGTTTGCAGATGTGCCTCCCACTTGTTAAGGGACCAAAGGTAATGGGACAATTGGCTTCTCAGCTGTTCCATGGCCAGGTGTGTGATATTCCCTCATTACCCCAATTACAATGTGCAGATAAAAGGCCCAGAGTTCATTTCAAGTGTGCTATTTGCATTTGGAATCTGTTGCTGTCAACTCTCAAGATGAGATCCAAAGAGCTGTCACTATCAGTGAAGCAAGCCATCATTAGGCTGAAGAAACAAAACAAACCCATCAGAGAGATAGCAAGAACATTAGGCGTGGCCAAAACAACATTCTCAAAAATAAGGAACGCACCGGTGAGCTCGGCAACACCAAAAGACCTGGGAGACAACGGAAAACAACTGTGGTGGATGACCAAAGAATTCTTTCCCTGGTGAAGAAAACACCCTTCACAACAGTTGGCCAGATCAAGAACACTCTCCAGGAGGTAGGTGTATGTGTGTCAAAGTCAACAATCAAGAAGGGACAGAAGTGGAATGTTATGCAATGGCCAAGTCAATCACCTGGCCTGAATCCCATTGAGCATGCATTTCACTTGCTGAAGACAAAACTGAAGGGAAAATGCCCCAAGAACAAGCAGGAAATGAAGACCGTTGCAGTAGAGGCCTGGCAGAGCATCACCAGGGATGAAACCCAGCGTCTGGTGATGTCTATGCGTTCCAGACTTCAGGCTGTGATTGACTGCAAAGGATTTGCAACCAAGTATTAAGAAGGGAAAGTTTGATTTATGATTATTATTCTGTCCCATTACCTATGGCCCCTTAACAAGTGGGAGGCACATCTGCAAACTGAGTTGGATGTACATACCCTCAAATTAAAGCTGACAGTCTGCAGTTAAAGCACATTGTGTTGGTTTCATTCCAACTCCATTGTGGTGGTGTATAGAGCTTCATATAGCACAACTACTACAAGCTGTGCACGTGAAACCCTGTGTGCGCTCAGGACCTCAGACTGGGGAAACTGAGGAACTTCATATTAGCATCTCTGCAACTGTGAAAGCATTACTCACTGACACACTCACCTGCTGACTCGCGCACACACAAAGATTCACTCCCCCACTGACACACTCACTTTCACTCGAACTCCCTCACACACTCACGCTCACACTCTTTTTGTGCTGTCTCGTGTGCACGCTCTCTCACAGTACCCTTTCTTGCGCTTTCCCTGCTTTATCTTGCTGTCTGCATTATTTTACTGTCCCTCTCTCTGCTGTCTCTTTTTCTCCCTGTGTGTATTGATTTCTCACCTTCCCTGTCTCTGTAGCAGCTGGGTGTGAAAGAGTTATACAGGGTCATTCAAAGAGATTCGAAAACGTCAACGCACTTCGGGGCGATTCGGTGATCCTAGTTCGCCGACCCTGTGGTGTATTCAGCGAGCACCGCAGGGCCCCCCGTAGTGCAGGGAAAACTCGCCGCAAACAAACAAATTGTAACGCTGTTTGCGAAGAAACTACTTAACGAAAATGTCTGGAATTTACATATAACATCCAATGAATGATAATAAAAAGGGCTGTTACAGGAAAAAAAAACTGCTATAAAAAAATAAAATATATAAAACAAGGAAAAAAGTTTGCCAAAAAAATCCCAAAAAATGCCTAAAAGATCCTTTAAAAAAAAAAAAAAAATATGAAGAGAGACTTTTTACTGCAGAATATAATAATAAACAGTTTATTAAATATTGAATTAAAACTGGAATATTTTTGACATTGAAGCCTATGGTATTCTCCGCAATAAACCTGCCGAATGAGACCACCGAACAGCAGGGCATTTCGGCAACATTTCCCTGCTGTTTTGTGTTCTCTGAATAGACAGAGCATTGCTTCTCTATGGGGGAGTTCACGGTCCTTGAACAGGCACCATACGTGCAGGCAAGTCGCCAACATTTGGCGAACTGCCTGCTCTCTGAATAGCCGAATGGCCAGGAAATGTAGCCGTACGCTGAATTTCAGTGTCCGGTTACATTTCGGGACCAGATCGTCTCTCTTTGAATAACCCTGATAGATTGGAACGGCTCTCAGCCCCGCCCTCCCCTCAGTTCACAGTGCAGGAGGGAGGAGTAACTCACTCATGCACAGTGCGTTTTTATGTATACCCGGGTATACACACTGATTGGTTAGCTCAAAGTGTCTCCTGAGGTGGGTGTGGAAAACGGCACAAAAGAAAAGCCGGTAAATATCATATTTACTTGATTTTTATGTCTGCCGAATGACACTACTGACTCATTCAAAAGGCATAGCACATTTTTAAAAGCACAATAGCAAAGCATTTTATGTCTCTTCAAGTCCCAAGTCAAGACAGACAAGTCTAGGTCAAGTCACCAGCTTTAAGCTTCAAGGTGTTCAACAAGCCATTAGTGCACTTTGCATAATTTAGTTTCAGAGGATGAATTTAGGGAAAGGCCGATATACTTTTTCCAGAGCCGTTACTGATCTTTTGCCACTTTGCAGGCAGATGGACAATATTCTGTAGATTGAAATTTTAGAAAAATCATAATTTCTACATAAATCTGGCATTGATTGCACATGTAATGTGTACAACTATTAAGTGTTTGAAAATAGCTTTCCAGAACACAGAAAAATGGCAAAAAAAAACCCTGAAAACATCACACGCTAAATGTCACTACTAAGGCTAATGTCAGACGAACGCAGTCTGAGCGCACTCTGCATGACTGCATAACGGACAGACCTACTGACGGAAGATAGTGTAGACACCACACGGTCCGTTTTTATTGACGGACATAGAAAAAGAGGGAATTATGGGAAACAATATGAAAAATTATAAAAATTTGAAAATGATATGAAAAGCCTTTGTGTGCGTCAAGGTGCTGGACGTCGCAAATGTGCTGCGTCTGACATCTCATCACTCACACAGAACGTGGATGTGGCGCACCCTGCACGTCCGTCTAGCGGTTTTACGTTCTTGTTTAACTTGCGTCCGTTTGCCATGTGCGTTGTGCATGCGCAGTTCGGTGCGCACGTACTTAGTGTGTGGGTCTCTATTGCTCATGATGCTTTGCTACGATGGACGTTAAATTGTGCGGCAACACGGACATGATCACTGCGTTCGTCTGCCACCGGCCTAAAAAGCGAAACAATATTTTGGGTTAAAGAATCTCAGCAGTCAGTGCGACGGGTAACTCACAGTAATATGCAGCATCTGTAAGAGTATCACAGAAATCCACAGCAATAAAACTCACAGTAATGTGCAGTGTGTAGGAGCATGAGTTTTATTGCTGTGGAGCGCTAATCTGGTAATGTGCTTTGTGTATGAGCATATCAGCGCTCCACAGTGCAGCACCAATGTCCACTTTCGAATTGAAAAGTGAACAATAGTGCTGAATTAGAAGAAAAATAATATATAGGAATTTTTACATAAAGCTGGTCATGCTTGGTACCACCGGAAAGGCCTTCGCAAGGATACCTCACATGACCCTCTAGTTTCTATGGTTCTGGAGACATGGGGTCCTTTTGACCCAGATAGGAAATTTCCTGCCTGGCTAGGGATTATGTCCCGCAAGAGGTCAGCCCCCTGCGGGAGAAATCCGCGATCAGGACCAGATGAGTGCCGAGCCGAGGAACATCACCGATGGGCTGAAGACATCCATTGCAACTTAGCAGAGGAGTGTCTGCCCTACCAGTACTGAGTACCAGCAGAAAAAAAAGCCCTGGTAATAACCGGCAATGATGCAGGCCGATACTGATAGAGAAAAATGCAGAATATCGGCGCCGATTATTGGTAGTACCGAATAAATATCAGTCAACCCATACATCTGTGCATGTTGGGGTGTAGCATGATGCCTCCATGGTAGTACACACGTTCCACCAGTGCACTAGAAGCAGGAACTGACCAGACTCTCCAGGCCACTCTAACTAGTGCTGGCAGAGTCTTTTTGTTCATAGCCCAGAATGAGAGCATTTTCACAGACCTGACATTTTATCATTTGCCCATAAATAAATCTTAGGGTGTTAGGCATTTTAAAAATATGGTTTTGTTTGCCATTCTCCAGCCTAGATTGTTTATAACTGACCTCTGGTTTTAAAAAGGTATAAGGACTATCCAAGTCATAAGGCTCAAGTCATAGTCAAGTCTTGGGTCATTGCTGTCAAAGTCTAGGTCAAGTCACAAGTCAAATTTGTTGGAATCACTCGATATTCCCTGGGTGCTGCACATTAGCACTTCCTATGCAAGGAACTGTTAACGTACAATAACTGAACACAGTGAAAGTTTGCAGGTTGGGTGGAACAGAACAGGGGCCATTCTACTTCAGAGCTCACTTGTGCAACAGCTCGGTCAGATTAGGGCCCTATGTTTGTCCTTCACCTAGGGATGCACAGATAACATTTTTTTAAGACCGAATACAAGTACCAATACTTTTTAAAAGTACTCACCGATACAGAGACTTTTATTTAATGTTATGTGACTGCTTTTCAATGAGGACAGACATCTAAACAAGCTCTCGCGAACTCCGCGATCTCATGAGATCGCAGCTGGTGGATCCGAGGTGAGTCCCCGGGCTACAACCCTTTGCCGGCTGCGGCTCGAGGTAAGAAGACACCAGAGGAGCCTGGCAGAGTGCCGAACACTGACCCACAGAAACCGGCCAGCAAGCCAGCCCAGCACTGGCTTCCGGTATTGGTTTAGGTATCGGGGGACTCTGCACGAGTACCAAGTACTCGTGCAGGTCCCGGTATCGGCACCGATACTAGTATCGGAGCATCCCTACCTTCACCTATAACTATTTGAGAGGGAAGAAAATTAACAAACCCCTCTCATTTCCTACTATCAAAACCCCTTTATAGGAGCACCAAACATATAGATGTGTGACAGATTTTAAAAGACGTAAAACAAGTCTTTAAAAAGGGGACACTACCATAAGCTGTAACTACATTACTTGTGCATTACAAGCAAAACCACCTCAAAAAGCACATGCTTCTGGGTCTAGATTTTTCTTCTTACTTTGAGGAAATTGCATGTAAAAATGTAAGGTGTTTTTTTTATCTCCTGTTTCCATTTTGTGTTTTTTCCCTTGATGCAATATTTACCAAATTCTGTGCTAAAGCTATGCTTTACAGCTGTCTTTTAGCTTCTACTGTATTTAGCAGTCAATGGAGTGGAGGAATGAATGTTTAGATAAGGCGGCAGAAGTCTATTGTGATCTCCAGGCTCCCCAAAATTAGAGATGACAGTTGAAAGAGACAAGACAAGGAGCTTAAAATTCTTATAATTGCCCCCATGTGATTTCCTTTGAATACATGCCACACAATACAATGATGCGAGTCCGCTGACTGACCCATAGACTCCATTATAAGCTCAATGCCACACCGTGAGGAGCAAGTGATGTAAAGATACTGTGGGAGGGCAGTTTACAACAAAAGATCACAAAATGGAAGCACCCAGTGACACATAGGAGGAAAATATTGTCTTAACTAAACAAGAGAAAAAACAAAGCACATGTAAGATATCAAACACAAACAAAATAAAGCATTTTGTTTTTTTGCTGGTAGTGTCCCTTTAAAATATTTTTTTATGTATAAAAAAGGTGATTTGTGTAGACCTAAGTGGATTTTATGTACCTTAAAAAGAATATTCAGAGTCACTTGATTCTTTAAGAACGGTTACAAAGATATTTCAAATTTAACAAAACTAATTGTGTGGGTTTAGCTATTCAATGGACCAAAATCTGTGTTTGCATCATTTCTTTTAGGCTAGGGTCAAACGAAAGCATTTTTACACGCGAACGTAAAAAAGTGCGTCCGAACGCATTGATGTATTTTTTCACGGAATATGCGAAAACGGTCATACGATGCGCATTTTCGTGCGTGATGTTTTACGAATCCAAACCAGGAAACTTTTTGCGTCTGGACATTATGTTGGCCGGACACGAGCAGGGTCTGACGTCTCCAAATCACACACACACACCGCTAGCGGGCGCAGCGCACTCTGTACGTCCGTACTAGCGGTTCTGCGTTCTCGAAAAAATGCGTTCATTTTCCACTTGCGTTGCGCGGCCGCACATTCGTGCGACCGTACTTCGTATATTGGCTATCATTGCCCGTCATTTGCTGCTAGTGCGGCCGTGATTAAGTGCGCCAGAACGCACGTTAAAAATGCGCTGGTCTGACCCCAGCCTTAAATATATATCCATGTAAGTGTGTTAGTTCAGAGGTTACATTTAACTTTTTTTTAAAGGATCTGTAGTATTTCTGAAGGGTCTGAGAAAGGTAGAAACTTAAATACTCCTGATGCAACTCTCCATCAAAATTTGTGCAATCACATTATACATACATTTAGTTTTATTTTGCTAAACCACAATTTAGACACGACGTGGCAATCTTGCTGCTAGTGCGGCCGTGATTAAGTGCGCCAGAACGCACGTTAAAAATGCGCTGGTCTGAGCCCAGCCTTAGGGATCATGCAATTAAAATACATCACAAAGTGTATTAACAGAGTTAAACACAGACTATAACGTTAAATGTAAAAATCATCGGATCCCTTTAATGATAACATTTCCCTTAATGTTGGGGAATTTAACATACTGAATGACGTATATAAATACAATTTACAGAGCAGTCCCGAAAGCCTAGCCTCATGCTAATACCATTCATTCCGCTCTTCCTGTATAAAACGGCCATTTCATTGCAAACTCACAAGTCAAAACATGCTCGTTTTTTCATAAAGTTTATTAATTTCACAAGGTAGATTTAAAACTGTGGCTGCCAGAGATTAAGTCCGTAATATTTATGTTAGGCACATACACTGAAATTGACGTCAACTATGAGGGTATCCACTAATTGACGTTGTTTAGTGCAGATGCAACCACGATACCCTACTTGGATTGCCGAATTTTAATTCAATGAACGGCTGGAGAAGAGAGTTATTGATTAATCTACTACAGCCTACGCTGTCGCGAGCTCGCACTAACCAAGGAGGGACACTGAGAACTGTTTTTCGCTCGCCATGAGCAGCGGAGACTGGGAACAATGTCAGATAATGACAACCCCTCCGTCGTGGGATCTTTTTACATCAAATTCTGAGAAATATCAGCTCCAGGGAGAACAACGACCTACCTTGGAATAGCACATCCTTCTCTACAAAGGCTCCAATTAACAGCTCCTACAGAAAGTATAGGGTCCGTTAATTTACAACAAGGAGCAGCAATGACCAAGCAGTTAGTCAAGCTTGGGCAAGGTTTGAATATCAACTCCAGCTGTTAGGATATCATCTGAACCCAATACCTTAAACGGCAAGAGTGAAATAGGGCCCCCTATTTAGCGTAAATATGAGACTCAATGCACAGGTGACACTTTTTGGGCTATTTTCTATATGAAGTGGGGTTGCAATTATCTGTACATGCTTGCCTATCCTGTTGAATTATTGAGACAGGAGAAAATCCGGGTGGTACAGATGGATCGCCTGTCACTCATTACTCAACATAACAATCGTGGGGAAGATAAACAGTACAGGATAGTCTTTACCACAAATTTTAGCAGAGCTAGTCGAAGAATTAATGCAATTATTAAAAACAATTGGAGAATCCTGAATAAGGGTTTTCCTGGAGTGGAAGTGAAGTGGAATCAGGCTGGAAGCTGGCCACCATTATAAGCCAGGCGGCCATCTTGTTCAGAATATTGGTTCACTTGAAAATAACTAGGTAGGTTTTAGCTGAAACTAGAATGAAGTATACATAGAAATTTAGGAATGTGTTAGATTAGCAGAAAAGCAATTAAAACCCTGAGAAAGATTTTGGCTGTTCCTGACACGAAGGGACAGAATGAGGAATGGATACACCAAGGTCATAGAGGCCCGCTGAGAGACAAAGGGAAGCATAGAAGATAGACCAGGCGTTAGCCGCAACAAATAAGTACAGGCGTTAGGGAGGCGAGCATAGCCCGGACTGAATGTAAGAACTAATCATGATCTGTCGAAACTAACACGAAGTTTGCCAATTTACGGCCAATTTAATGGAATGTCTTTGTATTAGACTAAGGGAGGTATTAACCCACGTGGGGTGGGATAGTGTCACCGGGAGGTAGGCTAATTGGGATGTACCTAATTATGTATTCGGGGTAGAAGACCCCTTGTCGGGGGGAACTCGGGGCTCAGTCTTTGCGTTTCAATCCTGTCTGAGCATTTTTCTGTGATGTCACAATAAAGTTTGCCTTTCCTGAAGAGACTCGTGTCCGGTCCGGCCTCGTCCCGAGTGAACCAGGTGGATTCCGGTAACATTTCTGGGGGCTCGATAGCCGGGATACGAGGCCCTTTGCCGGCACGGCAACGACTGCTGGACACCGTAGCGGTTGACTGCAGGTGCGAGTAATCCCGCTGGTTGGGCGTCCGTTGAAGGTGAGCTGACATCTGCAGGCGCCAAGCAGGATTTCCTGTTCAGTGGACCTCGTCTCGTCCCAAACGGACCCCCGGCCCGGGAAGCTGGGACACCACCGAGTCCGAGGAAACAGCGAACAGCGCGGCGATAGACATACAAACAGACACTTTACCTAACGGAAATACCGGTATAAAGGGAAACGTCCGGCCATAGTTGGATAAGGAGACCCGCGGCCAAGGTCTCGTTGACATGCCGAACCCGCCGCCGAAAGCACGGACAAGCAAAGGAGCCAGAGTGGCTAGCGCGTGTCTGGACGTGGGGGATCGGATGTTAACTAAAGGGTAGAGTCTGTATGTGAGGGAGAAGGGAGCCACGTGGAGTTGCATAGTCGTAGTCAGTGTTTGTAAATAAAGCTTCTACACGTGGACAAAAGGAAAGGAGGAGAGATTTCTGTGACTGGGCTGAGAGCCCTGAGTCAGTGCTAGTGTGTACGTTGTGTAGTGAAGAGGGCTCATTGGGGCCAGCAGTAGCTGCAGAGATAGTGGTGCCGGGTGGGTAGATTACCCATAGGCAAATTGGAATTGCAGACGGAAGTGTAGTTATAGAATGGGGTGCACATAGTCACAAGCAGTCAAGAGTTAGAGTTCAATTAATGGGGTATAAGGAGCCAAAAGGAGGGACGGTGTGCCCTCGGCTAGTAGAAGGAGTTGAATTGTTTATGTACTGTTTTGTGCTGAAAGTATCTGGTACAGTATGGGTTGTGAATGATTGCTGAGAGTGCTGTGAGTGATTGTGCGCCTACTCGCCTAGCGAGAAAGCAAACTTGAGAGTGGACTCCCAAGGTACGTTTCCGGCTCAGGCGACTGCAGTCCGGCTACTGACGGAGGAAGCGAATCCGATATATATGAACTGTTGGCTGAAGTACCAGACAGTAAATTTCAAGTGTTTTTGCTAAAAAGTAATATCTGTATTGTAAAACGGTTACTGCCCATAAGAGTAACAATGGGTAACGGGTCATCCAAGCCCAATAAGGTGAAGAATGTGAAGAAGGGTGAGACGCCCTTAGGGTATATGGTGCGGAATTTCGAAGCACTATATACAACACATGATTATGGTGTAGAGTTAACAGGAATGTGTACACTTGTATGGCCACTGCTAGTTCCAGACTGGCCAGAGCAGGGGTCAATGGACCCGGAGCTAATACAGAGAGTGCATTCCCAAGTAACCGGGAAATGCGGACACCCGGAACAGTACCCATATATAGATATATGGAGGTATTGTGTAAGAGATAAAAGTCATTTTATAATGATGGCGGGACGTAACAAGAAGCAGGTACCCCCAAATAGAGAAAATAATAAGAAAAGGAAACTGGTGTTAGTAGAACAACCGGAGGAGATAGATTCCCTGCCCCCCGCCCTATCCATCATATTATGGGGCAGCGAGAGAAGCTTTGCGTGCCGCGGTTGCGCTGGTGGAGGGGGGGGGGAGCGGGCGGCTGCTACTGCTCCGCCGGCTTCCTCCGCTCCGGCAGGCGGTATTGCAGAGGAAGATGAGGGGGCAGCGGGTGGAGGAGACAGAGAGGTCCCACCAGGAAAGATTGAAATGCCCGATGGGAACGTATATAAACTAGTAACCCAAGAGGACAGCGATGATGAGGGTGAAGATGCAAAGCAAGGTGCTACCACTCGCGCAACAAACAAAATATATAAACCCCGAGACCCATATCAGCACAATCCCAGTAACAGTAAGATGCAAATGCCCCTACGGGAGGTGCAGGCCCTGTACTGGAAAACGGGGAACCTGGGCCAGTGCAATACACATATGTCCCATTTACGACAACAGATCTGTTCAACTGGAAAACGCACACACCACTGTACTCCACTAATCCCGCGGCAGTGGCCAGTATGATAGAGTCAGTTATGCTCACACATAACCCCACATGGGCAGATTGTCAACAACTAATGCTGACAATGTTCACCACTGAGGAAAGAGCCCAAATAAATAGTAGCGCGTGAAAAATTCTACTTGCCCAAGCCGTAGAAGGTGCCAGAGCCCAGCCAGAAGCGTGGGCAGAGGAACACTACCCCAAAACAGATCCCAAATGGCTGTACAATACCGCTGCAGGCATTGCACACCTGCAGACGTACCGTACAGCGGTAATAATGGGTGTTAAAGCGGGAGGGAAGAAACCCACAAACATGGGGAAAATAGCAGATATTGTGCAAGATTCTAAAGAAACCCCAAGTGCATTTCTATAAAGATTACTAGATGCATATAGGATATACAGTCCTATTGACCCGGAGGCAGTGGCGAATCAGAGGTTAATTAATTCTTCCTTTGTGGGCCAGTCACAGAGAGACATACAGAATAAAATACAGAAACAAGATGGGTTTTTGGGTAAAGGTATTAGTGAATTAGTGGAAATTGCAATAAAGTGTATCATAACCGGGATTTGGAAGAAAAGCGGGAGGAGATAAAGAGACAAAAAGGGCATACAGGGGTGGTCGGATATATGGGAAATGGAGGAAGAGGTGCCCCAGACAGAGGGAGAGCGAGGGGTCGGGGAGGCAGAGGTAGGGGAGCCCCTAGGGAACCCCTGGGACCCAATCAGTGCGCCTGGTGCCGGGGCGAAGGTCACTGGAAAAATAATTGTCCTGCATTTTTGGCTAAATTTGGGGTGCAGGGGGAGGATGGGGAATCGGGAGGTCAGGTATCCAATGGTCAGGTAACAAATGCCCAAGCCGTAGAAGGTGCCAGAGCCCAGCCAGAAGCGTGGGCAGAGGAACACTACCCCAAAACAGATCCCAAATGGCTGTACAATACCGCTGCAGGCATTGCACACCTGCAGACGTACCGTACAGCGGTAATAATGGGTGTTAAAGCGGGAGGGAAGAAACCCACAAACATGGGGAAAATAGCAGATATTGTGCAAGATTCTAAAGAAACCCCAAGTGCATTTCTATAAAGATTACTAGATGCATATAGGATATACAGTCCTATTGACCCGGAGGCAGTGGCGAATCAGAGGTTAATTAATTCTTCCTTTGTGGGCCAGTCACAGAGAGACATACAGAATAAAATACAGAAACAAGATGGGTTTTTGGGTAAAGGTATTAGTGAATTAGTGGAAATTGCCAATAAAGTGTATCATAACCGGGATTTGGAAGAAAAGCGGGAGGAGATAAAGAGACAAAAAGGGCATACAGGGGTGGTCGGATATATGGGAAATGGAGGAAGAGGTGCCCCAGACAGAGGGAGAGCGAGGGGTCGGGGAGGCAGAGGTAGGGGAGCCCCTAGGGAACCCCTGGGACCCAATCAGTGCGCCTGGTGCCGGGGCGAAGGTCACTGGAAAAATAATTGTCCTGCATTTTTGGCTAAATTTGGGGTGCAGGGGGAGGATGGGGAATCGGGAGGTCAGGTATCCAATGGTCAGGTAACAAATGGCAGATATGAGAGAAATGATGGTGCCGGTGCAGGGTTTGTTGGTTTGGCGGGAACGTCATTTGAAGGGCAAGGTACATATTGACACAGACCTGGGCCCATCCCACTCGGTAATCACGAGCCCACGGTCACTATGAGGGTGGAAAATAAAGATGAAATTTTTATGGTTGACACCGGTGCCGAATATTCTGTCGTAACACAACAAATTGCACCCCCAATGGGAAATGAAGTTGATATTGTGGGAGCAATGGGGGTGTCCGCTAAGTACCCCTTCCTTGCTTCACGAAAATGTAGTGTGGGTGGGCATAATGTTGAACATGAATTTTTGTATATGCCCAAATGTCCCATCCAACTCCTGGGGCGGGATCTCCTTTGCAAATTGCAAGCCCAAATTACATTTCTTCCCGGGGGTCACGCTACATTAGACCTGTCTGAGAGTGGCAGCTCTACACGGCAGTACAGCACAGCCAGCCAGCACACCCAACCTGTCAAAATTGCAGTAATTATGCCAAGAGAAGAAGAATGGCGCTCGGCACCAACCCCGCCGGCCGACCCAGACCCGTACACACTACTTCTGGGCATCCCCGGACTGTGGGCGGAGGACAACCCGCCCGGACTAGCTGTAAATATCCCTCCAGTGTACGTCGATTTAAAACCTGGTGCAACACCTGTGGCTTTAAGACAATATCATATCCCACACAAAGCCAAGCAAAATATCCAGACACATTTGCAGAGACTTAAAGACCACGGCATATTGAAATTCTGCGCGTCACCGTAGAACACACCCCTGTTGCCAGTACTGAAAGAGGGCACACAAGAGTACCGCCCAGTCCAAGATTTACGGGCCGTCAACGAAGCCACAGTAACTCTACACCCTGTGGTTCCCAACCCATACAATTTACTGGCATTAATTCCCGGAAATACAAAATACTACACGGTGCTTGATTTAAAAGACGCTTTCTTTTGCATCCGCCTGGCTCCGGCAAGCCAGCCCCTTTTTGCATTTCAGTGGGAGGAATCTACCACGGGGCGCGTCATCAAATGACCTGGACACGCCTCCCTCAAGGTTTCAAGAACTCGCCCACGATTTTTGGGTGCGCGCTCAGCGTCCTGTCCTTCAACGCTCAGCCAGACAAAGTTGTTTTACTACAGTATGTTGATGATTTATTACTAGCTTCTCCCACAGAAAAAGACTGTCTCTCTGCCACAAAAGCCCTGCTACATCTGCTATGCCATGCAGGTTACAGAGTGTCCAAAAAGAAAGCACAAATATGTAAACAGACTGTGAAATATTTAGGTTTTCAATTAACAGGTACCAAGCGTGCATTGGGGGCAGAGAGAAAAGAAGCAGTATGCCGAATACCCCAACCAAAGACAAGGAGACAAGTCCGTGAATTTCTGGGAGCTGCAGGTTTCTGCCGCCTGTGGATCCCCAACTTCGCAGATATTGCTAAGCCTCTCCATCAAGCCACCAAAGGAGGAGAGCATGACCCATTTCTCTGGGAAGAAGAGCAAACAGCAGCTTTTCTGAAATTAAAGACTCTGTTAATGGAAGCTCCTGCACTGGGACTGCCAGATCACAGCAAGCCCTTCCAGCTGTACGTGCATGAACATAATCAAACAGCTACAGGAGTGCTGATTCAGAGTTTTGGCTCCTGGCTAAGGCCTGTGGCCTATCTCTCCAAGCAACTTGATCCTGTGGCCTGCGGCCTACCCCCATGCCTGAAAGCTGTGGCAGCCACAGCAATGTTGATAGCAGAAGCAGACAAGCTGACCCTTGGACAAGTTCTTCATGTCAAGGTGCCCCATGCTGTCAAAGCACTGCTTGATGTAAAAGGAAGTTACTGGTTCGGCAATAGCCGGATGACGAAGTACCAAGCTATGATGTGTGAGAATCCACGGGTTCATTTGGACCTCATCGCTACCTTGAACCCTGCTACTTTACTGCCTGACTGTAAAGAGGATCCAGATCATGAATGCCTCCAAGTCATGGAAGAAGTGTTCAGTAGCAGGCCAGATTTGAAAGACGTACCCCTAGACAAATACGATTTACAGCTATTCACTGATGGTAGCAGTTATATGGATGATGGGAAGAAAGTCTCCAGCTATGCAGTTGTCTCAGCAGAAGAGATTATTGAAGCAAATTCTCTACCAGGCCATACATCTGCACAATTGGCTGAAATAACAGCCCTAACCAGGGCTCTACAACTTTCCGAAGGCAAAAGAGTAAATATCTACACTGACTCCAAATATGCCTTTATGACTGTCCATGCACATGGTACACTCTACAAAGAAAGAGGCCTACTCACTTCCTCAGGACAACAAATCAAGTATGCATCTGAAATAACAGCCCTCCTAGAAGCTGTATGGAAACCAAGTGCTGTCAGTATTATGCACTGTCGTGGCCACCAGAAAGGTCATGATGAAATGCCAAAAGGCAACAGGCGCGCTGACCAGGCCGCAAAAGCGGCTGCAAAACCATTGCTAACAACTGATCACGCCAAAGTCCTGCTCTGCAAGCAAGAGGACCAACCTGCCATGCCAAACTACGAATGTTACATGAATTGGAGAAAATTTGAACCCAAAGGCGAATTTATTGAAATTATGTTGCACAAATGGCACAATGATTACGAACTATTAGAACTCAATCATGATTATATCCAATGGCTTTTCCCAACCCGGTCACAAGGCCGAAATTTCTACTTCACTCCTCTGAACCCTCAAGAGACACGTCTTATGATTAACACCTCAGAAGTTCAGCAAAGACTCCGCAGAGCATACAAAATGATGCTGAAATTCTTCGGCGTAAAACTAATGGGGGGGGGGGAGTATGGTGAAGATACAGAAGTAATTGAAGTTGAACGAGCAGAAAATTTCGCCTCACGTTTCGAAAACCTAACAACCAACCCTCATAATAATCTGAGAATTACACGAATACTGCTAAGTTTGGGAGAATTGGGAGCAGAAGAATACCAAGCCCCATTGGTGAGGTTCTTCCTCAAGGAGATCCTTATCAAAAACAAACTGCCAAGAATGAAGAAAAGTGTGATAAACTTTTTTATACCAGCAGTGAGAGATTCACAGGAAAGACAAGATCTGCTGTTCTTTGCCTGGCGATACTATTTCCCAAAAGAAGAATTCATCTGGGGAAACCATGGAGAATTGGCACGATACAAAGCAAAACCAGTGGTAGCTGCGCTCCTACCAGTGCCACTGAGCGAATGGACGCCTGTGTATTCAGAGAAAGAGAAGAAATGGCTATCAGAAGAACAAGGCGGATATGGAGAAGACGGATGGCTCCAGTTGAAGAATGGACAAATAGTTCTGCCAGCAACATTGGCGCCTGAGATTGTAAGAATGCTCCACGCAAGTACCCATGGAGGAAGAGAAATGATGGAACAACAATTGGAGCCACATTTCTACGTGCCAGGACTGTCAGTAATCTGCAAAGCAATAGCCCAGCAGTGCGTGACACGTGCCAAAAATAATCCAAGAACAGGCCCATCTCAACCTCCAGGGAAGCAGCCGATCGGGCTATCCCCAATGGCATCGTTACAGATCGATTTCACAGTGTTGCCACCCTGCAAAGGATATAAATATCTACTGGTAATGGTGTGTACCCTGACAGGATGGGTAGAAGCTTTCCCAACAAGAACGGAGAAAACAGTGGAAGTGGTGAAAAGTCTGATGAAGGAAATAATACCACGCTATGGACTTCCTCGCAAAATAGGGTTGGACAATGGCCCCGCATGTATACAGAACTGTTTACAGCAACTTGCCCGACTATTGGGCATCACCTGGAAGTTACATACGGCTTACAGGCCCCAAAGCTCGGGAAAAGTCGAGAGAATGAACCGCACCCTAAAGACTTTGATGTCCAAACTGTGCCAAGATACGTCACTAGGCTGGTTGGATGTGCTGCCGATAGTCCTATTGCACATAAGGTGCAGGCCAACCCCCCAATTGAAGCTAAGTCCGTACGAACTCATGTTTGGACGGCCTACCCCTCTGATTAATGGACTAAGGGGGGACCTTCGGGCATTGGGGGAAACTAAATTAAATGATCAGGTCGTGCTGTTGGGTAAAGCAATGCAGAAATTAAATACTTGGGTGGGAGATAATATACCTCACTTTTTATACCCCCCCTGCTGCATAAATATTGTCCAGGTGATTCAGTATGGGTGAAGGAGTGGAAAAATGATCCACTAGGCCCAAAATGGAGAGGTCCTTACTTTGTCCTGTTATCAACCCTACAGCAGTAAAGGTTGCCGAGGTGGTCCCGTGGATACATCACTCCAGACTGAAGGTAGCTGCAGCCAATCCTGAACCTGTATGGAAGGTTGTCACCAACGAGACCAATCCACTGAGGCTAAAGCTAACAAACACCACAGTCATGAGCCCCTGAGAGATTCGACTGAAAGCATCAAAGATACTCAACCCGTGGGTGTTTTGATGGATACGAGGTCTGATTATCCCCAGATGGGAGATGCTGAAAGGGTTATTTTTAGGGGCCCGGCCCCGACCTGTGATCATCCAGAAATGTCTTTTGTTTTTGAAATTCCGGCGGGGAGGGATTGGGTTTATGTGACTGTGAAGAGAATTGCCCAAGGGTTTTTGACAGTTGGGGCAATTCTGGTATTGATTTTGTTCCTTGCACATTTGATCCATGGACTATCACGTGGAGCATGCCCCAGGTGCCCAAGCACCACCAAGAAAGTGGAAATTTCCCAGATCTGGAATGGTACGCACCCGGTGATGGAGAACCATACCATGTGGAGACAAAAACGAGAGGCGCTATCTGGAACCAGCCCAAGAGGACACTTGTGCAATTTAAATATGACTATGCTAAAAAGTCTGGGCAAACCGCATGCTGGGTGTGTAGTAGACTGCACCCAGAGACAATTCATATACCATTCGCCTCTGTCCCAATGACTTTGAGTATGTTTACATCAGAGAATGTCACAATACAAGCAGTCGATGCATCGAGGGAGAAACCAGAATCATTCAGTCCCGGGCACCCCATAATAGGACCAGTGTACCAACCAGAATGGTGTTTTCAATTAGGACCAGATAAGGAGACAAATAACGAGGGTGGGTTATGTAACTCAAGTCAGTTCAACTGGACATCATACATTTGCATATTCAGAACAGGACTGAAGGCGCATTATATACATATACGGTGCAGGCAATTCACTAGAGAGCAAGAGGAGGTGATTGCGAATGCGACCAATGGAAGGCAGGATGCAGTGGATATGATGAGACGGCTGAGACAGCTAGCGATAGCGATAAAGGGACCACTATATTCATCACCATTTATAGTGAAAGGAGGGTACCAGGTGTGCTGTGAAAGGGTGTGTTACACATGGGTACCACCTACAGTAACGGGAATGCGTTATCTGGCTAAATTGATCCCAATCCAGAGGGTGAGGGGAGAAGACACTAATTCAAACACAACACTTCACCCTAGGTACCCACTGGTGTTTGAAAGACAGAAGAGAGAGCTATTCAAGAAAGCGGATCGAATATGGGCATGGCTTCCAGCATGGACTGGATGGGGAAGAGAGTTGATGGCAAGAATGAATAGTTATGCCAGTTTGATGGATGAGATTTTGAATAAGAGTAGTTGGGATATTCAGTTGCTGAATCTGGAAGTACGGGAGATACGAAAGGTACAAATGATACATAACATGGCACTGGAACAGAGCAGTGCGGCTCTGAATGGATTGTGTGAGATGACAATGCATTATGAATGTTGCACCTTCATCAAGAACACTACACATGACGTCCCTGACTATTACCAGGTAATCCAAGATCACCAGGAGAAGGTAGCGCAGTTGCAGAACACAGCAAGGAGAATCGCTGCTGAAGGCTGGAATCCACTTCGTGGGTTCGGAGCAATCGGAGATTGGTTCGGATGGATTCTGAGATTTATTTCACAGATTGGATCCATGATTCTGATGGTGGTGGTGATCTTGGTCGTAGGGACACTACTGTACCGTAAAGGGCTATGTCTATGGCCACTATGCAAGAGAGCACTGACACCCACACAGACACAGAAGATACCACTGATAATCCCACAAGATATGTTCCCAGCAAAAATAGGTCCCCCAAAGTATGAGGAATTTAAGAATAATAGTAGTGAGGTGTAATGGCTACAAGTCTCAGGAGAAGAACCTGAGGCTTGAGCCAAGGGGGGAATGAAGTGGAATCAGGCTGGAAGCTGGCCGCCATTATAAGCCAGGCGGCCATCTTGTTCAGAATATTGGTTCACTTGAAAATAACTAGATAGGTTTAAGCTGAAACTAGAATGAAGTATACATAGAAATTTAGGAATGTGTTAGATTAGCAGAAAAGCAATTAAAACCCTGAGAAAGATTTTGGCTGTACCTGACACAAAGGGACAGAATGAGGAATGGATACACCAAGGTCATAGAGGCCCGCTGAGAGACAAAGGGAAGCATAGAAGATAGACCAGGTGTTAGCCGCAACAAATAAGTACAGGCGTTAGGGAGGCGAGCATAGCCCGGACTGAATGTAAGAACTAATCATGATCTGTCGAAACTAACATGAAGTTTGCCAATTTACGGCCTATTTAATGGAATGTCTTTGTATTAGACTAAGGGAGGTATTAACCCACGTGGGGTGGGATAGTGTCACCGGGAGGTGGGCTAATTGGGATGTACCTAATTATGTATTCGGGGTATAAGACCCCTTGTTGGGGGGGAACTCGGGGCTCAGTCTTTGCGATTCAATCCTGTCTGAGCATTTTTCTGTGACATCACAATAAAGTTTCCCTTTCCTGAAGAGACTCGTGTCCAGACAAACCTTGCTCGTGTCCGGTCCGGCCTCGTCCCGAGTGAATCAGGTGGATTCCGGTAACAGAAGAATTTAAATCTCCCCCTATATTTGCATATCAGAGGAATAAATTTGGGCCCCTCAGTCAATAAGGTTCAGACATTTTTGGGGGCACAAAGATTTGGCACTTTTCCTTGTCTCTCTTGCAGCTGATAAAAGGAGAGACATTTTCACATCCACACACAGGAGAAAAATTTCATATCAAGGATTCTTTTACTTTTAATAGTTCATTTGTAAATTTATTTGATTAGGTGTCCTTGTGGTCTCATGTATGTGGGTGAGACCACAAGTAAGATTAAAGAGAATTATCCAACAAATCCACCATTCGAACAGGCAAGATTGACTTGCCTATACCGGAGCATTTTTGAAAGGAAAAAAAAAAAAAAAAAATCACTCTTCTTCCCAACTTCGGTTCCAGGTTATTGATCAAGTTCACCGTCTTAGACGGGGGGGGGGGGGGGAGAGGGTTAGACAGGGCATTATTGCTAAAAAAAATAAGGAGGGAGATAAAAATTGGATATTTAAACTAGATACTCTGTGGCCTCGTGATCTTTAAGAATTTAACCTGGATATATTTCTTTAGTTTGGGTCTTCAATTGAAATATTAGTTTTCTTTTTTTTAATATGTGGTGAACATGGAATAGGGCTTGTTATGACCATAAGCTTTGCATTGAAAGGGTTAAGTTTTGTAGAGCATTTGTTTGATTGCATGCCCTGCCTCTCCTTTAGGATTTTTAAAATCGGTTTTAGGGTATATAATCTATGTCAAGTTAATATGTTATACATAATTAAGGCTTTTTCAGCCGAAACGTTGTATTATCCCGTGTAATGTGGTGAATAAAGGATAAAAGAGTGATTAAGCAGAAGGATCCGGTGTGGCCTGTCTTCTATTTCAAACTGCCTAGGAGTAAAGCAGGTGGGTCATGGGCCCAATATAAAAATCACACACATACACACTGAATGAGAAATCAAACTTGGCTGTACCCATAAACACACCTAGAGGGGTAATAGCCAACAGAACGAGTCCCTCTTCAAGTAGTCTGGCCACATCTACAACCCCATTCCAAAAGTAGATCAGCTTGTTTGTGGGCGCTTGTAGAATTGCAGTTAGTAAATGGAACTGCTGATGCTTACACTCTGCCCTGATTGCCGTAATAATAATAAAAAAAAAAAACAACACGGATCACCTGAATGACTACCTACTTTTAGAGGTTGTGGAAAAAGCAACAAAGCATGGGGATTTACAGCACAGGCAAGGAATGACTTTTCCCCCCCCCTGTTTAACGTACTTTGTTTGCCTGGTGCTGCACCCTTGCTTAACATTTCCCATATTGCAGTGTTAGAATTTCCCCAAATGCACAGAGTTTCAAGTAAATTCTCAGTATAGATTTTCTTACTGATAAACGTATTACGCATAGGAAAAGCACTAATATGTGCTTTGGGTGCTTTAAAAAAAGCAAATAAAAAAAAAAATAGAATAATATAATTAAATAGGACATTATTTATTTTATTTAGAAGAGTTGTTATAAACGGTTGTGTTCTGCCCAGGTGCTAGAAAGGAGCCGGACACCCCACAAAAGGCACCTCCAAAAGGCAAACCAAATATAAAAAGACCAATATATCCTCCACCAGTTTACTTTATTCAAAAAAGTTGGTGTGTTCGGGAAGAAATTTATATATATTTGCTGGAAATGCGCTTAAATCTTACGTGTCATCTTATCCTTGTAAGTCTGGGAAATAAATAACCTCCATATAAAAGAGATGTTGGAACTCTTCAAGTGTTTCCACAACCATATATAGTCCATATATTATTCTCGTCATCAGGTATCAGCCATGGGAAAAATTCATCATGGACTGCAATTCAAACAGAAGAGAGAAACATTGCACAGTAATGAAATATATGTTTGTGGAAACGCTTGAAGAGCTGACATTCTAAAGTTCCAACATATCTAACATGGAGGTTATTTAACTCCTGGAATTACAAGGGGTCATAGAACTGGATTCCATGTTGGTTTTCCCCCTATGCTTTTACTTAAAATGGTATAGTCTACTCTCTCCCTGTCTAACTCACATAGTTTGGCCCAACCCCATTTCCTCCTTAGCAAAGCCTGCTTTTTCTCTCAGTCTTCCACAGAGGCATGTGAGGGAAGATCCTGTTCTGAAATGGGTGATTGCATCCTGGTTTAAACCCCCCTCCCCCATACCAAGAGAAGCCCCCTCTATCCACAAGACACCTGTTATTTGCTGTTACAAAAGGACTTTTTGCTTTTAAAAAAAAAAGGGGGAGGAGTTAAAGCTGACTTCAAATCAAATCTTGCATATAACCCTGGGGTTCCAGAATACAAGGATCTGAGGACATGCAAAGATATGAAAAAGGGCCATGCATGTCTAGATATTTTTTTAAATTGACAGAAACACTGTTATACCAATAGACAAACCAGAATAAATCAAAAATGTTTTAAAGGACATGTAAAAAAATGTTTATTTCCTTGCTTTAACCCTTTCGCTGCGGAGCCATTTCACACCTGTGTGCTGAGCTCATTTTTACTGCTTTTGCTCATCATGTTTAAACGTGTTTTGAAGCCACGTTTTATTATACCACCCAAACAAATTAAATATCGTTCTTTCCGGCAGATTCATAATATATCATAATTATATGTATACGTCATGTCCTGCCTGTATATTCTAACGAAAAATGCAATAAAATTAGAATTTTTAATAATTTACAGTGTGTAAAGGGTTTTTTCCTCTTTTAATCATGTGAGCATCTGCGATTATATTTTCTATGGGTTGCGTTTGTTAAAAAAAAAATAGAAATGGGGACGCGTTACTTTTTTTGGGGGGAAATTACGTGCTTTTTAAGAAAATGCCCCCCCACATAAAAAATCATTAGTGCAGCATCATTGTTCACATTATAATTGAAATGGGAACAATATTGCTGCATTAACAAAACAAAATATTTTTATTTTATTTTTTACACACTTAACATGGTCAGGTTTTGTATCATTGGAAAGGCCATGTCATGCCCCATGATTTAGGATTTGTATATTTTTACTGTTATGTGTTGAATCTGCCTTTTGCTGCTAACAGCTATCTTTCATAGCTATTGTGTCCCTGCAGGGTTTCCTTAGCTTTGCTGCATTCAGCTAGTTTCCACCCCTTTGCTCAGTGTCTTGTTTCTAAGTTACTTCCTGGTCACATAGCAGCCATTCTGTGTTAACTGCTGGACAGAAACTAATGTCTTTCACCTGCATTGCTGTACAATATTACGAGATTGTCAGTCTGATCATTAAAGTCTTCAACCGGATTCATCTTTCTACGTGTCAGTTTTGCTGAGTTGACACTGTCTGCGGATCATTCATCGTGTGAGTACTGGTCAAATACAGACTTGGCTAGTCTAAAGCATCCACGCCTCACACCTTTGCTAGGGAAGCAGAATATTGAAAGACATTAACTGCAGCTTGCAGCACAAGTAAGCAGCCTTCACTGAACCAGTAGTAAAAGCTATAACAGCAGCTTGCAGCACAAGTAAACAGCTTTCAGTGAACCAGAGAGCAGATACTGCTGCATCCCACAGACAGAGTCTGCCTACAGCTGCAACGTGTGGGCTGTGTAAAACTTGCCACACTGTGCCTGCTACCAGACGGCTAGTCTGCTGCTCTTTTCTTATTCTTCTCATCCGTGTAAACATGGCAGACAGAAGAAGCCCTTTAACATCACAGGAAAGGCAACTTGTTTTAGATGTGGAAGTAATGAATATAAATCCAATCAAGAAGCAAACAATACAAAACCTACATAGAAGATTACTGAAACACTTATGGACATAAACTATGAGAAATCACAGCAAATGTCCTGGCTTTGGGAACAGCTGATGAGTTAGGTCTCCACCATCACAAACCCGGTTTGTGATGCATCTTCACTAAAAGGAATTTTAGGGACAGCTCTCTACAGCTCATGCTCCATATCATGCCCACTGTCACATTTATGTCTCTAATTTAGAGAAGATAAATTCTAAACAGTCTTTACAATAAATAGGGGAATTAAAAGGTCTTAATTCAGAAAGAGACAATTTAGTACATCAGGCCAGAGTAAAGGCGGAAGAGAGAATTGCTCAACTCCAAGAGACTGCTTCTCACATTTCAGCATCTAGCCAGCATTCAAATAGCTCACGCCTTTCAAGGTCAAAATCCTCACAATATTCAAAGCGTTCATCAATTAGTCTGCAGGTTATCCAAGCTTGGGCAAAAGCAGAGTCTACCAAACTACAGGCGGCCTTTGCAAAAAGAAAAGCTGAAATGGAAATGGACGCCGCTAGCAAAATAGCAGAAATGGAAAATGCTCGCAAAAGAGCGAAAATAGAAGCCCTAGAGAAACAGTGTGAGCATGCCACAGCCATAGCAACATTAAGGGTCCTAGAGCAGGCTGCCAGGGGAAGTGAACGAACGAGACAGCATCAGCTTATGCAACGTGGATACGGAAGATTCCGTTAAGCACACCAGAGACTATGTACTAAAGCAAAACAGTGAATCTCTCATAATATCAAATGTTCCTGACAGTTGTGACAACCTTCCAAAACAGGAAAAAGACTCTTTAGCAGCACCCTGCATCCAAGGTCAGTACAATACTCTACTAGCTAATGAGCTTGAGCTTTATCCACACGCCCTAGTGCAACAGCAATCCCAATGCATTAACCTCCCTGGCGGTCTAATTTTAGGGAAAAACCACATCTAAAAGCGGTCTATTTTATTCACCCCCTAGCGGTATTCCCGAGTGTGGCTCAGAGTTAAATTCCTATGTTGGAAGCGGTAACCCTCAGCAACACTCGGGATGCCGCAGGATACATCACCTCTCCCTGCGCTCCCTCGATGTCCCCAGCTGCCTCCTCATTACTTCCTGGTTCCCTCCTCGTGAGAAGGAATCCAGGAAGTAAACCGCTGAACGCCGGAGGAGACTGCAAAGATCATCGAGGGAGCGCACGGAGAGGTGATTGTATACAGCCCGAGTGTGTCTCGGGGTTACCGCTCGCAGCGGTGAAATTTAACCCCGAGACACACTCGTGAACACCGCCAGGTAGGTTAACGCTCAGATACAATTCTACCCTCCAGCAATTCATCAAAATCCTAGCACCCATACAGCTATAAAACCATGCCTGCGTCTATGGACGTTAAACCGACTCCAGGGCTAAATACAGATGCAACCGCATACTACCCTATATCACTTAATCAGAATACTGCAAACACCTTTCAAACTTAAATTTCCCTGCCCAAAGTCAGAGAAATCAGACATATCTGAGTTTGCTAGATATATGGCTCGCCGTGAACTCACCAAGACAAGCCTTTCAAACTTCGATGACCAGCCTGAAAACTACAGAAGCTGGAAGGGTGCCTTTAGAACTGCAATTCGTGATCTTGGCATTACTCCTGCTGAGGAACTGGACCTGCTGATCAGATGGCTTGGTCCACAGAATGTGTCAAGAGACTCAGAGCTGTCCACATCAATAATAGAAACATAGAAAAATGTCGGCAGATAAGAACCTTTCGGCCCATCTAGTCTGCCCAATTACATGGATACTTTACCTGGATTTATCTTTTGTTTAGGATAGCCTTATGCCTATCCCATGCCTGCTTAAATTCAATTACTGTTTGAGTCTACCACTTCTACTGGAAGGCTGTTCCATGTATCCACCACCCTCAGTAAAATAATTCTTCCTGATGTTACTTTTAAACCTTTGCCCCTCTAATCTAAGACTATGTCCTCTTGTTTTGCTACTTTGTTTCCTTTTAAAATCCAATGTTATAATCCAATGTCGGGCCTCGATGCTGCTTGGCAAAGACTTGATCAAAGCTATGGCAGCCCTGAAGCCATAGAGAACGCTCTGTTGAATCATCTGATTGTTTCCCAAAGATTTCCGGCAAGGACAATCAGAAATACTTGGAACTACGTGACCTTCTCTGGGAGCTGCAGCTGGCCAAGACAGACACTTTGCTCGTGGGGTAAGCCCAATAGTTTTCAGGCTGCCATACAATATCCAGGAAAAATGGAATGCACTTGGGGCAAAGTATAAAAGAGAACCAAATCTCCTTTCTCCTACTTTTGTGAGTTCATAAGAGACATTGCAGAAACAAAGAATGACCCCAGTTTTTCCTACGAGTTCCACGATTCAGGCTTCCTTCCTCAGATGTCCGACAGCTCGCACTTTAAATCACAGAGGCAGCAGGGGTCCAGTATCAGTGAAGAAGACTAATGTCCTCCCCCTCCTACCTCAATTCCTGACGAGTGCAAACAAGGTGAAAAGATTGAGAATCCTAACCGCCTTTGTCCTATTTCATAAGAAACCACATCCCCTCAAAAAGTGCATCAGCTATAGAAAGAAACCACTCCAAGAGCGCAAGGAGCTCCTAAAGACATATGGTGTAGGTTTCAGATGTTGTGCTTCTACTGAGCACTTTGCCAAAGACTGCAAATTTCCTATCAAGTGCATAGAATGCAATAGTGAGGATCAGGTGCAGGCGCTACATCCATCGTACATGCCTGCAACGTCAACAGACTCCCCTCCTGTGTCAATGCACGGCGGGGAGACTACAGAACTGGAAGTTACCATAGTGGTCTTCTTGTACAGCAGTATGCGGTGAAAATCTTTGCGACAAGTCTTGTGCTAAAATATGCTTAGTTAACATCACAAGGATCACCCAGGAAAGTCTGTTAAAGTATACGCCATCCTGGACGATCAGAGCAAATCTGTCCCTCTCAAGAACGGAACTCTGATCTTTTCAACATAAAAGGAGATTCCTATCCTTATACTTTTAGGTACATGTAGTGGCATTACAGAGGTCTCTGGAAGAAGAGCCAGCGGATTCGTAGTAGCTTCTCTTGGGGGCAATCTGGAATTACTGTTACCCACACTGGTCGAGTGCAACCAGATCCCATTTAACAAGCAAGAGATCCCTACACCATCCTCATCTGAAGGCTATAGCTAACGAAATACCAGCCCTTGACAAGAATGCAGACATCCTAATTCTCCTGGGCAGAGATATCCTCAGAGTACATAAGGTACAGCAACAAATTAATGGTCCACATGATGCTCCATTCGCTCAACACCTTGATCTAGGTTGGGTTGTCATAGGCAATGTTTGTATAAGGGAAATGAAGGTGCCTACCAAGATTGCTTCCTTCAAAACACACATCTTGCCAAATGGTCGAAACGCCTATCTTGAACCGTGAAATTGAACAGCAACGAATGGCAGCATGATGCCCAAGATAAGTTAAATGCTTTTCAGTCCTGGGATAACACCATTGGAGCCACAGTGTTCAATTCTACCAATGATGACAACAAACTAGCACCCTTACCCTCTTGTACACCTAGAGAAAAGCTATCTAACAAGCTACAGCAAGCAGCTGCTCATTTTACCTCTTTAAAGCGCACCTCAAAGAAGAAAACCGAGGCTGTGAAGAAGATGAACCGGCTCCATGCCAGCCGGAATACAGTGCTGGTCCGTGGAATTGGGAAATGTTCTATTTCTGCCAGAAAAGCCCTCTACAAGTGCAAGTACATAGCCCCAGAAACAAAGATTGAAAGGAAGAAAAGGGAGAAGGCTAGAGCTACTGTGTCAAAGACAGTCGGTGGGGATAAGAATGACAGTACATGTGTAGTCAACCTGCGTAAAATGCCTCGCTATTCTCCTACTGAAGATGTTCCAAGGAAGCTGTTAAGCCATGGCAAGACGCCTTTGAGCCAGCACAAACGCAACCTGGGCTCCTTCATCAATCCTGGTACTGTACTTATACTCCTCAATGGACGCCACAGGGCGAAGCGTGTGGTTTTTCTGAAGCAGCTCCAGTCTGGTCTTCTGCTGGTAACAGGACCACTGGTTATCAACCGGGTGCCCCTGCGTAGAGCTCACCAGAAATTTGTTATCGCCACCTCCACAAAACTCAATATGTGTCAAGGTTTCAAAGCACCTGACTGATGCTTACTTCAAGAAGACGAGGCTGCACAAACCCAAGCACCAGGAGGGAGAGATCTTTGAAACAGAAGGACAAATACAGTTGCAAGAAAAAGTATGTGAACCCTTTGGGATTACGTGGAGTTTTGCATGAATTGGTCATAAAACGTGCTCTGATCTTCATCTAAGTCACAACAATTTGAAAAACACAGTCTGCTTAAAATAATACAATACAACACAAACATTATATGTTTTCATATTTTTATTGAACAGAACATGTAAACATTCACAGTGCAGGGTGGAAAAAGTATGTGAACCCCTAGCCTAATGACTTCTCCAAGAGCTAATTGGAGCCAGGAGTGAGCCAACCTTGAGTCCAATCAGTGTGATATTATTGGATGTGTTCGTGAAAGCTGTCCTGCCCTTTAAAAACACACACCAGTTTTGGGTTTACTGCTTTCAAGAAGCACTGCCTGATGTGAACCATGCCTCGCAGAAAAGAGCTCTCAGAAGACCTACGATCTACGAAACAGAATAGGCCATGCTCTGGCCGTTCCAACGATATGAAACATTAACTCCTAGCTGCCACGGATCGGGAGATAGGGGTTCCTTGGAACCCCCTATCTCCACCATAGGTGGCAACTAGGGGTTAACTCCAGAACTGACATCATTGCGCTATCCAAGATGTCGGCCAGCTCCGGGAGGGGGCCTAATAGCAATCCAGCACCCTAGGGGGTTAAATACAGCAGTCGCTTGGAAGTGCAGGCTGTGCCCTTCCAAGCGGTGCCTGCCTTTTCCCGGTGGCCCGCTCAGTTGGGGAGGGAGAGCGGTCCAAAGGACCTCCCCCCTCCTCTTCAGGCACTTTCGCGATGATGTCTATTGTGCCCGTCGGGGTCCCGGATGGTGGGCTGACATCCAAGATGTCACCCCATACCGGGGGGCCGTAAATCGCTCAGCGCTTCCTCCGCAAAGGGGAACCACTTGGCTGGACGCGCTGAGCACGTCCTTAGCATCCAAGTGGTTAAACCCCGTCATTTTTTCTGGCCACGCACCTCAGCTAGGGGAGTTTCTACAGCTCCCACTTCCTGAATATTCCCCACCTCCTCCCATGAAAGCTTCCCATGAACTAGCACAAACTGTGCACATGAAACCCTGTGCACGCTCAGGACCTCAGACTGGAAACCGAGAAACTAAAGATTAGCATCTCTAACTGAAAAGCAAGACACACACACACTCGCTGACTCGCTCCCACATTCACTCACCCGCTGACTTGCGCTCTATCATGGTTTACATACCTCACTGTCTGTAAGGGCAGGGGCTGTGACCCCTGTATAGTGTTGTGCGGATGGAACCCAATGGCAAGCAGTCTAAGTAAGCAATTTAGTTTTTTACTGAAACAAATAAAGTCCAGGACAAAAAAGACTAGAACTCAAAAGGTATCTTTGGTTTGGTGGAAAAGTCCAGAACGGGGAATTATGAGTAAGGGTCTTTGGGTTCAGAAGTGAAACAACATCAAGTCCAGAACGAAGGATTGTAGATGAGGGTAACATGGGCTGTGGCCTTTTGAGACAAGCTTGGGTTGAGGAGCTGGAGCTGGTGCTATGGTCGTGGAGGAAAGCTTGGATAGAGGATCTGTAACTGGTACCGTGGACGTGGAAGCAAGCCTGGAGATGGATCTGGTGCTGGTACCGTGGACGTGGAAGCAAGCCTGGAGACTGATCTGGTGCTGGTACCGTGGACGTGGAAGCAAGCCTGGAGACTGATCTGGTGCTGGTACCGTGGACGTGGAAGCAAGCCTGGAGACTGATCTGGTGCTGGTACCGTGGACGTGGAAGCAAGCCTGGAGACAGATCTGGTGCTGGTACCGTGGACGTGGAAGCAAGCCTGGAGACAGATCTGGTGCTGGTACCGTGGACGTGGAAGCAAGCCTGGAGACAGATCTGGTGCTGGTACCGTGGACGTGGAAGCAAGGCTGGAAACAGATCTGGTGCTGGTACCGTGGAGGCAAGACTGGATGCAGGGTCTGGAGCTGGTACCGTGGAGGCAAGACTGGATGCAGGGTCTGGAGCTGGCACCGTGGAGGCAAGACTGGATGCAGGGTCTGTGTCTGGCACCGTCGAGGCAAGACTGGATGCAGGGTCTGGAGCTGGTACCGTGGAAGCAAGACTGGATGCAGGGTCTGGAGTTCAGGATTCGCTTGGAATAGGAACGAAGAGGGAACACTGGATAACTGAAGCGGTGAACCACAGTATAACCTGGTTAATGAACTAAGAAAGGCGGTAGGTTTAAATAGGGTTCAGAGGATCATAAAAACACCGTTCACCTGGGACTCGTAGGTGGAGCTGGGATACCGAAGTACTTGATAGGTTAATTGGGGGCATACGAGGATATCCAATGCAGGTGTCATGCAGTACCCGTAAGCTACCAGCAGAGTACCAAGTTTGTTTCTTAGGAAGGCATGTGATCGCGCGTGTGTGCTTGGTCTCCCGGCATTCGGATCCTGGTGGCGGCGTGGGAAGTACTGCAAGCTGTCTCCATGTTGGGACTCAAGCGACGCGCCACGAGGGACCTCAGGTACGTATGGTGTGTGCCCCAGCATGGCGGTCCGGGCAGGGAGTGGGCCATGACACTGTCTCAAATTCCCCCAGTCAGCCACATCCTCTTGTGCTGACTCTAGTGCTAGAATGCGAGCGATCTGCCCTTTGTTGTGCTCTCTAACTGTGCCGTTTCTTACAATCTTTTTCTCCCTGTGTGTATGGATTTCTCTCCTTCCCTGTCTCAGCAGTAACTGGGGTGGAGGAGTTACAGATTGGAATGGCACTCAGCCCCACCCTCCCCTCAACTCACAGTGCAGGAGGAGCAACTCAGTCGCACATGCTCCGTGTTTTTTTTAGCGCATTCCGCAGAATAGACGCAGATTCGTTAGCTCCGTGCACCTCCTGTGGTGGGCGTGGAAAACGCTAAAGGGGGAAAAAAAAAAAAAAGCGGGTAGATTTGAAAAAAATATAAAATTCGCTTGCTTTTTATGCCTGCTAAGACTACTGGCTCATTCAAAAAAGGCATGGCATGTTTTTAAAAAGGCACAGTAACAATGCATGCATGTCTCTAAGTGCATTTCCAGTTAATATACAGATTTCTTTTACACTAAAGTTCTGAAAACATCGTATGCCAGTGGATATATTGGTCTTCATATTAAACCTTATTACACAACCTGTTCCACTATTTAGGCTGGGCGTCAACTGGATCTGTAGTCGTGCGACCGACTTGGTCGTCAGACTAGGAGCGATATCGGTCGTGCGACTTGGTCTGACGAGGGTCGTCCATTGCATCAGACTAGCGATCAGCGACTATGGACAACTATGGACCCAAAAAACTGCTTATATTGCATTCTGCTTTTGGAGACACTGCAGTCCTTTGTGTGCAAAAATGGATATGGAGGTGCTGGATTATTATTATTAATTTATAAAGCACCAGCATATTCCGTAGCGCTGTACAGTGGGCACAACATAGACAGGGTTACAGTACATTGAACAACATTTTACAAACTGTAAAAAGGAGGAAACGAGACCCTATTCCTGTGGGAACTTACAATCTAGAAGGGTTGGGGTGGAAACAGGAGGAGAGGACTGCAAGGTGAGAGGTACGGACTGCGTTGCGTCAGTGAGTTGGGTGGAAGGCTTCCCTAAACAGTAATGTATAAAGGGAGCGTTTGAAGGAAGGGAAACTAGCAGAGTCTGATAGCACGAGGGAGAGCGTTCCAGAGGATGGGGGCTGCGCATGAGAAATCCTGGCGTCTATCATTTAAAGAGGTGATGCAGGGAGAAGTTAGGTGCCCGTCTGGATGAGCTAGTTCGGTGTGTGAATTTGAATCCCTTTGCGCAGCTGAAAAAGGACCTAAAATTCATTCACCCTGTACCCTACCCAAACATGGCTAGTCCCACCCATCTCCCATACTTAAAATATACATTTAAATATCAAAAAAATTGAATAGCGTTTTTAACTCCCCTAAATCAACTTCTCAGCATCCATCTCCTTCCCTGATCGTTGCTTGTGCGATATTTCCAAAATTTTTGATCTGATCACTAGTCTGCAGCAGACTTCAAAAGTCGCAAGTCTGACGCAATGGACGATGGTAAATTCACAATAGTGTTGTTGGATTGGTCTGACAGCACGGACGACTTTGTGCGATGTCGTTGTCGCATGAATACGGATCCAGTGTACATCCAGCTTATTAGGCTACTGTATTGCGATTTCATGAAAAATTATCAGGGCTGCACTGGTACAAAAAAATAAATAAAAAAAAAGGTAGGCTTTTTTTTTAAAAAAAAAAGCCTAGAGAAGTACACAAAAGGCAAACATATTTTGACAGAAACCCACACTTATCCATAGATTTACACACATACACACAGTGGCAGAGGACAGTCTTAACTTGAATCCTGCAAATTTTAATCACAAAAATCTAATTTTGTTTATTAATTCTATTTCAAAAAGGTTGGTGGGGTAAGAACCATTCCGATAGGCTGTTCAAGATCAGAGTACTCAAAAAGGTGGATTTGTCCCAGAAGAATAGAAGAGAAGAGGGAAAAAGTGTGTGCGTGTGTAATAAAATCCAAGGTTTGTTCCCCTGCTCCTATTTTCTAACTCTCCCTTGGTGCAGCCAGAATCACTTGCTTCTCCTGGCAAGCAAGGAAAATACTAACTTGATCATGTGTGCACCAGTTGACCACAACAGTACTGGGCAAGTGCCCTATGTCCACTCTGGGTGGGTGGGGAGGGGGGGGGGGTGAATCACTCACATCCAACCTGTCAATTACGGTATATACACTCGCGTATAAGCCGAGTTTGAGTTTTTCTCCGCCACGTAGAATTAAGGCCCGCCGGTGTCTGTGATAATTTCACGGACACCCGGCCCGTGCCGGCCTGCTCCTTCGATGACAGCAGCACCCCGTAGCGGAGGAGCCGGAAATGCGCGTCTTCCGCTCCAGGCGCTGCTGTCATTTGAGACTGGCGGCTCGGCAGGTCTGTCTGCTGGGGCTCTGTGTTACTCCTTCATACTGTGATCAGTGCTGTGCCCTGTATTACTCCTTCATACTGCCCCTGGGTATCAATGCTGTGCCCTGTATTACTCCTTCATACTTTTTTTTTGGTATCTATTTTTATTTTTGAAATTTACCAGTGGCTGCTGCATTTCCCACTTAGGCTTATACGCGAGTCAATAAGTTTTCACAGGTTTTTTGGGAAAAAGTAGGGGGGGGGGGTCGGCTTATACACGGGTCGGCTTATACCCGAGTATATACGGTATGTTACATATAGATATGGTTAGTGCATAAAACCAAAGTATTTCAAAATACTACCAATAAAGTACAGCTTAAAACAAACACTCACAGGATACCTTTCCAGCTTAGTTTGTCTGGGCTGTACTTTTGATACAAAAAAAAAAAAAACTGTAGTTTCAGCGAATTAATGCTTAGTGTGTGCAAACCTACAATACAGTCTGTAGCAGCAGACTCTGTTTAAAGGGATATCTATGGTAAAATAGGAAGGGATTAACTTGAAGATCCCTACACCAGTTTTTTATTTTTCAAAGAGCAAAACCTTACCTTTTATCTTACAGCATGGTCAGCGAGTCTATTTTCCAGCATTTAGCTACAAGATGTACTGTAGCTGGATGCCTGGCAGGGAATAATCTATGCTTCTTATCAAGAAACCCTGAATTAGCTGGATGAACACTTGTTCTCAAACTAAGTCAGTGACGGTGGTCACTGATGTAGTTTAGAATCAAGACACATTGGAAGACTGACCAGCTACAGCCTCCCAGCCAGGCCATATAGATGCTAGAACATGCAAACAGCAGAGAAATTGACTGTAGCGCTACAACTAATGATTATTCTCATAATTCTTTTTCTATGAATTGATTTACGTAAAAGGAATTTTATGTAAAAAAAATAAACCACAACCCCCCCGCTTTTTTTCATAAGCAATTTGCGTAGTGTACGTAACGTTTGTACATACATATGCAACAAATTGCACACTTTTTACACAAGGTATGCGAGTTCTTGGTCAGAGGGATGGGTTGATGCTGCGAGTGCTTGGTCAGAGGGATGAGTTGATGCTGCGAGTGCTTGGTCAGAGGGATGAGTTGATGCTGCGAGTGCTTGGTCAGAGGGATGAGTTGATGCTGCGAGTGCTTGGTCAGAGGGATGGGTTGATGCTGCGAGTGCTTGGTCAGAGGGATGGGTTGATGCTGCGAGTGCTTGGTCAGAGGGATGGGTTGATGCTGCGAGTGCTTGGTCAGAGGGATGGGTTGATGCTGCGAGTGCTTGGTCAGAGGGATGGGTTGATGCTGCGAGTGCTTGGTCAGAGGGATGGGTTGATGCTGCGAGTGCTTGGTCAGAGGGATGGGTTGATGCTGCGAGTGCTTGGTCAGAGGGATGGGTTGATGCTGCATGCGCAGCTTAAGCCCATGTTTGCTTCCTCAAATGAACGTGGCTACAAGCACTTGGTCATAGATGAGGTCAGCATGAACTTGGGGTTAATAAGCTAAAGTGGTCAGGGTGCGTAGGGTGTCCCTTTTAAATAAATTTCATGAACAAACAGTGGGAGCAGGGACTGGAGGTGGAAAGGAGTGACTTTGCTCAAGTGACTTGACCTGAGTGTGAGAGGGAGTGGGTATGGACAAAAGACAGGATCTGAGTGCGGGAGTGAGTTTGGGGAAAGGGACCAGACCAAAGGGAGGGAATGGCAGTTCCCGACCAAAGAGAGTGTGGCAGGGAGGATGGGGTGGTGGCACAGAACTCCAGCTTCAAGTAAGGATTAAACACAGGCATGCAGCTCCTTCACCCAGTGGCAGTAGCCTATTGTTTGTGTTATAGTTATGCTACTGTTGCATATGGAATAAAAACAAACTGGTTGTGTCCGACATAGCCCTAGAACTAAATCATACCATATATCATAGTAAAGCAGCGGCGCGTCTTCTCCAGTCAGCTCCGAAGCGGAGGTTATTTACGTTTAACTCAGTCTGCCTCTAAACAGTGTGTGCTGTACACAGGATGATTAAGCGACACCGATTAATCGATAATGGAAATAGTTGACAACTATTTTAATCATCGATTAGTTGTTTCAGCCATGATTGAATGATCTACCTAACCAGAGCTGCCAGGCTGAAAAAGCAGATGCAGCTGTGTGGTTCTAAACTCAGATTCATGTAGACACCGTGGAGCTCAAAATCCCACGATAGCCCTCCTCAAACCCACCGACAGGGTGCACCATGCATAATATTAGGCATGGGTTATGTCTAGTGATGCACAAAAACATATACCGAAAACTCAGGATGCACTTGGCCAAAAACCCGAAACAACTGAAAATAACCCCCCCCCCCCTCGTAATTTTAAAATAGTGTGGGGGGGGGTTGCTCTCACTTTGTTAATATGGGTCTTTAAAGCAACAATGAAAAGCAAGCCGATAAAAATAACCACTTTTTTTTAATGTGACATGCCAAAACGGGACAGAATATCTTAAACGTTTTAAGATACGGTCGGTCCAAATTTGAGGTGTTACTTTTATTGAAAGTGTGGTTATTTTGCATCCCACTGCATATATCCTTAAGGAAATTACAAATATTACACAAGTACATTTCGTATAGTCATGTGTTAATAAAACCCATGTAATGCAGATGCTGCAGATTCAGCAAGTTATTACACTCTATATAGTAATGGGTTAATACACACCAAGGCAGAAGTAAATTAACTTTGTGCAATTTAATTAGTATTCTTGCTGTAGAGAGCCTCTCTGTCACGCTCTTGATTTATTTTTCTTGCCCTCTCCCTTTTCCCCTGTTTCTGTCAATGCTGGATGTGAAGTGTTTAAATGGCACTGGTTTGGTGGTTTGGGCACTCAGCCCCTTCCACATCTCAGCAGTGACCAAGTGCGCTCTTATCTGTGGACGATGGGGAGCACAGAGCAGACACTCACTTTCACTGGCTGTGGGGAGAAGGAACACCGACCGATGATTCAATCTCTGGCTGTCTTGACAGAAAAAACTCTGAGCACACGCCTTTGCTTCCTCCCATGCAGAGGCAACACCAGGCTCTTGTACTGTCACGGCACCACCTGGAGGCACCAGCAATCATTGCATCCTGCATTGTCGGACTGCCCCCCCCCCCTCTTTCGGTCGAAAATACCATTTTCAGCCGATAGGTTTCTGCAGCAGATATTTTGATGCATCCCTAGATATGTCATGTCCCTGGGGGTCCAGCCTAACCCACTTTTCCATCCCATTCTTTCCTTGATCACAAGGTCAGTTAATGAATTAATGCCCCATGTATACTTTTGACAAAATAGGAAATATTTCCGTTTAATCTGGGAATAAAGATAATCAAGTTAAAAAGGAATTGCCGTGGACATTCTGATTTTGTGAATGACATTTTTAATTATGTAAAAAATTACTTCAGTTATAAATAGACACATTCTATTTTACCAAAAAAAATAAAACATTACTATTAATACTACTATGAAATATAGAAAAAGAAACAGTGTATTTTACCTAAAATTAATCCAACCATTGTACTTAAATATCCAGTTCCACTTCCAAGATTAAGAAAAGACAATCCTGGTTGAAGCTGTAGTGCTTCCATGACTTCAGAATAAATACACGGAGCAGATAAGTGTATGTTTCCATGTTTCCAAGCTAAATCTTTGTAGGCATTGTCCCTGTACGCTTCTAGGTAGTATTCTCCACGATCAATCGCTCTGAAGGCTTGTTCCACCTTTTCCGTACGTATATATTGTGCCTCCTTCAGATTATCAATTAAATCGTCATTGTCTTCCCCGGCACTCACTGCTCCTCCCATGATGTGCGTGAGGCTTTATATAATAAGGTAACACATTAGCAGATGACAGGAGAATGTATCGCCAGCTCGTCTCGGTTCCAGTCTAGTAGGTCATCAGTGCACCTGCAGTACATGCATCCTGTACAAGAAACAAAATGCAAAGGTTTTCAGTTTCACAGATATAAATAGACCATTAGCAGACCGAAAACGAGCAGGAAATGCCAATCAAAAAGTGGGCGATTAATTAAAAAGCAATGCAAAAATTCCAGGCTGATTTAATGCTGGCTCAGCAAAACAGATGATGTATGTGTAATGTATATGTATATGCAGCGATTTTTTTTGACTATTGTTATGGCATCCTGTATTACTCTGGTGATTCTGCCATCTGGACGAAGAAGTCGAACTCTATATTCCTAGAACACATTTTATTTGGATGAAAAATAATAATACTGAAGTTATGTTTTAGCGAAGACCCGGGAGTGTGTCCTTGCTGCAATCTACTGATCAAAATAGTTATGTGGGGAGTGCTCTGCACCGTACAATGTATTGCTGTACCCACGCTTATCCTTGGCTTTAAGGCTAGTGTCAGATGAGCGTCTTCGGGGAGTGGAAGAAATGTCCGTGTAAGAGGACGTTCCTTCCACTTGACGCACGTCTGGCCACCTTGCTTAGTGCACTCAGCACTGCAAAGCGCAATCCTCCTATGGAGGATTGCGCTTTGCAGCCCCGTCAATGCGAGTCCTAGCACATCAACAGGGAAGGCTTAGTTAACGGACACTTGTTGCATGCGCATTTCGTGCACGCGCACATGCGTACACAAGTGTGTACACAAGTGTGTGACCGGCCCCATTGCAGCCTGACAACGCTGCAACGGACGCCGGTAAGCACGTCATTAATGGCGCACATAGCGAGGGACTCAAAAGAGCACCTCAGATATTCAGAATACACACACAAGTCTTAGCTTTATGGTTTATCTGCCGGTATATGTCAGCTTTAATTACTTAAAGCATAGATACTAGTGCTCAACAATACAAGAATAATTAAAAAAGGAACACTTTACAGAGGAGGGTCCCTTTTTCCATTAAAATAATTGGGCAGAGGTTGCCAACAGCCTCTGCCCAATTATTTTGCCCCATTTTACTTTACCTTTTGTCTCCCGCCACGCGCAGCTTGCCCTCTTCAGCTCAGGGACTCCCCGTTATGCTGGGTTCACACCGGAGCGCATTTCATACGCTCGTTTTTTCCCCTGGCATTTGAACCCAGCGTTCACACACACGTTTTCGATAGCATGTTCATGTCCATGTCTGTGGCTGAGAACGCGCAGTAATACGCCCCAAAGAAGCTCCTGTACTTCTTGGGGCATAGGGCGTTTTACAACGCGTTCCTACGCTCTGTAAAACGCCCAGGTGTGAATGGGCCCCATAGGAAATCATGGGATTTCCGTGTTTGGGCGTTTTACAGCGTGTAGTAACGTGCTGTAAAAAACACCCAGGTGTGAACGGGGCCCATAGGATTTCTGTGTTTGGGCATTTTACAGTGCGTAGCAATGTCACGGAATGGCCCAGCACCCTCAGCCAGGGGCGGTGCATAGTGGCACTCATACCCATGGACACTTAAGTACTTTTTATTTTAGATGTGGATTTGTGTGTGGTGTAATAAAGTGTCCCCCGTTGGTATTGTGAAATGTGATTCCCTTTGTCTGCCTCGCCCGCCGCCATTTTCTGATCGCCTCGTGGTTCTGATCAGAATACTCGGATCGTAAAATGGCCGAAACGGCAACTCCCCGATTCGTAACGGCCAATACGAATCGGGGCCCGGGTGCCTCCTGCCAGCGAGGGCCAATGGGTCATGTGTGGGCGGGCAGGGATTCCCATTGTATTCATAATTGTGTAAAGTTGATAAATGTATGTGTTGTGAATAATAAACTCAGATTTACCAGTGCATCCAGCCTCGCCTGATGACTTTTATTCTCCGCCGCATTATACTGTCTGAGCACCCCACGAGGTCTCAGGGTGCGGTGTCCAGCTTACGTTTCCGAGCAGTTCGAGGTGAGATCCGAACCGAAGGCGCGGACCTCGTACCGCGCTTCGGTATACCAAGTGAGTGGTGATCAGATCCGAAGATTCCCCCGGCCCGTAAGATCCGAAAAGTCCTCCGTTTAAAGATCCGAATATTCCTCCGTTTAAAGATCCGAATATTCCTCCCCGGCAGATCCGATCTCCGTATTCGGCCGGCCGCTCCACAGACGTCCCACACCCACAAGGTCAGTGAACCAGCTGCTCGAGACGCTGAGTACCGTGTTGCTCAGTGGTCGGGCTAGTTCTACGCAGGGGTCCCCTCCACCGCCCGCTAACCCTTCCCCAGGGTCACTCCAGGCCGCACGAGACACCGAGTGCCGCGTCACTCGGTAGTCGGGCCAGCGGTAAGCGCCGGGGGCACGCAGATAGAGCACACCCGCAGGCGGAAAACATCCCATTCCGTCATACTGGTGGCAGCGGTGGGATCGCTCTCTGCAGGCCCCTAGGAGGCCTACGCCATGGCGGTGTACACCCACTACAACAGGGACACCCTGCGTGGGATGTTGGAGAACCGGGGAGGAACACCGGGTAACAAGAAGAGGAAAACCTTAATTAAAGAGCTGACCAGGATGGATCAGGACAGGGTGACGACACCCGTCCCCAGCCTTGTCCGCGCAGAGGTGGAGGAAGAAGCTTGCCTCAGAGAGGTGCGGCTTCGGGTGGCCCTACTCGGAGATGCCCCAGCGGAGGCGGACGTACACGAAGTGATTCGGGGAGTCTACCGGGAAGTGGAGCAAGAAAAGGACCGTCAGCACGAGCTGCGGTTGGCAGCGCTCCGCGGAGCAGAGACTGAGCATTTTACCCCCAAACCCCACCCCGTGGAACCCTGGGTCGAGGCTTACAGCTCGACTGGAGCTTCACCCTGGGAATCTGCAACCCCCAGTGATTACCCTTTCGGGACTTACAGCTCGCCTGGAGCCTGTATTGGGGACATCACACATCCCAGCGACCCTCGGAGGGAGACTTACAGCTCGCCTGGAGCTGCATCTGAGGACGCCACATTCCCCGTCGAGGAGCGGTGCTCCTGTGCCGGCACCCTCGCTGACATAGAGATCGAGTTTTCGAGAAGGTTGCAGGAGAGCCCGGAACGGTACTACGGGTCCGCAGTAGAGCCCACTGAATTTGAGTGGCGGGACGAGGTACGTCAAGAACTGTGGTATGAGGCGCTACGCCATGAGAGGGACTGCCACGGGGCTGATGTCCCTTCGAGCGCCGTCATCTTCCAGGTGCAGTTCAATGCCAGAGCTGTACTCCTGAGGGGTCGACCCCCGGACGAGTGGGAGGTCGAGCTCCGAAGCCTGGTGCGGCAAGAGGTGGCCTTGGACGCCGCGTACCGCGCATTCCGGTGGTTGGCAGGTTCCCTGACACCACGCACCCTCGATGGCACCGCAGGTCGACATTACGGCGGCATGGGGCTGCTCTATGCCGGGATGGTCGACGACCCTGGATTTGGGGAGGAGTCGGAGGATCGGTTTGAGGAGATTCTGGAGCGGCGGGAAGAGGAAATCCCGTATGAGAGTCGGGACGTTAGTCCAGAGGAGTTGGAGTTCCTGGTGGAGCGGGAGTGGGAGCTCGAGATGGCCTACCGGAGACTGTTGGACGGCGCTCCGCAGTCGGATCTGAGTTCCCCGTGCTGGGACGGGTCGGCGGAAGAAGTCGACAGCCCCCAGGTCTGGGAATTATGGGAGGCCGAGGTGGTCCCATGGGTACCCGTTGGGGTCCCAGACGAGGAAGTTACCCCCTTCACCCCGCAAGTGGACAGGGTGGCCGAGGCCACGGGTCCAGCGGAGGAGCTGGCAACGGGGGGCAGAGCGCCGCTGGCCTCTGCCCACTCTCAGCTGCAAAGAAACCTATCCCCCTGCAAGGTGATCCTCACCCAGCAGGGAAAGTTACCCCCTTCACCCCGCAAGCGGACAGGGTGGCCGAGGCCACGGGTCCAGCGGAGGAGCTGGCAACGGGGCAGAGCGCCGCTGGCCTCTGCCCACTCTCAGTCGCAAAGAGAGCTATCCTCCAACCAGCAGAAGAGCTGGCCACGGGGCAGAGTGCCGCTGGCCTCTGCCCGCTGCACAGTCTGCCAGGAGGAGCAGACCGATGGTTTCCCCGGACTGGGTTGGGTGCAGCCCTTGATTGTCCCGGGGGGTGAAGAAACCATCCTCCTGCAAGGAGATCCTCGCCCAGCGGAAGAGCTGACCACGGGGCAGAGTGCCGCTGGCCTCTGCCCACCCCTCCCAATTGGTCCCGAGGGACAGAGCGAGGCTAATTACATGCCACCGGCCACGCAGCAGCTTGCCGCACCTAAACTCCGGGACTGCGTCCCGGCGCCCTCCACTCCAGCAGAAGAGCTGGCAACGGGGCAGAGAGCCGCTGGCCTCTGCCCACCCTTCGGCTGCCCTGAAGAGCAGCCGGGTTTGACCACGCTTGTCCCTTCAGTTGCCGTTCCTGTGCCTGATTCCCCAGCAGAAAAGCTGGCAACGGGGCGGAGTGGCACTGGGCTTTGCCCAATCTTCGCCGGCCTTGAGGAGCAGCCGGGTTTTCCCGAACTGCTGACTTCGCAGCCGGTGGCCGTCCTTGACTCCCGGGAGGTCATTGCTGCATTTCCCTCCTCAGCAGAAGAGCTGGCTACGGGGCAGAGCGCCGCTGGCCTCTGCCCATCTTTCCAACTCTTTGGCCCGGAGGCCCCACGCAGCCACTGGGCTTTTCAACAACTAACCGGTCACCGGGGTGTGTGCATTTAGCACCCGTTTCCCCGGGGGGGACACAGGCGGCACTCCGACCCAGCCACATGGCTCTTCCTCCAGGCGGGGTAACCACGAGGACGTGGGGGCCCAACCAACCTGGCATGGCCGCAGGGCCAAACGGAGAAGCTTGGTGGCCCGGCCTCCCCAGACAGACTATGGGCCTGGGAGCACCGACTTCCCCGGTATGACCCGGTGGGGGTCAGACCAGGTGCGTCGAACTGTGGGAAGGGGGAGGAGTGTCACGGAATGGCCCAGCACCCTCAGCCAGGGGCGGTGCATAGTGGCACTCATACCCATGGACACTTAACACTCCGTGGGTCCCACAGCACCTAAGTACTTTTTATTTTAGAAGTGGATTTGTGTGTGGTGTAATAAAGTGTCCCCCGTTGGTATTGTGAAATGTGATTCCCTTTGTCTGCCTCGCCCGCCGCCATTTTCTGATCGCCTCGTGGTTCTGATCAGAATACTCGGATCGTAAAATGGCCGAATCGGCAACTCCCCGATTCGTAACGGCCAATACGAATCGGGGCCCGGGTGCCTCCTGCCAGCGAGGGCCAATGGGTCATGTGTGGGCGGGCAGGGATTCCCATTGTATTCATAATTGTGTAAAGTTGATAAATGTATGTGTTGTGAATAATAAACTCAGATTTACCAGTGCATCCAGCCTCGCCTGATGACTTTTATTCTCCGCCGCATTATACTGTCTGAGCACCCCACGAGGTCTCAGGGTGCGGTGTCCAGCTTACGTTTCCGAGCAGTTCGAGGTGAGATCCGAACCGAAGGCGCGGACCGCGTACCACGCTTCGGTATACCAAGTGAGTGGTGATCAGATCCGAAGATTCCCCTGGCCCGTAAGATCCGAAAAGTCCTCCGTTTAAAGATCCGAATATTCCTCCGTTTAAAGATCCGAATATTCCTCCGTTTAAAGATCCGAATATTCCTCCGTTTAAAGATCCGAATATTCCTCCACTTAAGATCTGAATATTCCTCCCCGGCAGATCCGATCTCCGTATTCGGCCGGCCGCTCCACAGACGTCCCACACCCACAAGGTCAGTGAACCAGCTGCTCGAGACGCTGAGTACCGTGTTGCTCAGTGGTCGGGCTGGTTCTACGCAGGGGTCCCCTCCACCGCCCGCTAACCCTTCCCCAGGGTCACTCCAGGCCGCACGAGACGCCGAGTGCCGCCTCACTCGGTAGTCGGGCCAGCGGTAAGCGCCGGGGGCACGCAGATAGAGCACACCCGCAGGCGGACAACATCCCATTCCGTCATAAGCAACGTGCTGTAAAACGCCCAGGTGTGAACAGGGCCTTAGTCCCCGATGCTTTTCTGTGCCACTTGCGGAGCGTAGGGGATGCAAATTGTGCACAGCACTGGGGACTTGCAAACTTTATTTACAAAAGCTTTTGGTCTCAGATTGTGACATCAGCACACTCGCTGCATACAAACGTCACTAGTAAAATAGTAGTAACCGGCAGCTGGGAAATGCAAATATGCTGGGTAGGGTGGAGGAAACTCCAATTCACCCAGGTTTAAATAAAAAAAAAAAAAAAAAAAAAAAAAAAGCAGGGTTGGGGACTCCACACATCCTGACCATTGAAAAAAAAAATACATAAATTCTATGGGGATGGGAAGAGTGTTCCTTTGAGTGGTCCGCTCCATCCCGATCACACAGATAAAGACTGGGGAACCCCAAGTTTCAGTCTGACATGGAAGACTTTGGTTGGGAACTTCTACTGCACCGTGCACCCATGTACAGCGGAGGTGACCCCCTATGACATTTGGTTTCACTCTTTTTCTACCTTTTGTGCAGGGTCCATCAAGGTCCATCAAGAGATCAGGAGGTGCACCTAGGGACTTATATGATTGGCTACTCTACGCACTTACTTGCTGTGTTTCCAAGAAACTCATGGAAGCAAGTCCTCCATAGTGCATGGAATGTTCCAAGGTGTTCTTATTATCACCCCTGGTCTTCTGGGATATCACGAGAGAGCCAAGAGGCGCCTCTGGGTATGTCCAGGCTTGTCGCCTTGAGTACTTGAAATCTTCTATCCTGGATTCTTTAATCCAGTATCGGTGAGGCATTTGATTAGTCAATAAAACAAGGCTTCCCTTACAGACCAGCTCTTCTAAATCGCACAGGACCACTGACATGTGATGTACATGATTTCCAGGAGAAAACGACATGCCTAACTCTCCAAAGTGTGGTTAGGTATGTCCGATTACAGATTTGAAACATTGACGGGTTTTATTGCATACTAATAAAAGTCAACTTTTATGAAAAGACCCGGGGAGGGCTGACTACACTTTGCAGAGAAAAAAAAACAAAACACCACTGAAAACAAACTCCAATTTTTCCAGTCATGCTGCAAAATAAGCAATTTGCATTGAAAACCATGTTGGTTATACACATACTACTTGCAGAAATTTTTTTAATACACAAAAAATGTCCAGTTTCAAAAGTCTAGGAAGAAGGGAAAAAAAAAAAAAAAAGTGCAGAAGGCAATTGACATGTGGCAAAGCGGAGGATTAGGGCACAGAGACACAAGGTGCTCTGGAGCGTAAGGGGAGAAAAAAAAAATACATGGGTACATACACAATGTAATAATATACACCAACACAAGTTCTGACTAGCACAGAAACATTTTTAATAAAAAAGGCACACCCTATATACAAAAATAATGTTTATTACGTGCAAAAAGACATCATTAATTTCTTCTAGTTCCAGAGCTGAATTTTGGGCAAAAACAAAAAACGCCCAACCATGCAATAAAAAAAAAAGCAAGCATTTTACAGTCGTAATGCAAAACAAAGCCATGAGAAGATGACAACCTCTGTGTCTGTTAGCTTTGTCAAGGGTGCATTGGCCTGTTGATTTGAATCATGGACAGGGACAAGCTGTCTGCCACAAAGTCACTAAAAGCTGGAAGGCGTCACAAATGACACATCAAGAACTTGTAATAGATTAACTCCTCGGCTAATAAAGGATGTGATCAAGGTGGCTGAAGGCGCAGAGCCTATGCTTCGATTCCATTAAGGATGTGCTACAATTGGCACTTGGTTTAGCATTAGAGATCACATACTTGCTGTAGTGGTACTTTGACATGCTGTTAGGGATGCACCGGTACCACTTTAAGACCGAGTACGAGTACCGATACTTTTATTTTAGGTCATGTGAACGCTTTTCAATAAGAACAGACTTCATATAAAAATGCCCCCAGCTCACATGTATATACCCCCCGAGATATAGATTATACAGAATGCCCCCAGCTCACATGGATATGTAGCATGCCCCCAGCTCACATGGATATTGCCCCCAGCTCACATGGATATTGCCCCCAGCTCACATGGATATTGCCCCCAGCTCTCAGAGACCGAACGTTGGGGAAGCTGGCCGCGTGCATGAAAAGCACTCGGCCAACGTTTCCCCTCCGGCGGGCCGCGATAGTCACCCTTCGGAAGGCCTGATCGCACGGCTGTGACATGATCACGCAGCCGCCGGGCATCTCAGGGACGCTGCCTCCAGCCGAGAGGCAGCGTCACAGAGGCACCCGGGTGGACGCATCACAGCCGTGCGTCCGGACCTTCCGAAGGGTGAGTATCGCAGCCTGCCGGGGGGGGGGGGGGAGGAGAAGGCTGGCCAAGTGCTTTTCATGCACGCAGCCAGCTTCCCCAGCCCCGTGGATACCGGCAAGGCGGCTTGTGGTATCGGGGGGGGGGGGTGTCTCACCATTTGCACGAGTACCAAACACTCGAGCAAACGGCATTATCGGTACCGATACTAGTATCGGTGCATCCCTACATGCTGTGCATGCAGACTGTTTCCACTTTTTTGTTTTTTCTTGAATATTTGACAACATTGCACATTATTCAGAAAAATATGTAATATTACATTGACTTGAATGTTAGCTGAGATATCCCATTCCTTTGGATCATCTTTGAGCGGCTTCCAGAGGCGTAGCAAGGGCGGAAAGCCCTCCCCTAGCACCCCCTTCCCCGTGTGTTAGGTGGCATATGCGTTTCTATGCATTATTTCACCACTTTCAAATTTGCTCACAGTGTGGGAAATGAGGTGAATTAGTGCAACATGGTTTGCGTTAAGTGAATAATGCTGATGCCTTAAAACAGAATAAAAAAAATAAAAAAAGACATTTCGCAATTGCTGGTTTTTTACATTTTTAATTTTTCTATGGAATTTGCCTGAATAAACCTGTCGATCTGAACCATGGGGGGGGAAGGGCATGTCGCTAATATTTTGTTGCCGTTTAACCATTACTTATCTAAGGGCCAATTTCACTGCTGCCGAAGATCACCAAATTGCGGCAAACGTTACTGTTTTTGCTGGAAATTTGGCGAAAGGTCAACTTTATGAATAGCCGAACGGCTACGAAATTGCACCATGCGGAGAAATTAACAGTTTGATGCAATTCGGTTGCAGGTTTGGCTGTCATTGAATAACCATTTAAGGGCACTATCAGCTGCCCTAAACTAAAACAGGGACGCCAAGGGGAAAAAATTTGTGCTCGCACATCTCCCCTTAGCATCCCCGTTCTACTTGTAGATTATGGGGCAGGTGCTGAATCCAGCGTTCCCGCACTTCCCCCACAGCGGGAATGCAGCGGGAACGCAGGTTCCCGCTGTGGCCCTGAGCCCAGTGGCGTAGCGAGGGGGGCATGTGCCCCTGGCCAAGATTGCGGCAGGCTGGTGGACCACACGCGAGCGGCACAGGGGCGGATCCAGTGGGGGGCGTTCTTCTCCTCTCCCCACTAGGCGAGCGGCCGCTGGCATGATGCAGCTTGGCCGCTCGCCTCGGATAGGAGGACCCTCCCACCTGACCAGTGGTCGTTCTCGCGAGAACGCAGCTGGTCAGGTGGTTCCCGGCAAGCGGCCTAGCTGGGGAGAAGTCAAGAACGCCCCCAGCAAAAAAGAGGAGGTGAGAGCTGGGGGGAGGGCAGATATACCCAAGACAGCTGGGGGGAGGGCAGATATACCCATGAGAGCTGGGGGGGGGAGATATACCCATGAGAGCTGGGGTGGGCAGATATACCCATGAGAGCTGGGGTGGGCAGATATACCCATGAGAGCTGGGGTGGGCAGATATACCCATGAGAGCTGGGGGGGGGGGCAATATATATCCATGAGAGCTGAGGGGGCAACATATACCCATGTGTGAGCTGCTGGGGGCAATATATACCCATGTGTGAGCTTCTGGGGGCAATATATACCCATGTGTGAGCTGCTGGCAGCAATATATCCATGTGTGAGCTGCTGGCGGCAATATATCCATGTGTGAGCTGGGGGCAAATATATCCATATAACCAGTGCTGGGTATATTATTCTGGGGGCTGAGTGTTGTGTATATAATTCTGGGGGTCCAGTGCTGTGCATATTATTCTGGGGGCCCAGTGCTGTGCATATTATTCTGGGGGCCCAGTGCTGTGCATATTATTCTGGGGGCCCAGTGCTGGGCATATTATTCTGGGGGCCCAGTGCTGGGCATATTATTCTGGGGGTCCAATGCCTGGCATATTATTCTGGGGGTCCAATGCCTGTGTATATAATTATGGGGGGCTCTGTGCCTGTGTATATATGTGATATATGTGATATATATATATGTTAGTCCAGTTGCCAAAATGACGAGTATACCAGTACGTAGTGATACCTTTCACTGATCAGTATAGTTTCCAGACCTGAAGAAGAGCGTTACACTCTTGAAAGCTTGTCTTTTAAATGTAATGTTAACCCCAAAAAAAAAATGGTATCACCATGTACTGCTATTGTTACGTCATCGGCCCCCGCAGCGCTTCCTGGGGGGGGGGGGGGGGTCAGGGCACCCGGTGGCATCGCTGGCTGGTCGGTTGCCAGTAGTGAGAGCTGGCAGAACAGCATCTAAGGGGGCAGGGCTTAGCATAATGATGAGGAACCACCAGCCTTTAAAGCAGGGGGAGAGGATCTGCTCCATGCCCTGATGTGGAGTAAAGTTCCCGCATCGCCTGCTTTTGCATATTGCTAACTGATACGGTTACCGATTTCTTGCTTGTACAAGGACCCTGTATTGTTGACTGACCCGGCTATCCTATTGACTATTCTCTCGCTGTATCCCCTTTGTAATTTTGTCTGTGTGCTTTTCAGGTATCTGGTTTATGGTTTGTACCGCCCTGAGGTCTCTGTTTCTGGTGTGAGCCCTAATCGCAAGGCGTCCAGTTGTGTCTGTTCTGTCTGTTTATGAGACAGAATCATTGCTCCAGTGGCCTGTTGTATGTACCTCCTGCTTGCAGCCTAAACTCCAAGATTGTTCAATGTGTGACTGCCCTGCAGGCTGCACAACTCCCCTACCTCGCTAAGTATCTGTGTATTCGGAGTCGCTGTACAGAATCCAATCTCTGATTGTAGGCCTGCCCTGCAGGCTACTGAACTCAGTGAGTTCCTACTCTGTATGGTACAAAACAAAAAAGAAGGTGCTGCCTCTGCTGTATGTATTTCTTGTATCACAGCATTATATCCTATCCCTAATTTCAGGCATTCTTTCTAATGTCTCCACTGCTCTCCCTAATTACCCTTACGAAGCCCCAAAAAAAAAAAAAAAAAAAAAAATATGGTCCATTTCATGCAATCCCTCTGACCACCAGTTTCACCTTCCCTCTGCTCCCATTTGTTTCTGTTACCCTAGTCCCTTAGAGTGTAAGCTCATGGGATGTCTGCCTGAGCTTTCCTCTCGTATCATGTAAGTCTGCTGTTTGTGCATCCCCATTGTAAAGCACTATGGAATTTGTTGGCGCTGTATAAGTACTTGTAACTGTAACTTTGTATTTCTGTAACCACTCAATGTTCTTGAACCCAGGACATACTTGAAAACGAGAGAAATCTCAATGTATCCTTCCTGGTAAAATCCTTTATAAATAAATATCCGTTTATTTAGGCTAGGGTCAGACGAACGCAGCTTTAACGTGCGTTTAGCCGCACAAAATCACGGCCGTGCTAGCAGCAAATGACGTCCAATGCCGGGGAACACACGAAGTACGGCCGCACGAAAGTTCGTCCGCGCAACGCAAGTGGCAAACGAACGCATTTTTTCGAGAACGTCAAACCGCTACTACTGACGTACAGAGTGCGCTGCGTCCACATAGCGGCGTGTGTGTGTGATTGGGAGACATCAGACGCTGCTAATGTCCAGCCAACATAACGTCCAGACACAAAAAGTGTTTTATTGATGATCCGTACAAAATCACGGACGAAAAGGCGCATCGTATGACCGCTACCGCGTATTCCGTGAAAAAATATGTCCGTTCGTTCGACCGCACTTTTCCACGGTCGACGCGAAAAATGCGTTCGTCTGACCCTAGCCTTAGAGTTTGTGTTTGCACTAAGCGGTCTTTTGGTCTCGAAAACCAATTGAGCTTAGGTGCTTCTCAGGCCTGTCCATTTACTCCCTGGCTTGGGAGATCAAGTCATATCTTTATTGCTTCCTGTACCTGAGAAATATGTCCAAAAGGATCCAAAATACGCTATTCGAGGGGAGTGCCATAGCGCACCGTTACAGCTATAGTCGTGATATATATATCTTTTTCTTCAGGTAATAGGGGTTGTGGAATTCGTGGGGGGAGTTCCCTCACTTTTTGTCCCAGGACTTGACCCCTGGGGGGGGGGGGGGTTTACAGCTACAGCTGATTCCGCAGAAGCTTCAGGCCCCATTCACACTGAGCGATTTATCGCGCGGTTTTTGCTGCGATATCGCTCTATGTAGCTTCTCCAATGCATTTCAAGGGAGCTGTTCACATCTCAAAGCTCAATGTCGCCTGTAGCTTGTCGCTTGGTACAAGACCCTTTTTTCACGATTTGTATCAATGTTGTTATGCAATATCGTGCATAACGGCGATATTATCGCGCAATATCGCTCAATGTCACGTATATGAAAATAGTGTGAAAAAATGCACGATTTTCATGTCGCTCAGTGTGAATGAGTCCTTAAGCTGTAGCAAACTTCAGTTAGCGGCAGCGGTTAGTAATTAGCATTAGGACTGACACAAATTACGCTTCCCATGTTGAACAGAGGGAGCAGAAAGTACAGTAAGCTAGCGTTAAAAAGCACCAATACTGATGTGCTAACGGATTTTTCAACCCTTTAGCGATCAGCAGGTGATCTATGCGGCACGCCATCACCTCAATTAACCTAGCACGAACGCTCACTTATGTGAGCGCTAGCGCCGTACGTTTTGATGAAAATGCGCAATGACGCATAGCTCTATCCCCCCCACACTTGCTGCTGCTGTGGGAAATGAGAAGATGAGGTAGTGCAGCAATATTATTCACCTCTTATTGAAAAGAACAATACTGCCACTTTTGGGGGAAAAATAATCCCCCCCCCCCATTTTTAATACCTGGTAATGTTTGGTATCAAAGGCCAGGATCACCCTACTACACTGCGCAGTTCAAGAGATACGTGGGGCCAAAAAGGTCCCCAGCATCTCTTGTATTGGGCATGGGACTACCTCTTAAATGATGTCATCATGCATACACGATGACGCCCGTGGCCGAGGGGGGGGGGTGCAGACCCACAGCGAGGGCTGACAGAACATGTCAGCCCGCTGTGGTTCAAGCCTGAGATCCGTGCCAAACTGGGGAAACATCAGTCTGCTCCTGCTTGCGGCGCCCACCACCTGACAGGTCTCTGGGGGCAAGAGTTCCCCCTCTCTATGCCACTGGCGGCTTCTACACTTTGAGTGGAGCCCATCTGAGGAAAATTCAAATTGACTGGGCCACTCTAGGAGGTCTCACTGATGTAAATGTAGGTCAAAAACATGAGGTCAAGGGAACTGCCTGCAGAGCTCAGAGGCAGGATTGTGTCTAGGCACAGATCTTGGGAAGGCTACAAAAAGTGTTGGGTTTTTATTAAAAAAGTTTCCCTAGATCACAGTGGCCTCCATAATTCTTAAACGGAAAAAGTCTGAAACAAACTAGGAGTTTTCTGAGAACTGTCTACCCGGCCAAGCTGTCCAACGAGGAGTAGGCCTGAGAAGACTGACTCTGGGTGTGCTCTAAAGAACATGTGTTGACATGGAAGAAACATGCGAAAGAACAACCAATCATGGCAACACTCCACCAATCTGGCCTTATAGCAGACTCACCATATGGAAGCCTCTCCTCCACACAAGAGATATATTTACATCTGCTAGGATGACAAAAGTATATATAAACAGCGCAGACGCAAGAATAGTTGGGCAAATGGATGTTAGAGATAATGTATGAGGTGTTAAAACAAAGGGATCCTTTTAGGATACAGATAGTACCAGAAAAACAGCCAAAAGTACCATAGTGCAACAATCATTACACTTGGCAGGCCGCAAGGCATTGTTGGGAGGGGAACACGTGAACAGAATCTAAGGCAGTGTTTCCCAAACCGGTCCTCCGGGCCCTCCGCCTCGCCAGGTTTGCAGGATATGTGAAGCACAGCACAGGTGATATGATTTGCTGCTCAGTGACTGCCGGATTCAGTCTGCTTTTCCCCCCTAGGTGATCTGGAAAATCTGGCCTGGTTGAGGGTCCCGAGGACAGGTTTGGGAAACACTGATCTAAGGGGACGCCATCCTGACTGCAATTCTCAGCCTTTATAAGCAATCGCTTGAATAGAGACTTCACTTTCATTTTTTACTTTGCATCAGGGCACTTAAAAAAATGGTTATCCGTGCATTCTTAAAGACAGAGTACAAGTACCGATACTTTTTTAAAGTACTCACCGATACAGAGTACCAATACTTTTATTTAATGTCATGTGACCACATTACAATAAGAACAGACCTCATAAAATACTCCCAGCTCACACATTGCCCCCAGCTTATAGTGCGCCCCCGCTCTTATTGCCCACGCGCTCACCCAGCCAGGCTCCTCCGGCTTCCCGTCGCTTCGGGCGGCCGCAGAGGTTGTAGCCCGCCGCTCGTTGAGAATCACGTGCACAGCCTCAAGTGACTGCGGCTGTGCACATGCATGGCATCCAACGAGTGGCCGGGCTACAACCTCTGTCTGTGGCCGCTCAAAGACAGTAGACGCCGGAGGAGCCTGGCTGGGTGAGTTTTTAGTCTTCGAGCGGCCGCAGGCAGAGGTTGTAGCCGGCTGCTCGTTGGAAACCACATGCACAGCCGCAGTCACGTGAGGCTGTGCACGTGGTTTTCAACGAGCAGCCTGGCTACAACCTCTGCCTGCGGCCGCTCAAAGCTACAGTGGGCCGGAGGAGCCTGACAGTGTGCCTAACATTGCGCCAACGAAACCGGCCGGCAAGCCAGCCCGCCCAGCGCTGGCTTCCGGTATCGGTTTAGGCATCAAGTACTCGTGCAGGTCTCAGTATCGGCACTGATAACGATAATAGTATCAGTACATCCCTACACTTTACCTTTTCCATTAAGGCACCATTGGACTTCCCTGATGAAATTAAGAACTGCTGACTGAGGAAGGCATGTATATTGCCAAAACACATCTCTGCCCCTGCATTTGCAGAGATCTATACCTTTTTAGCCCGTTATTTTAATAATCTATTATTTTTTATCCCTGACTGACCATAATTTCCTTATTTGTTCCTGTGCTGTGGCTTCCTGCCACCGAAGGCTCCTGCACCCACCATAGGAGTGGACCAGAGGCGATCTTGCACAAGAACACACTGGAATTGGTGCGAGCGATTCCATCTTCTATATCCATCTCGTGGTGCATGCAGTATTTCACTATGGGAATGTTGCATCTGCATGTCTTGTGCTTCATTTAAGTACCCTGCACCATTAAAGAAGGGAGGTGCCGCCCTCTATTTGGCCAGAGGCGGTCATGCTAGAGCGGGACCATTCAGGCTTTAGTAAGTGTGAGAGTGTTTGCCCTATACATAAGGCCCCGTTCACACCTAGCCGTTTTAACGTGCATTCGTGCACGCTTTAAAACGCATGAACGGGGAAATCCCATGCTTTGCTATGGGCCCCATTCAGACCTAAGCGTTTTAGAGAGCGCAGGAACGCGCTTTAAAACGGCCGACCCAAAAAGAAGTTCGGGAGCTTCTTTTCGGGCAAACAGCAGCGCGTTCGCGGCCATATCATAGCCGCGAACGCACTGCAACGCACGTTCGAGCGGTTTTTGTATGCGCGAACGCGCGTACAAAAAACGCGCGCATTGCGCGATGCAGCGCTACGCCCAGGTGTGAACCCAGCCTAAAGGGATAATTGGATATACATAAAAGGGATAACTGCACAATAGTTTTTATGTTTTTCTTATTTTTAGATCTTTGAGAAACATCAAAAGGACAGATTGATTACTCCCCTGCTCCACTATATAAGTAAAGACATTTAAATCACTGGACTCTACGTCCCACTCCCCCCCCTTTTAATCCCCTGTACTTCCTAATGCAATTTGATCACAGACATACAGCTTATGTGATTTGATCACTGATATGTTTTATTTGCGACGCTTTGCCTATGACTATTTATGATTATGCTAGCTCATATGTGATATGGATTTGAGCTGCGACACACAGGGCAGCCATCAGAAATAATGGGGCCTCTCACTGAACCTCAGGATGCCCCCCCCCCGTCACTCCCTCAACCGCTAACAGCTTTTCTCCCCCTTCAAAAAAAAAAAAGAAGGACATAACCTAGCACCACAGCAATAAAGCTAACAGTAATGTGCGGTGTGTATGAACGTATCACAGGATCCATAGCAATAAATCTCACAGTAACGGGCTGTATATGATGGCCTTTGGGTCTGGTCCCTGGGTCTGGTTTGGGCCTTGGAGTCTGGGCCCTGGGGTCTGTGCTCTGGGCCTTGGGCCCTGGTCCCTGGTCCCTGGGGTCTGGACCCTGGGTCTGGCAGGGGGCTGGGGCCTGGTTCCTGGGGCTGGGCCCCGGGTCTTGGCCTCTGAGGTCTGGTCCCTGGCCTGGGGTCTGGGCCGGGCCCTGGCTCACCACTTCGCTGTCTTCCTTCCTCCTAAATCTTCTGCTCTTCAGCCCAGGCCCTCTGTCTCAGGCGCGCAGCTTCACTGAGTGGAGGGGGTGGAGCCAAAGCAACGTGCTTGGTAGGCCCCCACACGCTGCTTGGGAGTCCCGCCCAGCCAGCCAGTGAAGCTGCCAGGGTCTCCTCCGGCTCCTGCAGCAGAGACACAGCTCCGGACTCATCGAGTCCGATACCGGAGCTGTGAAAGGGCGACACCGCTGCCGACGGGGCCCCGGCGGCCCAGGACCCCCCCCCCCTCCGGGCTCCCACCGGGCCCCTTACGGCAGCATGGGGCATAATGCCCTGATGGCGGCCCTGGTGACACAGTTTTGCACAGTGCACCTTTCATTTTATATGAAGGATATTGGTTTGTTTTGTGTATAACACTTACTAGGATTACCTTTTCTAGTAACTATTTTGGATTGTTTGTGCACTTTTGGATACTATAGAGCTTTTTGTAAGTGTGCTAGGAATCCGAAGAAAAGAACCTTAACCCCTTCCCGCTGCAGGACGTTCTATGCCGCCCTCGTGGCGGGTGGGCTTTGAAGCCGCAGGGTGTACATGCACACCCCACTGACTTCAATGGACTGACCTTGGCCCCTCCCCGCAGCCGGCACGCACCATTGGCTGCAGAGAGACTGCCTGAACTCAGGCCGTCCCCCTGCAGCCAATGATGCGCGTCGGCAGTCTGAAATCAGCAGCTCCCGTCTGTGAGGCGTACCTGTATACCTCGCCAACGTTAACCCACCCGTCGTGAAGGAGTTAAAGGAGATTAAACTAATGGATGCCACAGGTGCTTCAATGACATATGGAGCTAAAGGGCTGAATATGTATGTTAATGTAATGTTTGAGTTGTTTTTTTTTTTTTTTTAGAAGAACAAATTTGCAATGTTGTGAAAAACAGTTCTTTCGTTGTCATTAGAAATAAATGTATTGGTGGAATGTAAAAAAATAAATAAAACTGGGCTGATTACTTTCTGAATGCACTGTAGATCGTGCCAAACCTATACCTAGGAAATAATTCTAAGTAATATAATATAATATAATAATATATATATAGATTTAAGTATTTTACCAGGAAGGATACATTGAGATTTTGATCATTTTTCAAGTATGTCCTGGGTGCGTAGAAATGTTAAGAATAGTTTTTATCCACTCTTTAACCAAGTTTATGCAGCTTTCTTAAGTGTACATAGTGGTATAACAAGGTGCTTCGGCTTGTTTGTTAAGGGGTACATTATCTGTAATAGTCCACACACCATAAGCTCCGATGAATAGTAGACTTTATGAGCAAAAAAGGTATAGATTAGTTTATTCCTAACAAATTGCTGAATAAAGTAAAAGCAAAAGTCCAGGCTTATTGGTAACCACCTTTGCAAAATAAATAAAGTAATGCCTCAGGATAGGAGAGGGCTGGGCTGAAATAAACTGTATTCTGAATTACATCATGGATAAGAACAGCTGTGTTGCACAATTGTAACATGCACATGTGACAGAAGGACAGAAATCCCTGCAGGGCAAGTTGCATGGAGCATTACGCCAAGCACTAGTAAAAGCAGCACATTTAAGATCACCCAAGCAATACTCTTTGTGAGGGACTTATTTACGTAGTCACTAGAAGTGAGAGTCCAAAAAACAAACATGAATAGGACAGCAAGACAAAAAGATCCTGATATTGTCACTAGGGATAGACAGATACTTTTTTTTCCCCAGAGCATATAGATATTCTATACATTTAAAGTTGTGGAAAAACAAACAGCACAAATCTGACATGCCATTAACCGAACATGTTTAATAACATTTTAAACATTGCAGTGTCCATTTAATTAAAAAAAATTAAAGCTTTTTTTTTTTTATATACAAACAAAATGGTCAGATCTAGACTCTGGCTTTGCAATTAGGGCCGAAACAACTAATTGATTAACCCCTTGGCCTTAAGGATGAGCAGACATCACACGTCAGGGGTCACTGAACAACTGCGAGGCGTACAGGTATGCCTCGCCGGCAGGCATCTTAGCAAGCCGCAGATGGTGGCCCGCCCCAGAAGCAAGTGTCATTGGCTGCAAGGGATGACCTGAGTTAAGGCTGTCCCCGTACAGCCAAAGAGGCTGCGGGGAAGGGCTGAGGCACCCCATTGAAGACAGCGGGGTGTACCTGTACACCCTGCGTCTTCAAAGCCCTCCTGCTGCCCGGACGGCATAGTACATCCAGGAGTGGCAAGGGGTTAACAAAAATAGTTCACACACACACACACACACTTTAGAGTCAGAGTTAAATGTTAAAAACCCAAGACTCTACTTTGGAATTGAGTATGATTTAGTTCTAGGGTTCTGTTCGACATAACCAGTTTGTTTCTATTTAATTTACAACAGTTGCAGAACTATAGCACAGACCCTGGGTGGGGAACTTTGCTGCTGCTGTTTTATCCTTATTTGAAGCTTGAGTCCTGGGCCTCCACCCCACCCTTCCTGAGCTGCCTTCCCTCTCTTTTGTCAGGTCCCTTCCCCAAACTCTGACACTCAAGTCCATTCTCTTGCTCAAACTCACTCCCTGTCACACGCGGGTCTAATCCCTTGCCCAAACGCACTCCCATCTCTGGTGGTCAGGTTGCATGGTGTGCCGCCCACTTCCTTCTCACCCTGCTTTCGTGCTGACATGTCTGAATGATTGTAGCAGTATTCTTTTAGGGAGAAAGCAGACACGGACTTGAGCTGCACAGGCAACATCAATCTATCACTCAGACCAGGCGCTCGCGAACCTTGTGTGCGAATATATACTCAATTTCCTTATGTATGTGCGAAGTTAAGTACACTATGCAAAATGCTTAAGAAAACGAGGGGGTTGAGTTTTACATAGTGTTCCTTTTAAACAATTTTTTTTATTATTCAATGAAAGCGAGGGGGGGGAATATTGGCAAACTAAATCGATTATGAACATAAATAGTTTCTCGCAGCCCTATTTGCAATGAAGCATTTTATGACGCTGTAAGGTAAGGGTTCGGCAACCAGAGGTTTTGGAACTACAACTTCCATTATGTTCAGCTACGCTTTAGGTTTTTAGAGACTCATGGGACATGTAGTTCCAAAACATCTGGGAGGGCCAAGATTGAGGACCCCTTGCTGTAAGACATATGGTACCAGAAATACAGGGGTTCAAAAGCCCCCTGTGTCTCAGTATAGGGAATTCACTGAGAGATGGGAGGGAATCCCTTTTCACTTGTCATCACACTTAAGCGCAATACCGTCAGTGATCAGGGGAAGCCATGCAGCGAGGACTGACAGCCAAGACTTGAGCCTGCTATGGGAGAATTCCCAAATCGGCACAGGATCGGCAACGATCTGCAGCCGTGACACCTAAAGTTCTGCAGTGAGCCAACTTTGTCAGTTATCGGCAAATCGAAGGCCGTTACCGATAATTCTAAATTTTCTGAATAGCGGTCACAAAAAAAAAAAAAATACATAACGGTCACGTGGAAACTGCAAACCTGGGAATTACAATTACAACCACTGCTGTTGTACATTGACTGAACTTTACGTATATGGGGTACATTGACAATTTGTTGTTTCTTTGTGCAACATGGAGAACTATCATCGTGCCCATAACAGCACATAGTAAATGTAGGCCAATGACGAAGGCCATCTTCTTAACCTTTTCCCACCACAGATGGTACTATGCCAGCCCTGCAGTGGGTGGGTATTGAAGTCGCAGGGCGTTCTAGTACACCTCATTAACTTCAATGGACTGCCTCAGCCCCGCCCAGCAGTCAGCAAGCGCTGCTGGGGGACAGCCTGAACTCAGGCATCCACCCTGCAGTCAATGACGTGCATCAGCTGCTAGGCGGCCCAGACAAGGGGCCCACCAAAGCGGCAAGCAAGATGGGTGTACTAGTGCACCCCACCGGCGTTAAACTCCCTCACCCCGGGAACAACCCACTCGGCATGTAAGGGTTAAAAGTCATCTTCACTCCTCAAATAATTAAACTTTTTCAAAAAGAGACAGTCATTTGATAAAAGGCATCCCGAAGTGTAAACGCTTTGGTTCTGAACCCTGCAATTTTTTAAAAAAGGGGCACTCCTGACAATGTCACCCTCCTGTATTGATCTGTCATTTTAGTTGTAAATTCTCATCTTTTCATGGGGCAGAGCCTCTTCAGCTTAGGGCTTCTGAAAAATGGAAGTCCTTACAGCTGTCCAACACAATTTGCATATGCTCACAACTTGAGCTGCATGTGCTGCGCAAACTGCACATCACATGGCACTTTCGTATGCAAGTTCCGTAGCGCCTGTGTAGAGCAATGGATTAATGTTGCTGTGCAGAGCCAATCCATCGGCTCCCACCCCCCCCCCCGAATGCTTGCTGCTGTGAGGGTTGGGACACCGGCAGGGGTGATATTGAAATCCCGTCTGCGCGGTGACACTTGAGTGGGAGGACAATACTCCTCTGTTTCAGTGTTTTATCTCCAAAAACGAGATTGGGGAGCTCTGCAACTAACGATTATTTTCATAATTAGTAGGCAGATTAAGCGGATAATAAAAATATTACAAATTTTTTGCTTACATAGTATACATACATAAATTATGTATCTTGTGTACTTTTCACACACAAGGTACGAGACCACCTGGTCAGAGTGATGGATTTAAGCTGCGTGCACAACTCAAACTCATGTCTGCTTTCTGCCTGAACAAAACGCTACTGCGAGGGTTCAGACAGCCATGATTCAGCAAGCCGAGCTGGATGGATGAGAAGGTGGAGGACGCTCCACGCAGCCCGACCAGTTTAACCACTTCGATGCGGAGGACGCGCTCAGCGCGTCCTCCGCATGGCTGGTGTGCGGAGGACGCGCTGAGCGCGTCCTCCCTTTGGGGTCAGCGTTCGGCCGGGTTCCGGCCGATCGCTGGCCCCCCCGGTGCGGGTTGACATCCTCGATGTCAGCCCAGCATCCGGAACCGCCGCCGGTGAAATTAGGTGTCATCGCGACAGCGCGATGACACCTAATTCAGGCCCCCCCCCCGTATGTGCGGAGGAGGCGCCTGAAAAGGAGGGGGGGGGAGACCTCTCTCCCTCCCGATCGGCGGCGTTGCGGGGGTTAACCCAGGCACCATTTGGAAGGGCACAGCCTGCCCTTCCAAATGGTGCCTGGCATTAACCCCTGGGGAGCTGGATCGCGAATCGGCGCTGAAAAGCGCCGGTTCGTGATCCTTTCCCGGAGCTGGCCGACATCTTGGATGTCGGCCAAGCCTCCGGGAACTCCCCCTGAGGACTGGTGTCATCGTGCATAGCACGATGACGACAGTCCTAGAGTTAACCCCTAACTGCCACCAACGGTGGAGATAGGGAGTTCCAATGAACTCCCTATCTCCCGATCCGTGGCATCTAGGGGTTAAAGTTTGGTATGGTTGGATCGGCCAGAGCATGGCCGTTCCAACGATACCAAACACGAAAGTGAAAAAAGTTTTTAAAAAAAATAAAAATTAAAAATAAAAATATATTTAAAAAAAAATTATAAAAAAAAAATTAATTAATAAAAAATTATCCAGCTTGGCTCTCCTCATGGCCCAGAAGGCTGAGGCTCTAGTCACCCTAGCGCAGATGGTCCTTCTTACGACACGGTACTCTGCCATAACCACATCTTTACAGAGCTTCACACAGAAGGTCCTTCTCAGGAGCCGTTACTTTCACCATACTCTCCTCGCCAAGTCTAGTGCCAGTGGACTTTTCCCTAACTAAGGAGCTCATCAGGGCTCGGATAGGAGATATAGATTGTATTGTAGTTTTTTTTGAGAAAGGATTTTACCAGGAAGGATACATTGAGATTTCGCTCTTTTTCAAGTATGTCCTGGGTGGCGAGTATGTATTGTTAGGTGTCTTGCCCAAGGACACTTACTGGAGAGGTGCTCTTGCCGGGATCGTACCTGTGTCTACACAGTCTCTCTACACGTTTATAGAGCAGTGATGTTACCGCTACTCCACCCTGCCGGCACATAGTTGAATGGTAAGAATTAAATGAAGAAGGCATGGAACTCTGAATAATACAATTTCGTCTATGTATAGAGGACGTTAAAGCCTAAATTTTATTGCAGTAAGAAAGCTAAAATAAAAGTGCAGAGTTACGGTCTTAGCAACCAGTGTGACAATGAATTTCCAAAGGAATGTACAGTATTGAGCCAAACAAAACCAAAATAAAAGCATATACAGGGCTATTTACAGCACAAAAAGGCACAATGAGCGAGCACAAAGGGCAAAAAAAAAAAAAAAAACATCCCCTAAGAAACCACAGAATGCAAAAACAATAATATTACAGTTACTCGCTCTACTCTGAAGGGAACGGGCACCGTGACTTCTTTCAGCCAACAGTCTGGAGGGAAATACCCAATCCAGATTAGCCCATTTGGGATGACAACAAATTGTGGAGAGAATTAGCAGCAAACATGAACTGAGCGCATAGACAAAAAGTGTGTTTACACCTCTCCCACAAACCCTGGGCGGCACTGCAACTAGTAGAACTAGCCCTATAGCCAAAAGACAAAACAGGCAAGGTCAGTTTGTGCTCGAAAAATCCCATAGACATCTACACATATAAAAATAAAAAAAATATATGTGTAAAGTTTACTTAAAATGGCCATGAAAGAATTAACCCCCTCCATCTCAAAGCTATTCCAACAGGGAAAACAGAAGCGCAAAAGTGAAAAACACACAATAAATCAAGAGGTGCTCGTTTAGGAGGTCAAAATCCAACTATGGAGCGAGCATCATGTTATTTCTATTCATTTTTATAAAGTGGCCTTTATTCTTCTCGACCTTTCTGATGCATTTGACCACCCTCTCCTGCTCCTCATGCTGCGTCAGCTTGGCCTCAGTGACACAGTTCTCTTCCCATCTCGCTCTTCGCTGGTATCTCTTCACCACCACTTCCTCCCTCTGTTGGGGTGCCTCAAAGCTCTGTTCTGGGTCCCCTACTCTTAATCTATAAAATCGCTTCTCTGGGCAACCACATTTCTTCCCATTGACTCCAATATCATCTCTATGCTGACAACACCTAAATCTACCTTTCCTCCCCTGATCGCGCTCCTCCTGTGGTGGACTGTGTTACTACCTCCCTATCGACTGACTTCCCATTTCCTAGAAGGTCAAATCTTTCTAAAACTGAACTTCTCGTCTTACCTACCTCAAAAAAAAACCAAACAACATTTCTGCACCCATTTCCCTTCAGGTGAATGGCGCCACTATTACCTCTACCTCTCAGGTTTTGATCTCGCCTTTACTCCTCACATTCAGTCACTAACCAAAACTTGCTACTTCCACCTAAAAAAACATTACACGTGTCCGTCCCCTTCTTAATCAGGACTCTGCTAAAAAGCTCATCCAAGCTCTTATCTCCCACCTTGACTATTCACAGAGGTAGAAAAGTGGATTGCAGATAAAAAAAATTTAAATACTGCCAAAACTGTAACGATGGTCTTTGGAACAGCACCTACACTACATAAATTGCAAAATCCCCACCTATGTGTCAGGACAAGATCAAATGGCACGCTGACCACAGTCACTTCTCTCAAATATCTAGGTATGTGGTTAGACCCAAATCTATCCTTTGGCCCCATTGAAAAACTCTCATCTAAACTTTACAAGTTTCGACAGGGTTACACCCTGTCTTATTATATTTTAGAAATTATTTTTAATTTGCCTTTTATTTCTGTAAAGCTGCTTTGAGAATAAACACTTTATTTTGGTACCGTGTCCTGTATATTTCATTGGCAAAGGAGTGTACATCTGAACAAGAATCCCAGGACCCAAAATATTTATTTTAATTTTTTTTATTTACAGTTTTTCAAATTTGCCGCCTGGTCCCACCCCCCCCCCCTCCACCCCGCGTGGCTCGCAGATTATCCCTCTGCAGTCTTATGAATGCTTGTGCCAGGCTCATCCACCTCACCCCTTTGTCAGTCTCTCTACACTGGCTTCCTGTCTCCTACAGAATCCAATTCAAAATACTGGTGCTCACGTACAAAGCTCTGCATAACCGCACCGCTGCCTACATCTCAGTTATTAACAGGTATTTCCCACCCCAACCACGTCGCTTGATCAATGATCTGATGCTATCAGTTCCTTGTCCACGCCTTCAAGACTTCTCCCAAGCTGCCCCCTTTCTTCGGAACTCCCTCCCCCCGTAACAGACTCTCCCGTCCTTCAAGAGGTCTCTGAAAACATTACTTTAGAGAAGCCTATCGGCTCACTCCATAAACCCCCTCTGTTCATTTCTTGCTCCTTCCCACATGTGCCCCGCTACTTCATGTTCTCTATTTACCCTCACTCACCTAGTGTGTCACCCTCTCCTCTTAGATTGTAAACTCTCGAGCAGGGTCCACTCTCCTATTGTTCTGTGTGTGTAATGTGTATGTATATTTGTTATTCTGTCTCTCCCTTTGTACAGCGCTATGGAACTTGTTGGCGCTTTATAAATGTTTAACTGTAGTTTTTAAAATCTTTTTCAAAACTGGGAAGTCTTTCAAAAATACAAAAGAAACTAAAACCCAGTAACGAGCCCTATTCTCTCAATCCAAACCCACTAAGGCCCGTTTTCCTCCTCCAACAAGGTAATACGTCATCTCCTTCAAGCCAGATTCCTGCCCAGTATAGAAAGTGACTGCAATGTTACGGTTAAGGATATGTTGTGCTTATTAGCCCTTTATCATATTGAAAACCCATGTACTTCGTTTTGTTTAGCTGTCCCCGTTCGTCTACTACATTCCTTGTTACACCGATTGCTAAGGCAGTACTTGGAGAACATTTTCTTGATGTACTTTAGAACTAGTGCATTTTTAGTTTAGATTTCTTACCACAAAATTATGTTTTAACGTCATCCAAGAATTCAAATTATTGAAGGTAATAAAAATAATACTACTGGGGTCCTGATGGGTGGGGGTTTATGGCATTAACTACACCCATCAGACACTCCAGAACAGCACTGGACTAAATGGATTTTAGAAATAGCACTTCAAAACAGCATTTTAACTAAAATTCAATTCAAGAATCAGACACACCAAAACATCAGAGAAGCTTAGCTGGACACAACGTATCTGATGGGTCGCAATAGGTGTCCATTTCTGGCAGCTCCTCCCTCCCCCTCCAAGTCACTTGCGGTGTACCCCAAGGCTCGATACTCAGCCCCCTGCTATTTACATTATTCATAAATGATCTTCCCAACATCTGCAAAGCCTCAACCGTACACATGTACACAGACGACACCGTAATCAGCAAACAAAATCTCCCACAGCTGGAGGCAGTGCTGCAAGAACAATTCACAGGAGGTAGAAAAGCAGATCAAACTTTTTTTTAAAATACTGACAAAACGGTAACAATGCTCTTTGGAACAAAACCTAAACTACATAATTGCAAAATCCCCATCTATGTGTCAGGACAAAATCAAATGGCACGCTGACCAGTCACTTCTCTCAAATATCTAGGTATGTGGTTGGACCCTAATCTATCCTTTGGCCCCCACATCGAAAAACTCTCATCTAAACTTTACCCCAAACTAGGTGCCCTGTACAGAAACAAATCCTGCCTGAGCCCCGCGGTAAGAAAGCAGATTGTACAACAAATGCTTACGCCGGCTACTGAATACTGAGATGTAGTGTATGCAGCCGCCCCGCAAACACACCTCCAGAAACTTACTACACTGTATAACTCATTCTGCAGCTTTGTGCTACAATGTAACTACATGACCCACCATTGTGACATGTTAAAAGAGCTAAACTGGCCATCGCTGGACTCTAGACACACCCTTCACCTCTCCCAACCTGGTGTTTAAGAGCTTTTCTGGGAAGCTGCCACCCTACCTGAATAGACTGCTTCCTTCAGCAGTTCCCTCATCCTAGAACCTCCGATCCAGGACCAGCACCTTTCTAGCAATACCACAGTACAAAAAGAAAGTGGCTCGATCCTCATTTTCCTACAGAGCACCGAATTTATGGAATAACCTCCCAGACACCATCAAATCTTTCCCCAGTCTAAAGTCCCTTCAAGGGATACTCTAAGCAACATGACCACCTAAGCTATTTTAGGTGGTCATGATGCCCGGAGTATGCTGCCCTCTGTCTCCCCCCTCCCTCCGCTCAGCCGATCAGCTGAAAATGCTGAAAACAGCTGAGAGAGGCGGAGAACTTTACTCCGCCCTCCCAGCTGTCAGTCAGCAGAGCGGGAATCATATTTCCCGCTTCTGCCGACTTTTGCCGAGTAGGAGACGTCATCGCGCTTTCATCGCGATGACGTCTCCAACTCACCGCAGAAGCTGGCGGCTCCCTCTGAGGGTTAGTGTTGCGCGCATCCTCTTGCGCGCAACACTAATCCTCAGAGGGAGCCGGGAGGAAGCCTGCCGATTGGCTGGCTTATGTGAGAGACACGCATGCGCGCTTATCACGTAAACCAGAAGCAAGAAGAAGGAAAAGAGCAGAGGAGGAGGGAGGAGAGTATAAAAATTTTTTTTTAAAAAAACGCCGCTGGAAACAAGAGGATTTTCGGGTAAGTATTAGTTACAATAAAAACGAAAGATTTATTAAGGGAATAGGGATAGGTTAGGATAAAAAAACAGGGTGTGATTTTTTGAGTAGAGTGTTCCTTTAAGAGTTCCCTACTAACATACCTCAATACAGAATGCACCTGTAAACATGTAACATAATGACTATTTCCTACATATTTATTTTCTGTTAATCTGTGTTGTTTTTAATATCTTGCTTTTATTACTTTGTTTCTGTAACAACTGTAACATTTTAATGTTCTTGAACCCAGGACATACTTGAAAACCGAGAGAAATCTCAATGTATCCTTCCTGGTAAAATACTTTGTAAATAAATAAATCCCTTTTTTGTAATTTTGTTATTGCTCAAATCATAAAACCGACAGGTCTGCAATGCTCAGGATGTATAATTACATTTCCCATGAGGCTTTGCCATCATAATGAGTGGCTGAGCATCATGGGATTTGTACTTTCAAAACGCATGCCATGTCAAGGATGCTAACCTGTGCTGTAGATGAGCAGACAAGTGCAGTCACAACTCACAAGCCTAAAGTGTGAAGAGGGGGCGGAGCCAGACAGCTTCCTCCTGCACACGGGGGGCGGGGTCTGCACTGGCTGCTGTTCTGCCTCTGGAAGGGGAGTTTTTTTTTTTTTTTACCATAATGTAACTGAGAGGGTTGATCTGTCCTCCTCATCCCAACTCCCAGTTTTTACACTAGAGATGGTAAACACGTTCCTCCAGCAACAATGAATCCCTAATTTCACTGGGTGGACCCTGGTGTGGAGTGAATCCCTCCCTCTTGGAGGTGTAGTTACCATGCTGGGCTATGACAGGGCTGCCAGTCTCTGGCCTCCAAGATGTTGCTGACCTACAATTCCCAGAATTCTTTGAATGTAAGAGATGGCCAGGGAATCATGGGAGTCGTAGTTCAGAAACGTGGAGAAGCAGGGCTTTGCAGGTTCTGTAGCCGAGGACTGTCACATATTATCGTGACCTCCAGGCCATGTTGACAATTAACCCTTTTGGCACCTTTGCTTCACCGTATACTGTAACATTACACGCCGTATTTAAAGGTCGGCTTCCAGCATGGTGGAAACGCAATGTAAACAACGCAGACAACAATACAATCCGCGGCGTGTATGGGCTGTCATCCTGTCTGGGGGAACTGGGGCTTTCTGGTGACACACACACAGGCGGTGTGTGGGGGAGGGGAGACTGTGCATTCAGCCAGCCAGGGAAAGCACACCGTGTCCTCCAGCGGTTGAGGGAAGGTAGACCCGTCAGATCACTTCGGGCCAGACACACGCGCAACGTCACCACCTGACGCCTAGCCCTGCCACTCCAGCGACTCACCGTTGTGGGCAGCCAGCGGGACGCGCTCCGCCAGGTGACGCGGGATGGTGCGTAGTTATGCTGGAGCGCAGGCAGGTAAAGCCGTGGAGGCGCAATGGAGGCCTGGGTCCGCCGGATGGGTTATTTGTTTTGATCCGTGCGGTGGATTGTGGGAGGAGTGGGGGGTTGAACAGCTGAGAGGATGTAAACAGAGCAGCACAGTGACCGGCCGCTCGTCTAGCCAATCAGAGCGCGCCTGGCTCACTGCTACCGCCGGCGACGACAACATGGTGGGGCGGAGTCAGACGCGTCCGACACACCTGATTGGTCAGGGTTTTAGAGGCATTGCGATTGGACCCAGTTAGTTCCATCGAGAAGAGAGCATGTGATGACATATTTGGTAATGGTGCTCACATGGTACATGGACCTGCTGGCAGAGGGCCTGGGGAAGTGGGGGCTAGCTGTGTGCTCTGTGCCTCTCCTTATTGAGATGACAGCATGGTCTGTGTGTCTCTGCCCGCCTGGATTTGCCCCGCAGACCCCTGCATGCGGGGGGTCATTCTATTGCAGTCGGTTCCAGGGCTCTTCACTAGTCTTTGTTTAAAGCAATAGAGGCGGAGCTTCCCATGTGATGTAAACAAGAGCAGGAAATCCCCACATACATTTCCTTGTTAATCTGTGCATTGTGTTTTAGCAGGCACTGTGTGTAAATCCTGCCTTGAGCAGGCGAAGAGTAAGGGATAAGATGTTAAAAATAGAGTCCCCGTTTTCGGTCTTAAATAATTGGGTCGATGCCTCTGCCCAATTTTATTCTTTTTATTTTAAGAGAGTTATCATTTTACTCATCTTTTGTCCCTCACCACACGCTGCTCCTCTTCTCCTCAAGGACTTCCGGAAGAGGAATTGCGCACCATCACGGACTTGCGCACTTTACATACACGAGTTTGGCGCATGCGCAGAGCAATGGATCGGATCTGTTCGTGCATATGCAGATCTGAACCCTCGCTGCCTCTCTGAAACTGATTGCTACAGCAGGTGGTCTAGGGTTGCCACCTTTTCTTTAAGCCGAACATTCTAGTGTTGGGCTTGGGCGGACATTTTTTTTTGTAGCGTATACATTATGGGTATATTTACTTTATACGTATATACAGTGGCAAGAAAAAGTATGTGATCCCTTTGGGATTACGTGGAGTTTTGCATGAATTGGTCATAAAATGTGCTCTGATCTTCATCTAAGTCACAGTGCAGGGTGGAAAAAGTATGTGAACCCCTAGCCTAATGACTTCTCCAAGAGCTAATTGGAGCCAGGAGTGAGCCAACCTTGAGTCCAATCAGTGTGATATTATTGGATGTGTTACCAGTCTGCCAGCCATATTACCAGTCTGCAATGCACAATACCAGTGTGCCTAAATACCAGCCTGACATGCCATGCATACCAAGTGCCATCATACAGTTGCAAGAAAAGTATGTGAACCCTTTGGGATTACGTGGAGTGGTAACCGCTTACACTCACAGTTACAGAGTTGCTGGTCATGGAGTCGGTGGGAGTGGAGAGATCTGGAACGCCACTCCACTGACGGAGAGGCATGCAGACACGTCTTGTTCTCTGTAGTCTCAGGAGCACCGGCCCAGGATCGCCGCATGCCAGTGCACGCGCAAGCACGTTTACGTCACGTGAGCCGTTGCACCTGCGCGTGACTGCCAGTGGGCAGTGCGGTCCTTCCTTGTCTCCAATGAAAAGTGAAACAGGCGGAGCGAGGACTGAGGCGACGGGGGCACGCATTGAAATGTAAGTATGGGGAGATGTCCCGGTCCCGGCTCAGAGTCATGTGTCCGGGTGGCAGAGGGTGTCAAACCCAGACACATGACTCCAAAACCGGACAGTCCGGGTCAAAACTGGACTGGTGGGAACCCTAAGGTGGTCTCAGGGAGGGTTACGTCTGCATGTTCTCTTAATGCTGACGCCACTAGTGACCTGCACCGGGAAATACAAAATCCCGGATTCTGGAGACCCTGGGTGGGGTGGAGAATACTCCTTTACTTCACCCAGCGTTTTCTCCAGATTGTGGGAGGAGGGGCACTCACATCCTGACCAATTTAGCACCCTAAAGTGGACATAATTCAGGTCGTACCGATAATAGCATCAGTATTGGCACCGATACCGGCATTTCACGAGTACTTGGTACTCGTGCACATGTCCCCGATACTTGAAGCCAGCACTGAGCGGGCTTCCCGGCATCTGAGGGGCTGAGTCGGCTGTCGGAATGCTCCAACGACATTCCAGCGAGCTCCGCCGGTAAAGGTTTAGGGCCACATTACAATCTTAATGCTAACATTAGTGCCGGCACAAGTAATTTTTAACTCGTGGGGTAAAACCATTTGCACCCATTCCGAATTACATACTTAACCTTCCTGGTGGTCTAATTTTTTAAAAATTTCGTGTCTAAAAGCGTCTCAATTCTTTTTAAAAGGAAACGTGTTTTTGTACATAGTTAGCCTGTAATAATTAGAAATCACGCACTGAAATCTGTGCAATCAAGAGTCCTACTGGTAAAATCCTTTATATATAAAAAAATTGTAAATACACTGAGTCCGATAAAGTTTGAAACACGAAATAATAATTTATTATCCCAAAAATAATTATCCAAAATAATGCAAATAAATGATATTCAATAAAATAAAAAACAAAAAACACTGAAATCGGTCTGAAAACAAGGGTAAGAGGATGTATGGTCTATTTCTTATCCTGTAGTGCCACCCAGTGGCCGTTCATAACACATTGCACTTTGGATTACAGTATTTTATGAATTGTTTATAAGTTTGCTGATGGTTCCCGCCCACCCTGCACCATGTGACTCGCAGGGAGCCTTCCAGGAAGCAGCTCGCCGCGATCACACTGCGGGGGACAGTGAGGGAGCCAGGAGGAGGTGAGTAAACATCCAGCCCGAGTGTGGCTTGGGGTTACCGTTTGCGGTAGCGAAATTTAACCCCGAGTCACACTCGGGAATACCGCCAGGGAGGTTAACGCTACAACCGCGAGAAATCGTGTGCCGCGTGTGAACCTGTTTGAACCTTGCGCGAGCTTACTGCACTTCGCTCATCCTATACTTAACATTGTGAGCGCAAACGCAAATGTGCACTCGGATGAGTAAGGTATTACAGTCTATTTGCGGTAATCATCGCATGGACGTTATTCTGATAATCTTAGCAACTCCTAAAATCTGGCGGTAATGGCAAATCTGAACAACCTGTCTAAACCCAAATATACAGGCCCATAGAAAGGAAGGCACCAAAGCACAGTTGCCCATTCAACTCCTACCAAACCAATACAATGGATGATGTTGTGTGTGCATGTATTATTGCTGCAGCTCATTTTGCTATGTGCTCATTTTGCGTCACAGACGCAGAACTCGTCTCCAAAGGCAGCAGGAGTTGGAGAGGGAGCGTGCTGTTCCACGAGCACCTCGTGTCCAAAGGAAACGATTGACATTGGAACATCTGACTGATGCTGAGTGTCGACTCTGCTACCGGTTGACCCGGGCACAGATAAACAGGCTCTACCTACAGCTGCGGTCCCATCTGGAGTCCAGGTCAGGGACCCGGATATCTGTCCCAGGGATGACGAAGTTGCTGTGCTGCCTGAGGTTCCTCGCCACTGGCACCTTCCAGCAGCCTCTAGTTGAATTAGGCGGTGTCAGCCAGTGCACCTTCTCCATCGTGGTCCAACGCTTCTTCCTAGCAATGAAGCGCAACTGGCACCACTATATAGGATGCCCTACCACCCATGAGGGATTCCAAAGAGTGAAACTGGGCTTTTATGCACTTGGAGGCTTCCCCAATGTCTTGGGGGCTGTTTATTGCACCCACGTAGCGATCCGTGCACCTTGGGTGGAACCTGCAGTTTATATCAATAGAAAACATTTTTATTTTGGCTGAATTGTGGGGAAAAAAACAGAGCGCGCAAAGGTTTTTGCATGAGGCGGTACTACGCGTGTATTTGGGCGCATCCTGTTAGCGTTACGCACACATGCGCTAAGATTGTAATTCCAACGGTGATTTGCACGTGCTAAACTTTAACGCTTGGCTCAAAGATTTTCACTTTGCGCTAGGATTTTAGTGTCAAGATTGTAATGTGGCCCTTAGATCGGCCGCTCATTGGGACCCCCCCCCCTCGCCTCGATCTCATGAGAGCTTGGAGTTTGCGAAATCTCGAACTGTGCACGTTCTCACGAGATCGCGGCTGGGGGGTTCCCAACAAACGGCCTCTAAACCTTTGCCGGCGGCCGCTCGTTGGGATGCAGCCAGCCGCAGGGGCCGTTCGGAATGCCATTAGACATGGGGCAGCTGTCAGAATGCTCTGAGATCCAAAATGTGTGCATTTGTATATAATATATATATATATACACACACTCTCTGGTCTGAAGTCTGGAATGTTTTTGTGTGTGTATATACACACACACACACACACACACACACACACACACACACACACACACACACAACACACACACACACACACACTGGTCTGGTATACATGTTACTGATGCCTGTGGGGTATATATATATATATATATATAATGTGTGTGTGTCTGAGGGTGTGGGCAGGTCTGTGCAGTGGGTAAGTGGGGTGTCTGGCCATACATTTCAATATTAACTAGATATACACCAACATTTCGGCCACTGAAATTATTGGCCGAAAAAATGTACAGTGGCAAGAAAAAGTATGTGAACCCTTTGGGATTACGTGGAGTTTTGCATAAATTGGTCATAAAATGTGCTCTGATCTTCATCTAAGTCACAACAATTTGAAAAACACAGTCTGCTTGAAATAATACAACACAAACATTAAATGTTTTCATGTGTTTATTGAACATAACATGTAAACATTCACAGTGCTGGGTGGAAAAAGTATGTGAACCCCTAGCCTAATGACTTCTCCAAGAGCTAATTGGAGCCAGGAATGAGCCAACCTTGAGTTTAATCAGTGTGATATTATTGGATGTGTTGCTGAAAGCTGTCCTGCCCTTTAAAAACACACACCAGTTTTGGGTTTACTGGTTTCAAGATGCACTGTCTGATGTGAACCATGCCTCGCAGAAAAGAGCTCTCAGAAGACCTACGATCAAGAATTGTTGACTTGCTTGAAGCTGGAAAGGGTTACAAGAGTATCTCCAAAAGCCTTGATGTTCATGTGTCCACGGTAAGACAGACTGTCTACAAATGGAGAAAGTTCAGCACTGTTGCTACTCTCCCTAGGCGTGGTCGTCCTGTAAAGATGACTGCAAGAGCACAGCGCAGAATGCTTAATGAGGTAAAGAAGAATCCTAGAGTGTCAGCTAAAGACTTACAGAAATCTCTGGCACATGCTAACATTTTTGTTGACACATCTACAATAAGGAAAACATTAAACAAGAATGGAGTACATGGGAGGACACCACGGAGGAAGCCATTGCTGTCCAAAAAGAATATTGCAGCACGTTTGAAGTTTGCAAAAGAGCACCTGGATGTTCCACAGCACTACTGGCAAATTATTCTGTGGACAGATGAAACCAAAATTGAGTTGTTTGGAAAAAACACATAGCACTATGTGTGGAGTAAAAAAGGCACAGCACACCAACATCAAAACCTAATCCCCACTGTAAAAGATGGTGGAGGGAGCATCATGGTTTGGGGCTGCTTTGCTGCCTCAGGGCCTGGACAGATTGTTGTCATTAATGGAAAAATGAATTCCAGAGTTTATCAAGACATTTTGCAGGAAAACGTAAGACCATCTGTCCGCCAACTGAAGCTCCGCAGAGGATGGGTGATGCAACAGGACAATGATCCAAAGCATACAAGTAATTCAATAAAAGAATGGCTTCAACAAAACAAAATACGTCTTCTGGAGTGGCCCAGTCAGAGTCCTGACCTCAACCCGATTGAAATGCTGTGGCATGACCATAAGAGAGCGATTCACACCAGACATCCCAAGAATATTGCTACATTGAAACAGTTTTGTGAAGAGGAGTGGTCCAAAATTACTCCAGATCGTTGTGCACGTCTGATCTGAAACTACAGGAAACGTATGGCTGAGGTTATTGCTGCCAAAGGAGGGTCAACCAGTTATTAAGTCCAAAGGTTCACATACTTTTTCCACCCTGCACTGTGAATGTTTACATGTTCTGTTCAATAAAAATTTGAAAACATATGTTTGTGTTGTATTATTTTAAGCAGACTGTGTTTTTCAAATTGTTGTGACTTAGATGAAGATCAGAGCACATTTTATGACCAATTCATGCAAAACTCCACGTAAACCCAAAGGGTTCAAATACTTTTTCTTGCCACTGTAGCTTTCGGCCCAAAAGGAAAAAATGGCAGAAAAAAATCTGCCGAAAATCAATCATCCAAACCTGGGCCTGGAGACGCGGCTGAGCTCAGAACTCCGGGATGTGGTCTTTAAAAATTTATTAAACCATAATGTAAAATAAAAGCACAGACAGGTCTCCCAGGACGTTTTTCGCTGCTCCAGGCAGCTTTATCAACTGGTATAGTCTGCTAATACAACTGTAGGGTATTATATACCAGGGGTCATAACCAGGGGTCAAAATTTCCACTCGCCTGCTCGCATTTATTGTGTGGCGCTTACCATCTGTTTCACATCAATTACGAGATGTGTTGACCAGTATTGACTGAAGTCATCCAGGGCCAGATATTGTAAAGACATTGTAACAGATCTCCGTACCCCAAAGGGTTCACATCTGTTAATGCTGCTCCCTTGCCGACCCCCCACTCCGACCAGAAGTCTTTTGTGCCTTCACAGCCCTTAGCCGAAGCTTAAGGACAGGTACACTGAAAGAGTGGTGATATCTTTCTTCAGAAATGAAGCACCACACAGGTCTTAGGGTAGAACAGACAGACCGGAACTGAGCCTTTCATGAGCTAAATATATATAGTGACATCAGGGGCTAGATGCCAATGGAAAATGACACTGGCATCTTGCTTCGCTACAACAGAAATCCCTCCCTGGCATCCTGGTGTCTGGGATATAATTAGATTAAGGACAGATGATTAAATTAACTCTTGGCACCAAGAGGCGGCGCAACATTCAACAAAATGGAACAATAGCAGATTGTGGGGATAAGTAGGGGATTCCGATCTTACATTATTTGATAATGGGGCAATGTTTGCCAAACAAGACAGACAATGACCATTCAAACCTTTCCCAGATCTAAAACCTATTCTTTACAGGGGATGGGGGGGTCGAAAGGACTACAGTTGCACTGACTGTCTCTCCGCTGTCTCAAATTGGATGGCTTCCCGCTTCCTTAAACTCAATCTTGCCAAAACTGAAATTCTCGTCATTCCTCCCTCGAAGAAGAACCCAATACCACCTATCTCTCTACGAGTAAATGGAACACCCATTAGCCTAACACCCCAAGCTCCGCTGTCTTGGTGTCGCTTTTGACTCTGACCTAACATTCTCTTCCCACATCCAGACAGTGACCAAATCCTGTAATTTTCAACTCAAAAACATTGCCCGTTTCCACCCCTTTCTGACACAAGATACCACAAAAGTGCTGGTTCATGCTCTTGTAATTTCACAACTTGACTACTGCAACTCGCTCCTTATTGGCCTCCCCAACTCCCGTATTGCCCCTTTGCAATCTGTAATGAATGCAGGGGCCAGGCTTATTTTTCTCACCAGATGCACCTCGCGTACCTCCCCCCTCTGCCGGTCCCTCCATTAGCTTCCTGTACGTTTCAGGATACAGTTTAAAATACTGATGCTCACGTTCAAATCACTCAATAACTCAACCCCTCCCTACATGTCTTCATTACTCCGCAAGCACGTCCCATCTAGACAACTCCGTTCAGCAGGTGATCTCCACCTGTCATCGGTCTACACATGCACGGCCAACTTTCACCTCCAAAACTTCTCAAGGGCAGCACCAGTCCTGTGGAATGATTTGCCTCGCCCTATCAAACTCTCCCCTGACCTTCAGGCTTTCAAAAAATCCCTCAAAACCCATCTCTTCAGATTAGCGTACCGCACCACTGATGCAACTCATCCCTCTGCTCACCTACTCACACTTGATTGAAGCCGCTTGTATGGCCCCACCATTCCCAAACCACTGGCACTAATGATCCTGCTATCTAGTGCAATTCCTCTTGTCTTCCTCAACCCCAATCCCTCTAGACTGTAAGCTCCTATGAGCAGGGCCCTCTACACCTCTTGTTTCTATCCTGTGTCCGTTGATATGTATTTCATGCCCTTTGGTTATTGTAAAGCGCTGCGGAAACTGTTGGCGCTATTTAAATGATGACAATAATAATATTATCCATAATAACAGTAAAATATAAACACAGACCATAATGATATTAACAGTATTCATATATAACACATACACCCTGTATCCTTATAGGTAAAGGGTGACTTGGACGTAAGAGAGGGTTGGGGAATAAATTGCTGTCAGACCCCGCCCCCCCTCAACAGAACCCGTAGTCCAACATCCCCCTCAACCATAAAGCCAAGTCCAGGTACCCCTGGTCCAAAGTGACTCTCATCACAGACATTCTGATGCATAAGTTAGAAGAGAGGGAGATAAGGTTGTAAAGGACATGTATATTTTCATCAGCATAAAGATTGGACTGACACCAAAAAAGAACTAATGAGCTTTTCAAGTGATGTGTTGATCAAGAACAGCAGGGATCCATGGACAGAGGTGAAGAGTAGGGATGAGCTGTTCAGTTCGGAGTTCGATTCGAACTTTGGCCGTTCGCAAGTTCGCGAACTTCAAACTTTTTATCGTGTTCGGTTCGAGTTCGCAAAAAAAATAATTTTGAAAAAAGTATAAAAAATACTAAAATACTAAATTCAATATCTAAAAACTAGAAATAAAGAGACTCTTTACTGCAGAATATTATAAGCAACGGTTTATTAGATATTGAATTAAAAACTAATGTGTACGTGCAAAGATTCTCACCCCTAAATGACCTGTGTTTTCAAACGGCGTAAACAAGTGTTTTTAGTTTGGTCTAATCAATTTGATACATTGTATGTATGTAGACTATACTGAGGGTGTGGTGTCTCCAGATGTATCAAACAAAACCTGTGCTTCTGAGAAGTGTTAATTTCTCTACTAAATCTTCCTCTGATATGCTGCATTTCACTGCTGTGTGCTCCGCTCATTTTTACCGCTTTCGGTCATCATGTTTAAACGCGATTTGAAGCCACATTTTATTAAATGACGCAGACATATTAGATATCGTTCTTTCCGGCAGACTCTGCAGATTCATAATATATCATTTTTATATGTAGACGTCATGTCCTGCCTGTATATTATGACAAAAAAATGCAATAAAAACTGAATTTTTAATCATCTGCAGTGTGTAAAGTGTTTTTTTTCACATTTTAGCACATGAGCGTTTGCGGTTATATTTTCTATGGGGTGCACTTGTACAAAAATTAGAAATGGGGACTTGTTACATTTTGTGGGGGGAATTACGTGATTTATAGCAAACGCACCCCATAGAAAAAAATCATTAGTGCAGCATCATTGTTCACATTATAATTGAAATGTGAACAATATTGCTGCATTAATAAAATTAACACACAAAAAAATACATGTTTTTTTTTATTTATTTTTTTACTTTATACCTTGTCATGTTGGGTATCATGCTCAGGCCTTTCGATTGACACCCTCCATGACCCCCTAGCTGCCACGGTTCTGGAGATATCAGGGTTCAAATGAACCCCCTATCTCCACCAGGGGATTCCGGGCAGCTAGGGGTTCCCCGGCTATCTGACGTCATCACGCTATGCGTGAGGACGTCAGGCAGTGAGGGGGGACCAGGGGTGGAGCCGCCATCCAAGATGGCGGCCCCCACCGGAGCTAGGCCGCACTTCGGCGCCACAAGGCATCTCTATACACAGCCCCATCAGCATCTCTATATACAACCTCACAGCATCTCTATACAGAACCTCACAGCATCTCTATACACAGCCTCACAGCATCTCTATACACAGCCTCACAGCATCTCTATACACAACCCCATCAGCATCTCTATACACAAACAGCATCTCTAAACACAACCCCATCAGCATCTCTATACACAACCTCACAGCATCTCTATACACAACCCCATCAGCATCTCTATACACAAACAGCATCTCTATACACAACCCCATCAGCATCTCTATACACAAACAGCATCTCTATACACAACCCCATCAGCATCTCTATACACAACCCCATCAGCATCTCTATACACAAACAGCATCTCTATACACAACCCCATCAGCATCTCTATACACAAACAGCATCTCTAAACACAACCCCATCAGCATCTCTATACACAACCTCACAGCATCTCTATACACAACCCCATCAGCATCTCTATACACAAACAGCATCTCTATACACAACCCCATCAGCATCTCTATACACAAACAGCATCTCTATACACAACCCCATCAGCATCTCTATACACAACCCCATCAGCATCTCTATACACAAACAGCATCTCTATATACAACCCCATCAGCATCTCTATACACAAACAGCATCTCTATACACAACCCCATCAGCATCTCTATATACAAACAGCATCTCTATACACAACCCCATCAGCATCTCTATATACAAACAGCATCTCTATACACAACCCCATCAGCATCTCTATACACAAACAGCATCTCTATACACAACCCCATCAGCATCTCTATATACAAACAGCATCTCTATACACAACCCCATCAGCATCTCTACACAAACAGCATCTCTATACACAACCCCATCAGGATCTCTATACACGGCATCTCACGGCGTCTGAGGACGCTGAAGTCAGAACGCCGTGGGACCCTGGACAAAGAGGTGAGTATCTCCGCCGGGGGTCCCGCAAAGCTGATGACGTGCAGTCCTCAGCATACAGCGGGAGTAACTGAGGACGTGTCCCACACGTCGTCAGCAGTGAAGGGGTTAAAAATGTCTTTTTTTTAAAAAATTGTTCTTGTTTACTGTCCCCCAGGGCACTACCCGGGCCCGGACATTGTTTTTAAATGTTTCTATACATCCTAGAAATCCGCCACTTCACGGGCAGCTTATGGGGACCTCCTAGGCACGATATTTGAAGGAATTTTTCGTTTTTATTTTTAACCCTTATTTCATGGAAAACTCACTGTCCCTTTAAAAACTTTTTTTTTTTAACTTTTTGTCCTTGTTTCCTGTCCCCCAGGGCAATACCCGGACCCCCATACACCTTTTATGGCAAATATCTAGCATATATGGTCTCTTGGAGGGCACTCTAAAAACCGAATTTTGAGTCCCATTGACTTGCATTGAGTTTGAATTCGAACTTTTGAAAAGTTCGAGTTTGAATGCGAACCGAACTCGGGGGTGTTCGGCTCATTCCTAGTGAAGAGGATGATGTACCACAGAAACAGACACTATATGTATATGAGTGATTAGTGAGGTAAGAATGAACTGAGAAAAAGAGTGCCTTGCAGGTGAAAGAACCAAAGTAAATCTAAAATAGGAGGTGAAGGAGTAAACTTTGGTGACTTTTTGTTTCGGCAGCCTTTAGGTTTTTCCTACTTTAGTAGGAGCAGTTTTGGTGGAGGTATTGGGTCAAAGTCTTCATCACAGAGGATGAAGCAGAGAGTTTGCAGACAGGTGGATAGGAAAGTGTTTGTGCACAAGTCGTTCAACAACGTTTGGGTGTGAAAGGAACAAGAGAAGTGGGTTTAAAGAGAGCTAGATAGTTTGTAAATATGTGAAAATATCCAACTCAAACAGTCATCCATTGCATACAATATTTGCACAACAATAGGGAAGAGTGGACATACTCTCTTTACAGAGAGTGAACACACAAGTGAAGAGTAACCTTTCAGCCTGGCTTGTAGTTTAGGATTTGAAATGTTTGCATGTGTCTAGATATATCATTCTAATTATAAATTTACCTCTTGATAATCTTGTTCGGTATCTTGACTTTGTTGACCCCGTTTGAGAATTTTCACCCCCCCCCTCGCTCCGTTGTGATGATTTTTCTACCTCCCCTCTCCCTTTTTTTGATCAACAAAGTTTTAATTCCTGCGGACTCTTTGTTTTTGGGACTCAGACTTTTATTTTGAAGCAACCCCTTTTTTTTTTGCTTACTGTGCTGGACCTCTCTTCCCCTTCCCCTTTTTTTATTTTTGCGTTTTGGGTTATCTTTGGGCGAGCCATTGTAGCAGTCACCTTGGCTCTGTCCGCCATGCCTGGCCTCTCGAGTGCCCCGGCCTTGTGACAATTTCCTTCCATGGCCTCCCATAGTCAGTTAGACTTTTGGGAGAGAGCCAAGAGAGTCACATTTAGGCTCCGGCTCGTTCTTGACCTACCTTTTCATTTTAAATATTTTATTATATTCTTGGCTGTGTCCCCCTGCTAACTTGTTACTAGTGCATTGTTTTGCTGCCTTTCTTTTACGATGATTCCTGTGCATTATTGTCATTTCCTGTACAGCTGACATTTTCAAAATAAAAATTTAAAAAAGTGTAAAAAATAATTCAGCAACCTAATAGTATCTATATCAATTTCTGTGATTGTGTACCGTCTTAAAAGACTTGGCTTTGGAGAAAGAAATTATTCTGAACATGTATTTCCTTAGTTTAACTTGGATATGTTTCTGCACAATGTTCTTTTTGTCTCCAGTACATTTGCAAAGTGCCAACGATTTTCTTACCGTTTAAAGGAAAATCTAACAAAAGCGAAAAATAAATTTTATATATTAATAGAAAGTAACAAGTTGCATTTCACTTTCAGGTTGTTTTTTGTTTTTGGATAGGCAGTGCTAAATGTGTAATTGTTTCTCATTCATTTACGTTGCATCGGATAATTACCATTTTGCATTATTTAGCATTTTGTGCATAGAAGATACATGCTCTAACAAAGTGCTTTGTGCTCGATCCAAACTGGAAAAATGATGTAATTAATTTAACATCTATCTACATGCCAAGTGAAGTACAATGAGGAAGGAGACATAAACTTTCTCCAAGCAAAGCACTATTAAAGGGATATACTAGTAGTGTTCAATTGTACACTAAAACTATTCGGAGTACAGGTACTAGCTTATGCATTGGGTTTCTTGTTAAATGTTTTAAAAGGGATGCCAAATAATAGCATTTATTATCTTTTTTTTTTTTTTTTAGTACCCTTGAAGCTTGTTTCCGGCAGGTGTGCCTGAATGTTGAGGGGCGAAATAGCACGCCCTGCGGCTCTCCAGCTACTTCTCCAGTCTGCCTCCCTTGCTGGCGGTCGATCGCTGTAGTTGGCTGCAGCTGGACTGCCTGAACTCTGGCAGCCCTCCTGTAGTCAAAGACAATGGTCGGCTGCCAGCAAGGGAGGCAGGTCAGAGAAGTTGCTGGTGAGCCGCAGGGCATGCTATTCCACCCTGTGGTGTTCAGGCCTGCCTGCCTCCCTGCACTGCCCTGGCGTTAAGGGTTAAGCTGATCTCAAACTTCCACCTCTACACTGGCCCTCAGCATAAACTCCCACCACCTGCTGTTAATAATAATAATAGTTGTTATATTTATTATTTATTAAGCGCCAACACATTCCGCAGCGCTGCACAAGGTGTAATGGGTAAAGACAGGACAATTCTACAATACATACAGGAGACAGGTCAGTATTGCTGCCAGCAGATACATGAGGATATGAGGACCCTATTCCCATGGGAATTTACAATCTAGATGGGTGAGGGGATTAGAAACAGGAGGGGGGACTGCAGTGATGAGTTAATGCAGGGAGAGGTGAGGACTGTTTTTGGGTCGGTCGGATGTCTTGTTACGGAGACGGGTGGTAGATTTCTCTAAACAGAATGGTTATTATAAGTATGTTCTCCATTATACCCCATTTCATTATTATGCCCCATTTCACACAGACACCTTATGTCAAACTCTGCTTTTATTCTACCCCTCTGGTACCTAAAATTTGATTGCGTTTGAGCACTACATTGAAGGGTCCAGCAGGACATTAATGGCCCACTGCACGTTGCTGAGCACCCCTGATCTAGACTGTTGGGAGGAATTGGTATGCATCACTCACCTGTGAAATTGTAAGAGCTCAATATAAAACAATTATTTAATTTATAGAAAGATGTCATATCGACTCACAGAATGTGATTAAACATTTTGGTTTGTCTGGTCCCAATGGAAGAGAAAATGTAAAATATATGCTAATTGCATGCTTTGGTGATGACTTCTTTGTGGCCCGGCCTATAATTATCACTGTAGAAAGTGCTTTTATTGCTCCATTCTTTGCAGCTGCCAGCTCAGAAGTGAAATGAAAATTCACAGATGTTCAACTATTTACCACATTTACAGTCACTAAAGAACATAAACACAAGACATATAGACACATTCTATTAGGGTTTTTTTTAGCGATCATTGTTGGACCAATTTAATACAAATGTATGTTTACATACTATGTGCACTTATTAATATGCATTAATTAAGCTAATTTACCTATAATTCTGCAAACGCATTTCAAGTGGTTGTGTTGATAAAAAGAGAAAAATGTATTATCAGATGTCAAATTCTGGGAAATTTACACATTAATTCAGATGCATAACTTGGCTATCCTTTCTTTTCTAGTACGGCTAGTTAATGGCAATTCTACAACTTTTAGGTGATCAATTTGATTTCTTTAAATTCAACTTTATGTTCATAATGCTGATTTCTGAAGTGTTAAGAAAAATGGATTTATACAACTTAATTTCCCCTATGTTTTGTATGTGTTTGTATTGGGACATCGACACAATTCTAACATCTTTAGCTCCATACACCACCACGATGGAGTTGGAATGAAACAAACACAATGTGCTTTAACGGCAGACTGTCAGCTTTAATTTGAGGGTATGTACATCCAACTCAGGTGAACGGTGTAGGACTTACAGCAATTTGTGCCTCCCACTAGTTAAGGGACCAAAGGTAATGGGACAGAATAATAATCATAAATTAAATTTTCCCTTCTTAATACTTGGTTGCAAATCCTTTGCAGTCAATCACAGCCTGAAGTCTGAAACGCATAGACATCACCAGACGCTGGGTTTCATCCCTGGTGATGCTCTGCCAGGCCACTACTGCAACGGTCTTCAGTTCCTGCTTGTTCTTGGCATTTTCCCTTCAGCAAGTGAAATGCATGCTCAATGGGATTCAGGTCAGGTGATTGACTTGGCCATTGCATAACATTCCACTTCTGTCCCTTCAAAAACTCTTTGGTTGCTTTTGCAGTATGCTTTGAGTCATTGTCCATCTGCACTGTGAAGCGCCATCCAATGTGTTCTGCAGCATTTGGCTGAATGTGAGCAGATAATATTGCCCGAAACACTTCAGAATTCATCCTGCTGCTTTTGTCAGCAGTCACATCATCAATAAATACAAGAGAACCAGTTCCATTGGCAGCCATACATGCCCACGCCATGACACTACCACCACCATGCTTCACTGATGAGGTGGTATGCTTAGGATCATGAGCAATTCCTTTCCTTCTCCATACTCTTCTCTTCCCAACACTCTGGTACAAGTTGATCTTGGTCTCATCTGTCCATAGGATCTTGTTCCAGAACCGTGAAGGCTTTGTTAGGTGTTGTTTGGCAAACTCTAATCTGGCCTTCCTGTTTTTGAGGCTCACCAATGGTTTACATCTTGTGGTGAACCCTCTGTATTCACTCTGGTGAAGTCTTCTCTTGATTGTTGACTTTGACACACATACACCTACCTCCTGGAGAGTTTTCTTGATCTGGCCAACTGTTGTGAAGGATGTTTTCTTCACCAGGGAAAGAATTCACATCTGCAAACTGCTGTAAGTCCTACACTATTCACCAGAGTTGGATGTACATACCCTCAAATTAAAGCTGACAGTCTGCAGTTAAAGCACATTGTGTTTGTTTCATTCCAACTCCATTGTGGTGGTGTATAGAGCCAAAGATGTTAGAATTGTATCGATGTCCCAATATTTCTGGACCTGACTATATAGGTGTCGGGTAACACGCGTGTTGGTGCAGTGGGCAAGGTGGAACAGAGCAGGATACTGCAGTATGTTGTAACCATTAGTGTAAAGATGATGAGGGGAAAAGAGAGGAGTGTAGCCGGTAAACAGACTGAGTTTGGAGCTGTTGGCTGCCAGACAAGGTCGTTAAACATGTTGAAGTCACGGCAGGTGGCAGGCAGACAAGGTCCTGGTACAAGACGAGGGCTCAGCAAGCGGCTGTCAGTCAAGGTCCCTAGTAACACATCTGGGCTGGCACTGGGGAGATCAAAGGACAAAGGGAACTTGGAAGGTGTTAGTGCTTCAATATTGTAGCAGTGGCTAAAGGGGGTGCTGCCCTTTATAGGTAGGAGTCTTACGGTCTCCTCCTACCACAGTAGTGACATCCGGAACAGATTTATATCTCAGGACCGGGTAGGCACATAAATCTGGAGCTCTCCCCACAGAAAAAAAGTGCTAAAAATTCTTAATGATTTTTTTTGTTCCCCCCCCCAAAAAAATGTAAACATTTTAAAAACCTGTAAAATCGTTTCTCCCTTCGCTCATATAAAAAAAAGGGGCAGAGTCTGTTGCCTTTAAAGTGGAGCTGAATGTTAGGGCTCGGGTTCACCCAAAAAGAAGCACAAATCGTAACCTAACGCTAATTTTTAAGTCTAACCCTAGCTATGGAAAATTATGCTCCATTTCGGCTCGGAGCAACCAAAATTCTGGGCATCAAAATTTGGCCACAGCCGAGGGTCTTTTTTTAAGACGTGTCTTTTTTATCACTTCATTTTTTTGATGCAGTTTTATTTTTGGCAATTTTTCAATAGGATATCAAAGCTTGCTTTGAATAAAAAAGGGTGGGGTTCTTCTTTCTTTAAGATTTTACACGATCATGTTTGGTCTCATTAGAAAGGCCAGTCTGTGACTCTGACCTAAATTAAACTTGTGGGGTGTAAATAATGGAGATACAGGGGTCCAAAGTACCCCTGCTCTCCTCGCAGCAGAGCTTGTGTATTAGATGAACCAATGCGCAATAGCACATTGCACCATCACTTTCATATTAGCCCCTGGTGTGAGAAGTGAGAAGGTGAGTTAGTGCAGCATCACTGTTCACTGTATACAATAATACTTTGTTAGCCAATAAATCATTTTTTATTTTAACGAAAATCTGGTTGGGTTTGGTATCTGTCAGGATCAGCACCAGAGGGGTGCTGGCCTTGCGGGTATGAGCCTGGTATGCAGTGATCAATAACTGAATTAACACTTAAAGGTACAATGGTGGAGGCAGGAGCAGGAGAGCAAGCACTGATGATATACTGGGGTTGCAGAGAGATGATCAGGGTGGATGAAGGGATACCAGGAATCTGAATATAGCAGGGTGCTTGAGAATGCTTGAGGGGGGACACAATGAGACAGAAGGTGCGAGGACACTTGAGAACTTTGGAGACACTGGGAACTTTTGAGGTACCTTGAGGAGGAGAACATAAGAGTGCTGTACACAGGAGAGATCCTTGTGCAGTACAGAAGGGATATCCAGAAAGCCGTGGACAAATGGGTAAGCCGGGTATGTCTGCACACAATACATCACAGGTATGTCTGCAGCAATACAGAGTATGACTGAACTTCATCAGGTACAGACACTTAATGCAAAGGCTGTGATGGAAGGGGGAAAGGTACATTTATTCCAGCAGGGGTTTGGTGTGTGTGAACTGTGATTAACTATTGACTGGACAGCCAGTGCTGAGGCTGAGCAGCACTCTTCATGTGCTGCCTAGGTACACAAATGGCAGGCACGGTGCAGTCATCGGTGGGGAGCCTTGACAATATCATTGAAAAGACCATACTCTAGCCTTTACAATGATACCATATATGTCCCTCTAGCCTGTAGGGCTCCAGAGATACAGGGGTCTAAAATGATTGTAATTTTTTTTGTTTTAAGAGCAAGGTACCCTCTAGTCGTAGGCGCCTGTAGGCACATGCCTACTCTGCCTAATTATAAATTATGAAGAGAGCTTCATTGGGGCCTAGGAGATGTGGGTAATGTGTTGGCTTGATGGCTGGAATGCTCTGCTCAGTGGTGGGAAGTGACAGGGCGCAGTCTCGAGGGTCGTGCCAGGACAGCTGTCAAGTGGTGCATAGGCCTGACCTGGCGACAACTGGCCAGGTGCCCTAAGAACAGGATTCTAGATGTGTGTGAAAGAATTTATGTTTGAATGGCTTTGTGATTCTTGTCTGAGGGTATTGTATTTATAGAAAATAGAAATAATAAAAAATAATAAACATTTCACAACTTTGCAATTCTTACCTTTTTCAGATATGGTGTGTTGTGATCTGGAGAGGAAATAAACTTTCACCTGCATTATAAAGGATGCAGCAGGCTAGAAAGCATCCCTGTCTGCTGCTGGATATCACCATGTCATCCTATGTTAACAGCGCATTGCCCTACACCTAAATCAAGCCAACACAGGCGTTTGTGTCTAGACGGCCTTTCATAACTTGGCACGAAGAGGAGATGTTCGGGATGTTTACAGGGAAAGTAGTATTAAGATTAGAAATTTGAATTATTCTAGCCAACAAACCAAATTGGGCAAGTGCCACTTGAATATTGTAGCAGCATCCCAACCTGCAAAAACTCATTTCAGCCCCCCCCCACACGCACACACCCTTTTAATGCCGTTTTTGATAGCGTGTTTTTTTTCCCACTTTTTATTTTCAAATAAAAAAATTTAAATCATTATGAACGGCTTATATGAAAGAGGTAAAATCTTTAGAGATCTAATAAGATCGCGCAGGGCTACGCGAGGATTCTAGATCAAATCTGAGTAGCTTAGATATTTTATTAGATCTAGATTTTGACTATTTTAGTTAAATATACATACAGTAAATGATAGACACACTGAGAACAATGGAAGAAGAGGAGCCTGCGCAAGAGCTTACAATCTAAGCAGAACAAGGTGACACTAGGCGAGAGTAAACAATAGCTGAGTATGTGAAGTAGTGGGGTGCATGGGGGCTGTGCGGGAAGTTGGAACAGAAAAGGTATAATGAAGGAGTTATGGAGTGAGCAGATAGGCCTCTCTCAGAATAATAAAAATGAAATGTCCACCATGTACTGGTACCGCCAGACAGCAGACACAGCATCCTGCCAGAGCCAAAATACCCTGACACAGCAGGAAGGACCATAAACAAATCACCTATATTGCTGCATAGTAGTGTAACTTCCCTTATATTAGTGCAGAGCACAGTGTATGAGAGTGCAGAGCATACTCACAGCCCGAGCTGGGGGACCCCTGCCTCCCACTGGCCTTCATGCTGCCCAGCGCCTGCGTCTCTCCCTTCACACGCTGTTGCCCCCATCTGAAAATCTGCGCCGAACTTCCGGATTAACGGTCACTGAATCCGGGAGTTTCAGAAGCATTTGCGGGCAGAATTCTTTGGGGGCAAAGTTTGAGATTACTGATATAGGACGTATGGCTTTTTTCAGGTAAGCTGGAGGGCCATATTCATACCCAACCCAGATGTCACCCTTGTATTTTATGGTTTAATCTTCTTTCTTTACGACATTAGCAGTTCCTGAAAAGTTTGTTCCCCAAACACAACAATTCAAGCATTTTTATTTTGTTTTTATTTATTGTCAACTAAGTCTGGTTTTCAACGCTACCTGGAGTTCCTGTAATGTTATGTCTTTTATTGCATCACCTGCCTTCTTTCGGAAGGATGTGCCTGGCAGAGGAAAGCGATATATGTAACAGAGGATTTGGAGTGGTGGTATACGGTCATTACTTTAAGCTATTTTTCAGAAAATTCTGGCTACCTCTGAATATCCACTAAAAAGAAGACTAGATTTAAAAATGTTTTTCTTGAAATAAATGTATATTGAAGAGAAGGTCACTAGTTTGATATTTTATAATCAACTTTATTTCCTAACATACACCAAATATACAGCACAAAACACAATTTGTTGCTTTGAATGTAAGAAATATTAATTTATGAAGACACAATATACAAACTACTTAAATAAAAAAATGCATACATTGCTCCTTACAAAAGATCTAAAAGATCTAATTTACAGTGCAGCTCATTGATGCAGCTGAACACAAAATATCAGTGCACATTACAAAGAACACATCAATTACAATGGAAGCAAATAAATACAAACATACATCACCAAACATCCTCAGCATCAGACAGCAAATTTTAAATTAATCCCAAAGCCTTAGCATTAAATACATACATTTGAGTGATTTCATACTTAAATATAGAACACATATAAATATGAAGTAAATGAAATATTAACATGTGCAGTGATTGAAGTGTTGCGGACTAACCACTTCATCCCTGAATGTTTCCACCGTTTTATTTAGCCGGAGTTCAACTGATTCAGTTTTAACCCTGCTGCTGGTGGCAATTAATTGTATGTCAGTCAAGTGCCATTGTTCAGTCATTGCACTTTCAATTAGATATAGCAGTGAAGGAAAAGGAAGTTTTAATCCAGGATGAAGTTGTAGTTTGGCCATTAGAGTTCTGTGAGAAATCAATATAGTCATTGTATATATTCTGTTTGATTAGTGTAAACTTTGATTATTCTTTCAACAGGAGATTCTGCAAACATTGAGGCCGGGGTCAGACACTAGGTGCGCCTGTACTGACGTGCCTCTAGGCGTCTGTTGCGGCGTTTTGACGCTTCAACAGGGCCAGTCACACGCTGATGTGCAGCAAGCCTCCTCGTTGAAGCGGTAAGACGCGTGTTCGACGGGGCTGCAAAGCGCGATCCTCCTATGGAGGATCGTGCTTTGCAGCGCTGAGCGCACTAACTGCTCTCAGCGAGTTGGCCAGACGAGCGTCAGAGTGGAAGCAGCGTCCACTTTCACGGACGTTCCTTCTGCTCTTAAAAACACTCGTCTGACCCTGGCCTTAAACTGTATTTTAGTACTGCATTGTGGCAAATACAACTATTGATTTAAAACATATTTTAAGTGTCCCCCTATTAGCATGGAAATATGGTCAACATATACTAGAAGTCCTATCGAACTTCTCTTGCTTGCTTTGCAACATGTAGCAACCGCCCAGTGGATGATCATTACTGTGGCTAAAATCTTGGCCATTTAATTTGAAGAGTTATTATAACAGATGTCACTTTTATTTTGTATAAATTTAAAAATAAATGAATTGTAGGAATATAGAGGTTTCTTTTTCTTTGTTAAACTTTTGAAGACATTCAACAATGAGTCTTACAACTAATAAAGAACAATTGTGTTACAGAATTAGATAATGAGATCTTGTACAAAACGGGCTGTATTCCAACCATGTTGTAAAGTTAAAAGGACCTTCTACACAACCTGACCACATTTGCTTATTAACATGGTCAGGCTGCAAGCAGTGCCCCCCTATTTTTTTTTTTTGATAAAGGATTTTACCAGGAAGGATACATTGAGATTTCTCTCATTTTCAAGTATGTCCTGGGTGGCGAGTATGTACTGTTAGGGGTCTTGCCCAAGAGGTGCTATTGGAGAGGTGCTCTTGCCAGGATTCAAAACTGTGTCTCCACGGTCATAGAGCAGTGATGTTACCTCTACTCCACCCAGCCGGTAACTCCACCCAGCTGGTTCTGGTGTGTGAAGCAGAGAACTATGTCTGCTGACACAGTTGCCACTCGGCAGAGGGGAATTTGAATATCCAGCCTGAGGGGGTTTATGTAAGGGACCTATGATGATCATCCTGTCCCCCACACACTCGCAGCAGCGAGCAGGGAGACAGCAACCATGGGCGAATGCTGCGCGTACAGTATCAGTTCATTGTTCTGCACAAGACTATGCATACGTTATGTAGGCTATGCCAATTGTGTAAGAAAGTTCCAGGGACATCTATATTTCAAAACCATGGAGCATAAGAGGAGGGGGAGCCCAGTGTCACTGGAGAAAAGGTAAGTATTTACAAATTGCTAAAGGAACTGTTAAAAAAATAATTTTGCAGATGCTGTAAGCATTATCTGCACAGTAATTTAAGGTGGGGAAAAGGTGATGATTTCTACATAGAGTGTCTTCTTCACCAGAGCTGTTGTAAGCTGGGCAACTCCACTGACCAGGGCTGTCAAACTCATGGCTCCCCAGATGTTGAGACCTACAAATCCCCGAATTCTTGCAATGTAATTGATACCCAGGGAATCAGGGAGTTGTAGTTCAGAAACATCTGGGGGGGGGCAGAGTTTGACAGCCCTGCCTAGACTGTAATGGCTTGGTAAAATTACAACAGCTCTAGTTAAGTTTACACCACACTTGGAATACCGCCCCTAGATTTGTAAGATATGTAGGGGTCACATTTTGCAAGTTGTAGGTCTACACCCGAGTCCTATGAAGGATTTTACATTGCCAAACAGTATGCATTCTAGCTCCATGAATGATCATTAATACAACTGAACGTTAAAAACGTACAAAAAATAAAATATTAGAAAATACATCAGTTTATCCTGCAAATAATATAAACACTTCACCGTGATAATACCTATTTTATGGTCACTGGTATTCAGAGTGCAATAAAAAATGTATCAAGTCATGTTTGGTGATAAAACATTCAAGTACTAAAAAGATATGCATAGTGCTGCCAATTTTCATGTTAATTTTTTACAATATATTCATGCATACCTTAATATTATTATCAGAGTCAATGGGTCACCACCATCAGACTTTTGTAGAAGACATAAAAAACATGGTCTATATTTCAAGTCAGTTGTAAATGTAACCAAAGCTCTGGTTAGCTCACCACTGCCATTAAGGTCTATAGAGCACTTACGTAGGTTTACCAAAGCCTTGGCTAATTTTACCCCAGACTTGGAATCTTGTATTCGTTTTATTTTACTTCCTATGAGAAGACCTCAAGGAATGCAAATCACATTTACAAGTGCTCACTTTGGTGACATGAATCTCAAAAAAAAAACATATCTATTCACTACCCACAGTGTTGGGATGAGTAAAGAACCAACTTGTAGGAATGGACTGAAATATGGTGGAGAAATATAACTGAAATATTTAGTTTTGATGAAATGGCTATTTATCCATTTTCTGTATTCTCTCCTATTACTCTCTCTGTAAGCTGTTTTACGATTCACCATCACTCTCTGTAAATAAATAGACCACAATGAGTAGCAAGCAAATGGAACATTCTATCTGCTTGCTTGTGCTTTAGTATCAAATCCCCCTACACACATATTAAACAAATGTATCATTTCTTAGACAATCACAGGAAATCAAGAAACCCACATTTAAAATAACCATTTACAAGCAGGCACATATACACAACAGTGTGTATACAAGGCAGTTTATCTAGTTCTTTATATCATCTGTTGCAAAAATATACAGTTTATGAAAAAAGAAAAACAAAAATAAGTGAAACAGATCTTCAAGTTCAGCCGACACATTGTCCATCATCGTTCCTGGAAGGATGAGTACTTTATTGAAAAAATAAAGTAGCACCAAGATGATTAACATTCCTGAACCTGACCACTTCCTATATTTCAACTTATGAACTTTTGGGATGTGGTTAAATAGTTGACAGTCATATTGTCATAAAGAAGACACATAGAGAATATATATATATATATATAAAATTATACATATATGTCACACTCATAGTGAGCTCCATGGAAGAAGGATGGCATTCTCCCGTCTGTGGAAGAAGACTGACACTTTCTCAGATTTTGAGAAAATTATATATTTGTGTAAAATGAATTTAAATAATAATATGTTTTGTGTCTTCATACTAATGACCGTGAGGTATCAGTGATCTGTATTATTCAAGTGCTAGAAAAAGAAACAGTGCTTGTGATAGAATTGTACAGCGTCGGAATAAATAATGATAATAATTCACAAATGGCATAAAATCAGTGTAGTTGTACATGCTAGCACGTAGTAGATATTTATTTTTAATGTAAACTAGATATGTTCTAGAAGGGGCACATCTGCTCAAAATTGTTCCCTGATCTCATGTTTGCAAATAGTGCTTCAAATCATAAAAAAAGGGAACCGGTAGTACCAAAAATATAACAACGCCTGCTGAAGTAACGCACCTTTTCATTCCAACAAGCTTTTTATGAGTGATTTGTTACTTTACAACATCATTGTTTGTTAGATATATTTTAAGTCCACTCAGAAAATAACTTATAAAAGATATTTGTAAAAATATGGAAAGCCTAACCAAAAATCGTTTAAAGGTGTGAACAAAAATCTCCTTCAATCTGAAATAAATACAATTTATAAAAAATAGTTGCAAACACTTTTTTTTATACATTCACTTTACAAAATAAAGAGTGCAATAGAGAAAAAAAATGAGTCAAAGTAAGTACATTGAGATTCGCTAATCAAGTGCTGTGCTGTTAGTCTAGACAGTCTTTCGCGTTTTGTTTTATTTATTAACTTTTTATGACGGCTGGAGAAAAAAAAATCAATAGTGCAATGTTACAGTTGGTAATGCAGCACACTTCTTTAGAACATAAGCTCCAACCTGATCCATGTGGAGTAGAATCTTATAGTTGTGTTAAGTCTTTTTATGTGTCAGATACATATGCCCTATAAATGGATGCCCTTTACTGCTTGCTTGATACTTTCCAAAAGAGTTTTGCATTCAGGAGAGTAGTCTGTCTCCATTTTGCTGTACATTTCCGTAAGGGTATTCACATAAGCTTCAAAATTATGTTCACTGATTGGTTCCTATTAAATATAAAGAAGAATATAATTTATATTATTTGGAAAACAAGTCACAAAAACAAAACATGGATTATTAAAGATAAACAAATTATCTGCCCAGAGAACAAAAACCCTTCACTATGTAGAAATTTAAAAAAAGAGTAAATTGCTAATTGTCAGGATGTTATTCAAAGTATTTATTGGGCTATATTACATTCTTCACGCAAAAAGCCTCGCGCAAAGCGAAAATCTTTGCGCCAAGCGTTAAACTTTTGTGCGCGCAAATCACCGCTGGAATTACAATCCTCGCAGCTTTTTTCATTCGCCGATCAATTGCGTGCGCAAACAGGACCCGCCCAAATGCACTTTTCGGGGGGAAGGGATATATTCATGTGAGCTGGTGACATTTTTATATGAGGTCTGTTCTTATTGAAAAGCGTTCACATGACATAAAATAAAAGTATCAGTACTCGGTATCGGTGAGTACTTTTTAAAAAGTAATCGGTACTCGTACTTAAAGAATTGGTATCGGTGCATCCCTATTTGTAACCCAAATAAACATACAACTAGAACAAGAGCATAATACCAAAAAATAGAACCAAATCAGAATGAATACAGGAAAACACAGATCACTGAACTAAACAACATGAGAGGACTAAACACTAGAGAAAAATAAGCGAGAGCAAGAGCTAGAAATAAACTAGAGGAAAACATCAAATGAGAACATGAATATAAATATAATGAAGTGGAAATAGGCTGGAAGATGGCCGCCATTATAAGCTAGGCGACCATCATGTTCAGAATATTGGTTCACTTGAAAATGACAAGGCAGGTTTTTAGCTGAAACTAGAATGAGGCATACGTAGAAATTTAGGAATGTGTTAGATTAGTAGAAAAAGCAATTAAAGCCCTGAGAAAGATCTTTGCTGTTCCTGGCACGGAGGAGAGAGAGAGAAGTAGATACACCAAGGTCGTTGAGGCCCGCAGAAAGACAAAGGAGTATAGAGATCAGACCAGGTGTCATTTGTAACAAATGATTGAAGATGCTAGGGAAAGGGGCACAGCCCGGAATAGTAGGAGCAACTAATCATGATTTACTGAAACTAACACAAAGTTTGCCAATTTACGGCCAATTAATGGAATGTCTTTGTATTAACAAAAGGGAGGTATTAGCCCACGTGGGGTGGGATAGTGTCACCGGGAGGTGGGCTAATTGGGATGTACCTAATTATGTATTTGGGGTATAAAACCTCATGACACTGGGTAATCAATGCTCAGTCTTTGCGATTCAATCCTGTCTGAGCATTCTGTGACGTCACAATAAAGTTTGCCTTTCCTGAAGAGACTCGTGTCCAGACTATCCTTGCTCGTGTCCAGTCCGGCCTCGTCCCGAGTGAATCAAGTGGATTCCGGTAACATTTCTGGGGGTTCGATAGCCGGGATTCGGGCCCTTGCCGGCACGGCAACGACTGCTGGACACTGTAGCGGTTGACTGCAGGTGCAAGTGATCCCACTGGTTGGGCGTCCGTTGAAGGTGAGCTGACATCTGCAGGCGCCAAGCAGGATTTCCTGTACAGTGGACCTTGTCTCGTCCCAAACGGACCTCCGGCCCGGGAAGCTGGGACACCCCTGAGTCCGAGGAAACAGTGAACAGCTCGGCGATAGGTAAAGTGTCTTCTATGTTTGTATGTCTAATGGAAATACTGGTATAATGGGAAACGTCCGGCCATAGTCGGATAAGGAGACCCGTGGCCACGGTCTCGTTGGCATACCGAACCCGCCGCCGAAAGCACGGGGCCAGAGTGGCTAGCGCGTGTCTGGACCCGGGGGATCGGATGCTTGTCAAGCCTTCTAAGTGAAGCCTTCAAAGTGAACACTTAGAGGAGATCTTCTGGTGAGTGATTTTGATTTTTGTTTCAAACAGATCTTTTCTATTCATCTTAAGGTTTTAAATTAGGTCTGGTGAGTAAATTAGGTTAGGCTGGTGACTCATTTTCATACTGATTAGCATACAATTGGAATCAATTGGGTGGTATTTGCTACAGGTTTAGCTTGTCCACTCCTTGCTGCGGGAGGTGTACTTAGGTGACTATATAAAGGTTGGGGATATTAGCTTGCTAATTGAGCTTGTCAAGCCTTCAAAGTGAACACTTAGAGGAGATCTTCTGGAGATACTCTGGAGGTAGTCTGAGGTTCGACAGGAGGTAGAAAACCTACAAAAAGGTAAGATTTGCTGGTTTTAAATCCATTCTTTTATAATGGCAGGCTTGGTCCAGTGTAAGAGCTGTCATGCATTTGTTTTTAGATCCAATTTTTGGAGGTTTGGAGTGTGCCTGATATGTAGGCAGGTCTCTTTATTGCAGCAGGAAATTGCCTGTTTGAAGTCTGAGATTTGTAAATTATCTGTTAGACAAACTCAGGCTATGACTGTTACAAAGCCACTGCCACAGAGGCCCTCCTAGGAGTGGCAGATGGACTACTGAAGGATCTGGTAGACTTAGAGTTGTGGATAGAAGGCATGTCCCACAATCTGTGGCTCTTCTTAATTCTTTTGAGGCACTTTCAGAGTGTAGTGGTAAGACGGATGTAGGCTCAGACACCATAGTTGAGGAACCACCATCCACTATGCCTAAGGTATGCAGCACTGCAACCAAGGACAAAAATGAAAAGGTGGGACTTGATAGAAGGCAATTGTTGCTGGGTGATTCTATCATAAGAGGTGTTGAGCTGGAGAGTAGTGGTTTGGTGAGATGTCTTCCTGGGGCTACTGCTCGTAGAGACAAGAGACGTATTCTCAATATTGTCAAACAAGCAAAGCAACAAGGGGAAGTGGACGTTCTAGTCCATCTAGGGACAAATGACTTGGCTAGCAATGAGATTTCTGAGATTAAGGAAGATTTTTGTGTTCTTGGAGGTGAAATACAGCAGATTGCGTCCACTGTGTCATTCTCTGAAGTTTTGCCTGTGCATAACATTCAAGATAGGCAGATGCGCAATAGGGAATTAAATTTGTGGCTTCGGGAATGGTGTCGGGAGCAAGGATTTGGCTTTGTGTCCCATGATAGCTCTAATTGGAGCAGAAAGGAACTGTATCAAAAAGATGGTTTGCATCTTACTCATAGGGGAACATATGTTCTCAGTGAGAAGTTCAAAGGTTTCACAAAGGAATATTTAAACTAGGAGGGGGGGACAAAAGGGTAAAAAACAATCTGCCTGATTGTCCCCAAAACTAAATCGGAGGGTGCAAGCAACATGCGAGGTAAAAAATGACAAGCTCAGAGTCGTGTCTATAAATGTTCGCAGTTTAGTCAATAAAATCAATGAACTGGAGGCAATGATGGCAGCTGAAAAAGTAGATTTAGTGGCGGTTACTGAGACATGGTTCAGTGAGAAAAATAACTGGGACATAACAATACCGGGGTACTCTTTATATAGAAAAGACAGAGAAGGTAGGAAAGGAGGAGGAGTGGCCCTGTATGTGAAAAACAACATAAAAACGAACCAAATAAAAGTGAGCGAGGTGAACATAGAGTCAGTTTGGGTTACGCTAACATTTGGCAATCATACAGTAGCTCGTGTAGGTGTGGTCTATAGACCCCCTGGAACACTAGAAGAGCTAGATAATCTGCTGGTTGAGGAAATAGCCAAAATGGCAATGAAGGGGGAAGTTATTATCATGGGGGACTTTAATCTTCCTGATGTGAACTGGAAAACCAAAATAGCTGGGTGCACCAGGAGTACAAATATTCTAAACTCCTTACTGGGATTATCTCTAACACAAGTAGTTGAGGAGCCGACCCTTAAAGAGGCCATATTGGATTTAATACTCACAAATGGAGGTTTGGTATCGGACGTTGTTGTAGGTGAAAATTTGGGATCTAGTGATCACCAGTCAGTGTGGTTTAATATAAGAACAGGGATGGAGCCGCACCACACAAAAACAAAAGTTTTAGACTTTAAAAAAACAGATTTTTCTAAAATGAGATTTTGTGTGAAGGAGTCATTATCAGACTGGAGGAGTTTAAAGGAAATCCAGGAGAAATTGGATTATTTAAAGGAAGCATTATTGAAGGCCAAGGAAATTGCATTCAGCTTGTTAGCAAAAACAAAAAAGGGAAGAAACCACTGTGGTACTCTGCAGAAGTGGCCAAAATAGTGAAGAACAAAAAGATAGCATTCAATAATTATAAAAGAACTCAGAGTGAAGAAGATAGGCAAACCTATAAAATTAGGCAGAAAGAGGCAAAGCAATTTATAAGAGCTTCCAAAGCACACACAGAAGAGAAAATAGCTCAGTCAGTAAAAAAGGGGGACAAAACATTTTTTAGATACATAAACGAGAAAAGAAAAGTAAAACAAGGATTAGTTAGATTAAAAACAAAGGAAGGAAGGTATGTAGAAGAGGATAAAAGTCTCGCTGACTGCCTCAATGAATATTTTTGTTCAGTCTTTGCAGAAGAAAAGGAAGGAAAGGGACCTCAGTTAGGAGAGAACACTAAAGAGACATTTACATATGAGTTTACAGAGGAGGAGGTTCTACAGCAGCTGTCTAAAGTAAAGACAAATAAGTCAATGGGGCCTGATGGGATTCACCCTAAATTATTAAAAGAGCTCAGTGATGTAATAGCAAAACCATTAACAGATTTATTTAACCAATCCTTGCTAACGGGAGTCGTCCCAGAAGACTGGAAATTAGCAAATGTTATGCCCATTTACAAGAAGGGTAGTAGGGAGGAATCGGGGAACTATAGGCCAGTTAGTCTTACGTCAGTAGTGGGGAAATTAATGGAAACCATGTTAAAGGAAAGGATTGTTGAACATCTAAAAAACACATAGATTACAGGATCAGAAACAACATGGGTTTACCTCAGGGAGATCATGCCAAACTAATCTTATTGATTTTTTTGATTGGGTAACAAAAATAATAGACACAGGTGGTGCAGTAGACATTGCTTATTTAGATTTCAGTAAGGCTTTTGATACTGTTCCGCATAGAAGGCTTATCAATAAATTGCAATCTTTGAGCTTGGATTCCAATATTGTTGAATGGATTAGGCAGTGGCTGAGTGACAGACAACAGAGGGTTGTGGTAAATGGAGTTTATTCGGCGCAAGGTCTTGTTACCAGTGGGGTACCTCAGGGGTCAGTACTTGGACCCATTCTCTTTAATATTTTTATTAGTGATATTGCAGAAGGTATTAATGGAAAAGTATGTCTTTTTGCTGATGACACAAAGATTTGCAACAGGGTTGACGTTCCTGGAGGGATCAGCCAAATGACAAATGATTTAGGTAAACTAAAAAAATGGTCGGAGTTGTGGCAATTGAGTTTTAATGTGGATAAGTGCAACATAATGCACCTGGGACGTAAAAACCCAAGGGCTGAATATAGAATATTTGATACAGTCCTAACCTCAACATCTGAGGAAAGGGATTTAGGGGTCATTATTTTAGAGGATCTAAGGGTAAGTAGTCAATGTAATAGAGCAGCAGGAAATGCTAGCAGAATGCTTGGTTGTGTAGGGAGAGGTATTAGCAGTAGGAAAAGGGAAGTGCTCATGCCACTGTACAGAGCACTGGTGAGACCTCACTTGGAGTACTGTGTGCAGTACTGGAGACCGTATCTCCAGAAGGATATAGACATCTTAGAGAGAGTTCAGAGAAGGGCTACTAAAATGGTGTACGGCTTGAAGGAGAAAAGTTACCAGGAAAGGCTTAATGATCTTAACATGTACAGCTTGGAAAAAAGATGAGACAGAGGAGATATGATAGAAACATTTAAATACGTAAAGGGAATCCACAAGGTAGAGGAAGGGAGTATATTTAAAAGGAAACAAAATAGCAAAACAAGAGGACATAGTCTTAGATTAGAGGGGCAAAGGTTTAAAAGTAACATCAGGAAGCATTATTTTACTGAGAGGGTGGTGGATATATGGAACAGTCTTCCAGTAGAAGTGGTAGAGGCCAAAACAGTAATTGAATTTAAGCATGGGATAGGCATAAGGCTATCCTAAACAAAAGATAAATCCAGGTAAAGTATCCATGTAATTGGGCAGACTAGATGGGCCGAAAGGTTCTTATCTGCCAACATTTTTATATGTTTCTATGTTTCTATTGATTGTATTGATTGATTGATTGTATTGAGTTCTGAATTTGAGGGAGAGGGGAGCCGCGTGGAGTTGCATAGTCGTAGTCAGTGTTTGTAAATAGAGCTTCACCACTTGGACAAAGGAAAGGCGGAGAGATTTCTGTGACCGGGCTTAGAGCCCTGAGTCAGTGCTAGTGTGTACGTCGTGTAGTGAAGAGGGCTCATTGGGGCCAGCGGTAGCTGCAGAGATAGTGGTGCCGGGTGGGTAGAATTACTCATAGGCAAATTGGAATTGCAGACGGAAGTGTAGTTATAGAACGGGGTGTACATAGTCACAAGCAGTCAAGAGTTAGAGTTCAACTAATTGGGTATAAGGAGCCAAAAGGAGGGACGGTGTGCCCTCGGCTAGTAGAAAGAGTAGAATTTTTATGTATTGTTTTGTGCTGAAAGTATCTGGTACAGTATGGGTTGTGAATGATTGCTGAGACTGCTGTGAGTGATCGAGCGCCTACTCGCATTGCGAGAAAGCAAACTTGAGAGTGGACTCCCAAGGTACGTTTTCAACTCAGGCGACTGCAGTCCGGCTACTGACAGAGGAAGCGGGTCAGACACATATGAATTGTTGACTGAAGTACCAGACAGTAAATTCTAAGTGTTCTTGCTAAAAAGTAATATCTGTATCGTAAAAAGGTTACTGTTTTTAAGAGTAACAATGGGTAACGGGTCATCCAAGCCCAAAAAGGTAAAGAAGGGTGAGACACCCTTAGGGTATATGGTGCGAAATTTTGAAGTACTATATACAACACATGATTATGGTATAATATTAACTAGAGAGAAATTAACAGGAATGTGTACAATTGTGTGGCCACTGCTAGTTCCAGACTGGCCAGAGCAGGGGTCAATGGACCCGGCGCTAATACAGAAAGTGCATTCCCAAGTAACCGGGAAATGCGGACATCCTGAGCAGTACCCATATATAGATATATGGAAGTAATGTGTAAAGGATAAAAGTCATTTTATAATGATGGCGGGACGTAACAAGAAGCAGGTGCCCCCAATAGAGAAAATAATAAAAAGACAAGACCGGTGTTGGTAGAACAACTGGAGGAGATTGATTCCCTGCCCCCGCCCTATCCATCACATTATGGGGCAGCTAGAGAAGCTTTGCGTGACGCGGTTGCACAGGCGGAGGGAAGGAGGCGGGCGGCTGCTACTGCTCCGCCGGCTTCCTCCGCTCTGGCAAGCGGAATTGCGGAAGAAGATGAGGGGGCAGTGGGTGGAAGAGATAGAGAGGTCCCACCAGGAAAGATCGAAATGCCCGATGGGAGCATATATAAATTGGTAGACCAAGAGGACAGTGATGATGATGATGAGAGTGAAGATGCAAAGCAAGGTGCTACCACTCGCGCAGCGAACAATATATATAAACCCCGAGATCTATATCAGCACAACCCCGGTAAAAGTAAAATGCAGATGCCCCTACGGGAGGTGCCAGGTCCCTTATTGGAAAACGGAGAACCTGGGCCAGTGCAATATACATACGTCCCATTTACCACGACAGATCTGTTCAATTGGAAAACACACACACCACTGTACTCTACTAATCCCGCAGCGGTGGCCAGTATGATAGAGTCAGTTATGCTCACACATAACCCCATATGGGCAGATTGCCAGCAATTAATGCTGACAATGTTCACCACTGAGGAAAGAGCCCGAATAAATAGTAGCGCGCGAAAAATTCTACTTGCCCAAGCCGTAGAAGATGCTAAGCCCCAGCCAGAAGCGTGGGCAGAGGAACACTACCCCAAAACAGATCCCAAGTGGCCGTACAATACCGCTGCAGGTATACTCACCTGCAGATGTACCGTACAGCGGTAATAATGGGTGTTAAAGCTGGAGGGAAGAAGCCCACAAATATGGGGAAGATAGCGGATATTGTGCAAGATTCTAAAGAAACCCCAAGCGCATTTCTAGAAAGATTACTAGATGCATATAGGATGTATAGTCCTATTGACCCTGAGGCAGTGGAGAATCAGAGGTTAATTATTTCTTCTTTTGTGGGTCAGTCACAGAGAGATATACGGAATAAAATACAAAGACAGGATGGGTTTTTGGGTAAAGGTATTAGCGAGTTGGTAGAAATCGCTAATAAAGTGTATCATAACCGGGATTTGGAAGAAAAGCGGGAAGAAATAAAGAGACAAAAAGGGGTGGTCGGATATATGGGAAATGGAGGAAGAGGTGCCCCAGACAGAGGGAGAGCGAGGGGTCGTGGAGGCAGAAGTAGGGGAGCCCCCTGGGTACCCCCAGGACCCAATCAGTGCACCTGGTGCCGGGGCAAAGGTCACTGGAAAAATAATTGTCCGGAACTTTTGGCTAAACTTGGGGCACAAAGGGAAGCTGGGGAATCGGGAGGTCAGGCCTCAAATGGTCAGGTAACAAATGGCAGATATGAGAGGAATGATGGTGCCGGTGCAGGATTTGTTGGGTTGGCAGGGACGTCATTTGAAGGGCAAGGTACATATTGACACGGACCTGGGCCCATCCGGCTCGGTAATCACGAGCCCACGGTCACTATGAGAGTGGGGAATAAAGATGAAATTTTTACGATTGACACCGGTGCCGAATATTCTGTTGTAACACAGCAAATTGCTCCCCGATGGGAACTGAGGTTGATATTGTGGGAGCAATGGGGGTGTCCGCAAAATACCCCTTTCTTGCTTCACGAAAATGTAGTGTGGGTGGGCATAATGTTGAACATGAATTTTTGTATATTCCCCAATGTCCCATCCAGCTCCTGGGGCGGGATATCCTTTGCAAATTGCAAGCCCAAATTACATTTCTCCCCGGGGGTCACGCTAGATTAGACCTGCCTGAGAGTGGCAGCTCTGCACGGCAGCACAGCCCAGCCAGCCAGTGCATCCAACCCGCAAAAATTGCAGTAATTATGCCCAGAGAAGAAGAATGGCGTACAGCACCAACGCCGCCGGCCGACTCGGACCCGTACACACTACTCCTGGGAATCCCTGGTGTATGGGCCGAGGAAAATCTGCCCGGACTAGCCGTAAATATCCCTCCGGTGTACGTTGATTTAAAACCGGGTGCAACACCTGTGGCCCTGAGACAATATCATATCCCACAAAAAGCCAAGCAGAATATCCAGACACATTTGCAGAGACTTAAAGATCACGGCATATTGAAATTCTGCGTGTCACCGTGGAACACACCTCTGTTGCCAGTACTGAAAGAGGGCACACAAGAGTACCGCCCAGTCCAAGATTTACGAGCGATTAACGAAGCCACAGTAACTCTACACCCCGTGGTTCCCAATCCATACAATCTGTTGGCATTAATCCCCGGAGATACAAAATATTACACAGTGCTTGATTTAAAAGACGCTTTTTTCTGTATCCGTCTGGCTCCAGCAAGCCAGCCCCTTTTTGCGTTTCAGTGGGAGGACTCAACCACGGGAGCGCATCATCAAATGACCTGGACACGCCTCCCTCAAGGTTTCAAGAACTCGCCCACGATTTTTGGGTGCGCGCTCAGCCAGGATCTCCTGTCCTTCAACGCTCAGCCACACAAAGTTGTTCTATTACAGTATGTTGACGATTTATTACTGGCTTCTCCCACAGAAAAAGACTGTCTCTCTGCCACAAAAGCCCTGTTACATCTGCTGTGCCATGCAGGTTACAGAGTGTCTAAAAAGAAAGCACAAATATGTAAACAGACTGTGAAATATCTAGGTTTTCAATTAACAGGTACCAAGCGTGCACTGGGGGCAGAGAGAAAAGAAGCAGTGTGCCGAATACCCCAACCAAAGACAAGGAGACAAGTCCGTGAATTCCTGGGAGCTGCAGGCTTCTGCCGCCTGTGGATCCCCAACTTCGCAGATATTGCTAAACCCCTCCATCAAGCCACAAGAGGAGGAGAGCATGACCCCTTTCTCTGGGAAGAAGAACAAAATGCAGCCTTTCTGAAGTTGAAGACTCTGTTAATGGAAGCTCCAGCACTGGGACTGCCAGATCACAGCAAACCTTTCCAGCTGTACGTGCATGAACACAATCAAACAGCTACAGGAGTGCTGATTCAGAGTTTTGGCTCTTGGCTACGGCCTGTGGCCTATCTCTCCAAGCAACTTGATCCAGTGGCCTGCGGCCTACCCCCATGCCTGAAAGCTGTGGCAGCCACAGCAATGCTGATAGCAGAAGCAGACAAGCTGACACTTGGACAAGTTCTTCATGTCAAGGTGCCCCATGCTGTCAAAGCCCTGCTGGATGTAAAAGGAAGCTACTGGTTCAGCAATAGCCGGATGATGAAGTACCAAGCTATGATGTGTGAGAATCCACGGGTTCATTTGGACCTCATCGCTACCTTGAACCCTGCTACTTTACTGCCTGACTGCGAAGAGGATCCAGATCATGAATGCCTCCAAGTCATGGAATAAGTGTTCAGTAGCAGGCCCGATTTGAAAGACGTACCCCTAGACAAATACGATCTACAGCTATTCACTGATGGTAGCAGTTATATGGATGATGGGAAGAAAGTCTTCGGCTATGCGGTTGTCTCAGCGGAGGAAATTATTGAAGCAAATCCTCTACCAGGCCATACATCTGCACAACTGGCTGAAATAACAGCCCTGACCAGGGCCCTACAACTCTCGGAAGGTAAAAGAGTAAATATCTACACAGACTCCAAATATGCCTTCATGACTGTCCATGCACATGGTGCACTCTACAAAGAAAGAGGTCTACTAACTTCCTCAGGACAGCAAATCAAATATGCAGCTGAAATAACAGCCCTTCTGGATGCCGTATGGAAACCAAGTGCTGTCAGCATCATGCACTGTCGTGGCCACCAAAAAGGTCATGATGAAATCCCGAAAGGCAACCGGCGTGCTGACCAGGCCGCAAAAGCGGCTGCAAAACCATTGATAACATCTGATCAAGCCAAAGTCCTGCTCTGCAAGCAGGAGGACCAACCTGCTATGCCAAACTACGAATTTTATATGAACTGGAGAAAATTCGAACCTGGAGGCGAATTTATTGAAATTGTTTTGTACAAATGGCACAATAACTATGAACTATTGGAACTCAATCATGACTATATCCAATGGCTTTTCCCGACTCGGTCTCAAGGAATCCTCAAGAAACACGTCTTATGATTAACACCTCAGAAGTTCAGCACAGACTCCGCCGAGCATACAAAATGATGCTGAAATTCTTCGGCGTAAAATTAATGGGGGAGTATGGAGAAGATAATGATACAGCAGTAACAGAAGTTGAACGAGCAGAAAATTTTGCCTCACGTTTTGAAAATTTGACAACCAACCCTCACAATAATCTGAGAATTACACGAATACTGCTAAATTTGGGAGAATTGGGAGCAGAAGAATACCAAGCCCCATTGGTGAGGTTCTTCCTCAAGGAGATCCTTATCAAAAACAAACTGCCAAGAATGAAGAAAAGTGCGATGAACTTCTTCATACCAGCAGTAAGAGATTCAAAGGAGAGACAAGATCTGCTGTTCTTTGCCTGGCAACATTATTTCCCAAAAGAAGAATTTATCTGGGGAAACCATGGAGAATTAGCACAATACAAAGTAAAACCAGTGGTGGCTGCACTCTTACCGGCGCCGCTGAGTGAATGGACACCTGTGTATTCAGAAAAAGAGAAGAAATGGCTATCGGAAGAACAAGGCGGATATGGAGAAGACGGATGGTTCCAGTTAGAGAATGGACAAATAGTTCTACCAGCAACACTGGCGCCTGAGATTGTAAGGACGCTCCACGCAAGTACCCATGGAGGAAGAGAAATGATGGAACAGCAACTGGAGCCGCATTTCTACGTACCAGGACTGTCAGTAATCTGCAAAGCAATAGCCCAGCAGTGCGTGACATGTGCCAAGAATAATCCAAGAACAGGCCCGTTTCAACCTCCAGGGAAGCAGCCAATCGGGCTGTCTCCAATGGCATCGTTACAGATAGATTTCACAGTGTTGCCACCCTGCAAAGGATACAAATATCTACTGGTAATGGTGTGCACCCTGACAGGATGGGTGGAAGCTTTCCCAACGAGAACAGAAAAGACAGTGGAAGGGGTGAAAAGTCTGATGAAAGAAATAATACCACGCTACGGACTGCCTCTCGAAATAGGGTTGGACAATGGCCCTGCATTTATACAGAACTGTTTACAGCAACTTGCCCGACTGTTGGGCATCACCTGGAAGTTACATACTGCCTACAGGCCCCGAAGTTTGGGAAAAGTCGAGAGAATGAACCGCACCCTAAAGACTTTGATGTCCAAACTGTGCCAAGAGACATCACTAGGCTGGTTGGATGTGCTCCCGATAGTCTTACTACACATTAGGTGCAGGCCAACCCCCCAATTGAAGCTAAGTCCGTACGAACTTATGTTTGGACGGCCTACCCCTCTGATTAATGGACTAAGGGGGGACCTTCGGTTATTAGGGGAAATTAAATTGAATGATCAGGTTGTACTGTTGGGTAAAGCAATGCAGAAATTGAATACATGGGTGGGAGATAATATACCTCACTTTTTGTACCCTCCACTGCATAAATATTGTCCAGGTGATTCAGTATGGGTGAAGGAGTGGAAAAATGATCCACTAGGCCCAAAATGGAGAGGTCCTTACTTTGTCCTGTTATCAACCCCTACAGCAGTAAAGGTTGCCGAGGTGGTCCCGTGGATACATCACTCCAGACTGAAGGTAGCTGCAGCCAATCCTGAACCAGTATGGAAGGTCGTCACCAACGAGACCAATTCACTGAGGCTAAAGCTAACAAAGACCACAGTCATGAGCCCTTGAGAGATTCGACTGAAAGCATCCAAGATACTCAACCCATGGGTGTTCTGATGGATACAACAAGATCTAATTATCCACTGATGGAGAATGCTGAGAGGGTTATTTTTAGGGGCCCGGCCCCGATCCGTGATCAACCGGAAATGTCTTTTGTTTTTGAAATTCCGGCGGGAGGGATTGGGTTTATGTGACTGTGAAGAGAATTGCCCAAGGGTTTTTGACAGTTGGGGGAATTCTGGTACTGATTTTGTTTCTTGCACATCTGATTTATGGACTGTCACGTGAAACATGCCCCAAGTGCCCAAGCACCACCAAAACTCGGAATGATACACACCCGGTGATGGAGAACCGTACCATGTGGAGACAAAAGCGAGAGGCGCTATCTGGAACCCAGCTAAAAGGACACCTACTTGTGCAATTTAAATATGACTATGCTAAAAAGTCTGGGCAAACCACGTGTTGGGTGTGTAGTAGACTGCACCCAGAGACAATTCATATACCATTCGCATCTGTCCCAATGAATTTGAGTATGTTTGCATCAGAAAATGTTACAGTACAGGCAGTTGATATGTCAAGGGAGAAACCAGAACCATTCAGTCCCGGGCATCCCATAATAGGACCAGTGTACCAACCAGAGTGGTGTTTTCAATTAGGCCCAGATAAGGAGATAAATAACGAGGGTGGGGTATGTAACTTAAGTCAGTTCAATTGGACATCATACATTTACATATTCAGAACAGGACTGAAGGCGCATTATATATATATACGATGTAGGCAATTCACTAGAGAGCAAGAGGAGGAGATTGCGAATGCAACCAATGGAAAACAAGATGTGGTGGATATGATGAGACGACTGAGACAGCTTGCAATAGCGATAACAAAGGGAACACTGTACTCATCACCATTTATAGTGAAAGGAGGGTACCAGGTGTGCTGTGAAGGAGTGTGTTACACATGGGTACCACCTACAGTAACCGGAATGTGTTATTTGACTAAATTAATCCCAATCCAGAGGGTAAGGGGGGAAGACACTAATTCAGACACAATACTTCACCCTAGGTATCCACTGGTGTTTGAAAGACAGAAGAGAGAGCTATTCAAGAGAGCAGATCGAATATGGGCATGGCTTCCAGCGTGGACTGGATGGTGAAGAGAGTTGATGGCAAGAATGAACAGTTATGCCAGTTTGCTGGATGAGATTTTGAATAAGACTAGTTGGGATATTCAGTTGTTGAATCTGGAAGTACGAGAGATACGAAAGGTGCAAATGATACACAATATGGCACTAGAACAGATTAGTGCAGCCCTGAATGGATTGTGTGAGATGACAATGCATTATGAATGTTGCACTTTCATCAAGAACGCTACACATGACGTCCCTGACTATTACCAGGTAATTCAAGATCACCAAGAAAAGGTAGCACAGTTGCAGAACACAGCAAGGAGGATCGCTGCTGAAGGCTGGAATCCACTCCGTGGGTTCAGAGCAATCGGAGATTGGTTTGGATCCATTCTGAGATTTATATCGCAGATTGGATCTATGATTCTGATGGTGGTGGTGATCTTGATTGTAGGAGCACTACTGTACCGTATAGGGCTTTGTCTCTGGCCGCTATGCAAGAAGGCACTGACACCCGCACAGACACAAACGATACCACTGATTATCCCACAAGGTATGTTCCCGACGAAAATAGGCCCCCCAAAGTATGAGGAACTCGAGAATAAAAATAGTGAGGTGTAATGGCTACAAGTCTCAGGAGAAGAGCCTGAGGCTTGAGCCAAGGGGGGAATGAAGTGGAAATAGGCTGGAAGATGGCCGCCATTATAAGCCAGGCGACCATCTTGTTCAGAATATTGGTTCACTTGAAAATAACTAGGCAGGTTTTTAGCTGAAACTAGAATGAGGCATACGTAGAAATTTAGGAATGTGTTAGATTAGCAGAAAAAGCAATTAAAGCCCTGAGAAAGATCTTTGCTATTCCTGGCACGGAGGAGAGAGAGAGAAGTAGATACACCAAGGTCGTTGAGGCCCGCAGAAAGACAAAGGAGTATAGAGATCAGACCAGGTGTCATTTGTAACAAATGATTGAAGACGCTAGGGAAAGGGGCGCAGCCCGTAATAGTAGGAGCAACTAATCATGATTTACTGAAACTAACACAAAGTTTGCCAATTTACGGCCAATTAATGGAATGTCTTTGTATTAACAAAAGGGAGGTATTAGCCCACGTGGGGTGGGATAGTGTCACCGGGAGGTGGGCTAATTGGGATGTACCTAATTATGTATTTGGGGTATAAAACCTCATGACACTGGGTAATCGATGCTCAGTCTTTGCGATTCAATCCTGTCTGAGCATTCTGTGACGTCACAATAAAGTTTGCCTTTCCTGAAGAGACTCGTGTCCAGACAATCCTTGCTCGTGTCCGGTCCGGCCTCATCCCGAGTGAACCAAGTGGATTCCGGTAACAATAAGGCATGAGCATAAACCAGAATTAAACCAGAGACAATATCAGTCAGGAACCTAAAGCAGAAATGAACACAAATCAAGAACATAAACTTGAATACAGACAGGAGGTCCAGAGCAAAACAAAACTGCACCTAACCAGGACTGAATCAAAATGAGGCTTGGATCAAAATGAGGCAGCGCCCTTACTAGGGTGATGCCTCCTTTTAAACAGAATTCAATTAGAACAAGAGAGTCCAGGTGAGGATCCAAGACAAGGAATCCAAAAAGGAAAAAGAAAGTCCAGAACTTGAATGCAGACTTGAAAGTACACATATGCCAGAGGGGGCGCCAGTACCCAGAACGTCACACATTTGCGCTCACAATGTTAAGTATAGGACGCGCGCAGTACAGTAAGCTCGTGCAGGATTTGCGCAGGTTCACCCGCGGTAGACGATTGCGTGCGGTTGTTTCGCTGACTATGTAATACGGGATTCAGCGCAAATGGTTTTACCCACTCGTTAATGATTATTTGCGCCGGCGCAAACGTTTGCATGAAGATTGTAGTTTAGCCCAGTGACTTTAACCCTTTTACTACCAAATTTATCTGGGATATTCAGAGAAAGGTGAAACTCTGGAGAATGACTGGAGAAGTGAAAATATTAGGTCTAAATAGCAAAAACAGAAAAATTCTCCCATCTATCTCACTTTCCAAATCGGCTGTTTTGACCTAGAATTTTCACTTCTCCAAAAGTTCTCCAGAGTTTTACCTTTCTCTGAATAACTCTGTATGAATGCGTTTTTGCATTGAAGTACAATGAAAAAATAAATTACCACATGAAACCCCATTTTCATACCGTTTTATCCCATTCTTTACCACAATCACGTTAAGTTGATCTTCAAAAGCACCTTCAGGTGCTCAAGATCGGGTTAACTCGATCTGTACATATTGTGGAGAAATGCAAACAAATTTAGTTTCTGGCATATGGGCTGCAGCATATGTTCCTATAGTTATACTGTACATCAGCTATAGCAGCTGATACATTGCAAGCCCCAGACCTGCTGTCAGTTTCTAAAACAGACTTTCTCAGAGACATGTGGAATTACTGGGACTAACCTGCAGAAAGAGCACTCTACCTGTCAAATAATGCATGAAGTCTCTAAGTGCACTGTAATGCTATGTGTGTGCGTACATGTGAATGTGTGTGTATATTTTTGTACGTGTGGTGGTGATGGGAATAAGGGGTTATGTAATGTTGTTCTCCATAAAACCATTGGTTCCTGACATTATTTTCATGAAAAACCACTTGAAAATGTATGAGTTAATGCAAGATTAGTGTTCTCCCCAAGAAGAAATTAAATTCTCTGTAAGGTCCACTCTTGTCACATCATATCTTTACAATAATATCTACAAGTAATTTTTATCCGATATGTTTAGGGAAAGAATAAAACACTTTGCAATATTGATGCAAAATTGACCGTTGACCTACATGACCCCAACTACCTGCTTCCACATGTTCTATCAAAAGCAACCTCTCACCCACAGTTTGTGTAGCCTATGACAAAAACATGGCTTTCATGCTATGTCCAAAAATAAGAGGACGCCTGTCAAATTCAGACCCTGCCAAAATTAGATGCCTGCCAAATTAGGCGGAGGCAAAGTTTTGATGCTCCAACATCGTTGCGTTCGATTTGAACACCTTGGCCAAAATGGAATACCATTTTCATTTAAAAGTAGGTATAGGTTTATATATTAGGATTATGGTTAGAAGTCACTGTTAGTTTACTATTTGTGTTTGTCTAGTGCCGCCAATGTTAAGATTAATAGAAACATAGAAACATAGAAAATGTCGGCAGATAAGAACCTTTCGGCCCATCTAGTCTGCCCAATTACATGGATACTTTACCTGGATTTATCTTTTGTTTAGGATAGCCTTATGCCTATCCCATGCCTGCTTAAATTCAATCACTGTTTTGGCCTCTACCACTTCTACTGGAAGGCTGTTCCATGTATCCACCACCCTCTCAGTAAAATATTGCTTCCTGATGTTACTTTTAAACCTTTGCCCCTCTAATCTAAGACTATGTCCTCTTGTTTTGCTACTTTGTTTCCTTTTAAATATACTCCCTTCCTCTACCTTGTGGATTCCCTTTACGTATTTAAATGTTTCTATCATATCTCTTCTGTCTCGTCTTTTTTCCAAGCTATACATGTTAAGATCATTAAGCCTTTCCTGGTAACTTTTCTCCTTCAAGCCGTACACCATTTTAGTAGCCCTTCCCTGAACTCTCTCTAAGATGTCTATATCCTTCTGGAGATACGGTCTCTAGTACTGCACACAGTACTCAAAGTGAGGTCTCACCAGTGCTCTGTACAGTGGCATGAGCACTTCCCTTTTCCTACTGCTAATACCTCTCCCTACACAACCAAGCATTCTGCTAGCATTTCCCGCTGCTCTATTACATTGACTACTTATCCTTAGATCCTCTGCAATAATAACCCCTAAATCCCTTTCCACAGATGTTGAGGTTAGGACTGTATCCATATTCCTAAAACAAGCACAAATAGTAACCTAATCCTAATTTCTAATCCTAACTTTGGACAAATACGCTCCATCTTTCCACAGTGTCTAAAACTGATGTGTCTAAAACTGATGTGTCAGAATTGGCAGTAACTGAATTTGACAGGGGTTGAATTTGGGCACATCCGAACTCGACTATCTTTTTCAAAGACGCATCTTTTTTACCACGTCATTTTCTGACGCGGCTTAAAAGCAGCATCTTTCTCCAATAAACCCACAGTTTGCCAATTTCCCTTAATATAGATGCTAAATTAATTCATATGCGGGCAAACGAGACCCAAAATCTCTTGCTGATATAGCCTTCCTGATGGCAGTGATACATAGCACAACCACCACCCAAACCCATGACCCCTACACAATGGGATGGGTCCATACAGAGAATAATAAAGATGTTGGGAATGTTCTCCCCTAAACTAATCAGGAGGCATCGAGCCACGGAACAGTTTACAATTCTAGCTTTAAATATTTAAGGGGAGCACTTGAAAAGGGCTGTTCTTTTTCCCGTAGACTTCTGGTTGGTTCAAAGCAGTCATTCTATGTGCCAGCCAAAAATATTTATTAGCAAGCAGCCACACATTGCTCGTAAATATTAATGGGCGGCATATAAAAAGGCTTATATATTTTACAGGTAAACATATAGACCTACCATCTGTGGAAGTTGTATATTGGTAAGACTTGAAATTAGTGCTTGGCTCAAACCTGCCAACTCTTTCAAAAGGCTTTCATTGTTCTTCTCTATTAGTTTGTTCTCCTCCTCTATAGTCTTGAGATTTGTTTCCATCGATGATATCTAAAGTTTAAATGAATATATTGATAATTAATAACAAGAAAATTATTCTACTGTAGTAAGACTAAACCCACATTTTGAAATACATTGTAATGCTCAACTTAATGCTCATGGGACTTCACTGATGTGGATGGATTCCCATGAAATTACACCTTGATGTTTGTCAGGGATCCCAGGAGCAGGGTACAGGGAGCCCAAGGAGTTGGTGGAGAAGACAAGGTCGAGGTCACTAGCCAGGTCAGGATCACAGCGGTACACGGAGGTCGGGGTCACAAGCCAAGTCAGGATCACAGCGGTACACGGAGGTCGGGGTCACACGCCAAGTCAGGATCACAGCGGTACATGGAGGTCGGGGTCACAAGCCAAGTCAAGCACAGGAAAGCATAAATACTAAATAGGAAGAGCAAATACTGAGGGAACTGCTACAATAGCGGAGCGAGGATTGAATGGCTAGTCTACCCTTAAATACCCATGGAGCTCCTCCCTCAATCTGAGACACCGGTGACGTCAGAGACGTGCGCTGCGGCCCGGCCGCCATATTGGTGGAGCCTGGCCGCGCGTGCGTCCATTCTGGGGCACGTGCTGGGCCAGCAGCCTTGGGCTGCGACGCAGGCCTGTGGCAGGCACCCGGGGACCCACTCGTCGCCCCCCCGGGAGTCATAGACCCGCAACGGAGGTAAGCCGGGTCTCCGGGTAACGCCAGGCCCACGCACCAGCTGCAACCCCGCACCCTGAGCACCAGCCCGATGTGGAGGGAACCGCCGGACCAGCCGTCCCGGAACCCGCAGCCCTGACAATGTTATGGGAAAAATTGATTAAAACCACCTGCCTAATATTGTGTAGGACCCCTCGTGCTGACAAAACAGCTCTGATGCATTGAGGAGTGGACTCCACAAGACCTCTGAATGTGTCCTGTGGTACCTGGCACCAAGACGTTAGCAGCAGATCCTTTAAATACTGCAAATTGTGAGATGGTGCCTCCATGGATCGAATTTGTTGTTTCCACACATCCCACAGATCCTCAATCGGATTGAGATCTGGTGAAATTGGAGACCAAGGCAACACCTTGAAATCTTTGTCATGTTCTTCAAACCATTCCTGAACAATGTTTACAGTTAGCAGGGTGCCTTTCCTGCTGAAAGACGCCACTGCCATCAGGGAACACCATTGCCATGAATGGGTGTATGCAGTCTGTAACAATCTCCACGTAGGTAGTATGTGTCTGTCAAGCATGTTCTGACACCTTTCTATCATGGCCAGTGTGAAGGTTTTTGCAACTTAAGGTACACTGGCGCCGTAGCGGCTATGTATGATCAGACCAGACAACTAGTCTTCACTCCCCGCGTGCATCAATGAGCCTTGGACACCCATGACCCTTATGGCAGTTGACTGGTTGTCCTTTCTTGCACCACATTTGATAGGTTCTAACCACTGCTTACTCGGAGCACCCCACAAGACTTAGTGATGCTCTGACCCAGTCCTCTAGCAATCACTATATGACTCTTGTCAAAATCACTCAAATTTGTTTGCTTGTCCATTTCTACTGCTTCCAACACATGATATGAAAATGTCTACTATATCCCATCACTTGACAGGTGCCATTGTAACAATATAATTAATATTATTCACTTCACCGATCAGTATATTTAGTAATTTGACTGATCAATGTATATACAAATTGCATAAACTAAAATTAATCACAACTAGTTTTGTAAAACTAGTGGAATTAATAAATTAATTTAATTCAACAATTGCTTAGTAAGCATTGCTAAGACTCTATTCCAATAGGAACACTAATGTGTGAGCTATAAAGCCATGGGAGGAGTAGTTATCCAAATAAGCAATTCCATTTTGCACTAGTGGCAAGAATAAACAGTTACTATTACAACAATTATTACCGCACGACTTGTAATACTGGCCTAAATGATATAGTTAGCTAGTATAACCATGACCATAATCGTCATGTATACGTAAACATGTGGAAGATGTAGTCAATGGTAAGCAACCTTGGCCCTCCACGAGTTTTGAAACTACATCTCACATGATGCTCAGGTACTCATTTATTGGCCAAGCCTCAAGTGATATGTAGTTCCAAAACATCTAGGGCCACATTACATTCCTGACGTTAACGTTAACCCTCACTTGCGTGAGCATTAACGTTAACTGCGGTTTCTACCGCATATTACAATCCGAACACAAACGGGTTAAGTAACCCGTTTGCGTTTGGTACCTTGTGCTTTGCAGGGCGAGGTTACTGTACTTTGTGCTCCCTATACTTAACATGGGAAGCGCAAAGTGTTAATCAGCGTTACGATTACAATCTACTAGGGCTGATTAACGTCCGGCTGTGGTTAGCAAAACGTTAACCATAGCCAGGACTTGGTGTTAACGGATTCCACTTCTTTTCTGCACCTGCATTGTAATCCAGCGTTAAAACGCGGGCGCAAGGGGGAAAACTGCGGGTGCAGTTTTTCCTCCCTTGCACCCACGTTTTAACGCTAGGATTGTGATATAGCCCCTAGAGGGCCAAGGTCGCTGACCCATGGTGTATTTATTAAACTGAGTAATTATTTATTTTTACGAAAGCAGAAAGAATAAATAGGTCCCATTACTATGCAATAGTTGTTACTGCTCAGCTTGGAATATTGGCCTAAATTATATCATTATCTAATATAACCATAAATATATTGGGAAAATTAGATGTTATGCTTTTTTTATACAAATATCTCTTTAAATTCCTGGAGGGATAGTTCAGTTGTTAGCAGCCACTCCATTCTTCATATGAATGAGATTACTGAATAATAAAGGGGAGCAAGAAGACAAATACAACAAATGATGACCCATACACTGGCACAGGGACCCTCACTAAAGTGTGTAAATATAATGCAGACCTCCCAGTCAGCTGACAGCTGCGCAATGCGCAATTATGACAAGAGCTTAGAGACCCGATTCTGCATGAGGCTACTCTAGCTAAGGAAGTGGTTCCTAACCCTGGTCCTCAAGTACCCCTAACCGGACAGGTTTGCCAGATATGTGAAGCACAACGCAGGTGATATGATTTGCTGCTCAGTGATTGCAGGATTCAGTCTGCATTTCCCCAAGGTGATCATTAAAACGAGGCCTGTTAGTGGGTCCTGAGGACTGGAGTTGAGAAATACTAGACAAGAGCCCACTATATTTCAAATCTTTTTTTCATTGGGTTGGGAACCACTGACCTAAATAATCAAGAGAAAACAGAAACCCCAATATCTACTGTTCTTGCTGCATTAGTAGGAAAGATAAAAAAAAACCTACCCCTAGACCTAGGCCCTGTGGCTCCTCCTGTAAAATAAAAAAAATGAAATAAATGCAAAAAAAGAACAGAAACCATAATTATAATGCTAAACCTAGCGATAACGCCACTCTAACTTTATTCTTTAACCCTATACAGTATCTGCATAAGAAAAAACAATTTCCCATAATCTATGCCTTTACCTAGCCCTACCTCCTTTTCAGTATGGCCCTATAACCTCAAACATGTCCCATTTCAACACTGAAAACATACAAGAATGTACTAACACATTTAAAACATTGTTAAAATATTATAGAGAAAAGCGAAGTCGGAGTAAAAATCAACATATCTTGCCTTTTGCAAATGTGTATGTTCCTTATTCTGACCAACATGTAAATGATATCATGCTTAATTTCCCTTATTATAACGTTACATTTTTTCATATTCAGCTCTTTCCCTTGTGCGTCTCTTTCCGGCGATACTCAAAAGGTGTTTTAATTAAAAGTTAATTCTAAAAGTATTTAACTATAATTGCTTTTTGTTAACCTGGGTCTGAAGATTCATCATATCAGCTTCTATCTTCATATTTGATTCATTGAGTTCCTTAATTTCTTCGTCTAAATTTCTGATTTCATCTTCATTCTCCAAACCAGCTGTGAATTGAAATGTTTATTGGGAATGTAATAAATCAATTAATGCATCCAAATGATTGAATTATCTATTAATGTTCAGTGTTAACATTTCACATTGTTCTTATGTTCTTTTTGTTACCATGTCTCCATAAGTATTAGTGATAATCGATGTTGTAACACCGCACATATATATATATATAATTAAGGTGGAAAAACATATGCCAATATTTCTCTTCACATGCTTCTTGAGTATTACTTGTTTGTGTTTGAGCTGAATTATACAGGGTTATTCAAAGAGATCCGAATGGCTGCCGAAAGGTAACTGAACGCTGAAAATCAGTCTACGGTTACCTTTCTTGGCCATTCGGCTATTCAGAGAGCAGGCAATTCGCCAAATGTTGGCGAATTGCCTGCACATTCGGTGCCTGTTCGAGGGCAGTGAAATCCCCATAGCTTTGTCTATTCAGAGAACAAAAACCAGCAGTGAAAAGTTGCCGAAATGTCCTGCCATTCGGTGGTTTCATTCGACAGGTTTATTCAGGAGAATCCCATAGGCTTCAATGTTAAAAATATTCCCGTTTTAATTTAATATCTAATAAGCCGTTGATTATAATATTCTGCAGTAAAAAGTCTCTTTATTTATAGATTTTTTTAGGATCTTTTAACCCCTTCACTGCTGACGACGTGTGGGACACGTCCTCAGTTACTCCCGCTATATGCTAGGACGTGTCCCACACGTCATCAGCTTTGTGGGACCCCTGGCGGAGATACTCACCTCTCTGTCCGGGGTCCTGCGGCGGTCTGACTTCAGCGTCCTCAGACGCTGAAGTTAAGACCCTCCCGACGTCAATGACGTCATTGCGCCATGCACGATAATGTCATTTCCATGCGACCCCCCCGGCAATGCCGGGAGATCACCTGGAAGGGAGGGAGGATCCGTTTGGATCCCTCTTTCCCCCGATCGGGAGGTCCCACAAAGAAAAGCAAGGCACTGCTTAAAAGGGGAGAGTCTCCCCTTTTAAGCGGTGCCTGGCTTTGATCCCTTAGGCACCGGGTCACACTTCAGCGCCGTGCGGCCTAGCTCCGGTGGGGGCCGCCATCTGGGATCCCCCCTCGCTGCCTGACATCATCGCGCATAACGTGATGATGTCAGATAGCCGGGGAACCCCTAGCTGCCCGGGGATTTCCCAAGGAAATCCCCTGGTGAAGATAGGGGGTTCCTTTGAACCCCGATATCTCCAGAACTGCAGCTAGGGGGTCATGGAGGGTGTCATTCGAAAAGGCCTGAGCATGGCCTTTCTAATGATACCCAACATGATCAGGTACAAAGTAAAAACAAAATAATAAAAAATAATAATACAAAGAAAATAATAAATAAAAAAAAAAAAATTTTTTGAGTGTTGTTTTGATTATTGCAGCAATATTGTTCACATTTCAATTATAATGTGAACAATGATGTTGCACTAATGATTTTTTTTCTATGGGGTGCGTTTGCTAAAAATCACGTAATTCCCCCCAAAAAATTTAACGAGTCCCCATCTCTAATTTTTGTACAAGCGCACCCCACAGAAAATATAACTGCAAATGTTCAAGTGATAAAAGGTGAAAAAAAACACTTTACACGCTGCAGATGATTAAAAATTCTAATTTTATTGCATTGTTTGTTATAATATACAGGCAGGACATGACGTATACATCTACAAATGATATATTATGAATCTGCCGAGTCTGCCGGAAAGAACGATATATAATATGTCTGGGTTGTATAATAAAATGTGACTTCAAATCGCGTTTAAACATGATGAGCGAAAGCGGTAAAAATTAGCTCAGCACACAGCGATGAAATGCCTCAGCAGTGAAAGGGTTAAGCATTTTTTGGGATTTTTCTGCAAAAATTTTTTTTCTCCGTTTTATTTATAAACGTTTCTTTTTTTTTCTGTAACAGCCATTTTTATTATCATTCATTGGATCTTACATGTAAATTTGAGACATTTTCCCTCAGTAGTTTCTTTTCAAACAGCGTTTCACTTTTCAAACATTCAAGCATACTGTTTTCTTTTTTTTTTCACTCCATTCGTCTGCGGTGTTGGGTTTTTCGGGCGGCTGCGCTGCGCTCTGATCGGCTCCTGCTCGGGTTTCTCCGGCGTCTTCGGCGGGGATAATCCAGATGTTTTTGCGGGTTTCAATGTGCATTCGCCTGGGTTTTGCGGTGAGTTTTCAGCGGCTTTTCCCTGCACTACGGCTGCCCTGTGATGCTTGCTGAATACACCGCAGGGTCGCCGAAATGGGATCGCCAAATCGTACCGAATTTAAGAGAACGAAAAGTCACCGAACGTGCGGTGACTTTTCAATTCTCTTTGAATAACCCTGATAGTCATGAATTGGACTAAATATTCCAACTATTTCTTTTCTTTTTTATGGTTATATCCAGTGTATAGGGATTTTTAAAATACAGGTTTATATGAATATACAGGCACATTCATCCATACAAACACAGATTAGCTGAACGTTACACAGATAAGCAGTGTACATATCAGATAGAACAAAAAAAAGGAAGAGAGTTATAAATAAGTACAAAACAAGAAGTATCAATTCAAAAACAGAACATTGAACACTACAAACCACATCAACTATAGGGCTCTTAGGTAAGGCCACATATAAGGCCCCGTTCACACTGTGCGATTTATCGCGCGGATTTTGCCGCGACGTCGCGCTGTGTAGCTTCTCCAATGCATTTCAATGGAGCTGTTCACATCTTGCCACGCGATGTCGCGCGACGTCGCATGTCGCTCATCGTAGAAGCATGTCGCTGGTACATGACCCTATTTTTGCGATTTGCTATCTGCGATTTTGCGATTTATATTGGTGGCGCTTTGCAAAAATCGCACAAAACAGTGATGTCGCGCGACATCATCGTACCATGTCGCGAATATGAAAATCACGCGGAAAGTCGCACGATTTTCAAATCGCGCAGAGTGGGCGGGGCCTAACAATAGTGGACACAGGGGATTGATTAGGGAAGGGGTCAAGGGTAACTGTCAAGATCAATGAGTAAAGGGGGCTGCCTGTTTAAGTACGCTGTAACAGAATGAAACAGGAAGGGTTAAGCCCAGGGATCTCCTCTGTGTGGGTTTTGGAAGTGAGGAAAACTAGAGCATGTAGTAATGATATGCATTTGGAGGTTCCTCGAGAGGGTTCCAACTATTTCTTGGCCAGTACACCAAAAATTATATATATTAGCAACTAGTCCAATAGTCCTAAAACTGCAAAAAAAAAGGTCACCTCTATTCCGTCTTAGCCAGAAATAGGGAGCCACTAAAGGAAAATATCAACGCTATAATCATCAGTGGCTCCATATAACCAGCTCTTTTGCAAGTGAGCTCCTATATCTGTGTCTCAAGCATAGCTGACTCTAGAGGAGGGCCAGGGGGGGAAGAGCCTCCTTGTTATTTCTTGCCCCCCACCAGAGAACAGCATCCAGCTTCCCCCAATTCTTCAGACCTCTGTATCTCCATCCCCACACGTCATATATGGTTGATCGAGGTGTCTTTGGAAAGGGCAGCATCTTGCCTTTCCAAATGATACCCAAAGTGATCATCTTCAGTGTAAATTAAAAATCAAAATAAAATAAAGACGTAACAATTTTTTTTCATAGGGTTGAAATGGCTCAGCAGTGAAATGGTTAATGTTGAGACTATATATTACATTGGGTATTACTTTCCTTTTTTGCCTTGGTTTAGTTGTATATTAAGGGTTAATGGGCAGGCTTCATCCCTCACACAGTATACATTTCATGAGTTTTCCTTGAATACTGGCATTTTAGGGGTTAATGGGTGTCACCTTCCACGCTTCTAGCCCTGTCTCCCTGTCCTCTGTATTCGTGAATACCTGTTTTTTCCCTTGTGTTTTTGTTGCTACTAATTCCTGGGTTGCAGCCCAGGGGTTAATGTGTTCAGTGCTCCCTCTTCACCTGTTGATCCTTGTCCTGATTGTCCTGCTTATGTTAGAGCAAAGTGCCTATGGTGCATTGCTGGGTCATTTTGCTTTTCCTGGTCTCCAGTATTTGCTGTTTTTCTGAGAGCTCCCTGCTGTATTGTTTCATCCCAGTTTGTATATTCTTGCTCAGTTTATTTCTGTGGTCCTGTTTCCCTGTCTGTCTATCTGTTGCCTCTGTTATACTGTTCTTGTTTTATTTCCAGTTTCTCCTGTGTATTCAGTTCATAAGTGTTTCCCTTGTTCTATTTGATTTTTCTATTTATATTGTTTATATTATGTTATATTCTGATTCCCCGGTTACCGATTTTGGCTTGGCTGACTTCCCTCCTGGTTCTGAACCTCTGTATCTGTATAACGTTTTCGCTCTGGTTCTGACTCCTGGCTTTTCTCTTGACTACGCTTATTCTTCATCCTTGTCTGTACCGTTTATATTGAACCCTGTCATCAGCATTTGTCATAAGACTCTGTATGGCTTCAAGGTAACTCTTTCATTTAGATTAGATCTGGTTATCTTAAAGACCAGCGTTTCAGATCAGGACATCTGTGGTATTGCCGTACAGAGATCTCTAGTTAACCTTGTGTTGCTCTCACCTGTTATTGCTGTCTACAGTGTATCTCTGCACATTGCGGCTTTTCTCAGGAACCAGGGCCTCACCTTGGCACGTGCCTGGTGGTGGCACGAGCGTGACAATGGGTAGGCTACATTATTTATTTATTTATAAAGTATTTTACCAGGAAGGATACATAGAGATTTCTCTCGATTTCAAGTATGTCCTGGGTACATACCTCACAGTGTATACATTTCATGTTTTCCCATGATTACTGGCATTTAAGGGGTTAATGGGTAGGCTACATGCCTCACAGTATAATCATTTCACGTTTCCCTTTATTAATGGCATTTTAGGGGTTAATGGGTAGGCTACATGCCTCACTGTTTATTATTTTTATTGTATTTCCCTGGGTTTATGGCATTTTAGGGGTTATTATAGAAGTTAGAATCTAAAGGGTCAATTCATCTTTAGATCCTTTGCTTTTGTCACAATGCGGGGAATCAATTTTGCTGAAAATATAGTGGATTCCCTATTTAGCAAATGGTCATTGTAATTTGTGAAAATTGGAGTCGCAGAAGCAGTTATCGGACGTTGGCGAAACAGTGGAAAGAGCCTATTTGTTCCAAGTTTCGTTCTGTATATGGTCAATAAAGGTGATGGGTCACGCTATCCTCTAAACCAGGGGTCAGCAACCTTGGCTCTCTGATGTTTTGGGAACTACATTTCCCATGTGGCTCAGTCAGCCTAATGGGTGACTGAGCATCATGGGAGATGTAGTTCCCAAAACATCAGGGAGCCAAGGTTGCTGACCCCTGCTCTAAACCATGGGACCAGAGAGAAGGGATATTTTTGGGATGATATGTGAAACATCGAGGCAGCTGAACCTTATTAGTGTACCAGGAGGTGAACGGATTTTTGGGCTAATCCAATTTTAAATTTTAAATCATTTTACTAAAGCTAATTTACTTTACACAAGGGTCTCTGGGCCAGTGTTTTTTGTTTTTTTTACTGGCTTGAGACTAGAATAAGGGGCTACTATAGGGTGATTTGTAATCCTCTGGCTGGCCGTTAATTAAAATACTCATACAAAGTAAAGGAAGCATTAGTCTACAGTAGGGTAGTGTAGAGTAGTAGTGTAAAGTTTACAGCTCTGCTGGAATAGAGTCTGACATTGTGTATCAGTTAGTAAGGCCAATTAATGAAGCATTAAGGGACCATTTGACCTCCACATAGTGTATAGTATGCAATGCGTAGTAGTGGTCGAAGTGAAAATTCTAGGTCACAATAGCCAAACCAGAAAAATTCTCCCATTTATCTCTTTCCAAATCGGCTATTTGGCCTAGATTATTCTCTTCTCCTGCCAGGTGAATAGACCTGCTAGTTTATAACATATAGAGAGTATTTGTGTAGGTTGTTTCTGTAAAATGCATGACTAATAAAGGACTCGCTCTAATCCTATCACTCCTTTACAATACAAATAGTAAGCTTATATTTCAAGTTATACAAACTGAACATAATTAATAGTGTAATATTGTGACATATCTGTTCACTTCAACTGTAGACTGTTTAAAGTATATATTGTCTACATTACAGTGGTAACTGTGATAACATGGGAGGAAAATAGAAACGACAATTGACACATCACTACGTCTAGGATATGATAATGTACAGGGTATATGCCTTTAAAAGCCAATCAGTACAGTGAAAAATTCTAAATTTAATCAGCAAAGCAGTTTTAATGTAGCAGACCTTATGGGTATAATTCTGCTGAGGAATCCAGAAAGAATATGTGTGATCTCATGCCATCTAGTAGTATTTTGGGTTCATCCAACGATTAACATAGACCCCTAGAAAATGTCAGTAGATAAGAACCTTTCGGCCCATCTAGTCTGCCCAATTACATGGATATTTCCCTGGATTTATCTTTTGTTTAGGATAGCCTTATGCCTATCCCATGCCTGCTTAAATTCAATCACTGTTTTGGCCTCTACCACTTCTACTGGAAGGCTGTTCCATGTATCCACCACCCTCTCAGTAAAATAATGCTTCCTGATGTTACTTTTAAACCTTTGCCCCTCTAATCTAAGACTATGTCCTCTTGTTTTGCTACTTTGTTTCCATTAACCTCCCTGGCGGTCTATTTATTGTGAAAATTCTTGTCTGAAACGTTCAATTTATTTATTTATTTGCTCCCCCAGTGGTATCCCGAGTGTGGCTCGGGGTTAAATTCCTATTTTGGAAGCGGTAACCCCGAGCAACACTCGGGATGCCGCTGGATACATCGCCTCTCCCTGCGCTCCCTCGATGTCCAGCAGTCTCCTCTGGCGATCATGACCTCATTACTTACTGGTTCCCTCCTCGCGAGAAGGATTCCAGGAAGTAAAACGCTGCGATTCATTTTTTTCTTTTAGGTAAATTTGCTATACTCATATCACATCTTAATTATTCTGTTTAACCTCCCTGGCAGTGTTCCCGAGTGTGTCTCAGGGTTAAATTTCACCGCTGAGAGCGGTAACCCCGAGACACACTCGGGCTTTATACATCACCTGTCCCTGCACTCCCTCACTGATCTCTGCAGTCTCCTCCGGCGATCGCGTTTTACTTCCTGGATTCCTTCTCGTGAGGAGGGAACCAGGAAGTAATGAGGTCGCGATCGCCGGAGGAGACTGCGGGGACATCGAGGGAGCACAGGGAGAGGTGATGTATCCAACGGCATCACGAGTGTTGCTCGGGGTTACCGCTTCCAAAATAGGAATCTAACCCCGAGCCACACTCGGGATACCACTGGGGGAGCAAAAAAATAAATTGACCATTTCAGACAAGAATTTTCACAATAAATAGACCGCCAGGGAGGTTAATACCCACTGGGCTCTACCTCCCTCATTACGTTCAGTAAAACAAACAAAGGGTCAGATTTCAGCTATAATCCATTAAGCGATCTGTTTGAAACATTATAAATATTAGCTCCAGCTGTTAAAGGGCCACTCCCACCAAAAAATGAAATGTCCTTATTGCGTTTATTTTATGTTGCTGATAGTTTACATGTGCTTTGTTTTTCTCTTGTTTATTTAGTTAAGAAAATATTTTAATCTATATGTGTCTCTGGGTGCATCCATTGTGTGATAATTTGTGTGTAATCCTCACCGTGTGCCATAGAATGGAGTTTATTGGCCAAGCACTGACTCAAATCATTGTTTTGTGTGGGATGTGTTCAAAATACATCACTAGGAGGTAAATTAGAAGTCATTTAAGATCCCTGTTATATCTCATTCAGCTTCCATCTCATATCTCAGTAAACCTAAAGAACAATACTCTCCTGTGTAGATTAAATAAACAAGAGCCAAAGAGCAAAGCTTTTGGTAAATGTTGCAACATGGGAAAAATACAACAAAATGAAAACAAGAGATCAAAACCTTACTTTATTTTTTCTTAAATGTCTAGTAATTATACACAGTGTGGTTTTGATATAAAATATAAATAATAGCTCCAGCACTTTTCAACATTAACACTGGATTTATTTCATTTATTGTGCTGAGGAATAAATCCACATTAAGGCTAGGGTCAGACGAGCGCAGTATTAACGTGCGTTTAGCCGCACTTAATCACGGCCGTGCTAGCAGCAAATTACGTCCAATGCCGGGCAGCATACGAAGAACGGCCGCACGAAAGTGCGGCCGCGCAACGCAAGTGGCAAACGAACGCATTTTTTCGAGAACGTCAAACCGCTAGTACTGACGTACAGAGTGCGCTGCGTCCGCATAGCGGCGTGTGTGCGTGATTAGGAGATGTCAGACGCTGCTAATGTCCGGCCAACATAACGTCCAGACGCAAAAAGGGTTTTATTGGTGATCCGTACAAAATCACGGACGAAAATGCGCATCGTATGACCGCTATCACGTATTCCGTGAAAAAATACGTCCATTCGTTCGAACGCACTTTTTCACGGACAATGTGAAAAATGCGTTAGTCGGACCCTAGCCTTAATGTTGAAGAGTGCTGGGGTTATTATTTTTTCTGATATTGCCTATTGGATTTGGGAGTGGATCCACTCCGGCCAGAGCGGCGAGCTGTCATCAGAGCCATAGAAACATAGAAACATAGAAAAATGTCGGCAGATAAGAACCTTTCGGCCCATCTAGTCTGCCCAATTACATGGATACTTTACCTGGATTTATCTTTTCTTTAGGATAGCCTTATGCCTATCCCATGCTTGCTTAAATTCAATTACTGTTTTGGCCTCTACCACTTCAACTGGAAGACTGTTCCATGTATCCACCACCCTCTCAGTAAAATAATGCTTCCTGATGTTACTTTTAAACCTTTGCCCCTCTAATCTAAGACTATGTCCTCTTGTTTTGCTATTTTGTTTCCTTTTAAATATACTCCCTTCCTCTACCTTGTGGATTCCCTTTACGTATTTAAATGTTTCTATCATATCTCCTCTGTCTCGTCTTTTTTCCAAGCTGTACATGTTAAGATCATTAAACCTTTCTTGGTAACTTTTCTCCTTCAAGCCGTACACCATTTTAGTAGCCCTTCTCTGAACTCTCTCCAAGATGTCTATATCCTTCTGGAGATACGGTCTCCAGTACTGCACACAGTACTCCAAGTGAGGTCTCACCAGTGCTCTGTGCCATTGTTTGATACTGGTTTTTATATAAAACTTTCATAATTAGAACAATGTGCATTTGCATAATTTTTTTTCAAATTTAATATATATTTACCTTCATCATTTTTCAAATTCACACTTATTATTTCTTCTGATGTTTTCCCCTTCTTTATGGCTTGTGCATTTAATGGACATCCAGACAAACTGTGAAAAAAAATGAAGTCTTTTTAAACATTTCATATGATTCACCGCAAAGCATCTATACAGAATTAAGTTCCTAATTTAATGACTGAATAGGAAATAAATTAGGATTTAGTGCAATTTGTCAGAGCAGATATTAATTCACATTTAAAACTAAGGGCTTGATTACAACCGAGGTAGCAATTTATGTTAGTGTTATTTTCTAACACACTTTTGGAAGCGGTCTCAGGTTGATAACATGCATAATAAGGAATGAAGTATTGCATGGATAGCCAAAACCTATGCCCTCAATGATCATTATAGATAATCTGCCTAATTACAGATTAGGAAATGGTAAATATCAATTAAAATTGATCCATCAGATATGATACCTAAAAGATAAAAAAACCCGCAAAGTAATATAAATGAACCTTCAAACACCTCACCAATAATCCTATGGTATTTACACATGTTTACAACCATGGCACAGATAAAGTCAGTTTACACAAGGTGATAAATATCACATACCACATCAGTGACTCATTAGCACCAAGAAAAGACAAACATGCTGTCAGACACACTTAGGCTGGGTTCACACCACAGCGTTTTTCATATGCGCGTAATCCGCGCATATCACGCAGACGTGAAAAAACGCACAAACGCGCGCATTGCAGCGCGTTCACGCTGCAGTCTTTGGCCAGCCAAAGCGCTGCAATATGCCCCAAAGAAGCTCCTGTACTTCTTTGGGCGTATGGTGTTTTACAGTGCGTTCCTACGTGCTGTAAAACGCCCAGGTGTGAACAGGCCCCATAGGAAGTCATGGGATTTCCGTGTTTGGGCGTTTTAGAGCGCAGGAACATGCTGTAAAATGCCCAAGTGTGAAGGGGGCCTAAGCTATGTAAGTGTATATATATATTTATGGATGTATTGAATCTCTTATACAATTTAACTCGCAACAGTTTTGTTGTGCTGAAATAATGTGCAACACTGTTAAGTATTGGTACATTTAATCTTCATATATTGGCTGTTAAATCTGTCATATCATGAAGTCACCATTGTAGGATATGACATTTTGGGAAATGTTTACCAGTCATATGGTATAAGAAGCCTTTTCGTATTGCTAAAAGAACTAGGGGATCTATTCCAAGGTTGATGTAAACTTAACCAGAGCTGTTGTAAACTTAACAACCCCCATAGACTGTAATGGCTCTGGTTACATTTACACCAACATTGGAATTGGGCCCATAGTATTTTAATAAGCAAACAGGTGTTAGTACAGTTAATAAACAATTTAAAATAATATATCTAAAATATACACTAAAAATTTCAGATGATGGGGTGTGTTACAAAATGTTATGATGTAAAGATAACAAATCTGTAAGAACAGAGGCCCCTTTTCTGAGATTGTCGGTAACAGGGAGCCGCTAAGAGAAAATAACCCTTATCGGCTCCCTTTTATTGACTCTAGGAGACGCTTGTTGATACCGGCAGTGGTGCCAATTGTATTGGTTCCTGGTCCATGGAGTGAAGAGTGTCCTTGCGCGAGCTGAAGCTTAGCTTGCATATGCGAGGTCATGGCAGAACTGTGGAAGGACACTGGGAAACACTGCATGTGGCCAGGGGAGCTGTCGGGTTGCACCACTTTCTGCACCTTGTGAACAGAGGTGAATTTGGGATTTTATGATCTGTTTACATGTAAGTGTTAAGTGATTTTGGAAAAACAGCTAACACTAGGATCTTCGAGACAGCATCCTTTGCAGAATACCACCTTGAGCCAAGAGCAGGGAGCTACCATGGAACAGCTTGCTGCTCTAACACTGAGCCATTATTAATGGGTTCTACATAAGGGCATTAGCATTCAGAAAAAAAAAAAGACAAAATAAGAAGGTGATATAAACTACCAACACATTCCAGTGTAGACACAAATTATTATTTATTTTAAAAAAATCAGTTTACTCATGATTCCCTTAACGCCGGTGGTGCACGGTGGGAAGGGGGTTAATGCCGGCTGGGCATACTAGTACACCCCGCTAGCAAACCTCTTCAGTGAGCGCCTCCTTCAGCCAGCCTAGCCACTGGTTTGCGAAACGCGTCATTGGCTGCAGGGGGACAGCCTGAGTTCAGGCTGTCACGCAGCCTGGATGGGCTTTGCCGATTGCTGGACAGTGGCTTTGCCGATTGCTGGACGGGGCTGAGGCAGCCCAAAGAAGTTGACTGGGCGAACTAGTACGCCCCACGTCTTCAATGCCCACCCGCCACAGGGACGGTATGATACGTCTGCGTCAGGAAAGGGTTAAGCCGTTTAGTTGCTGGCTGGGGCAGGTATGCGTTACGGCACCAGACATTACCATAAAGGCTGGATGGGAATAGGGCCTGCAGTTTACTGAAAAACTAAGAAAATATAAATGACGGCAAAACTGTTGATGTTCAACTGATTCATATCAAATGCTGCTAAAATATCTTTAATTATTTTACTTTGTGAGAATATTCACTTGCGCATGTTTACAGCCCTGAATTTCTACACAATGTTAACATGTAAACAGATCATAAACATGATCATTGCTCAAAAAAACAAGTTTCTTATAAGAGAATTATTATGATAAACATTAGCTAAAAAGAAACAGACATTAAGTGTCGGTTTTGATTCATTCATTAAACATTCTAATATGCTTATTTACAGTAGCACAGCATCAAAAACACGTTATATGTTTGTTAGTTTGAAGCAGTAATGTACCTTCTGTGGGTGACAAAAACATTATTAACATGACCAAGTCCATTGCATCCTGGTAGTGGGCAGTGTGGTAGCTCTTGTTTGTTCTGTTTCCAAGATAATGATGAACCGTTCAGGATACTTTCCTTCTGTCTCTTGGCAGCCAGTGGACAACCAGAAGCACTTCGATGAGATGTGTATTTACCTGATATATGACCTTGGCCGTCACAGCCTACAATGGGACACCTGGTTGAAAAATGGAATATCCTGTTTTATGGTTTAGGGAATTTTTTTTGTAAATATATATTTTTATTGCACAATAGGTAAATTTAAAAACTGTGGTTATGCAGTTTGGAAGATATACAGCAAACTTGTCACGCAGGACGTGATCTTGTAGGTTCCATTTATTGTACAGGAGAAACCAAACATTATTTCTACCATTGTGTGGTGTAAACCTTTTCCCATTGGGGGACAAAGAACACTAAAAAAACGGAGGGTTCAGGGAGGCCAGGCAGCATATGCGCCCAACCTTTCACCCAATTCAGGTTATAGAGGAATCAAGTGTGACTCCTTATGAAAGTGAAAGGGATCAACTATTTTTGTTATTTTCTTTTGTATGATTGCATTAGTGTGAGTTGGAGTGGTTCTCATGTCATGTAGGATCAGGGATCTGGGTGGCTGCTCGGAGTTCAGATATAGGTGGCTGCAATATCCAAGAGGACCAACTGGTTTATTCACTAAAGGTGAAACTCAGGAGAACTGGCAGGAGAAGTGAAAATTCTAGGTGACATAGACAAACCAGAAAAAAGTTCCCATTTATTTCACTTTCCAAATCTGCTATTTGGTCTAGATTGATTTCTTCTCAATTCTCTTGAGTTTCACCTTTACTGAATAGGCCTGCAAGTATCCAGATATCTCTGGTATCTGTCATAAGTCTTGAAAAAAGTAAATTTTTCTATCTAATACTAAAATATTTGCATAATACTTAACAGTATAGCCAGGTAAAAAAATTAACCTTGGAATTTTTATCAAACATGAATAACAAGTGCATATTTGAATGAAATCTTGTGCTTTTTGCCACTGCAACACAAATAATAGATTCATTTGTGCAAGAAAAAGAGAACAGCCATCAAACAGTCACACAGGTAACTGGTAAGCATTTTTGTAACCCCTTCAATGCCAACATTGAGTATACTCGATATGCAAAGAAACTGCTGGTGCCCCGATATCGATTAGCTTGATGTGCACTAATACTGGAGCAATTAAAAGGCAGTGCTGTATGTTTGTAAATACGCTTCTGAATGTGCCCCCAAAGTTTTTGCACCTTGGTGTGACGCCCCAAGTGGCAAAACAGTTTAAACTGCTTGGCCTCCTTTTCCTTCCTGGAAGAAAAAAATCTCATATAACAGGCTGTATTATAGGGATGTAGTAGTGCTATTTCACCAGCAGATGGCACCATCTGCCTTTCAAATAACATATACATGTGAAACTGTGCTTTGGATATTTGAAGCTATAATGCTGGACGTCCACTGGATCCGTAGCCATGTGACCGACTTGGTTGTCAGACTAGGAACGATATCGGTCGCGCGACTTGTTCTGATGAGGGTTGTCCATTGCATCAGACTAGCGATCAGTGACTATGGACCCAAAAATCAGTTATTATTCTCGTTTTCTTTTTTTCTGAGACTATTGCATATTGCATTCTGCTTTTGGAATCACTGCAGTCCTTTGTCTGTGTGTGAAAATGGATATGGATATGGAGGAGCTGGATGCGCTAGTTCGGTGTGTGAATTTTAATCCCTTTTCGCAGCTGAAAAAGGACCTAAAATTCACTCACCCTGTACTCTATCCAAACATGGCTAGTCGCACCCATCTCCCATACATAAAATATACATTTAAATATAAAAAAAAATTGAATATAATAGCGTTTTTAACTCCTCTAATCAACGTCTCAGCATCCATCTCCTTCTCTGATCGTCTGGCTGTCTGCGCTGCTTGTGCGATATTTCCAAAATTTTTGGTCTGATCGCTAGTCTTCAAAAGTCGACTTCAAAAGTCGCTGGAAGTCGCAAGTCTGATGCAATGGACGACGGTACATTCACAATAGCATTGTTGGATTGGTCTGACGACACGGACGACTTTGTGCGATGTCGTTGTCGCATGAAGGCTAGGGTCAGACTAATGCATTTTTCACGTTGTCCGTGAAAATGTGCGTTCGAAGAATGGACGTATTTTTTCACGGAATACGCAATAGCGGTCATACGATGCGCAGTTTCATCCGTGATTTTGTACGGATCATCAATAAAACACTTCTTGCATCTGGACGTTATGTTGGCCGGACATTAGCAGCGTCTGATGTCTCCAATTCACGCACACACGCCGCTAGCGGACGCAGCGCACTCTGTACGTCAGTACTAGTGGTTTAACGTTCTCGAAAAAATGCGTTCATTTTCCACTTGCGTTGCACGGCCGGACTTTTGTGCGACCGTACTTCGTATATTGGCCGTCATTGCCCGGCATCTGCTGCTAGCACGGCCGTGATTAAGTGCGCCAGAACGCGCGTTCGCACTGCCTCAGTCTGACCCTAGCCGAATACGGATCCAGTGGGCGCCCAGCCTAAGTGAAGCACAGTTTCAAAGTATCTTTAATACAAATTAGCAGTCCATGAATACTCTGGGTCCTAGCAGGGGATTTATGGAGAACAACTTGGTAGTGAAGGGGTTAATAATAATAAAAAATTCTCATATCTGCAACATGTGTAGCAAAGTTTATTACAATACCCCAGGTACAAAAATATTCCGCAAGATAAGTGTATATTAACCCCTTAATGACAGCCAGGTGGTGCCCATCAGAAGAGGGATAACGCCGGTGGGTCGTACTAGTACACCCACTACTAGGCCTCTGCTTTGGCCCAGCCATGCAGCTGATGCGCGTCATTGGCTGCAGGGCATCCCGCAGTAGAAAAGCAGCGAACGGCGTGTGCTGGCTGCGGGGAGGGGCCTAGGTGGCCCATAGAAGTACTAGGCCCACCCGCCGCAGGCATGGCATAGCACGCCCTGCGGCGGAAAAGGGTTAAACAGGCACTTAGATAGTAGGATCATGTAAATACATATAAAGAATATAAAGAGGCAAAGATATTGGGAAACTTCAACCAAAACCACAGAAAATCCTAAAAACCAAAACGAAGGGTCCTCAGCGGCACACACAGGGAGCATTAAAGCGATTCAGTATTATTTGGTCTAATCAATAAGTGACAGTTCTACTAAGGAACAATTTAGAAAGACTCATATAAAGGGGTAACAGACCCACACAGTATTTACTGTATCTGTTCCACCTTTACACCTTTGTGACGATAAGTAATAAAAAAGGAAAACTTAAATTCCCGTTCAGAAGTGAGAACCCAGGTCCAGGGGACGGTATCCAGAGACCCTTATTAATCTTACAGGGTTATCCAAAGAGATTCGAAAAGTCACCGCACGTTCGGTGACTTTTCGTTCTCTTCAATTCGGTTCCTTTTGCCGATTGCATTTCGGTGACCCTGCGGTGTATTCAGCAAGCACCACAGGGTCCCCGAATTGCAGGGAAAAGCTACCGCAAACCCGACGAAAACTAACCGAATGCACGCTGAAAACAAGCAAAAACATCTGGATTAACCTTCGAAAAAGCTGAACAGGAGCCGAACAGGAGCCGAATCACACAGAGCCGAAGCAGCTGTGAAGCAGAGGAGGCAGTGAATAAATTAGAAAAACCATTTGTATGAATCTGGGAAAAAGAAACGCTGTTTGCAAAGAAACTACTGAGCGAAAATGTCTGAAATTTTCACAGGAGGTCCAGGGAACGATAATAAAGAGGGCTGTTACAAAAAAAATAAGTAAACTGAAAAAAAAAAAAAAAAATCGGACTTTTAAAAAAAAAAAAAATCTGAAAAATGCTTAAAGTATCCTAAAAAATCTATAAATAAAGAGACTTTTGCTGCAGAATTTTATAATGAACGGTTTATTAGATATTGAATTAAAACGGGAATATTTTTAACATTGAAGCCTATGGGATTCTCCAGAATAAATTTGCCGAATTAAACCACCGAATGGCAGGGCATTAGGGGAACCTTTCACTGCTGGTTTGTGTTCTCTGAATAGACAAAGCATTGCTTCTCTATGGGGATTTCACTGCCCTCGAACAGGGACCGAACAGGCACCGTTTGTTCAGGCAATTCGCCAGGATTTGGCGAATTGCCTGCTCTCTGGATAGCCGAATGGTCAGGAAAGGCAACCGAACGCTGATTTTCAGCATTCGGTTACCTTTCTCAAGCAATTCGGATCTCTTTGGATAACCCTGATAGTCACATCCAGATTAATTCCATACTATAAAGCAGAGCCATTTCTTATGGCAGAAAGTAAACAAAGTCCTTATAAACGGACTCACAATAATTTGAGCCCTCTTATAGCTCGTTTGCTGTCGCCACTGGCGTTTATGGTAGCCCCTGACCTTCAGAAGAAGTGTCCTCTGCTTCTCTGTCCTCCTTGAGACAGGCTGGTATGATCTAGTATCCTTCTTTTCATCGGGTGGTACAAGCTGAGAACAGACTGACCTGACCTGAGGATTCTTCTTTTTGTTTTTTAGGTTTACATGTACAAAAATATATTATTTTACATACTGATATATAATAAATTACAAGACATAATGGAATGCATTGAAGACAATGTTCATGTTGTGGTGGATGTATTCCTAATTAACCCATCCGTTGCCAGTATTATGTACACTTGGTGCCTCGATATTGACTATGCCAGTTGTAATTCAAAGGCTTCTGTAAGGAAACCAGATTACTAACGCTTGATGTTTCGCTAGATTCCTGAATATTTTCGCGAGCACTGCACTTACTTAAGTTCAAGATCTTCTTTTTCTTCTTTGCTTGGGAATGTCTTGATGCCACTTTTTCTTGCACGTGGACATCCTGACAAACTATTGAAATATCAGCTGAGAGTTAGAATGAATAAACACGTATCCATTATTAGCAGATCTGACAAAGTAAGACATGTTACCTTCTGTGAGAAGCATAATTTCCAGTCACATGACCTGAGCCATCACAGCCTGGAGTTGGGCACCTAAAACACCGTGCAAGAGGTGATCTTAAAAATATTATAAAGGGTTTTAAAACCACTCCCATATTATTTTTATTCGTAACTTTAACCCTCCCACATGGACACGTGCGTCAAAAATATCAGCACTATCCTTCAGGGCAGGGGTCAATAACCTTGGCCTTTCTGATGTTTTGGAAGTACGTACGTCTCCCATGAGGCTCAGCTATTCATTAGGTTAGCAGAGCCTCATGGGAAATGTAGTTCCAAAACATCAGGAGGGCCAAGGTTGCTGATCCCTGTTCTAGGGGTTATTCACAAAGTGCTGAGTTTTGCCGTTGTTGCAGACACTGGTGACAATCGCTTTATTCCGGGGCTGACAGACACTGGCATTTCACAATCGTAGAATCCAAAGAGTGCCTTTAGAAACTCTACTATGAAGCTTCTGCTGCTCTTTGAATTTTAGATTTGGGAAATGCTGAAATTTATCATAGCTGCAATGCTGGCTAACACCAGTGCAGTGTAATAACCCCTACGATTTATTGAGTTTATTTGAAGTACCATTCTTTTTAGTGTGTTCTAGCTCTAAATGGGTCTTAAATGAGATGTGTTTAAATGTTGTTTTTTTTAATTAGATGGGTCTTGGCACAGGGATGGGGATACTTTTTTTCTACATAATATATTATATTAACCTCTTAACGCTGCTGAGCGTGATATGCCGTCCCTACGCCAGGTGGGTCTGACCACTGAAGGGTGGCATAGCACACCTCATGGCTCTATGGCATCTCATACGACTCGCCTCCCTTCTCTTCAGCCGATCAACATCATTGGCTGGAGGGAGGCTGCCTCATGCAGTCCCGGTGTCGCCAATGACGATGAGTGAGTGAGTGAGGTGGGCTGTAGGAGTTGCCGTAGCGCTGCGGGACCCGCCGTAGCGCTGCGGGACATTGCCGTAGCGCAGCGTTCAGGCCCGCCTGCATCTCTGCGTTGCCGCAGCGGCAAAAGGTTAATATTAGGGAAATTAAGGAACAATGTGGTCTTATCAATATATGATTTTAGTCATAATGGTTCCTTGCATGGCATTCGCTCTGTTAATCAAATGTAATATATGTTACCCCTATCAGATGGCACCAAGTCTTTATATAATCCATGTCACATGTATTTATCCCACCAAACACGTAGGGAGTTATTCAAAGAGCACAAGTGTTTCTAACAGTTGCAAACACCAGAGAAAAGAAAATGCAACCACTTCACAAAAGGGAAATCTAAACAGCAGCAGGAGGAGCTTCACTGTTGCAACAAACTTCAGCATACACCACCGTTCTATGAATAACCCCCATAAGGACAAGAAAGTAATTATATATTAAATGCCTCTAGTTCAGGAATCTCAAACTCTGTCCTACCAGATGCTTCTGAACTACAACTCCCATGATTCTCTTGCCATCTTTTGCATTAAAATAATACTGGGAATTGTAGGCAAATGTATCTGGGAAATGTTTGAGATCCCTGCGTCTAGTTGAAAGAGTTTCATGAAATACGCAGTGATGTGACATATTTTTTTTCATGCTGGAGGTACTTCTCACAATAAAGTATTCTATGAATCCCACTCAAACAGGCCTTTCAGCCCACAGACCTATAGCATTTATTTTTATTGCATAAAATATAGACACAGCTATTTCTGCAGGTTACTTTTTACATATTAGTACTTACTTGAGCTCCTGTGAGTTAGCAGCCATCAAAGACTTTAATGTCTTATCTGCTAACGGACACCCAGAAACACTGAAATAATAAAACCGTGAAGTTTTTTTTAGATTTACACCATAATTAAATTGATAAACTTGCTCATGATTATACAGACCTTTACACCAAATAAAGATGTAGAACTCGGCCCATAGAAATATTTATATAGGAGGAACTATTTTGTTTTGTTCGCGTAGCAAATGCTCTGGAAAAATTATTAACATTATATATTTTAATGACTAATAATATAATTCAGGCCAACAATACATAAACTATTCAATATTCTTTATGGAATGTTCAAGAGGTTATTAACAAATGCCGGCGTTTGGTGTTGTTGCAAATACTAGTGAAAATCATTGGTATTGCAGCGCCAACAATGCCAGCATTTCACAAGACTAAAATAAAGAGGACAACAGGAGCAGGGCCTTTTTTATAATTAGGTAAAGAAGGCATGTGCTTACAGGTGCCCACCACAGTGGGGCACCATGTTCTGTATAAAAAAATACAATTATTTAGACCCCTGTATTTCTGGAACCTACAAGGTAGAGGGACGTATAAGGTATCATTGGAAAGGCTATTTTTATTTCATTTATTTGATATTTTCTTTTTTCATAAAGGCAATACTCTGGTCTTTCTAATGATACCACAAATGACCAGGTTTATGTAACAATAACACATAAATAAAATAAAAATATTTTTTATTCTTTTTTATTATCTCAACACTATTGCTCACTTTTCTATTCAAAACTAACTCATCTCCTAATTTCCCACACCAACAGCAATTTTTTTTTAGAGTTTTGAAAATAAAGTAGCATCAAAAAACGAAGTGGTAAAAAAGTCATGTCTTGAAAAAGTCATGCTTTTGACCGTGGCCGAATTTTGATGCCCAGAACTTTGGTTGCTACGGGCCAAAATGAAGCATTATTTTCCATAGCTAAGGTTAGAAATTAGGGTTAAGGTTAGGTCACTATTTGTGCTTGTTTTAGTGTTAGGGATAACCCTAGCCCTAACATTCTGCTCCATTTTAGGACAACAGATTATGCCCCTTCTTTTGATGTGAGCTCAGCAGCGATAAACTGTTTTTCAGTTTTTTTTAAAATGTATCATTATTTTTTTGTTTTCCCCAAACAAAAATTAAGAAAGTATTTCTTTCCCCTAGATTTGTAGATTTGGCAATTCTTTTTTTTTGGGGGGGGGGGCTCCAGATTTCTGTGCCTACAACCCCTGTGATTTAAATCTGGGCCTGAACAGAAGAAGACTCACTGTTAAGCTCCTCCTGTCATTCTTTGAATTTTCATTGTGAAGTGCCCATGTTTGTCGAAGCTGCAATACCAGTGATTTTCGCCAGCATTTGCAACACTAGCAGCACCGGTGCTTTGTGATGAACCTGTTAAGTATTAATGCGTGCTTCTTTTAATTATTCACCAATTTCATAGTAGAAAATGTGCGGTACCACACACCGCATTGCTCAGCTTTAAAGGGACAATATCACTTACATAAGCTGTAACTTGTTCATTACTAATAAAAACACTTCATATAACACATGCTGCTGTTTTTTCCTTTGAAGTAATTGCATGTAAAAAGGAAAAATAAAGTAAGGTTTTAATCACATGTCTCCATTTTGTGTATTTTTCTCATGATGTAATATTTTAGCAAAAACTTTGCTTTGTGGCTCTTGTTTATTTAATCTGCATTAGTTAAATTAATGTTAATGAGGTGGAGAAGGGGATGTTTAGATTAGGTGACAGGAGGGTATTGTTTCCAAGGCTAACTGAGATAAGAGATGGCAGCTGAATGAGATATGACAGGGAGCTTAAAAGACTTCTAATCTATCCCCTGGTGATGTCCTTTGAATACGTCCCACACAATACAATGATATTTGAGTCAGTGATCAACCAAGAGACTTCATTCTATGGCCAATGCCCCACAGTGAGGACCAAGTGAGGTAAAAATACTCTGAGAGGGGCAGTTTACAACACAAAGATCACACAATGGATACAACCAGTGACACATACAGAGTAAAATATTTTCTTAACCCCTTAGTGACCGGGCGGTTTTACACAAATCCGTCTTTTAGTGACCGCTGCTGTTTTTACGTTTCTGCGCTGTTAGTGTTTAGGTCAAATTTTCCTCTTACTCGTGTATTCAACCCACACATATTATACACCCTTTTTCCCGCCATTAAATGGACTTTCTAGATATACCATTATTTCCATCATATCGAATAATTTACTATAAAAAAAATATGAAATATGAGGAAAAAAATGGTAAAAACACACTTTTTCGTAATTTAATCCCCAAAATCTACAACCACCCAAAAAGACCCCGGCTAAATAGGTTCAAAATTTTGTCCCGAGACTAGAATTACCCAATTTTTACATGCGTTTGCTTTTTAACCCCTTCACTGCTGAGACAGTTCCCCTATGTGCGCTGCGCTCATTCTGACCATTTTGTGCTAATTATTTTTAGATGACAGCCTAGGTCCTATTTAATTAAACTCCCCCCAGTCAAAAAAAACTTTAAAAAGAAAACTTTTTTTTATTTTATTAAATTTTTTTTTTTTTTTTTTTTTTATTTTTTTAAAACCAAACCTGGTCATGTTTGGTATCATTGGAAAGGCCATAATCAGGCCTTTCAAATGATGTCAAATGACCATCTAGCTGCCATGGATCGGGAGATATGGGGATCCTTAGGATCCCCTTATCTCTACATGGCAGCTAAATGGTTAACTGGCACACTGACATCCTCACACATTTGGTGAGGTTGTCAGTGGGTGGGGGGACCTGGAGGCTTTGCTGACATCCAAGATGTCAGCCCCCCTCCAGGTTTGAATCTTGTTTTGGCGCCAACTGGCGCCAAAATGTGATCCGGCAGCGAAACTGTTAATGCTATACACCGATGAAAAGGGGAGACTCTCCCCTTTTCAGTGGTGCAAACAGCATCTCCCTAGCTTCAATGGTTGGGGAGATAGAGGGCTCAGAAGGAGCCCCCCCTCCCCTCCATTGAATTGCATGGGGACGCCTGCTGATGACGTCACCACGCAGCGTGGCGACGTCATCAGCCTCGCCTGCCCATGTAAATCACATGGGCAGGCTTCCTCCCTGCCAGATCACCGAGGGATCCAGCGAGGGAGGTGAGTATCGGGCGGGAGGGGGATTAGGCGCCGCTGACGTACCCTGTACGTCCGCGGGTCTAAGGGAGACCTGTGGACAGGACGTACAGGGTACGTCAGGGGTCCTTAAGGGGTTAACTAACCAAACAAGAGAAAAACAAAGCACATGTAAGATGTCAGCAACATAAAATAAACACAATAAGGACATTTCATTTTTTGGTGGTAGTGTCCCTTTAACATTGAAAGTGTTTAGCATTTTTATGATAAAGGTCTCCTGCATAACTCTTTGCTATTAAACAAAACAAGCGTTCATGTCTGAAACCAACAGTATGTGAGAATTTGGCATTAGATGTGGGACTTGATATGTTACTACATAAGTGAAACTTATGATAAACTGTTAAAAAGGGAACTAGAACCCTCTTACATCAATGCAGCTAATTGGTAAACAATAAGGGCAGTATTACAATGTTGGTGCTAACTTAGCCAGAGCTGTTGTAAACTTAAAACCTCCATAGGCTATAATGGCTCTGGGAAGTTTACAACAGCTCTGGTTAAGTTAGCACTAGCTTTGTAATACTGCCCAAAATGTATTATAAAACAATACAGAAGTGCTCTACCGACTATTCAAATAGAAAGAATATTAAATCAGAAAATATTTACTCACTTGAGACTTTGGAAAAAAAAGGAATTAGTAAGAGAATTTGGGCCATATTCAGAGGCGTAACTAGAAACCTCAGGGCCCCGGTGCAAGAATCCATGAAGGGCCCCCTCGTCGGCTGTGGGGAGGGGCCGAGGCAGGCCATTGAGGTCAGCGGGGTGTACCAGTACGCCCCACGCCTTCAAGACACAAACCTTTGCGCGGGCCCCAGATATCAGACCCCCAGTATCAGACCCCAGATATCAGACTCCCAGTATCAGACCCCAGTAATTAACCAGCCAGTATTAGACCCCAGTAATTAACCAGCCAGTATCAGATCCCAGTAATTAACCAGCGCGTATCAGACCCCAGTAATTAACCAGCCAGTATCAGACCCCAGTAATTAGACAGCCAGTATCAAACCCCAGTAATTAGACAGCCAGTATGAGACCCCAGTAATTAGCCAGAATCAGACCCCAGTAATTAGCCAGTATCAGACCCCAGTAATTAGCCTGTATCAGATCCCAGTAATTAGCCAGTATCAGACCCCAGTAATTAGCCAGCCAACATCAGACCCCAGTAATTAGCCAGTATCAGAACCCCAGTAATTACCAGTATCAGAACCCCAGTAATTAGCCAGCATCAGACCCCAGTAATTAGCCAGTATCAGAACCCCAGTAATTACCAGTATCAGAACCCCAGTAATTAGCCAGTATCAGAACCCCAGTAATTGGCCAGCCTCTGCTCACTCACACAGACACCCGACCCCAGCTTGTTACATACTTACCATAGGTATTATGGTCTCCACTCTCTCCACTTCCCCTCCCTACATGTGCTGGACACTTCCAGCACAGCAGGGGAGGCTCTGCTTTGCGTGGCTGTGGAGGAGGAAGGGGCGGGGCAAGCACATCCCCATGTGAGCAGCTGTCCTCTTCTTCCTCCTCCTCTCCCCCCCCCGGCAGGGCCTTAACTTCTGGCGCAGCGTGTGAGAGTTTGATCCCACATGCTGCCGATCAAACGGGAGACCAGGTGCCTGACCACTGCCTGGACTGTGGGGCAATCAGGGCTAGTCTGAGCCCCCCACCCATCTGGTTGTGGGCCCCCGGACTCAGGGGCCCAGGTGCAGTGGCACCCGCTGCACCCCTGGTAGTTACGCCCCTGGCCATATTACATAGTTGGTGCTAACTTAACCAGAGCTGTTGTAAACTTACCAGAGCCATTATAGCCTATGGAGCTGTTACGTTAACAACAGCTCTGGTTAAGTTAGCACCAACTTTGTAATATAGCCCTTTGTTTTTATTAAATGCTTTGTTAAGGTGCTATGATTTCCTTTATATATTTACCTGCGATGTGAAGCATAGTTTCCTGTCACATGCCCACTCCCATCACACCCTGGAGTCGGACAACTGAAAAATGAAAATCACAAGAGATAAATATTGTGTTTAATATACTGATAAGATATTGTGTTGTCTTCTGGAATGACACTTTTCGTATTCCAGCTTTTGTAAACTATACTTATCTCAGAAACCTGTAATCTTTTTATTACTTGCTATTTTCCGTTCTGGCGTGGCAAAGGTTTTCTTGTCTTGCACCTATGCCCTACACCAGGGACGTCATACTCCAGCCCCCCAGATGTTGCTGCACTATAACACCTATGATTCTCTAGCTATCTATTGCATTCAAAGAATGCTGGGAATTGTAGGCCATCAACATCTGGAGGGTCAGAGTTTGACATCCCTGCCCTGCACAAAACACTTTATAATTCTACGTTGTGATAATCGTTGTTATATTTAAATGATTGTTATGATACTAGACATTACATGTTTGAAAACATTGCCTCTGGATGTGATTACTACCTCTTAGAAAATATTAGAGATCTAGCAAAAATAGAAACATCATGGATTTTGACATGTTCAAATCATTATACCTGTAGTATTTAGGCAATGATAGTAAATGAACACTGGGTAGTCTAGTGCTCTGTTCCAGTGGAGCTAGTAATAGGGGGTCACTACTGGTAGAATTTGGTATGACCAATTAACCCTTGTCCTACCAAAAATGTGTATTCTTCTTTTTCCAATGTAATACAATGAAAAAAATAATTAGCATTTATAATACCTCTATTGCATACCTTTTTAATGTAATATTGTTGTGCCCCTGAGAAGAAACAACTGTGTTCTTTGAACTCTCATTCCTATCACCCTGTATTACTGTAAAGAAGCTACAAGGAGCAGCCACTCCCCTCACTGTAGCAAAACCTTTACAGACTTTACTGCTGTATTACAACAGCTAGGGAGATGGCAGAATACAGGGAGAGAGCTCTGGGGTTACGTTCTGTGCAGGGATAAGATTCAGGTTGTAATTGCTGAAATCCCTTAGAACATAGCTTCCCAACCCTGGTCTTTAGTGCCCAATTAACAGGCCAGGTTTTAAGGATTACCTTGGATAAATGCAGACTAAGCCCTGCAATCACTGAGCAGCAAATCATATCTAATCACATGTGCTGTGCTTCAGCTATGTGGCAAACCTGTCCTGTTAGTTCTCCTTGAGGACCAGGGTTGGGGACTACTGCCTTAGAATACAGATACAATGTGTAATGTGTACAGTAATTTGTATATGTACTTTCCCATAGGACCATAGACATTATTAAGAAGGGCTGGGTAGACTTCTAGCTTTGAATGAGGGCCAAGATGGTAGCTGTACTATGCCAGGCGTTTTGTAGCTCCCACATCTAGCCCAGTTGTTGTGGACACCAGCTATTCCAGTTGTTAACTATGATCTTCCCTGTTTCAATGTTTGCTTGGTGACAAGTATTATCACTTTTTTATATGTTTTCACACATGCTATAGTTTGTATCACAACGTCTCCAACAATCCCAGGCATCTGTAATATTTTATGTGTAAAGCACTTGATACCCCAACACGGAATGCACCTGTATACATGTAACATAGTGACTATATTTCTTACATATTTATTTTCTGTGTTACTCTGTATATTTGTGTTTTATTTTTAATATCTTGCATTTATTACTTTGAATTGTTACAGTCGTTACAGAAATACAATGTTCTTGAACCCAGGACATACTTGAAAACGAGAGAAATCTCTATGTATCCTTCCTGGTAAAATTTTTGCAAATAAATAAATCCATTTTTTGGGGTTTTCTATGCAAATTATCTGTTGACAATTATTTGGACATTATTTTGCTCATGCCAGTTGACCTCCCTGATAGAATGACAAAACTTGCAAAATCTGTCACTTTGCATGCTTTCTTGTCCTTTGCAATTAATAGAAAGAGCCCCAAACTTGTTACTTCTCTGTAGTCATCTACTTTTGGTGCCAGATTAACATTGCATGCAGTACTTAAATATTGCCACATGATGGCACCAAATATATCATCCTTAAACACATGCCTGTATTAATGCATGACAACTAAACAGCATCAGATTAGGTGTAACTTTTTCATACTTAGGACGGGTGCACACTAGGCGTTTTCTTCTGCGCATTAGCGTGCGTTGGAAGGGTATACCCTTTATGACAGAAGAGATGGTAGATGCCAGACGATGCATTAATTTTGACGCACGTCGGAAAAACTGAATTTGAGTTGAATGAAAAAAAAAAAGCTGGGCTTTTGACATTTGACGTTCAGCACGCAGCCAACGTCGCGTCAATCCTAGCGCAACAGCCTTGGTTTTTCCACGACGGACGTCTTCAGCGCGCGTTATGCGTTGCACGCGTACTACGTGTGTTCTTCTCTATCTGTGTAATTATATGCTCAACGCACGTCAAAGAGCGTCATAACGCGCGCTAGTGCGCAGAAAAAGCGCCTAGTGTGCACCCTGCCTTAAGCTGTATTTTTAATACAGTGTAAGAAAAAAATAGAATATTTTTTACTTTATTTTTTCTACTTCAGTTTTTTCTTCTTTTGAAGAATTTATGCGTGCATCAAATAATTATCAGTTCAACACATTAAGTAGAGGAGCATATCAAAAGGATACAATATATTATTAGTAAACCGTATAATTCACTTAACACTATTATATTAATAAGCAAAGCTAGATTGGATAGCATCCTATTCCTCTTTATGAAATTAAAAGGAAATTCTGGATCTGGAACACATCTATATATATGTGTATTATTTTTAGATTAATTCAAAGATAATAGGCAAGGGTTATATTACATTTAAATTGTAAGCTCCTGAGCAGGGTCCTCCTTTCCCATTGCTCTCAGTGTGTCTAATTTGTTTAACTTGGTTTGTTTAGTTTTACACTTTGTACAGCGCTAGGAAATTTGTTGGCGCTTTATAAATACTTGTAATTTTAGTTTTAACTCATAACTACAATTCCCTTTTAAATATTTGCTTGTGTGGTTTAAAAACTTATCAATGAGACATGAGCACTAAGATCAACAGCAGTAGGTTATGTGGGAGAGGCTGAACCCGATGGACGCATGTCTTTTTTCAGCCTATATAACTATGTAACTATGTAACTATGTAACTATGTAACACTCAGGTTCAACTGCATGGTTACATTAACTCTAATGTGTCAAGCAATGGATATTTGTGAAAAAAGAAGGTTGCTGTGGGTGAATAGAAGGGAGGGACAGTGCTTGCTCCATACTATAAGGCTGGGGTCAGACGAGCGTAGTGTTCACGTCCGTGATGGCGCCTAAAAGTACGTCCGTGATAGCATGACAGAAAGCCCATCGGAGCCTGACACACAAAGTACGTCCGCACTGAACTTCGGACGCACAACGGCCGCGGCCCACGGACACAAGGCAGGCAAGAACGTACAACTCCTAGAACGGCCGCACAAAGTGCGCTGCGTCCGCAACGCCTACATAGCTGTGTGTGTGAGTGATGGAACGTGGTCAGACAGACTGCATTTATACGTCCAGCATTTTTCACGGACAAAATGGTTTTGCTTTTTCATTTATTTTCCCTGCTACATCCGTCAAAATATACGTCAGTGAAAAACACAGACTGTGTGGCCACAACTGCGTCTTCCGTACTAACATACGTCCGTACTGCATGGATGTACAGTCCATAGAAATCACGTTCTGACCCTAGCCTTATCCAGAGTTTACCCCATAGAGTGTAAGATTTTATTTTATCTACAGCATTTACTCATGTTGTTTAACCAGCTATCTATTCTTTGATACATGACAGTTGTCACTCTTTACTATGTAGCAAAATACAAACAGGACCGTCCCGTTCATGGGGCCATGACTCCAGGTGGACCTTTGCCAGGGGGCAGCAAAACGGCACCCTGTCAAAGACCGCATGGAGCAGCCGCCGGGACCTCAACGAGGCCGGGGATGCGCCTGAACCACTACTCGGGGTGCTTGGGTAAGTATGTGGATGTGTTACTCTGTGTGTTTATGTGTGTGTGACTGTGTAGTTGTGGGAGCGTGTGGCAGGACCATGTGGCAGGAGCTCTGTAATACTAATACACATCACACTTTACTTTGTGTTTTATTGCTGTGGAGCTCTATGCTCATACACACCGCACATTGATATGAGTTTTATTGCTGTGGATTCTGTGATACGCTCAGGGATCAAGTTCAGGGGGAACACGAGGGAACGCAATTCCTGCACTATTTTTGCAGAAGGAACTGAATTCTCTTTGGTCCCACACTATAAAGCTTGTATGCAGGTGTTCTATCATATATTTCCCTTTAATATCATATATTTATTGTGACTTATCAATCATTTTCGCTGCAATTCATACATGCATAAATATATCAGATTTGAGTGTGTGTTTGTGCTAAGTGCAAGATGATAATTGCTACTTGGAAGACAACCATCTCAGTGAGTTCCCCCACTTCTTTTTTTGTACTTGACCCGTGAATATGCTCATAAACACCGCACATTACTGTGAGTTTTATTGCTGTGGAGCACTGTGATACAGTAATGTGCGGAGTGTATGAGTGTATTACCGAGCTCCACAGCAATAAAACTCACAGTAATGTGCGGTGTGTATGAGTGTATCACAGAGCTCCACAGCAATAAAACTCACAGTAATGTGCGGTGTTTATGAGCATATTGTGGGTGCCTGTCTTCCTCCGTCTCAGGCACCCACACATCTTCCACCATATACTGACCAGGACACAGTTCACTGAACGTTCAGTTTCCTCAGCTGGTATATGAAGAAGAAAAAGATCCACCTGGGTTTCTACCTAGAGCTAGTAGAGGGCTCACAAGAGTGTACGTGAAATTTTTGGAGACTAATAGAAATCTCTCTTGTCATTAATATGCTACATAATACTGGCCACGTATTTTCTTATTTGTGTTGAGACCAAGATACCTCATATAAAGACTGTTCCTAGTTATATGTATGTATTTGGCTATTGTTACCCTCCTGAGCAAGTTGGAGTATTTGCGCTGTACCATTCTTTGTATTTTTTGAAACATTATCTGTAAGGTTTTGGGGAAATTTCCACTCTGGTATATAGGAGGGAATTGATTGGGAAAGTTTTGTGAGTTTGTTGGTGCTTCACTATTACATGTGTCTGAACAGATTTATTTAGGACAGATGAAATCAGGGGAGGATTGCCCATACGTTTCTCACATTTGTGCATTAGCAGGGTTATTCAAAGAGATTCGAAAAGTCACCACATGTTCGGTGACTTTTCGTTCTCTTCAATTCGGTGCAAATCGGCTTTCCCATTTCGGCCACCCTGCGGTGTATTCAGCAAGCACCACAGGGCTGTCGAAGTGCAGGGAAAAGCTGCCGCAAACCTGCCAAAAACCTGGCGAATGCATGCCGAAAACCGCAAAAACATCTGGATTAACCCGTCGAAGACACCGGAGAAACCTGAGCAGGAGGCGATCACACGCAGCGAAGCCTCCGGAAAAAGCCTACACTGCAGAAGAAGACAGTGAATAAATTAGCAAAACAGTTTGCTTGAATGTTTGAAAAGTGAAACGCTGTTTGCAAAGAAACTACTGAGCGAAAATGTCTGAAATTTACATATGAGGTCCAATGAATGATAATTAAGAGGGCTGTTACAGAAAAAATAAGTGAACTTAAAAAAAATAAAAAAATCGGACTTTAAAAAATAAATAAAAAAAAAGGCTTAAAATATTCTAAAAATCTATAAATAAAGAGACTATTTACTGCAGAATTTTATAATGAATGGTTTATTAGATATTGAATTAAAACGGGAATATTTTTAACATTGAAACCTATGGGATTCTCCTGAATAAACCTGTCGAATGAAAGCACCGAATGGCAGGGCATTAGGGGAACCTGCTGGTTTGTGTTCTCTGAATAGCCGAAGGATTGCTTTTTTTATGGGGATTTCACTGCCCTCGAACAGGCACCGAACAGCCACTGTATGTGCAGGCCATTCGCCAGGATTTGTCGAATTGCCTGCTCTCTGGATACCCAGATGGCCAGGAAAGGTAACCGAACGCTGATTTTCAGCGTTCGGTTACCTTTCTCCAGCCATTCGGATCTCTTTGAATAACCCTGATTGTGTTTATCAATAGTAAACGTTCATAATTTAATAACATTGTAGGTGAAAATAACATTCATTCTTCAATATGTTCAGAGGTACAAATGGATTGGGCCAGGTGTATTAATTGCTTTAAATCATTATATTTACAAAGGCTTTACGATGATTGTGTCTGTTCACATTTTCTGGTAAAATACTTTATAAATAAATAAATTTTATTTTAGCTGACGATTTACTTGGTTGTTATTTGTCAGGAAGTAGTATATATTTACCAGGATGAAGTTGCCACAAACCTGGTACAGATGCGTGAGTTCAACTTACGTGATTAGTTCTTTTTTCATGTCTCTAGAATGAAACTTGGCTTTAGGGCTTGGCATTGCAATGTCTCCTGAATATTTAGTTTCTTCTGTGCTCTCTGAACAGTTGCCATGCTCCATCTGAAACAGAAATGCATGTTAATATATTATCTCTATATTTACTATAGTCTTATTTACGGATTTTACAGTTTAATTATTGCCGTATAAATCACATATATGTAATGCGGAACCTCTTTCATAAGGCTCTATAAAAACCAAAAATTCATGTCATTATGTAAAGTTTCTGTAGCGTCAATATTATCTACAATAATGCTGTACATGCATTTCATTTTTATCGACCATGTTACCAGTAGTGGCTGCCACGATCTATGCCTATATTCGCACATCACTGTTACTCTTATGTTTAAAGCAAGTATTGCTAGAAGACTCCTCAATTTCAGCAATCATTTCAGAAAGAAATGACATAGGAAAGGGTAGCATGTGCATATCAACGGACGTACTTTCTGACTGACAACAAGATAGTGGCCACACAGTCCGTTTTCGTGACTGACGTTTTTTTTGACTGATGTAGAATGGAAAATAAATTAATATGAAAACCATTTTGTCCGTCAAAAATGCTGGACGTCAAAAATGCAGTCCGTCTGACTACGTTCCATCACTCACACACAAAGCTATGCGGACGTTGCGGATGCAGCGCACTCTGTGCGTCCGTTCTAGCGGATTTACGTTCTTGCCTAACCTGCGTCCGTTTGCCGCGTCCATTATGTGTTCGCAGTTCCGTGCAGATGTACTTTCTGTGTGGGGCTCCATTGGTCATAATTATATGCTATAACGGAAATACAAATGTGCTGCAACTTGGACGTGATCAGTGCGCTCGTCTGACACGAGCCTTACATTGCATGCTGCGGAATTTATTTGAATAGTATCTATCATCTGCCAAACCAGTTGATAAATTTACTGCTTAGAAATGGTAGTTACACATGTTTAAATGTCATTTACATTGCCCATCAGTCAGTTTGAAATCTGTTCAATAAAATAGCTCCACAAAAAAGTAAATATTAATGGGAAAAGTAAGATTCTACCTAGCCTTGAACTGTGCGGCCTAATTCAGCCCAGTTTTAATGAGCTTCCACTATTACAACACCAACGTTTGTAAAATACCTGTTTAGATATAAAGACATCCTTCCACTTTTATGTCATCGGTGACTGGGAAGTAATAATGAATTTCATCCATATGGGGGATTCTATTCTGAAAATGGAAAACGTCGAGGCACAGCATCACGAAGGCAAGCCAGAAGCAACCGAATGCCACAAGGTCATCAAGAATGGCGACCTTTGACACCATCCAACACCTGCAGTCTACTCATGGGCTGAAGGTGAGAGAGTCCTCCGATCAGTAGCATGTGATAGAATGGCACTTCTGGCTCTTCTTTCTGTGTGTCCCAATTAAGGTCATAGATAGTTTTAGCTTGATCGTGCCATTAAAGATAAAGGTACAGCATATGCAAAACCGTCTTATTCCTCCTACAAAGTCAGCCTGAGCTAAAATGCCAAGGAAGCCTATTTCTGCATGGGATACAGGCATTGTTAGCTGATACTTCTCTTGGAAACTTGAGCAAGGGGTCCATGTCTGGATTACCCTCTATGTTCACACAGAAAAATTTGTGATAATGGTCAAATTGTGGGAAATTCAGGCAGTTTGCAGGTGAATGGGAGTTTGAGCATGTTTGAGCATCACCAAGGCATTCACAAGCCAATGGCAAAGCTAAATCAGCTTTTAAGATTGTGAAGGATATGTGCATAAAATCTAAACAAGAGGGGACAGACCCCTGGAGACTGTTCCGACACTGGAGGAACACACCAACTGGAAACATGGAAAGTAGCCCAGCACAACACCTCATATCATGGCGGTTGAAGACATCTTTACCAGTATCCAACCGATTACTCAAGTCCTTTATAGTATCCGGTTTACTGGAGAAACTAAGATAGAGGAAACGGATTTCCAAAATGATGTATCTGCCAAAGAACTGCCTGTTGTCAGCATAGGCGAGCCAATCCATAGGAATCTAGTGCCAAGTCACAGGACTGGTTTCCAGAAGCTGGGTACTTGTGTTAAGAAGATCACAGCTCAGTCTCATCTTGTAGATGTGAAGGGCATTCACTACCATGACAACCATTTGGATCTAAGAATAGCAGTGAAATCCACAACACAAAACTATTGATATCCTGCACAAGACACACTGGAGATACTCCATCACCTAATATTTCAAACAAGGAAGGTTCTGACCCTGTTACATCAGAAAGTTATAAAGAGGGTGGCCTCAACAAACGCAATGCAGCACTAGAGTGACACCAAGGGCTAAACAGCTCTCTGAAGACAATACTCCTTTTATCTCCTTTTATTGATCTTCAAGACAACCTGAGAGACTCCAACTGTAATAGTAATAACAGCAAAGCAACATCTTCCATTTTAGTTTATTTAAGATGTTTATGAAGTTGATATTTAGTATCTGTGTTTGAGATTTAACAACATCATAAAAATGGAGATGTTGTGGCGCTTTCTGTGTAAAGTATTTTTTACTTTGTTTGGGCACTGTTATGTTAAAACTTTTTCTACTTCCTTTTTCCTGTTCACCTTTGACCTGGATGTAATTCTTGATTACAACATGGCTCTTAAAACATACAAAAGTGTCTTTCTTTATTACGCTGCCAAATATTTTACTATGTTGCTAAGATCCATTTCACTGATACATGTAAGATTACTTTCAGGGTAATTCAGAGCTCTCTCATTCCCCACAGTTTGGGGAATCAAATTCCCCAACCCTGCGGGGATAAATCCGCCACAAAACCACAGCATCGAATGGAAAAAGTTCTGCAAAACCGCTGAAAAAACACTGCACGCATCCAAAAAAAGCCAACCATCCACCGCAAAACCGCTGAAAAAACCACAGAAAGCGTCCTAAAAAAGCAGATGATCCACCAAACACAGTGCCGATCAGCCGCCGGAAAAAGCCAACAAGCCGACGAACAGGGTAACAAAAAACAACGATTGGACGTATCAAATTTGAAATGTTTGCAAAAAAACTACTGGCCAAAAATTTTGTGGAATTAACATATAAGGTTCTATGAATAATAATAAATAGGTCTGTTACAGAAAAAAAGATGTTATATAAAAAAAAATCTGAGAAAAAAATCCTGGAATAAATAAATAAATGAGACCTTTTGCTGCAAATTAAAAAAAATTATGGTTTAATACTATAGATATTGAATAAAAACAGGAATATTTTTAACATTGAAACCTAAGGGATTCGCCTGATTAAGGCCCGTGTCAGACGAACGCAGTTATCACGTCCGTGTTGCCGCACAGTTTAACGTTTTGTCGTAGCATAGAATCATGAGCAATAGAGACCCACACACTAAATGCGTCCGCACCGAACTGCACACGCACAACGCATGTGGCAAACGGACGCAAGATAGGCAAGAACGTAAAACCGCTACCACGGATGTGCAGAGTGCGCCATGTCCGTGTAGCGTTCTGTGTGAGTGATGAGATGTCAGACGCAGCGCATTTGCGACGTCCAGCACCTTGACGCACAAAATGGCTTTTCATATCCTTTTCAAATTTTTATCATTTTTCATATTATTTTTATTTCCCATAGTTCCCTTTTTTTTCTACGTCCGTCAAGAAAAACGTATGGTGTGGTGTCTACAGTATCTTCCGTCAGTACGTCTGTCTGTTATGCACGCACACAGAGTGCGCTCAGACTGCGTTCGTCTGCCTCTAGCCTAAAACTGCCGAATGAAAGCACCGAACATCAGGGCATTTCACTGACATTTCTCTGCTGTTTGGTGTTCTCTGAATAGGTTAATCATTGCTTTTCTGTGAGGATTTCATTGCTGTCAAACAGGCACTGTATTTCGCTGACAATTTGCCAAAATTTGCCGAAATGCCTGCGCTCTGAATAGCCGAATGGCCCCGAAATTGCACCGTATGGGGGAAATTCACTGTTCGGTACAAGTTCGGGGCCAGATCGTCTCTCTGTGAATAACCCCTTTTGATAACAGATTTGAAAATATCAGAAACTGTGGACAAGTTGTTGATATACTTTTTTTGGCAAGCACATGTAAAATAATGATGATGATAGTGTCATTGTAATAGCAAAACTGTAATATTGTTTCAAGCATGTACAGTATCATAGAATGTCCATAAATGCTCCAAAAAAGTGTCAAAGAAGAAAACAGCTTGAACATTAAACAGCATGTAATAGATTTAAAGATTTTACAGTGCACATGGCCGTATTTTTCTGATTTCTAGCATGCACCAGATAAAATAAATCCAGGTTTTTTTGTAGCTTTGTTTCTGGGACTTAAAAACAAGCCTTTATCTCTAAGTTGACCTTTCTGTTAATTTATCAATAAAAAAGATAAAGTCTGCCATCTGTTGTTTTGAATGTTGAGTGGGTACTTTTTTAAATGGAAGAAATTAAAACAAATTAAAACAAAGTTATAGCATATAAATAGCTTCTGAACTTTATAATGATAACCAAATGTTCCTTTGGGGATATCACTGTTTTGCACATGTTTCCCCACATGTTTAAGGTACCTTTAACCCCTTCAGTGACACCGCCTCATTAACCTATTCAATACTGTAGAACCCAAGTATTTTGTCATTTTTGCTTTGTATGCGTTTTACCTTAATTTCCATCTTTCTCATTTTCTGCAGTTACACATATTACATGCTGTTCTTTTTTTAAATGACAGCGTTTTACATACATATATTTTCATTTATTATGAAAAAAGGAAAACAAATCCCCCCAAAGCGAACATAGTTCTGGCAATCGTAATGTGTACTTAAAACAGAAACACTTCATTATTTGTTTTATTTATCTCTAAATAACACAGGAACAGAATGTATCACTTTGAGCTCACACTTCTTCAAAACAAACACTAAAAGGGTTATTCACTAACCTCCGAATTGGCCCGGAATTGCCCCGAACTATAAATTTCTGGGCAATTTGTCTATTCGCTAAGCTGCCAATTTGCCATATACAGGCGAATTGAAAGCGAAATACGGTGCAATTTGCCACAATGTGAGTTCCTTTACCTGGAGTCAGAGGAATCCTTTGGGGCTTTTCTAAGAGATGTGCCGACTGAAACAACTCTTGGATACGAATACTGAGCCAGTTGGGCTCTAAGTCATGTGAGTGCGTTCTCTGTAACTACAAGACAAGTATATATGTATACACGGGTTCACACTATTGGGAGGTTTATTCTTTCCTTCCTGAGATATACCTAAAGAATCATTAGAAGGAACGAAGGCTGATGGGTGTCCACTAAACATATCCCACAGGCAACTAAAGTGCAAGCCACATCTTGGCTCTGAAAACCGTGAGTGTATTATGCTGTTCATGTTGCATTCATTATATTGTTTAAAGAGTCACACTATGGTGTCTACCTTTTTTCATTGTATTTGAGGTTTTGAAAGAGATATACAACGTCACGTCAACCTCTCTGGACAAAGCAGTCCCTTTATCTCAAAAGATATACAGGGTTATTCAAAGAGAATCAAAAAGCCACCGCACGTTCGGTGACTTTTTGTTGTCTTCAATTCGGTTCGATTTGGCGATCCGATTTAGGCCACCCTGCGGTGTATTCAGCAAGCACCACAGGGCCGCCGAAATGCAGGGAAAAGTCGCCACAAACCTGCCGAAAACTCACCGCAAAATGAGGACGAGCACACAACGAAACCGCAAAAACATCTAGATTAACTTGCTGAAAATGGCGGAAAAACCCGAGCAGGAGCCGATCACACACAGCTCAGCCGCCGGAAAAACCGACACCGCAGACGAATGGAGTGAATAAATTAGAAAAACAGTTTGCTTGAATGTTTGAAAAGTGAAACGCTGTTTGCAAAGAAACTACTGAGCGAAAATGTCTGAAATTTACATATGAGGTCCAATGAATGATAATAAAAAGGGCTGTTACAGAAAAAAGAAGTAACATAAAAAAAATCGGAATTGTTTTTCTAAACAAAATCATGAAAAATGCTTAAAATATCCTAAAAAATCTATAAATAAAGAGACTCTTTACTGCAGAATTTTATAATCAATGGTTTATTAGATATTGAATTAAAATGGGAATATTTTTAATATTGAAGCCTATGGGATTTTGCTCTCTGAATAGCCGAAGCATTGCTTCTCTATGGGGATTTCACTGCCCTCGAACAGGCACCGAACAGGCACCATATGTGCAGGCAATTCACCAGGATTTGGCGAATTGCCTGCTCTCTGGATAGCCGAATGGCCAGGAAAGTTAACCGAACGCAGATTTTCAGCGTTCGGCTCCCTTTTCGGCAGCCATTCGGATCTCTTTGAATAACACTGATACTTTTAAGGTATACAACTGGTTTATAACCCACATAAAGACTGTCTGCATTTTAGAAAACCCTTATGATAACTGCAATAATTATCACACATTTCTGGTGACTTAATAAGGAACCTAATAAAAGTTTCTCAAAGTGCGTGCCACAAAGGAACTCCATGTCTTCTGAGAATGCAGTGAAGGAAGAACATTTCCATTACTTCCTGCTGGACTTGAGCCCTGGATATCCATGATGGAATAATTCCATCATGTGGGAGAAAGGGGTTATATCCATCGTGGTTATAATCTGCAATACATGAGCATCTGTTTAAGCAGCAACATAAGGAGGAACATTAAGAGTTCAGCAGATTTTTAATCCGTGGAAAACACAATTCCCTCATTTTTGTGGAACACTTGCTTCAAATCGTTTTTCGTCGTGTTTGTTTTGTTCTGATTTTGGTGGATTTTTTATTTGTTTTTGTTTTATTCCATCTTTCCCTGCCAAGATGGATTGAATGACTTCTGTTATGTGAGTAATTGGAATTGGGTATTCGGTTCTGTGAAATCGCATTGTATAATAACATAATACAATATTAGCTATATTTAATTAGTCTATACGCAAAATTAGATTTTGAGTAATGAATGTATAATGATTGAATACATCCCATGCAAAATAAGGAAAGTATTAGTACATCATTATACTTCAACTTATTGTTTAGATTTGTTGATTAGATATTAGCAAAATCAAAAGCTATTTCAGATATTAACATTGTATTACATAAATATTTGCCTTTAATAACTGGATTGAGACAACAGTATGAGCTGAACTGTGTAGGTGTGCATTGTAGTGTGTTCAATCCAAAGAAGGATAAAGGGTAAGGATATTCTAAAATCCATTAATGTGCAGATGGAACTCTACGCAGAAATCTGAAAAGACCAGAGCATAATGCTAAAATGAATAACATATAATGACATCTGGCACATTTAACATTTTTTAAGCCTTGAATTTGTTGGAGACCTGACAGTTTGAACTGAACTAACAGACCTATTTATTTATCATGGATTTTGTGGAGATTTTGAGCTATGTCCAGACCCGTGTTTTTTTTGGAATTTTTTTCGTTCGAGGGCATCTGGACAGAATATTTTACTGAGACATATAGACAATATTTTCTGTAAATTTGCCACCCAAATTAAGCAACTGTTGTTGTGAGTATGAACCTGTGCACTGAGCAAAAGATCGCATCTAAAAAAGGAATGGTCTACTATTTGCTGAAAAATAGTGAAACAGCCAAGAATATTCATTCAAGGTAGATTAAATAGTGTATTTTGAGAGGCCATTCTGGGAAATAAGTCTGTTGAATTTACAGAAACACATATGAGACAGCAAACATAGATCTTAGTTGCTGGAAAACATTTTATGTTAAAATATTATCAGACAATCCCTGGAGCCCTAAAAATCATCTAACATACATCTTATATGTTGGCAAGAAATACAGGTCTGGCACCCCTTATTCTGAATTCTAAAATTCATAACACTCCGAAAACCAGAATTTTTGAGCCGTCTGGATTTTAGTGTTTCTGGGCGAGGGGATCTCTGAATGTTTGCTGCTGCTTGGGAACCCAGCTCTCGAGCATATCAGCAGGCTGCGGCACACACTGGGATCCTCTGGGCAGCCTCAGCATCTGACATATGCTTCCTGGAGCTTGCTGTCTCCGAGCACCATGTCCGTGAAGAAATGCTGCAGAGGGCTTCTTGTGTGTGATCACACTGGGAGATGCAGCGCAGCTGGAAATGCTACTTTCTCAACACGATCTCCTTCCTCTAAAGCACTGGATTCTCTCAGATTCTGAAAACCAGAAGAATCAGAAATCTGGGTCCCAAGCATTCCGAATAAAAAGGTGCCTAACGTGTATATCATTATATTACCACAAATACAACTCTAGGAACCGTGTTTCACTTCAGTGAAGGCAGCTTCTAACACAGGGATATCAAACTCTGAAGGCCCAGATGTTTCTGAACTACAACCCCCATGATTGTCTGGTCATTTATTCTATTGAAAGAAATCTGGGAATTGTAGGCAGTCAACATCTGAAGGGCCCGTCTATGAGATACCTATTCTAACGTCTGAAATGTGGAAGAATTCTTTATGTTCAATTAAACCGTTAGTGCAGCATGAGTTGAGATGAATGTCTGGGAGAAGTTATAATTTTGTGGAAGCATCTCCTAGTGCTATTCTCTTAAAACATAAGTAGCCTACAACTCACAATATAATGCTTTGATACATTTGGACCTTGCTACAAAAATGCTTTGCTATTGCATATATTATTATTATTATTATTAATATTATTGCCATCACTTATATAACGCCAACAGTTTCTGCAGCGCTTTACAATAACCAAAGGGAAGGAAATACATATAAACGGACATAGGATGGAAACGAGGTGTAGAGGGCCCTGCTCATAGGAGTTTACAATCTAGAGGGATTGGGGTTGAGGAAGACAAGAGGAATTGCACTAGATAGCAGGATCATTAGTGCCAGTGGTTCGAGAATGGTGGGTCAATAGAAGCGGCTTCAATTAAGTGTGAGTAGGTGAGCAGAGGGATGAGTTGCATCATTAATGTGGTACGCTAATCTGAAGAGATGGGTTTTGAGGGATTTCTTAAAGGCCTGAAGGTCAGGGAGAGTTTGATAGGGCGAGGCAAGTCATTCCACAGGACTGGTGCTGTCCTTGAGAAGTCTTGGAGGCGAGAGTTGGCCATGCGTGTGTAGACCGATGACAGGTGGAGAATGGAGATCACCTGCTGAACGGAGTTGTCTAGATGGGACGTGCTTGCGGAGTAACGAAGACATGTAGGGAGGGGTTGAGTTATTGAGTGATTTGAACGTGAGCGTCAGTTTTTTAAACTGTATCCTGAAACGTACAGGAAGCCAATGGAGGGACCGGCAGAGTGAGGACGTATGTGAGGTGCGTTTAGTGAGAAAAATAAGCCTGGCCCCTGCATTCATTACAGATTGCAAAGGGGCGATACGGGAGTTGGGGAGGCCAATAAGGAGCGAGTTGCAGTATGCAAGAATGCATACATTTAAGCAGGCATGGGATAGGCATAAGGCTATCCTAAACAAAAGATAAATCCAGGTAAAGTATTCATGTAATTGGGCAGACTAGATGGGCCGAAAGGTTCTTATCTGCCGACATTTTTCTATGTTTCTATATATGTTTTATGTATTGAAAATATGGTATTATATATACATTATATGTCCAAAACTATATGAACAACTAATTACCTTTGCTTATTACTGAGTTTGGGTGTTTTAGCCATACCCTAACAGGTATAACATAGCACAAAGCAGTGAAATCTCGATAGACACCCACTGAAAGTACTGAAGACCTCAGTGACTTTAAATGTGTTCCTTGAGGAAAAAAAGGAAAAGGCACATCACTTTTTCCTCTTAGGATCGATTTAATGGAAGCACATTTAATGGCAACATTTTGGCTTCTCCCAACCATTCAAGCCTAAATTAAATGAGGCCCTGTTGTAGATTTTTTTTGCACAACCACGCCTTTCTCTCCTATCACCCTTTATGAACTTTGAACTTGTGAAAACTATTACTATCTATCACCACTAAACTGGGGGTATATTATTCTGAAGTAAGCCAGGTTATTATGTTTTGTGATCAATCTTATTAAAACCTTATTTTTATTTTATTGACGAGTGAAATTACTGATCATTTTGAAGACATTTTGTGCTCTATCACCTCCTTCAAGCTAACATCGGTGTCAGCTCTAGCTTTAAGGAGGTCATAGCGCTGCGCACACATCACCTTCGAATCGCTAATGGGTTAAAAAACCCGTTAGCGCAAGTTTACTGTACTTTGCTCTCCCTATACATAACATGGAGAGTGCAAAGTGAAAGCACAGATTAACTAGCGTCAGGATCACGTGATCCTAATGCTAGTTAATAAGTGCTGGCGCTAACGAAAAAGTTACCACCAGCTCAGAGGTGTAGGTAATGGATTCCACTGCTGTAGAATTTGTCACCTGCGGCTCAAAACCCCCAAAAATCAGATACTCACCTCTCATTCTGCGGCGAGAACAGCAGCCTGATCCGCTGCTACTGGCCACTGGGAGCAGAGGGAGACTGGGGGAAGAAAGTCATGTGACCCGGCAGCACAATCTTCCATGGAGTCTTATGGACGCCATGGAGGGGATGCTGGGGACGGCACTGTAGCACTGCCCCCAGCATCTGAGAGCTTAGTGATCGCTAAGGGGCAGACTGCCGGACTCAGCACCTGCCTCGCGATCTGCTGTGGAAACGGGGACACTGTGGGAAATTTGCGCACGCTAATTTCACCCCTTAGCGTCCTGGTTTTAGCTCAGGGCACTCAGTAGTGCCCTATATGTGTATTTGTGAAGAGTAACGTTTATGACACAAGTTTTTCTAAAGATATAATTGAGTAAAGGATAGATGAATCAGAGTTTGACAGTTGAGTGAGTGTGTGTGTGTTATCATTAATTTAGCATCTTAAAACAAGCTTTTTCTTAATTTACAAGGAGTATACAATACTTTCAAGAATGGTCCACAAGCATCATAATAAAACATCAAGGAAAGTCAAAAGCCTCTTATATGCATAGATTATAGCAGGCCATTAATTGACCATTATCAGGGATCTCGTCCTAAAAAAAACAGATTTGGAAACTGTCCAAGCTTTCTGCTTCTTGATTAGCCATTGACATAGTGCCCTTAACCTACCAATCTACTTGCAAATTTGATATCAATGTTTAAACATAAAAATAGGATGGTTTAAGGAAATCCTTAAAATTATTTTATTCCATATTACATATTTCAAATTACATAATAGAAAAACATCTGTTGGAAACCAATAAACCTTCTCAGTGTCTGGGACAAAAGGGAACTCCGATCCCTCTGAGAAAATAGTCCCTCCTTGACTTGAACTCTGGCTGTTATACTAGAAAATTATGAAATGATAAATGATGCTCACAATAAAGTACAACCTTTAGTAGAAGAAACCTCCATTTTAAACTTACATCTTGATAAAAAAATAGTATTACTAGTCCGTCAAAGCACAGCTACATTTCAGCTCTTTGTTAAAAATACAGTACTATAAAATACTATAGGCTGAAATACTATAGTAAAACATACATTTTTGTATAAGCCAAAGCCTATAGTTACATCAAAAACTAAACTGCAAAACACTGTTTTAATGGATAGGTTTGTGGTGTATATTTTTAAAAACGGTCTACAACACATGTAAAGACAATTACCTCTCTCTCCTCTCCACCTTTACCATGGATTTTGCTGTAGTTGATGGGTGAATCCCAACCCTCCTTTTCACAGAGCGCTTTGTAAAAGGCTGCATTGACTAAGATACTACTTGTTTTTAAGGGCGAAGATGCAGCTGTTATAGTTGGGTAGGTAGAGCTTAAATATCCACTTTTTTCATGAAAACGATTTTTCTTCATGCTTAAGTCCAACGTGCCATTTTCATCGACTTCAATCTCTGCAGCCTGGAAATTTAACAAGATATGCCGATGAACAGTTTGTGGCTTTGATAATGTGACCATGTGGTGCTTTTAAAGGATAAAAGTAAATGCAAGCTTTTATTTATATTTATCCAGCTTATTGCTGACAAATTTAAATAAGATGCTTCCAGATTTTAACCACAGTTTATACAGAAAAGCCAAACTAAATCTGAGTTCATAAAAAAAAATAGAAATCTGCTTGATCTTCTTGATACAGTAAAGTGCAAATACTGACCTGGTTTCTACTTATCCAAGTGAAGTTAGAAATACTGACATAAAATGTCTCTGCAATTAACATGTAATACTTTATCTCCAGGGATTTATATTATGATCATTTTAGATATTTATAAATACTTGAGTAATACTGTTGATCATATTTGTAGCAAATTTACAGCTAATGCATCGGTCCCCTTAAAAACAGGTTTCAAACATATCAATCCGATATATATAATCATGCATTGCAGTATAGTATATTGAAATGTTATTATGCGTAGTGTAAATTATTAGAATTATTATTATTTCAGACGCTATTATCAACAACATTGCTGCATGTAGTTCACGCAAATGAAAAACAGTTCTTATACATACTATAACAATAAAACATTCACATGTGGAGTGCCACAGGTCACAGAATGGGGCCAATTGCACAGGAGCATCTGAAGATGGACATGAAGCGTCATCAGCACTAGGGAGCGAAACATGATGATGTTCCATACACGTCCTTCGCACTGAAGGAGTTAAGTCATATCAGGCAATATATACTTAAGTTCAGAGGTCAAGTTGGAATGCTTGGGAATGTATATAAATTAATGTGTTTGCTAATGGTATATGTCAAGTTCACTCTACGATGCAACTGTATTATGAGGTATAATTTTATTTTTACTATAGCTTATTGTCATTGATTTGTACCCCTTGCAGGCATCATGTAGCTGCTCACTACTATTATGACTCCAGTTGCTAATGTAGCAGCTCTGTTGTTATAGAACCAGTAACAGGGAGCCTCTAAAGTTATCAACTCGTCTCTCTTAACTGCTGTGTTGGAATGGGGCTTCTTTGTCTCTTATCAGTTCCTTCAGAGATTTATCAGTCAATAAGATTAACTTCATACTGAATATTTCTCTTTCAAACAGCCAGTTGAACTCTTAGAGGCTGAAGAATACCTAAGTGTCTGAAAAGTCAGAGTATTTATGTATGCCCTGAATTGGCACACATGGAAGCCATTGTCATATAGTCTATGTCTATGGCATGGATAACCATGGAGATCCATGAAACATCCACTACCTTTAGTGGATCCTTGGATGTTTACTAAACTGGGCTGATGAGTGTCATTACCAAAAATTGAGGCTTCCATCAAACTACAGCTTGGCTTTGAAATGTTTGCGCATTCTCTCCTCCCCTTTTTGCCTTATATATTTCTTATTTTTCTTTTTCTTGTCTGTGATCTAGTCTTTCTTCTTTCGTTAGAGATGGAATCTTTCATTTTCAGTTGTGTCCTCTACTCAGGATTGTTTTCTTTTTTGTGCTTACTTTTCAATTTTCCGAATATTATAAATTCTAGTAAAAACGTTAATAACTAAAGAAAAACTGTTGAACCTGGAAGATCTGTGCGATGGGAGATGGCTGTAATTATGGTATTTTAACATGAAAGTTGAACATTAATATTGCATTAAAAAAATAATTTTAAGCATTTTAAGTTCCAAGACAATACTTTTAAATCAACAGCTTATAGACCTTATTATACAATATGTTACTTATGTGATAAATAATAATACATTTTAATATGTTTTATCTCTTTCCCTTTGCTGTATCTTATGGTGCATTTTTGCTGAAATAGTTTAATCTGCTGTGATAGTTTTAAGTCCTGAATTAAACTGTACAGCTTATCCTAGATAATAACTTACCAACAGTATCTTATGCCATCTGTAGAATATCAAGTGCACTTTACATTAGTATTAATAACTCTTAGTGAAGATCTAATGGCATTACTGTAACTATCTGTACAGCTGTGAAATCTATATTTACAGCATAAAATCTTTCAGGGAGTTCACATGAAATAAAATTGACCACTGCTTTGACACAAGTGTAAGTCAGGAGAGCAGAACATTCAATATATATGTATAATATAAAAAAAATTACAATATATAAATTCAACTTTCACTCGCTGCAGAGGGATTTAGATAGATTGGGGGACTGGGCACTTAAATGGCAGATGAAATTTGATGTAGATAAATGCAAAGTTATGCACTTTGGAGTGAAGAACACACAAGCAACTTATACCCGAAATGGTACAGATTTAGGGAAATCAAAGCAGGAGAAGTATTTGGGAATATTCATAGACTTCAAACTAAGTAACAATGCCCAATGTCAAACAGCAGCCGCCAAGGCCAGCAAGGTATTGGCAGGCATTAAAAGGGGAATTCACTCTCGGTATGAAAACATAATTTAGCCTCTGTATAAATCAATGGTAAGACGCACCTTGAATATGCCGTGCAATTTTGGGCACCTGTCTTAAAAAAGGATATTATAGCGCTAGAAAAAGTGCAGAGACGGGCGACTAAATTAATAAGGGAAAGGAAGGTTTAAGTTATGAGGAAAGACTAACAAGCTTAAACCTGTTTAGTTTAGAGAAACGGCGCCTTAGAGGGGATCTGATAACCTTATATAAATATATACGAGGCCATTATAAACCATTGTCTGGAAACCTATTCATTTACAGGACTATACACAGGACGCGAGGTCACCCATTTAGACTGGACGAAAGGAAATTCAGCCTAAAGCATAGGAAGGGTTATTTTATGGTGAGAACAATAAAGCTGTGGAATTCTCTGCCTGTTGAGGTGGTTGGGTCAGAGACTGTACAGACTTTTAAAAAATTACTGATGACTTCCTGCAGACACTGAATATTAAGGGTCATCATATTTAATATGTGGGTAAAAGCTTCTTGATCCAAGGAGAAATCTGAGGCTATTCTGGGGTCAAGAAGGATTTTTTCCCAGTATGTTGCATATTGGCGAGTGCTTCAGACTGGGTTTTTTGCCTTCTTTTGGATCAACAGCAGTAGGTGATGTGTGAAAGGCTGAACCCGATGGACGCATATCTTTTTTCAGCCTATGTAACTTAAATAATTTTTACCTTATCTAGCTGGAGTTTGTTTTTTGTGTTCTGATTACATTCCATATTGTACTATTATTATTGTTATGTTACTATATTTTTCCAATAGTTAAATATTTCGATTTTTTTCTCTTTATTTTTAACAAGGTGGAAAGCCTGCCCATAGGGCAGTCTATTGTGGATATACTGCCCTCAGCTCGTGGATACTTCCCTCAGCTCGTGGATACTGCCCTCAGCTCGTGGATACTGCCCCCAGCTCGTGGATACTGCCCCCAGCTTGTGGATACTGCCCTCAGCTCGTGGATACTGCCCCCAGCTCGTGGATACTGCCCCCAGCTCGTGGATACTGCCCTCAGCTCAGACCCCAGACCAGACATGGGGCGGCTGTTCGAATGCTCTATCGGCATTCGGACAGCCGCCCCATGAGCTCCGCATACTTACCTTCCCGAGCGGCGAAGTGAAAGTTTCCCCGCTTCCGGTCGTTGAAGGACCCAAGCCGCGGTCACGTGGGACTCCCACGTGACCACGGCTTGGGTCCTTCAAAGAGCGGAAGCGAGGGAACTTTCCCTTCGCCGCTCGGGGGTTGGATGCGCGCGGCAGCCGGGTAGAGGCTGCCAGCGTAGCCTCTACTCGGCTGCTGTGTGCATCTTGTAACCGCCGCGGCGAGCGCACAGCCGGCTCGTGCCGCGGCGGTTGCAAGCACGCGCAACCAACCGCCGCTGGTTGCGCGTGCATGCGCAGAGTAAGGCTTGGCAACGGACACGCCAAGCCTTACTCAATTATAGTATAGGATGTTGGTTCAGGTCAGAGGATAAAGGAAACACTTGGCAATGAGAAACATTCTGGACATAGTACATTAATAAGATGTACTAATTTTGGGCTAAATTACACTCTTGACGCAAACGTTAACTCTCACTTGCGTGAGCATTAACGTTTGCTGCGGTGTTTACCGCATATTACAATCCAAACGGGTTAAGTAACCTGTTTGCGTTTGGTACCTTGTGCTTTTCAGCGCGAGGTTACTGTACTTTGTGCTCCCTATACTTAACATGGGGAACGCAAAGTGTTAATCAGCGTTAGTATTACAATCTACTAGCGCTGATTAACGTCCGGCTTTGGTTAGCAAAAAGTTAACCACAGCCTGGACTTGGTGTTAACGGATTCCGCTTCTGCAGAATCCATTAACACCAGCCTAAAAACAAAAAAAATGAATCCTATACTCACCTCCTGTCCCGCGGCTCTGTCCGACTCCTCTGGCCGGCGGCAGCAGGGAAAGACTGAGGGAAAAAGTCCCCCCCCAGTCTCTCCTTGCATATCACTATGCTGACTGGCCAGATCTCGCGAGGCGGGATCCGTCTGGTCATGTGACTGGCAGGGGGAAACTCAATGGAGTGGATGCTCGCAGCTGCGCTCAGCGCTGCCACAAGCATCCCGGATTTTACCACACGGTAACAATGCAGGCAGCATTTTTTGTGCCTGCATTGTAATCCAGCATTAAAACGCAGGCGCAAGGGGGTAAATTGTGGGTGCAGTTTTTCCTCCCTTGCGCCCATGTTTTAACGCTAGGATTGTGTATTACATGTATTACATATGAACAGCTCACACACAAACACAAATCCTTCATATTAACCAATTGCATGATTAATCTGGTTGTCACATCTGCCTTGTTTTTCTGGGCACTTATTATTCTTCCATACAGATTAGGGTGCAGGGAAGGAACTTCTCATGCATTCACTCCAACTCAATTATTTTATTGGTTATTAACCCCTTCACTATTGAGATCGAGATATCTCTGGCTTCAAAGGCACCTTCCGGTGGACCAATATCAAAATATCTCAATCTGCAGCCCAAAAGTAAATTAAATTTGTTTGCTGCAAACAAATTTGCTTTGCTTTTGGGCTGGAGAAGGTGTCTCCAAAGATTTAGCCTTGTGGGCATAATACCCAAAGAGAAAAAACGGTGTAAAATCGGCTAGATGAATGTCCTGACATCGGACATTCAACAGTTGGTGCAGGGAACCCCGAGCTGCAACTGTAACGGCTGTAACTCAGCTTGGCAGTAGACGGAAAATCACTTGGTAGTGAAGGGGTTAAGAAAGTGATTAAAAAATGGATGGCATTAAGTAGCTGCGTCCCATATCATAATGAGTAGGGCTAAATTATAGATACTTGTTATTATCAAGTACATAATGAGGTTTAGTTCAGCATATACCACCTTATTTCAATAGAACGATAAATACCTTTTAACATGTAGGAATTACTGATGGCATATGCCTCTGCAAACCATGGCTATCACCAAATTGATGGTTAAAAAATTCTGCTCCATTACCCATGAAAAAGAAATTGGAATCATTGTTTTTCTTTTTCACTTCACTCTGCAGATGAGTGGTCGTGTCTTGAAACCAGATAAAATTTAAAAAAATTCACAATTCACGGTAATAGTTTGTTTGCCAATCCTGCAGGCATATGCAATGTCACAGCACTTTTAAACACAATGAAAAAGGTAGTTGAATGTACAACGTGCGTCCTTGTTTTTGTGGGATTTTACTCTAGTGAAAAGCAGTTTATTCACAGTCCAGTGATTACTACGCCCTCCAGGATCTTGGATTCTCCTACCTTGGCAGAGAGACTCAGTGGTTTGTTGGACAGGATCTCTGCTGCTGCTTCCCTGCAGCGGGTGGAAAGGTTGAGGATGGCAGCAGCTGCTGCTATGTGGGTGTCTTCACTACATTGACCGTAGCTGTAAGAGCTGGCATGGCGGGGGCTCTGTGTGTGGGCACTGGGCAGTCGACTGGAAGATTTCACTGGACTTGTACATCGGTTTTCTATTAAAAAGAGATTTGATTACCTTAATCAATGAAAGCAATTCTTTTCTATGTATTTGTCTTCTGACTATTTTTTTTTACATTATGAATACAGGTATATTACATTATTGTCAAACATTTGTATAAAGGTTGCATTTAATTTTGAGTCTTGGTAATAAACCATTTTCCAAATGACAAAATGCAAATGTCTCAGCTAAAGAATAGAAATTAACTGAAAATCCAGATAGCGCTCAACACACTGCAACATTGCAAAGTCCAATCCAAACCTATAGCATGGGATGGGTCAGGAGTTGCTAATGCTAAGCCCCACTTATATTAGCCTACAGTCTAACTTTTAGGTCTTACTTACAGTGGTTTGTTGGAAGAAAAAGTTGTTAAACAAAGGGGGAACCAACTAACTGGATTACTGCATTGATTATCCATAATTCGAAGAGTAGTCTTCACAATTATAGACAAACAAAATCTGGCTAAACAAACACACAGTTATACTTAATTATTTTACACATTCCTTAATCATTCACAGTGCAGGTTATAAAAACCTCTGTGTTCACCCTTTCGCTGCAAACGATGTGTATGAGATGCCATTGGGTTTCCCCGCAGTATACGGGCAACGTCTCTCAGACTTCGTCTGCCATACTTACCTTTTCGGCACAACTGGAACAGTTGTTGGCTTCTCTCCCATGTCAATCAGCTGACAGAGGGCCCTATTCCATGGACGGTGTTAATTTAATCACAGCTGTTTTAAACTTGCCAAAGCCATTTTAATCTATGGGGCTTTTAAGTTTACAATAGTTCTGGTTAAATTTACAACAGTCTTGGAATCGGGCCCTGGGTGTCAAGCTGTCTACAGGAATCCCTGGGGAAGATACATCTTGTTGTCAGTTAAACCCTTGACTGCAGCATAGCTGAACAGTATTTAAAAGTAATGGCAGGGTCTTTAGGATCTTTAGATCTATTCCAATGTACACCTTGCAAGGTTAAGTATCATGGAAAATGTCAGAGTCTGGCCTTTCCAAAGACGAGCATGTAATGTGCAACAATAAAAATAGGGGGAACAAAATACTTTTTAGTGATAAGGCAGCACCATTACTCGCTTTTCATTTATAAAGTGAACAATCCTGGTGCCAGGATCCTGATTGCAGAGATAGACTGGGGACCCTAGTCTGGGGACCTAGACTATTCCCCTAGTCTCACTCTGCTCCCTGGCAGCCAGAAGCGGCAGATCAAGCCGCCGTTCTCGCCGCAGGATAAGAGGTATTTTATTTTTGTGGGCGTTTTCAGCTGGTGCTGACTGAAGGAATCAGTTAGCACCAGCTCCAAGCTGTGGTTAACTTTTGAGTTAACCACAGCAAGGCGTAATTAGCATTAGGACTTTGTAATCCTAACGCTAATTAACACTTTGCGCTCCCCATGCTAAGCATAAGGAGCACAGAGTACAGTAAGCTCGCACTGAAAAGAGCAAGCTCCGAATCGCAAAAGGGTTTTATACCCATTAGTGTTCGGAATGTAATATGGTTGGCCTGCGCTAGGGCCACTTAACCTAACGTTAACACTCACACAGCTGAGCACTAAAATTAGCGTTAAGCATGTAATAGGGCCCTAAATGTCTTAAATAACAAATTAAAAAATACAACTGTTTATGTTAATTAATTTAGTCAGGTTGTGTTTTAGAATTGTCACTTGATCACACTGAACTTTATGAGTAATTAGCGCAAAAATCCCGGTAATTTACAAATGTTTGCAAACTTCTATTGCAACTGTATATAAATTCTTACCCTCACATCCAGTGCTTTCTTGGCTGCGAACAACTGTTGCAATTGTGTGTTTACCAAAAACTTGTGCATCAAAGCTGGCATAATCAAATGGAACCTTCCCAAATCTGTCATGTTCTTTAATTATTGTAGCCCGTGTTGTGGTAACTGGAGCTGTTCGATAACTAAACTGTGTTACTTCAAGGTGCTTTACACATGTTGCCCTGTAAGAGAGGCATAGATTATGCAAGAAAAGAGTAATTTTACAATATTAAGATAGTGATAATCTCATTAATTCCAAATTAAGAGATAGATGGCAGTTAAAACATAAAGGACATACAGATTATATCCAAATAAAATTAAAGTCAGTCATTTCATTAGGATAACGACCAGTGCAGCAACACATAAAATAAAATCAATGAGAAATAATTAGTAATTCTAGGAATGACAATTCAGTATTGTATTTTAAGGATTTTACCTGTGCACTGATTCAAAATTTGTTCCAGGACTACAGGAATATTGCTTGTCATTGGTTTTTGACAGTTTTTCAGCTGCAGCAATTGGACAACCTGAAAGGCTGTTATTAAAAAAAGAATATAAATTGAAGCAAAATAAAGATTAGGCATTTGCAATAGTATTCACCCAATGACGGGTCCTATTGCAGCCGTTATGGTTAACAAGTAAGTTAAGTAT